>JAOANR010000004.1:37142971-38487998 GCA_030278955.1 Hygrophila difformis
TTTAAAACCAACCCATTAAAACCAATGTTTACCTCCTGCTCTGCTAATTCAAATCAAAATCAAGTCAGAAGTCAAGAAAGAGTTGCTTTAAATCACAAAATTCACATCAGACATAGTGCAGAGCTCTAGAGCAGAGCTTGAGGATCTAGAGCAGAGCTGAGGGTAATTCGGGGATTTCCCCCCCCCCCCCCCCCCCCCCCCCCCCCCCCCGTTCGGAACTTGAATAATTTCTGAAAATTATATAAAAATTGGATTCATCACTTCTTATCTTTTCAGGGGCAATCTTCCCATTCCAGATCCTGCACCAGAAGGAACCAAGTTGCTGGACTTACCGGTCGAACTCCTTGGTGAAATTCTCTCCCGAATAGGAGAGGATGAAATCAGGGAGGTGTTTGCCGCACAACGGATATGCAAGAAGCTCAGGGATGCTGGGGAACTTACCATCGTGTAAAAGCGATGCGAGGTTGACTCCTCCACTATGAAGAGAGGGCAAGAGAGGATCCGTTGGCAGAATGAAAGATTCCTGCGAACATGCACAGCGGCAGGAAATTTCAATCTCCAGATCATTCCAGCACTTATGGCATTTGCAGAAGGGAATGAGGAGCAAGCCTGTGAACTGCTGCGCCCAGGACTTGAGGACAACCATAAGGCATCAATCTTCACCCGCGGATTGATGCTTATAAGTAAGACGGATGAAGGCCAAGTTGAGCAAGGGATCAGAATGATCGAAAGGATGGTGACAGATCGGTCAATTCTTCAGTACACGTCTACCAACGTCCTCGGATGGATGACAGACAACCCAGACAACCCACAACTGTGGGCGGGCCAAGGAGTCAGAGTCTACTGCCCAAGGAGGCACGAGCCCATGAGGAACCATAATGGCTGGTGTCTGCGGTGTGAGTTGACCAGTTACATCCATTGGGCCAGATATCTGTTCTGGAGAAAGAAAGATGAATCCCAGTCTACCCTGCTTTGTTTTATTTCCGTCTTAGTAGTAGTAAGCTGCAAGGGATTCCCCCTTTTGTGTGTGCAGGTTTGTACTAACTGCACGAGAACCCCTTGCCTCGGATGTATTTATTTGCTTTCCCTAAATTGGAACTCAGCTTTTGAGACCACTGAACAGATCTTTACTTGCTTTCCTTTTCGAAAAAGATGTCTGTACAGTCCGAGATGAATAAGTGACTGTCAGACCAAAAATATGCTGTTGACATACCTAGTATGTCAGCAGTGCCTCTTTACTGCTTTCAACTAAATAACCAGCAAAAATATGCATAAACTTGCTCTAAATTCACATGTTGAATTTAGGCTTGTGATTAAATTTTCAAACTTTTAAATTGGGATAATATAATTGAAGACATGCATGAAATGAATTCCTGAGGTATTGAGCTATAAAAATTTAATGATGCGATCAGCTTATTGGGTAATAAATCTGCATGTTAGAGATTTCGATTGAATAAATTGTTAGAACTAAGCTCTGATTAAATTTGAGAATACTGTATGACATGAATCAACCCAACCTTGTGAGATTTGAGCCATGAGTCACTTTTACTCATTTATTTTCTTTGATGTGTGAATCATTTTGATTAAAGGAAACTAGAACTTGCAATTGGGACCGATTCAAGACCATGCCATATTCCCGAAATCGAGCATATGATCGAGGCACTTAGAAAAACTCAAATTTTGGCCTTCTTTTGAAATCCAAACCCAAAAATATTTTCCCTTTAGGATTAACCATTTTGAGCCTTAAGCCTAATTTTTCTTTGAAACCCTCTATATTTTCCTATCCTTACAAAAAGACCAAGAAAATCAAACCCAAGTGTGCAAGAATGAATTCTATCAAAGGCATTAAACTTATGATCATCAATCCATATTAATCGGTATATTATAAACCGATTCAAAAAAAAAAAGAGAGAGAGAGAAGTTGAATTCTACTCAACATAAATAAGTTGCAAATGACAAAGCAAATTAGACATAGTCTAATGTCATGCAATAGAAAGAGAAAAGCAAAAGAAAGAAAGAAACAATGATGATCATAAACTCTAAATAAAAATGCCAAGTTATGATAGATTAATCTCTGCCACTCATTAACCCAATATCTCCCTTTCCTACCTAATGTTACAACCGTATGCCCCATTATAACCCTTAAATAAGACCTCATGATCTCGATTTGAAGAAATGAGCTGGTGGCGAGTTGGTCTAATTGCACGCTTATGGGATAATTTAATTAAATTTGATTTTGAGCGGTCATGATAAACCCAATTGAGAGTGAGTGAAATTTCCGATTCTCTTGTATGTGAGGCTCTATCTTATTGCAAATGTTCATGTCATCCTCTAATTCTCATCCCTAATCCTTGCATTTTTCAAACATGATATTCATGAAGGATTAACAACGATGTTTGATTTGTAGGCCCGATATAGTGAGCAAGTATCATTTCATTAAACACTGCAATCAAGGGAGTTAAATACTTGTAGTTTTTGATTGTCTTATCCCAATCCAAAAAGGATGTGATTTATGAAGCCACGAAAATGAATTGAATATGAAGAGTCCGTGTTCTTAGGAACATTGACTCTGACTGCTCGGGGACGATCAGTATTAAATGTGAGGATGTTGATAATGGCCAGAAATGACCATTATTTTCAATCCATTTCCGTGTCTTAAACGGGGATTTGATCGCATTCCGGTCTTACATTAAGTAAGAAAGCAGTCGAATTGGACTGATTTATGCATAATTGTAAAAATAATAAGCTGATGTGAAAAAGATATAAATATGTAATTTTGTTACATATTTATGTTAGAAAAATCCAAAAATATGAGAAAAAGAAAAGAAAAGAAAAAGGAATGAAAAAGATGGGCAAAAGAATAAAGCAAGCCACAAAATACAAAAAGATGGGAAAAAGATAGAAAAGCCCACAAAAAGAACATTTTCGGCCCATCTGGCCCAATCCAGCAGGCCTAGGAAGACCTCTGTCGCGGAAGCCCCTTGGCGCGATGCATGGTTCCGCGACAAAGGAGGGTTCTGCGACCAAGCAGCTCAGATGAAGAGGAGACCAGCCATGACCTTTGTCGCGATGACCTTTGTCGCGATGGCATGCTCCGCGACAAAGGCATGACTCCGCGACCAAGACACCCAATTAGAGACACAAGACCCAGTCGAGAAGCCTTGCCACATGCAGTGTGTTCCGCGACCAACTTGATGCTCCGAGACAAAGCTGTGATGTGTGTGATGTCTTAAGACACAATGGGCTAGAATGAAGGCCCATGGGCTTAGGGTTACACCTCTATAAATATGAGGTGTCTCACATGAGCTAGAGAGGTTGGAATTTTGTTGATTAGAAGTTCTTGAAGGCAAAGCAGTAGGAGTTCTCTCTTAGGTAGTGTAGCTTAGTTTTATTTTTTTTTGTATTATTTAATTCTTGCTCTTAGTTTAGTTTAGTTTAGTGTTTTTACTGTTCACAGTGATTTAGATAGCCACTTTACACCATGTTTTGGTTTCTAAACTCTTGTTTTAGGGTTTGTAATACCCAAATCATGGGTATTAACAACACCCCTTCAATAATATGGGAAAACATTCCTCATTTGTGTCCCAAATCATGAAATGGGTCTCACACCCCATGGATTTATGCTTTCTTTTTCATTTTGGGGTCTCTTGACCCCCATTATGCTATTTTTATGTTTACTGTTAGCATTTTATGGATAATGTTGTGTGTATGTGTGATCAAACCCTAGATTAGGGCTCTTACTTTCTTTTTAATATTCTGTCCAGTTTTGTTTAAGCATGTTCTTCCTTATTTTGAATGTTTCTTGCTTATTTTTAGCCTAGAATAGCTTTTTGATCTGAAATAGGGTGAGATCACGCTGTTTGCATGCCACTGTTCATTTCAGCTTTTTCTGACTTTTGTCCTGAACCACCTTGGTCGCCAACCGCCTTTTGTCGCGGAACCACGTTCCGCGACAAAATGGTCGTTCCGCGACAAAGGTGTCTAAAGACACTTGTCTCCATATTTAAAACCCTTTGTCGCGGAACACCTTGTCGCGGAGCCACGTTCTGCGACAAAACCTTCCATGCATAGCGACAAAGGAGCCAAACTCTTGCATTTTGTCTGCATGGCCTTTTGTCGCGGAATCATCTTGTCGCGAAACCACGTTCCGCGACAAAATCCCATTCTGAGACAGAAAAATTATGCCATGTTCTTTATCCTTTGGACACTTTGTCGCTGAACCACTTTGTCGCGGAACCACGTTCCGCGACAAACTTTCCATGCATAGCGACAAAGGTTCAAATGCTTTAAGAATTTTCTGAAAACTCTTTGTCGCGAAACACTCTTGTCGCGGAACCACGTTCCGCGACAAAATCTTGCATAGCGACAAAGAAGCGTTATGCTGCCAAAAATTCTAAAAACTTGTCGGGATACCCATGTCGCGGACCTCGGTCCGCGACAAAATTTATGGTATCGCGACAATGGTTCCCCTCTCTCTATTTAATCTCAAACAACCTTCATTCTCTTCCTATATTATATTGCAACACTCACATCATAACCCAACGGGTTAAGGTGTAAAATTCTGGAATTGCAATATAGGGTGTTATGCTGCCCAAATTTTGATTCTCCATTTGCATCACTTAATTAATTGAACCCTTAAGTCATTAATGATTGAAGAGTGAGATTAGCAATAATTACACATCAATAATCATCATGATTAAATGACCTTTGTTCAATTGCCATTAAAACACTCCTCTATAAACACAATCTTGATGGTTTAAACAGATAATCCGGATTGTAACTAATTATGGGAGGAAGGATTATTTAAGACCATCAATTGTGGATCCAATCCACAACCTTGCAT
This sequence comes from Hygrophila difformis, assembly GCA_030278955.1. NCBI lineage: Eukaryota > Viridiplantae > Streptophyta > Magnoliopsida > Lamiales > Acanthaceae > Hygrophila > Hygrophila difformis. The sequence continues at coordinate 37,147,815 of JAOANR010000004.1, forward strand.
GAGAAACCAATGTCTCTCATACAAGAAATCTTCTTTTATTTCTTAGTGATTTTGTCTTTGCGTGTTGTGTGTAACAATTAGTAAAGAATACATCAGAATAATGTTGGCGGGTACTCCCTCATGGATAACTAGCTCGTAATCTGAGTATGAATCACTAAGCGTTATTTTGCATGGTCTGGATGACTGTCAGTGGAAGCCTTGGCGGTTCGCCCATCCGGGGTTATAATAGCTGCTCAGCTGACCCCCATCCAGATACAGTTTTATTTTTCTTATCTTAATTTCCAAACCCTAATTCCAATCTGTAGTGGGATTCAGTTGGCATCAGTCAATGCCAACTGACGGTCATTATAGAAGGGAAGCATGTAGGTTTTTATCCGAATCACAGATAGTGGAGAGCCAACTGGTATTGACACTACCATTATAGGGTCTAAGCTGTCTAAATCCACTCCATCCGAGTAATTGGGAAATTGGACAGTAGATGTTTACAGTCCACCTGATTATTCTGCCATTATTTTGGTCTCTTGATCACTTCACATCTGTGTTTCACCTTCTGTCTAGACCCGCATCTATATTTTGGGTCAATTAATTTTACACTTCCCTATATCTTTATGCATGATAATATTATGTACTATTGTGATCTGTAATTATTTTGGGATCCTTCCCTTGGGCAATAGAAGTCTAGATCTTAAATAGATATCGCTTAATAAATTTCCAACAAAAATCTCTTTATAAAATCCGGATCTGAGTAAGGGATAAATTCCTCAGTTATGACTAATTCATATTCTGTCAAGGGTTGTATTTTGGGAAATTAGAACAGATTCAGCGATTAGGTCTCGCCTAGACTGAAAGGATCTGTGTTTTAACTGAGAGTCTAGTACCTGATAGGGAATGATTTTCAAATCCATTATTTTCCAAAATTGCTGGTCGTTGGAAATCTAAGATTTAATACTACACCGAGATGGGGTCCACTTGGACTCAAATACAGTGTAGTAAATAATCTCAGAGGAACATCATCCAGGCCTTGGCTATTTTCTAAGATAGGGTTGAGTTCTCTTTCAACTGCTATCCTCTTCTGCCAGAGCCTATTTTTGAGTCCTGAGTGAGTGCATCCGGAACGAACTAAATCATTAGTTCGTTTCATTAGTTTGTATCTCATAATCACCCGGAAGGAAGTGAACACTGCGAGCATTTCACCAAGAGCCGGGAATTCTTGATCCATACCCAGTCACCTTGACTGGGTGCTGTCTCTTACTACCAGGGTCAGATTTTCAAAACCTCCGAGTGATAGGTTTTAAATGCTTTCTTTACTGTTTTCTTTTAACCGCTTTCATTAGAGGTCACTCGGTTGTATTGAGAGTTGTGTAACTGCTACTAGGGTTGACAGTTAAGGGATAGTTCAGAACTTGATTAGAATCTTTGGGTGTGACATGGGAGAATGATCGTAGTACTTGGCATTTCAATTAATGATATGTCGGGTGTTGCTTTTCCACCACAGATGAAGTAACACACCCAGGCCAGGGCAGTTACGAATCTGTGGTATCTTAGAATTTGCGGTCTTAAGAACATGTAAACTCATATTGTAAGTACCTGTCTGTTAAAGGGAAAGCATTATTGAGAGCATGAGATTTAGCTATCTGAAAGGATTATAAAGATCTGTGTATAAAAATGGAAGTTTATTACTGCTGTATCTCAATCTTGTCCAATCTTCATTCTTTTCTTCCTGTCCCTTCTGTCTACACTGTGATTCAGCTTCATGGTTGGCACAATGTAATTTTTCCCTGCTTTCATAGTTAATGTTTATCGCATTCTTAGAATAATTTTTACCCGCTTTCTAGAATAGATTTATTCGCTTTGTAGAGTAAGATTTAAACGCTTTCATAACCTAGTTTAAATTCATGCCAGTAGTTATTAATCACCTTTCAAACCTATTGAGCAATACGAGTGGAAAATCTAGTAAAACGACGTGGGCCCTGCTTCCATCGCACATCCTCCAGTGAACGATCCGGTCTTACTATAAATTACTGCAATTTTTGACACCGTGCGCTTTCGGGCCACAGTTTCTTAAACACGAGCAATAAAAACATGACTACTTATAAATATATCCCTAATCACAACTCCGCCATCATAAATTGGTTTCATTAAATAAAACCTAAACCAGGATCATGATTTTTCGGAAAATACTCATGTAGTGGGAATCAGTCAAAAGTTCCATGGCAGGAAATCTTATGGCAAGAATTGATGAGAAGTATCATGGCATATTTGCCGGGGATCCTCAGTGTGACAGGCTGAAGGTCAATCTATCCCGGCTGTGCCATGAGATTTGTCAACATTTCATGACAGAGAGGACCACAGCGCCATTTGAAACCAAAGCACCACACTTGAGTAATAAAAAGACTAATAATCTTGATATATCCCTAAACCCTTTCCCGTGAATCATAACTCTTACCTTTTAATAAATCTAACCTGGTATACTTTGGAAAACGCTCGTGTGGACGAAATTGTCAAAAGTTTCAAATATCAGTATTAGAATGATGCTTCAAGGTTCTAGGACCTTTCCTCTTATCAACATCAGTAGTATCAAATGGTTGTTGCTCTTCTTCAGTATCAACTAAAGACTCAGATTCTGCACCAGTTTCTACGTCAGCATCAATTGATGGTTCATGTGATTCCTCTGATGGTGGATCAATAATAGGGAAGTAATGTAGACCATCTTCATCTTCAGATAATCCTTTAGATAAAGAATCTTCAAATAAGACGTTCATAGATTCTATAACTTTCTTACTATCAGATAAGTATACTCTATTAGCTCTGGAGTTGTTAGCATAACCTAGAAACACCCCTTTTTCTGATCTAGCATCGAACTTCTTAAGTTGTTCTCGATCCCTGTAAACATGACAAGGAAAACCAAATGTATGAAAATATTTGACATTAGGAAGTTTATCATACCATATCTGATAAGGAGTGAAGTTCGTTTTTGGCCTCAAAAGAATCTATTTGCAACATGGCAAGCTGTGTTGATTGCCTCTGCCCAAAATGTCTTTGGAAGTGTACTATCATGAAGCATAGACCTTGCCATCTCCTGTAAGTTCTGTTCTTTCTTTCAACAATACCATTTTGTTGAGGAGTCTTTGGGGCAGAGAATTCTTGAGCAATTCCATGTAGTTTACAGAATTCAGTAAACTGTTGATTGTCAAACTCTCTTCCATGATCAGTTCTAATCCTTTTGATCTTAGCTTGTCTTTGATTAATGATCTTCAGGCTTATAGACTCAAAATACTCAAAGGCTTCATCTTTAGATCTGAGAAAACAAACAAAAGTGAATCTAGAAACATCATCAACTATCACAAGTACATACCTCTTGCCATTAAGGCTTTCAACTTCTAATGGACCCATCAAGTCCATATGAATAAGTTCAAGGCAGTGACTTGTGGTAATTTCATCAACTCGTTTGTGTTGAGCCTTAGTTTGTTTTCCTTTGGAACATCCTTCACAGACAACTTTGGAATTGTTCTGTAGTTTGGACAACCCTTTGACAGCGCCGGAAATGCTTAATTTGTAGAGAGTTTGATAATTCAAGTGTGCCATTCTCTTGTGCCATAGGCTTGTAAGATATTCTTTCAAAATCAAAGGCCTGTCTACTGTTTCCTTTCAGATATAACAATTGTTAGTAGACCTTTTTCCTCACATAATACACTTATTGTCTTTAAACACATAACAAGTATTCATGTCAAATAGCACTAAGGATTTTTCATCACATAATTGGCTTATGGAAATCAAGTTGGTAGTCAATCCTTCTACAAAATAAACTTTAGAAAGATTAGAAAGGACTCCCTTGTCAATTTTACCAAAACCAGTGATCTTGCTTTTAGCACCATCACCATATATCACCTCTCCATAATCTTGCTCTGTAAAGTTTTGAAGAATGTTCTTTGTTCCAGTCATATGTCTAGAGCATCCAGAGTCAAAATACCACAAGATATTTTTATGATGTGCCTGCAATGATACAACAACAAGACCAAGTGATTGTTGATTAGAATGTTTAGGTATCCAGGCCTTACGAATCTGGATCTTCTTCTGTAGTTCTAACGATGGCCAGACAACAGGTCTTCCATTTATGAGATCTCGAACAATCCTTAGACAAGTGTCTGCTTGATGACCAGGTAGACCACAATAGATACAATCCCTTGAGTCTTGAGGTGCAATATTGACTTGAATAGGCACATTTTTATAAGTAGCAGCATAGCTTGATTCTTCACCAAGATATCCTCCACTGACAAAAGTTCTCTTGGTTGATTTGAACTTGTTTGGCTTCCCTTTCTTCTTGTAACCAATACCTGAAAGATCACCAGGTCTTTTGCATAATGAAAGAACTGAATACAATTTATTTTTACCTTTTGCTGTTTGAGAGAGTTCACTGCATTTAGCTTGAAGTTGTTGATTTTCTGTGGCCAAGCAGGTCTTTGCATCAGAAAGTTTGGAGCATTCAACTTGAAGTTCCTCTACTTTGAGCTTAGCAAGTTTCAATTCCTTTTGAATTTTGATCTTCTCAGCAGATAGATTGTCATAGGAAATTCCGAGGTCAGCCAGTTGTGATAACAACTTCTTGTTCTCACTGAAGGCAGTATCATACTCGAACTTTAATTCCTCATATGCATCAGCTAGCTTAGAGTATATTTCACTGATATTACCTGCATTCATAGAATCATCTTCACCAGTAGAATAATCTATTGAATTTGTTGTACCTGGTTGGGGGCTACAATCACGAATAGTCAATGCTACAACATCTTCTGAATCACTTTGTTGTTCCTCAGTTGCTTCAACATCGGATTCACCATCACTGAGAGTAGCTTGATATGCTTTTCCTTCTTTCCTTTTGGCAGTAGGACATTCCTTCTTGACATGTCCTTTTCCACCACATTCAAAGCACACAATAGAAGAGAATTTGTCAAATTTTTCTGGCTCCTTAAGTTTCCTGACATTGTTGCCTTTGCTTTCATATTTCTTGGATCCTTTATTCTGTTGTTTATCAGTCGTTGAAACACCATGAGAACTGGATTTCTGAGGCTTGCCTTTCTGTAACTATCTTGCTCTCTTTTCTTGAAGGAATTTTGCCATTCTTCTAGTGATCAAAGATAATTCCTCATCTAAATCATCATCAGAATCTTCAATCTTCTCAGCCTTTAGAGCAATACTCTTAGATTTTCCTTTGCTCCTTGATTCCAGATGATTCATTTCATAATTTTGCAAATTACCAACCAATTCTTCCAAAGTCATGGTGTTGGTCTTCTCACTTTCTTCAAGAACTGAAATCTTCCCAGAGTATTTAGGTGACACAGTGCGTAGCATCTTCCGGACCAGTTTTTGTTCATCAAAATGCATTCCAAACTCTATGCATTGATTAACCACATTTTGAAATCTTTCAAAATAAGTTGAGATGTTTTCATCATCTGTCATCTCCAACCTGTCATACAAAGATTCAACGCGATGTAATCGAGTTAGTTTAACATCAGTAGAACCTTCAAACCTGACTTCAAGAAATCTCCACATATCATGGGCATTTTTGCAATTCATGATCATCCTATGTTGTGCCTCTTCATGGCTCCACTGATCGCGTTCATAGCTGCATAATTCCCTTGTTTTGTAGCCCTTTCTGCCGCTGTGTATTCAGCCTTTCTGGCTAATCGAACTATTGGAGCAGCAGCTGGTGCAACGGTGGTTGTGGTGGCTGTTGTAGAAGTGGTGTCCGTTGATGTGGATGTGGTCGTCGTTGCAGTGACAACGGCAGGAGTCTCAGTCCTCATTGGTGGTTCCCATGCTTCTTCGACTGCATCCCAGACATCCTCTCCAAGAGCCATAAGATAGCACTCCATTCTTGACTTCCAGTAGCTGTAATTGTTTCCATCGAAGACCGGTGGACGAAGATGCGAAATTTCCCTACTCATGATGAATCTTGAATCTTCAGAAAAAGCGTTTGAAGATTGGCTCTGATACCAATTGACAGTCCCAACGTGTAGGGTGTTAACGAGTAGTTCTGATCACACACACACGATTGCAGAAAAGTAAAGAACAATCTTTTGTTGTCCCGGTTCGGACCTCCTGTCCTACATCCGGGGGATTCCAATCCAGGCGAGAATACTTCAACAAAGATCAAGAACGACTACAGGACTCGAACTAGTTTCTATCAACTCGATCTAGAGAATGACAAGACTCCCCCTCAATCTCTTATCTCCCTAATTAGAAACTCTGTAACGATCATGTAGTTCCTGCAACTTGTTGACATCCCTGAACAAGAACCCTATACTAATTCAAGAAGTTTCCTTACTTGAATTTACAACTCGATCTAAGATATACAAACATGAATTACACAAATTCACTCCAGAACAAAACCCTTGATCATCTAAACATGAAGAACTTGTTTTGACTTCTAGAGTATATCTTCTAATCAAGACTAATAGCTCTCGGTAAAGTGTAGAAGATTGAAAGTAAAATTACAAAAGACTGACTCAAAGACACAAGTGAATGGAATATATATAAGCTGAGAATCGTCTTGGTCTTTGAGTCCCTGGAGCTGGTGAGGCTTGATCGGCAAACACAAAACTGCCCTGTTGTTAGTGTGCTGTATTGACACCAATAGGATCCTGCATGAAATGTTTAGTGCCCACACGCAGATTATATTGGGTATACCACTCTGCGGAAGCTGAGGTAACTGCTATTAGCCGGATTTGTGTGGCTCTTGTTTGGGACCAAGGTTTTCCCTTGCTACGATTGATGTTTGAATGTGACTCAAAGAATGTGGTGATTTGGATGAACGAACCTAAGAAAATACCTTGGGAGATTTTTCAGGTTGCTGGTACTAATCATGGGAGTGATTCAATGCGTAAGGGAAATGAGGGTGAAACACATTCTATGAGAACGGAATGAGGAAGCAGATGGTTGGGCGAGAAAAGGTGTTGCCAGTGAAGGTCCAGTGGAAGCTTGGCAATAGTGAGTTTTCTGCTGGTAGATATAGTTCAGTATTCAGATGGGGAGCAGAAAAAGTGGTACAGTGGGTTTTGTTTAGTTATAGAGGTTTGTAATAGGTTGAGCAGGAATGTTGAATCATTCTGTTGTAATGGTAAAGTGAAGTGGACGAAGTGCCGCTGTCACTAACATCATTTTGTTGGTGTATTGAGTTTTGAAATGGTATAAAAAAAAATCTTCTTTCTCAAAAAAAAAATGAATAAACAAATGCAGTTGGGATGAGTGGTATGGAGATCTCACAGCTTAAGCAAAGGTCTCGAGTTCAAGCCTTTGTGTATGCAGAGTTCTGCTTTGGGAGAGACAAGCCTTCAATGCCTACTAGATCCTTAAGGGATTAGTCTTGGACCTAATGTGGATTGAGGATATCCGGTACACGTAAAAAAAAATCGTAATGACGTGTAATGTGTAATCTGACACAGGTAGGGTTTTTAATATATACTTCGTACACTTTGAAATAACATATAACACACAAAACTTTCTTTTTTTAAAAAAAAAATTGAGCAGTCAATACATGTTAGGAAAGAGGTGGTGGAAATTCTTACCACACAACACACAATACTTTTAAATAACAAATACTAACAATATAAGATATTTTATTTAATTTGTAGTAATCATACCATTCATTTAAATTTGGAGCATTTTTATTGTCGATCTCAGCATATCCTGCGGGAGGGCAATTCTGTATCTGATTCCCTTGCTAAGATGGGAGCGAGCGGTGACTTATTTTTCACTACATGGGCGTTCCCTCATGATCCGTTGAGGCCTCTTCTGGAGGCAGATGCGATTGACACATGGTTTCCTCAACACTAGTTGGATGTTTTGTTTTTGTTTGTTTTTTAGTTTTTAATTTTCCACTTTCCTAGTCTTCATTGATTGTCAAAAAAAAAAAAAAAAAAATTGGAGCGTTTTAATAAAATAATGAAATAAACCGAGTCATTAAACCTCCTTTTAACTCTAAAGCTTTTTATCTTTTTCCTTTGCCGTGGGTTCAAGTCTACTTATATAAAAACACAAAAGTGAGTAATTAAATGTAGAGCAAATCTCATTTTATATACCCCAACTATTACAAAATAGCCAACTTAGTACCCGAACTTTTTTTTGGAAAAAAATAGACCTCATCTTTCAATATTAGAAAAATCTACCTTTTCCATCCATATCTCTGTTAAAGCTCCAAGTTCTGTTAATTAAACCCAATAACCCATACCGAGTATTCATCCAACCTGACCCGTTAAGAAAAACCTTAACCCAATTAATCTTTCACCCATTTCCAGAAAATTGAAATTATTGTCTGCCTCCCTCCTTGGTGTGTCATTGGTGGCGCGATTGGCTCCATTCGATCTTTATTCTATCGATTCTCATTGTCGCTCATTCTCCCTCTCATCTTGGTGTGTCGTTAACTCTCCTCGTCATCCTTCCTATGGTGCAATTTATCCAGTATATCAATTTAGGATTCCTTTCTACTTCAGATCATTCAATAAATCAGCCTGGAGCCACATATATATGTACTAGTGGTGATTCTGTGCGATGCACAGCTAATGAAGACGTACAATGGCCCATGGAGGGAAAAAGATAGTTATAGATAAGTGTGCGTGGGTTCCCATCTATATATTTCATTCTTATTCCTGCACTTTTCTTTATCACTACAGACATGAACAGTATCATCCTTCATGGAAGAAAGAACCAACTGAGGCCAAACAATAAAGCATACAGGAATATTGTAACAGAACTACAAGTTCTCATTGGATTTCACTTAAAGATGAACTGACAAGATATACCTAAGAATATAAGTTTTTTCAACTGCCTCCTAGTTGCTACAAAACTTGCTTGCTTGAATCAATATTACTTGTTCACAACACGTGAAAAGATGACACATAGCACACACTTACTAATGCATTAGAGTTCTTGCTTAAATCAATATTACTTGATTGTCGGATTTAAGGCAAAAGCACATTAAAACATTTATTGACCACACCTTTCCTGTCTTTGTCATTAGATTCATCTGGATCCTCTTCAGCAAGTTTACGGATCATATCAAGTGCTTTGCGGTTGAGTTTCTTCATAATGGTTGTCAAGCTGCTATGTTGCTGTAGCATTTCTCTTGAAACATTAAGGGGCAAGGTGTCAGAATCAACAAGACCCTGATTGCATATTCAAATAGTAAGAACCACACACCAAGCCACAATACCAAAACACTAATTGCAGGATATCACAATGTTGAGAAGACAATTATTACCATTAAGAAGTTCAAATACTTGGGCAGAAGCTCATCAAATTCATCCGAGATAAAGACCCTTCTAACATACAGTTTCAAGTTGGATTTCTTCGAATTGTATTAGCTCTCGTACAAATCATGAGGAGCTTTGTGCGGCACAAACAACACAGCCTTGAATTCAACATGACCTTCGGCAGTAAACTGGCTCCATGATAGAGGTTTCTCATCAGTGAAATCCTGAATAGTTTTAAGAAATTGCAGAAAGTTAGAACTTGTTAATAGCAAAAAGATAGGCTCCATAAACAACTTGGAAATATTAGATGATACCCACCTTGGACAGAGAGTGGTAGAATTTTGTCTATTCTTCTTCTGTCACCTCCTTGGGACTCCGTAGCCATATAGCTCTTACATTGTTCAAGAATTCCCACTCAGATGTAGTTTTCTTAACTGTTGTTATCTTAGGTTTATCCTCCTCTTCTTTCTCAGCATCTTCTTCATCTTCTTCATCATAAGACTTATCATATGTTTACATATATAAATCTCACAATGATTGGTCAGTGTTATAGGCTCACAGCACATAGATAAAATTTTAAATATTCAGGACACAAAATATATTTAAATGCAGGAGCATGTGTGCATTATGCAAGTACTAACTTGATTGCAAAAAGGAATAATGATAAAATAAAATTGTAGCAACCAATAACAATTGACTTGAGCGGTTACGTGACTCAAGCCGCTTTAGCAATGTTTCGGGATTGAGCTCTTGTAAATTTAGAGAACTGCTTTCGGAAAAACCTACCCATTTAAGCCCATTCCTACCTTGGGGTTACTCGAGTGTAATACCCGAGAATTTTGCAACATAAAACAATAATTAAATAAATAAAAAATAAATAAAATAAATACAATAAATTAATAAATTCAGCAAATAAATAAATAAAGATAAGGAAATGAGAAATGACATTTAACTTAAAAAGGAATTAAAGGTATTTAATTAAATAAAAAGAATTAATTAAAGATAAATAAATTGTTACACGTGTACCCGACACCAATGGGCTCGAAAACTCGAGTCCAAACATAAATTTAGATCCGAGGGAAATGACGATACGGGGTTCCTATTCCGTAAACCCGAAGATGGCCCGGAAATCGGAATCCGGGAGCATAGAGGGATAGAAGTCCGAAAGAGAGGAGGAAAGACAGGACGGATCGCACAACCCGCCCGGACCGAAGTCCAGGCGAGGGTCGTGCGGTAGCCGCACGGTGAAGGGGAAAACAGCGCGCCACGACCGCGCCACGCGACAGATTCGCCGGTTGCGAGATTCACTCGCCCGAATCCGGATTTTCCGACTTCGGTTGAACACCTTTCGGCTCGAGACTCCCCAAGGCCGACCTTGGACGTCCCTGGGTCGTGCCTACCTATAAATAACACCTCTTGGAAGCCCCGAACACTTTTCAAAACCCTACGATACTCTCTATACACAAAACCCTAGATCCGGAAGTCATCAGAGACACCAAAACCAAGCCAGAGACTGTTTGGACGAGATCGGAAGTCTTCCAACGTCGTGGTAAGTCTGATCCATTCATCCATCTCGTTTTTAATCCAAAAACGAAACCCTAACTTAGTCTTTTTCTTTCTACACCCCGAATCGGATCTAGAACGAAGAACCCGACGAACGGAGAGGATAAACGGTGGACTGGAAGCCACGCCTCTGAAATCGATGATCTCGGACGACTGGAAATCTGTAAGTTGACACTTACATGGTTTTGGGAGTAATTAAAACACGTAAACCTAAAAGCTTAATCAAAACTTTCGAAAATCTGTCAACATGTGATTTCTACCGGCGCAGCGATTTTGTCTAATTTTTCTGAACCCTTAAAAGTCTTCAAACGAGAAAACCTAAAACATGAAAAACGTTCCTAAGGCTAAGATCTATCTCCTGTAAAATTTTCAGAATTTTTCATGATGATTGGATATATGAAATCAACCCGAAACCAAACTGCTAAGATTTGGATCTTGAATTTCTTGACAGAACTTAGGTCTGAACTTGATGACGTTTTTGACTAGGGTTCTAGGCTGATTTAGATCTTTAGCCAAACATGCAAGTTGTAGAACAATGTCTTATGAAGGTCTCTGTAAAATTTCATTAAGTTTGGAGTTGATTTGCTATGGTAAATCTTGATAATCTTGAACTGCTGTACACGAAATTCGGACAGATTAATGATATGACGAAAATTGATGTTTTTGACCTGTTTCGGTATCTCAGATTGAAAAAGTTAAAACACAAACGTTGTTCATCTCGATGTTTCAAAGTCATTGGTAAAGTTTCAGAATTTTTGAACTTAAATCTGATTTTATATTAATTTTGGAGTAAACAGCGGTTTACCGGGTCAAATCTTGAAATCTTGTTGAAACGATGGAATTAGCCTTTAGCGTTGAAACGAGTCGAAATCTCTTCTTAATAAATTAAGTGAAATCAGAATTTTCATAAATAAATCCCCTTACAAACTTGATAAATTAAAATTAGGGGTGAGTGCTCTACAGGGTGCCCCCTAACTGCTTCACTTCGTGCCTTTATGGACGATGGTGACCCCCAAAAATAAACCGTGAAACACTTGAAATTACTAAATCGGGGATGTAATGGGGAATTTAAATTAAATTGGATTATTTATAGTTGTCGTTTAAATTGTTAAATGCTTTGTTTAAATTAATTATGGCTTTCATATTAAATTGTGCTAAATGTATTGTTTTCTAGTGCCATAAAGGATTATGCAAATTGGTCAGATGATTAAGTTGAATTATTTATGGTCTATTATCATATTTTTATGTAAGTATTAAATTAATGGCTTTTAAACCCTACGATCATGTATGTGTTAACTTACTCAGCAAGTTGTGCTGACCAAACCGTTTATTTTTTCATTTTCCCTTACAGAGTATGTGGAACAGACATGAGCACGTTCATGCATGGGGGGAAATATATTTTGCGAAACTTTATTTTTAAATTCTGGCATTAGTCTATAGAATAAACGGGTCTGTTTAACCCGTGTTTTGACCATGTCGGTCTTATTTACATTTCCGCTGCAATATTATACTTAAATATTATTTCCGCTGCATTATGATATTATTATTTCGAGACTATATTGTATGGGCTGTTTGCAGATGTTTTAAATATTTTTAAATACTGAAATACCTAGCCTTGCATCTCTTTAGTAAGCCGGAGAAACCGTGTCTTACTAGGGAGGTGTGGCGGTGATATCCCGACCTGGGTGACCAAAAACCGGGGTGTTACAAGTTGGTATCAGAGCCCGGCTATTTTTAAACTATTATTTTTAAACCATTATTATTTTTAAACTACTATTAATATTTTGACTATTATTTTAAATTTTAAAGTATTATTTCCATGGAAAAATTTTTATTTTTAAAACCCATGGAAAAAATATATATATAGTGCATGAACTATTTTTGGGGGGGAATCATCATTTGCATTTGCATATTGCATCTCCTTTATGTAAAGAACTTAGAATCTTGGCGAATTTTAACTTAGAATCTTGGCAAAGTTTAACTTAGAATCTTCTTGAAGTTTAACCTAGAATCTTGGCGAATATTAACTTAGATCTTTTGCTTGCGCGAGATGGCTAGTCAAGATATGATGAACTTGATGATCAAAATGTTGAACGTTCAACTTGATTCCCAACAAACCATAGAACAAATGAAACATCGTATGGCTCACTTGGAGGCAAATCTGCACCACATGGGCAACTTGAGAGAGGCGGATCACCACCGCATAAACCAACTCGAACGCCAAGTCCAAACCCTCACTACGCAAAACCTAATCCTGAAGGAACACATCGATGCTCATGGACAAGACTTGAACACCATCTTTGACGATCTACTGCCGCCAAGTTCGGAGGAGGAAGACCCGGAGGAGGATCCCGCTACCCCACCGGAGGACGTCTTGAGACGCAAGGGACTCTATTTATAGTAGATACTATTTTGCTAGGAAAATATTTCTACTTTTGTATACCTTCCTGCTTGTACTAAAATTTCGTTTAAGGGAATAAAATGCCCGATTTATTTATAATAAATCGAAAAAAAAAATCTGGACATACCTGTCCGAACAAAAAAAAATCGAAATAAAATAAAATAAAATAAAACCCAGAAGCGTACGGCGCTTCTTAGTTCGATCGAGCACCACGTGCGAAATTACAAAACACATACACATTTATAGAAATTGTTTAGACTATATGCTAACTTCACAAGTCCTAATCCACCCTATTTGTACCAGAATGGCACCCACAGGAAGAGGAAGAACTCAAACCACTCCCCAAACCACTACTGAAACACCTACTGAAACACCTCCATATGTCATGGAACCGGCTCAACCTGTAGAGGAACAACCCCAAGGTGCGCAGGACGCCCCCGCACCGAATAATGTGGGCGATCATCTTCGGACGATAGAAGAGGTTTTGGTTGCGCTAGGAAACGCGCAAGTCAATCAAGGGCAAGCTGCGGCGGTACCTCCGCCACAGGCTCGCCCTAACTACTTGGCAAAGGTGAATCCTTACCAGCCGCCCCACTATGCTGGTGAGGAGGATCCAGCTAAACTGGAGGAGTGGATCCGAACCTTCGACAAGCTGCTGGGAGCAGTCAAATGTCCAGAAGGGGAGAGAGTGCATGTCGCTTTGTACTACCTGGGAGACGAAGCGGACAACTGGTGGCAGGCAACTCAAGCCAAGCTGACTGAAGATGACGAGCCCTACTCTTGGGCGGAAATGATGGAACTACTCAGGGATCGATTCTATCCCTTGAGTACTAAATCGGCGATGTATGAGGAATTCCTGTCGCTGAAGCAAGGAGGCCATACTGTGCAGGAGTACTACACTCATTTCAAGGAGCTAGTAAGGTTCGCACCAAGGCTAGTACCCACGGATGCAGAGAAAGCACAGAAGTTCGAAATGGGACTGAACCTGTCTGTTCGCGAGGTGATCGCGGGGGTACACTACCCTGATTTGCAAGCTGTGTATGACCGCGCTGTGGCAGTAGCGCATGTGCAACAACTGAAGAGAAGGCTGAGTGGGGAGTCCAGCAGGGGTCCCCAAGACAAGAGAAACCGGGACGCGAGAAGCGAGAACAACACGGGAAGGAACGAACAGTGGAGAGGGTCGAATAGGCCACAACAAACCAACAATGGGAGGAGGTTTAACCAAGAAGAACCGGTACCACCCTGCCCAAGATGTGGACGACCCCATCTGGCGAGGGGATGCCCTCAACAGGGCGTCTGCTTCCGATGTGGTCGAATGGGTCACATTCGTCGGGATTGCCGAACGAGGATGAAGAACATAACAAAGAGGGAAGATTTGGTCATGGGGCCGGAACAGCCTCAGAACCAAAACGGGCGGAACGGAAACAACCAGGGGCATAGACCCCCTCAGAATCAATTTAGGCCGCCGAATCAGAACCAGAACCAACGACCTCTGCCACCGCAGAACCAAAACCAACAGCAAAATCAGCAGCCGAATGGGAATCAGCAGGGCAACCAAGGACGCCCTATGGGGAGGCTCAACGTGGTTAACCAAGCGGACGTGCTTGCACAAGGAGAAGTGATGGCAGGTACATTTCATGTTTTGAATACACCCTTAGAGTTCTATTTGATTCCGGAGCTAGTTGCTCAATCATAGCATCAAGGATAGTGCCTGAGTTAGATCTACCTAAGTGCGAGAGAATTAGCTTAGGAAGTCAATTGCCTTCTGGAGAAGTAGTATCTTGCTCTAAACGATATAACGGAATTCCTATAGTGATAAAGAACGTAGAATTCTTCGCGAACTTAGTAGAATTTAACTTAAGAGACTTTGACATCATACTGGGGATGGATTGGTTATCCCAGTATAAGGCGGTGATCGAATGCCAAAAGTAAAAGATCACCTTGTCAAAAAGTAGGGGAAAGAGAGTTATCTTTTACTCTCAGCCCCCTAAGAAGAGTAACAAAATCGTTAGTTCACTCAAACTAAGTAACTTGATGCGTAAGGGGTATAAGCTATATGTGTGCTACGTGCACAACCTTGAGGTGGAAGAGAACAAGGTTGACAGCATACCAGTGGTAAGAGAATACCCGGATGTGTTTCCTGAAGACATCCCGGGAATGCCACCTGAGAGAGATCTTGAGTTCACTATAGATATCATCCCGGGCACAGAGCCTGTCTCAAAAGCTCCGTACCGGATGGCGCCATTGGAAATGAAGGAGTTAAAGGACCAACTCGATGAGCTGTTAGGAAAAGGGTACATAAGGCCGAGTACTTCCCCCTGGGGAGCACCGGTTTTATTTGTTAAGAAGAAAGACGGAGGATTACGTCTTTGCATAGACTATCGGGGGTTGAACCAAGTGACTATCAAGAATAAATACCCACTGCCGAGAATTGAGGATCTATTTGATCAACTGAAGGGAGCTTCAGTATTCTCGAAGATCGACTTACGATCTGTGTATCACCAGTTGAGGATTGCCGAGAAAGACATTCCGAAGACGGCGTTTCGAACTCGATATGGCCACTACGAGTTCACATTGTTATCCTTTGGGTTAACAAATGATCTAGCAATGTTCATGAACCTCATGAACAATGTATTTCGAGAGCTGTTAGATCAGTGTGTAGTGGTGTTAATTGATGACATCCTGATCTACTCGAAAAGCGAGGAAGAGCATGCCCAGCACTTGCACCAAGTGTTAGGAACCTTGCGAAAGAATCAGCTATACGGCAAATTGTCCAAATGCGATTTTTGGTTGAAGGAGGTAGCATTTCTAGGACATATAGTATCCGCTGATGGCGTTTCAGTGGATCCGGCAAAAGTCTCTGCCGTAACTGAATGGGCAACTCCAAAAAGCCAAACTGAGATAAGGAGTTTCCTTGGATTAGCCGGGTATTATAGACGGTTCGTGAAGGATTTTTCGAAAATCGCACGACCTTTGACCTAGCTACTGAAGAAGGGAGTAAAATACGTGTGGACAGAGGCTTGTGAGACAGCGTTTCAAGAACTGAAGAAACGACTCACAATCACACCTGTTTTGACACTACCATCAGAGAATGGTGACTTCGAAGGTTATAGCGATGCTTCGAAGGAAGGTTTAGGTTGTGTCTTGATGCAAGACTCGAGAATCGTAGCGTATGCATCACGCCAACTAAAACCTCACGAGGAGAATTATCCGACACACGACCTGGAGTTGGCAGCGGTCGTTTTCGCTCTAAAGATATGGGGACATTATCTTTGTGGGCGGAAGTGTCGAATGTTCACCGACCACAAGAGCTTGAAGTATATATTCCGTCAGAAGGAGTTGAATTTGAGACAGCGAAGGTGGTTGGAACTTATTAAGGACTATGATTTGGAGATAGCCTACCACGAGGGGAAGGCGAATGTGGTAGCCGATGCCCTAAGTCGGAAAACCCAACACGTGACGAACTCGTTGGTAATTCCGCCGGCATTGTACATGGATTTAGCGCGATTGGACGTGGAACTTGTGCATCCGGGCACAGTGAGTGAAACGATCAACGCAATGGTCGTAGAAACCCCAATATTGGACGAGATTAGGCTCGCCCAACCGGGCGACACGAAATTGGAGAAGATAAAGGGGTATATTGCCGAGGGAAAGGCAATAGAATTTTCTGTCCACGAGGATGGAAGCATTCATTTCAAAGGGAGATGGTGTGTGCCCCATAAATGTGCCGAGTTGAAGCGAAGGTTGATGGAGGAAGGGCACAACACGCCATATTCAGTACATCCCGGAGGCGACAAGCTTTACAAAGATCTAAAGAAGATCTATTGGTGGCCGGAAATGAAGAAGGAAGTGGCAGACTTCGTGGCGAAATGTCTCACCTGCCAAAAGGTTAAGGCAGTGCGACATAAACCCTTAGGACTGATGCAACCACTAGAGATTCCAAGTTGGAAGTGGGACAACATCTCAATGGATTTTGTCTCGGGATTACCCCGATCACCTAAAGGCATGAATAAGATTTGGGTGATTGTGGATAGGCTAACGAAGACAGCCATATTTATCCCGATAAAGGACACGTGGACTATGGACCAATTGGCCCGAGCCTACGTTGATAATGTGGTACGACGACATGGAGTACCACATGACATCATTTCTGATAGAGACAGTAGATTTGTCTCTCACTTTTGGACGGAGTTACAAAAAGCTCTCGGTACTCAAATCAAAATGAGCACCGCATTCCACCCGATGACGGATGGTCAAACCGAGAGAACAATCCAAACACTAGAAGACATGCTGAGAGCATGCGTGTTGGAATTTAAGGGAAATTGGGAATCCCATTTACCCTTAATCAAATTTTCTTATAATAATAGCTACCATGCTAGCATTGGCATGGCACCATTCGAGGCGTTGTATGGACGAAGGTGCCGAAGCCCGTTGAGCTGGGAAGAAAACGATAAGTCGGTGGTAGTGGGACCACAACTTATCGAAGACATAGCTCAACAAATCAAAGTGATTCAAGGAAAAATGAGAGCCGCTCAAGACCGTCAGAAGAGTTACGCTGACGTGAGACGACGAGACCTAGAATTTCAAGTGGGGGATAGGGTCATGCTAAAGATATCACCCATGAAGGGGGTGATGCGCTTTGGCAAACGAGGAAAGTTGAGTCCTCGATACATAGGACCTTACGAAATTCTAGAACGAGTCGGAAATTTGGCTTACCGACTGGCTTTACCGCCACAATTAGATCGAGTTCATAATGTTTTCCATGTCTCACAACTAAAGAAGTATGTGCCGGACCCGACACATGTACTTCAACCGGACGTAATCGAACTCGATGAGGATCTGACTTATGAAGAAGTCCCAGTGCGAATTCTGGACACTAAGGAGCGAGTAATGAGGAACAAAACCGTCAAAATGATCAAGGTTCTTTGGTCGAACCACGAAAGTGAGACGGCAACTTGGGAGGTAGAATCCGACATTAGAGAACGCTACCCGACACTATTCCAAACCGACACCGACACAGTTATGGGGACATAACTGCAATCTTAAGGGGGAGAGGATGTCATACCATGTATTTTTCGTGCATTTTTGTAAACAGACAAACAAATTCGAATTGTTTTGAAATACGTTATGGCTTGATCCCTTCACATGGTACGTAGGCAGCTTAGAAGTTTCAATTCTAAGTTCAGTCACAAAATAATAAAACAAACAAAAGACCTTAGCACGAGAAAAGCCGAAAACAACTTCGAGGACGAAGTTGATTCTTAAGGAGGGTAGACTGTAATACCCGAGAATTTTGCAACATAAAACAATAATTAAATAAATAAACAATAAATAAAATAAATACAATAAATAAATAAATTCAGCAAATAAATAAATAAAGATAAGGAAATGAGAAATGAAATTTAACTTAAAAAGGAATTAAAGGAATTTAATTAAATAAAAAGAATTAATTAAAGATAAATAAATTGTTACACGTGTACCCGACACCAATGGGCTCGAAAACTCGAGTCCAAACATAAATTTAGATCCGAGGGAAATGACGATACAGGGTTCCTATTCCGTAAACCCGAAGATGGCCCGGAAATTGGAATCCGGGAGCATAGAGGGATAGAAGTCTGAAAGAGAGGAGGAAAGGCACGACGGATTGCACGACCCGCCCGGACCGAAGTCCAGGCGAGGGCCGCGCGGTGGCCGCGCGGTGAAGGGGGAAACGACGCGCCACGACCGCGCCACGCGACAGATTCGCCGGTTGCGAGATTCACTCGCCCGAATCCGGATTTTCCGACTTCGGTTGAACACCTTTCGGCTCGAGACTCCCCAAGGCTGACCTTGGACGTCCCTGGGTCGTGCCTACCTATAAATAACACCTCTTGGAAGCCCCGAACACTTTTCAAAATCCTACGATACTCTCTATACACAAAACCCTAGATCCGGAAGTCATCAGAGACACCAAAACCAAGCCAGAGACTGTTTGGACGAGATCGGAAGTCTTCCAACGTCGTGGTAAGTCTGATCCATTCATCCATCTCGTTTTTAATCCAAAAACGAAACCCTAACTTAGTCTTTTTCTTTCTACACCCCGAATCGGATCTAGAACGAAGAACCCGATGAACGGAGAGGATAAACGGTGGACTGGAAGCCACGCCTCCGAAATCGACGATCCCGGACGATTGGAAATCTGTAAGTTGACACTTACATGGTTTTGGGAGTAATTAAAACACGTAAACCTAAAAGCTTAATCAAAACTTTCGAAAATCTGTCAACATGTGATTTCTACCGGCGCAGCGATATTTTCTAATTTTTCCGTACCCTTAAAAGTCTTCAAACGAGAAAACTTAAAACATAAAAAGCGTTTCTAAGGCTTAGATCTATCTCCTGTAAAAGTTTCAGAATTTTTCATGATGATTTGTTATATGAAATCAACGCTAAACCGAACTGCTAAGATTAGGATCTTGAATTTCTTGACAGAACTTAGGTCTGAACTTGATGACGTTTTTGACTAGGGTTCTAGGCCGATTTACATCTTTAGCCAAACATGAAAGTTGTAGACCAATGTCTTATGAAGGTCTCTGTAAAATTTCGTTAAGTTTGGAGTTGATTTGCTATGGTAGATCTTGATAATCTTGAACTGCTGTACACGAAATTCGGACAGATTAATGATATGACGAAAATTGATGTTTTTGACCTGGTTCGGTATCTCGGATTGAAAAAGTTAAAACACAAAAGTTGTTCATCTCGATGTTTCCGAGTCAGTGGTAAAGTTTCAGAATTTTTGAACTTAAATCTGATTTTAAATTAATTTTGGAGTAAACAGCGGTTTACCGGGTCAAATCTTGAAATCTTGTTGAAACGATGGAATTAGCCTTTAGGGTTGAAACAAGTCGAAATCTCCTTAATAAATTAAGTGAAATCAGAATTTTTATAAATAAATCCCCTTACAAACTTGATAAATTAAAATTAGGGGTGAGTGCTCTGCAGGGTGCCCCCTAACTGCTTCACTTCGTGCCTTTATGGACGATGGTGACCCCGCGCGAAAATTGAGATATGATATTGCCAAAACGGCATGAGATATATGGCCTACACTCTCGTGAATATCCATATGGGTTTCCCGAGGCTCCGGAGTGGTACTGGGTATGGCAGATACGGCTGCGGCCGCCGGTTTCCGGCTAAACTTGTTGAGATCGCGATGAAATCGTGAAACACTTGAAATTACTAAATCGGGGATGTAATGGGGAATTTAAATTAAATTGGATTATTTATAGTTGTCGTTTAAATTGTTAAATGCTTTGTTTAAATTAATTATGGCTTTCCTATTAAATTATGCTAAATGTATTGTTGTCTAGTGCCATAAAGGATTATGCAAATTGGTTAGATGATTAAGTTGAATTATTTATGGCTTATTATCATGTTTTTATGTAAGTATTAAATTAATGGCTTTTAAACCCTACGATCATGCATGTGTTAACTTACTCAGCAAGTTGTGCTGACCAAACCGTTTATTTTTCCTTTTCCCTTACAGAGTATGTGGAACAGACATGAGCACGTTCATGCATGGGGGGAAATATATTTTGCGAAACTTTATTTTTAAATTCTTGCATTAGTCTATAGAATAAACGAGCCTGTTTAACCCGTGTTTTGACCATGTCGGTCTTATTTACATTTCCGCTGCAATATTATACTTAAATATTATTACCGCTGCATTATGATATTATTATTTTCGAGACTATATTGTATGGGCCGTTTGCAGATGTTTTAAATATTTTTAAATACTGAAATACCTAGCCTTGCATCTCTTTAGTAAGCCGGAGAAACCGTGTCTTACTAGGGAGGTGTGGCGGTGACATCCCGATCTGGGTGACCAAAAACCGGGGTGTTACATCGAGCCCCAAATAGCCATAAGAAATCCTTTTAGTTCACCCGAAAAAAGGTCTAAAATTGTAGTGTAACTAACAGAGAAATGAGATTATTTCTCAGTTTCTATTTACTTAATTGCTTATTATCTGTGCATACACATGCTGTACGGGCAAAAATAGAGAGAATATAAACCCAAACACAGCACTTGCTTTCCAATTCTAGTCCTTCATCTAAGCCAATAACGTTGTCAAACATGTTAAAATGGAAGCATGTGTAGAGATAATATCAAAATCAATGATTATAGAAAGAAATAAGATCTTACAGGATCCTGAAACTGTTTGTTCACTTGTTCATTCATGTCTTTCATACCCTCGAGCTTTCCAAGAGCATCTTCACCAAACTCCTCATCAACACCAAACATAGGAGTCATCTGTCATGAAAGCATATATATTATTTAACTGTCATCCCAAACAATCTGCTAGGCATGTATGAGAAAATTATGGATGTAATAATGAGTTCAGCACAGTTGATTTTTTAATTTATTTATTTATTTTTTTCCTGAGTCTAATTATGGAGTAACTAATAACAGTGCCTACATGCTTATACCGAGAATTGAATTGAAATAATACTGGTCATCGTTTGATATAAGAAATTTAGTTATCAAGAAATCAATCCTTCCATTAAATTCCTTGAAAACTCAATCACCCTATCACCGTGTTATGGCAGTAAAAAGAATCGAATACACACTTCCCGTAGAAAATGTAAATAAGAGAGTGATAATGGCCAGAAATGACCATTATTTTCAATCCATTTCCGTGTCTAAAACGGGCATTTGATCGCATTCCAGTCTTATATTAAATAAGAAAGCAGTTGAATTGGACTGATTTATGCATAATTGTAAAAATATTGAGCTGGTATGAAAAATGCATAAATATGTAATTTTATTACATATTTATGTTAGAAAAATCCAAAAACAGGAGAAAAAGAAAAAGGAATGAAAAAGATGGGAAAAGATAGAAAAAGCCCACAAAAAGAATGAATTCGGCCCAGCTGGCCCATTCAGCCAACTCCTGGAGCACCCGGTCGCGGAAGCTCCTGTGTCGCGGTCCATGGCTTAGCGACACAGGAGGGATTAGCGACACAGCATGTAGCATGAAGAAGAGACCAGTCCAGATAGGTTGTGTCGCTAAGCCCGAGTCGAGGACCATGGTTCCGCGACACAGCCCTTGATTAGCGACACAGACGCACCAATAGAGACCCAAGACCCAGTCGAGAAGCCTTACCACATGCAGTGATGTTCCGCGACACTGTGTGATGTGTGTGATGTCTTGAGACACAGTGGGCCTCAGATCAAGCCCATGGGCCTAGGGTTCCACTTCTATAAATATGAGGTGACCCTCATGAGCTCGTGGTTGGAAAAATTAGGAAAATCACTCTTGAAGGCAGTTTTGGAGATCAGTTCTAGGGTTCTTTAGTTTTAGTTTAGTTTAGTTTAGTTATGTTAATTATATTTTTTGTATTGTTTAATTTATGCACTGGTATTGCTTAGTTAGTTAGTTTATTTAATGTTGCTTCTAGCATTTATGGTTTAGGTAGCCAGCTTCTACTTTGTTTTCAGTTTCTAAAACCTTGTTTTTAGGGTTCTGTAGTATCCAAAATGATGAGTATTAACAAACTCATTAATAAAATGGGAGAATATTCTTGAAATGTGTCCCAAAAAATCATGAAATGAGTTTCACACCCCATGGATCTTTTATTGTTTTTCCCTTTTCTGTTGGTCATTTGACCTTCATTTTCTATTTTATATCACTGTTTGGTGATTTTTCTCATGGATAAAGTTGCAAGTGTATGAGTGATCAAACCTAGATTAGGGTTAGCTTTATTTTAAATCTTGTTCTATTTTTCTTTTTATAAGGCATGTTTTAGCTAGATTTAAACTTTGTTTGGTTACTTTTAGCTTAGTTTAACTTTTGAATCTGAAATGGGTGAGATCACGCATAATGCATGCTACTGTTCCACTTTACTTTTCTGACATGTGTCCAGAATACACCCATGTCGCTAGCCACTTCCTGTCGCGGAACCACGTTCAGCGACAGGAGGGCAGTTTAGCGACATGAGTGTCAAAGAACATGTGTTAAAAATCTTTTAAAACCCTTGGTCGCAAAGCAAACCTGTCGCGGACCCGACACAACCCTTGATTAGCGACCAAGGACCCAAATGCTCGTAATTTTATTCTGGAAGGGCTCTATCGCGAAACCCCTGTCGCGGACCCATGGTCCGCGACACACTCTTTGCTCCGCGAACAGGAATTATGCCCTTGTTGGATTTTTCTGACCTTGTGTCGCGGAACCCCTGGCGCGGACCCACGGTCCGCGACACACATCTTGTTCCGCGACCAGGAAATTATGCTTGGCACCTTTGTGCCGAATTTTTATTCTTCATGCCCCCCATTAATTAATTGAACCTTTATATTAATTTTTTAAGGTTGAAATCCAATGATCTCAACCCATGATTAAATTGATGTAAAGAATTTTGTTCAATTTTTCATTAAAAGATTTTCTACAAAAATTCAAACTTTAATGATCTAAGTATATAATCCGGACTGTAATTAATTAATTAATTATGGAATGAGAGATTATTTAGACATAACGAGTAGTTATGGATTTAATTCCATACCCTTGCATGAGAAACCAATGTCTCTCATACAAGATGACCCAAAAATATTTTCTTTTATTTATTTTGTCTTTACCCGTGTTGTGTGAAACAGCTAGTAAGAGATATAACAGACTAATGTTGGCGGGTATTCCCACACGGATAAACTAGCTCGTGGTCTGTATATTAATTACTAGATGTTATTTTGCATGGTCCGGGTAGTGGTCAGTGGAAGCCTTGGCGGTTCGTCCATCCGGGATTATAATAGCTGCTCAGCTGACTCCTATCCGGATTCAGTTTCCATTTATTTTTCTTAATTTCAAACCCAAATTTTGAGCTGCAATATTATCAAACAGTGTCGATCAACACTGTTTGAATAGTATCGCAGTAAGAAAACATGTAGGTTTTTCTCTCACTTCACAGATAGTAGGGAGCTTGATGATAGCGATCACTGTCAAGAGAGGTCTCCTGCTGTCTAAAATCACCTCACCTTAGTGATCAGGGAACTGGACCACAGACAACTGCAATCCATTTAACCCTGATTATTTTGTCATCTCTTTAGCCAAAATTCTTCTCATCTCCGGCTATTTCATCTTTGTGTCCCAACTTCTGTCTAAACCCACCTTATATTTTGGGTTACTTATTTTACACTTCTCTATAAAATTATGCATGATATTATTATGTAAATATTGTGGTCAATATTATTTTGGGATCCTTCTCTTGGACACAGGAGTCTTGATTTAAGTCAGATGTCTCACAATAAATTTCCTACAAAAATTCATTTATAAAATCCGGATCTGAGTAAGGGATAAATTCCACAGTTACGACTAATTCACATCCGACTGGGGGTTGATTTTGGGAAATTAGAAGCAGAGTCAGCGATTAGGTCTCACCTAGACTGAAAGGGTCTGTGTTCTTATTGAGGATCTAGTACCTGTTTAGGGAATGATTTTCAAAGATTTATTATTTTCCGAAATTGCTTTGTGTTGGAAATCTGGTATTAAATATCACACTGAGATGGGGACCACTTGGATTCAAATACGGTGTGATAGATAATTTTAGAGGAACAATACATAGGCCTTGGTTATTTTCTAAGGTAGGGTTGAGTTCCTTTCAACTGCTATCCTCTTCTGCCAAAGCCTACTTTTGAGTCCTGAGTGAGTGCATCCGGAATGAACTAATTTAATAGTTCGTTTCATTAGTTTGTATCTCATGACCACCCAGAAGGAAGTGAACACTGCGAGCGGTTCACTGAGATCTGGGAATTCTTGATCCATACTCCTTCATTCTGATGGAGAGCTGTCTTTTACTACCAGGGTCAGACTTTCAAAAACCTCCGAGTGATAGGATTTTAAATGCTTTCTTTATCGCTTTCTTTTAAATGCTTTCGTTAGAGGTCACTCGGTTGTATTGAGAGTTGCGTAACTGCTACTAGGATTGATAGTTAAGGGATAGTTCAGGGTTGATTATAATCTTTGGGTGTGACATGGGGGAATGATGGGAGTACTTGACACTTCAACTAATGATTTGTCAGGTGTTGCTTGTCCACCACAGATAAATAATATACCTTAGCAATGCATTGCAAGGGTAGTTATGCGTCAGTGGTATCTTAGAATTTATTTTCTTAAGAGCATGTAAACTCTTACTGTAAGTACCTGTCTGTTAAAGGGAACATGGTATAGAGAGCATGAGAATTAGCTAACTGAAAGGATTATCCCAAGCTAAGATCTGTGTAACAAAATGGAAGTTTAATTGTGTTTCATCTGAATCTTGTCCAATCTTTATTATTCTCTTCATGTCCCTTCTGTCACATTTTAAATATGCTTTCTTAGAATAATTTTAACCGCTTTCTTAGAATAATTTTATTGCTTTCATAGAGTAAATTTAATTCGCTTTCTAGAACAATTTTATCTGCTTTATTTTAATCGCTTTCATAACTTAGTTTAAATTATGTCAAGTAGTTGATAATCAAACACAAGCTTGAATCGAGTAACCGAGTGGAAAATCTTAGTAAATGACGTGGGCCCTGCTTCCATCGCACATCCTCCTGTGAACGATCCGGTCTTACTATAAATTACTGCAATTTTTGACACCGTGCGCTTTCGGGCCACAGTTTCTTAACACGAGTAATAAAAACGTGACAACCTATAATATATCCCTAATCCTAACTCCGCCTTCATAAAGTGGTTTCATTAAATAAAATTGAACACCAGGATTATGATTTTTCAGAAAATACTCATGTAGTGGGAACTTGTCAAAAGTTTCATGGCAAGGCTCTTCAAGGCACGAATTTGTCAAAAGTTTCGTGCCAAGGAGGTCCATATCGCCGTTTGACTCAAAGTTTCTCCTCATGAGTAATAAAAAAGTGAACTTTATCCCTAACCCCTTGCCCATGAAGCATAACTCTTTTCATTTAATAAATTCAAACCTGCGATATTTTAGAAATACTCGTGTGCGGAAATTGTCAAAAGTTTCAGAGAGAAATTATACCTGGCTAATCAAGCCACCAAATTTATTCTTCAAAGTCATCATTTTGGCAAGTCCCTTCTCTAAAGTGGATGGAAACTGTAGCAGCCGAAGGGTATGGCCAGTTGGATAGTCTGCACCAGCCTGATGAATGTATTTGGAACAAGTTCGCATTTTAGAATACAGATCAATTGTGAGATAAAAAATGATTGATTGCCTAGTACTTGTGTTCATAAGTTAAGAGGAATGCCGTGAACCAATGTTATATAATTTACTATGTTTTAGATCTACTCAATTTACTTTTTTATCAATCTTGGACTAACAATTAATTTAGTTATTCGCTCAACTTTCAAATGGTCACTTGACTGCAAACATAACGTTCCATTTCAATGTGTATTACTTTCAAACACATAGCCATTCAAATAAAGCTCTAAGATGAATAAGTATATTTTAACAGGAGAGAGTGTGATCTGTCTGTAAAAAATTCAAATGATCAAATTTATCTTTAAATGGAAGATAGTTTTCTGAAGTCTGCAAGACTTGAAATTTTGTTTGGGCATTAAATTGCGTATAGATCTGTAGGTATAATATATTTTAGCATTCACAAAACACCAAACTTACTTAAGCATTTCAGCAAAGCTCATAGCTTCATCAATTCCTGGATGGAGTTTGCTAGATCTCACACAAATCCAGTACTATCCGAACCAGTAAGGTCATCTTGTTCTACAATGGGATCAATGTAACACCCCGGTTTTTGGTCACCCAGGTCGGGATGTCACCGCCACATCCCCCTAGTAAGACACGGTTTCTCCGAGCTTACTAAAGAGATGCAAGGCTAGGTATTGCAGTATTTAAAACATTTAAAGCATTAAAAATAGCCCATACAATATAATTCGAAAATAAAAATAGCATAGCGCAGCGGAAATATTTAGTTTAGTACAGTATCGCAGCGGAAAATATAAAAAGGGCCGACATGGCCAAAACACGGGTTAAACAGGCCCGTTCATGATATAGTCTAAGTACGAAATTTAAAAGCAAAATAACAATCCCCAAAATCCCATGCATGATTCGTGCTCACACATGCTCATTCCACATATTCTGTAAAGAAAGGAATAAAAAAAATGGTTTTGGTCAGCAAAATTGCTGAGTAAGTTAACACATGCATGATCGTAGGGTTTAAAAAGCCATTAATTTAATAATTTAACAAAAGCATAATATATAATTTAATCTAATCAAGTGTCCAGTAGCCTAAATTATCTCAGGGCTCTATTTAATAACACATATCACATGGATCATCATAAAAGCCATAATTTAAATAAAGCATTTAAATAATTTAATTGGACAACAATATCATTTAATCTAGTTTAATTTAATTTAGAATCCCCATTACATTCCCGATTTTGTATCTCAAAGTTTCACGATAAAATCGCGATGTCAACAAGTTTAGCCGGTAGCCCGGCGGCCACAACCGTATCAGCCATACCCAGTACCACTCCGGAGCCTCGGGAAACCCATACGGATATTCACGAGAGTGTAGGCTCTATATTTCGCCGTTTAGGCAATCCATATCTCAAATTTAGCGCGCGGGGTCACCATCGTCCATTACGGCACGAAGTGAATCGTTAGGGGGCACCCTGCAGAGCACTCACCCCTAATTTTAATTTATCAAGTTTGTAAGGGGATTTAGTTTTTAAAATCTGCCTTCCATTGTATTAATTTAGAAATAATATCTCGATTCGTTTCAACCCTAAAGGTCAATTCCATGTTTCAACAAGATTTCAAGATTTCGTTCCGGTAAATCACAGTTTACTCCAAAATTCGTCTAAAATCAGATTTAATTCCAAAAATTCCAAATTTCATATCTGACTCGGAAACATCAAGATCTACAACTTTCGTGTTTTAACTTTTTCAATCCGAGATACCTTAGTAGGTCAAAATCGCCAATTTTCGCATAAGAAGAAATCTGTCCGAGTTTAATACATCACAGTTCAAAGATTTCAAATTCTACCATATCAATTCAACTCCAAATTTAATGAAATTTGACAGGGATCATCTTAAGACATTTATCTACAACTTTCATGTTCGGCCAAAGGTCTAAAACAGCCTAGATCCTATGTCAAAAATGTGATCAAGATCATTCCTAAGTTCTGTCCAAGATTTCAAGATCTAGAATCAAACAGTTCGGTTTCAACGGGTTTTCACATATCAAATCAACTCCAAAAATTCTCAAATTTTTACAGTAGCTAGTTCTAAGTCTTTGGAACGTTTTTCATGTTTTAAGTTTTTCCGTTTGAGTTCGTTTTAAGGGTCGGAAAAATTCACCAAATCTGTTGCGTCGGTAGAACAACAAAAGTGGACAGATTTATGGTTCTTGTTGAATCTTTTAGGTTTCGAATGTTTTAAAATCTCCCAAAACCATGTAAGGTTAACTTACAGTGTCTATGAACGTCGGGGATGTCTAGTTCGGAGGCGTGGCTTCCAGATCACCGTTTCTCCTCTCCGTTCGTCGGGTTCTACGATCTAGATTCGATACGAGGTGTAGAAAGAAAAGAACCGAAGTTAGAATCCGTTTTCGGATTGAAACGTGAAAAGATTTATTGGACTAGAGCTTACCACAACGTTTGGAGACCTTGGATTTTCGTCCAAAGCTGCTGCCTCCGTTTGGTGCTTTCCGTCGACTCCGAATTTAGGGTTTCGAACGTATAGAAGATTGTAGGGTTTTGTAAACTTGTTTGGGGCTCCCAAGGGGCTTATTTATAGATTTCTCAATCCCTAGGGCGTCCACAACCGACCTAAAGGTCTGGAGTCGAGAGATGTTCAACCGAAAGTCGAAAAATCCGCGTTCGGGCGAGAGATTCGCGCAACAAACGAATCTGTGGGGTGGCGCGGTCGTGGCGCGCTAAAGCCACTTCACCGCGCGGCCACCGCGCCGACTTCGCCTGGACTTCGGTCCGGGCGGGTCGTGCAATCCGTCGTGCTTCTCCGCCTCTCTTTCGGGTTTCTATCCCTCTATGCTCCCGAATTCCGATTTCCGGGGTATATTCGGGTTCATACTTTCTCTCTAATTTTATTCTCAGTCTAATTGGATGTTTTGGACTCGAATACTCGAGTTCATTAGTGTCGGGTTTTGGTGTACCATTTATCCATCCTTTTACTGAATTAAATTCCTTTAATTCCTTTCTAAGTAAAAATCTCATTTCTCATTTCCTTATATTTATTTATTTCTTTTATTTGCTGGATTTGTTTATTTATTTATAGTATTTATTTTATTTATTATTTATTTATTTAATTATTGTTTTATTTTATGTTGGAAAATTCTCGGGTATTACAGTCTACCCTCCTTAAGAATCAACTTCGTCCTCGAAGTTGTGTTTCGGCTTTTCTCGTCTCGTGCTAAGGTCTTGTGTTTGTTTTATTATGTTGTGACTGAACTTAGAATTAAAACTTCTAAGCTGCCTACGTACCCGGTAAAGGGATCAAGCCATAACGTAGTTCAAAAGTTTACAAAAATGCACAAAAAAGTAGGTGGTATCACATCCTCTCCCCCTTAAGATTGCAGTTATGTCCCCATAACTGTGTCGGTATCGGTTTGGAACAATGTCGGGTATCGTTCCCTCATATCGGATTCTACTTCCCAAGTTGCCGTCTCACTTTCGTGGTTTGACCAAAGAACCTTGATCATTTTGATGGTTTTGTTCCTCGTTACTCGTTCCTTAGTATCGAGAATACGCACTGGGACTTCTTCGTAAGTCAAATCTTCATCGAGCTCAATTATCTCCGGTTGAAGTACATGTGTCGGGTCCGGCACATACTTCTTTAGTTGTGAGACATGGAAGACATTATGAACTTGATCTAAGTGTGGCGGTAAAGCCAATCGGTAGGCTAGAGTTCCGACTCGTTCTAGGATTTCGTAAGGTCCTATGTATCGAGGACTTAACTTCCCTCGTTTGCCAAAGCGCATCACCCCCTTCATGGGTGATATCTTTAGCATGACCCTATCTCCCACTTGAAATTCTAGGTCTCGTCGTCTCATGTCGGCATAACTCTTTTGACGGTCTTGAGCGGCTTTCATCTTCCCTCGGATCACTTTGATTTGTTGAGCCATGTCTTCGATAAGTTGTGGTCCCACTACCACGGACTTATCGTTTTCTTCCCAGCTCAAAGGGCTTCGGCACTTTCGTCCATACAATGCCTCGAAAGGTGCCATGCCGATACTAGCATGGTAACTATTATTATAGGAAAACTCAATCAAGGGTAAATGAGATTCCCAATTTCCTTTGAATTCCAACACACATGCTCTCAGCATGTCTTCTAGTGTTTGGATTGTTCTTTCGGTTTGTCCATCCGTCATCGGGTGGAATGCGGTGCTCATTTTGATTTGAGTACCGAGAGCTTTTTATAACTCCGTCCAGAAATGAGAGACAAATCTACTGTCTCTATCGGAAATGATATCATGTGGTACTCCATGTCGTCGTACCACATTATCAATGTAGGCTCGGGCCAATTGGTCCATAGTCCACGTGTCTTTCATTGGGATAAATATGGCTGTCTTCGTTAGCCTATCCACAATCACCCAAATCTTGTTCATGCCTTTAGGTGATCGGGGTAATCCCGAGACAAAGTCCATTGAGATGCTATCCCACTTCCAACTTGGAATCTCTAGTGGTTGCATCAGTCCTAAGGGTTTATGTCGCACTGCCTTAACCTTTTGGCAGGTGAGACATCTCGCTACGAAATTTGCCACTTCCTTCTTCATTCCCGGCCACCAATAGATCTTCTTCAGATCCTTGTATAGCTTGTCACCTCCGGGATGTACGGAATATGGCGTGTTGTGCCCTTCCTCCATCAACCTTTGCTTTAACTCGGCACATTTAAAAGGCACACACCATCTACCTTTAAAACGGATGCTTCCATCCTCGTGGACAACAAATCCTATTGCCTTTCCTTCGGCAATATACTCTTTTATCTTCTCGAGTCTCGGGTCGCCAGGTTGAGCGAGTCGAATCTCGTCTAATATTGGAGTCTCTACGACCATGGCATTGACCGTTTCTCTCACTGTGCCAGGATGCACAAGTTCTAACTCCAATCTTGCCAAATCCATGTACAATGCCGGCGGAATTACCAACGAGTTTGTCACGTGTTGGGTTTTCCGACTTAGGGCATCGGCTACCACATTCGCCTTCCCCTCGTGGTACGCTATCTCTAAATCGTAGTCCTTAATGAGTTCCAACCACCTTCGCTGTCTCAAATTCAACTCCTTCTGAGTGAATATATACTTCAAGCTTTTGTGGTCGGTGAACATTCGACACTTCCGCCCATAAAGATAATGTCTCCATATCTTTAGAGCGAAAACGACCGCTGCCAACTCCAGGTCATGTGTCGGATAATTTTCCTCGTGAGGTTTTAGTTGGCGTGATGCATAGGCTACGACTCTCGAGTCTTGCATCAAAACACAACCTAACCTTCCTTCGAAGCATCGCTATATACTTCGAAGTCACCATTCTCTGATGGTAATGTTAATACGGGTGTGGTTGTGAGTCGTTTCTTCAGCTCTTGAAACGATGTCTCACATGCTTCGGTCCACTCGTATTTTGCTCCTTTCTTAAGTAGCTGGGTCAAAGGACGTGCAATCCTTGAAAAGTCCTTCACAAATCGTCTATAATATCCGGCTAATCCAAGGAAACTCCTTATTTCCGTTGGACTTTTCGGAGTTGCCCATTCAGTTACGGCAGAGACTTTTGCCGGATCCACTGATACTCCATCAGCGGATACTATGTGTCCGAGAAATGCCACTTCTTTCAGCCAGAAGTCACATTTCGACAGCTTGCCGTATAGCTGATTTCTTCGCAAGATTTCCAACACTTGATGTAAGTGCTTCGCATG
The DNA here is from genome assembly GCA_030278955.1 of Hygrophila difformis. Classification (NCBI taxonomy): domain Eukaryota; kingdom Viridiplantae; phylum Streptophyta; class Magnoliopsida; order Lamiales; family Acanthaceae; genus Hygrophila; species Hygrophila difformis. The sequence goes on from JAOANR010000004.1 coordinate 37,179,879, forward strand.
CTCCTCCTCGCTCTTCGAGTAGATCAGGATGTCGTCAATGAACACTACGACACACTGTCTAACAATTCTCGGAACACGTTGTTCATGAGATTCATGAACATGGCCGGAACATTTGTTAACCCGAAGGATAACACTGTGAACTCGTAATGGCCATATCGCGTTCGAAACGCCGTCTTCGGAATGTCCTTCTCGGCGATCCTCAATTGATGATACCCAGATCGCAAATCGATCTTCGAGAATACTGAAGCTCCCTTCAGTTGATCAAACAGATCCTCTATTCTCGGAAGGGGGTATTTATTCTTAATGGTCACTTGGTTTAGTCCTCGGTAATCTATGCAAAGACGTAGTCCTCCGTCTTTCTTCTTGACAAACAAAACCGGTGCTCCCCAAGGGGACGTACTCGGTCTTATGTAACCTTTTCCCAATAGCTCCTCGAGTTGTTCCTTTAACTCCTTCATTTCCAGTGGTGCCATCCGGTACGGAGCTTTTGAGACAGGCTCTGTCCCCGGAATGAGATCTATCGTGAATTCAAGCTCTCTCTCAGGTGGCATGCCCGGAACGTCTTCAGGGAACACGTCCGGGTATTTTCTTACCACTGGTATGCTATCAACCTTGTTCTCTTCCGCCTCAAGGTTGTGCACATAGCACGCATATAGTTCATACCCCTTACGCATCAAGTTACTTAGTTTAAGTGCACTAACGATTTTGTTACTTTTCTTAGGGGGCTGAGAGTAAAAGATAACTCTCTTTCCCCTACTTTTTGACAAGGTGATCTTTTGCGCTTGGCATTCGATCACCGCTTTATACTGGGATAGCCAATCCATCCCCAGTATGATGTCAAAGTCTCTTAAGTTAAATTCTACCAAGTTCGCGAAGAATTCTACGTTCTTTATCACTATAGGAATTCAGTTATATCGTTTAGAGCAAGACACTACTTCTCCAGAAGGCAATTGAATTCCTAAGCTAATTCTCTCGCACTCAGGTAGATCTAACTCAGGCACTATCCTTGATGCAATAATTGAGCAACTAGCTCCAGAATCAAATAGAATTCTAAGGGGCGTATTTAACACATAAAATGTACCTGCCATCACCTCTCCTTGCGCAGGCACGTCCGCTTGGTTTACCACATTGAGCCTCCCCACAGGGCGTCCTTGGTTGCCCTGCTGGTTCGCGTTCTGCTGCTGGTTTTGCTGTTGGTTTTGATTCTGCGGGGGCGGAGGTCGTTGGTTCTGGTTCTGGTTTTGCGGCCTATTTTGAGGGGGTCTGTACCCTTGGTTATTGCCGTTTCGCCCGTTTTGGTTTTGAGGCTGTTCTTGCCCCGCGACCAAATCGTCCCTCTTTGTTATGTTCTCGAGCCTAGTTCGACAATCCCGTCGAACGTGACCCATTCGACCGCATCGGTAACAGGCGCCTTGTTGCGGGCATCCCCTTGCCAGATGTGGTCGTCCACATCGCGGGCAAGGCGGGTACCGGATCTTCTTGATTGAACCTCCTCCCAGTGTTGTTTTGTTGGGGCCTATTTGACCCTCTGCGCTGCTCGTTCCTTCCAGTGTTGTTCTCGTTTCGTGAATCTCGACTTCTCTTGTCTTGAGGACCCCTGCTGGACTCCCCACTCACCCTTCTTTTCAGCTGCTGCACGCGTGCTACCGCTACAGCGCGATCGTATGCGGCTTGCAAATCGGGGTAGTGTACCCCCGCGATCACTTCGCGCACAGACAGGTTCAGTCCCATCTCGAACTTCTGTGCCTTTTCCGCATCAGTAGGCACTAGCCTTGGTGCGAACCTCACCAGCTCCTTGAAGCGGGTGTAGTATTCCTGCACCGTTTGGCTTCCTTGCTTCAACGACAGGAATTCTTCGTACATGGCAGCTTTGGTACTCAAGGGATAGAATCGATCCCTGAGTAGTTCCATCATCTCCATCCACGAGTAAGGCTCGTCATCTTCAGTCAGTTTGGCTTGCGTTGCTTGCCACCAGTCATCAGCTTCGCCTCCCAAGTAGTATGAAGCGACATGTACCCTCTCTCCTTCCGGACATTTGACCGCTCCCAGCAGCTTGTCAAAAGTCCGGATCCATTCCTCCAGTTTAGCTGGATCCTCCTCACCAGCATAGTGGGGCGGCTGGTAGGGATTCACCATCGCCAGGTAGTTAGGGCGAGCTTGGGGCGGAGGTACCGCCGCAGCTTGACCCTGGTTGACTTGCGCATTTCCGAGCGCAATCAACACTTCCTCTATCGTCCTAAGACGATCGCCCACATTGTTCGGTGCGGGGGCGTCCTGCGCACCTTGGGGTTGTTCCTCATCAGGTTGAATTGGTTCAGTGACGTTTGGTGGTGTTTCAGTAGGTGTTTCAGTGGTGGTTTGGGGAGCGGGTTGGGCTCTGCCTCTTCCTCTTCCTCTGGGTGCCATTCTGGTACAATTAGGATAGATTAGGACCTTGTGAATTTAGCATATAGTCTAAGCAATTTCTATGAATGTATATGTGTGTAGTAATTTAGCACGTGGTGCTTTGTTCGGATTAAGAAGCATCGTATGCTTCGGGGTTTTATTTTATTTTGTCTTGTTTTGTTTTGATTTAAAAAAAAATAAATCGGGCATTTTATTTCCTCAAAAGAAATTTTAGTACAAAGTAGAAATATTTTTCTAGCAAAACAATGTCTAACAATAGAATCTCTAGTGCCTCATGACGTCTCCCGGTGGGGTAGCAGGATCTTCCTCCGGATCTTCCTTCTCCGAACTCGGCGGTAGTAGGTCGTCAAAGATAGTGTTTAAGTCTTGCCCGTGGGCATCGATGTATTCCTTTAGTATTAAGTTTTGTGTAGTGAGGGTTTGGACTTGGCGTTCGAGTTGGTTTATGCGGTGATGATCCGCCTCTCTCAAGTTACCCATGTGATGTAAATTGGCCTCCAACTGAGCCATACGGTACTTCATTTGCTCTAGGGTTTGGTGGGAATCGAGATGAACGCTCATCATCCTGACCATCAACTGCATCATGTCTTGACTAGCCATCTAGCGCAAGCAAGAGATCTAAGTTAATATTCGCCAAGATTCTAGGTTCAATTCGCCAAGATTCTAGGTTCGAGTTTCCAAGATTCTAAGTTCAAGTTTCGCCAAGATGCTAAGTTCAAGTTTCGCCAAGATTCTAAGTTCAAGTCTCCAAGATTCTAAGTTCATAGCAGAGATGCAACATGCATATGCAAATGATATTTCCCCCCAACAATAATTTAATGCACCATATATATATATATTTTTCCCATGGGTTTTAAAAAAAAAAATTTCTCCATGGAAATAATAATTTAAAATTTAAAATGATAGTCAAAATATTAATAGTAGTTTAAAAATAATAATGGTTTAAAAATAATAGTTTAAAAATAGCCGGGCTCTGATACCAACTTGTAACACCCCGGTTTTTGGTCACCCAGGTCGGGATGTCACCGCCACATCCCCCTAGTAAGACACGGTTTCTCCGAGCTTACTAAAGAGATGCAAGGCTAGGTATTGCAGTATTTAAAACTGTAATACCCGAGAATTTTCCAACATAAAATAAAACAATAATTAAATAAATAAATAATAAATAAAATATGATCAAGGTTCTTTGGTCAAACCACGAAAGTGAGACGGCAACTTGGGAAGTAGAATCCGATATGAGGGAACGATACCCGACACTGTTCCAAACCGATTCCGACACAGTTATGGGGACATAACTGCAATCTTAAGGGGGAGAGGATGTCATACCCCCTAATTTTTCGTGCATTTTTGTAAACTTTTGAACTACGTTATGGCTTGATCCCTTTACCGGGTACGTAGGCAGCTTAGAATTTTTACTTCTAAGTTCAGTCACAACATAATAAAACAAACACAAGACCTTAGCACGAGACGAGAAAAGCCGAAGCACAACTTCGAGGACGAAATTGATTCTTAAGGAGGGTAGACTGTAATACCCGAGAATTTTCCAACATAAAATAAAACAATAATTAAATAAATAAATAATAAATAAAATAAATACTATAAATAAATAAACAAATCCAGCAAATAAAAGAAACAAATAAAGATAAGGAAATGAGAAATGAGATTTTTACTTAGAAAGGAATTAAAGGAATTTAATTCAATAAAAGGATGGATAAATGGTACACCAAAACCCGACACTAATGAACTCGAGTATTCGAGTCCAAAACATCCAATTAGACTGAGAATAAAATTAGAGAGAAAGTATGAACCCGAATATACCCCGGAAATCGGAATTCGGGAGCATAGAGGGATAGAAACCCGAAAGAGAGGCGGAAAAGCACGACGGATCGCACGACCCGCCCGGACCGAAGTCCAGGCGAAGTCGGCGCGGTGGCCGCGCGGTGAAGTGGCTTAGCGCGCCACGACCGCGCCACCCCACAGATTCGTTTGTTGCGTGAATCTCTCGCCCGAACGCGGATTTTTCGACTTTCGGTTGAACATCTCTCGACTCCAGACTTTTAGGTCGGTTGTGGACGCCCTAGGGATTAAGAATTCTATAAATAAGCCCCTTGGGAGCCCCAAACAAGTTTACAAAACCCTACAATCTTCTATACGTTCGAAACCCTAAATTCGGAGTCGACGGAAAGCACCAAACGGAGGCAGCAGCTTTGGACGAAAATCCAAGGTCTCCAAACGTTGTGGTAAGCTCTAGTCCAATAAATCTTTTCACGTTTCAATCCGAAAACGGATTCTAACTTCGGTTCTTTTCTTTCTACACCCCGTATCGAATCTAGATCGTAGAACCCGACGAACGGAGAAGAGAAACGGTGATCTGGAAGCCACGCCTCCGAACTAGACATCCCCGACGTTCATAGACACTGTAAGTTAACCTTACATGGTTTTGGGAGATTTTAAAACATTCGAAACCTAAAAAGATTCAACAAGAACCATAAATCTGTCCACTTTTGTTTTTCTACCGACGCATCAGATTTGGTGAATTTTTCTGACCCATAAAACGAACTCAAACGGAAAAACTTAAAACACGAAAAACGTTCCTAAGACTTAGACCTAGCTACTGTAAAAATTTGGGAATTATTGGAGTTGATTTGTTATGTGAAAACCCGTTGAAACCGAACTGTTTGATTCTAGATCTTGAAATCTTGGACAGAACTTAGGAATGATCTTGATCGCGTTTTTGATATAGGATCTAGGCTGTTTTAGATCTTTGGCCGAACATGAAAGTTTTAGATAAATGTCTTAAGATGATCCCTGTCAAATTTCATTAAATTTGGAGTTGAATTGATATGGTAGAATTTGAAATCTTTGAACTGTGATGTATTAAACTCGGACAGATTTCTTCTTATGCGAAAATTGGCGATTTTGACCTACTTAGGTATCTCGGATTGAAAAAGTTAAAACACGAAAGTTGTAGATCTTGATGTTTCCGAGTCAGATATGAAATTTTGGAATTTTTGGAATTAAATCTGATGTTAGACGAATTTTGGAGTAAACTGTGATTTACCGAAACGAAATCTTGAAATCTTGTTGAAACATGGATTTAACCTTTAGGGTTGAAATGAATTGAGATATTATTTCTAAATTAATACAATGGAAGGCAGATTTTAAAAACTAAATCCCCTTACAAACTTGATAAATTAAAATTAGGGGTGAGTGCTCTGCAGGGTGCCCCCTAACGATTCACTTCGTGCCGTAATGGACGATGGTGACCCCGCGCGCTAAATTTGAGATATGGATTGCCTAAATGGCGAAACTTAGAGCCTACACTCTCGTGAATATCCGTATGGGTTTCCCGAGGCTCCGGAGTGGTACTGGGTATGGCTGATACGGTTGCGGCCGCCGGGCTACCGGCTAAACTTGTTGACATCGCGATTTTATCGTGAAACTTTGAAATACCAAATCGGGAATGTAATGGGGATTCTAAATTAAATTAAACTAGATTAAATGATATTGTTGTCCAATTAAATTATTTAAATGCTTTATTTAAATTATGGCTTTTATGATGATCCATGTGATATGTGTTATTAAATAGAGCCCTGAGATAATTTAGGCTACTGGACACTTGATTAGATTAAATTATATATTATGTTATTATCATGCTTTTGTTAAATTATTAAATTAATGACTTTTAAACCCTACGATCATGCATGTGTTAACTTACTCAGCAATTTTGCTGACCAAAACCATTTTTATTCCTTTCCTTACAGAATATGTGGAATGAGCATGTGTGAGCACGAACCATGCATGGGATTTTGGGAATTGTTATTTTGCTTTTAAATTCCGCACTTAGACTATATTATGAACGGGCCTGTTTAACCCGTGTTTTGGCCATGTCGGCCCTTTTTATATTTTCCACTGCGATACTGTACTAAACTAAATATTTCCGCTGCGCTATGCTATTATTATTTTCGAATTATATTGTATGGGCTATTTTGAATGCTTTAAATGTTTTAAATACTGCAATACCTAGCCTTGCATCTCTTTAGTAAGTTCGGAGAAACCGTGTCTTACTAGGGAGATGTGGCGGTGACATCCCGACCTGGGTGACCAAAAACCGGGGTGTTACAAGTTGGTATCAGAGCCCGGCTATTTTTAAACTATTATTTTTAAACCCTTACTATTTTTGGACTATTATTAGTATTTTGACTATTATTTTAAATTTTAAATTATTATTTCCATGGAGAAATGTTTTTTTTAAAACCCATGGGAAAAATATATATATATGGTGCATTAAATTATTATTGGGGGGAAATATCATTTGCATATGCATGTTGCATCTCTGCTATGAACTTAGAATCTTGGAGACTTGAACTTAGAATCTTGGCGAAACTTGAACTTAGCATCTTGGCGAAACTTGAACTTAGAATCTTGGAAGCTCGAACCTAGAATCTTGGCGAATTGAACTTAGAATCTTGGCGAATATTAACTTAGATCTCTTGCTTGCGCTAGATGGCTAGTACGGACATGATGCAGTTGATGGTCATGATGATGAGTGTACATCTCGATTCCCACCAAACCCTAGAGCAAATGAAGTACCGTATGGCTCAGTTGGAGGCCAATTTACATCACATGGGCAACTTGAGAGAGGCGGATCATCACCGCATAAACCAACTCGAGCGCCAAGTCCAAACCCTCACTACACAAAACTTAATACTAAAGGAATACATCGATGCCCACGGGCAAGACTTAAACACTATCTTTGACGACCTACTACCGCCGAGTTCGGAGGAGGAAGAGGAAGAGGAAGAACTCAAACCACTCCCCAAACCACCACTGAGATACCTACTGAAACACCACCAAACGTCACTGAACCAATTCAACCTGATGAGGAACAACCCCAAGGTGCGCAGGACGCCCCCGCACCGAACAATGTGGGCGATCGTCTTAGGACGATAGAGGAAGTGTTGATTGCGCTCGGAAACGCGCAAGTCAACCAGGGTCAAGCTGCGGCGGTACCTCCGCCCCAAGCTCGCCCTAACTACCTGGCGATGGTGAATCCCTACCAGCCGCCCCACTACGCTGGTGAGGAGGATCCAGCTAAACTGGGGGAATGGATCCGGACTTTTGACAAGCTGCTGCGAGCGGTCAAATGTCCGGAAGGAGAAAGGGTACATGTCGCTTCATACTACTTGGGAGGCGAAGCTGACGACTGGTGGCAAGCAACGCAAGCCAAACTGACTGAAGATGACGAGCCGTACTCGTGGATGGAGATGATGGAGCTACTCAGGGATCGATTCTATCCCTTGAGTACCAAAGCTGCCATGTACGAAGAATTCCTGTCGTTGAAGCAAGGAAGCCAAACGGTGCAGGAATACTACACCCGCTTCAAGGAGCTGGTGAGGTTCGCACCAAGGCTAGTGCCTACTGATGCGGAAAAGGCACAGAAGTTCGAGATGGGACTGAACCTGTCTGTGCGCGAAGTGATCGCGGGGGTACACTACCCCGATTTGCAAGCCGTATACGATCGCGCTGTAGCGGTAGCACGCGTGCAGCAGCTGAAAAGAAGGGTGAGTGGGGAGTCCAGCAGGGGTCCTCAAGACAAGAGAAGTCGAGATTCACGAAACGAGAACAACACTGGAAGGAACGAGCAGCGCAGAGGGTCAAATAGGCCCCAACAAAACAACACTGGGAGGAGGTTCAATCAAGAAGATCCGGTACCGCCTTGTCCGCGATGTGGACGACCACATCTGGCAAGGGGATGCCCGCAACAAGGCGCCTGTTACCGATGCGGTCGAATGGGTCACGTTCGACCGGGATTGTCGAACTAGGCTCGAGAACATAACGAAGAGGGACGATTTGGTCGCGGGGCAAGAACAGCCTCAAAACCAAAACGGGCGAAACGGGAATAACCAAGGGTACAGACCCCCTCAAAATAGGCCGCAAAACCAGAACCAGAACCAACGACCTCCGCCCCCGCAGAATCAAAACCAACAGCAAAACCAGCAGCAGAACGCGAACCAGCAGGGCAACCAAGGACGCCCTGTGGGGAGGCTGAATGTGGTAAACCAAGCGGACGTGCCTGCGCAAGGAGCGGTGATGGCAGGTACATTTTATGTGTTGAATACGCCCCTTAGAATTCTATTTGATTCTGGAGCTAGTTGCTCAATTATAGCATCAAGGATAGTGCCTGAGTTAGATCTACCTAAGTGCGAGAGAATTAGCTTAGGAATTCAATTGCCTTCTGGAGAAGTAGTGTCTTGCTCTAAACGATATAACGGAATTCCTATAGTGATAAAGAACGTAGAATTCTTCGCGAACTTGGTAGAATTTAACTTAAGAGACTTTGACATCATACTGGGGATGGATTGGCTATCCCAGTATAAAGCGGTGATCGAATGCCAAAAGCAAAAGATCACCTTGTCAAAAAGTAGGGGAAAGAGAGTTATCTTTTACTCTCAGCCCCCTAAGAAAAGTAACAAAATCGTTAGTGCACTTAAACTAAGTAACTTGATGCGTAAGGGTATGAACTATACGCGTGCTATGTGCACAACCTTGAGGCGGAAGAGAGCAAGGTTGATAGCATACCAGTGGTAAGAGAATACCCGGACGTGTTCCCTGAAGACGTTCCGGGCATGCCACCTGAGAGAGATCTTGAATTCACGATAGATCTCATTCCGGGGACAGAGCCTGTCTCAAAAGCTCCGTACCGGATGGCACCACTGGAAATGAAGGAGTTAAAGGAACAACTCGAGGAGCTATTGGGAAAAGGTTACATAAGACCGAGTACGTCCCCTTGGGGAGCACCGGTTTTGTTTGTCAAGAAGAAAGACGGAGGACTACGTCTTTGCATAGATTACCGAGGACTAAACCAAGTGACCATTAAGAATAAATACCCCCTTCCGAGAATAGAGGATCTGTTTGATCAACTGAAGGGAGCTTCAGTATTCTCGAAGATCGATTTGCGATCTGGGTATCATCAATTGAGGATCGCCGAGAAGGACATTCCGAAGACGGCGTTTTCGAACGCGATATGGCCATTACGAGTTCACAGTGTTATCCTTCGGGTTAACAAATGCTCCGGCCATGTTCATGAATCTCATGAACAACGTGTTCCGAGAATTGTTAGACCAGTGTGTCATAGTGTTCATCGACGACATCCTGATCTACTCGAAGAGCGAGGAAGAGCATGCAAAGCACTTACATCAAGTGTTAGAAATCTTGCGAAGAAACAAGCTATACGGAAAGCTGTCGAAATGTGACTTCTGGCTGAAAGAAGTGGCATTTCTCGGACACATAGTATCCGCTGATGGAGTATCAGTGGATCCGGCGAAAGTTTCTGCCGTAACTGAATGGGCAACTCCGAAAAGTCCAACGGAAATAAGGAGTTTCCTTGGATTAGCCGGATATTATAGACGATTTGTGAAGGACTTTTCAAGGATTGCACGTCCTTTGACCCAGCTACTAAAGAAAGGAGCAAAATACGAGTGGACCGAAGCTTGTGAGATTGCGTTTCAAGAGCTGAAGAAACGACTCACAACCACACCCGTATTAACACTACCATCAGAGAATGGTGACTTCGAAGTATATAGCGATGCTTCGAAGGAAGGTTTAGGTTGTGTTTTGATGCAAGACTCGAGAGTCGTAGCCTATGCATCACGCCAATTAAAACCTCACGAGGAAAATTATCCGACACATGACCTGGAGTTGGCAGCGGTCGTTTTCGCTCTAAAGATATGGAGACATTATCTTTATGGGCGGAAGTGTCGAATGTTCACCGACCACAAAAGCTTGAAGTATATATTTACTCAGAAGGAGTTGAATTTGAGACAGCGAAGGTGGTTGGAACTCATTAAGGACTACGATTTAGAGATAGCATACCACGAGGGGAAGGCGAATGTGGTAGCCGATGCCCTAAGTCGGAAAACCCAACACGTGACAAACTCGTTGGTAATTCCGCCGGCATTGTACATGGATTTGGCAAGATTGGAGTTAGAATTTGTGCATCCTGGCACAGTGAGAGAAACGGTCAATGCAATGGTCGTAGAAACTCCAATATTAGACGAGATTCGACTCGCTCAACCGGGCGACCCGAAACTCGAGAAGATAAAAGGGTATATTGCCGAAGGAAAGGCAATAGGATTTGCTGTCCACGAGGATGGAAGCATCCGTTTTAAAGGTAGATGGTGTGTGCCTCTTAAATGTGCCGAATTGAAGCAAAGGTTGATGGAGGAAGGGCACAACACGCCATATTCCGTACATCCCGGAGGTGACAAGCTATACAAGGATCTGAAGAAGATCTATTGGTGGCCGGGAATGAAGAAGGAAGTGGCAAATTTCGTGGCGAGATGTCTCACCTGCCAAAAAGGTTAAGGCAGTGCGACATAAACCCTTAGGACTGATGCAACCACTAGAGATTCCAAGTTGGAAGTGGGATAGCATCTCAATGGACTTTGTCTCGGGATTACCCCGATCACCTAAAGGCATGAACAAGATTTGGGTGATTGTGGATAGGCTAACGAAGACAGCCATATTTATCCCAATGAAAGACACGTGGACTATGGACCAATTGGCCCGAGCCTACATTGATAATGTGGTACGACGACATGGAGTACCACATGATATCATTTCCGATAGAGACAATAGATTTGTCTCTCATTTCTGGACGGAGTTACAAAAATCTCTCGGTACTCAAATCAAAATGAGCACCGCATTCCACCCGATGACGGATGGACAAACCGAGAGAACAATCCAAACACTAGAAGACATGCTGAGAGCATGTGTGTTGGAATTCAAAGGAAACTGGGAATCTCATTTACCCTTGATTGAGTTTTCCTATAATAATAGTTACCATGCTAGTATCGGCATGGCACCTTTCGAGGCATTGTATGGACGAAAGTGCCGAAGCCCTTTGAGCTGGGAAGAAAACGATAAGTCCGTGGTAGTGGGACCACAACTTATCGAAGACATGGCTCAACAAATCAAAGTGATCCAAGGGAAGATGAAAGCCGCACAAGACCGTCAAAAGAGTTATGCCGACGTGAGACGACGAGACCTAGAATTTCAAGTGGGAGATAGGGTCATGCTAAAGATATCACCCATGAAGGGGGTGATGCGCTTTGGCAAACGAGGGAAGTTAAGTCCTCGATACATAGGACCTTACGAAATTCTAGAACGAGTCGGAACTCTAGCCTACCGATTGGCTTTACCGCCACACTTAGATAGAGTTCATAATGTCTTCCATGTCTCGCAACTAAAGAAGTATGTGCCGGACCCGACACATGTACTTCAACCGGAGATAATTGAGCTAGACGAAGATTTGACTTACGAAGAAGTCCCAGTGCGTATTCTCGATACTAAGGAACGAGTAACGAGGAACAAAACCATCAAAATGATCAAGGTTCTTTGGTCAAACCACGAAAGTGAGACGGCAACTTGGGAAGTAGAATCCGATATGAGGGAACGATACCCGACACTGTTCCAAACCGATTCCGACACAGTTATGGGGACATAACTGCAATCTTAAGGGGGAGAGGATGTCATACCCCCTAATTTTTCGTGCATTTTTGTAAACTTTTGAACTACGTTATGGCTTGATCCCTTTACCGGGTACGTAGGCAGCTTAGAAGTTTTACTTCTAAGTTCAGTCACAACATAATAAAACAAACACAAGACCTTAGCACGAGACGAGAAAAGCCGAAGCACAACTTCGAGGACGAAGTTGATTCTTAAGGAGGGTAGACTGTAATACCCGAGAATTTTCCAACATAAAATAAAACAATAATTAAATAAATAAATAATAAATAAAATAAATACTATAAATAAATAAACAAATCCAGCAAATAAAAGAAATAAATAAAGATAAGGAAATGAGAAATGAGATTTTTACTTAGAAAGGAATTAAAGGAATTTAATTCAATAAAGAATGGATAAATGGTACACCAAAACCCGACACTAATGAACTCGAGTATTCGAGTCCAAAACATCCAATTAGACTGAGAATAAAATTAGAGAGAAAGTATGAACCCGAATATACCCCAGAAATCGGAATTCGGGAGCATAGAGGGATAGAAACCCGAAAGAGAGGCAGAAAAGCACGACGGATCGCACGACCCGCTCGGACCGAAGTCCAGGCGAAGTCGGCGCGGTGGCCGCGCGGTGAAGTGGCTTTAGCGCGCCACGACCGCGCCACCCCACAGATTCGTTTGTTGCGTGAATCTCTCGCCCGAACGCGGATTTTTCGACTTTCGGTTGAACATCTCTCGACTCCAGACTTTTAGGTCGGTTGTGGACGCCCTAGGGATTAAGAATTCTATAAATAAGCCCCTTGGGAGCCCCAAACAAGTTTACAAAACCCTACAATCTTCTATACGTTCGAAACCCTAAATTCAGAGTCGATGGAAAGCACCAAACGGAGGCAGCAGCTTTGGACGAAAATCCAAGGTCTCCAAACGTTGTGGTAAGCTCTAGTCCAATAAATCTTTTCACGTTTCAATCCGAAAACGGATTCTAACTTCGGTTCTTTTCTTTCTACACCCCGTATCGAATCTAGATCGTAGAACCCGACGAACGGAGAAGAGAAACGGTGATCTGGAAGCCACGCCTCCGAACTAGACATCCCCGACGTTCATAGACACTGTAAGTTAACCTTACATGGTTTTGGGAGATTTTAAAACATTCGAAACCTAAAAAGATTCAACAAGAACCATAAATCTGTCCACTTTTGTTTTTCTACCGACGCATCAGATTTGGTGAATTTTTCTGACCCTTAAAACGAACTCAAACGGAAAAACTTAAAACACGAAAATGTCCGGAAGGAGAAAGGATACATGTCGCTTCATACTACTTGGGAGGCGAAGCTGACGACTGGTGGCAAGCAACGCAAGCCAAACTGACTGAAGATGACGAGCCGTACTCGTGGATGGAGATGATGGAGCTACTCAGGGATCGATTCTATCCCTTGAGTACCAAAGCTGCCATGTACGAAGAATTCCTGTCGTTGAAGCAAGGAAGCCAAACGGTGCAGGAATACTACACCCGCTTCAAGGAGCTGGTGAGGTTCGACCAAGGCTAGTGCCTACTGATGCGGAAAAGGCACAGAAGTTCGAGATGGGACTGAACCTGTCTGTGCGCGAAGTGATCGCGGGGGTACACTACCCCGATTTGCAAGCCGTATACGATCGCGCTGTAGCGGTAGCACGCGTGCAGCAGCTGAAAAGAAGGGTGAGTGGGGAGTCCAGCAGGGGTCCTCAAGACAAGAGAAGTCGAGATTCACGAAACGAGAACAACACTGGAAGGAACGAGCAGCGCAGAGGGTCAAATAGGCCCCAACAAAACAACACTGGGAGGAGGTTCAATCAAGAAGATCCGGTACCGCCGCCTTGTCCGCGATGTGGACGACCACATCTGGCAAGGGGATGCCCGCAACAAGGCGCCTGTTACCGATGCGGTCGAATGGGTCACGTTCGACGGGATTGTCGAACTAGGCTCGAGAACATAACGAAGAGGGACGATTTGGTCGCGGGGCAAGAACAGCCTCAAAACCAAAACGGGCGAAACGGGAATAACCAAGGGTACAGACCCCCTCAAAATAGGCCGCAAAACCAGAACCAGAACCAACGACCTCCGCCCCCGCAGAATCAAAACCAACAGCAAAACCAGCAGCAGAACGCGAACCAGCAGGGCAACCAAGGACGCCCTGTGGGGAGGCTCAATGTGGTAAACCAAGCGGACGTGCCTGCGCAAGGAGCGGTGATGGCAGGTACATTTTATGTGTTGAATACGCCCCTTAGAATTCTATTTGATTCTGGAGCTAGTTGCTCAATTATAGCATCAAGGATAGTGCCTGAGTTAGATCTACCTAAGTGCGAGAGAATTAGCTTAGGAATTCAATTGCCTTCTGGAGAAGTAGTGTCTTGCTCTAAACGATATAACGGAATTCCTATAGTGATAAAGAACGTAGAATTCTTCGCGAACTTGGTAGAATTTAACTTAAGAGACTTTGACATCATACTGGGGATGGATTGGCTATCCCAGTATAAAGCGGTGATCGAATGCCAAAAGCAAAAGATCACCTTCTCAAAAAGTAGGGGAAAGAGAGTTATCTTTTACTCTCAGCCCCCTAAGAAAAGTAACAAAATCGTTAGTGCACTTAAACTAAGTAACTTGATGCGTAAGGGGTATGAACTATACGCGTGCTATGTGCACAACCTTGAGGCGGAAGAGAGCAAGGTTGATAGCATACCAGTGGTAAGAGAATACCCGGACGTGTTCCCTGAAGACGTTCCGGGCATGCCACCTGAGAGAGATCTTGAATTCACGATAGATCTCATTCCGGGGACAGAGCCTGTCTCAAAAGCTCCGTACCGGATGGCACCACTGGAAATGAAGGAGTTAAAGGAACAACTCGAGGAGCTATTGGGAAAAGGTTACATAAGACCGAGTACGTCCCCTTGGGGAGCACCGGTTTTGTTTGTCAAGAAGAAAGACGGAGGACTACGTCTTTGCATAGATTACCGAGGACTAAACCAAGTGACCACTAAGAATAAATACCCCCTTCCGAGAATAGAGGATCTGTTTGATCAACTGAAGGGAGCTTCAGTATTCTCGAAGATCGATTTGCGATCTGGGTATCATCAATTGAGGATCGCCGAGAAGGACATTCCGAAGACGGCGTTTCGAACGCGATATGGCCATTACGAGTTCACAGTGTTATCCTTCGGGTTAACAAATGCTCCGGCCATGTTCATGAATCTCATGAACAACGTGTTCCGAGAATTGTTAGACCAGTGTGTCGTAGTGTTCATCGACGACATCCTGATCTACTCGAAGAGCGAGGAAGAGCATGCAAAGCACTTACATCAAGTGTTAGAAATCTTGCGAAGAAACAAGCTATACGGAAAGCTGTCGAAATGTGACTTCTGGCTGAAAGAAGTGGCATTTCTCGGACACATAGTATCCGCTGATGGAGTATCAGTGGATCCGGCGAAAGTTTCTGCCGTAACTGAATGGGCAACTCCGAAAAGTCCAACGGAAATAAGGAGTTTCCTTGGATTAGCCGGATATTATAGACGATTTGTGAAGGACTTTTCAAGGATTGCACGTCCTTTGACCCAGCTACTAAAGAAAGGAGCAAAATACGAGTGGACCGAAGCTTGTGAGATTGCGTTTCAAGAGCTGAAGAAACGACTCACAACCACACCCGTATTAACACTACCATCAGAGAATGGTGACTTCGAAGTATATAGCGATGCTTCGAAGGAAGGTTTAGGTTGTGTTTTGATGCAAGACTCGAGAGTCGTAGCCTATGCATCACGCCAATTAAAACCTCACGAGGAAAATTATCCGACACATGACCTGGAGTTGGCAGCGGTCGTTTTCGCTCTAAAGATATGGAGACATTATCTTTATGGGCGGAAGTGTCGAATGTTCACCGACCACAAAAGCTTGAAGTATATATTCACTCAGAAGGAGTTGAATTTGAGACAGCGAAGGTGGTTGGAACTCATTAAGGACTACGATTTAGAGATAGCATACCACGAGGGGAAGGCGAATGTGGTAGCCGATGCCCTAAGTCGGAAAACCCAACACGTGACAAACTCGTTGGTAATTCCGCCGGCATTGTACATGGATTTGGCAAGATTGGAGTTAGAATTTGTGCATCCTGGCACAGTGAGAGAAACGGTCAATGCAATGGTCGTAGAAACTCCAATATTAGACGAGATTCGACTCGCTCAACCGGGCGACCCGAAACTCGAGAAGATAAAAGGGTATATTGCCGAAGGAAAGGCAATAGGATTTGCTGTCCACGAGGATGGAAGCATCCGTTTTAAAGGTAGATGGTGTGTGCCTCTTAAATGTGCCGAATTGAAGCAAAGGTTGATGGAGGAAGGGCACAACACGCCATATTCCGTACATCCCGGAGGTGACAAGCTATACAAGGATCTGAAGAAGATCTATTGATGGCCGGGAATGAAGAAGGAAGTGGCAAATTTCGTGGCGAGATGTCTCACCTGCCAAAAAGGTTAAGGCAGTGCGACATAAACCCTTAGGACTGATGCAACCACTAGAGATTCCAAGTTGGAAGTGGGATAGCATCTCAATGGACTTTGTCTCGGGATTACCCCGATCACCTAAAGGCATGAACAAGATTTGGGTGATTGTGGATAGGCTAACGAAGACAGCCATATTTATCCCAATGAAAGACACGTGGACTATGGACCAATTGGCCCGAGCCTACATTGATAATGTGGTACGACGACATGGAGTACCACATGATATCATTTCCGATAGAGACAATAGATTTGTCTCTCATTTCTGGACGGAGTTACAAAAATCTCTCGATACTCAAATCAAAATGAGCACCGCATTCCACCCGATGACGGATGGACAAACCGAGAGAACAATCCAAACACTAGAAGACATGCTGAGAGCATGTGCGTTGGAATTCAAAGGAAACTGGGAATCTCATTTACCCTTGATTGAGTTTTCCTATAATAATAGTTACCATGCTAGTATCGGCATGGCACCTTTCGAGGCATTGTATGGACGAAAGTGCCGAAGCCCTTTGAGCTGGGAAGAAAACGATAAGTCCGTGGTAGTGGGACCACAACTTATCGAAGACATGGCTCAACAAATCAAAGTGATCCAAGGGAAGATGAAAGCCGCACAAGACCGTCAAAAGAGTTATGCCGACGTGAGACGACGAGACCTAGAATTTCAAGTGGGAGATAGGGTCATGCTAAAGATATCACCCATGAAGGGGGTGATGCGCTTTGGCAAACGAGGGAAGTTAAGTCCTCGATACATAGGACCTTACGAAATGGACGATGGTGACCCCGCGCGCTAAATTTGAGATATGGATTGCCTAAACGGCGAAACTTAGAGCCTACACTCTCGTGAATATCCGTATGGGTTTCCCGAGGCTCCGGAGTGGTACTGGGTATGGCTGATACGGTTGCGGCCGCCGGGCTACCGACTAAACTTGTTGACATCGCGATTTTATCGTGAAACTTTGAAATACCAAATCGGGAATGTAATGGGGATTCTAAATTAAATTAAACTAGATTAAATGATATTGTTGTCCAATTAAATTATTTAAATGCTTTATTTAAATTATGGCTTTTATGATGATCCATGTGATATGTGTTATTAAATAGAGCCCTGAGATAATTTAGGCTACTGGACACTTGATTAGATTAGATTTTATATTATGTTATTATCATGCTTTTGTTAAATTATTAAATTAATGGCTTTTAAACCCTACGATCATGCATGTGTTAACTTACTCAGCAATTTTGCTGACCAAAACCATTTTTATTCCTTTCCTTACAGAATATGTGGAATGAGCATGTGTGAGCACGAACCATGCATGGGATTTTGGGAATTGTTCTTTTGCTTTTAAATTCCGCACTTAGACTATATTATGAACGGGCCTGTTTAACCCGTGTTTTGGCCATGTCGGCCATTTTTATATTTTCCGCTGCGATACTGTACTAAACTAAATATTTTCGCTGCGCTGTGCTATTATTATTTTCGAATTATATTGTATGGGCTATTTTGAATGCTTTAAATGTTTTAAATACTGCAATACCTAGCCTTGCATCTCTTTAGTAAGCTCGGAGAAACCGTGTCTTACTAGGGAGATGTGGCGGTGACATCCCGACCTGGGTGACCAAAAACTGGGGTGTTACAAAAACATTTAATGCATTCAAAATAGCCCATACAATATAATTCGAAAATAAAAATAGCATAGCGCAGCGGAAATATTTAGTTTAGTACAGTATCGCAGCGGAAAATATAAAAAGGGCCGACATGGCCAAAACACGGGTTAAACAGGCCCGTTCATGATATAGTCTAAGTACGAAATTTAAAAGTAAAATAACAATCCCCAAAATCCCATGCATGATTCGTGCTCACACATGCTCATTCCACATATTCTGTAAAGAAAGGAATAAAAAAAATGGTTTTGGTCAGCAAAATTGCTGAGTAAGTTAACACATGCATGATCGTAGGGTTTAAAAGCCATTAATTTAATAATTTAACAAAAGCATAATATATAATTTTATCTAATCAAGTGTCCAGTAGCCTAAATTATCTCAGGACTCTATTTAATAACACATATCACATGGATCATCATAAAAACCATAATTTAAATAAAGCATTTAAATAATTTAATTGGACAACAATATCATTTAATCTAGTTTAATTTAATTTAGAATCCCCATTACATTCCCGATTTTGTATCTCAAAGTTTCACGATAAAATCGCGATGTCAACAAGTTTAGCCGGTAGCCCGGCGGCCGCAACCGTATCAGCCATACCCAGTACCACTTCGGAGCCCCGGGAAACCCATACGGATATTCACGAGAGTGTAGGCTCTATATTTCGCCGTTTAGGCAATCCATATCTCAAATTTAGCGCGCGGGGTCACCATCGTCCATTACGGCACGAAGTGAATCGTTAGGGGGCATCCTGCAGAGCACTCACCCCTAATTTTAATTTATCAAGTTTGTAAGGGGATTTAGTTTTTAAAATCTGCCTTCCATTGTATTAATTTAGAAATAATATCTCGATTCGTTTCAACCCTAAAGGTCAATTCCATGTTTCAACAAGATTTCAAGATTTCGTTCCGGTAAATCACAGTTTACTCCAAAATTCGTCTAAAATCAGATTTAATTCCAAAAATTCATTTCATATCTGACTCCGAAACATCAAGATCTACAACTTTCGTGTTTTAACTTTTTCAATCCGAGATACCTAAGTAGGTCAAAATCGCCAATTTTCGCATAAGAAGAAATCTGTCCGAGTTTAATACATCACAGTTCAAAGATTTCAAATTCTACCATATCAATTCAACTCCAAATTTAATGCAATTTGACAGAGATCATCTTAAGACATTTATCTACAACTTTCATGTTCGGCCAAAGGTCTAAAACAGCCTAGATCCTATGTCAAAAACGTGATCAAGATCATTCCTAAGTTCTGTCCAAGATTTCAAGATCTAGAATCAAACAGTTCGGTTTCAACGGGTTTTCACATATCAAATCAACTCCAAAAATTTTCAAATTTTTACAGTAGCTAGGTCTAAGTCTTAGGAACGTTTTTCGTGTTTTAAGTTTTTCCGTTTGCGTTCGTTTTAAGTGTCAGAAAAATTCACCAAATCTGTTGCGTTGGTAGAACAACAAAAGTGGACAGATTTATGGTTCTTGTTGAATCTTTTAGGTTTCGAATGTTTTAAAATCTCCCAAAACCATGTAAGGTTAACTTACAGTGTCTATGAACGTCGGGGATGTCTAGTTCGGAGGCGTGGCTTCCAGATCACCGTTTCTCCTCTCCGTTCGTCGGGTTCTACGATCTAGATTCGATACGAGGTGTAGAAAGAAAAGAACCGAAGTTAGAATCCGTTTTCGGATTGAAACGTGAAAAGATTTATTGGACTAGAGCTTACCACAATGTTTGGAGACCTTGGATTTTCGTCCAAAGCTGCTGCCTCCGTTTGGTGCTTTCCGTCGACTCCGAATTTAGGGTTTCGAACGTATAGAAGATTGTAGGGTTTTGTAAAATTGTTTGGGGCTCCCAAGGGGCTTATTTATAGATTTCTCAATCCCTAGGGCGTCCACAACCGACCTAAAGGTCTGGAGTCGAGAGATGTTCAACCGAAAGTCGAAAAATCCGCGTTCGGGCGAGAGATTCGCGCAACAAACGAATCTGTGGGGTGGCGCGGTCGTGGCGCGCTAAAGCCACTTCACCGCGCCGACTTCGCCTGGACTTCGGTCCGGGCGGGTCGTGCGATCCGTCGTGCTTCTCCGCCTCTCTTTCGGGTTTCTATCCCTCTATGCTCCCGAATTCCGATTTCCGGGGTATATTCGGGTTCATACTTTCTCTCTAATTTTATTCTTAGTCTAATTGGATGTTTTGGACTCGAATACTCGAGTTCATTAGTGTCGGGTTTTGGTGTACCATTTATCCATCCTTTTACTGAATTAAATTCCTTTAATTCCTTTCTAAGTAAAAATCTCATTTCTCATTTCCTTATCTTTATTTATTTCTTTTATTTGCTGGATTTGTTTATTTATTTATAGTATTTATTTTATTTATTATTTATTTATTTAATTATTGTTTTATTTTATGTTGGAAAATTCTCGGGTATTACAATCAACTTTCTAGAAAACAGAACATCAATTAGTGCTTCAGTATAGTCAACAAAGCTTTATATCCACAGATCATTGAATACAAGACAAAAGATTTCACAAAAATTTTTGATCCAAGCCCGAAAGCATAAAGAACTGCAAAGAGCATGAAACGAAACCAATAAAAATCATTCACCTAACAAATTTATTTATTTAAATCGATATAAAAACACTATTCTCATTGACAAAACATAATAAACAAAGACAAGTTGAATCAATAAAAGAAAGTAAGCAATGAAGACATTTCATATTTTTACTTCCTCAGCCTTCAAGAAGCTATTGGTGACAGTCTTTCAAAGTGAGATATTAAAACTACAAGAAAGACTGGAACAACAAAGAAACACCACCTTTCGAAGCTAGAGAATCTTATCGGACCAATCATAAATGTATAGTATTTGAAAGAAATTAAAAAGGAAAATACCAGTGTGTCAAGATTACATTGGAAGACCTCCCCAACTAAGATCATCCTTTTAGTCTCTGGGTGCTTCTCAGTGGTGCCCCCCTCAATTATAATGTTGTTTTTCACCATAATCCAAGAACATTCTATGTGGGAGTTGGGTTTGGGCATTGAAGGCAGCAACGTCCACTTCATCGTACCATCAAGCATATAGACATCCCCATAAACTATCTGAAGCCACAAGCATGCCAGTAAATAAGATGGGATTAAGAGATTTAAGGACAAGAACAAGAACCCAACGGAAGATAGTTGAGTGAAGCAGCACCTCATGCCTCCTCGAGCATTTGAAGATAGGTGAGCGCGGTTTTGCCATAAAATCTCCCTCTTGTCCCCCAATCACATAAAGCATGTCACCAACAGCAACACAAGCCCTGTTGGAACACACTAACAGATCAATAACGACATCTCCCAAGTTGCTAGCCCGCAGGCCACACTACACGCACATAAGATGAAAATCACATATGCACCTGTGAGGTCCCCCTCTAGGCATGGGCACTTCCTTCCGCCATTCCTTCTCAACTGGCTTTCTGTGAAGGACGGATGATGAACAAATAGTCTTCAAAGCAATCAACCAAAGAGTCTTCAAAGACAGATGATGAACAACGGTCCATAAAAAAAACAGCTTAACACACATAATGAAACAACAATAAGTATGAGACCAATTTTCTCTTCGCATGCACCGAGCAACACCTGTGCACAAGGAAACAAACAATTACACCAGCCACATAAACAAAGGGCGGCAAAACAAATAAAACTGACATAAAAATGGAACATTAACTCAGAAGGAAGGGCTATTTTTTCCATCAAGCAATTGGAAACTATTTTACAATGGAAAAAATATTAGCAAGCTACTAAGAACTATTTTCCCCATTATCCTGTAGGTGGAACGTATGACACCTAAATTACCTGCAGTGGCTGGGGAATCTGGCCCCGGGGACCGATAACAGGAATTGAATACTGACCCTGCAAAAACACCAATCATATATAATAAACACAACCAAACTACAGTACACACAACATATTACAATGGCAAGAATACAACCAAGTTTATTTGGACACCCAAAATGTAAATTTCATTCCTACAGTAAATCCCAACCCTAAAAGCACAAACAACCAGTGCAAAACAACTATACAAAACACTGGTAGGTTCTTACCGAGTGAAGTTGAACTCAAATTTAAGAACTCCTTCAACAATACGAATCAAAGAAGCACAGATCACAACATAAAAAAAACAACCAATAATTTAAGACCTAAATCCCCAGTAAAACTGAAGCCTAGAAGGCCATGTAATCGGTATCAAGTGGATGTTTCTCGTTGTGCTGTGGGTAGGTCTAGTTCAGGTTCGGATGGTGATAGAGAGCATAGTAGTGTTCGACCATGTCTTCGGATACATGCTCAAAACTTGGTGGATCCCACTGCATTTACCACAAAGATCATATCAAACAATAAGATAAAATAGGAGTGTCAAAAGATTTGTTAGATCAAAAATTCAGTGGAAGTTGGCATCAGTTTACCTTTGGTGCGAAATCTTTATCTATCAGCTTAGCGCAAACACCCCAACAAGGGAAAAGTTAGGTTTCTCTTTAAGATAAAGGATTTCATTACATGGTCATGAAGGCTGTGATTAAAGAAATGTTGTACCTCTTGGAAGTCGCCACATAATGGCCGACATACCCCTTGCAGAGACATTCTATACTCACGGGCAAGACACTGATCTAGACTCTGAACCCTGCCTTCCCTTATCTGGCAAGGGATTCAATGCAATAAGGTAGCAGTGAATTATGTAAGAAACGCTCAAAAAAAATACGTGCAAAATGTGCATCCAAGAATGGACCAGTGAATGCTGCAAGGGACTTACAGATCTCAAGGAAACCTTCAAGCTCAATGGTCCAGTTTCTTCAGTGTCGATATGCACCATGCATCCTTCGTTCTTGCAGCCTCACTTTCCTAGGGAAATTACCATATCAAAAGATAGTTACTGTAAAAAGTTTCAATTGAATTTTAAAAAAACAAATGAAATGAATTTATGATCTATCCCAGACCATTGTTCAAATCGCCTATTTATAACATAAGTTTCGAGTGGTAGATACTCTCCTAAAACCTACACTCATAGATAAATAATACATGCATACCAAAGAATCGATAATTTCTTCGACACTGTCATGGCGGAAACATTTGTCAACTATTCTAATCCTGTACAAGAAGGAGTGTGTGGAGAAGATCAATACATCAGCCAAGACCACACCAAAGTACAACAAGGGAAAGACCAACTCAAAGATGGAACTTGATAACATTGAAGCTTCGAAATATGTACCTGTGAATTACGCTAGTTGGGTCTTGCTCAACAACTACTCCATGCTTTCCTAGAAAAAAAGCAGCAGCAGAAAAATCATGATTGAAGAAAAATGTGTAGCAAGCCCACAGGAAAGCATTTCTGCACCATTTAGTCTCTCGCCTGTAAGACCCTGGTACTCCCCTGGAAAGAGATAAGACATCTTATAACTACTCAAAAAGAATGAAAATCCCGTCTTCACAAAAGGCTGATATGAAAACTAAATTATTAATTATAAACATAAAGGAAGCTAGATTCTATCTTTAAGCTCAGCTACAAGTCTTTGAAGATTGCATATCGGAAATGGATTAATGGAATGTGTAAGAAGCTAGTACAAGATAAAACTGTCACACACCTAAATAACCAGGGAGATGGGAGAGATAAAAGGACGACCCTGCATCTGGATGAAATCCAATTAATGTCTCGGGTGTGGCAAAAAGCTACAGGCATTGGCAACATTTAGTTCAAGTTGCCAGAACTGGAGAAGAATCCAATCTGCCAGTATATATGATAACAACTTTCTTCAAGAATGGATTTTTGCAGCAAAATAGACCATACTAACCCCAACTATGCCAGTACACATACAATACATAATTAATGAGAGGGGATCACCGTCCGAATTTTGACAATATGTCAGAATGTCAAAAGGGATCTCCTTGAATTTAAGACAACACATGAATCCATTTTGCTTTGATTACTTAGTGCCATACTTAATGGCACGTTATTAGCAATGCAAAAAAAGAATTGCAGGTTTAATTTATGTACATCGTTTCGTAATATGACTTATTGGCTAAGATATCCTGATGCTCAACAAATTGCATGGGTCTACATTTAGGTACCATTCTTTCATATTAGAATAACTAAATAGTAGTTGTGGATAATTCATGAAATAGAAGAAATCAAAGTATTGAGACATGGGTGTATAGCACACAGTTTTATCAGTTGCAACCCGTAAAGTACCAGGGACTGAAACCCCTACCCCTCCACCCATGGTAATCCCGTTTAAGAGAGCCCTCTGGGAAAGATAAATGTCATGAACAACATGAGAGCTATTAATTAGATAGCCAACAAAGACATGTCTGGGAAATAGTGAACGTAACTTGTCTCCTAGCATGGTGTTTCGCTTCAGGCGAACCAAAAGCAACTAACCAAAGAACAATGTAACTTATAATGTGTTGTATAACGCATCAATGCACAACATTTGATATGGAATCCATCTGTAACCCCATCTGTTCACCAATCAATAAATAGGAAAAAGGGTGCACCATTACTTTCCTAAAGTATTATAGTTTCTAATTGACCTAACAGAAAACAAAATTAAACAAGTGATACTCTGCATTAATAACTATAGATACAAATGTGAACTAAAAGATACTCACATGTGGCTTCAAATAAGTACCAAGAAAGTATATAAAACTATATATTGTCCAGAAGAAATCTTTGCAAGGTTCTTGATTCCCTGCATAAATTGAAACATAGCTTATAATTATTTTCACAAAATTAATGAATGAAAAAGTGCAGAGCCAAACGAATGCCAATGCAAGTGCAGAAATATTTCACCAAAAATGACAGCATCATGAACATGGTTCCAGTAAATGTATGGCACATAATCCATACAGGCAAAACCAAGTAGATACAATCCTGAGCTGAATGCATCCAGATACTAAATGACAATCTTAACGCCAAATAAAGGAAAACATGAGAAGCGGAGGTACACATGGTGAATCAACACTCTAGAAGAACATATTAAACTTAATTCCGTGAAAGAACAATGGTTATATTTCGGAGCAAAATGCCATATACCACAAACACAAAATTCACTAGTTCAATGTCTATGCAGAGGGACATATCGGGGTGCGCCATATATTTTTAAGGTAAACTTATATTTCTATCTCCTTTATCATCTTATATAGAGCCACAATATCTCCACCAGCTGCAAAAGCCTTGCCCTCACCCTTCAAAAGAATCAAACCAAACCCATGATTTCAGGGAAAGACAATTGCGCTGGCCATAGGAAGAGGTTATGAAAGTACCTTCAGAACTACAAACCTGACAGCAGATTTTGTGAGCACTAAAACAATTAGACAAATTACTCATGATACTTCATTCCACATAGTATCAACCAAAATGTTGCTTAATTGTATCGAGCACAACATCAAAGAGCATTTCAACATATATAGAGCAAGTTTGTACAGCATTTCAATTAGACAAATGCTACTTAATGGTACTGCTCCAAACATCCCACTTCACCTCGTTGAATACATAAAAAATGTCTATAGAGGAAAATAGAATAATATAAGTTCAGCCTCACATCAATTTCATCATACAAAAACTTCTATTAAAAAAAAAAAGCGAAAAAAATTATCTCATCTATTTCTTAGTAAACATATAAACTCAGAGAATGTATTGGATTTCCAAGAATACTATATCAAAGGCATAATCACTCTATTTTCCAAACTCATTTTTCATTATCCTTTTTCTCATGGTTTATAAAGCGCACGATCTCATTTCCTCGCTAAATTTAAATGGAGTGATAACTTGTAAATCTCATAAACAGTGCACCATTGTATAACAGAAAAACTAGAAACAACCATTTCAAAATATCACAATCATATTAGCACTATGAACCTTTCAGCCACTCTTGTAAATTCTTCTGCAATAAGAACCTCAAAATTCCTACAGAACATAAAAGGCAACATACAAGTTGAAATTCAGCCATAGACATAACAGAAACACAGGGGCAGCCATGGCGCTCAGCTTCACGACCATTTCATTTAACAATTTCACCAATTTCATAAAAAAAAGCTCATAATGAATCCACATATGACTCTGAAAACTATGAATATGTAAAGGAGAAATTAACACAAATCGAACACGAATCAATTTACAAAATCAACAACGAATTAACAACATTAATTAACAGAAATCTAAACAACACACTACAATATCAAATATTAAAGGTTAAGCTTCCATTACCAGTTTCTTGCCGGATATGGAACGGATTGAGGATAAATCTTACAACAACGTAATTTTGAAACAAAGTTCACAAACTGAAACGAGCAGCAAGGAAGTGGCAGACATTTCGCAAAGTTCACCAATGTAATTTCGGCATACCAATATCGAAATTTCAGTCAATTCTGATTAAGAAGCTAATTACCGTATGCAATGGTGGAGCGGGTGGATCGGCATATTAACCCCCACTGGTGACCTCCTCCCTCCGACGTCCTCTAACCCCAAATTTGCTCTCGCCTTCTTGGGTTGGTGGCCGGCTACGCTGCGTACCAGTGGCCTTGACGCCTCCCCGGGAGCAGAAAATGGGTGGCTCGAAATCGATTGCGCCGTGTGTTGAAGTGCTTGAGGCGTATTGTGGGTACTGAGATTTTGGGGTCTCGAGTGCGTCTGGAAGCCCGAGAGCTCGGATGGGGTAGGGTTGATGAGGGCTCTGCTAGAGACGGGGGACGACGAACAAAACCTGGGCCAACGGAATCCAGGCACATAACCAGAAAATGACACAAATAAGTTGAGATTGTACCAAACTCGCAGAAAAGAAGAAAGCAAAAAAAAACTAAAAAAACCCAGTTCTACAAAAAAGTAATTTTTCTTTTAAACCTGATTGTTCAAGCACTAAAATGGGTTGAGGAACCCTAGCGGCGGCGGCGGATCAGCAACGGTGGCGTACGACGACGGACGCGGCGGGCGAGAGGTAAAGGAAGGGCTGGCCATGGTTCAGCGATCGGGGAGGGAAGACGGCGCAAGAGCAAAGCACGCAAGAAGACAGCAAGGGCGAGGCGATGCGGAAGAAGCAAGGGCTTTACTTGACCACCGGGACGCCCTCCCCGAAGGCAGCATGGCGGCGACAATCGGCCTCCTTCGACAGTGACAATGTTGGATGGAAACAGAGGCGGCAACCCCGAAGGTAAAAGGAACCCTAGGGAAATGGAAAAGTGAAAACAAAATTAACCCTGAGACTAATCCTTACCCGAATGGAAGACATTGCCTGAAGTTGGAGTTTGATGTAAGATTGGGGTTTATTTAGGGTTTCCCAACGACGACGGAAGGTGAGCGGCGCGATGGGAGGTCCGAATCGCGATTCGGTGGAGATTGAAGAGAAGAACCCTAGTGAGGCGATGGAGAAAGACGACCCGATTGAGATGAGAAATGGCAACCCACTAACCCGCTGCAATTGACGCCGAGGACGGGTAGGGTTCGCGAGAGCTCTGGGCGAGACGAAAGAGGGATTTGAGATATTTAGCTTATATGAGAAATGAGAAAGAGGGAATGAATGTGTAACCTGCGGCAATCGATCCCAGATCAATAATTCACTCACCCTTTCATCCAATGGCTACAATTTCAATTGGATTTGGGATCCAACGGTTGAGAATCAAAATTGGAGGTTGGAAGATTTTGGCTCTCCCTCTTATATAGTACTAGCTTTTTTTGCTGTACGATGCACAACATGCTTTGGATGTACAACTGCCCATGGGGGAGAAAATAATTGTCATGCTTTGTAATTGTTTTACTTACAAGGAGGGTTGGTCTGGTTGTGAGGTATAAGATTATGTAGAAATATACAGGCGATCAACATTATTCTTAGGGCTTCCCTGGATCGTTGATTGTTTTTTAAAAAAAAGGCGAGTTGGAAGTATCGAATTAAAATCTTGCGATAGGAGAGCTGGGCCAAAGGAAAGGTTACATTGTAACTAATACACCTTTGGATGAAAGGTAACATAACTATCAGAAATTCCTTCAAATAACTAATACGTTTGTGTACAGATAAAATAAATGAAGACAATCACGTTGGGAACAATTTCATCCATAAATCTGCTACAGGATATGATACTAAAGAATTGGCAATTTACCTTTGCTTGAGAATTAGTTAGAACTGATGACAAACACGAGGTATGTAAA
The DNA here is from genome assembly GCA_030278955.1 of Hygrophila difformis. Lineage (NCBI taxonomy): Eukaryota > Viridiplantae > Streptophyta > Magnoliopsida > Lamiales > Acanthaceae > Hygrophila > Hygrophila difformis. The sequence goes on from JAOANR010000004.1 coordinate 37,208,167, forward strand.
GTTTAACAACCAAAGTGTTAACCAAACTACTTTTGGTGTTCAAGGCATGAAAAGATAAAATTGCCATTGGTACTATTCGTTTACAAAAAGCAACAGGAAATCATTAAAACAATTTGGTGTTTGAAGGGTTTCCAAAGATGCTTCAAAATAATTTGATGTTTGAAGGGTCTTCAAATATGTGTGAAAATTTGTTTTAACGACGAGGGTAATTTAAAGAATTCTTCATTTTTTATTACAACATGCCACAAAAGGCGAAACTTCGGTGAAGATTTAACTATTTGTCATTAAATTAGTTTACCAAAGCTTAGTTCGTATACCCTGCCACTGCCTTGATTCCTTGAGGAAAAATAGTAAGAGAATAAATCCTAGTCCCAAGACAAAAATAGTCCCGATGACTTCAATACCTGCAACGGCCTTGGTTTGTGCAGCGACAACATCCACAGTTGATCCAGCTTCTCTCTGTTCGAGAGTCTCGCCAATACAAGCAATGACCTTCAAGCCTTTAGAAAGTGCATGCGCAACTTTATCCCCAACAAACTGAGATTAGCAATTGAGCATGCAGTGAGGCATCAGACTGTAATAAAGTAATCAATTCAAAGCATATGTGTAACTCCTCGAAAGCCAATGCAGTCTACTATGCAATACCTCATTTGATTCAGCCAACAGAGCCCTCCTTTCGGAGTGTCCGAGAATTACCCAAGGTATATCCATATCTACAAGCATCTCAGCACTCCATAATGATAACTAATCAGAATAGGAATAATTTATTATTCCTAACAAAGCCAAAAGCATCATATTGTTAAATGTAAGTATATTTATCCGGCTGTGTCAGAACAACACTCGATACCCATTCAATTTGATCAAACAATGAAATATATACAATGAAAAACATACTCTCCATCAACTGAAATGACTGATACTGAGCCATGCAGATAAGAAAAACACCAAATTCTATATGCCATTTTACAACCCATCTCTGATGGAGGCAAAACTGCAAAAGGAAACAATCTGGAAAAGTAAAGCTAAATTAAGAGCAAAAGAGCTAACTCGGGTTGCATATTTTATCGAGCATGGATCTTCCCCATTAGATGGTAAACTCTGGAGTCATACCTAACGAATCAGTAATAGATATCATATGAAGCAAACAACAATTAGAAATCTTCAAAGCCAATGAAAAAGACACATAAAAATACCAATAATTTAAATATTTGATCATAAAACCAACAACAATTCCGTGGTATTACAAAACAGTAAAAAATTACCTGTTCCAGTGACTGACAAAAACGTTATACGTGAATTTTCATTTTCATAATTGGTTTGCAGATGTCATCTTCAAGAACTACAAATCATTGTCGAGTAGCAAGTTCGCCAGCCCCTTCCGCCATTGACGCCTGCGCTCCATAGACAAGCATACAAAAAGATAGGTAAGTACATAGAAAGAACATAGATACATTGTTTACAAATTACAATTGTAGAAAAATGGGTATGTCTCGGTTCTTTAAGTAAGAAGTTTAAATCTTGGAATAAATAAAATAGAAAGGAAAGTTCATTCGCAATGAAAGGAAATTGCCAGAACCGCTGGTAACAGTACAATCATCATTCCGTGATGAAGCTAATGTTTCAAGTTTGGAGACATAAGCTTGAATCTTGCTATTTGATTTAATTTTTCCCGAATGAGATTAAATAAAAATAAAATTAAATAAAAATAAAATTAAATTCAAAGAATGGTTAGAAAAAATTGATCAATACAAAACATCATAGGGAAAACTCTCAATGAAATTATTTTCAAGAAATGCAGTATTAGCATAACCAGGTTATAAATGCCAATCCAATAACTGTACACCGCGAACTCTGTCCAAGCCATCATCTCCTCTCCTAGAAGGCTCTCCCAGACGGTTTCAGGGATATAAACTAAATAAATTATGGTTATACGTACGTGCAAACGTTTCACGCAACAAACAAAGATGGATAAAGCTAAGACACCGTTACCACATAACTTTCGGGGATATAACATGATTCTTCAGGCATGCCGGTCTGGTTCATGGGACTCGCTTGATATGGCTTGCTGGATACTTTTCCGATAGTCTACCAATATTATTGGTAAGAAGTGGTGCTTCACAAACTTTTCCATAAATGAAAGCAATCCATCATTCCTGCAAAATTTTGTTCAGCAGCATAGGCACATTAAGGAGACTGAAAATAATATGCAGGGATAGTAACATGCAATTCCCTTTTTAGTTTTCAGCAATGCTAATTACAAGTTTAAAGATTTGTACTGAATGTTCTTACCCAGTTTGAGAAAATTTCTGAGGAAGCATTGATGCAACTTTATCGCTAAACTGCACGCGTAAAGTAGCAAATATAAGAAAATGGAAATTCGTTCTGTTATGGAGCCCCATACAAGTCTTCCACCACTTAGCCCATACCTGGAGAACTGGCCTGTAGACTGATGCTGTCAAATATATTCCTAGCTCAGGTAACACAGCTCCAGTCCCACATCCTTCTTGGTGTGCATTTGTGCCCTTCCTCCAGCCTTGTCGAATAACATCAGGCCCTAAATAAATTCAACAAGTTGAAACGTATCTTCCAGAGTGCATGTCATTAGACAGATAGCGGAGAAAAAGTTTATATTACAGATAGACAAACGATGAATTGCATCCCTATGCAATTACCATATTCTCTATAGACAATGAGACAAAGATGCAACAAGTTCACGATTATCATTTATTTATAAATTCAAGAAAAAATAGGCATGCTGCATTACCAAACTCAGCAGAACACATATATAAGTAATAGTATATGGCACTAATTGTCAAGTCACATACATAAACCTAGATGAATTGCTGGCCTACCTGGCCATAGTTTGAAAAATCAAGATAAATAGGCATCAATATGCAGACAATCCTATACCTGTAAATATATGCTTAAAATGCCATTCAATTCCATGGAGATCCTTGGCTACCAGTTCCTGAATCGGTGTTGGTTGGCTCATATATGTATAATGGACGGCCGGACAAGGGTAGACAAGACAAGGCAATCTTGGAGCCACATATATGTATATATTAATTGTTGTGCCTAATTCACCCATTTTATGCAATCAACCCAACCAGTGTAGTTGTGACTAGTCGAGCACATCCCCCACCCCACTGATATATACCACAACTACTGATGCATACCCACTCTTCAAATACTGATCATATTTAGAATATATTTGTATTTTAGTTATCCAAATAGTAGGTTTTTATACGCGTTACTTTGAGTGCTGTTTTATTGCTTAAACATGAACTGGTGTAAATGATTCAGTATCTACACTTCATATTCTTTTGTTCCTTCAATTTGTTTACAAGTTAAATTGTTTTGATTACAAAATCTTTCTTGTCTGTTTGTGTGTTAGAACCTTGTATCGTGATATTCTCCTTTCATTTGCCAGATGCCTGGATAGCAAGATATCCAATCTGTATTGCCCTGCCGACACTCCAATTCTAACTGATGAAAGAAACTGTAACTAGCATATTTTGCCCTGTGACAATAACCATCATTTGATAAGATGACCTCTATGTCAACTGAACAGAACTGGTTTCCCACAACCATAAAACTAAACTAGATTGTCAAACACGAGTTTTCACATTTTAAAATTAGTTGTAGCGGCCAGAACATGTTGTGAACAACAATTGAAAAGGAACAGCCGATGATAAGTAGTCATAATAATATCATAAAATTATGAGGTTGTAATAGCTCATTTGGTGACACTGGTCTTGTTTTACAAATGCAATGTTGCAACAATAGATTGGGCTTGTCCACGTCTCATTAAACACCTCCATTTATTTTTCAATTAATTTCTTGTTTTTATATTGAATTCATTAACATACTTATGTTTCTAGTATTAAACATTTGTCTTTCATATTTTTAATAAACGAATATTACAGGTGGAGATGAGAGTAAGAAAGCCACCAATGTCAATTGAAGTTCACTGTCATCTTTATTCAAATAGTCAAGATTCAAATTTTCTGCAACCTCTTGGCTACATTTCGATCAATATTTGGTGATTTAAGTGTTATAGCTTTAACTTTTCATTGATTTGTTGCAGGTTTGGGGATTGCTTTTAATAGTTTTGCAATAAATCTTTCTTCTGGTCTACGAGCAGATTAATCAATTCTTGCTTTATTTGAAGTGTTTTGGCCAATACTTGAAATAATCCTTTTGTCTAGACTGGCTTTTCTGTGGCTACTAGCAGGACTCACATTTTGAGCTCGAGCATCGGGTTTTCTTTTTTATCATTATTTTATTTATTTCTCTTACGCGCACTAAAACTTATTGCATCAGGCTAGTTTGGCTTCAAGATGCTAATTGAGATTGTTTCATCATAACTCTATGGCTTTCGTTCGAGGTTGTTTACTCAACTTGTGGCGATTGATTCAGGTGCTAGTTGTACTTCTACTTCTGGGAGGACGTGAAATACATGGAAACATTCCAGGTCTTCCGTTACCTGCCCCTAATAACAGAGTATTATTTACTTCAATATGCTTGGTGTTCTGTTTATGTTTTGTTTTTTACTAGCATCTGTTTGAAAAACCTTGTCAACAGGTTATGTCTACTAGCCCCCAGAAATTCAATGTTCCCCAGAGATTGGCTTCATTAATTAGGTTCTGTGAGAAGCGGAAAGAAAGAAACTTTGATAAAAAGATACGATAAACTGTTCGCAAGGAAGTTGCTCTTAGGTAGAGGTTTATTTTTATGGTGATCAATAAATAGTTCATATTATTCATTGATTTTGGGTGTCTTCAACATGTCTAATAAACTTTTACCTTTTGGTGTGAACTTTATAAGGATGCAACGGAATAAAGCTCAATTCACATCCTCAATCCCAATACTAATGATGTTGCATCAGTTGGGTCAAGCTAGGAGTCAAACCAAAGATCAGGAGGAGATGGAAATGGATTACATGCTCAAGATATCCTGTGAGTCTGACCATGCATATTCCCTAGGCAATTTTGCCTAAGTTTACTATAATGTGATGCATGCTATTCTACATTCTTATTTGTGTTGTCCGATCTCTTCATCCTGTATTCCTGTGTGCGATCCCCTGTTTTGTTTTCATGTGAAACTCAATGCATTATGTGGTGCAGTTGAATGATGGTACCGGTCTAGGATTATTATGACTTCGTTAAGCTTGAGAAACTAATTCATACCCGTTTGAGATTCATCAATGGCTCTGTTAAAAAATTCTTCTAATAAGACTATTTATTGTTGAGATGATCATACATCAATCTGAAATTTTTAGGAAGTAGCTTTTACTTTAGTTACCTTGGTTATTGTTGAAGCAATGTGAAGTTGTTTAACATGTATCTACCCGGCTGCACAGGAATTCTCATTTGCTTAGGAATATAGACACCCATGGGGCGGATGTTGGAAATTGCTCAAAGTTGTTTGGGATGTATCTCTATGCTTTTGAGATTGGACAGACATTATTGTAGATTCTAGTTATTCAAATTTTGATTTCCTTATTATCAAACTATTATTTGCCACAATTGAATTGTAGATTCAAAAATTGAAGAGGAAACCTTGTGGTTGAGCTACATTGAACGAGAATTCAGAAAACGGAAGTATGGAAATGCCTGTTCATGCTCCACCAGGATAGTCGGGCTAAATTTTTTGTTTAGTAAGTGTACGTTTGGTTAGATTTCGTTTCTTATATTTAAGCCTGAATCAATAATGTAGAATAATATGATCCCTGTCTGATTCTTTGATGAACTATAAACATTGGAAGTTATACTCAATGCATTGCCACTTTCTGTGTGATGTGGTTGACGTTTTGTGTGATTGTTTCTTTGGCATTAGATCATACTTGGAATCTCTAAATATTGTAGCTCATGATGATGGTTTTACTGCAAAAAGAATGAATGCGGAAAATTGGAAAAAGACGGGCGGTTGACTACACAAGTACTATTGTGAGATATATGCAGGTGATTATTTCTTTCAGTATTGTTTTGAATGCCGTTGTTATATATATAGATGTGGATGTATCATGTTTACGAACTGCATATTTTAGTGTGCTTACTAGTACACTGGAAAAAGTTTTGTGAGCTGCTATATGTTTCTGCCTATTACCATGACTCTACTTTTCTAGCTTCTTGTATTTGATTACTATGTACTGGGGTTCAGTCATCTGACAAATAATGTGTGCACTCTTTTCATTATTATCTTTGTGATAGCACAACTCGTTACAAACTTACCATGGTATCAAAACTTATGCATTGCATGAGAGAATTTGAGATAAATATCTATCTTGCGGATTTTGGTCAATAATTTGGTAATAGCTTTATGCAGTTATTCCATGGATCTAGAGTTTGAGTTTTCCTCATTTGAATAGGATTATTAACATCTTATCTTTCACTATTGTTGGTACATGGATCCAGAGTTTGCAGTTTAATTGCATATTGGTCATTTTTTATTTGGTGAAATATTTTAATTAAGATATGTATTATTTTTGTTCCTTTTGGCAGAATCGCATGTTCCAGCGAGCTTCAGGAGATAGAACTGTATTGCAACCGACCCAGCAGCGACTATTGATGTATGTTCTTATCTTCTGAATAATCTTAATCAAATTGAAACACGTACACACAGTCACCCATATATACCAGAACAATGTGTTATTAGTATTGAGTCAAGATTTTGTTGGAAGTTCAAAGTCGATGATCGAACTCTGTGGATGAACCTCCTGAGCGGCAGTCCATGTGCGACGTGGAATATTTGGAAAGACTTGCTCCAGCCCCAAGGGCTCTTTTCCTAATCTGAGGAGATTATTCACTAACATTTCTTTTACAGGACTCCTCCTTCAGATTAGTGAAATAGAGTTTGAATGTGTGAGTAACGGTTACTGTCAAATCTCAACGGCTATTTCCAATATGACCATTCCAGTTTGAGAGCTTCTTGGTTAAAAGGAATTTCTGAGGGATGGAAGACATGCTCTCACTCTTACAATCTGGGAAACACTCTGAAATTCTTACAAGCTATCGAAATCACTTTGTGAGAAGCAAGATCGATTAGCAGCCCCCTGTTCTCTGAATCTATATGTTGCTGCTAAATCGACAAGCCTTGGACTCTTCTCTGTTTGTCTGCAAGTTGTTAATCTATTTGAGGAGATCGTCCAAAGGCTTCATAGGAGATAAGCTTACATCGTTCATATCATCTTGTTCCAGAGAAGTGATTCACAGACTTCTTCAGGGGAAAGTCAAGGCAGGAGCTTTGGGGAGTTGAAATAGGTGGGAAACCTATACCAGGACTTGGGAGAGCTTTTGGTTCCAACAACTATCCGCCTGGAGATTAGGGTGAAGTCATTCTCTTTATTTTGCTAGTGTGTGTGGTTGTATACCATCTTGAAACACATAGTAAAATAACCTCCTGGATTGGTATCCCCCAGACGTAGGCCGAAGGCCGAACTGGGTCAACAACTTCTTGTGTCTCATTTATTCTTTATGCTTGTTGATTATTCGTTCGTTATTCCACTGTGCATGTTTTCCTGTTTTACACTGGTGTGTTTGATTTGTGTATTCATTGTGTTAGATTGAACTCAGTCTATTGAACTCTTGCATAAAGAATACATCTTGCTGGATCCCTGGACCTAACAATTAGGTTTATTTGTATAAATACTATGTTTATGGTGATAATTTTTAGATCCCATGTGATGTTATCATACATTTTGATAATATATTATGTGTTAATTATTGTCTTAGTAATTGCATTTTCCAATAGCACCTCTAAAACAAATTCGCAACAAGGAAAATAATAATTTCAAACAGAATTAAAAAATATATATATATAGGCGACGAATCAATATCGTCGCCTTAGTTAATAAAAACGGGTAATTTTTTTCATCGCCAAATTCCTCGCCATCCTCCTCGCCAAAGTCCTCACTAAATTTGTCACCAAAGTGCTCACCTAGTTCCTCCCTAAAGTCGTCGCCAAATTGGTCGCCTCCGGGGCGAGGAAATGAGCGACTAACTAGGGAGCCGACCAGGATTTAGGTGAAGAATCATTTTCCTCGCCTATTGCCTCGCCTAGTTAGACGATGAACTAGGCGAGGAAAATGCGTCGTCATCGACGGGCGATTTCTTGTAGTGGAGGCCGAAGAGGACTACTAAGGAACGAGGTAGAATTGCGGGAATGGGTGAAAGATCAAAGATTAATTGGGTTAGGGTTTTTCTTAACCGAGTCAGGTTGGATGAATACCGAGTATGGATTATTTGGTTTAAATAACAGAACTTTGAGCCTTAAAGGAGATATGGATGGAAATGGTAGATTTTTCTAGTCTTGAAAGATGAGGTCTATTTTTTTTCCCAAAAAAATGTTCGGATACTAAGTTGGCTATTTTGTAATAGTTGGGGTACATAAAATGGAATTTGCTCTTAAATGTAAGTACATGTATAGATATACTATAAATTATCTATAAATCTATATATATATATATATATAATTATATAAAAAATTATTATTTTTTTATTGTAATATGCATATTAATTTAAAACATGCACGTATATAAATAATTAATTTAAAATATATACCATATTAATAATATTATATTTAAAAATTAAGTCACAAATGTGGGATCCACATTGATCTCTTTTATAATACATCTGTATTTTATGTATAGGCGGCGATGTAAGGCGCTAGTTATAAAATAATACACAATCCATTTTTTTAAAGGTTACGTTTTAACTTTTTTTACTGTTCATTGTAGCACTTTGACTTCTATTTTTCTTATAGTTATAGAAGATAACATATAGCCAAGTAAGATGTTGGATTCATCTCATCGTGTAGTTTTTAAATATCAAATTTTTAGAATTTTAACTTGTACCGAATTCGAGTTATTAATCGTTGAAAATGTACATTGACATACGTGCAAATTAGAAGTGTAACCTTTAAAAAAGAACGGAGGAAGTATGTAATAAATTTGATCCGTAGATGGTAATAAAAGATTTACTAAAAAGATGATTGGTAGATAGCTAGTACCAATTAAGATATGGTGCAAACATTCCAAACATCTGCAGGTGCAGAGTGATAGTTGTGTATCTAGAAGTGATAGTTATGTGTCCAGAAATGACGGCAGTACATCCGAAAATGATGGCATTGCCACATCATAAGCATCATTTATATAGAAGCATCCGGAAGTGATCGTTTCATATCCGTAAGTGATATTTTCGTATCCAGAAATGATGGCTACATATGCAACAGCTGCACCCACGCCATTCCCAGCTAGTACTACTATTATAGTCTTATAAAACAATTAGCAAATAACATATACGAAAACTTCGACAAAAATGAAACTAATCATTAGCGCTCGGGAAGGAATAACCGAATAAGGGCGGGGTGGGGAATTAAATTACCGTTTAGATTTTAAATCCCCACCATAACTGTTTAGATTTTAATTACTGAATTATGCCTTACCTTTCTGGGACCCTAAGTCCGGGATCAGTCCGAACCCACGCCGCTACACATTATTGGTTCACCGTTCATATCAGTCTGGATTCCTGATCCGGGACTTCACAAAATGATTCAATAAAGGGCTCTATGGCCTTCCAACGAAGGTTGGAGGTTCGATTCCCCACCGGCCCCCTATCCCTCCCTTTTATTCCCCTTTGTAATTGTGTGGCATGGGCTCCCATCACCCCTTTACAGGCCTTCAATGGCTCCTTAAAAAAAAAAAAAAAAATTGGACCTACGGAGAGGAAACCTGATGAGGAGTCTCAATATTTGCAGATCACAACACACCCAACCTACTGTATCTTCTTATGGATCTCAATCCAATTGATAATAGGATTTTTCAAGATCTTCATATCATATCTTCCCCCCCAAATTGCTAAAGATGTTCCCTTTGCAGCCGAATGATGATGAGCTTCAGCTGGCTTTTGAAAACCCTAATTACTGTCAGCCCGATGAGGATAAATTCTGGGATGATCTGATCAGGGATCATCCTTCCACGGAAACAAATATTATAAATTTCTCCAGCGAAAGCTACAACACAGAAGAGTTGGGGAAGGAGCAGCTGCAGTTTGGGATTGAGCAGGGACAAAGTCATTATAAGAGGAGCCGAGATGTCGTTTGTTGTAATAAAAATACCGGATATGATAAGAGGGTTCGGCATAGAGAGATTGAGCGGAAAAGGAGGCAAGAAATGTCGAATCTTCATGATTCTCTTCGAAACCTTCTCCCAGTTGCTTGAGAGTAATATTATTGTGATCAGCTGTTTTTCGACGAAAAGAAATGGAGTGTTCCTGTACAAAATAATTGCTGAGGTTTATATATAAATTAATAATGGCAACCAATTAGGGTTTCTGAATTTTGTTTGTTTTTTGTTATCACATACTAGTGTTGATTAGAGAAATGAGGAGTTCATTATGGATTTAATTTCTTGTGCTGAATGAATTTAGATGGATGCAGGAAATTGAGCAGAGGAACAGCCTAGATGCATTGGTGCTGAAGAAAGCCTGAGAAAGGTCATTAATTAATTATAAACATTGTGAAGGCTAGCAAGATTGTTGTTTGTGATAATCTAAAATTATGATAAGATGGTTGTTTTATTATTTACAGATAGGATCGAAATTAAGTACATCAGAAATTATGTACTATTGTATGTATAATCTGTTAGGTCTGTTTGCTAGGAATACCAGTAAACTCGTCCTCTAAAACTAGTTCAAACACCTTTCGTGGACACATAAAACAGTTTTAAGAAATAATGCAGCGGAAAATAAATAAACTGTAAAATAACGAACTCAAGGTTTGTTGACCCAGTTCCGTACAAGCCTACATCTGGGGGATAACAATCCAGGAGATTTCACTACTTGTTTAACTTGATCCACAATCAAACAATAGTGATGTGAATTGCCCAACTTCGATCTTCAAGCGGCTTGAATTGTCGACCCAAGGCACACCCCCTGCCTAGGTGAAGATCTCCCCACCTTTCTCCAATTCCTTGAAGGCTCCTCCTCCAAGTCACCCTTTGTCGAAACCTGTTGGCAATATCTCCTTCAAGAGTGTAATCAATTAAGCTCGTGTATTGACGACTCCTCGAAAGGCTTGATTGAATTCGTCGACTTCAATCAAGAACACTGTAGCACAGTTTCGATCAAGTCACCCGAGGAAGTGTTGATTGAATCTCTTCCTTCAATATGATTAGATCACGAACACTGGAAGGAATATGAGTTTCTGTCTCTCAATTACTTCAATAGCACAAGGGAGAAAATGAATTATGTAAGTCGTGAGCATAGCCTCCCTTGGCAGGCGTATTTCAAGAGAGACAAGACATCTCTCCATTCGAGATAGGATTTTGTTGCCATAATTAATCCTTACTTAGAATGGAGTTGTCCGGATTAAGAGATCCTGGTTTCCATACTTCTTGAGCAAGATCCGGGCAAGAATCAGCTGACCATTGGAGATGATCTTCGTGCATATTCGTCAGCTACTCTTCCTCTGAATAGTTTGTCGAACATATACGGTGGTGGTTCAACAAAGTAGTCCAGACATCGGTTGTGAACACATTTGCTCAAAACTGGTTTCCAACATAATCTATAGCTCTTTACATGCATTGGCAGCTGGCTTGGGCATTACAGGAATGAGAAAAACAAAACCAAATAGTCTCCTAATTATGACTGATTTTTCAAACCATCACATAAAGAATCTATTAACCCAATTCATCCGGTAACTATTTAATCTTGTTCAATCCATTTCACCCACCCCTAATAACAATTAACGCTGTAGTGATAGTGGATTAGTGCGTCTAATGGGGTTGACGTGACGACACCATCTCTACCACGTCAACGTTAATTGTCATTAGGGAGTTGGTGGGATGGATCGGGCTCGGATGGATTGGGTTAACAGATTTTTTATAGTATGATTAGGGAAATGAAGCATAGTATTTGGTTTTTTTTTTGTTTTTTTTTTTTTTTTGTTTTTTTTTTTTCTCCCCCTACAGGAATGTATACACTACCGTTAAAGTTGCAATATTCTTGCCGGATGAAAATCCGAGCCAGCCCACTTGAGAGTTGAGACAAGACGTGTGAAAATGTAGGCATGCATTGGGCTTCGGAAGATTAGAATCAAGTTTACCCCTTCGAATTGACATAAAACCCAAATCTACAAATCCAAAACAACCCTTTACTGGTTGAAACTAGATACATATATGCATTTTAAAGTCCAGTCGTTTCCCAAGTGAATTTAATGTTATTAGGACCGAATTGGCCATAAAGGTGAAATATAGAGGGTTAAAAGAGGCCGAAATAACAAAAAGGATGAATTTAACAAAATATAAAAGATAAAGAACTGGTTTGGCTTTTGTTCCTAGTGTATTTGATGCATGAGTTATATTATTCATATACGATATATACAAGACATCCACGTGATGTGTACGTGCATCTTCTGTTCTTTGTATTTTAGATATTCACATAGTGGCTTGAATGATACTCCCTCCGTCCCACGAATTGTGGCTCGTATTTTTTCTTGGGTTGTCGCACGAATTGTGGCCACTTTCCCTTTTTAAGATAAATTTAATTAATATAAATATGATTCGAATTTTAATTGTTTCTAAATCCCATTAAAAGTAATCACTTTTACTATTCTGCACAACTCTCAATACACTTTTGTTTTTTGACACAAAGTCCCTTCCATTTCTTTAATTCTTCATATTTTAAAATTGGTACAAATAAAAATTATATAAAATATATATTATTAATCTAGACGTCTAGACGATTCTAACAAGACCACACTTAAATATTTTTCTCTAATTAAATCATTACAATAATATTTTGTCAAAGTTAAACAATAAAGAAAGTCAAAATTCATTAAAATTTTAAACACAAATAACCACATCACCTTAACCACTAAACGTCACCACACACCACATAAATTACCGTGCCCAAAAGAAACGAGCCACAATTCGCGGGACGGAGGGAGTACTTCATTTATAATCAAGTTGCATATATAAACAAAAAAAAAATGAAAATAAAAATAGCACAAGAGTATAAAGAGCAACTCAAACAAATCTCATTAAAAGTAATCAGTTTTACTATTCTGCACAACTCTCACGAATTGTTGGACATATAGCATGGTTGGCACACATTGAAAGACTTCACGAAATTTTATATATACATATATCCAATTGCACTTATATATGTCGAAATTGTTGTTATTCAACCAAATCCGTTTAGTTAATGTAAGCACATTTACACACACTATCATATGTATATGTATACCTGAGATAATATTGTAGATGGTGGTAGGAGAGAAGATGATCAACACAGAGGAAGTCCCATGTGCATATGCTAAAAGATTGATCAATGATTGAAGTTGGATTGGTAGGGCCGTACGGGCATAGTTATAGTAGCATAATAAGAGGTACTGTTTTCATGTTTGCTGGACAATATAATACTACTCCTTTTGTCCCACTATTTATGTTCCAATAATTTTTGGACACATTATTCAATCCATTTGTTTAAAGGTTAATACCTTAAATTGTGTAAAAGTAAAAATTATATAAAATAATATTATAAAAATACATAATTAGCTCAATCCATCCGGTAACTATATTAATTTTGCCCAATTCATCCCACCCACCCCTAATAACAATTACTACATGATGATGGATTAGTGCGTTTAATGAGGTGGACGTGGCAGCACCATCCACTTACACATATTAATTATCATTAGGGGGTTGGTGGGATGAATTAGGCTCGGATGGATTGGATTAACAGATTTTTTATAGTATGATTAGGGAAATAAGCATAGGAGTATTTGGGTTTTTTTTCCGTACAAGAATGTATACACATGTGAAAATGTAGGCATGCATCGGGCTTCGGAAGATTAGAATTAAGTTTACCCTTCGAATTGACATAAACCCAAATCTACAAATCCAAAACTAACCTTTTACACTACTAGAAAAAAATCCGGATTCGGTCGCTAAAATTGTGGTAGCTAACGAGTTTTGGTCGTTAAAATTATGGTCGCTAACGAATTTCGGTCGCAAATTCGGTCGCTAACCCCTTTAGCTACCGAATTTTACCAAATTTTTTCGGTCGCTAAAACAGAAAATTCTTGTAGTGTTATATTACTGGTTGAAACTAGATGCATATGCATTCTGAAGTCCAGTCGTTTACCATGTGAATTTAATTTTATTAGGACCGAATTGGCCATAAAGGTGAAATATAGAGGGCTAAAAGAGGCCAAAATAACAAAAACGATGAATTTAACAAAATACTACATATACAATCCACGTTCTGTTCTTTGCATTTTAGATATTTACATAGTGGCTTGAATGATATTTATTTATAATCAATTGCATATATAAGAAATAATAATAATAATAATAATAATAATAATAATAATAATAATAATAATAATAATAATAATAATAATAATAATAAAAAATAAGTAAATAAATAAATAAAAATAGCACAAGAGTGTAAAGAGCAACTCAAACAAATTAAATACTATCTGGTAATCAACTTCTTGGACATATAGCATATATATATGGTTGGCACACAATGAAAGACTTCACGAAATTTATATATATATATATATATATATATATATATATATATATATATCCAATTGCACTTATATATGTTGAAATTGTTGTTATTCAACCAAATCAGTTTAGTTAATGTAAGCACAGTTACACACGTACACTATCATATGTATATGTATAACTGAGATAAAATTTTGTAGATGATCAAGTAGATAACATAGAGGAAGTCCCATGTGCATATGCTAAAAGATTGATCAATGATTGAAGTAAGTTGGATTGGTAGGGCCGTACGGGCATAGTTATTTATTAGCATAATAAGAGGTACTGTTTTCATGTTTGCTGGACAATACTATAATACTACTCCTTTTGTCCCACGTTTCAAAAATTTTTGGACACATTATTCAATCCATTTGTTTAAAGGCTAATACCTTAAATTGTGTAAAAGTGAAAATTATATAAAATAATATTATAAAAATACATAATTAGACGACTCTAACAAAACCGAACTTACCTATTCTTTTATTTTATAATTGCGATGACATTATGTCAAAGTTGATCAAAAAATAGTGTCAAAAGTCAAAATTGGACGTAATTGATGAGACGGAGTGAGTATTATTTAGGTCATGTGGGGAGTGATAATAAACTCTCTCCATAAAATATTGGAGCTCGAAATACTCGGAAATGAGGCAATCAATCCCAGTGTATCATATTTTGATATTTTATTTGACTTATGGATTAATAAAAGTAACAATTTTAGGTTCTGAGGTTGAAATAAAATATAATAGGACAAGTTAAGGGTCGATTTAATATTATTATTAGGATTCAATTAGACATTAAGAGGAAAGATAATTTGGACTTTGTTTCGTGTAGCACGCTAGCTGAGTTTGGATAGTAGGGTGCTGAATGGGTGGCATTCAACAGATGCTGGTGTGCTGACCCGATGAGGTGTGTGTGTTGGGTGTTAATAAAGTATATGATGGGTATTTAATATTGTCTGGACTGTATAAAAGCGCTTAGCACGTACAAATCACTCATTCAGTTCTATAGCACAGATTCAACTCCCAAACATTAAATGAGTGTTTGTAATCTGTCCCACTATGTTCCAACTCTATGAAAAGCCACTAAATGATTAAAATACAATCTGAGATCATTTCCCCACTTTCTAACGCATTTAATTTATATCTTTATCCTTAAACAAATTACTCCTACTACTACTATTATTATTATTATTATTATTATTATTATTATTATTATTATTATTATTATTATTATTATTATTATTATTTCAACTTTAACATCATATAATCGTCACGATTATATCATAACACATAAATATTGATTGGGCTCAAATATAATGTGGTTATTTGGGATTACGGGCTGGACATCGCCATGATACTTGTTGATAATATTCATGGGAGCAGTACTATGCTGAACCCTCCTAATTCAGCTCATGCTTCACTTGCTGGAAGAATGAATAATTTGTGCTAGTGAAACAATGGGTCAACATATACTATTTATGGGTGATTGAAAATTAAGGGAATAACATATCCAATCCGGTTTATGTAATGACATAACAATTTCCAGCAGGTGCAGGTAACACTAAAAATAATGTGTAACCCTTTAAAAAGTGATGTATAAGCCTTATAAAGTGATGTATAGACGGTAGTTTATTTTTTTTATTAGTTTTTGGTTCATAACCTCGATCCATTTTTTATACTCACACATCATTTTATACACATAACCATCATTTTTGAATGTGCCAGCACCTACAGGCTGCCAGCACCCAAACTATTTCCTAACATATCCACTTGCCATAATTGAGTCCATAAATTCCGCTTTATTGAAACCTGCCATTATGAAACAATCCGGTTACTATCCTGACGTTTTTTAATCCCCATATGCGGACGTGTTCCGACCATGTAGAGATAGTGCTTCGCATCGACAAAGTGGGTCTGCTTACCTTCCACATTCATTTAATAAATAAGGCAGGTGTATCACTGACTACCAAAATTCATGGAAATAATTAAGTGGTGATTTGTAACTGCCTTATTCGTTGGAGGATAAAGATTCATTTTTTGATATCATATTTGACTTTCCTTCTTTTCATTTTTAAATCTGCATAAATGTTAGGTGTAATTGTTTACTTTGGATTACTGTTTTGACATTATGCTGCATTCCAATCTGTGCGTGTTCTGTATGGTGCATTCAAGTGCTGTGCATGCTGCTTGATCGTGATCCTTAATCATTAGAAATTATCGACCTCCTTTCAAATAGTATCTATGCCATATCTGTAACATAATTGTGTTCTGTAATGTTATCAGTTATGCTATTATCATGTTGCAACCGTGTTATGAAAATGGTATCAGATATGATATTATCCTGTTGTCACTGTGTTCTATAATGGTATCAATTATGCTATTATCACTTGCTATTAGAGGCCGTTTGGAATGGCTTCTAGAGAGGTGCTTTTGGGTTTTGCTTCTGCCAAAAGCACTTCTAATGGAAATTAGGTGTTTGTTTTGGCTTTTAAGAAAAAGCAAAAGCACCTCGAAAAGCCAAAAAGTGCTTCTGGGAGAAGCACCCTCTAGGCTGCTAGAGGGTGCTTCTCCCAAAAGCAGAAGCCAAGAGCACCTCGTAAAATGTGCAAGGACTTAAATACCCCCACTACTTAATATAAATTACACTATAAATATATCTTATTATCATATTAAGTATCACGTCCTTTTGCTAATTACTACATTCCAAAAGCACTTTTCATTTTTATTCATTCAAACATATTTTTTAGAAAAAGCCGCTTTTCAAACATTCCGTCCAAACACAAAAGTTACATGCTTTTGCTTTTGACTTCTGCTTCTGCTTCTACTTTTGGCTTCTGCTTTTTTCAAAAGCCAATCCAAACGGGCCCTTAATCTATCTCGTCCGTCTCCTGCGTCATCTGGAAAAGAGTTTAGATCTATCATCCCCTATCTCACCTTCCGGTGGATCCCCCCGGTGCTCCTGTGTCATTTTACGAGGTGTTTGTTTAGGCTTTTAAGAAAAAGCAAAAGCACCTCGAAAAGCCAAAAAAGTGCTTCTGGGAGAAGCACCCTCTAGCAGCCCAGAGGGTGCTTCTCCCAAAAGCAGAAGCCAAAAGCACCTCGTAAAATGTGCAAGGACTTAAATACCTATAAATTACACTATAAATATATCCCATTATCATATTAAGTATCACGTCCTTTTTGCTAATTACTACATTCCAAAAGCACTTTTCATTTTTATTTATCCAAACATATTTTTTAGAAAAAGCCGCTTTTCAAACATTCCGTCCAAACACAAAAGTTACATGCTTTTGCTTTTGACTTCTGCTTCTGCTTCTACTTTTGGCTTCTGCTTTTTTCAAAAGCCAATCCAAACGGGCCCTTAATCTATCTCGTCCGTCTCCTGCGTCATCTGGAAAAGAGTTTAGATCTATCATCCCCTATCTCACCTTCCGGTGGATCCCCCGGTGCTCTTTTGGATTTTCAATTGCCACACCACGAATCAAAAAAAATCTCGCCGGTGCTGTTTTGGTTTTCTCTTTCATTACCAAAAACGCAGGCTGCTGTAGAATGGAAAATCCCACTAAATTTACGTTAATCCCACTAATTTGGGTAATTAATGATCCACCTCCCATTTTTAATTAATTGGCTTTAAATAGAAACAAATGTCAGCCCACTACTGCCACATTCATTAACTGAAAATATCATTAATACCCACCATTCACTCGACAAAAAATGGAAAGTCAATTTGATGATCTACTGCCATATGTGTCTGTGGATATATGCAGCACAACCTGTGCTTACCGGGAACACTCCGCATATGCGGAGTCCGGATATGAACTTAATCCATTATGAAATACTTTCAACATATACTATTAATGATTAGAAAAAATACTCAAATAGTCCCATAATTATGCTTGATTTCCCAAATCATCCCATAAGAAATCTATTAACCCAATCCATCCGGTAACTATACTAATTTTGCTCGATTCATCCCACCCACCCCTTAATCACTATTAACGCTGATGTGGCAGTGGATAGTGTTGCCACGTCAATGCCATTAGCGCACTAATCCACCACCACTTCAGTGTTAATTGTTACTAGGGGTGGATGGAATGGTTTAGGCAAGATTAACATAGTTACTAGATGTACTGGGTTAATAGATATTTAATGGATGATTTGGAAATCAAGCATAATTATGGGACTATTTGGATTTTTTTTCCCATAAATCATTATACAACAAAGTAACACACCAGACTTACTGTATGAGTAATGTGTGCTAAACCAACGTACTATATGAGCCATGTTTCCTGTTTGTCTGAGCTGGTAGTTGTGGTAATAATGAATTCTGGGTTTCACATATATCATGTGCTTGATTGAAGAAGGCTAGGTGATGGATATATTCGCAATTTATAGCATACATGGACTGATCAATATTTTGGGTACATATACCTCGGCACATACACACCATGTGCTAGGTTATGGGGGTGTTTGTGATGGGATCGTTCTAAAGTTGTGCTATGTGTAGGTAAAACTTAAATTTTTGAAAATCACACATCATTCACACTTATGTTGAATTCTTGGCAAATTTATTTGTGTAATTCTTGTGAAGATATAATATTTTTGAGATGAAATTAACATTAAAAGTTGAGTGATAAAAAATTGATGTTTGAAGGGTTTGGTCGATTTTGGTTTTTTGGTGCTGGGAAACAAAGGAACAACCAATTGAAAAACACTGCTATAAGACCAAGAATGCTAAACCAGCCTAACTTGAAAATATCCTTTCTAGTACAACGGGACATGTACTTATGAGGGTCAATAATATAAGAAATGTGCAATTAATACCTATAACAACATTGACCAACAAGTCACTGTATTTTGCCCAATTAACATATACTATCAATAAATAACAACACGTCAGTTAAACTGTTTTATCACTTGGTATTCTCACCATTAGCACATCAGGAAAACAACATCAGCATGAGTTGTTCCCTTACATATTCATGTCTAAACAATGCCTAAGCCATGTCCTCTAGTGGTCATATCCATAAATAATCAAACCGTGTCTAAATCTTGACCAAAAAAATTAAAAAACAATAACACCATATCAACATAAATGCGTAGATCCCCAGAAAATTGGAAAAATGATAAAACAAATTAGCTCCATAGCCCCAATACAGCTGCTTGTCGCGGCGAGCAAGCCTCTCCCTGCGACGATCATCACGTGTGAAATCCAGATCGACATTTCTTGGTTTTTGTGTGCAAGAGTCAAACACCGTCAACAATCAAACAAAATAATTGTAACATGTCACCATTCTACAATGCAGCGGACAACACCATCACTCTGATTTTATCTAACCAGCACGGGTAAACAAATTAATATCCCATCACACAAACTTTGCAATTATAGATCAGATAAATCAAAGCACCAAATAATGTTTGTGTTTGGTAACTCTAAAAACATAGAACATATATAATAATAACCTAGTTCCTCACGGCTGTCATACTCAAAATAACACATAAAACACATACAACCATCACTGGTATAATATAAACAAATCACATGAATCTGTTGAACTTTTTAATTATAAACTGATGGAGTCATTCCCTACTGTCGTGTGGATAAAATTGATCATAACAGATCTCTACCATGACATACGTTTTATTCAAACAACACTAGTTGTACTATGTACCATCACAACAAACAGGGGAGTAGTGAAAATCCATTCACACTTTTCAAAATAGCAGATATTCTGTAAAAGAGACGTATGCCATCAGCACACACACGAATGCAACTATCATAGATATATCAGAAACCCATCATACCAATATTCTATACTTAAAATGAAGGCATGAAACAAAAACAAAACAGATGGGTATCTAATCTTGTCTCTTCACAATTGTGTTCTTAAAACAATTGTATGCATTTCATTTAGATTCAATTTCATCCTCTAAAATTTTCAAAAAAGTAATGTGATTAAACTAATGATCCTTACTGGTAGTCGCACCCCTGTATTATAATTTTAAAACTGCACAAACCAACAAAAAAAAAAAAAAAGAAAAAACAGTAGCAACATTTAGACAATGGGTATTACATTTCTAATGAAATTGGCTACATGTGATACACTCCGAGCATAAAAGCTACATCCCTTATCCACGTCTGACCACCACCAACCACCAACACTCCTGCATCAACAATGACACAAAGAAATGAACAAAAGTGATAAAAGATATAATCAGGAAATGGAACCCTAACTTTCGAATGTCGAATGCCGAACACGCCGGGCAACTTCAAATGCGCTTTAGCACGGCCACCGACCACCGATTGAAGAAGCCCCACACCCGGTTTTGTTAACAAAAACGACCGTCGACTTTCGATTGAAGCCCACGCCCCAAGTTAGCAAAAAACACCTGCGTACAGCCCGCTGACTTCCGATTGATGAGGAAAATGATCAGCTGCGGTGGCAATAATATCAGAATAATCGGAGAAAAACGATGATGGTGGGAGGCAGTGGTATAAATTGTGGTGGGGGACGAAACAAGAAGGGCTTTCGAAACATTGGTTGAGTTGAGGGAAAGGAAAATTTGCAAATTATAGAAAGAAATAAATTTGATAGACTATCACCAGTAATTAGGTATTTAATTGGATTATTCAAAATTAAGAAACATTGGCCATATATTATACATCTAGCACACTATATGAATAAACTTAGGGATTAGCTTGAGCTGAATCAGCTCTTGAACCAATCCCAATATTCAGTAGAACTGATGAAGCATGCTTTTATAACTGGGAGGTTGTGAGTTGAACATTTACATTTATTAATTTACCATTTTGTGTGTCTATGTAGGGATGTCGGGACGGGGAAATATTGGCAAACCAACTTCAGCCCATCATTTGACAGGTTTAGACAGGCTGGCCAACATCGGGTGGGTTAAAATTACCTCATGCCAACCCAACCCACCGCCAGATTATTAGTCAGGCGGGCTACTAGTCCGTGGTCCTTTTTAATTAATTAATAAATTTATTTTTTTAGTTATGTAATATTATTATTTATCCATAATTAAATATATTATCTAATTTAAAAAAAATATTTCAAAAAATCTAAACTGACTTAATTTAATTTTGTCAAGTATTTTTTATACAAATAACATCAAATTAAATTAGTCTAAAATTTAATTAATATTAGAGCATTAAAATTATTATAATTTATTTTAGTTAATAGTATATAATCATTAAGCCTATTTTATTATTTTTAATAGTATTTTATAAAAAAACTATAAAACTAATAAATTATATAATATCAAATTACCATTATATGATTTCAAATAATATTCAACTAATGGGAATGATGATCATAAAAAAAAAGCTACTAACAGCAGTTGGCTTGAGTGAATGGGGGCTCTAGTCGCTTAAGCAATGTCTCGGGTTCGAGTATTGTGTACGCAAAAACTGCTTTGGAAGAGGCGCCCTTAATTGCCATTGCAGATCCTCGAGGGATTAGTATGGGGTCCAATGTGGCCTGTGGATACCCGGTTTCACCAAAAAAAAGGCTCATCCAAAAAAAAAAAAAAACTAATGGGGATGACACAAAGACTTGACCAAGTGGTCAAATCTCCTGATTTCCAAGCTCCAGGTTGGAGGTTCGATTCCCAACCGGCCCTCTAATCCTCCCTTTAGTTATTTAGGCTTTCATAACAGAGTTAAAAAAAAATAAAAAGTAAATTAAAAAATTGGCTTGGCTTGCGACTGGCCTGTTTAGGTATGCTGCGCAGACCTCTATTTCTTTAGCTCAACCCACCATTTTGGGCAGACCCGTTTTGACTGACCCATGTGTTCCTGTCAACCTTATATATAGTATATTACACCCAAATTTTTTTTTTCAAGTTATTAAAGGTCTGGGAAAGGGGTGGTGGGAGCCTATGCCACACAAATTACAAAGGGAACAAAGAGGAGAGATAGGAGGCCGGGTGCGGATTCGAACCCCAACCTATAGGTTGGGAGTCAGGGGACTTACCACTATAGTAAGTCCCAACCCCTATTACGGGTTCAGTTATGGTGCGATTGAAAAAATCTGAAGCACATTAAGGCGAAAATCAGGAGCATTGATTTCAAATCCAAGGGTTGTAAATGGAAAATGGTAAAGTTGTCCAATAAAATATGTAACGGAAGATATAACCCAATATTTAGTATGTTATCAATATAATATTTGGTAAATCATATCAAATATTTGGTAATCTATATCTATGATCAAGAATATGTATTAAATAGTATAACAAGTTTATTACGTATAGCATTTCAACGATGTTACCAAAAATAATTTAGTGATACTATCAAAAATATTATCGTAACCGGAAATCCACTCGTATTAACCAATCCAGCGATTCAACATTGAAGAATTCAGCGACAATACCTTGAATAATTCAATGACACAACCAAATACAATTCAGCGTTGTTACCAAAAAATATTTCAGTGGTCCTACCTAAAAGAATTCAGCCACTACACCAAAAAGAATTCAGCGACAATGGCTTGTAGAATTCAGCGATACTACCACATACAATTCAGCGATGTTACCAAAAATAATTCAGTAATGCTACAAAAAAATATTTCAGTGAACCTACCTACAAGAATTCAGTGACCACCCCAAGAAGAATTCAGCAACACCATCAAGAACAATCCAGCGATGCTACCACATACAATTCAGCGATGTTACCAAAAAATAATTGACGCTACCAAAAAATATTTCAGTGAGCCTACCTAAAAGAATTCAGCGACTACACCAAGTTCAGCGACACTATCAAGATCAATTCAGATGCTACCACATACAATTCAGCGATGCCACCAAAAACAATTCAGCGACGTTTTCATGAACAATTCAGCGATGATACCAGAAACAATTCAACAATCTTTTCATGAACAATTCAGTGACGTTTTCATCAACAGTTCAGCGACTCAGCTACGAACATTTTAGGTACGTTTTCATGAACAGTTCAAAGATATATATATATATATTGCGGCATAATTAAGTAAATTGGAGTTTATGTGAGATCGGTTGATGATATTGAAATGCGTAGAGGAAAAGTAGAGTAAAAGTAGACTGAATAGACGATCAATTGTTTGTTAACAAAATTAAATCTAACAAATTTACTATTTTAATCTTCAAATTAATCTCAACCATCAATTTGCAAATTGAATCAACGGACTTGATGCATTGCAATACATCAAGTCAAAATGGGCAATCGCACCCTAACTAAAGTGCCCCTATTACCCCCAATTTAATTCAATATTCCAATATTAGTTTTGGAAATAAGGAATATTATCAATGAATTTTTGGGGTATTATACTTTTTTCTTAAATTAACGGACATTTATTACCATGTAATCCTCCACAGTGTCCATCATCCGTCCCTCACCTATAAAATGCACAAAAAGACTCATCCAAAAGCACAACAAAGTCGAAAAAAATTACAAGAACAAGAAAACGAAATGGGTTCAAAGTTGGTGCTTGTATATGTATGGTTGTTTGCAATAAGCATGAGAGTTTATTGTCAGCCAATGATTACCATCAGCAGCGCCCTGGGTGGAAGAACTACCAAGGTTATATCATATGAAACATTTATTTTTGAAAATAGCAAAGAGATAATTGTGAACAAGCTCAGACAACACCCAGGAGAAAATATTCAATTCCCAATAACTCACGCAGATAAGACACTTTTGGTGAGAGCAAAGTTCGGAACAATGTCGGCGAGGTTCACGTTGTACGAGACTTATGCAGACAGGCTTCGTAATCATATCTATTTCCAGGCATCAACTGTTGGATTCAATAAGAGTATTGACAACCAGAATTGGGCTCCAGTATCGGATGCTGCCTGGCGCACTGGCCATATAAACTAATTATGAATAATAACGCAATAACGCAATATAAACTGTT
Source organism: Hygrophila difformis (assembly GCA_030278955.1). Classification (NCBI taxonomy): domain Eukaryota; kingdom Viridiplantae; phylum Streptophyta; class Magnoliopsida; order Lamiales; family Acanthaceae; genus Hygrophila; species Hygrophila difformis. Next base: position 37,232,628 of record JAOANR010000004.1, read on the forward strand.
GGGTTTTAATAAATGAATATTTATGAATAATAACGCAATAATTTTGTTTCTTGGTTTGTTTATTATTATTATTATTATTATTATTATTATTATTATTATTATTATTATTATTATTATTATTATTATTATTATTATTATTATTATTATTATTATTATTATTATTATTATTATTATTATTATTATTCAGTGTGTTGTATTATGTGTAGTGAAAATTATGTGAGGAAAAGTGCATATTCGAGCGATGCCAAACCAGAGAATATAAATTTGATTCAAAAACTAGAATTCAACCCGTGCTACGCCCGGGATATAAATATATAAAATGATGTACATATGTGTGTAGTATTAAAGGAATAAATAATTGAGATGCCATAAATATGATAGAGACTGATTTGCACGCCAAGGCAAAGCCTAGGGTATTTAACAATGAAAGAAAACAGAACATTTGAAAGGACCAGAATGAGAGCCCCATTGTTATACAATTAAAGAGTTAGAGATTTATAAGTTAATATATGAAGCTCCCAAGAGTACACGGAGTCTAAAATCACCACTCGAAACTACCCACCAGAAGAGTAATACTTTACTTCAACATCAAAATGAGAAGCCAAATCACCACTGGAGAAACCATTTGATCTTCTTGGAATTCATCTATAATAATTAACCCTACCCAGAAAAAAATATTAAGCATTTAACAAATATTCAAAATTAAAAACAAATGTGTGCCAAGAATTCCATCAATCCATCAATACAAGTAACATGTCAAGGCAATCAACATATCCTTAAGCTCTGAATTAAAAATGACCAATACATACTGTAATACCCCAGAGAATGGCTTAAATGGAGTGAAATAAGCTACTCATACCAACAAGGTTCCTTTCTTTCTGGGTAACCATCCTATAAGAACTTCAAAATTAAGCGTGCTTGCCTTGGAGCAATTCTAGGATGGGTGACCTCGTGGAAAGTCTCCCAGGGTGTGCGTGAGTGAGGCCAAAATACACTTGAAAGAGCTCATGTTGGTTTGTCGGGTCAGCATTTCACTCTCGAGCCGGCAACATCTAGAGTAGCACCCTATTTTTCCGCTGCGCCGAAAATGGTGGTGTTACAGATGGTATCAGAGCCAGACCGCGACCGCGTGCTGTGGTATTCAGACGCCTAGCAGGGTGAAAGATCTACGGGATGTGAATGGTTGTGGCATTCACGAGATGTGGATGGCCAAGCGCAACGAGGACGTTGCGATCTTAAGAGGGGAAGAATGTAATATCCCGGAGAATGGCTTAATGGAGTGAAATAAGGTACTCATACCAACAAGGTACCTTTCTTTCTTGGTAACTATCGTATAAGAACTTTAAAGTTAAGCGTACTTGCCTTGGAGCAATTCTAGGATGGGTGACCTCCTGGGAAGTCTCTCAGGTGTTCGTAAGTGAGGCCAAAACGCACTGGAAATAGCTCATGTTGGTTTGTGGGGTCAGCATTTCACTCTCGAGCCGGCAACATCTAGAGTAGCACCCTATCTTTCCGTTGCGCCGAAAATGGGGGTGTTACACATACAGTTTTTATGTGTCAGCATACAAAATGACCACAAACAGTAATAGTATATATTTGTATTACCTGTGTGCTCTATGCTGATAACGTGTTGTAATAGTATATATTTGTATTGCCTATGTGCTCTATAATATTAACTCAATCGGTATATATGTGTTAATAGGTTAGTGCAGAGAAAGAGAAGGAAACAGAAGGTAATAACCAAACACAGGAAAGGCAGACAGAGAGATAGTGAGAAAGAGAAAACAGATGAGGGAGAAATGAAAATGAGAGAAGTGCAACCCCTTTATTCAATCAATGACATATATAGAATACAAGATGCCCAACTACTTCATATAGGCAATTGCACGTGCCTTTAGCCTAAAGTCATCCACCTAACAGTTTGAATGGATGTATAACATGTCCTTTATTATTCATGTTTTTCTGATTTTTAGAGCCCAGGATTTGTACTTTGATGGTCGGTGATGGGTTTCGTCCTATAGTTCAAATACTCAAGTTTAAAAAGTGTCCAGTATATACATATGATATGACTTCTTTGAACAATTATGCAATAGCACCCACCAACAAAGGTTAGAACACAATGAAGGTATAGTGTAATCATGATTCTACCCTTATTCTTGTTAAAATGTACTATCTCATTCTTTGCATCATGTAATCCATACCAATCAAAGAATGCATAAATTATGTGCATTATGCATTAATAGAACTATAGTATGCTCTCCAGTTTGCCAAAAATTAGCTTTAGAAGATGATAAATGTAAGAAACACAGGCCAAACGAAAGCTTCAGAGCCACCCAGAAGGAACTATAATGATTACTGGGAGAAGTTAGGGTGCAATCAAGACATTTGTCTTGATGTACTACGGCTTCCCATAGCCGTTGATTCACTTTGTAAATCGTACGGTTGAGATTAACTTAAAGGGTAAAAAGGTAATTTTATCATATTACTCCAAAATATACTTAGTACATTTCAGCGACAATTTGTATACATTTCAGCGATTTGTTAATATTTCAGTGACGGACATAATATTTTCAGCGCGGCTTCTGTATATTTCAGCGATAAAGTATCGTATATTTGAGCGACACAATATAGTATATTTCAGCGACATGCTATAGTGTTTTCAGCGACTTGATAATGTTCATTTCAGCGACTTCATAAACGTTGAAACTTCAATTCTTTGGTTTACCGTATTTCAGCGACGAGTTGTATGTATTTCAGCGACGTGATGTGTGTATTTCAGCAGCAGACTATGTGTATTTCAGCGACATGCGACAATAGTTTCAGCGATAGCAACCTACGTATATTTCAGCGACTTGACCGTTATACATTTTTGGACAATTTTACCCTTCTACATTTTGAACCGTTGGATTTACCCTTCTATATTTTGAACAATTTTACCCTTCTCCAGTCGCACCGCAACAAATCCCAATGATTACTTGGTCGGATCGATTTTGTAGTCCTTAAATTTCTCTTTTTTTAACTTAAATAGAACATATATTATTTTATATTATTATAATTAGAAAGTAATTGAATTATGAAATCAAATTATATTAAATAAAATACTTCTATAAATTAACATAAAATATAAAAAATATAAATCAGGTTTTCATATGACAAATAATATTTTAGGTCATTGATTATGTTTCCATATTAAATTGATTTCAGTATTATTTCTGAATTTGTTTACAATATTGATATTTAACATATTTAATAAAGTTTATGGGTAAAGTGACAAAAGAGTTGACTAAAATTTGGGCAGGAAAATGTCCATACAGTATAAAGACAAAGATAAAGGTTCTATTTGAAAAAACAACTAAACCAATTAGCTATTTTGTAAAAGAATTTAAAATAATTAGCTCATTTAAAAAAACAATAATTTAAAACAGTGTTCAATCAGTTATTTTTTGTTATAGGAAATGGTGTCGACTTTGGAGCACCCACTGTCGTCTCTGAGAGGAGTTGTGGTTAAGATTGATTTGGCGAAAGCATATGATACTGTCCGATGGAGCTTTCTTGAGCAGTGCCTTGGGGAAATGGAGATTGCTCATAGGATTATTCAGGTGATCATGGCGTGTGTTAGGAGCTCCAATTTTTCGGTATTATTGAATGGAGAGCCGTTGCCAATGACCAAGGCAGGTGGTGGGTTAAGGCAAGGTGATCTGATGTCACCATATTTATTTGTGATAGTTATGGAAAAATTTGCATATGGGGAAGTGGCGAGTGGCAGGTGGGAACCGCTTCGACTGAAGCCTGGTGGAGTTGGAGTATCGCATATGATATTTGCAGATGACCTTATTTTTTGTGCGGCGTTGGAAGAAGCAAGTATTCAGTGCATGGCGGAAACTCTAAAAAGGTTTGGCACTAGATCGGGCCTCTTCATGAATGCGGACAAGTCTGTCGCTTTTTGTGCACCTGGAGTAACGGAGGTCGAGAAAAGTTGACTGGTGAGTCATATGAATATTAATGTTACGGAAAATTTAGGCAAGTACTTGGGATTCCCTATTGTTCATGGTCGCATTAGAATTTGTCACTTTGATGATCTATTGCATAAGTTGGAAAATAAGCTCAGTGGATGGTCGGCTTTTCTACTTAATAAAGCTGGGAGGGTAACAAAAGCTCGTTCAGTGTTGGCCTCGCTACCAGTTTATGTCATGCAATTGCATATCCTTCCTCGGGCAATCAGCTCGGCTATTGATAAAAGTATTAGGAGATGGATCTGGAAGGGGGCGACAGACTGGGGGTGAAACTTTTGACAATTTCCGTCCCACGAGCATTTTCTAAAATATACCAGGTTAGATTTATTACATGAAAAGAGTTATGATTTACGGGAAGGGGTTTAGGGATATATATATTAAGCTTAATAGTCTTTTTATTACTCAAGTATGGTGCTTTGGTTTCGAATGGCGCTGTGGTCCTCTCTGTCATGAAATGTTGACAAATCTCATGGCACAACCGGGATAAATTGACCTTCAGCCTGTCACACTGAGGATCCCCGGCAAATATGCCATGATACTTCTCATCAATCCTTGTCATAAGATTTCCTGCCATGAAACTTTTGACTGATTCCCACTACATGAGTATTTTCCGAAAAAATCATGATCCTGGTTTAGATTTTATTTAATGAAACCAATTTATGATGGCGGGGTTGTGATTAGGGATATATTTATAAGTAGTCATGTTTTTATTGCTCGTGTTTAAGAAACTGTGCCCCCGAAAGCGCACGGTGTCAAAAATTGCAGTAATTTATAGTAAGACCGGATTGTTCACTGGAGGATGTGCGATAGAAGCAGGTCCCACGTCGTTTTACTAGATTTTCCATTCGTATTGCTCAATAGGTTTGAAAGATGATTAATACCTACTGACATGAATTTAAACTAGATCTTGAAAGCAGTTAAATTAATCTTACAAAGCAAATAAATCTATTCTAGAAAGCGGATAAAAATTATTCTAGGAATGCAGTAAACATTATCTATGAAAGCAGGGAAAAGGTGCATTGTGCCAACCGTGAAGCTGAATCACAATGTAGACAGAAAGGACAGGAAGAAAAGAATGAAAATTGGACAAGAGTGAGATACAGCAATATTAAACTTCCATTTTTATACGCAGATCTTTGTTTGGGATAATTCTATCAGATAGCTGATTCTCATGCTCTCAATAATGCTTTCCCTTTAACAGACAGGTACTTGCAATATGAGTTTACATGTTCTTAAGACCGCAAATTCTAAGATACCACAGATTTGTAACTGCCCTGGCCTGGGTGTGTTACTTCATCTGTGGTGGAAAAGCAACACCTGACATATCATTTATTGAAATGCCAAGTACTACTATCATTCTCCCATGTCACACCCAAAGATTCGAATTAAGCCCTAAACTATCCCTTAACTGTCAATCCTAGTAGCAGTTACACAACTCTCAATACAACCAAGTGACCTCTAATGAAAGCGGTTAAAAGAAAGCGGTAAAGAAAGCATTTAAAACTTATCACTCGGAGGTTTTGAAAATCTGACCCTGGTAGTAAAAGACAGCTCCCCATCAGGATGAAGGAGTATGGATCAAGAATTCCCGGCTCTCAGTGAACCACTAGTGTGTTCACTTCCTTCCGGGTGATTATGAGATACAAACTAATGAAACGAACTAATAAATTAGTTCGTTCCGGATGCACTCACGCAGGACTCAAAAGTAGGCTTTGGCAGAAGAGGATAGCAGTTGAAAGAAAACTCAACCCTATCTTGGAAAATAACCAAGGCCTAGATGATGTTCCTCTAAGATTATTTACTACACTGTATTTGAATCCAAGTGGACCCCATCTTGGTGTAGCACTTAATCTTACATTTCCATCAACCAGCAATTTTGGAAAATAATGGATTTGAAAATCATTCCCTGTCAGGTACTAGACTCTCATTTAAAACACAGACCCTTTCAGTCTAGGCGAGACCTAATCGCTGAATCTGCTTCTAATTTCCCAAAATACAACCCTTGACAGGATATGAATTAGTCATAACTGAAGAATTTATCCCTTACTCAGATCCGGATTTTATAAAGAGGTTTTTGTTGGAAATTTATAAAGCAATATCTGTTTAAGATCTAGACTTCTATTGTCCAAGGGAAGGATCCCAAAATAATTACAGACCACAATAGTATATAATATTATCATGCATAAAGATATATGGAAGTGTAAAATTAATTGGCCCAAAATATAAGTGCGGGTCTAGACAGAAGGTGAAACACAGACATGAAGTAGTCAAGGGACCAAAGTAATGGCAGAATAATCAGGTGGACTGTAAACATCTACTGTCCAATTTCCTAATTACTCGGATGGAGCGGATTTAGACAGCTTAGACCCTATAATGGTGGTGTCAACACCAGTTGGGCCTCCACTGTCTGTGAATTCGGATAAAAACCTACATGCTTCCCTTCTATAATGATCATCAGTTGGCATTGACTGATGCCAACTGACTCCCAGTACGGATTGGAATTTAGGTTTAAAAATTAAGATAATAATAAAAATAAAACTGTATCTGGATGGGAGTCAGCCGAGCAGCTATTATAACCCCGGATGGGCGAACCGCCAAGGCTTCCACTGACAGTCGTCCAGACCATGCAAAATAACAATTAGTAACTAATACCCAGAATACGAGCTAGTTATTCATGAGGGAGTACCCGCCAACATTAGTCTGATGTATTCTTTACTAATGGTTCCACACAACACACAAAGACAAAATAAATAAGAAATAAAAGAAGATCCCTTGTATGAGAGACATTGGTTTCTCATGCAAGGTTGTGGATTGGGTCCACATGTGATGGTCTTAAATAATCCTTCCTACCATAATTAATTACAGTTCAGATTATCTGTTTAAGCCATCAAGATTTTGTTTATACAAGAGTGTTTTAATGGCAATTGAACAAAGGTCCTTTAATCATGATGATTGTCGATGTTTGATTATTACTAATCTCAATCCTTAATCATTAATGAGTCAAGGGTTCAATTAATTAAGTGATACAAATGGAGAATCAAAATTTGGGCAGCATAACACCCTATATTGCAATTCCAGAATGTTACATCCTAACCCGTGGGGTTATGATGTGAGTGTTGCAATATAAAATAGGAAGAGAATGAAGGTTGTTTGAGATTAAATAAAGGGAGAGGAACCCTTGTCGCGATATCATAAATTTTGTCGCGGACCGAGGTCCGCGACATGGACATCCCGACAAGTTTTTAGAATTTTTGGCAGCATAACGCCTCTTTGTCGCTATGCAAGATTTTGTCGCGGAACGTGGTTCCGCGACAAGGGTGACATCGCGACAAAGTGTTTTCAGAAAATTCCTAAAGCATTTGAACCTTTGTCGCTATGCATGGAAATTTTGTCGCGGAACGTGGTTCCGCGACAGGGTGTTCCGCGACAAAGTGTTCAAAGATCAAGGAACATGGCATAATTTTTCTGTCTCAGAATGGGATTTTGTCGCGGAACGTGGCTCCGCAACAAGATGATTCCGCGACAAAAAACCATGAAGACAAAATGCAAGAGTTTGGCTCCTTTGTCGCTATGCATGGACAGTTTTGTCGCGGAACGTGGCTCCGCGACAAGGTATTCCGCGACAAAGGGTTTTAAATTATGGAGACAAGTGTCTTGAAACACCTTGGTCGCGGAACAGCCATTTTGTCGCGGAACGTGGTTCCGCGCCAGAAGGCGGTTGGCGCCCAAGGTGGTTCAGGACAAAAGTCAGAAAAAGCAGAAATGAACAGTGGCATGCAAACAGCGTGATCTCACCCTATTTCAGATCAAAAAGCTATTCTAAGCTAAAAATAAGCAAGAAACATTCAAAATAAAGAAGAACATGCTTAAACAAAAATAACAAGGATGGGCAGAATATTAAAATAAAGCAGGAGTCCTGATCTAGGGTTTGATCACACATCCACACAACATTATCCATAAAATGCTAACAGTAAACATAAATAGGCATAATGGGGGTCAAGAGACCCCAAAACGAAAAAGAAAGCATAAATCCATGGGGTGTGAGACCCATTTCATGATTTGGGACACAAATGATGAATGTTTTCCCATATTATTGAAGAGGTATTGTTAATACCCATGATTTGGGTATTACAAACCCTAAAACAAGAGTTTAGAAACCAAAACATGGTATAAAAATGGCTATCTAAGCAACTGTGGACAGTAAAAATACTAAACTAAGCTAAACTAAGAGCAAAAATTAAATAATACATGAAAATAAACCTAAACTACTCTACCTAAGGAAGAACTCCTAAGCTTGCCTTCAAGAGCTCTACAAAGATTTCAATCTCTCCACCTAGCCAACTCTTAGCTCATGGGAGGCACCTCATATTTATAGAAGTGTAACCCTAAGCCCATGGGCCTTGATTCTAGCCCATTGTGTCTTAAGACATCACACACATCACAGCTTTGTCTCGGAGCATCAAGTTGGTCGCGGAACACACTGCATGTGGCAAGGCTTCTCGACTGGGTCTTGTGTCTCTAATTGTGCATCTTGGTCGCGGAACATGCCTTTGTCGCGGAGCATGCCATCGCGACAAAGGTCATCGCGACAAAGGGCTTGGCTGGTCTCCTCTTCATCTGGGCCACTTGGTCGCGGAACCCCTCCTTTGTCGCGGAACACTGCATCGCGCCAAGGGGCTTCCGCGACAAAGGTCTTCCTGGGCCTGCTGGATTGGGCCAGATGGGCCGAAAATATTCTTTTTGTGGGCTTTTCTATCTTTTTCCCATCTTTTTGTTTCCTTTTCTTTTTCTTATGTTTTTGGATTTTTCTAACATAAATATGTAATAAAATTACATATTTATGCTGTTTTCACACCAGCTTATTATTTTTACAATTATGCATAAATTAGTCCAATTCGACTGCTTTCTTACTGAATGTAAGACCGGAATGCGATCAAATGCCCGTTTAAGACACGGAAATGGATTGAAAATAATGGTCATTTCTGGCCATTATCAACATCCTCACATTTAATACTGATCGTCCCCGAGCAGTCAGAGTCAATGTTCCTAAGAACACGGACTCTACATATTCAATTCATTTTCGTGGCTTCATAAATCACATCCTTTTTGGATTGGGATAAGACAATCAAAAATTACAAGTATTAAATTCCCTTGATTGCAGTGTTTAATGAAATGATACTTGCTCACTATATCGGGCCTACAAATCAAACATTATTATTAATCCTTCATGAACATCATGTTTGAAAGATGCAACGGTTAAAAATTAGAAATAAGGCATGACATGAATATGTGCAATAAGACAAAGCCTCACATATAAGAGAATCGGAAGTTTCACTCACTCTCAATTGGGTTTATCATGACCGCTCAAAATCAAATTTAATTAAATTATCCCATAAGCTTGCAATCAGACCAACTCGCCACCGGCTCATTTCCTCAAATCGAGATCACGAGGTCTTATTCGAGGGTTATAACGGGGCATACGGTTGTAACATTAGGTAGGAAAGGGAAATATTGGGCTAAAAAGTGGCAAGAATTAATTCTACCATAGCTTGACATTTTTATTTAAACTTTATGATCATCATTATTTCTTTCTTTTTGATTTTCTTTTGCATGACATTAGACTATTGTCTAATTGCTTGTCATTTGCAATTTATTTGTGTTGAATGACATTCAACTTCTCTCTTCTTTTTTTTTTTTTTTTTTTGAATCGGTTTATGGGATACCGATTAATACTTTTTCTGATGATCACAAACTTAATGCCTTTGATAAAATTCATTCTTGCACACTTGGGTTTGAATTTCTTGGTCTTTTTAGAAGGCTAGGAATAATATAGAGGGCTTCAAAGAAAAATTAGGCTTATAGGCTCAAATTGGTTATTCCTAAAGGGAAAATATTTTTGGGTTTGGATTTCAAAAGAAGGCCAAGAATTTGGGTTTTCTAGGTGCCTCGATCATATGCTCGATTTCGGGAATATGGCATGGTCTTGAATCGGTCCCAATCGCAAGTTTTAGTTTAATAAAAAATGATTCACACATCAAAGAAAATAAATGAGTAAAAGTGACTCATGGCTCAAATCTCACAAGGTTGGGTTGATTCATGTCATACAGTATTCTCAAATTTAATCAAAGCTTAATTCTAACAATGTATTCAATCGAAATCTCTAACATGCAAATTTATTACCCAATAAGCTGATCGCATCATTAAATTTTTATAGCTCAAAACCTCAGGAATTCATGTCATGCATGTCTTCAATTATATTATCCCAATTTAAAAGTCTGAAAATTTAATCATAAGCCTAAATTCAACCTGTGAATTTAGAGCAAGTTTATGCATATTTTTGCTGGTTATTTAATTGAAAGCAGTAAAGAGGCACTGCTGACATACTGAGTATGTCAACAGCATATTTTTGACCTGACAGTCACTTATTCATCTCGGACTGTACAGACATCTTTTCAAAGGAAAGCAGTAAAGAATTGTTCAGTGATCTCAAAAGCTGAGTTCCAATTTAGGGAAAGCAAATAAATACAACCGAGGCAAGGGATTCTCGTGCGGTTAATACGAACCTGCACACTCAAAAGGGGGAATCCCTTGCAGATTACTACTACTAAAATGGAAATGAAATAAAGCAAGGTAAAGTGGGACTAGGATTCTTCCTTCTTTCTTCAGGGCATGTATCGGAGCCAGAGGACACAGCTGGAAAGCTCACAACGCAGGCACCAATCGCGGTTTCTCAGAGGTGCATGCCATCTTGGGCAGTAGACTCTGACTCCTTGGCCTGCCCACAGTTGTGGGTTGTCTGGGTTGTCTGTTATCCAAGCGAGGACGTTGGTGGAAGTATACCGAAAAACTGATCGATCTGTCACCATCCTGTCGATCATTTTGATTCCCTGCTCAACTTGGCCTTCATCCGTCTTACTCATAAGTATCAGTCCCCGGGTGAAGATCGATGCCTTATGGTTGTCCTCAAGTCCTGGGCGTAGCAGTTCACAAGCGTGCTCCTCATTCCCTTCTGCAAATGCCCTGAGTGCTGGAATGATCTGAAGATTAAAGTTTCCTGCTGTTGTGCATATTCGCAGGAATCTCTCCTTTTGCCGACGGATCCTTACTTGCCACCTCTTCACAGTGGAGGAGTTGACCTCGCATCGCCTGTACACGATGGTAAGGTTTCCAGCATCCCTGAGCTTCTTGCATACCCGTTGCGCGGCAAACACCTCCCTGATTTCATCCTCTCCTATCCGGGAGAGAATTTCACCAAGGAGTTCAAGCGGTAAGTCCAGCAACTTGGTTCCCTCTGGAGCAGGGTCTGGAATGGGAGGATTACCCCTGAAAAGATAAGAAGTGATGAATCCAATTTTTATGCAATTTTCAGAAATTATTCAAGTTCAGAAACCAACATCCTCACATTTAGAGCTTTGCTCTAGATGTGAGATTATTAAATTTCTGACTTGAATTTTAATTTAAAGCATTTGTAAATAATATTTGGTTTTAAATGGGCTGAAGAGCTCAAAATAAAATAAAATTGGCCATTGGGCCTAAAATCTTTTTAATGGGCCATTGAGCCCAAAAGTTTTCAGTTTTATTAAACAAGTCCGAGACACTTGTTGGAAGTGGAATGAAATGGATAGATGGAAATGGAATGCTCGAATATTGGAATGTGCAATGAAGACGTGGCGGAACGGATCTGCTATTTCTGGATAGCTTGGACTGTTTGGACAGTTAAAGCATCCAAAAATTTGCAAACACTGTTTTTAATTTTAAAATGGTTGACTTGTTTTATTTAACAAAAGTGGGATGTGAGTGGTCCCATTTTGGATTTTGAAAAGGATAGCAGTTGGGTGACAAAAATACTGCTATCTTACTCACACTAGTGTTCCATTGGGAACAAAAGGCTCAAGTCAAACATTAAACAAAAATAACTCTTTTTGTCTTTTTCTAAAAGTTTGCTTTTATTAAAAGTGGAAGTTTCTCATTGGGTGTTTGTACTATGTTTCCATAAACAAACAAACATTTATTCCCATGAGATTTCTCTCATGGGAACAGATGTGCCCAAAAAGGTCTTACCTCTTTTATTACACCAACTCAACTCTGTGCACATCACATCAAGATCAATTAAACCAATAACATCAAGATATTCAAAACAATACCCAGATGTTCATCATTTTGTTCTTTCCAGTTTTAAACCTTCAAAAATCTTATCCATTACCAGTTTCAAAATGGAGGTTCAAATGTTTCAAAATGGTGTTCTCAACCGAGAGCACTCAAAAACCTCCAAAGGTTTAAAGTTAAACGTGCACACTGACCACACCACACCAAGAACACAACAAAATAAAAACAAAATAAAGGGTCCGAATGGGTGCTATGAACATGGCGAAAACAGGGTTTACCCTCTCCTCCTTGGCTCGGGTCTAGGCACGCGTCCAAGGTTTGGGAGGAGTCCATGAAATCGGTCCATAGTTTCCCCTTGGAAATGGAGTGCAAGAGTGCGAAGAACACGTGGTGTTCGTTCGGATGAGAGAAAAATGGGGGAAAAGAAGATGAAGAAGTTGGAGGGAGTTGAAATGACAAGTGAGAGTGAAAAGAAACTGGAGGGGGGTGGGGGGGTATAAATACTAGAACTTTTGTCGCGGAATCCGAGACTTTGTCGCGGAACAAGGTTCCGCGACAAGGCACGGCGACATCAGAGAGGTCGCGGAGTTGAGGGTTGGTCGCGGAGTCATGTTCCGCGACAAGGCTACCGCGACAAAGCTCAGTATGGAGACAAGGTCAACGCAGATCATGTCGCGGAGCAGGGCTTGGTCGCGGAGTCATGCTCCGCGACAAGGTGCATCGCGACAATCAACGGAGAAGGGTTAAGAATAAAAGAGGGTTTGTCACGGAATAGGGCCTGGTCGCGATGCATGACATCGCGACAAAGGACCTTCCGCGACAAAGAATTTTTTTGAATTTTTAAATTTTCTTGGACTGGGCCCGAGTGTGATGTTGGGCCAGAGTCCATTTTATTTGATTTGGGTTGACTAAATTCAATCCAAGTAAATCCAAGTAAATTCAAAATGCTGGGCTAAAATTTAAATGATCCACTTGCATGAAATTAGGTTGGGTCAGTTCCATTTATCTGTGAATTTTATTTCGGGTATTAAATTTCTTTAATTTCCGAAAGCGTTTTCTCAGACTTATGGAACTAATCCAACCAAGAACCTGGTTTTTCCGTGTTACTCTTTTCTGCTCCTCTTTTTGGTGGTTCCGAACTTCTGCACGGTAGATAATTGAAATGCATTAGATTTTCTCCAAATATCAACATCCTCACATTTAGAGTCTTAGTACTCTAAATGTTTAATTGATCTTTGGGTACTTGCTCGTCATGAAATAAGTACTGTAAGTATATACTATATATATATATATAAACTAAAATTTTTGTGTTTTTTAAATGCTGCTTCTTATTGAGTGTAAGCCGGGTCTGCCACTGCTTGGCTTTCTTTCTCCGGATCGAACTGTCCGAGGTACTCTTTCAATCGTTGTCCATTCACCACTATATCGCCCCTATCAGTTCGGATCCTGACAGCTCCGTTTTTGAACACCTCTAGTACTTCATGTGGTCCTTCCCATCTAGATTTGAGCTTTCCGGGGAACAGCTTCAACCTAGTATTGAACAATAACACATGTTGGCCAACATGAAAATACTTAGGTTTAATCTGGCGATCGTGCAACTTCTGGGTCCGCTCCTTGTAAATTCGAGAGCTTTCATAAGCTTGCGCTCGTATTTCCTCAATTTCATTGAGGTCCAACTTACGTTTGCTCTGAGCAACTTTCGGATCGAAGTTAAGCGTTTTAACGGCCCAGTAAGCTTTATGCTCTAGCTCTACGGGCAAATGACAGGCTTTTCCGAAGACCAGCCTATATGGAGACATCCCGATGGGAGTCTTATATGCTGTGCGGTATGCCCATAGAGCATCATTGAGCTTACGTGCCCAATCCTTACGGGTTATCCCGACAGTGGCTTCGAGTATGTGTTTGATTTCACGATTGGATACTTCGACTTGACCACTAGTCTGAGGATGGTAAGGCGTGCCTATCTTATGGAGGATCCCATTTTTACTCATTAAAAGTTCAAAACCTTTATTAATAAAGTGTGTTCTTCCATCAGATATCACCACCCTAGGTACGCCAAACCGACTGAAAATGTTGTTCTTGAGGAACTTGATGACTTGGCTACCATCATTGGTCGGTAATGCGACAACCTCGACCTGAGGATGGTAAGGCGTGCCTATCTTATGAAGAAGCAAGTATTCAGTGCATGGCGGAAACTCTAAAAAGGTTTGGCACTAGATCGGGCCTCTTCATGAATGCGGACAAGTCTGTCGCTTTTTGTGCACCTGGAGTAACGGAGGTCGAGAAAAGTTGACTGGTGAGTCATATGAATATTAATGTTACGGAAAATTTAGGCAAGTACTTGGGATTCCCTATTGTTCATGGTCGCATTAGAATTTGTCACTTTGATGATCTATTGCATAAGTTGGAAAATAAGCTCAGTGGATGGTCGGCTTTTCTACTTAATAAAGCTGGGAGGGTAACAAAAGCTCGTTCAGTGTTGGCCTCGCTACCAGTTTATGTCATGCAATTGCATATCCTTCCTCGGGCAATCAGCTCGGCTATTGATAAAAGTATTAGGAGATGGATCTGGAAGGGGGCGACAGACTGGGGTGAAACTTTTGACAATTTCCGTCCCACGAGCATTTTCTAAAATATACCAGGTTAGATTTATTACATGAAAAGAGTTATGATTTACGGGAAGGGGTTTAGGGATATATATCTTAAGCTTGATAGTCTTTTTATTACTCAAGTATGGTGCTTTGGTTTCGAATGGCGCTGTGGTCCTCTCTGTCATGAAATGTTGACAAATCTCATGGCACAGCCGGGATAAATTGACCTTCAGCCTGTCACACTGAGGATCCCCGGCAAATATGCCATGATACTTCTCATCAATCCTTGTCATAAGATTTCCTGCCATGAAACTTTTGACTGATTCCCACTACATGAGTATTTTCCGAAAAAATCATGATCCTGGTTTAGATTTTATTTAATGAAACCAATTTATGATGGCGGGGTTGTGATTAGGGATATATTTATAAGTAGTCATGTTTTTATTGCTCGTGTTTAAGAAACTGTGCCCCCGAAAGCGCACGGTGTCAAAAATTGCAGTAATTTATAGTAAGACCGGATTGTTCACTGGAGGATGTGCGATAGAAGCAGGTCCCACGTCGTTTTACTAGATTTTCCATTCGTATTGCTCAATAGGTTTGAAAGATGATTAATACCTACTGACATGAATTTAAACTAGATCTTGAAAGCAGTTAAATTAATCTTACAAAGCAAATAAATCTATTCTAGAAAGCGGATAAAAATTATTCTAGGAATGCAGTAAACATTATCTATGAAAGCAGGGAAAAGGTGCATTGTGCCAACCGTGAAGCTGAATCACAATGTAGACAGAAAGGACAGGAAGAAAAGAATGAAAATTGGACAAGAGTGAGATACAGCAATATTAAACTTCCATTTTTATACGCAGATCTTTGTTTGGGATAATTCTATCAGATAGCTGATTCTCATGCTCTCAATAATGCTTTCCCTTTAACAGACAGGTACTTGCAATATGAGTTTACATGTTCTTAAGACCGCAAATTCTAAGATACCACAGATTTGTAACTGCCCTGGCCTGGGTGTGTTACTTCATCTGTGGTGGAAAAGCAACACCTGACATATCATTTATTGAAATGCCAAGTACTACTATCATTCTCCCATGTCACACCCAAAGATTCGAATTAAGCCCTAAACTATCCCTTAACTGTCAATCCTAGTAGCAGTTACACAACTCTCAATACAACCGAGTGACCTCTAATGAAAGCGGTTAAAAGAAAGCGGTAAAGAAAGCATTTAAAACCTATCACTCGGAGGTTTTGAAAATCTGACCTTGGTAGTAAAAGACAGCTCCCCATCAGGATGAAGGAGTATGGATCAAGAATTCCCGGCTCTCAGTGAACCACTAGTGTGTTCACTTCCTTCCGGGTGATTATGAGATACAAACTAATGAAACGAACTAATAAATTAGTTCGTTCCGGATGCACTCACGCAGGACTCAAAAGTAGGCTTTGGCAGAAGAGGATAGCAGTTGAAAGAAAACTCAACCCTATCTTGGAAAATAACCAAGGCCTAGATGATGTTCCTCTAAGATTATTTACTACACTGTATTTGAATCCAAGTGGACCCCATCTCGGTGTAGCACTTAATCTTACATTTCCATCAACCAGCAATTTTGGAAAATAATGGATTTGAAAATCATTCCCTGTCAGGTACTAGACTCTCATTTAAAACGCAGACCCTTTCAGTCTAGGCGAGACCTAATCGCTGAATCTGCTTCTAATTTCCCAAAATACAACCCTTGACAGGATATGAATTAGTCATAACTGAAGAATTTATCCCTTACTCAGATCCGGATTTTATAAAGAGGTTTTTGTTGGAAATTTATAAAGCAATATCTGTTTAAGATCTAGACTTCTATTGTCCAAGGGAAGGATCCCAAAATAATTACAGACCACAATAGTATATAATATTATCATGCATAAAGATATATGGAAGTGTAAAATTAATTGACCCAAAATATAAATGCGGGTCTAGACAGAAGGTGAAACACAGACATGAAGTAGTCAAGGGACCAAAGTAATGGCAGAATAATCAGGTGGACTGTAAACATCTACTGTCCAATTTCCTAATTACTCGGATGGAGCGGATTTAGACAGCTTAGACCCTATAATGGTGGTGTCAACACCAGTTGGGCCTCCACTGTCTGTGAATTCGGATAAAAACCTACATGCTTCCCTTCTATAATGATCATCAGTTGGCATTGACTGATGCCAACTGACTCCCAGTACGGATTGGAATTTAGGTTTGGAAATTAAGATAATAATAAAAATAAAACTGTATCTGGATGGGAGTCAGCCGAGCAGCTATTATAACCCCGGATGGGCGAACCGCCAAGGCTTCCACTGACAGTCGTCCAGACCATGCAAAATAACAATTAGTAACTAATACCCAGAATACGAGCTAGTTATCCATGAGGGAGTACCCGCCAACATTAGTCTGATGTATTCTTTACTAATGGTTCCACACAACACACAAAGACAAAATAAATAAGAAATAAAAGAAGATCCCTTGTATGAGAGACATTGGTTTCTCATGCAAGGTTGTGGATTGGGTCTACATGTGATGGTTTTAAATAATCCTTCCTACCATAATTAATTACAGTCCAGATTATCTGTTTAAGCCATCAAGATTTTGTTTATACAAGAGTGTTTTAATGGCAATTGAACAAAGGTCCTTTAATCATGATGATTGTCGATGTTTGATTATTACTAATCTCAATCCTTAATCATTAATGAGTCAAGGGTTCAATTAATTAAGTGATGCAAATGGAGAATCAAAATTTGGGCAGCATAACACCCTATATTGCAATTCCAGAATGTTACATCCTAACCCGTGGGGTTATGATGTGAGTGTTGCAATATAAAATAGGAAGAGAATGAAGGTTGTTTGAGATTAAATAAAGGGAGAGGAACCCTTGTCGCGATATCATAAATTTTGTCGCGGACCGAGGTCCGCGACATGGACATCCCGACAAGTTTTTAGAATTTTTGGCAGCATAACGCCTCTTTGTCGCTATGCAAGATTTTGTCGCGGAACGTGGTTCCGCGACAAGGGTGACATCGCGACAAAGTGTTTTCAGAAAATTCCTAAAGCATTTGAACCTTTGTCGCTATGCATGGAAATTTTGTCGCGGAACGTGGTTCCGCGACAGGGTGTTCCGCGACAAAGTGTTCAAAGATCAAGGAACATGGCATAATTTTTCTGTCTCAGAATGGGATTTTGTCGCGGAACGTGGCTCCGCAACAAGATGATTCCGCAAAAAACCATGAAGACAAAATGCAAGAGTTTGGCTCCTTTGTCGCTATGCATGGACAGTTTTGTCGCGGAACGTGGCTCCGCGACAAGGTATTCCGCGACAAAGGGTTTTAAATTATGGAGACAAGTGTCTTGAAACACCTTGGTCGCGGAACAGCCATTTTGTCGCGGAACGTGGTTCCGCGCCAGAAGGCGGTTGGCGCCCAAGGTGGTTCAGGACAAAAGTCAGAAAAAGCAGAAATGAACAGTGGCATGCAAACAGCGTGATCTCACCCTATTTCAGATCAAAAAGCTATTCTAAGCTAAAAATAAGCAAGAAACATTCAAAATAAAGAAGAACATGCTTAAACAAAAATAACAAGGATGGGCAGAATATTAAAATAAAGCAGGAGTCCTGATCTAGGGTTTGATCACACATCCACACAACATTATCCATAAAATGCTAACAATAAACATAAATAGGCATAATGGGGGTCAAGAGACCCCAAAACGAAAAAGAAAGCATAAATCCATGGGGTGTGAGACCCATTTCATGATTTGGGACACAAATGATGAATGTTTTCCCATATTATTGAAGAGGTATTGTTAATACCCATGATTTGGGTATTACAAACCCTAAAACAAGAGTTTAGAAACCAAAACATGGTATAAAAATGGCTATCTAAGCAACTGTGGACAGTAAAAATACTAAACTAAGCTAAACTAAGAGCAAAAATTAAATAATACATGAAAATAAACCTAAACTACTCTACCTAAGGAAGAACTCCTAAGCTTGCCTTCAAGAGCTCTACAAAGATTTCAATCTCTCCACCTAGCCAACTCTTAGCTCATGGGAGGCACCTCATATTTATAGAAGTGTAACCCTAAGCCCATGGGCCTTGATTCTAGCCCATTGTGTCTTAAGACATCACACACATCACAGCTTTGTCTCGGAGCATCAAGTTGGTCGCGGAACACACTGCATGTGGCAAGGCTTCTCGACTGGGTCTTGTGTCTCTAATTGTGCATCTTGGTCGCGGAACATGCCTTTGTCGCGGAGCATGCCATCGCGACAAAGGTCATCGCGACAAAGGGCTTGGCTGGTCTCCTCTTCATCTGGGCCACTTGGTCGCGGAACCCCTCCTTTGTCGCGGAACACTGCATCGCGCCAAGGGGCTTCCGCGACAAAGGTCTTCCTGGGCCTGCTGGATTGGGCCAGATGGGCCGAAAATATTCTTTTTGTGGGCTTTTCTATCTTTTTCCCATCTTTTTGTTTCCTTTTCTTTTTCTCATGTTTTTGGATTTTTCTAACATAAATATGTAATAAAATTACATATTTATGCTGTTTTCACACCAGCTTATTATTTTTACAATTATGCATAAATTAGTCCAATTCGACTGCTTTCTTACTGAATGTAAGACCGGAATGCGATCAAATGCCCGTTTAAGACACGGAAATGGATTGAAAATAATGGTCATTTCTGGCCATTATCAGGGGGCTTCATTTGATCAATTGGGAAACCCTGGTGCGGCCAAGGCATAGTTGCGGGTTGGGGCTGCGGCAGACTCATGTCATGAATATTGCCTTATTGGGGCATGATAATGGCCAGAAATGTCCATTATTTTCAATCCATTTCCGTGTCTGAAACGGGCATTTGATCGCATTCCGGTCTTATATTAAATAAGAAAGCAGTTGAATTGGACTGATTTATGCATAATTGTAAAAATAATAAGCTGGTATGAAAAATATATAAATATGTAATTTTATTACACATTTATGTTAGAAAAATCCAAAAATATGAGAAAAAGAAAAGAAAAGAAAAAGGAATGGAAAAGATGGGCAAAAGAATAAAATAGCCCACAAGAATATAAAAAGATGGGAAAAGAAAGAAAAGCCTACAAAAAATTTGCAGATTCGGCCCATCTGCCCAACTAATCAGTGTCCGGAGCATGCCAGTTGCTAGACCCCTGTCGAGAAACATGGTCTTGCGACAGGGGGTGTCTAGCGACACAACAACCCAACTGAAGAGAAGGCCAATCCAGGAAGACCATGTCGCTAGACCCGTGGCGCGAAGCATGGTCGAGCGACACGGGATGGTTCCGCGCCACAAGCAACAAATGAAGAAGAAGAAGTGTCTCTAGACCCCTGTCGCCAGACCGCATGGTCTCGTGACAGGGGTATGTTTGGCGACACATAAGGCAAGATGAAGACCCAGTCGTGAAGCTTTGCACCATACAGCCTCGTTTCGCGCCACATCGCGTGATTCCGCGATACGGCTGTGATGTGTGTGATGTCTTGCGACACAATGGGCCTCAGATCAAGGCCCATGGGCCTAGGGTTTCATCTCTATAAATATGAGGTGATCCTTTTGTGCTCGAGAGGGAGTAGAATTTCATTTCTTGAAGACACAGAATCAAGAGTTCTCTCTAGGTAGTTCTTAGTTTAGGTTTATTTTCTTTGTATTATTTAATTTATGCACTAGTTTAGCTTAGATTAGTTTATTTTAATGTTGTTCTTCCTTTAAATAGTTAGGTAGCCACTGTTTACATTTGATTTTGTTATGAACTTTGGTTTTTAGGGTTTGTAATACCCAAAATGATGGGTATTAGCAAACCCATTAATAACATGGGAAAACATTCATCAAGAGGTGTCCCAAAACCATGAAATGGGTCTCACCACCCATGGATTCTACTGCTTTCATTTTTATCTTGGGTCATTTGACCTTTATTTTCTCTATTTTTATGCTTACTGTTCTTATTTTCTGGGATAATGTTCATGTGTGATGTGTGATCAAACCTTAGTTAGGATCTTGCTTTATTTTTAAATACTGTTTTAGTCAGATTTATATTTTTGTTCAACCATGTTCTTATTAGATTCAAATTCTGTTTAGTTATTTTGGGTTAGAGTAGTTTTTTTATCTGAAATGGGGTGAGATCACGTACAATGCATGCTACTGTTCTTTTTATTTTTCTGACATGTGTCCTGAACCACATCCATGTCGCCAGCCTCTTCCTGTCGCGAGACCACGTCTAGCGACAGGAAGGCTGTTTCGCGACATGGGTGCCTAGGGACATCTGTCTTATAATTTTAACCCCTCAGTCGTGAGGCAATCCTGTCTGAACCCACGGTTCACGACACAATTTCTTGCTTAGAGACTGAGGACCAAATCCTTGTATTTGCATTCCTAAGGCTTCTGTCGCTAGACTCCTGTCGCGGAC
This sequence comes from Hygrophila difformis, assembly GCA_030278955.1. NCBI lineage: Eukaryota > Viridiplantae > Streptophyta > Magnoliopsida > Lamiales > Acanthaceae > Hygrophila > Hygrophila difformis. Next base: position 37,253,789 of record JAOANR010000004.1, read on the forward strand.
CCACGGTCCGCGACACACTTTTTAGTCTCGAAACAGGAAATTATGCCTTAGCAAAATTTTGAAAACCTCCGTCGCTAGACCATCCTGTCGCGAGATCACGTCTCGCGACACACTTATGAGTTTCGCGACTGGGGACCCAATACTTAGATATTTTCAGAAAATTTCATGTCGCCAGACTCCTGTCGCGGGACCACGTCTCGCGACACAATTTTTGGTCTAGCAACATGAGGCCGTTATCATGCAAAAATTTCTAAAATTCACCAGTCGCAATACCCATGTCGCGGACCTCGGTTCGCGACACAATTTCTGGTATCACGACTGGGTCCTCATCCCTTTATTAAATTACCAAAATTCTATCTTCTTGACCCCTAGTCCTCAAACCCCAGTCGCTAGACCACGTTTGGCGACTGGCAATCGGTTTAAGGACTGGGAAAACCCTAAAACCAAATTCTTTTATTCTTTCACCCCTCATGTCGTGATCCTCCCGTCATGAACCCACGGTTCATGACGCAATTTTGTGTCACGACATGCATGGCACCCTCTCGCCAAAATTTTATGTTTCTCCATATCCGACAATTAATTAATTGAACTATTAAGTCATTAATTACTGATTATAATTAGCAATAATTAAAATCAATAATTATCATGATTAAAGGACATTTGTTCAATTTTCACTAAAATGTTTTTCTATAAACAAAACCTTAATGCCTTAAGCAGATAATCCAGACTATAATTAATTATGGTATGAATGATTATTTAAGCATTAATTATGGATTAATTCCATAACCTTGCATGAGAAACAATGCGAAAAAAATGTTTCTCATACAAGGCATTCTTTTTTATTTCATTCTTATTTTGTCTTTTTCGTGATGTGTGAATGAACAGTAAAAGATATCACAAAATAATGTTGGCGAACGGTCCCTTCACCGGGAAATGAAGTAGCCCGTAGTCTGTATATTAATTACTGTTTGTTATTTTGCATGGTTTGGATAATAATTAACGAGGTCAGGCGAACGGTCCTTTCACCGGGAAATGAAGTAGCCACTCAGTTAATTACTGTCCAAATACAGTTATTTTCCTTACTTTAATTTCAAAACCCAAATTCTAATCTGTAATATGAATCAGCCAATATCTCTCAATATTAGCTGATGAGTAGTGCAGAGAGGAAACATGTAGGTTTTTACCTGAATTCACAGATAGTAGAGGCCCAACTGGTAGCGACACTGCCATTATAGGGGTTCTGCTGTCTAAATTCATTCCATCCGAGTAATTGAAAAATTGGATAGCAGATGTTTGCAGTCCACCTGATTATTCTGTCACTATTTTTGCCTAACGGATTCCCCATATTTGTGTCCCACGTTCTGTCTAAACCCACCATTATATTTTGGGTTAATTAATTTTACACTTCCATATATCTGTATGCATGTTAATATTATGTAATGAATGTGGTCTATAATATTTTGGGATCCTTCCCTTGGACATTAGAAGTCTTGATTTAAACAGATATTGCATATTAAATTTCCAACAAAAACTCATTTATAAAATCCAGATCTAAGTAAGGGATAAATTTCTCAGTTATGACTAGTTCATATCCTGTCAAGGGTTGATTTTGGGAAATTAGAAGCAGAGTCAGCGATTAGGTCTCGTCTAGACTGAAAAGGTCTGTCTTTTTATTGAGAGTCTATTACCTGTTTAGGGAATGATTTTCAAGTTTATTATTTTCTGAAATTGCTATGTATTGGGAATTTAGTCTTAACTGTCGCACTGAGATGGGATCCACTTGGATTCAAATACAGTGTGATAGGTAATTATAGAGGAACAATACGTAGGCCTTGGTTATTTTCAAAGATAAGGTTGAGTTCCTTTCAACTGCTATCCTCTTCTGCCAAAGCCTAATTTTTGAGTCCTGAGTGAGTGCATCCGGAACGAACTAATCTATTAGTTCGTTTCATTAGTTTATATCTCATAATCACCCGGAAGGAAGTGAACACTGCGAGCGGTTCACCGAGATCCGGGAATTCTTGATCCACGTTCGGTCATCCTGACTGGGGGGCTTTCATTTACTACCAGTACAAAGCTTTTGAAACTTCCGAGTGATAGGATTTTAAATGCTTTCTTTACCGCTTTCTTTTAAACACTTTTATAGAGGTCACTCGGAAGCATCGCCAGATTTTCTAACTGCTACTAGGACTGAGAGTTAAGGGATAGTTCAGGCTTATTTTTAGACTTTGGGTGTGACATGGGGGAATGATAGCAGTACTTGGCATTTCAACTAATGATTTGTCGGGTGTTGCTTGTCCACCACAGATGAAATAACAGACCCTGGCCGGGGCAGTTATGAATCTGCGATATCTTAGAATTTGTGGTCTTAAGAACATGTAAACTCATACTGTAAGTACCTGTCTGTTAAAGGGAACATAGTACTGAGAGCATGAGAACTAGCTATCTGACAGAATTATCCCAAACAAAGATCTGTGTATTAAAAATGGAAGTTTAATTATGTTTTGTCTAAATCTTGTCCAATCTTTATTCTTTTCTCCCTGTCCCCGCTGTCATCATTTTGAAACAGCTTTATAGCTAGTATAGCATAGACTTACAACTTTCTTAGAATAATTTTTACCGCTTCCATAGGATAATTTTAGTCGCTTTCTAGACCTAGATTTAATTGCTCTATAGCCTAGAGCAATCCGCTTTGTAGAATAATTTCATCTGCTTTTATAGTGTAGTTTAAAGTATGTCAATTAGATGTTAGCTTGAACCCACTATGAATCGAGTACCCGAGTTGAAAATCTTGTAAAATGGCGTGGGACTGCTTCCATCGCGCATCCTCCAGTGAACGATCCGGTCTTACTATAAATTACTGCAATTTTTTACACCGTGCGCTTTCGGGCCACAGTTTCCTACATGAGTATATAAAAACGTGACAATCTATAAACATATCCCTAATTCCATCTCCATCTTCATAATTTGGTTTCATTAAATAAAACTAAACCGGGATTATTATTCTTCAGAAAATACTCATATAGTGGGAAATTGTCAAAAGTTTCAGGGCGGCAACTTTGGGATTTACTTATGTCTCCGGATAAGCTTTGGGTGCAAGTGATGAGGGACAAGTATGGAATAGATGGGGGGCAGTTTCCAAAAGAACACTACCGAGTGACTAAATTTTGGAAGGCCTTGTGTAAAGTCAGTCAAATGCTGGAAAAAGGTTATGGTGTTCGATTGGGGAATGGCACTTGCTCATTTTGGTACTTGGCATGGTGGAAAGGAGAAAGACTATGTCACCATGTTCCGTTTGTGCACTACCAGGATGTCGACTTGAGGGTGTGTGATGTTGTGGATGGAAATGCTTGGAACCTCGGAATGCTATACTCTTGGTTGCCTGAATGTATTAGTGACGAGATGGGTCAGGCGGCTGCTCCTCATTTGGTGGAGGGAGTCTCAGACTTGTTGCACTGGAGAGGGGAAAGTCATGGTAGGTATACTATGGCTTCCGGATATAGGTGGCTTCAAACTCTCCAGGGGATAATAACAATTGGAGGTGATTGGAGGTGGATTTGGTGCAATTGGATCCCGGAAAAGGTTGGTATGTTGCTATGGCTTCTAAGACATGAGACGGCCCCTGTGAATCAGTTCAGATATGAGAAGCGGCTGGCCACCTCGCCACTGTGCTTGATATGTGGTGATGAGGCGGAGGATTGGAAGTATGCACTGTTCCTGTGTTATTGGGCACGGGATATATGGATTAAAATGGGATTCAGGGACATTATGAAGGTGAATACAGTGCCTAGAGGGGCTGCCAGGTGGTGGCTTCATTGGGCGGCTTGGACTTATGGGGTGAGACTCATCGCGGCCTTGTGGGTAATTTGATGCGAGCGGAACAATAAAGTATTCAAAGGATGTGCTATGAGAGGTGATAAATTGCTGAGGAAAATTTGTTGGATGGCTGAGGCGATTCAAAGGCGGCGTCCGGTTGGTGGGGTGTCCCGTCCGATCACCTACGTTAGGTGGCGAGGGGAGGGTGTTGAAGGTGTTGTTCTTCATACGGATGGTTGCGTGATGATGGAGGAGGGGTGTTCCGGGTTTGCAGTCGTGCTGAGAGATGCGGCTGGAGGTTTTCTGGGGGCGTGTAGTGGTCATAAGTGGGCTCGGCCGGTGTTGGAAGTTGAGTTGATGGGTTTGAAGGAAAAGCTCATCCTTGTTGTTCAGAAGGGTGTTGATGGCGTCCATGTCTATTCCGACTCCTTAGAGGCAGTCTGTTTGGTGCAAGGAGGGGCTACTGAGAGTCACCAATATTGGGCTCTCATTTGGTACATTCGGGATAAGCTCGGAGAATTGCGAGGATCATTGGCGCATGTCTTTAGCGAAGGGAATCAGGTTGCGGATGGTCTAGCTAAGAGGGCGGCGTTGGCGGAAGAGTTTTACACTACTTGGGTGTTTCCTCCCACTTAATAAAGATGCTTCAGGCTTAATGTTCTGTCGGCGTTAGGTTGCTGGTTATTTTGCATTTATTTTTCCTTTTATTTCTTATCTTTGCCAGCCTTCTCAGGCTTGTTATCAAAAAAAAAAAAATTTGTCAAACAACTAATTTTAACTAATTATTACTTATAAAATCAGTTAACAGTTAATAGCTAATTCTCAAACAGGGCGAAAGATATGTGAGAGAATGTGCATAGCGGAACTGGCCTTACCCTGAAATTTAGGTCAAAACCCATTTTTATTTCCTCAACTAATTAGGGTAATTCTGCAATCCGATCCAACCGACCCTATTAAATGGACAAAAATCCAAAAAGACGAGGATTTTATAGGGTGATGGGTCGGGTTGGAGATGGACTTAGGCTCATCCAACCCACGGCCCAATCCATCACCCAACATGCCTAGGGGTGAGGGAACTCAATTAATACTCGATTAAATTATAAAATTTTAAAAATATAAAAAAAATATTGGACACAATTTAAGCTTTATCGAGCATAACGAACTTATATTTAACAGCATAATAATCAAAACTGTCAATTAAAATTCAATTATATACTATCTAGCCTAGTTCAATTCGAGCTAGAACTTTAAATTGTTTTACTGTACAGGCTCGAACTACACTCGATAATCACCCCTAACCCAACCCATAATCCAAACCATCGATCTCCCGTTATATTTATATATATATTGTTTAATATATATATATATACTAGGAATCTTGCTGTCGCGCGCTATGCTGCGCGCGACGGTGAGGAATATATGTGTTGAAGTGTGTCATAGTATTATAACTAATATGTAGGAAAAGTGTGCAATATATTAAAATAAAGCATAAATCAATTGCAAAAGCTCAAAACAGTCAAATAGCTTCCGAGTAATGATGTAATCACATCTCCCACATCTGTACGCACCATTTCACATCCACAATAAGCTCCATTACTTCAAATCCCTAGATAAAGAGTAGTACTTAGTTTGAATCAAAGCAGATATAGAATGTGCTAGCTGATTGCATTCTTAATTAGGTTGACCTTAATCTAAATATGAGCAAGCGAAATAGTATTACCTCAATTAAGCCATCACATCTAAAATAAATCCAGGTAAACAGCTCGCACAGATCTGATATATAAGCCTGTAAATGCAAACCTGCTTAGTCATGGATCAAGATATTATGAATTCATATTACTGATGATGCTACCGCGGAGGCAATGTGCTCTTTGGTTAGGGAAAATATTGTTGGTGTTCTTGATATTGTATGAACTTGATGAACATTATATGAACGTCATATTGTTCTTGGGAGCATTACTGTTTGATCGAAAAATTGTAATAGATAGGGTTGTTATTTGTTTTTCTTGGGGCACAAGTGTGTACGTGTCCAAGGAATTTTTTGGGGAATTAATTGCACTGTACGACTCTGCCAAGTTTGTTGGAGGAGTGCTAGTGGGTCATTGTCAAGAGATTCCCAAGAAAGGATAAGTCTCCAACCCCAGTCGCGACCCTCCACACCCTGTCGCGAGCCACGCTTAGCGACACAATTGAAGGAAAGGCAAGGCAAGAGTCCCAGTCGCGAAACCACAACTCCTGTCGCGAGCCCACGGCTAGCGACACACTCTTGAGAAAAGAAAATACAAGGCCAGACCCTGTCGAGATCCACCCCTGTCGCGGAACATAAGTCTGTCGCGAGGCCAAGTATCGCGCCACGGTCCAGGCTAGCGACACAATACCCCAAAGTGAAGAGGTGCAAGTCTCCAGACTGTGTCGCCAAGCTCGTGTCGCGAGACACCATTTCGCGCCACAAGCCCCTCTCGCGCCACAAAAACAGTTTCGCGACCAGCTTACATAAGTTTCACCAATTGTTGAATTTGAGCAGATTATTGAAACCTGGGAATCTCACCATCCACTACGCTGCTACCACGTGTCACGCGAGTACAATTCACACACCCTTTACGCGCGTGTGGATATTTCCCATATTTTTGTGTGTTTGAGGATTACAATAAAGTAAATATCGGACTGGCACAGACTGAAACCTAGCCCGAGAAGTCACTTGAGCACTTGTGCAATAAAGTGAATATCGAGACTGGCAGTTTTTGAAACCTAGCCCGAGAAGTTATTTGAGTAATCAGGGTTTTCCAAGAGTGATTTTTCTTGTGAGCTTTATTTTTACTCTTCCATATCGGGTCCATATACACTGTTCATTGCCTGCAAATACTTGTTTAAAACTATGAACATAAATCAGATTGCATTAAGCTCACACTCCTGTGCGTTTATTTGATTAAGTCGAACAGTCCATTCTGACTCTTGGACTGTGCGTCACATATCATCTCTGTTCTTGTGCATCTGATTGTTCCTTGAGGCAGGTGAATTTCAACAGGGTGTTGGAACCAATGAAGCTGTGTGTGAGAGATACACTCTGGGAGTTCACTTTACAAATTTTCTGTTAATATTTTTCTGACTTTTTATATCTATATATATATTTACCTGTGAGATGGCAGGACGCACCGAACCTACCCTAGCTGATCTTATGGAGATGATGCGGACTCTGCAGGAAACCAATGCCAAGAAGACTGACATCGACACTCTTACTCAATCTTTAAATATTAATTCTAATAATATTGAAGTTGTGAGTAAACGCGTCGAAGAAGTCAATGCTCGTGTTGATGAGGTTGTTGATGATTTTGCAGGTCGGGTACGATTCCAAAATGAGGCAATTGAGAGGCTAGTCATGAACCGAGTTGAACGGAGATTGGAGGAAGCCTTCTGTCCTACTCCTTCACCCCAGAACACGACACCTCAAAATGCCCCGTCCCAGAGTACCACACCTCAGAACAACGCATCTGCAGTACCAGCAGTGGCGCCTACTATTCCAAGAATTGTACAAGAGGGAACTAGCGGAGTCTCTCGAGCTGATATGACTACGGCAGAGGAAGCATTAGCCGAACAGGAAATGCAATTCGGAGAGTTTAACCGGAGCCTAGGACCTCGATCCAGTGCACGCCACCGTTTACATCCCCCATTGCAAACAGGTACTACGGATCAGCCCGGGACTCCAGTAGTCGATCATCTAGCTATGCCTCCACCTCCATCTGTTGGAGCACCTACGCCACTCAATGCTCCACCAGCAAGACACCGACTGAATTTTGGGCCGGCTGCTGAATTCGTAGAAGAACCACGAATGGACGACAATCTGAAAATCATTAAGTTCACCATTCCCGCTTTTAAGGGAATGAAAGATCCTAATGAGTTTCTTGATTGGAGACATTCGATGGAGATGATCTATAACTGTCATCACTATTCAGACTTCAAGAAGGTCCAATTAGCTGTAACAGAGTTCAAGGACTACGCACAGCTCTGGTGGAAGAAATACTGTTTTGATCTTCACACTTCGGGAATAGCTCAAATATCAGATTGGGAACAATTGCTGGACATTATGGAAAATCGTTTCGTACCCCATACCTATAAGTCAGACACGTATTTGAAGTTAGTGGGTCTCCAGCAAGGTAACAGGACTGTCGAAGAGTACTATCGTGAGATGGAAATGCTCATGATGAGGGCTCAAGTGAATGAGGAACCCCAGATCACCCTAGCCAGATTTGCCAAGTATCTTAGACCCGAAATCCACGAAGAAATGGAGATGCAGGGTTACATCAACATCACAGATCTGGTCAGGAAAGCTGCTAGGTATGAGGCGCAACTGAAGAGGAAATCCCATCGCACAACTCCCGCAGGGCACTACAATTACAACCCAAACAAACCTTGGTTGATCTGACCACCACCCAATTATCGGCAGCCACAACTGCAGCCGCAGCAGCAACAGGGTCGGCATCGACAGAGAGGATTTGACTTGGGACAAGCTTTCAAAGCATATAATCAAGAAGAGAGGAATAGAGCACCACCTCCAGCCCAAGCTCAAGTTCAAGGAAGAGAACAAAGACCACCCGCAAGAGACGCACGAGACATCATCTGTTTTAAGTGCGGTAAGAAGGGTCACTATGCAACAACTTGCAACAATCCGCCAAAGAGAGTGGCAGTCCTCAATACCGGAGAGGACTAGAGACCGGTGGTCGAAATTGAACCAGGTGTATTCAGGATTTATGATTCCGAAGACGAACACGAATTTGAGGATCCTGAACTACAAGAGTTTCATCAGGGAGAACCGATCAATCCTGAAGTCGTGCCTGAAGATGAGGACGACGTGAATCTTTTAGTTGCCATGAGAACTTTGAGTGCTGACAGAGAGCCAGAATCTGCAGACAACGAGCAAAGGGAGAATCTTTTCCATTGTCGTTGTACTATCTTAGGCAATAATGCCACTGTCATTGTAGATAACGGTAGCTGCACTAATGTGGTGAGTTTATACACTGCTCGCAGGCTACAGCTACCGACTGAAGAGCACTCCAAGCCCTACCAACTGATGTGGATGAACCAAAGCGGCCGGACCAGGGTCACACAGCAAGCTTGGGTCCCGATCACCAAGGGATCATACACTGAGAAAGTCTTGTGTGACATTGTGCCAATGGACGCTTGTCATGTGTTATTGGGTAGGCCGTGGTTATTCGATAAGGATGCCACGTATCGAGGAAAAGCGAATGTATTGTACTTTAAGCACGAACAACGAGACTATCTATTTAAGCCATTATCTGTGAAAGCTGTTCGACTTGACCAAGAGAAGTTACGGGAAAATATCGCCCAGGAAGAAGCTAACTTTAAAGCAAAGGCCAGGGGCAAAACCAAAATTGGAGAGTCATCCAACACAACTAGTGAATGTCTGATATTGACTAAAGCTGAGTTCAAGCAAGCTGCTATGGAACCAGAACCTACAGGTCACTGTTTCCTTGCTTACATTAAACCCGATGATTCTATTTTTAGAACTATTACTGCTGCACCTGAAATGCCTTTGGAATTTTCTGAAATGCTTAACAGGAACAAAGATGTTTTTCCCGATGAAGTCCCAGCTGGACTCCCACCTTTAAGAGGCGTTGAGCATCGAATTGATTTCGTTCCTGAAGCCTCCATCGCGAACAGACCAGCTTATCGCATGAATTCCGAGGAAACGAAGGAAGTTCAGCGACAAGTCCAAGCATTACTTGACAAGGGATGGGTTCGTGAAATCTTATCGCCTTGTGCCGTTCCGTCCTACTCGTGCCAAAGAAGAACGGTGAATGGAGGATGTGTGTTGATTGCCGAGCAGTCAACGCCATTACCATCAAATACCGTCATCCGATCCCTCGACTGGACGACATGTTAGATGAATTGGGAGGAGCCAGTATATTCACGAAGATTGACCTTAGGAGCGGATATCATCAGATTCGCATGCAACCGGGCGACAAATGGAAGACCGCCTTCAAGACCAAATTCGGTCTATATGAATGGCTCGTCATGCCGTTTGGGTTGACCAACGCACCTTCTACGTTTATGCGACTGATGAATGAAACTCTTAGGACGTTTATTGGAAAATTTGTTGTTGTCTATTTTGACGATATCCTGATTTATAGTTGCACTAACTCCGACCATATTTCTCATGTTCAGCAGGTGCTGAATAAACTCCGATCAGTGCAACTATACGCCAACTACGAGAAGTGCATCTTCTGTGTGCCGGAGGTCACTTTTCTGGGATTCGTAGTTGGAAAGGATGGTCTTAAAGTGGACGAATCGAAGATCCATGCGATATCAGACTGGAAACCACCCACATCTATTCACGAAGTTTGCAGTTTCTTGGGACTGAGTGGTTTCTTCCGCCGATTCGTCCCCCAGTTCAGTGTCATAGCGGCCCCAATCACTTCGTTGTTAAAGAAGGAGAATCAGTTCAAGTGGGGGCCGAGCCAACAGAAAGCTTTTGATGATCTGAAGGATAAACTGACCCATGCGCATGTTCTCGCATTGCCAAATTTTGAACTGCCATTTGAAGTGGAAAGCGATGCGTCAGGTACTGGAATGGGAGCAGTTCTGCTGCAAGAAGGACGGCCGATAGCTTATTACAGCGAAAAGTTCAGCGGAGCACAGTTGAACTACTCAACGTACGACAAAGAATTGTACGCTATCGTTCGGGCCTTGAAGACATGGCAGCATTACTTTCGTGGAAGAGAATTCATCGTCAATACCGATCACGAGACCTTGAAGCATATCAGACAGCAAGGCCAACTCAGTAAGAGACATGCTCGTTGGAGCACTTTCATTGAGGCCTTTCCATACGTGATCCGGTATAAGAAAGGCAAAGACAATGTTGTAGCGGATGCACTTTCAAGAAGAGCTGCATTAGTTACATTTGTTGCAACAAGGGTCATTGGATTTGAGCATGTGAAGAGTTAGTATGCTACTGACGAGGATTTTAAGGATATTTTTGAGAAGACTGTAAAGAATGGGTTCAAAGAATTTTCCCAGGCAGATGGATTTCTGTATTTTGAAAACAGGCTGTGCATCCCAAAGGGATCTATCAGAGAATTGTTGATCCAAGAGGCACATGGCAGTGGCCTCATGGGACACTTTGGGAAGGATGCAACCATGGGAATTCTTGTAGAACGGTTCTACTGGCCTGGCATAAAGAAACAAGTTGTTGACTACATAGCCAAGTGTTTGGTTTGTCTGAGGGCCAAATCCACTGTCAAACCACATGGGTTGTATCAAGCATTACCAGTGTTAGAAGGACCCTGGCTCGATATCTCAATGGACTTCGTACTAGGATTGCCTCGGACTACGAGAGCAAAGGATTCAATTTTTGTAGTCGTCGATCGATTTTCGAAGATGGCTCACTTTATCCCATGTGCGAAAACAAACGATGCCAGCCATATAGCAAAGTTATTCTTTCGAGAAGTGGTACGTCTACACGGAGTACCAAAGTCAATCGTCTCTGATCGCGATGCCAAATTTGTCAGCTATTTCTGGAAGGGATTCTGGCGTGAAATGGGCACGCAGCTTTTATTCTCCACTTCGTATCTTCCTCAAACGGATGGTCAAACGGAAGCAGTGAACTGCATGTTGGGTAACCTCTTGCGTATCATTACTTCTACTAATTCGAAAAGCTGGGATGAATGTTTGCCTCATATTGAATTTGCTTACAATAGACACATTCATCGTGCCATACACATGTCACCCTTTGAGATAGTCTATGGCTTTAATCCGCTAACCCCTCTAGATTTTCTGCCACTACCTCGTAGTGAGCACATGAACTTAAATGGCAGGGATAGAGTCAAAGCAATCAGAGACCTACATCAAGATGTGCGCGAAAGTCTCCATAAGGCGTCTGAAAATTACGCCCGACAGGCCAATAAGGGCCACAAGAAGCTGATTCTGAAACCCGGAGACTGGGTCTGGGTTCACATGCGCAAAGAACGATTCCCTGCACAGCGACACGGAAAGCTCGCACCTCGCGGAACAGGACCATTTCGAGTCCTTAAGAAAATCAATGATAATGCATATAAGATAGAACTGCCCGATCATTATAATATTCATCCGACTTTTAATGTTGCGGATCTATCTCTATATGAGTGAGACGAGGAGCTTGAATCTGATCGGTTGATGGATCAACCTCCCCAAGAGGGTGGGGATGGCGTGGTCGCCGGATCAAACGGACTGAGAATCCCTATCATTCCAGATGGACCGGTAAGTCAACACCGGATCAAAAGGTTCATTAATTCCGTTTATCATTTTCTGTTGCAGGAGATGATAAAACTGAACCCAGAAAGGCTGAAAGGATACTGTTGCTGATCCAGCTGGAGGAACACCGGAAGGAGCCGGGATCCATCTCTCTGGGTCCCATCTCCTCGAACTGAAATCGGATGCAGAATGACCTCAAGATGCAAATACAGATCAAATTAGCATAAGGAGGTCAAAACGGAGGGCCCCACCGTCACCACCGCCGTCGCAGCCGCCGCCGTGCCGTCGCCGGAGCTCCGGGGAGGTTGCCGGAATCTGGCCGGAACTTCGCCGGAAAGGTCGCCGGTCAACGGAGGTCAACGCCGGAACAGTGGCTGTGGACCCCAGCCCAAACCAGTCCCGAAACTCCAGTCCAGGAACCCTGGCGCGAGACTCCGTCGCGCGGAACACCCTGTCGCGAAGCCCAACCTAGCGCCACGGCCTCCAATCTCGCGACACGAGTCGCCAGCCAGTCAGTTCATGGCGCTAGCCCCCCCGGCGCGGAACATGACTCGCGACACGCCTCTCGGTGTAGCGCCACGAGCCACCCGGACTCCGCCTTCTCCCAGTCGCCAGCCGAGCTCCTGTCGCCAGACCGCCTCGTGGCGCGAGACGAGGATCGCGACAGACTCGCGCCTAGCGACACCAGTATCAGTTTTGTTTTCTTTTTACTTCCCGGTTGTTGAGAACAATGTTAGGGTTGTTTATTTACTTGTATTTGCTTGTTTAATGGTTCCCCTATATATTTAGGAACCCTAGTTCATTGTAGACACTTTGAATCATTTGGAAATATATCTCTTTTATTCAAAGTCATTTTTCTCTCCCGAGAGTACCACGTGCTCTCGGCAATCTTGTGAATACATTCCCTTGGGAATCCTCACACCTTTGAAGCTTCAAACCACTTCAATGGACACATGGATGATGCACTTGGAGGGGGCATACTCGGGATAGTTGAGTCTATTCCTTGAATCGAGTCCGGGTCACCTTCATCCTAGGTTTGGTTATCTTTATTTTCTTTGTTTGGCTTCCATTATTCATCTCATCCTCTCGGTCTCATCACCCATTTCCGATCTCGACTCCATACTCGTGCAATATTGTTGGAAGGATCCATTTGGGCTACGGCAGTGGCTGTGTAGGACGGTGGTCGAGGCGGAGGAAGGCGGCGGTGGTTGCTACACCCACCCAGCGGCGGCGGAAGAGCTGGTCAGAGATGGCCCCGTCGCTCGAAAGGGATGGTGGGCGCGGTTGCAGAGGATGCGGCGGGTCGGTGGTGGCTTGAGACGGTCCTCGGTAGGCGCTCGAATGGATGGGGCCGATGGTCGCCGTCGTGGTGGTCGTGTGGCTCGTGGTCGCCGGTGGGGGGGGTGAAAACGGAGGGAGTAATTTTGGGTTAATGGGGAGCGGTGCATTTTATAGCGCTGTTTCGTCCATTTATGCCCCAGGGCACCGACCGCAAACCCGGTCGGTCCATCGGTCGGTGCCACCGACCACAATAAATGTGGTCAGTGCGTTGGTTGCCACATAGTCCGGGCCCCCACAACGGCTCTTTTGCACCGACCGCACGTAGCGATCAGTGGAGCGGTCGGAATATCCGACCCGCGCCCTGTCGGTCGGTGCAGTCAGCTTTTCTTGTAGTGTATGCAATATCAAGTTACGTTTAACATTCAATTATAATAAATATTAATTAATCAATTAGTAAGGTATCCACGGCATAAATACATAATATTCTGAGAAAAATGTCGAATCAAATAATGCAAAATTTAGTCACGTGGTAGCCTTAAATCTTAGTTCAGTTTCACAAATGCTAATTCCCAAAACTTATCCATAATAGTAGTGTGTGATGATGTTGTACGTACGGATTACCATGTAACTGTGTTTTAAAGGGTGTTTGGATGTATGTTTTGGAAATTGCTGCAGCGTTTTTAGAATATATTATCAGATTAATTGTTGTGATAAAATATGCGGTAAGAAATTAAGTGTTTTGATGACTTTATACTGTTCCAAATAATAATAATTAGATAATTAATTTTTAAGTGTTTGACTTTATGCTTTCAATTTCTGAAATTAACACAAAGGGTATGGATACAGAAAAATTAAGCAATTTTTATTTTCAATCTCTTATTTATATCTCTTATTTATGTTATAATATTTTTTTACTCATACATTTTCCACCTTTTTCATATAATATTTTTAACATAATATATTAAATAATTGAACATAATTATGAATTTATGTGGGGATTTAATAGTAAAAATCCAAAAAAAAAAAATAAAAACGCAATTCTTTACCATTCCAAAAAGTAGCTGTAGAAAAAGTGCGTTTAAAAACATCCACAACGCAGATAATTGATTATTATAATGTATTTAACCAAATAGAATTAACAGATTATTTGCGTTTTGAAAATACGATAATCAGATCTATTCCAAAACGCTTAAACAAACACCCTCTTAATTAATCTTCCTTATCTTTGGAAGGGCGGAAATTTTAATTAGATTGGATAGAATGATTAAAAAAAGATAAAAGAAACAAAAGATTGAAGCAAAGAAATTGATCACTATATAAATACCTAAACACATACTATGGAAACCCTATATATACCTTCAAAAATGATCACTTCTCTTATACAGAAACCACGCACTTATTAATATCAATATCTTCAAGTATGTTTTCGTTTGTACAATATAGAGATGGTGTTTCTGTCCAAGAAGCTTCATCAATTCTTGGACAAGACCTCATAGATGTTGATAATATTCTTACAGCAGCTGATGGGAAGGATGAGCAACCAAGCACCAAGAAAATTAAGCATAGAGAGACAGAGAGGCAAAGGAGGCAAGAAATGTCTAATCTTTATGCCTCGCTTCGCACTCTTCTCCCTTATGAATATATCAAGGTTTGAAGAATTTTCTTTTCTGTTGTCTTCTACTTCTTCTTCTTCATTTTTTTTTAAATCTTTTTTTTTGAATCATTTTGGAATCCCGTTCTGTTAGAGGATGCATTTGATGAGAAATGAGTTCTGGTTGTTGTTAATATATACTTGATTGTTGTTAAAAAACATGGTTTTTTATGTGGCAGTGGCTAGGTTGTGGGATCATATTAATTGGTCCAACAAACATTATTGGAATATTGTTGAATATAATGAATCTAGTTGGAAATTTAATCTCAATAAAATTACGTTATTAGTACTACAATTATTATTTAATACGAAGTATTTTTTAATGATGCTTGTTGATTTATTTATTTATTTATTTATTTTTTTTGCGTATACCGGACATCCTCGGGACATATTAGGCCCAAGAGTCCAAAACTAATCATTCGAGGATCTGGTAGGCATTGAAGGACAGCATCTCCCAAAGCAGAATTCTGCATACACAAAGCTCATAATATTGTTAAATTTATGTATTTTTTATTGAAATTATTTATTTATTAAAAAATTATAATTTTTTTTTTGAAAATAATAGCTGTGTTTATCTGTAGCTCAAAATGAAACGAGCAAGGCTACTCTGACCTCTCCACAAAATAATAGTAATAATTATATATAAGGGCCATAAAAAAAAAAGAAAAAAAAAACCAAAGAAACAAAAGAGAAAGATATGAATTATGTGTGTAAAATATAGAAGTATATTAAGTACTAATTAATTAATAAATGACTGTTAACCATTTTTCTCACAAAAAAGTAGGATGTTAAAAGAGAAGCAATATTTTATAACTAGTTGTTTGACTTTTTTTCTTTTTTTCTTTTTTTTCCATCTATGGGGTATCCCTGACCACATTTGGCTCAAAATTAATCACTCGACAATCTTGTGGGCATTTGTTTGAAATTTTAATTGTTCTTAAATAAGTAAATACTGAATAAATAATAATAAGAATTATAGAAACCTAAACCCTAGTTAAACTCTTGCTCTTATTGCGAAACATAGCACATGAGATGCCTCATTTTAGATCTCATTTATTAAAATAATAATAAATTTAAAACCTTGTCACATTCTTCTTCTTGTGATTTAAATAATGTACGCCAGATGGATTAAAGCTAATGTACGCTAGATGGATTAAAACTATATACAGGGGAAAATTCTTTTTTTCTTTTTCTCACATGATACTTTTTTCACAGCTTAATATTAAGGTTACATATTCAATTTGACCTGGATACCCGATAATTCAAGAAAAAATATTAATCTTTATCTTTGTTTTTTTTTGAATGAGCCATTGAAGATTTGAGAAGGTGGGAGCCCATGCCACACAATTACATTTATCTTTGTTTTTTGGTGCTAGGTTTAGAAAAGAATTGGTCCTTTTAGATAATTCTGATTCTTAGGCGTTAAAATAGGGTGATAACTCTACTTTCTTGAAATAATTGGGCTCAAAATCTATATTAATAAATATAATTTCCCCTTCTCCATCTTTTGTACCACACAAGACTCTTTAATTTCCACAACTTAATATCAATTAATTTTGATTTTGGCCCAATTATTTTGAGAAATCCTAATTCTCACCCAATCTTAATTTGACTGATATCAATATTTGTCCTCCTACTCATATTGATATGAGTCATCAGTGTTATAAGCTGAGTTCGTCCGTGGTAATGCGCTTCGGAGATGATTGTCTGCTGGTCTCATACATGCTAGGACCAGTCAGTTGTTAGTTCATGTAATTGTTTTGGTTGGGATTTGTTGTGGGGGGATGGTTTCAGGCCGGATGAGGTCTGTTAGTGATCCTTGTAAAACTGTTTTAATTTACCTTGTGGAATGAATTTATCTTCTCAAAAAAAAAATTTGACTCATATTATTTATAAAAAGAAAACTCTCTTTTAAAGTTGGTACCCAAAAAAAAAAATCTATAAGCTTTGTTCCAAATTGTAGAAAGAAAATACTGAGTACCATGTGTTTCCAAAAAGAGACTTTCTCCATTATATCATTCATTTATTTTTGCTAAATAATGTACTGAACAACGATCTACGTCTAGCTAGCATATAGGATTCCACGAAGAAATTGTACCAATTATTACAACGAAAAAATAAAAACATTTTTTGTTCTTAGGTACTCATGATTAACAAATGCTACCAAAATCCTTTAAATCCTCAAGGGTCAATATTCTTTTTGATTTTCCTACTTAGGGTAAACGATCAGTATCCGATCACATGCACGAGGCTGTGAACTACATAAACTACCTAGAAGCGCAAATCAAAGAACTCCGAACACAACGAGACAAGCTCAAGACGAAAAGCATGTCCGCCTCAGACATCTTCCGAACCCTGAAATCGGATCCTGTCAATACTTATTTCGACCATTTTATAACAGTGTGTCCATGTAGAGATGGCCTCGAGGTCTTAATCAGCTGTGGGATCGACGAGAACAAACAAGGGTTTCCAATCTCAAAAGTCCTGACGCAATTGATGAACACTCCAGGGTTAAATACTGTGAGCTGCATTTCGAGTAAATTCAATGACAGGTTTCATTACAGAATTCAATGTCATGTAAGATTTCTGGATTTATCTCTATATTCAATTAATACAATATATAATTTCATTTATATAGTATAAATATGGATGGTTGCATTGCATCAAATTCATTTAATGCGATCATTAATATTTTGGTGCAGGTTTGTGATATGACGTGTGTTGATCTGTCTGAGCTGCAGCAAAGGCTGTCTAATGTGATATAATATCGGTATTAGTTGTGGAAACGGGAGAAGATTTGGTGGGATATTATATTAAACCAAAAAATTATAAAAATGAGGGTTTTGAAAATTAGATTGTACTACATGAGATTGGTTTGTAGTATTACTGTATACTACGTATGTGCTTGTAAATAAATGAAACAAATATGTATTCTGTTACATAAATTTTCCCCCTTTCTTGATACAATGATCTTTTTTATTAACAAGTTTCCAAATACATTGTCTTCAGATACTCGTAAAGGGTCATTGTAGTTGAGACTTCGCTATCTTTTCCATTTTCACTCCATAATAATTGTACTCTAAAGTCAAGCTAAGGAAAACTCACTCTTTTGTATTTATAATAGTATATTGTTCTCCCCCTTGGTTCGGTTGTTTTTAGTTTTTCTTTTTTACTGATTTTAAACGGAAAATCAACTTTAACTATGATATTTAAATGACAAAACATGTTTTAGATATTTTATTCCCTCATCAATTGATCAAATTTTACGCCCTAACCCTGAATACTCAAATTCGATTTCTCAAAATCAATCGACCCTAAATTCGCCATCATGTTTGAGTAAAAGGGTTGTGAAGATACAATGGGGTCGAGACGATAACTTTTGCATGAGAAATGTAATTCATAATCCTTGGTATATATGTATGGGCGGCCTTTATATTTAAACAACTATAATTATTTTACCTTGACATCTAAAACAAGCCATGTTTCATTGGTCTTATCGGATGTGCCTTATTAGTCTTTTAATATAGTAATTTTTTGCTCTGATAAGTGGATAATAAGACACATCCGTGCATAAATTAGTGCTCTCTAAGACGAATAGTGGATTGTTCTGGTTTGTCCGATCCAAAGAATGATGAATCAGTGGTTGGCAAAATTGTAAGGGTTTTAATCCAACAACCGGCAATGGAGGCAATGGTGTTGGGTCCTCCCAACATGTCACATGTGTACCATTTGGTCAAATAATAATGCCTATAATTATAGCTCCCAACTGCTAAAGAAATATGAGGTGAGAAGCTGTCAACAACAATAATACATAACACACAACACAGCAGCCATAAAAGAAAACAGGAAGAAAAACGCAGCAACCAGGGGACTCCGTCCAGATTCTGATTTCCGGCCAATCGGCACACCAAACCTTGTCCGATCGGGTTGAAATTTTTACAGCAGGTGCGGGACATCTTGTTCTTGATTTTGTACGGTGGAAATCGAATTTCAACGGTTAGAAATTTTTGTATAATTTTCTGTTCGGGGCTGCAGTTTTGAGGTCTTATTTTCGATTTGGTGTTCTTGGTGGAGTTGAGATTGTGGTGACTTTGTGTTGTTGTAAGGCCACATCTTTTGTTGTGATTTGAGCAGACTTTGGTGTAATCTCTTTTGGTGATAGTGGATTTGAGATAGGCTCAAGAGCCTCGTGGTTTTTACCTTTCGAATTGGAAGGGTTTTCCACGTAAATCCTTGTGTTCATTGTTTGCTTGTTTTTTGTTAATGTTCCTGCGAAATTCTAACAACTTGGGAATTGTTTGTCCGCTGCAAATTTTGAACTTGTGAAGTGTTTGGTGAATTCCCAACAGAGTGGTATCAGAGCCAAGGTTCGGAGATCGAGTCAGCAGACTCAAGCGGTGGACTGCGTATTGTGGAGACCCTCAGTTTGTGCCCTCGAGTTTGGATCCGTGTTCGGTGCCTTGTGTCGAAAGTCTTCCTGATATTATGGTGGTCAGGCGGCGAGTCCCGTTGGTTGGAACGGCGGTGCAAGATGATTTGGCGGATCAAGTTGATTATGGTTCAAGGGGAGGCCACGAGATCCGTGGTCTTGGTTTGAGGGGAGGATTGTTGGGTATCAAACCCAATCCCACATCGGAGCAGTCCCTACAAGTGGTATCAGAGACGCATGCCAAGACATTGTGGGATAAGCTTGAAAAGCTTTATGCTTCAAAGACGGGGAATAATAAGTTATTTTTGCTGAAACAATTGATACAATTGAGGTATAAGGAAGATGTTCCTATCGCTGACCATGTGAATGAGTTCCAGGGGTTATTGGATCAATTGTCAAATGTTGGAATGAAATTTGATGATGAGATTCTTGGATTATGGTTGCTGAATACTTTGCCTGATAAGTGGGAGACAATTCAGGGTGTCACACACTAATTCTGCTCCTGATGGTGCAATGACTCTTGATTATGCCAAAAGTGGAATCATGAATGAGGAGATGAGGAGAAAAACTCAAGGTTCATCATCTTCACAGAATGAGTTGTTCGTTGCAGAGAATAGGGGGAGACAGAAAACCAGAAATGTTGATAAGGGCAGACAAAGGAGCAAATCCAAATCTCGATATAAGAATGTTGAGTGTCACTACTGTCACAAGAAGGGTCATATCCAGAAATATTGCTTCAAGTGGAAGAATGATAACAGGAATGCTGGTGCAGGAAAGTCTGATGATGCCAGTCATGTTGCCACGACTACAAAAGATGATCTCGTTGTTGTCTTTGATGAAAATGCAGTGAATACAATTTCCTCTGATGTTAGTTGGTTTGCTGATACAGGTGCTGCAGTCCATGTCACATCAAGAAGGGATTTCTTTTCTACTTACAATGCTGGTAAGTATGGTTCATTAAGGATGGGAAATAATGGTATATCTGAAGTTGTGGGCACAGGTGATATTTGTTTGAAGTTGGCCAATGGATCTATATTGCGATTGAAGGATGTCAGACATGCACCGGATATTCGTATGAATCTGATTTCTGTTGGGAGACTTGATAAAGATGGTTATGGAAATAATTTCTGTGATGGTATATGGAAACTGAATAAAGGATCTCTTGTGGTTGCTAAAGGTAAAATACTGAGATCAAACTTATATTCGTTGCAAGCTTCAGTTTCCAGTGATGCTGTGAACCTGGTGGAGAAGCAGAATTCCCCTGAATTATGGCACAGACGGTTGAGTCACATAAGTGCTAAAGGCCTCGAAACTCTGGTGAGAAAAAATGCCATTTCTGGATTGAATAATGCAAATTTGGAGAAATGTGCACATTGTTTTGCAGGAAAGCAACACCGAGTTTCATTCAAGACTCACCAACCTCGACGAATGCAGAATTTACTGGACTTGGTGCATTCAGATGTCTTCGGTCCGTTGAAGGTACACTCATTTAGTGGTGCATCTTATTTTGTGACATTTATTGATGATCATTCCAGGAAGCTATGGGTCTATGTGTTGAGATCAAAGGATCAAGTACTTGATAAGTTCAAGGATTTCCATGCTCTAGTTGAAAGGCAAACTGGAAGAAAGTTGAAATGCATCCGTACTGATAACGGGGGAGAGTATCGTGGACCATTTGAGGATTATTGCAGGAAACAGGGGATTCGACATCAAAAGACACCTCCAAAGACACCTCAGTTGAATGGGTTAGCTGAGAGAATGAATCGAACATTATTGGAGAGAGTTCGATGTCTTCTGGCAGAGTCAAAACTTCCTAAGTCCTTCTGGGGTGAAGCTTTATTGACAGCTACACATGTGATAAATTTGACTCCCACTGTTGCTCTTAATGGAGATGTTCCAGATGCAGTTTGGAAAGATAAAAGTTCATCATATGATCATTTAAGAGTCTTTGGTTGCAAGGCCTATGTTCATGTTCCAAAAGATGAAAGATCAAAGCTTGATGTGAAAAGCAAACCGTGCATCTTTTTGGGCTATGGTCAAGATGAGTTTGGCTATAAATTGTATGATCCAGCTACAAAGAAGCTCGTAAGGAGTCGTGATGTTGTGTTTATGGAAAATCAGACAATTGAAGATTTGCAGAAATCTGACTCTCATGCTCAAGATGACTTTGTAGATGTTGAGCCAGTTCCTATAACACGATCGCCAGCTGGAGGGGATACAGAAGAACAGGTTATGCAACCAGATCAGACAGATGATGATCATGGTGATGGTGCACAACACTCTATGGATGATGGCAATGATGGTTCTGATTATGCTCAACAGGTTCCTCTCAGGAGATCTACAAGAGATAGACAACAGTCTACTAGATATTCACCTAGTGAATATGTCCTTTTGACTGATGAAGGAGAACCTGAATGCTTTGATGAAGCAATTGAGAGTGTGGATAAAGAGCATTGGTTGCATGCTATGAATGATGAGATGAAGTCTCTTTATGATAATGATACATTTGAGTTGGTGAAATTACCAAAAGGAAAAAGAGCCCTGAAAAATAAGTGGGTTTACAGGCTGAAGCATGAACAAGGTTCTTTGACACCAAAGTATAAGGCAAGATTGGTGGTTAAAGGCTTCGAGCAGAGAAAAGGAATTGATTTTGATGAAATCTTTTCTCCAGTAGTTAAATTGTCTTCTATTCGATCTGTGTTAGCTATGGTTGCAAGTCTTGACTTGGAGATCGAACAAATGGATGTGAAGACAGCATTTCTTCATGGTGATTTAGATGAAGATATCTATATGGAGCAACCTGAGGGATTTCAAGTGCAGGGCAAAGAAGATTATGTCTGCAAATTGAAAAAGAGCTTGTATGGTTTGAAACAAGCTCCTCGACAATGGTACAAGAAGTTTGAGTCAGTGATGCAACAGCATGGTTATCGAAAGCTCAATTCTGATCATTGTGTATTTGTGCAGAGGTACTCAGAAAATGATTTCATTATCTTGCTGCTCTATGTTGACGACATGTTAATTGTTGGTCAGAGTATTTCAAGAATTAGGGAGCTTAAGCAAGAGTTGAGCAAGTGCTTTTCTATGAAAGATTTGGGAGCTGCAAATCAAATTCTTGGCATAAGAATTTTGAGGGATAGAAAAGTTGGTAAACTTTGGCTATCTCAGGAGAATTATATTCAGAAGGTGCTTCAAAGGTTTCATATGGAAAATGCTAAGCCTGTTAGTACTCCATTGGCAACACACATGAAATTGAGTGTTTCTCAATGTCCTTCCACTGAAGAAGAGAAGAAAGATATGGAAAATGTTCCTTATTCATCAGCAGTTGGAAGTTTGATGTATGCAATGGTGTGTACAAGACCTGATATTGCCCATGGTGTGAGCACTGTAAGTCGTTTTCTCTCAAATCCTGGAAGAGAACATTGGAAAGCTGTGAAGTGGATCTTGAGATATCTTCGTGGTACATCAGATTTGAAACTCTGTTTTGGAAGTGAAGATTTAGTTCTTCGTGGTTTCACTGATGCTGATATGGCGGGTGATATTGATACTCGCAAATCCACTTCAGGTTATGTGATTGTCTTTGCAAGGGGAGCAATCTCTTGGCAATCTAGAAGGCAGAAATGTGTTGCATTGTCAACAACTGAAGCTGAATTTATTGCAGCTACTGAAGCGTGCAAGGAAATGCTTTGGGTGAAGAAATTTCTCAACGAGCTTGGCTATGCTCAAGAGAGGTACGCCTTACTTTGTGACAATCAAAGTGCTATCCATCTTAGTAAACATCCTAGCTTTCATTCAAAGTCTAAACACATTGATACGAGATATCATTGGTTGCGTGACGTGTTGGATGAGAAGTCGATATACCTTGAGAAGGTGCATACAGATGATAATGGAGCTGATATGCTTACGAAATGTGTACCGAGATGGAAATTTGAATTTTGTTGTTCACTTGTCGGAATGACAAGTTCCTCCACATAGTCGGGAGGAGGGGGAGATTTGTTGGGTCCTCCCAACATGTCACATGTGTACCATTTGGTCAAATAATAATGCCTATAATTATAGCTCCCAACTGCTAAAGAAATATGAGGTGAGAAGCTGTCAACAACAATAATACATAACACACAACACAGCAGCCATAAAAGAAAACAGGAAGAAAAACGCAGCAACCAGGGGACTCCGTCCAGATTCTGATTTCCGGCCAATCGGCACACCAAACCTTGTCCGATCGGGTTGAAATTTTTACAGCAGGTGCGGGACATCTTGTTCTTGATTTTGTACGGTGGAAATCGAATTTCAACGGTTAGAAATTTTTGTATAATTTTCTGTTCGGGGCTGCAGTTTTGAGGTCTTATTTTCGATTTGGTGTTCTTGGTGGAGTTGAGATTGTGGTGACTTTGTGTTGTTGTAAGGCCACATCTTTTGTTGTGATTTGAGCAGACTTTGGTGTAATCTCTTTTGGTGATAGTGGATTTGAGATAGGCTCAAGAGCCTCGTGGTTTTTACCTTTCGAATTGGAAGGGTTTTCCACGTAAATCCTTGTGTTCATTGTTTGCTTGTTTTTTGTTAATGTTCCTGCGAAATTCTAACAACTTGGGAATTGTTTGTCCGCTGCAAATTTTGAACTTGTGAAGTGTTTGGTGAATTCCCAACAAATGGCAATTGTGTAAGCAAAAAAAAAAAAAATAATGGGTGATTAAGTGAATGAAGATCCAGTTTTGGGCGGCAACTGTTTTCAATCATTCAATTGATAGGCCAGGGAGATTTCCATGACCAATTCTAACAGGATCCAGGTTGTTTTGAAGGATTTAAAAAAAATACAGCGTGAAAATCAGAATTAAATGAGTTGGATATTACTTATATTGCGTGGACATTGGAAATTCTAAGAAAAATTTTCATTAAAACGATGGGGGAAGCCTTAGCTTTAATTTGGGAAGATTATGCAAGGACTAGGGTTAGGATTGATATTAGGGTCCCTCTATTGAACAATTTGCAGGTTAAAACTCTTACAAGGGGTGAAGAAGTCATAGAATCAGAAAATGCAATCATATATGGAGAAGACATTATTGGTGACCGGCCGGTGCACATAGAGATCGTTCTAGCTAGTGAAGACTTGTTATAATAAAGCACGTGCAAACCCCGACCAATGAATTTCTTGAGTTGTAATTTCAGGGGTTGGGTCGGGGCGGGTTTTAATGGAGCCCAGTGGGTGTACATGAATTGAATTTTTATATTTGGTTCGGTACACCCATCCTATTGTTGCAGTGAGTGATGCAGTTATTATTAATTAATACCAATTACAACTGTCGGTTTTATACTTTTAATACCATCTATTACAAATTGTTTGGTTGAGGAATTACTTGCCAAATCCCCCAAACTTCAGCTCCAAGGACAGTGGATATCCCTATTATCCTCTTATACGCACCATTTTCGTAATGTGTAATATTTTTGGGATCTAAAATTAGTACTCACTTGGTTCCAGTAAAATAGGTTAATTTGACTTTTTCATACGGTTCATTATTCAACATGGAATCAATTTTATAATAAATAAAAATATAGTCACCTTGGGTGTGGTTAAATTGATTTGATATCATAATTTCATAATATATTTTATATAATTTTTTACTTGTACACGATCTAAGATATCCACCATTAAATAAGTGAATTGAATAACCGCATGCTGAAAAATAGTGGCACCACTTAATGGGATGGAGGTGTCACACTTTTGAGTGCCAAATGGGATAAGCAACTTGAGTTTCATATACGCTATTCAAACATCTTGATTTCTTTCGATGTTCTATCGCTTTTATCCAAATAATGTGTCCGTGAAAAACTCTAAAAATTATTTGGAAATAAGTGTTTCCTTTGTTTTTTCCAAGGTGGCACAAACTCTCTATTCACACAATTCAATGTATATTTTTAAGGATGAATCATTTACTTTGTGTTTAAGTAACAATTATGAAAAGTTTTTTTTTTGGGGTGAAGGAACAATTATGAAAAATTGATACTAAGTACGTGATTAGACAAATTTAAGATTTTACTCGATTATATTTTTCTTGTATAATTGTAACAGAAAATTGAATTAACCTTAACTAATTAATGAATAGTGCTCGAAATCAAATTGCTTTATACTAATGTACTATTGGTACCTTACAATACCTTACATGATACACGCACTATCAATAAGTGAGGATTTGAACTTAAAACGCTCTAGATTATATATATATATATATATATATATATATTTGAAATTGACTTGCCTCATTAATTTTGGATTCATATAAATAAATGAATTATGCCTATGGTTGTTGAACACTTGTAGAGAAAATAATAGATCAATCAATATGATTTGATTTTTTTTAAAAAAAATTGTTCGAAAGGTTCAATTACCATCATGAGGGAATTGTAGCTTAAATTTGTGGTTAAGTCTATACTTTTCAACCTTATAGTTGAGATCAATGGTGGACTCAGAAATTTAATCACAGAGTCCCCTTTGACTTGAAATAGGAGCTTTTATGTGACAATTTTTAATGTAATAAGAGTGAAAACCTAATGTTCGTCAAAGTAAATGCTTATCAGAACATCCTGGGAGAATTTGATTGAGTTCAAAAAGCTTTGATGGGATGTCTTGAACTAGTTAAGTATTGAAAATTAGACCCCCGCCCCAATATGAGTCCGCCTATCATTGAGATTCGAATTCTCACTTAGTTATTATTCACTCCTTTGTAATTTATTTGGCATGACCATCCTTTAACAAAAGTCCACTCGTCTATGTAAAAGAAATGGAAAAAAAATTCATCATCCATGCGAGATATAGAGTATGTTTGAAAAATAATCAAAGTTTAGAGTTTGAAATTAGTGGTGAAAAACAGTTTTAATTGAGATAGTTTTGAGTAATGGTTTTTATAGTGGAGTTTAAAGTTAGAGTGTAATTATTGGAACTTGAAAAAGTAAATGTTGGGGAGATGAACATTGAGAGTTTAGAGTTTAGAAATTAAAATTTAATTAATATTTACTATAGAGATTTTTAAACTATTTTTAGTATCTATTTAAAAAGCTAAACTCTAACTGCTGGAATTTTTTCCCAAATGTAGCCATAAGAAGAAAGTAGTAAGAGATTATGAAAGGGAAATCATTGAGAGGGATAATACAAAAAAATGGAGTGTGGACATCATGTAGGATGGATTTGAGAGAGATTAATATCTGTGGGGAAACCCACCTGAGAACTGACACCGAAATTGCATGTGACAATTTGTTTGATACTTCAGTGAGGTTTTGCATTCATCATTGATGACGTGGTTAATTAGTCCTTTTAGTTATATAGTAGTTAATAGTAAAACGGAGGAGGGACCAAACGATAATGTAAGTATGTCGGCTAGAAATCTAGGCCTACTAGTACTCTATTAAAGACAAGTTTATGTAATTTTTTATTTTATTATTATAATTATAATAATTATAATTGGCGCCTAATGACTTGCTATTATCAGTACGCGCAAGTCATCTGCATCACTATATCAGTATAGTATTGGTTTGATTATGAAGTTAGTTTTTGGTTTGCTTTCTTATTTAACAATTAATTAAGAGATCTTGATTAATTAGATAGATCGAGGGATCCGTAACACATCGAGTATGGTTTTTTTATTCTTTTTTCATTTTATTTTATTTTTGCAAGGCCATTAGTCAGAGAAAATATTTATAGGAGTTCACACAAAATTATAAATAGATGATAGCGAGGGATAACAGTTCCTATGCTGATGACAGTTAATGAGTCTCGGCCCATATCCTTTCTTTTATCCATTTTCTTTTTTTTTTTTTTTTTGATAATGGTGACGTGAGAACGTCGGAAAAAGGAAAGCTAAAAAAAACTACAGCAAAGAGGAAAAAGAAAAACAGAAATCAATAATGGGGGAACCAACTCCCCAAATAATCTGCAGTGAAGCTAGCACGAACTTCATCAGGCGGAAAGGCCCAGGTCGTGTAGAACTCAATAGACTTGGCACCTTTCTTCGCAAGTGCATACGCAACCATGTTTCCCTCTCTGAAAATGTGCTTCCACTTATATCCCAGCCTTTGTCGAAGGATGTCCGAGATGTTCCTGACGATTGGAGACAACGAATGATCTTCCTCAACACCAGTATGAAGAATATGTATAGCCTCTTTAGAGTCTGAAAAACAATAGGCCTCGGTAACCCCTTTCTGCATTAGAGCCCGAAGTCCTCGCCAAATGCCCGTTAATTCAGCCACTAGATTGGTAGAGCGACCAATAGATCCAGAAAAACCCTCCACCCATTGTCCGTCTCTAGTACGAATAACTCCCCCAAACCCCGATGGACCCGGGTTTCCAAGGGAGCTACCATCTACATGGAGGAAAATACCGAGCTGCCGAGTCGGATTCCAAGACACGAAACGAACTTGCCTGGCCCTGACTTGCTTAGCAAAAATCCTGTCAAACATGAGGCCTAATGAGTATGATTTCCGAGCTGCCTCATTACTATCAACCATAGCACCTTGCAAGCTGTAAGCATTTCGCCCTTGCCATAAATTCCATAGCATGGCCCAAAACTTACCAGTCCATCGACGACAAATAGAATGCAATACCAAAGGGATTTCGCCGCTGCCAGCATGCTGGGGAATTAGTGGCCAACATCCCAGGAGATCCCAAGCGCGAACAGCCCACGGGCATTCAAAAAAGATGTGCAGGCCCGTCTCCTCCGCAGCGCCACATATCGGACAGCCTGGAGAGGAATCCATGCCACGATTACATCTCAACACATTCGATGGGAGAGAATTATTCAGTAGCAACCAAACCAGTAATCGGATTTTCTGTGCACAAGGGAGCTTCCAAATCCAAGCTTGTAATATGTCTTTGTAAAGCCCCCGCTGCTGCATAAGCCAATCAAACCCTGACGCCACGGAATAGTTCCCACTGGTGTTGCCAACCCAACACAGTCTATCTCTAGCATTCGGATGCAAATTTGGCTGTCCAAAGCTTTGAATCTCCCCAACACGATCGGGCGGAAGTATAATAGAGAGCCATTCCCAACACTATCGATCACCATCAAATACATCCCGAACTCGGAGACGAATGTCGGATATATGATCATAGGGGATCCGGGGAGCAAGAGGTCCCCCTGGCAACCAATTATCATACCAGAAACTACTCTCACCATTGCCCAAACGAACCCTCACACCATCCTTAAAAATATCCGCCACATGCTGCATGGCCCTATAGGTGGCCGAGGAGGCAGGCCGTTGACAAAATACACCATCCTTGCATCCATACTTTGTGACGAACAGCTCCACCCAAGCCTTGTTTGTCTTGGTAACTATGTCAAAAAATAATTTACCTAGCATTGCAATGTTCATATCGCGGCTTTTCCTCAACCCAAGACCTCCCATATGCTGGGGCGTAGCAACCTTGTTTCAATTAACTAAAAAGATGCCATGACCCTGGCTATCTTTCCACAGAAACCGGCGTACCACTTTATCAATGTCATCGCATGTGGACGACGGAAGCCACACGGTTTGCATATAATATGTCGGAATGGCAGATAGGACCGCCCTGGCCAAAGTTAGACGCCCTGCTTTATTTAAGAGCCCTCTCATCCATGTAGCCATTTTCGTATGGAGCCGCTCCACCAGGAACTCAAAATGAATTTTCCGAGCAGCACCAGTGAAGGTAGGGAACCCAAGATACCGTCCAATATCCTCAGCAAAATCAATACTCCAGATATCAGACAAATGAGAGACATGAGATGCAGCCACCGAGGCCGACGCCATGGCAATGCTCTTACGGGGGTTAACCCTGAGTCCGGCCTGCCCTGCAAAATCATTAAGTACACTATCGAGACATTGCACACTTTCAATAGACGCTTCAGAAAACAATAGCAGGTCATCCACAAACATAGATACGGTGACATCGGATCCCCCTGGCGAATTCCCTTTCCCGGGCTGAAAGTAGGGAGAAGACTCCCATTCCACAGGATAGCATAACTCGTGGAGCGGACACAGAATATGATGATACGGATGATAGAAGATGGCAGACCCATCTCTTGAAGACATTCCTCTAAAAAATCCCATTGAATATTATCGTACGCTTTTTCAAGATCAACTTTCAACAGGATAGCTTGAAGGCGGCGATTTTTATTCCGAAAGGAAGCCAACACTTCTTGCAAGATAATAGCAATCCCCGCTGTCCCTCGTCCGGGCAAAAAAGCCGATTGGAAAGGCCCAATATACCTCTGCAAGATAGGCCGTAATCTATTCACCAAAACTTTCGTCAGGATCTTGTAACTTACATTACATAAACTGATAGGTCGAAAGTGGCGTATCTCCCTAGGTACCTCCAACTTAGGGATGAGACAAATAAAAGTAGCGGCTAAGGATGACTCAAAAGTTCCACATTGGACTGCATTCTGAACAAAAGCCACCACATCATTCCCAACTGCCGACCAATACAACTTGTAAAACAAAGCTAGCAAGCCGTCCGGGCCGGGAGCGGACAGGCTTTTAAGCTGTTGCACCGCTGCTTTCACGTCCTCCTTCCCCACTTCCATCTCAAGCCCGTGTGCATCATCCACCATAGGGAGCGATACTAGGCTGCTAGATGCTCGAGAAGGCCGTGGCGAATGAGCAAACAACGCCTGGAAATGAGAAAATGCATGAGTTTTAAGGATTGTGTCCTCAGACACCCACTGACCATTAATCTCTAGGCCAACTATCGCACTGCGCCTCCTCCGAATTAATGTTTTGCTATGAAAGTACCGGGTATTATTATCGCCTTGCTTAACCCAATTATCTCTTGCCTTCTGAGCCCATAACATTTCTTCCTGTCGAAGAACCTCATCCAATTTCTGATTAAGTTTGATCTCCAACATTACCAAAAAAGCCGAATCAACTCGAACAAGGGCTCACCGAATCCCTGCTAAGCGTCTAAGCAGGCGGATTTTCCTCTTTCGAATATGACCAAATGTGAAGGTATTAAAATGTAATGAGGACTCCTTAACTTGCTGGCATTTTTGACTGAAAGTCTGGCCACCACCGTTCCAAGCACAATCCAAAATATGAGGATAATCAGGGTGTGAAGATCAAGCCTGCTCCCATCTAAAAGGCCGCTGCCCTTGAGAACCAATTGGTTGACAACATCTCAAGAGTAGAACACTATGGTCTGATGACCGTCTTGGTAGGATCTCCACAAACCCAGCCGGAAAGAGATCCATCCAAGCAACATTTGCCACCGCTCGATCAAGTCTTTTCCGACTAAGGGGCCCTCCCGAATTATTCCGCTGCCATGTATAGGGATCCCCGATTGAGTGAAGTGTCCTTAATCCACAGTCATCAAGCATGTCTCGAAACAACTGGCATCTACGAGGATCGCATGCCATTCCCTCAACCTCCGACATGTACTGGACTTCATTCCAATCTGCAATAGCAAGCCAAGGCCCTGAAATCATGCTGCTAACCTGTCGCATCAAGCACCAATGCATGGAACCAATCAATTATCCTTTTTCAATTTGTATAACATGGAATTACACCACTCTTTTCTCTAGCGCTATCAAAATGTATTGTAACATTGTTTTTGTTGGTTAGCTGTTATTAATTTTTTTTTTTTTTGAGGAGCAATTGAAGGTCTGGAAAGGGGTTGTGGGAGCCCATGCCACACAATTACAAACGGAAATAAAAGGGAGGGATAGGGGGCCGTGGGGATCGAACCTCCAACCTTCCGTTGGATGTCAAGGGACTTAACCACTTGCACTAAGTTCTCATCCCTTGGTTAGTTGTTATTTAAAATCATATAATGTCTATTTGATTATATAATTTAATAATCTAATTTTTTTTCTTGAAGAACACTATTAAAAAATTATAAAATTGACTTGATGTCAACTAAATTTAATTAAAATAATTATCATGATCATTATACTTAAAAAAATTATAAAATTAACTTGACATGAGCTACTTAACATTATTATTTTTTAATTAGTTTGATGTTATTTTCAAAAATATATATCATTTTTTTAAAACAGTTTTAATTTTAAAAATTAGATAATAAATTTAATTTTGCTGACGAACAATAATATTTATGTAAATAAAAAATTAAAATTATGAATTAATTAAAAACAACAGATTAGTCTGCTTGATCCGCAACCCACTGATGAGTTGGACTGAGCTGAGATAATTATAGCATATTTTAAGAGAAAGTGCCCACCTAAATCTACCCACATTGAACTGGCTATTCTGTTCTGGCTAATAGCTTACCCATACATAAATAAATAAATAAATAATAATAATAATAATAATAATAATAATAATAATAATAATAATAATAATTATTGAAAGGATAATTGGTTATACCGTTATAGTAATATAATAATAAAACTAGCATGCCCGCTAACGCAATGCGCGGGAAGTAAAATTCAAATATATATATATATATATATTAAAATAACCTAAGATTTTAAAAAAAATTCAAATATTGTATTACATAAAATTTGGTTTATGCCAATTTTCAGACCACATTATTGAGAAAAAAATGTGACAAAGTGGTTTATCAACTTTGTCAATTTAGTTATTTTCCTATTATTGTTGTTTGATTGATTTAGCCCTAATCAATTTGATTTTACATTACTTAATTTATATTGATACATTTTTGCTTTATATGAATTCTGTAATATATTTGATTTTATATTTTTTTAATGTATAATTTGCTAGATATATTTGTTATCATTACTTAATTTATAAATGATACTCCCTCCGTCCCACTCCAAGTGTCTTATTACTGTTGGGCACGGGAATTAAGGTAGAGTTGGTTTGTGAGTATATGGTGGGGTCCACATAGTTGTTGGAGGGGAAAATTATTTCTATTTATAGAAAGAAGACATTTGTAATGGGACATCCAAAAATAGTAAGTAGGACATTTGGAATGGGACGGAGGGAGTATTATTTATTTTTTCGTCTTTTAATTTTAACTCAATTTTATATTTTTATATGTTAATTTATTATTATATATTGCACTAATAATGCTATCGGATTCCTTGACCAATTGCCTCTCTTCCACCCCTGGCTCCGCTCTGGCATCGGATTAAAGACCGGAGAGACGTCTTTGACCGATGTTCAGTTCTTCATGTACTTTGCGAGGGTAAAATGGTCACGGATTGTTTAGCAAAATGTGGTGCATCTCTAGAAGAATTCTACACTACTTGGACATTCCCCCAAATTTCATGCACGGGGCTTTATCGGCGGGTTCTTCCGGTGTGTGGTTCCTGAAAGCCTAAGTGTTAGCTAATTTTTTTCCTTTCTGCTTTTTTGGACACCTCTTTTTGTTGTTTTTTCCCTTTATTTTCTTTTCAATTTGTTATCTGGCTTCAGCTTCTCAAAAAATAATGTTAATAGTCTTAGAACATTGTTTACATAAATATGGAGTGACAAATACAAATCTAATCATCAATATATAATTCTCATATTATATTATATTATACTTCATCCGTATCCTTATGTTATTGATATAGGGTTAAATGATACTATTCACACTCAGACTTTCACTTAAAGTTTTATCATATTTATACATGTTTAAATATAGTCAAATAAGAGAAAATTTATATGAAAGTTGGAGCTTCTGAAATTTCCTCCAAGATTCCTCCTCCCTTTCAAGACTCCACCCCTTTTTTCCAATGACTTCCGACTCCTCCATGGAGGACCACGGTGGCCTTCCACCTGAACCACCTGATAGCAGAGGCTCCAAACGAGCACGTCCGTCGTACAGTGATATAGCCAGACACAATGCTAGACGTGAGGCGGGTTTCTTACACGTTGTCTTGGATAAAGAAAGCGATCTCATAGCAGCGGATGAAGATGACATCACCAGGGTGGTGGAAAATGGCATTCCAAAATTCATTCTATCCAAAGCATTCAAAGAAAGCTTGATCCGTCAATGGAAAAATTCTGTGATCTTGAAAATCATAGGACGCAATGTTTCCTACAATATTCTAAAGACTAGACTTGAAAAGCTTTGGCCAGCTTCCTCCAACGCTCCTCTAATCGATCTTGACAATGGTTTTTTCATTGTTAAATTCCAACAGGAAGCCGACGCTATGGCAGCTATTACCAGAGGCCCGTGGATGATCCTCGGTAACTACATGCATGTTGAACGGTGGCAAGAAAAATTCAATCCCGTTTCTCACCAGATCACTACTTTTGTGGCATGGGTTAGAATCCCGCACCTCCCCATTTTCCTTTACAACAGGAAAATCCTTCAAGATGCAGGATCCGACATTGGAGAAATATTGAGTATTGATTTTAACACGGATAAAGCTTTGAGGGGAAGATTTGCCCGTTTCGCTGTCCGGATCGATATATCCAAACCTTTAGCCACGTTCTTGATCGTTGATGATTGGAAGGTCCATGTTGAATATGAAAATATTCGAACCATATGTTTCCACTGTGGCCGTTTTGGACATGTTCGCGATAAATGCCCGGATCATGCTCCCAAGAATCCTCCTCCGACGACCACCAACAATGGAGCTGCTGACATTGGAGCTACTGAGACCCTTTCCCAGCCTTTGGGGGATCAACCCTTCGGTCCTTGGATGTTGGCTGATAATGGCCAAAAATGACCATTATTTTCAATCCATTTCCGTGTCTTAAACGGGCATTTGATCGCATTCCGGTCTTACATTAAGTAAGAAAGCAGTCGAATTAGACTAATTTATGCATAATTGTAAAAATAATAAGCTGGTGTGAAAAAGACATAAATATGTAATTTTATTACATATTTATGTTAGAAAAATCCAAAAACATAAGAAAAAGAAAAGGAAACAAAAAGATGGGAAAAAGATAGAAAAGCCCACAAAAAGAATATTTTCGGCCCATCTGGCCCAATCCAGCAGGCCCAGGAAGACCTTTGTCGCGGAAGCCCTTGGCGCGATGCAGTGTTCCGCGACAAAGGAGGGGTTCCGCGACCAAGACACACAAATGAAGAGGAGACCTGCCAAGCCCTTGGCGCGATGACCTTTGTCGCGATGGCATGCTCCGCGACAAAGGCATGTTCCGCGACCAAGATGCACAAATAGAGACACAAGACCCAGTCGAGAAGCCTTGCCACATGCAGTGTGTTCCGCGACCAACTTGATGCTCCGAGACAAAGCTGTGATGTGTGTGATGTCTTAAGACACAATGGGCTAGAATCAAGGCCCATGGGCTTAGGGTTACACTTCTATAAATATGAGGTGTCTCCCATGAGCCAGAGGTTGGTTGGAATTTTGTTGAGTAGAAGTTCTTGAAGGCAAAGCAGTAGGAGTTCTCTCTTAGGTAGAGTAGTTTAGGTTTATTTTCATGTATTATTTAATTTTTGCCCTTAGTTTAGCTTAGTTTAGTGTTTTACTGTTCACAGTGCTTAGATAGCCATTTTTATACTATGTTTTGTTTTCTAAACTCTTGTTTTAGGGTTTGTAATACCCAAATCATGGGTATTAACAACACCCCTTCAATAATATGGGAAAACATTCATCATTTGTGTCCCAAATCATGAAATGGGTCTCACACCCCATGGATTTATGCTTTCTTTTTCATTTTGGGGTCATTTGACCCCCATTTTGTTATTTTTATGTTTACTGTTGGCTTATTATGGATAATGTTGTGTGGATGTGTGATCAAACCCTAGATTAGGACTCTTGCTTTATTTTTAATGTTCTGCCCAGCCTTGTTATTTTTGTTTAAGCATGTTCTTCCTTATTTTGAATGTTTCTTGCTTACTTTTAGCTTGGAATAGCTTTTTGATCTGAAATAGGGTGAGATCACGCTGTTTGCATGCCACTGTTCATTTCTGCTTTTTCTGACTTTTGTCCTGAACCACCTTGGGCGCCAACCGCCTTCTGGCGCGGAACCACGTTCCGCGACAAAATGGCTGTTCCGCGACCAAGGTGTTTCAAGACACTTGTCTCCATAATTTAAAACCCTTTGTCGCGGAATACCTTGTCGCGGAGCCACGTTCCGCGACAAAACTGTCCATGCATAGCGACAAAGGAGCCAAACTCATGCATTTTGTCTTCATGGCTTTTGTCGCGGAATCATCTTGTCGCGGAGCCACGTTCCGCGACAAAATCCCATTCCGAGACAGAAAAATTATGCTATGTTCCTTGATCTTTGAACACCTTGTCGCGGAACACCTTGTCGCGGAACCACGTTCCGCGACAAAATTTCCATGCATAGCGACAAAGGTTCAAATGCTTTAGAATTTTATGAAAACACTTTGTCGCGATGTCACTCTTGTCGCGGAGCCACGTTCCGCGACAAAATCTTGCATAGCGACAAAGAGGCGTTATGCTGCCAAAAATTCTAAAAAACTTGTCGGGATGTCCATGTCGCGGATCTCGGTCCGCGACAAAATTTATGATATCGCGACAAGGTTCCTCTCCCTCTATTTAATCTCAAAGAAACTTCATTCTCTCCCTATCTTATATTGCAACACTCACATCATAGCCCCACGGGTTAGGATGTAACATTCTGGAATTGCAATATAGGGTGTTATGCTGCCCAAATTTTGATTCTCCATTTGCATCACCTAACTGATTGAACCCTTGACTCATTAATGATTAAAGATTGAGATTAGCAATAATCAAACTTCAATAATCATCTTGACTAAAGGACCTTTGTTCAATTGCCATTAAAACATTCTTGTATAAACAAATCCTGATGGCTTAAACAGATAATCTGGACTGTGATTAATTATGGTAGGAAGGATTATTTAAGACCATTACACGTGGACCCAATCCACAACCTTGCATGAGAAACCAATGTCTCTCATACAAGGGCTCTTCTTTTGTTTCTTATTTATTTTGTCTTTGTGTGTTGTATGGAACCATTAGTAAAGAATACATCAGACTAATGTTGGCGGGTACTCCCTCATGGATAACTAGCTCGTATTCTGGGTATTAGTTACTAATTGTTATTTTGCATGGTCTGGATGGCTGTTAGTGGAAGCCTTGGCGGTTCGCCCATCCGGGGTTATAATAGCTGCTCGGCTGACCCCCATCCAGATTCAGTTTTATTTTTATTATCTTAATTTCAAAACCTGAATCCCAATCCGTACTGGGAGTCAGTTGGCATCAGTCAATGCCAACTGATGATCATTATAGAAGGGAAGCATGTAGGTTTTTATCCGAATTCACAGACAGTGGAGGCCCAACTGGTGTTGACATCACCATTATAGGGTCAAAGCTGTCTGAATTCGCTCCATCCGAGTGATTGGGAAATTGGACAGTAGATGTTTACAGTCCACCTGATTATTCTGCCATTACTTTGGTCCCTTGACCACTTCATTCTGTGTTTCGCCTTCTGTCTAGACTCGCATCTATATTTTGGGTCAATTAATTTTACACTTCCATATATCTTTATGCATGATAATATTATATACTATTGTGGTCTGTACTTATTTTGGGATCCTTCCCTTGGACAATAGAAGTCTAGATCTTAAACAGATATTGCTTTATAAATTTCCAACGAAAACCTCTTTATAAAATCCGGATCTGAGTAAGGGATAAATTCTTCAGTTATGACTAATTCATATTCTGTCAAGGGTTGTATTTTGGGGAATTAAGAAGCAGATTCAGCGATTAGGTCTCGCCTAGACTGAAAGGGTCTGTGTTTTAACTGAGAGTCTAGTACCTGACAGGGAATGATTTTCAAATCCATTATTTTCCAAAATTGCTGGTTGATGGAAATGTAAGATTAAGTGCTACACCGAGATGGGGTCCACTTGGATTCAAATACAGTGTAGTAAATAATCTTAGAGGAACATCATCCAGGCCTTGGTTATTTTCCAAGATAGGGTTGAGTTTTCTTTCAACTGCTATCCTCTTCTGCCAAAGCCTACTTTTGAGTCTTGAGTGAGTGCATCCGGAACGAACTAATTTATTAGTTCGTTTCATTAGTTTGTATCTCATAATCACCCGGAAGGAAGTGAACACACTAGTGGTTCACTGAGAGCCGGGAATTCTTGATCCATACTCCTTCATTCTGATGGGGAGCTGTCTTTTACTACCAGGGTCAGATTTTCAAAACCTCCGAGTGATAGGTTTAAATGCTTTCTTTACTGCTTTCTTTAAACCGCTTTCATTAGAGGTCACTCGGTTGTATTGAGAGTTGTGTAACTGCTACTAGGATTGACAGTTAAGGGATAGTTTAGGGCTTAATTCAAATCTTTGGGTGTGACATGGGAGAATGATAGTGGTACTTGGCATTTCAATAAATGATGTGTCGGGTGTTGCTTTTCCACCACAGATGAAGTAACACACCCAGGCCAGGGCAGTTATGAATCTGTGGTATCTTAGAATTTGCGGTCTTAAGAACATGTGAACTCATATTGCAAGTACCTGTCTGTTAAAGGGAAAGCCTTATTGAAAGCATGAGAATTAGCTATCTGATAGAATCATCCCAAACAAAGATCTGCGTATGAAAATGGAAGTTTAATATTGCTGTATCCCGCTCTTGTCCAATTTTCATTCTTTTCTTCCTGTCCTTTCTGTCTACATTGTGACTCAACTTCACGGTTGGCACAATGCTCCTTTTCCTTGCTTTCGTAGATAATGTTTATTGCATTCCTAGAATAATTCTTATCCGCTTTCTAGAATAGATTTATTTGCTTTGTAGATTAATTTAACTGCTTTCAAGATCTAGTTTAAATTCATGTTAGTAGATATTAATCATCTTTCAAACCTATTGAGCAATACGAATGGAAAATCTAGTAAAACGACGTGGGACCTGCTTCTATCGCACATCCTCCAGTGAACGATCCGGTCTTACTATAAATTACTGCAATTTTTGACTCCGTGCGCTTTCGGGAGCACAGTTTCTTAACTACGAGCAATAAAAACATGACTACGTATAAATATATCCCTAATCACAACACCGCCATCATAAGTTGGTTTCATTACATAAAATCTAAACCAGGACCATGATTTTTCGGAAAATACTCATGTAGTGGGAATTAGTCAAAAGTTTCATGGCAGGAAATCTTATGGCAAGAATTGATGAGAAGTATCATGGCATATTTGCCGGGGATCCTCAGTGTGACAGGCTGAAGGTCAACCTATCCCGGCTATGCCATGAGATTTGTCAACATTTCATGACAGAGAGGACCACGGCGCCATTTGAAACCAAAGCACCATACTTGAGTAATAAAAAGACTAATAATCTTGATATATCCCTAAACCCTTTCCCGTGAATCATAACGCCTTTCATTTAATAAATCTAACCTGGTATAATTTTAGCAAAAGCTCGTGGTGACGAAACTTGTCAAAAAGTTTCATGGCGCCGTTGCCGGGGAGGATGCAGCGCCGTTTTATTTAGAGAATTACATTCCTCGTTGCTCCTAGAATAGCCTATACATATAATTATAAATATTCACCTTCAGAACCACTTCTAACCTGGGGATTGTACAGGTACTGTCATTATTGAAGCCGTTGTTCTATGCAAAGGAGGAAGCAGACGCCAGCCGAGATCCCGTTTAATTCAGAGATAGAAAAGACAGCTCGACGTATTAGGGCGGAGACTAAACGAAGAAGGGAACGGGAACGACAGGCATTACTTTCACCAAGCACCAGCAGCGATATCTCCGAAATGGCAAACCCTGACATCCCACCAATCATTCAACCCAATCCCCCACTTCACAACATTGAGGAAGACCCCGAAGATGCTGATCATGATGATTTGGATGATCCCCCTCCCCAGATCATACAAGGAGGTGGGAATCCACCAAACATGGACCAGCAGCACTTCGAGGCACCCCCTCCCAACCCGAACCAAAACCCACCAAACAACCAAAACCAACCAAATCAGCAAAATTTCCCAAACCAACAGAATCAGCAATACCATAACCCCCATCAGAATCCCCCGAATCCGAATGATTTCAATGATCCGAGGAACTATTTCATGCCTCAGAACTACTACCCACAGCAGTACCAAGGCGGGCCTGAGAACAATCATCAAGCAGCTGCTGCTGCTGATTACATGCAGCCGATTTTAGAGCCATATCTGAATATTCCTGGACAAGCTCCATTCTTGGCTCGGAACTTTGAACTGAAACCGGCCCTAATCAATCTAGTCCAGAGCAACCAGTTTGCCGGAGCAAGTCATGAAGATCCCCATGATCACCTGCAAACCTTTCTAGAATTGTGTGACACGATCAAGAATCGCGATGTACCCGCAAACACTATTCGACTAAGGCTATTTCCCTTCTCTCTGACAAGCGGAGCACGAACATGGTACAAGTCACTGCCCGTAAATCAGAAGTCTACATGGGAAGATGTGATCAGAAACTTCCTAGCAAAATACTTCCCGGAGTCCAAGGTGGATGAATGCCGCTCCAAAATTGCGGAATTCAAGATGAAACCAGACGAGTCCTTGTATGATGCAAAGGAAAGATTCTTCAACCTACTCAGAAAGTGTCCTCAACATGGCTTCCATGACTGGGAGAGACTGAGAAAATTCTACAGTGGTCTGACCCCAGCATGGAAATCCATGCTTGATGCTGCCGGTGGTCAACATTTGCTCTACATACCGATGGACCAAGCCTGGGCAAAGATTGAAGCCATGAGTGTCAACCGTTCTGTTCTAACTGATGATGGTAATCTCACTCCCCCTCATAGTTTATGTGCTGTAGGTACAGTAGAGAAGTCAGACATTGAAAAACTTCAAGAGCAAGTGGCAGCGTTGTCTGTAAATCAAGGAGTTGGAAGTTCTGCGCAGGGACAGCAAACTGATGTGATCTGTGGACTGTGTCAAGGCGCTCATGCAACTGACACATGCGAGCAAGTCACAGCTGAGAGCTGTAACTATGCAGGAGCCTTTCCAAATAGACACCCGAATTTGTCTTATTCAAACAACAACGCCTTAAACTCACATCTCTTTAACAAGCCACAGCAATAACAGTTCAACCCTCAGCAGAACCGAGGATTCAATCAGAATGGGGGCCAACATTTTCAGAATCCAGGTTTCCAACCTCAGATCCAGCAGAGGCCGCCTCAGAATTTCCAGAACTTTCAGCCCAATCAGAGTTTCCAGCCTCAGTTTGTCCCAAACCAAGGCCAGTGGAATCAGAATCAGCATCAAAATCAGAATCAGAATCAAAAGCCTCCTTCAAGGCTTGAGAATCTGATGACTGATTTCATCACTAGTCAGAAAGAGATCAACAATCAACTGCAGGCCTCCATCAGAAATGTGGAGACCCAAGTTACACAGATGGCTAATGAGATGCAGAAAAGGGACAAAGGAACGTTGCCTAGTACTCCGGAAAAGAACCCGCAATGCAAGGCAATAACCTTGAAATCTGGAAGAGTGCTAGCTGGACCAAAGGGAGCAGATACTGGAGCGGAATTCGAAGAGGATGATATTGTTGACAATGCTGGTAAGGAAGCTGATAATGGGAACGAAGCGGAAAAAGAGACAGCCGAATTGCAGACTGAAGCTGCGCCCGAATTGGCTGAAACAGATAAGGGTACAGGTGAAGGTACAACTTCCTTCCCTTCACCACCAAAAATTGCTAATAACAAGTACATGCCCAGGATTCCTTATCCTGCGCGGCTTAAAAATAAAGAACATGATCTTAAATTCAAGAAATTTCGGCAACGATTAAAGTCTGTAGAGATAACCATTCCTCTCACAAAAATGATTTCCGAAATGCCCATCTATGCTAAGTTCTTGAAAGAATTGATTTCAGGAAAAAGGCAGGTTGAGCAGGAAGAGGTAATTATTCTCAACAGCACATGCAGTGCCATCGTTCAGAGGAGAATGCCTGAAAAGAAAGAGGACCCCGGATGTTGCACACTTCCAGTACAATTCGGAAAGGCCAAAGTGAGTATGGGGCTTTGTGATTTAGGATCAAGCATCAATGTGATGCCACTAGCTATGGCTGTTCCCCTTAAGCTTGGAGAAATTCAACCGATCAAGATGAGACTGCAACTTGCAGACAGATCGATCACTCAGCCCGTAGGAATCCTCAAGGATGTTGTGGTCAAAACCGGGCAGGTTCTTTTCCCGGTCGACTTCATCGTCCTCGACATTGAAGAGGATTCTGAAATGCCGCTTATCCTTGGACGCCCATTTCTAGCCACTGGTGGTGCACTGATTGACGCTAAATCCGGAAAAGTCACCTTAAGGGTCGATGGCGAGGAGATCATCTTTGATATGGAAAAATTGCAGAAATTTCCGAATGACAGTTCTTGTTTTTCATTTGAAAATGTAATAGTTAGGGAGGAGCTTGACTCTGAACTTGATTGTGAAATGATGCTGGATGAACCATCAAAGCAGGTACTGAAGCCTGCTGGCGTGGAGCACAAGGGATGCAAAGCTGTTCACTTCGCCGATCCCGAAACAGGGGATTTGGAGGAATTTGACGGCATCGACTTCCATGATGACGCCAACCAAGAGGAGGAAGAGGATCCTGTACTGATGCAGGATCCCGAAGGTAAATCTGTTCTCCCACTACCCAATTCTCGCAAACTACTCCCTTCCGTTGAATGTCCACCAGAGCTTGAACTTAAAACATTACCCGATCATCTCAAGTACGCGTTTCTCGCAGAACATAAAAAGTTACCCGTGATTGTTTCGGCTAAGCTCTCCCAAGAGCAAGAAAATGCTCTGGTGGTCGTTCTTAAGAAACATGTACATGCAATAGGTTGGACCATTTCTGATATAAAAGGAATAAGCCCTTCTATTTGCATGCACAGGATTCTAATGGAAGAAGAGTTTAAACCCTCCCGTCAACCTCAGAGGCGATTGAACCCCCTTATGCAAGAAGTGGTAAGGAAAGAAGTTATCAAGCTCTTAGATGCTGGTATAATCTATCCTATCTCTGATAGCAAATGGGTTAGCCCAGTGCAGGTCGTACCCAAACGAGGAGGGATGTGCATAACCAAGAATGAGCAAGGAGAAGAGGTTGCAAC
This sequence comes from Hygrophila difformis, assembly GCA_030278955.1. Classification (NCBI taxonomy): domain Eukaryota; kingdom Viridiplantae; phylum Streptophyta; class Magnoliopsida; order Lamiales; family Acanthaceae; genus Hygrophila; species Hygrophila difformis. The sequence goes on from JAOANR010000004.1 coordinate 37,296,135, forward strand.
CAGGCCAGTGACCGGATGGAGAGTTTGTATCGATTACCGGAAGCTGAATGAGGCCACACGCAAGGACCATTTTCCATTGCCATTCATTGATCAGATGCTTGAGAGGTTGGCAGGGAGAGAGTTTTATTGCTTTTTGGATGGTTATTCTGGTTATAATCAGATTGTTATTTCTAGTGAAGACCATGATAAAACCACTTTTACTTGCCCGTACGGCACTTTTGCCTATCGACGGATGCCTTTTGGTTTGTGCAATGCACCTGCTACTTTTCAAAGATGCATGATGTCTATTTTCTCTGAATTTATCGAAAAATGCATTGAGGTCTTTATGGATGACTTCTCTGTATATGGAGATACGTTCGAAGATTGTTTGACCAATCTTGCTAAGATTTTAAAGAGGTGTGAGGACACTAACTTGGTTTTAAATTGGGAAAAGTGCCATTTTATGGTCACTGAGGGCATAGTGTTAGGTCATCGCATTTCTCGTGCAGGCATTGAAGTTGATCCAGCCAAAGTTTCCATCATTTCCATTCTCCCTCTTCCTAACTCGATCAAATCAGTTAGGAGCTTCTTAGGGCATGCCGGTTTTTACCGGCGATTCATTAAGGATTTCTCTAAAATTGCCAAGCCGCTCACTAATCTGCTTTGTAAAGAAAATCATTTCTTAATAAATGAAGCGTGTGTCCAAGCCTTTGACACGCTCAAGAAGATGTTGGTTTCTGCACCGATAGTGCAACCACCCGATTGGTCACTGCCTTTCGAGGTAATGTGCGATGCTAGTGGTCTCGCCGTAGGCGCAGTTCTTGGACAACATAAGGATGGGAGACACTGCGTAATTCATTACGCAAGTCATGCCCTGAATGAGGCTCAAGTTAATTACACCACAACGGAAAAAGAGATGTATGCTGTAGTCTTCGCGTTTGACAAGTTCAGACAGTACCTAATAGGTACAAAGACCATAGTATACACCGATCATACAACATTGAGATACTTGTTTAGCAAACAAGATGCAAAACCTCGATTAATCAGGTGGGTACTTCTGTTGCAAGAATTCGACATCATAATAAAAGATAGGCGAGGTCGAGATAATGGTGCTGCTGACCACTTATCTCGATTAGATAATGATAAAAAGGAAAAAGCCGTCAATGAAGATTTCCCGGACGAACAGTTGTTCGCGTTGCATCTGCATAATCAAGCTTGTCCATGGTTTTCCGACATCGCTAACTTCTTGGCATGCGGAGTAACCCCACAGTTTTCGAACTATCATCAGAGGAATAAGTTCAAACGAGATGTATTAAGTTACTTCTGGGAAGAACCTTATCTCTTCAAACACTGCCCTGATTTAATAATCAGGCGATGTGTGACCGAGCATGAAGCTTATCAAATTGTCAGAAAATGCCATGAATCAGAATATGGAGGTCACCATGGTCCCGCTCGAACGGCCCACAAGGTCCTCGAATGTGGATTTTATTGGCCTCACATCTATGAGGATTGCAGGACATTTGTTAAGGGCTGTGACAGATGCCAAAGATTAGGAAACATCTCCAAGAGGGATGAGATGCCTCAAAAGGGGATTCTCACGCTTGAGATCTTTGATGTATGGGGCATTGACTTCATGGGACCGTTTCCACCATCTGGTGGAAACTACTATATCTTGGTAGCTGTCGATTACGTATCCAAATGGGTCGAGGCTGTCGCATTACCGACCAATGATGGTAGCCAAGTCATCAAGTTCCTCAAGAACAACATTTTCAGTCGGTTTGGCGTACCTAGGGTGGTGATATCTGATGGAGGAACACACTTTATTAATAAAGGTTTTGAAACTTTAATGAGTAAAAATGGGATCCTCCATAAGATAGGCACGCCTTACCATCCTCAGACTAGTGGTCAAGTCGAAGTATCCAATCGCGAAATCAAACACATACTCGAAGCCACTGTCGGGATAACCCGTAAGGATTGGGCACGTAAGCTCAATGATGCTCTATGGGCATACCGCACAGCATATAAGACTCCCATCGGGATGTCTCCATATAGGCTGGTCTTCGGAAAAGCCTGTCATTTACCCGTAGAGCTAGAGCATAAAGCTTACTGGGCCGTTAAAACGCTTAACTTCGATCCGAAAGTTGCTCAGAGCAAACGTAAGTTGGACCTCAATGAAATTGAGGAAATACGAGCGCAAGCTTATGAAAGCTCTCGAATTTACAAGGAGCGGACCCAGAAGTTGCACGATCGCCGGATCAAACCTAAGTATTTTTATGTTGGTCAACATGTGTTATTGTTCAATACTAGGTTGAAGCTGTTCCCCGGAAAGCTCAAATCTAGATGGGAAGGACCACATGAAGTACTAGAGGTGTTCAAAAATGGAGCTGTCAGGATTCGAACTGGCAGGGGCGATATAGTGGTGAACGGACAACGATTGAAAGAGTACCTCGGACAGTTCGATCCGGAGAAAGAAAGCCAAGCAGTGGCAGACCCGGCCTACACTCAATAAGAAACAGCATTTAAAAACACAAAAATTTCAGTTTATATATATATATATAGTATATATTTACAGTATTTATTTCATGGCAAGAAAGTACCCAAAGATCAATTAAACATTTAGAGTACTAAGACTCTAAATGTGAGGATGTTGATATTTGGAGAAAATCTAATGCATTTCATTCAGCTATCTTGCAGAAGTTCGGAACCACCAAAAAGAGGAGCAGATAACAGTAACATGGAAAACCAGGTTCTTGGTTGGATTAGTTCTATAAATCTGAGAAAATGTTATCGGGAGTTGAAGAAATTCAATACCCGAAATAAAATTCACAGATAAAATGGAACTAACCCAACCTAATTTTATGCAAGTGGATTATTTTAAATTTTCAGCCAGCATTTTGAATTTACTTGGACTGAAATTATTCAGCCCAAATCAAATAAAATGGACGCAGGCCCAACATCATACTCGGGCCCAGTCCAAGAAAATTTGAAAATTCAAAAAATTCTTTGTCGCGGAAGGACCTTTGTCGCGATGTCGTGCATCGCGACCAGGCCCTGTTCCGCGACAAACCCCCTTTTTCTCTTTCTTAAACTTTCCCCACATCTTGTCGCGATGCACCTTGTCGCGGAGCATGACTCCGCGACCAAGCCCTGCTCCGCGACACAACCTGCGTTGACTGTCTCCATACTGAACTTTGTCGCGGTAGCCTTGTCGCGGAGCATGACTCCGCGACCAACCTTCAACTCCGCGACCTCTCTAATGTCGCTATGCCTTGTCGCGGAACCTTGTTCCGTGACAAAGTCTCGGATTCCGCGACAAAAGCTCAAGTATTTATACCCCCCCCACCCCCTCCAGTTTCTTTTCACCTTCTCTTGTCATTTCAACTTCTTTCAGTTTCTGCATCTTCCTCTTTCCCCCATTTTTCTCTCATCCGAACGAACACCACGTGTTCTTCGCACCCTTAGCACTCTTTTTCTAGGAGAAACTATGGACCGATTTCATGGACTCCTCCCAAACCTTGGACCCGTGCCTAGACCCGAGCCAAGGAGGGGAGGGTAAACCCACTTTTCCCACCTGTTCATGGCCTCTATCGAACTCCTTTGCTTCTTTTTCTTATTTTTGGGTTGAGAATGACATAATGTGGTTTGTGTGAGTTTTTGTTTTCTCTGTTCTGCGATTTTGAATGCTCTCGGTTTTAAGGAGCTCTTTGAAGTCCTTTTGAAACCCTTAAAAACCTACTTGAGAGTTTGTTTTAAAACTGTTAATAGATAAGATTTTTGAAAGTTTAAAACTGGAAAGAACAAATTGATGAACATTTGGGTATTGTTTTGAATATCTTGATGTTATTGGTTTGATTGATCTTGATGTGATGTGTACAGTGTTGTTTTGGTGTAATAAAAGAGGTAAGATCTTTTTGGACACATTTGTTCTCATGTTAGAAATCTCATGGGAATAAATGTTTGTTTGTTTATGGAAACATAGTACAAACACCCAATAGGAAGCTTCCACTTTAATAAAAGCAACTTTTAGAAAAAGACAAAAAGAGTCATTTTTGTTTAATGTTTGACTTGAGTTTTTGTTCCCAATGGAACACTAGTGTGAGTAAGATAGCAGCATTTTTGTCACCCAACTGCTATCCTTTTCAAAAATCCAAAATGGGACCACTCACATCCCACCTTTGTTAAATAAAACAAGTCAACCATTTTTAAAATTAAAAATAGTGTTTGCAAATTTTTGGATGCTTTAACTGTCCAAACAGTCCAAGCTATCCAAAAACAACAGATCCGTTCCGCCACGTCTCCATTGCACATTCCAATATTCGAGCATTCCATTTCCATCTATCCATCTCATTCCACTTCCAACAAGTGTCTCGGACTTGTTTAATAAAACTGAAAACTTTTGGGCCCTATGGCCCATTAAAAAGATTTTAGGCCCTATGGCCAATTTTATTTTATTTTGGGCTCTTTAGCCCATTTAAAACTGAATATTATTTACATGTGCTTTAAATTAAAATTCAAGTCAGAAATTTAATAATCTCACATCTAGAGCAAAGCTCTAAATGTGAGGATGTTGGTTTCTGAACTTGAATAATTTCTGAAAATCACATAAAAATTGGATTCATCACTTCTTATCTTTTCAGGGGTAATCCTCCCATTCCAAATCCTGCACCAGAAGGAACCAAGTTGCTGGACTTGCCGGTCGAACTCCTTGGTGAAATTCTCTCCCGGATAGGAGAGGATGAAATCAAGGGGGTGTTTACTGCACAACGAGTATGCAAGAAGTTCAGAGATGCTGGAAACCTTGCCATCGTGTACAAGCGATGCGAGGTTAACACCTCCACTGTGAAGAGATGGCAAGTAAGGATCCGTCGGCAGAAGGAGAGATTCCTGCGAAGATGCACAGCGGCAGGAAACTTCAACCTTCAGCTCATCCCAGCACTCAGGGCATTTGCAGAGGGGAATGAGGAGCGCGCTTGTGAACTGCTACGCCCGGGACTTGAGGACAACCATAAGACGTCAATCTTCACCCGCGGATTGATGCTTATGAGTAAGACGGACGAAGGCCAAGTTGAGCAGGGAATCAGAATGATCGACAGGATGGTGACAGATCGATCAGTTTTTCGGTATACGTCCCTCAACGTCCTCGCTTGGATAACAGACCACCCAGACAACCCACAACTGTGGGCAGGCCAAGGAGTCAGAGTCTATTGCCCGAGATGGCATGCACCTCTGAGAAACCGCGATTGGTGCCTGCGTTGTGAGCTTTCCAGCTGTGTCCTCTGGCTCCGATACATGCCCTGAAGAAAGAAGGACGAATCCTGATCCCACTTTACCCTGCTTTGTTTTATTTCCATCTCAGTAGTAGTAATTTGCAAGGGACTTTCTCCTTTTGTGTGTGCAGGTTTGTATTAACTGCACGAGGATCCCTTGCATCGGTTGTATTTATTCGCTTTCCCTAATTGGAACTCAGTTTTTGAGACCACTGAACAATTCTTTACTGCTTTCCTTTGAAAAGATGTCTGCACAGTCCGAGATGAATAAGTGACTGTCAGACCAAAAATATGCTGTTGACATACTCAGTATGTCAGCAGTGCCTCTTTACTGCTTTCAATTAAATAACCAGCAAAAATATGCATAGACTTGCTCTAAATTCACAGGTTGAATTTAGGCTTGTGATTAAATTTTCAAACTTTTAAATTGGGATAATATAATTGAGAACATGCATGACACGAATTCCTGAGGTTTTGAGCTATAAAAATTTAATGATGCGATCAGCTTATTGGGTAATAAATCTGCATGTTAGAGATTTCGATTGAATAAAGTGTTAGAATTAAGTTTGGATTAAATTTAAGAATATTGTATGACATGAATCAACCCAACCTTGTGAGATTTGAGCCATGAGTCACTTTTACTCATTCATTTTCTTTGATGTGTGAATCATTTTGATTAAAGGAAACTAGAACTTGCGATTGGGACCGATTCAAGACCATGCCATATTCCCGAAATCGAGCATATGATCGAGGCACCTAGAAAACCCAAATTTTTGGCCTTCGTTTGAAATCCAAACCCAAAAATATTTTCCCTTTAGGATTAACCAATTTGAGCCTATAAGCCTAATTTTTCTTTGAAGCCCTTCATATTATTCCCAGCCTTACAAAAAGACCAAGAAATTCAAACCCAAGTGTGCAAGGATGAATCCTATCAAAGGCATTACAATTTTTGATCATTAATGAAAACTGTAAATCGGTATTCTATAAACCGATTCAAAAAAAAAAAAAAAAGAGAGAAGTTGAATTTCATTCAACATCAATAAATTGCGAATGACAAGCAATTAGACAATAGTCTAATGTCATGCAAAAGAAAAACAAAAGAGAGAAACATTGATGATCATAAAGTTTAAATAAAAATGCCAAGTTATGATAGAATTAATTTTTACCACTTCTTAGCCCAATATTCCCCTTTCCTACCTAATGTTACAACCGTACGCCCCGTTATAACCCTCGAATAAGACCTCATGATCTCGATTTGAAGAAATGAGCCGGTGGCGAGTTGGTCTGATTGCAAGCTTATGGGATAATTTAATTAAATTTGATTTTGAGCGTACATGATTAAACCTCAATTGAGAGTGAGTGAAATTTTCCGATTCTCTTATAAGTGATGCTCTGTTTCATTAAGAATATTCATGTCATGCCTTAATTCTAATTTTTAACCTTTGCATCTTTCAAACATGATGTTCATGAAGGTTGATAATAATGTTTGATTTGTAGGCCCGATGTAGTGAGCGAGTATCATTTCATTAAAACTGCAATCAAGGGAATTCAATACTTGTAGTTTTTGATTGTCTTATCCCAATCTAAAAAGAATGATATTTTTGAAGCCACGAAAATGAATTGAATATGTAGAGTCCGTGTTCTTACGAACATTGACTCTGACTGCTCGGGGACGATCAGTATTAAATGTGAGGATGTTGATAATGGCCAAAAATGACCATTATTTTCAATCCATTTCCGTGTCTTAAACGGGCATTTGATCGCATTCCGGTCTTACATTAAGTAAGAAAGCAGTCGAATTAGACTAATTTATGCATAATTGTAAAAATAATAAGCTGGTGTGAAAAAGACATAAATATGTAATTTTATTACATATTTATGTTAGAAAAATCCAAAAACATGAGAAAAAGAAAAGGAAACAAAAAGATGGGAAAAAGATAGAAAAGCCCACAAAAAGAATATTTTCGGCCCATCTGGCCCAATCCAGCAGGCCCAGGAAGACCTTTGTCGCGGAAGCCCTTGGCGCGATGCAGTGTTCCGCGACAAAGGAGGGGTTCCGCGACCAAGACACACAAATGAAGAGGAGACCTGCCAAGCCCTTGGCGCGATGACCTTTGTCGCGATGGCATGCTCCGCGACAAAGGCATGTTCCGCGACCAAGATGCACAAATAGAGACACAAGACCCAGTCGAGAAGCCTTGCCACATGCAGTGTGTTCCGCGACCAACTTGATGCTCCGAGACAAAGCTGTGATGTGTGTGATGTCTTAAGACACAATGGGCTAGAATCAAGGCCCATGGGCTTAGGGTTACACTTCTATAAATATGAGGTGTCTCCCATGAGCCAGAGGTTGGTTGGAATTTTGTTGAGTAGAAGTTCTTGAAGGCAAAGCAGTAGGAGTTCTCTCTTAGGTAGAGTAGTTTAGGTTTATTTTCATGTATTATTTAATTTTTGCCCTTAGTTTAGCTTAGTTTAGTGTTTTACTGTTCACAGTGCTTAGATAGCCATTTTTATACTATGTTTTGTTTTCTAAACTCTTGTTTTAGGGTTTGTAATACCCAAATCATGGGTATTAACAACACCCCTTCAATAATATGGGAAAACATTCATCATTTGTGTCCCAAATCATGAAATGGGTCTCACACCCCATGGATTTATGCTTTCTTTTTCATTTTGGGGTCATTTGACCCCCATTTTGTTATTTTTATGTTTACTGTTGGCTTATTATGGATAATGTTGTGTGGATGTGTGATCAAACCCTAGATTAGGACTCTTGCTTTATTTTTAATGTTCTGCCCAGCCTTGTTATTTTTGTTTAAGCATGTTCTTCCTTATTTTGAATGTTTCTTGCTTACTTTTAGCTTGGAATAGCTTTTTGATCTGAAATAGGGTGAGATCACGCTGTTTGCATGCCACTGTTCATTTCTGCTTTTTCTGACTTTTGTCCTGAACCACCTTGGGCGCCAACCGCCTTCTGGCGCGGAACCACGTTCCGCGACAAAATGGCTGTTCCGCGACCAAGGTGTTTCAAGACACTTGTCTCCATAATTTAAAACCCTTTGTCGCGGAATACCTTGTCGCGGAGCCACGTTCCGCGACAAAACTGTCCATGCATAGCGACAAAGGAGCCAAACTCATGCATTTTGTCTTCATGGCTTTTGTCGCGGAATCATCTTGTCGCGGAGCCACGTTCCGCGACAAAATCCCATTCCGAGACAGAAAAATTATGCTATGTTCCTTGATCTTTGAACACCTTGTCGCGGAACACCTTGTCGCGGAACCACGTTCCGCGACAAAATTTCCATGCATAGCGACAAAGGTTCAAATGCTTTAGAATTTTATGAAAACACTTTGTCGCGATGTCACTCTTGTCGCGGAGCCACGTTCCGCGACAAAATCTTGCATAGCGACAAAGAGGCGTTATGCTGCCAAAAATTCTAAAAAACTTGTCGGGATGTCCATGTCGCGGATCTCGGTCCGCGACAAAATTTATGATATCGCGACAAGGTTCCTCTCCCTCTATTTAATCTCAAAGAAACTTCATTCTCTCCCTATCTTATATTGCAACACTCACATCATAGCCCCACGGGTTAGGATGTAACATTCTGGAATTGCAATATAGGGTGTTATGCTGCCCAAATTTTGATTCTCCATTTGCATCACCTAACTGATTGAACCCTTGACTCATTAATGATTAAAGATTGAGATTAGCAATAATCAAACTTCAATAATCATATTGACTAAAGGACCTTTGTTCAATTGCCATTAAAACATTCTTGTATAAACAAATCCTGATGGCTTAAACAGATAATCTGGACTGTGATTAATTATGGTAGGAAGGATTATTTAAGACCATTACACGTGGACCCAATCCACAACCTTGCATGAGAAACCAATGTCTCTCATACAAGGGCTCTTCTTTTGTTTCTTATTTATTTTGTCTTTGTGTGTTGTATGGAACCATTAGTAAAGAATACATCAGACTAATGTTGGCGGGTACTCCCTCATGGATAACTAGCTCGTATTCTGGGTATTAGTTACTAATTGTTATTTTGCATGGTCTGGATGGCTGTTAGTGGAAGCCTTGGCGGTTCGCCCATCCGGGGTTATAATAGCTGCTCGGCTGACCCCCATCCAGATTCAGTTTTATTTTTATTATCTTAATTTCAAAACCTGAATCCCAATCCGTACTGGGAGTCAGTTGGCATCAGTCAATGCCAACTGATGATCATTATAGAAGGGAAGCATGTAGGTTTTTATCCGAATTCACAGACAGTGGAGGCCCAACTGGTGTTGACATCACCATTATAGGGTCAAAGCTGTCTGAATTCGCTCCATCCGAGTGATTGGGAAATTGGACAGTAGATGTTTACAGTCCACCTGATTATTCTGCCATTACTTTGGTCCCTTGACCACTTCATTCTGTGTTTCGCCTTCTGTCTAGACTCGCATCTATATTTTGGGTCAATTAATTTTACACTTCCATATATCTTTATGCATGATAATATTATATACTATTGTGGTCTGTACTTATTTTGGGATCCTTCCCTTGGACAATAGAAGTCTAGATCTTAAACAGATATTGCTTTATAAATTTCCAACGAAAACCTCTTTATAAAATCCGGATCTGAGTAAGGGATAAATTCTTCAGTTATGACTAATTCATATTCTGTCAAGGGTTGTATTTTGGGGAATTAAGAAGCAGATTCAGCGATTAGGTCTCGCCTAGACTGAAAGGGTTTGTGTTTTAACTGAGAGTCTAGTACCTGACAGGGAATGATTTTCAAATCCATTATTTTCCAAAATTGCTGGTTGATGGAAATGTAAGATTAAGTGCTACACCGAGATGGGGTCCACTTGGATTCAAATACAGTGTAGTAAATAATCTTAGAGGAACATCATCCAGGCCTTGGTTATTTTCCAAGATAGGGTTGAGTTTTCTTTCAACTGCTATCCTCTTCTGCCAAAGCCTACTTTTGAGTCTTGAGTGAGTGCATCCGGAACGAACTAATTTATTAGTTCGTTTCATTAGTTTGTATCTCATAATCACCCGGAAGGAAGTGAACACACTAGTGGTTCACTGAGAGCCGGGAATTCTTGATCCATACTCCTTCATTCTGATGGGGAGCTGTCTTTTACTACCAGGGTCAGATTTTCAAAACCTCCGAGTGATAGGTTTAAATGCTTTCTTTACTGCTTTCTTTAAACCGCTTTCATTAGAGGTCACTCGGTTGTATTGAGAGTTGTGTAACTGCTACTAGGATTGACAGTTAAGGGATAGTTTAGGGCTTAATTCAAATCTTTGGGTGTGACATGGGAGAATGATAGTGGTACTTGGCATTTCAATAAATGATGTGTCGGGTGTTGCTTTTCCACCACAGATGAAGTAACACACCCAGGCCAGGGCAGTTATGAATCTGTGGTATCTTAGAATTTGCGGTCTTAAGAACATGTGAACTCATATTGCAAGTACCTGTCTGTTAAAGGGAAAGCCTTATTGAAAGCATGAGAATTAGCTATCTGATAGAATCATCCCAAACAAAGATCTGCGTATGAAAATGGAAGTTTAATATTGCTGTATCCCGCTCTTGTCCAATTTTCATTCTTTTCTTCCTGTCCTTTCTGTCTACATTGTGACTCAACTTCACGGTTGGCACAATGCTCCTTTTCCTTGCTTTCGTAGATAATGTTTATTGCATTCCTAGAATAATTCTTATCCGCTTTCTAGAATAGATTTATTTGCTTTGTAGATTAATTTAACTGCTTTCAAGATCTAGTTTAAATTCATGTTAGTAAATATTAATCATCTTTCAAACCTATTGAGCAATACGAATGGAAAATCTAGTAAAACGACGTGGGACCTGCTTCTATCGCACATCCTCCAGTGAACGATCCGGTCTTACTATAAATTACTGCAATTTTTGACTCCGTGCGCTTTCGGGAGCACAGTTTCTTAACTACGAGCAATAAAAACATGACTACGTATAAATATATCCCTAATCACAACACCGCCATCATAAGTTGGTTTCATTACATAAAATCTAAACCAGGACCATGATTTTTCGGAAAATACTCATGTAGTGGGAATTAGTCAAAAGTTTCATGGCAGGAAATCTTATGGCAAGAATTGATGAGAAGTATCATGGCATATTTGCCGGGGATCCTCAGTGTGACAGGCTGAAGGTCAACCTATCCCGGCTATGCCATGAGCTTTGTCAACATTTCATGACAGAGAGGACCACAGCGCCATTTGAAACCAAAGCACCATACTTGAGTAATAAAAAGACTAATAATCTTGATATATCCCTAAACCCTTTCCCGTGAATCATAACGCTTTTCATTTAATAAATCTAACCTGGTATAATTTTAGCAAAAGCTCGTGGTGACGAAACTTGTCAAAAGTTTCATTGGCTAAACCCCGACGTCATCCCCAGGCTTCCTCTTCAGGCCCTCAAGATATCCCATCGTCCCCCGTTAACCGTAACAGGTTTTCTTCTCTTACTAATACCTTGGAGCCGGTTTCGCCTCCTCCCAGTCACCTTCCTCCCATCCATACAGATTCAGAAACCAGATCTCCTCCCCATCCCCCTCGACTTCCCCCTCGTCAAGTGGCCCCTACTCCGACTACCTCTTCTGTAATCCTTTCTGTTGTAACCTCTACTTCCAGAAACCGACCCTCATCTTCCTCCCACACTAACTCTAACCCTAACCCAACCTTTCCTCCCTCCATTTGGTCCCTTCAGCCTTCTGGGGCCATATCCAAATCATCCCTTTCCACTCTTCCATCCAACAGGCACACAGCAGTGATGGTGGAAGACCCTTCTACCCGCTCTAGTCGAAGATTCAAAGATCCGCTTTTTTCCAGGAGTGGACAACCACCGGACATGTCACCAACAATTGGTCCCGAGCCTATGGTCCCAAGCATGCCGCCACCTGGGATTCTATAATCCTTTTCCTTCTTTATTTCTCTTTTCTGTTTATCACTCCCATGCTTTGTTTATTTTTCTTTGTACTTTTAATGAATTTTAACATTTGCTGCTGGAATGTACAGGGGGCCGGTTCAGAATCCTTGTGTCGTGTGGCTAGGGACCTAGCCACCAACAGACGGATCGATCTTTTCACCATTTTTTAACCCCACATAAGTGGTAGCCATGCAGATCGCTATATTAGAAGAAGCAGATTCCCTCACTCCTTTAGAGTTGAAGCAGCCGATTTTGGTGGCGGCATTTGGATCATGTGGAATGATAATATCCAAGTTGAGATCGTTGAATGCCACTCACAATATATTGACATGTGTGTCTCCTCGTCCGATTCTAGAATTTTTATCACTATGGTTTATGCGGCCCCTAACAAATATAGTAGATCCTGGTTGTGGCCGGAACTATCTCGATTTAACTCCGGCAGAAAGGAACCGTGGCTAGTGGGAGGCGACTTGAACTGTTTTGCCAGCCTTTGTGAAGCTCGTGGAGGGAATTGCTCTATTCTCTCTACTTTGCAACTTAAATCCTGGATTGCTAATTCGGGGCTGATCGAATTAAGATGTTTTGGCAGCCCTTTCACTCGGGCTAGAGGGCTTATTAGAAGACGTTTGGACAGGCTTCTTGTCAATAAGAAATGGATGGATATCTTCCCTTCAAGCACAGTTGAAGTACTTCTTAGAATTCAATCTGACCATGCTCCTCTTTTTCTTAATATTGTCGATAAGGATGTCAACAGAGCTGTTTCTCATAACCATATCTTCTGCTTCCAAGTGGCTTGGCAAAGCCACCCAAATTTCCACAACATCCTTAATATGGCCCGGAACTCTTCTACGCCGGCCCATACCAAGATCAACAATCTTCAACAACACCTTAGCACATGGAATAAATCCCATAGCTCCCAACATAAATGAAGGAAATCCAGGATAAGAGCTCATCTTTGTGGCATCGAAATGAATCCTAATTGGGAGAACGACAGATTCTTACACAGACTCCACGACTAACTTTGCAAGGAGCTGGAGAAAATTCTAGCTAGTTGATGAAGAGACACTCTGGATCCCAAGAAGTACGAGGGATTAGAATCACACGGGGGATAGAAATACCAAATTTTATCATAATTTTGTTAAGAACCATGTCAACAAGAAATGCATTACAGTCCTGGAATATGTTCATGGTTCTGTCTGTCATGGAGAAGATAATATCCGCAACATGGTTACAGAATTCTTTACCAACATCTACAGAAGTGATTCTTCTAGCCAGGTGTTACATTTCAATTCTGTACCCTTCATAAATCATATTTCAGACCAGGAAGCTTCTTTACTTGATGAAATCCCTTCTTTGGATGAAGTTCACAAAGCTGTTAGAGATATGGCTCCCCTTAAATCTGCAGGTCCGGATGGTTTTCAGGCCTTCTTCTATCAACATAATTGGGACATAGTCGGCCGGTCAGTCCACCAATTCACCACTGACTGCTTCTTCAGTCACAGGAGTTTCGAGTCAATCAACAACACTCATCTAGTTCTCATCCCCAAGGTTCCTAATCCGAAATGTGTCACACAACTTCGACCCATCAGTCTTTGCAACGTCCTCTATAAGATCATGACTAAAGTGATGGCTAATAGACTTTCCAACATCATGCCTCATCTCATTAGCGAAGGACAATCCAGTTTTGTCAAAGGAAGATCCATACATGATAACATTATCCTTGGGCAAGAAATCTCACATTTCCTTGATAAAATCCAGAGCGACTCCTGGATATATGGCCCTCAAACTCGACCTTGAAAAGGCCCATGATAAATTGAGATAGGATTTCATTCATGATACTCTCTTGGCAGCAGGTTTTCCCCCACTTTTTTCTAACTTTGTTATGAATTGTATTAGATCTTCCTCTTTTCAGGTCCTTTGGAATGGCCAACTTTCTTCTCCCATTCTCCCAACTCGTGGCATTCGTCAAGTAGATCCCCTTTCCCCCTATATTTTCATCCTTTGCCTCGAGCGCCTCATTGGTCTCATCAACAAAGCTGTTTTGGATGGCCAGTGGAAAGCTCTTACATGGAACAAGGGAACTTTAAAAATTCCTTATCTTTTTTTCGCGGATGATATCTTGTTATTTGCCAAAGCTATTCCTTCTCAAGTTTATCTCCTCAAATCTATTCTTGATAACTTTTGTTCTATCTCTGGTTTATCTATTAACTTGAACAAATCCAAAATTATCTTTGATAATGTAACACCCCGGATTTGATAACCCAGGCCGGGATGTCACTGCCACACCTCCATAGCAAGACACGGATTCTCCGAGCTTACTAAAGAGGTGCAAGGCTATAGGTATCGCAAAGAGATTTTAAAAACAAGTCCGGAATCTATTTAAATTATAATAAATATGTCTCATCCACACATAATAATATTAAAAATATCATATCGCAGCGGAAATGATTAAAGTGGGCCGACATTGCCAAAACTCGGGATTTACATGCCCGATATGCAAGTATCATAAAAAGCGATAAAACAATGTTTAATAATTCCATCCCCCAATGCACATGCTATGCATTATCTCCGTACTCTGAAAGAAAGAGAAAAACAACAATTTTATCAGTATATAAAATAATGAGTAAGTCGATCCTAACATAGCAATAAAGGGGTTTAATTAAATAATTAAATTTTCCTCCTAGGCATGCATACGAAAATATTCTATTTACCAATTTAAAAACAAATAATTTAATCGTACACTTGAACATGCATTAAATTCATAGATAATAATTTAACATGTTATAAAATTTAAGACATAAATCTAAATGCAAAATTTAAAGACAAGAATAAATAAATAAATACATAAAAGTATTAAATCTTTTAATTTTTCCCGTTACGTCTCCGTTTCTCAATATTTAGTGTAGCCGGTCATCCGGCGGCCGCAGCCGTTTCGTATTTCATGTATTTCAAGTATTTCCAAGTATTTCACGATTGCGTCGCAATTTCATCAAGTTTAGTCGGTCATCCGGCGGCCGCAGCCGTATCTGCCATACCCAAAACACTCCGGAGCCTCGGGGAAATCCATACGGATAATCCCGAGAGTGTAGGCCATGTATCTCCCGCCATTTGGCGTAATATCTCATCTAATTTCTCTCGTCCATTATAGGCCCGAAGAGAAAGGCTAAAGGAGCACCCTGCAGAGCACTCACCCTCCGCCAAGTATCTCATATGTTTCAGTTTAGTGTAACGGGATTTTTCAAAAGTATAGATATATCGTATTTCAAGGTCTCGACCGTTTGTTTCGAAATTTCAAAATCTCTTCGATTTAAAATCACTTGGCGTCACAGTTTACGCCTTTTTAATTTAAAAATTCATCTCAAGTCCAAAAATTCTGAAATTTTCACGGTATATCAAAAACACCCTAACGAACAACTTTCGTGTTTTTAACAATTTCGTAATAAGTTGAGGAAACATGTCAAAAATTGAGTTTATTGCACAATATGTACACTGTCAGGATTCAGGTTTACCACAGTTCAGGAAATCGACGTTTTGACATACCAAATGGACTCCAAAAATTCTGAAATTTTATATGCACATACAAGACATAATTATCTACAACTTCCATTTAGATTGCAAAGATCAATTCAGAATAGAAAATATAGAAACGGGCTCATCAAGTTCGGACATCAACACTGTCAGATTTTCGAAAACGATTTACAAGGGAGTTTATGTTCGGATCATTTTGGGTAGCAAACGTTGATGAAAATGGCTGAAATTTTTACACAGGATAGATTAATGTGTTAGGAACAAAAGTCTAGTTTGAGTTTCTCGGATTGGATCCTCGAAACATGAGTTTTAATCGGATTTCAGAAATTGCGCAAGATAGGGTTTTTTGGTTCGGTTTTTTTTTACGTTTCGTTACAACGTGACTAAATCGGACACCCCTAAGCCACCCGTATTGATATGAAAGGCATCAACTTATAGTGATGGTGTTCTTGAGTCGTCCTAGGGTCGCTCGGCTCGTCCAAAGCTACTACGAACGGATCCTTGCACACGTCCTCTTCCTCCTTCGGTCACGAACGTGTTTACGAGTCCAATATTCGAAAGTTAGATTAAGGATTGGAGATAAAAACGAGAAAAGGAATCTGAGTACTCCTTACTAAAACTTTTGACAATTTCCGCACACGAGTATTTTCTTAAAATATATTAAGATTGAATTTATTGAATGAAAAGAGTTATGATTCTTGGGAAAGGGGTTTAAGGATATATTCCACTTTTTATTACTCATGTGGGAAACTTTGATTTCAAATGGAGCTATGAAACTCCCCGGCATGAAACTTTTGACAATTTCTTGCCATGAAGATCCTTGCCATGAAACTTTTGACAAGTTCCCACTATATGAGTATTTTCTGAAAGACAAAAATCCCGGTTTTCAATTTTATTTAATGAAACCAATTTATGAAGATGGAATTGGGATTAGGGATATATTTATAGGTTGTCACGTTTTTATTTACTCGTGTTAAGAAACTGTGCCCCCGAAAGCGCACGGTGTCAAAAATTGCAATATTTATAGTAAGTACCGGATCGTTCACTGGAGGATGTGCGATAGAAGCAGGGCCCACATCGTTTACTAAGATTTTCCACTCGGTTACTCAATTCAAGTTTGTGTTTGATTACAAACTACTTGACATAATTTAAAATAAGTTATGAAAGCAATGAAACAAAACAGATAAAATTATTCTAGAAAGCGAATTGAATCTAATCTGAGAAAGCAATAAAATTAATCTAAGAAAGCGGCAAAAATTATTCTAAGAAAGCAGGTTTAAAATGAGACAGAAGGGACAGGAAGAAAATAATAAAAATTGGACAAGATTCAGATGAAACACAGTTAAACTTCCATTTTAATTACACAGATCTTTGTTTGGGATAATCCTTTCAATTAGCTAACTCTCATGCTTCCATACCATGTTCCCTTTAACAGACAGGTACTTACAGTAAGGATTTACATGTTTTTAAGAAAACAAATTCTAAGATACCACAGACTCATAACTCCCCTTGCAATGCCTTGCGGGAGTATGTTAGTCATTTGTGGTGGATAAGCAACACCTGACAAATCATTAATTGAAATGCCAAGTACTCCCATCATTCCCCCATGTCACACCCAAAGTCTAGAAATAAACCTGAACTATCCCTTAACTCTCAGTCCTAGTAGCAATTAGAAGATCTAGTGACACATCCGAGTGACCTCTACGAAAGCGATTAAAAGAAAGCAGTAAAGAAAGCATTTAAAATCCTATCACTCGGGAGTTTCAAAAGCTTCGTACTGGTAGTAAAAGAAAGCCCCCAGTCAGGATGATCGGATGGGGATCAAGAATTCCCGGATCTCGGTGAACCGCTCGCAGTGTTCACTTCCTCCCGGGTGGTTATGAGATACAAACTAATGAAATGAACTAATAAATTAGTTCATTCCGGATGCACTCACTCAGGACTCAAAATTAGACTCTGGCAGAAGATGACAGTAGTTGAAAGAATACTCAACCCTACCTTAGAAAATAACCAAGGCCTATGTATTGTTCCTCTAGTATTATCTATCACACTTCATTTGAATTCAAGTGGACTCTGATTCAGTGCGATGTTTAATATAAGATTTCCAACACAAAGCAAGTCTGGGAAATAATAAATCTTTGAAAATCATTCCTAAACAGGTACTAAACTCTCAATTAAAACACAGATCTTTTCAGTCTAAATGAGACCTAATCGCTGACTCTGCTTCTAATTTCCCAAAATTAACCCCCAGTAGAATGTGAATTAGTCATAACCGTGGAATTTATCCCTTACTTAGATCCGGATTTTATAAAGGATTTATGTTGGAAATTTATTATGAGACATCTGATTTAAATCACGACTTCTATGTCCAAGGGAAGGATCCCAAAATATTTAGACCACAATATCTACATAATATTATCATGCATAGATTTATAAGGAAGTGTAAAATTAAATTAACCCAAAATATAGAGTGGGTATAGACAGAATGTGAGACACAGAGATGAAATAGCCGGAGATGAGAAGAATTATGGCTAAAAAGATGACTGAAATAACTGGGGTTATCTAGACTGCAAACATCTGCTATCCAGGTCCCAACTATTCCAGGTGGAACGGTTTTAGACAGCAGAAGACCTTAAATGACAGTGATCGTTATCATCAAGCTCCCTACTATCTGTGAAATGAGAGAAAAGACCTACATATTTTCTTACTATAATACCAGTCAAACAATGTTGATCGACACTATCTAATAGTATTACAGTTTGAGATTCGGGTTTGAAAATAATAAGAAAATAAAACTGTATTCAGACAGGGACTGACTGAGTGGCTACTTCATTTCCCGGTAAGAGGACCGTTTGCCTGACCTCGTCAATCACTATCCAAACCATGCAAAATAACAAATAGAAATGAATACATAGACTACGGGCCACTTCATTTCCCGGTAAAGGGACCGTTCGCCAACATTATTCTATGAAATCTTTCACTATTCGTTTCACACATCACAGGTAAAGACAAAATAAATAAAATAAAAATAAAAGAAAGTATTTTTGGCTTATCTTGCATGAGAGACATTGGTTCCTCATGCAAGGATATGGAAATTAATCCATAATCACTCTTTATGTCTAAATAATCTCTCATTCCATAATTAATTAATTAATTACAGCCCGGATTATGTACTTAGATCATTAGAGTTTAATTTTATAGAAAAATCTTTTAATGGAAAATTGAACAAAGTTCTTTACATCAATCTAATCCTTGGTTGAGATCATTGGATTTCAACCTCAAAATATTAATGTGAAGGTTCAATCATTTAGGTGGAAAAATGTAGAAATGAATATTTTGATGAAACTGCCAATTACGACGCTAAACAGATGTTACGACGCTATCCTAGGATAGCGTCGTAGGTGTAGCGTCGTAAGTGGTTATTTGCAGGTAAGAAAATATTTTGGGGTTCTACGACTCTAGACAAAAATTACGACGCTATCCTAGGATAGCGTCGTAGGTGTAGCGTCGTAGAACAAATTTTTCTTAAGTCCGAAGTAACTACAACGCAGAACCTTCACCTATGTCGCTAACCTAGGTTAGCGTCGTAGGGCGGTTAGCGTCGTAGTCCCCTCAGGGCATAAGTGTTGTTTCGGATAATGCAATCTATGCGATTGCAAACCCTATTTTTCAGATTCATGGTCCACAAATGCATCAAATAACAAAATAGCATGAAAGCAGTAAACTTAAAAAAAAAATGCAAAACAGTAAGGAAAACTAGCTAAAAACTACATCCATGAACCACAAACTCAAATGAGGGTTTCAACCAACATAACATGCATGAGAATCCAAAAGAAAGAAGAAAATAGAAAACCCACATGTAATGGAAAAAATAAAATAACCAAGTGGCCATTTAAACAAAAATAAAGTTTAAAATCCATGGACCAATGTCCATTTCATGATTTGGGACTCTTTTTGTGATTAACTTCCCGTTTATAAGAAAATGGCTTGATCATACTCATGATTTGGGTATTTCAAACCTTAATAAAAGTTTACAAAGCTGTAAATAATGAAAACAGTGGCTATCTAGGTCTAAAAATGCTAAGCACTTGCTAATCTAGACTAAGCAGTAGCTAAAAGCTAAGAACAATGCAAGGAAAATAAATAATACAAAAAAATTAAACCCTAACTAAACTAACTACCTACACACCTCTCAAGAACAGCAGTTTTTCTCCAAGTTTTGTATGCTGTGTTCTGAAGTGATTGATCCTAGGAGTCAACTTGTCCTTATATAGGTGGGAAACCCTAGGCCCATGGGCCCCCAGGCCTTGAAATTTGAATTCTGGCCAGGTTACGACGCTGAGCTTGACTTCGTCGCTATCCATTACTACGACGCTATAGGTGTAACGTCGTGTCTTCCACTTCGAATACACTCTTTGCCTCTAGGTGAACAGCCTACGACGCTATACTCCGTTACGTCGCTACACTTGGTCTACGACGCTATGTTTGACGTCGTAGTTCTTCCTTCAGAGTCCTGCCTCATTTTCTGCCTACGACGCTATACTCGGCCTACGACGCTGTACATGGTTAACGTCGTAGTTCAGTGTAGCGTCGTAATTTCCTGAAAAAATCGACTTTTTGTGGGTTTTTATTTCTTTTCCCATCTTTTTGTTTCCTTCTTTTTTCTTTCTCATGTTTTTTGATTTTTATAGCATAAATGTGTAACAAAATTACATATTTATGCATTTTTCATACCAGCTCAATATTTTTACAAATATGCATAAATCAGTCTAATTCTACTGCTTTCTTATCTAATATAAGACCGGAATGCGATCAAATGCCCGTTTCAGACACGGAAATGGATTGAAAATAATGGACATTTCTGGCCATTATCACTTACCAATGATCTAAGGGATGTAAACCTTGATCTACACGTTCCTACGGTCGTCGTTGGTCGCCGGGAGTCGCCGGAAGTTCGTCGAAAAGGTGTTTTGGCTTGGGAGAGTTTGAGAGTGAATGGGAGGCTATGGGAGGCTGACAATGGGGTGGAGATTAACCCTAGGTCGTCCTAATACTCCTTCCCCCGTCCAAAATCTACTTTCCATCGTCGGGTGTTGTAATTTTGGCAAGAAATTGCCGAAAACGCGTGAATGGCCGGATTCTGTGGTGCCACGCGGTGGTGGCGCGCTGGTAGGCCAAACGCCGCGCGGCCTCCGCCAGGACCTCGGTCCGGGCGGGTCCGTGCGATCCGATCCGTCAGGTCTTTTCCTCCTCTCTTTCGGGCTTCTATCCTTCCGTGTTTTCGGCTCGACTTTCCGGGATCTTTTCGGATTGTGATTCCTACCCTAATTTGTATTCCGACTTAAATTGATTTCATGTTTGAAATCTTAGGTTCGTCGGTCTTGGGTTTTCTTTCGACTTCCGTGCATTTTCGATTTTACGGGTTCTCGGAAACAAGACCTCTTTTCTCATCGGATTAAATTCTTATTTTATATCCTAAAATTAACGGGTATTACAATCTACTCCCCTTAATAATCAACTTCATCCTCGAAGTTGTGCTTTATCATCTCGCGAGTTCGGGAATTGTTTGATTCAGCGATTGTATTATTGTGTGTTGTTGTTTGTTATTATTTGACTGAACCCAGAATTGAAATTTCCAAGTTGCCCGTGAAGGGATCAAGTCATTACGTAATTCAAAACAATTGGAATTTGTTTATTTGGGGTACAAAATATTCGGACAAAAATATCCGGAAATATTCGGGCCGTCACATCCTCCCCCTCTTAAGACTACAGTTATGTCCCCATAACTGTGGTTGCATCATTTTGGAAAAGGGTCGGGTAACGCTCCTTCATATCCGCCTCTAATTCCCACGTTGTCGTCTCGGCTTCATGGTTAGACCAAAGCACCTTGACCATTCTCACGGTCTTATTTCGTGTTACCCTCTCCTTCACGTCTAGTATTCGTATCGGAATTTCCTCGTACCTGAAGTCATCCTCAAATTCAATTTCTTCCGGTTGGAGCACATGGGTTGGATCGTTGGCGTACTTCTTCAATTGGGAGACGTGGAATACATCGTGGACACGAGCAAATTGTGGTGGCAACGCTAGTCGATAAGTGATTTCCCACTCTTTCCAGGATTTCATATGGTCCTATGTATTTTCGTCCCGAGGGTTTTCTGTAGCATTGCAAAAAGAAAATGCGAGGCAATTCTACTATCTTTGTCAGGAATGATGTCGGGTGATACCCCATGTCGTCGTACTTCATTATCAATGTACGCTCGGGTTAAGTGAGTGGTGTAAAGTAAAAGAGATTAAGCAAAATCGAAAAAAAATAAAACCTCCTCCGTGACCCGCGCGGTGTCCGTGCGGTATGAGGCCTCAGCGCGCGGCGACCGCGCGGGCGCATCAGTTCGAAAAAAATAGTGCTCGCGCTCCGCGCGAGCCACTTTCCCCATTTCCCATCCGAGACCACTTCACATTTTCTCTCAAATTCGCCCTCTTATTCCCAACTTCTCCCGGTGCCGGCTTCGATTTTAATTTGTAAGGTATGCACCTACTACTTTTAGTTATCAATTTCAATTTTTATGCTTTGAACGACTTGATTTGTGAAGGGATTTAGGAATTAGGGTTTATGTACAAAAATTGGGGGTTTGTTATTTTTAGGCTTGATTTGTGCAAATTAGCAAGTATATGTGGTAATTGATGTTACTCTTGTTGCCTTGCTTGTATTTATGCCACAATGTGTTTATGTTTTTGGCAAATTCTTGTTGGATTTAAATCTTTAGGAAGACTATGAAGTTTTTGATTTTTGGTTGGTATTGGGGTGTGATTATTAGCTCATTTTTTTTGTTGTTTCGTGCTGTACGGAAATGATGAGTTGTTATTTGAGCGATCGTTTCGTTTTGTGGCAACTTCTATGTGTTTGTTAGTAACTTAGAATTTGGTTTATTGCGCACATAACGTGTTCGACGAAATGTCACAAAGGGTTTGGAATTAGCTTGAGCATATCTTTTGTCTAGATTACCTTCCGGTTTGTCCTAGCAAACGATAGGACTTGATGTTCTTATGGAATACTCATGTTGGAAGTCTATATTGTTGTCCCTTACGTATTTCTGCTTGAGTTTTGTATGGAATTTAGTCTTATAATTGGTATTGGATAATTTGCAGGATGTTGATCTTTTTGTGGGTTGTTTTGGCGTCTCTCATGTGTCCTCCGAGGACCAGGGGACGGGTTACTCAACGCGATGAGGCTGGCCCTAGCACTGCCGCTCCGGTGATGCCTGATTCTGATGAGAGCGAGTCCGATGAGGACGAGGAGCAGCGGGGCCCGAGACTCAGGGGTCTCCCCATGAGGTGCGTCCTCATTGGCATGACAGGTTTCGTTTTAGGACGAGGGCCGCCCAGGACTTTTATTTCGACGAGCTTCGTCGAAACAGGGCTTATGTCCTCGAGAGAGGCATATATCCTTATCATTTGGGTGATGATAGGGTCAGTGCGGTCTTGGAGTACTTGCAGTGGACTGGACTTGCACGTCATCCCGAGGGCGTTGCCTCCGGTTATCTGGCTATGGAGGTTATCGCCAACATTGGCGATCTTGGGGAGGGTGATGACTTATCTCGAGTATGGTTTCGTGGTCGCTATCTCGACTTCAGTGCTCGGGCGATCAATGTCTATTTCGGTTTACCTGACGATGGCGCATTCCGCCCACAGCCTGAGGGTCGTGTTCTTGCTCCTGCGTGGGACGTCTTATGCACCGTGGTGGCTCCTCAGCTCGAGCACGATCATGAGCTGCGTTTGACGACGATGGACTCCCCTTGGCGAGAGCTCACCCAGATATGGTTAGGGCGCGTCCGGCCGATTACCCGGAGCCATATCGTCCTGGATCACGTCTATGAGACCATTTGCTTTATCGCGCGAGGCGGTAGGGTGAATGTGGGAGCTTGTATTGAGGACAATTTGAGGGGTATGCGGAGAGGACGAGGGAGTAGGGTGATTACCCATATTCACCTCATTTGTGGCTTGTGCGCGGCGCAGGGGATTCGCACACCGGAGACAGATCCGTACGAGTTAGCAGTGGGTGGTTGTTACCGTATCCCGACTTACGCTGCCCGGCGTAACGCCTTACGTCGTGGAGTTCCTCGGGCTGTACTTTGCCTGCAGTCTGATGATGGCGGCTTGATTCTAGTTGTACCTCCGGAGCAGCCACCCCCTCCTCCAGTAGTTCCACCTCCTGCGGTGGCGCCTCAGGGCCAGGAGATGACTCAGATGCTGCAGATGATGCAGGAGATGCGGGTTGGTATGGATGCCGGGTTTGCAGCTGGGCAGGCTCGCTATGACGCCTTAGACGCTAGGTTGGACTTCTACCAGGCCCGTATGGACTCGTTTGCTACGAGGCAGGCTCAGCAGCAGGCCACTATGTCCGACATGTATGCCTATGTGCGGCAGATGGATGAGTACATGCGTCGGCAGTTCCCGCCTCCCGATCAGTGATTTTTCGTATTTGCATTTTCATTTAGGTTTCGTAGAAGACGTATCTTGTTTAGTTGTCTCCTTATGAGGATGTTTCTGCTGACTGGGATTCATAGTTTATGTTTCCGTTGTGTTATTGCCTAGTTACTTATTTGACCTGCGTTAGTTGTTTGTCGCTGTTGAGATATTTTGGATTCAATGTTACCTCCTTATCGTATTTATATGTGTGTGGGTTGCCCAACAATACTTGCATCATTGTGTGACTGAGCCACTTCAAGGTAATTAGGTAAAATAATGTGATAAGGTATAAAGGATAAATTAAATAGATATATATTTATAAATGCTGGTAAGGAAATTTTATTAAATATAGAATGGTATTAACAGGTATCAATCCATTAGGATTTGTTAGTAGAGGTTGTTGGAACTTAGTGTACTGATTTTTTTGTCGTTGGGGTTTTTTTTTAACACTTGTATTTTTGTTTGGTTGTTATCTCCTTATTACATTTGCATATGTTGTTTATTTATTATTACCTTGTTCCTTTATTTGATTGAGTCTCAACAAGGTAAATCAAGGATGGTAATTATAATAAAATGTAAGGAATAGTATATTTGTATATAAAACAAATGCTCGTAAATTTATTACTCACGAGAAACTTTTATTTGATTACAAACATTTGAAACGGAAATAGTAGTGCTGGCAATAGTCTAAAGGGAAATACTAATAATAGTGCATCGGTAGGCTTTCTAAGCCTAGAGTGGATAGCTAGGTGCATCCTTGATGGGATCGTCCCTATCCGAGACTTGGTCAGTGCCCAAAGGTCCACAAGGCAGGGGATCGGTGGATCGACGGCTTCCGGAGCTGGTCCTTGTAGTCCCTTCAAATGGCTCTCCACAGGGCTTAGGGTTGGGCTTCCAACTGCGGGTGTTGGGCTTCGTGGCCCCATCAAATGGTCTTCCACAGGACTCTATGGCACCACGATATCCGTGAGGTCGAGCAGGTCCATCCCTAGGTCCTTGATTTGGTCTATAATTGCATCGCTCCATTCAGTGAGTTTGTGGACTTGAGTTTCTAAGTCCTTTATGCGACCTTGATCGGCAGCTTTCGAATTCAGAAAGTGTTGGAGGTCAGCTTCCCTAAGATGCCCGAGATGGGCCATGTTAGCCTCGAGTTGCTGTACCCGAGTCTTGAAGTAATTGACATGTTGTTGTGACTCAAGGTACGCGTTAGTTAGTTTCATCATCAGATTGATCATGTTCGTGTTGGGTTCGGCCATCTAACGTGAACAAAGAGGTTAGTGTTAGAACATGTTTCGAGCAACGTCAAGATATGCAGGAATTTAAATCTACATGAATTGCATATGCAATCCCCCCCCCCCCCCCCCCCCCCCCCGATAAAAATTTATTTAATGTGTTTTTAATTTAAATTTAACCATGGATTTAAAAAAAGTTGGGCCTCTATATTGGGCCAAAATTTAATAATTTGGGTTAAGGCATCAAACAAGGGTATTTGGACCAAAATGATTGGGCTCATCATAAAAAAAATTTGGGTCAAGGTAATTAATCTTTTAGGCTCAAAATATTACACTAAGTAGATAGAAAATTTTGGGCTAAGAAAATAATTATACTATTAGTCTAAAAATAAATTTAAAAATAATACTTAGTTTAAAATAATGGTTTAAAAGTAATAATAGTAGTTTTAAAATATTCCGGGCTCTGATACCAACTTGTAACACCCCGGATTTGATAACCCAGGCCGGGATGTCACCGCCACATCTCCATAGCAAGACACGGATTCTCCGAGCTTACTAAAGAGGTGCAAGGCTATAGGTATTGCAAAGAGATTTTAAAAACAAGTCCGAAATCTATTTAAATTATAATAAATATGTCTCATCCACACATAATAATATTAATAATATCATATCGCAGCGGAAATGATTAAAGTGGGCCGACATGGCCAAAACTCGGGATTTACATGCCCGATATGCAAGTATCATAAAAAGCGATAAAACAATGTTTAATAATTCTATCCCCCAATGCACATGCTATGCATTGTCTCCTACTCTGAAAGAAAGAGAAAAACAACAATGTTATCAGTATATAAAATACTGAGTAAGTCGATCCTAACATAGCAATAAAGGGGTTTAATTAAATAATTAAATTTTCCTCCTAGGCATGCATATGAAAATATTCCATTTACCAATTTAAAAATAAATAATTTAATCGTACACTTGAACATGCATTAAATTCATAGATAATAATTTAACATGTTATAAAATTTAAGACATAAATCTAAATGCAAAATTTAAAGACAAGAATAAATAAATAAATACATAAAAGTATTAAATCTTTTAATCTTTCCCGTTACGTCTCCGTTTCTCAATATTTAGTGTAGCCGGTCATCCGGCGGCCTCAGCCGTTTCGTATTTCACGTATTTCAAGTATTTCCAAGTTTTTCACGATTGCGTCGCAATTTCATCAAGTTTAGCCGGTCATCCGGCGGCCGCAGCCGCATCTGCCATACCCAAAACACTCCGGAGCCTCGGGGAAATCCATACGGATAATCCCGAGAGTGTAGGCCATGTATCTCCCGCCGTTTGGCGTAATATCTCATCTAATTTCTCTCGTCCATTATAGGCCCGAAGAGAAAGGCTAATGGGGCACCCTGCAGAGCACTCACCCTCCGCCAAGTATCTCATATGTTTCAATTTAGTGTAACGGGATTTTTCAAAAGTATAGATATATTGTATTTCAAGGTCTCAACCGTTTGTTTCGAAATTTCAAAATCTCTTCGATTTAAAATCACTTGGCGTCACAGTTTACGCCTTTTTAATTTAAAAATTTATCTCAAGTCCAAAAATTCTGAAATTTTCACGGTATATCAAAAACACCCTAACGAACATCTTTCGTGTTTTTAACAATTTCGTAATAAGTTGAGGAAACATGTCAAAAATCGAGTTTATTGCACAATATGTACACTGTCACGATTCAGGTTTACCACAGTTCAGAAAATCGACGTTTTGACATACCAAATGGACTCCAAAAATTCTGAAATTTTATATGCACATACAAGACATAGATATCTACAACTTCCATTTAGATTACAAAGATCAATTCGGACTAGAAAATATAAAAACGTGCTCATCAAGTTCGGACATCAACACTGTCAGATTTTCGAAAATGTTTTACAAGGCAGATTATGTTCGGATCATTTTGGGGTAGCAAACGTTGATGAAAATGGCTGAAATTGTTACACAAGATAGATTAATGTGTTAGGAACAAAAGTCTAATTTTGAGTTTCTCGGATTGGATTCTCGAAATATGAGTTTTAATCGGATTTCAGAAATTGCGCAAGATAGGGTTTTAAGTTCGGTTTTTTTTACGTTTCGTTACAATGTGACAAAATCGGACGCCCCTAAGCCACCCGTATTGATATGAAAGGCATCAACTTACAGTGATGGTGATCTTGAGTCATCCTAGGGTCGCTCGGCTCGTCCAAAGCTACTACGAACGGATCCTTGCACACGTCCTCTTCCTCCTTCGGTCACGAACGTCTTTACGAGTCCAATATTCGAAAGTTAGATTAAGGATTAGAGATAAAAACGAGAAAAGGAATCTGAGTACTCCTTACCAATGATCTAAGGGATGTAAACCTTGATCTACACGTTCCTACGGTCGTCGTTGGTCGCCGGAAGTTCGTCGGAAAGGTGTTTTGGCTTGGGAGAGTTTGAGAGTGAATGGGAGGCTGTGGGAGGCTGACAATGGGGTGGAGATTAACCCTACATTGTCCTAATACTCCTTCCCCCGTCCAAAATCTACTTTCCATCGTCGGGTGTTGTAATTTTGGCAAGAAATCGCCGAAAACGCGTGAATGGCCGGATTCTGTGGTGCCACGCGGTGGTGGCGCGCTGGTAGGCCAAACGCCACGCGGCCAGCACGCAGCCTCCACCTGGACCTTGGTCCGGGCGGGTCCGAGCGATCCGACCCGTCGGGTCTTTTCCTCCTCTCTTTCGGGTTTCTATCCTTCCGTGTTTTCGGCTCGACTTTCCGGGATCTTTTCGGATTGTGATTCCTACCCTAATTTGTATTCCGACTTAAATTGATTTCATGTTTGAAATCTTAGGTCTGTCGGTCTTGGGTTTTCTTTCGACTTCCTTGCATTTTCGATTTTACGGGTTCTTGGAAACAAGACCTCTTTTCTCATCGGATTAAATTCTTATTTTATATCCTAAAATTAACGGGTATTACAGATAAGGTTGTGGATCTCCATTCTAGAAATATTCTGAACTCTACTGAGAGCTTTGGTACTTACCTAGGTGCCCCCATCTTCATGGGGAGAAGAAACTCCTCTCATTTTTCTTTTCTTGTTGATAAACTCCATTCTAATTTGGGGAATTGGTCTAACCGTTACCTCAGTTTTGAAGGGAGGGTGACACTTGCCAAATCCGTTCTTAACACTATTTGTACCTACATGATGCAAGCTTACCGTCTCCCTAAAGCCATCATCAATGAGATAGATAGAATTACTAGAAACTTCATCTCGGGATCTACCATCCGTCACAGAAAGTTACACCTTGTAGCATGGGACAACATTACCTTAAACACTTCTCGTTGTGGACTGGGTCTTCGCCGAGCTCAGGATCTAAACAAGTGCTTTCTCATGAAAAGCTGCTGGAACCTCCTCTCCAAAGACAAGATTTGGACCCGTCTTATGAAACATCGCTACGGCTGGAAAAATCACAAAATGAAACATAATCTTCATTCACTCTCATATGTGGCAAACGTTCTCTCTTCGGTCTGGGATGAATTTAGCACCAATATTGGATGTCATATGGGCAATGGTAAGGACATCCTTTTTTGGACGGACAAATGGTCTGATTCTAACTTCTCTTTACAGGATCTTTGCACTTCCACTCCTCCAACCACGGAGCTAGGCCGGTCTGCCGATACCCTCATTCTCAATGGGAATTGGAATCTTACTGAGATCGATCATCTCCTCAACCCTGTGATCGAAGATTTGGTCTTGAACAATCCACTGCCCTCAGCGAATTCCAACAACGACATCCCTTTATGGCGCTTGTCTCCCCGTGGCCTGTTCACCATTTCTAGTGCATTGACTGATCTTTAAAGCCGATGCAACCCCCCTGCCGAGGACAGAAAATGGAGCATCATTTGGCGATGGCCAAGCCCACAACGAACCCGATCATTCCTTTGGCTTGCCCCTCACAACAAGTTTCTTACAGCTTCAGTAAGCCACCGAAGGACGATCACCTCATCCCCAGCATGTACCACTTGCAGCAACGATGATACGAGCATACATGCCCTCAGAGATTGTCCCACATCAAAGATAGTTTGGCGTTCCTTGAGACTTGATATTATCCCTGCCTTTTGGACGGACCCCGTAGACACGTGTATTCTCTCTATGCAAAGTGATCTGGTTGGCGAACTTACTGCTACTATCTTTGGAATTGGCATTTGGTTCATCTGGAAAGCCCGGTGTCAAGAACGATTCAGCGAAGGACGAATCCAGTGGAATACTCTTCATAGGATGATCACTCA
The DNA here is from genome assembly GCA_030278955.1 of Hygrophila difformis. Classification (NCBI taxonomy): domain Eukaryota; kingdom Viridiplantae; phylum Streptophyta; class Magnoliopsida; order Lamiales; family Acanthaceae; genus Hygrophila; species Hygrophila difformis. The sequence continues at coordinate 37,325,875 of JAOANR010000004.1, forward strand.
AAGGGCCAATGATTACTTGGTGAGCAGATGCTATTTCAGAAAGAAAGGTGTCAAGGCCTGGCAGAGCAGCAGAATTCGTTGGGAAAGACCTGGAAGGGGCTGGATTGAAGCTAATTGCGACGGAAGCATCTCATGAGATTTTTGCAAAGCGGGTGGGATACAAAGAGATTCTGAAGGCAACTGGATCGGAGGCGTGATAGCCAAAGGAGGACATCTGCATGGCACCCTAGTCGAAGCATGGGCTATGCCTTCAACTTGCATGGGAATTAGGTGTTGGCAAATTATTGGTCGAAGTTGACAATAGTGAAGTTGTTGATATTATCCTAAACACCTCCGGCAAAGTTGGTCCTCACATTAGGACTATCGCACATATTCAAGACATGTTGAACTGGGGCTAGGAGAACAACCTTCGTTCTATCCCGAGAGCTAGGAACTTGACTGCCGATTTATTTCTTCGCAAACTTTCCCCTTTGTTTGGGGTCGAGCAATTTAATAGGCCTCCTGATTTCATTCTTGAGGCATTAACTGTTGATAAATCTAGAATGTTTCTACCCCAGCAAATTTATGAATGAAACGGCTTCGGCCCTCCTTTTCTTCGAAAATATATATATATATATATATATATAGATATAGTCAAATGAGATCTTGTTAGATTCGTCTCGTCGTGTAGTTTTTAAATATCGAACTTTTAGAATTTTTACTTGTGAGTTATTAATGGTTTAAAATGTGTATTGGACTGCGTGAAAAGTTAGTATGTAAAAAACATTTGATTATGGAGGAAGTATTATATTATATGTAGATTCAGATATAGATATGCCGGATATGAATATAGATATGAATAGTATCGGATACGGTTGGATAGTATCGGATACGAATACTATCCCACATTTTTTTTTCTCAGATTCAGATCGAATATAGATATGCCGGATATGAATACGACTACGAATATTTTCCGGATACGAATACATGTTGGATACGGATTCAATCGGATACAGATTATCGGATAATTTTAATCTTTTTTGAAAATCTGATAATTTTTATTATCGGATAGTTTGATATTTTTTATAATTATTGATAATTTTTAATAATAAATAATAATACATTAATATATTGGATATCCATATTTAAAATCTGGATAATATCCTCTAAATTTTCGGATACAGTCATATATTTTCGGATACGGATACGGATGCAGATATTAAACTATGGATTCAAATTCGGATACGAATATTGAAATATCTGGCCGGATAGTCGGATACGAATTCGGATTCGAATATAATCGGATACGGCACCACATCGGTCGGATATTTACCATACTATTTTCACCCCTAATTGTATGGATATATATATATATATTATACAACTATATAGTACTATATTTATTCAATTAAACGAAGTTAAAAGATGTTGTATATCAAATTAAACCTTTTTAATTTATGTAGGGTTATTATATCTTTTATATTAATTAATAATTTCTTTAAAAATATAGGATCAATATCTACCTTACTATATCAATCATTCAAAATTAGATTAAGATCTTCTAGAATAATAAAAAATCACTATACTAAATAAAGAGTTGAGAAAAAAATAAACAACTAATTTAAATCATTCCCTATCCAATTTATTGGATTATTCCTATTTTTCTCTAATTCAATTAAATAATGATTGTTTTTCTACTTTATAGTGAACTTAAATAAATTAAAATATATATATATAAAAAATAAAAAATGTATCCAAAATGAAAGATATCAAAAAGAGAATAATCTATTAACAAAAGGGAAAAAATACATAAATAAAAAAATAAAGTGGAAATATCTCCAAAATTATTCTCTTCAATTTTTTAATTTTTTTTATTTTTGAATTTCGAATAAAGAAAAAAAATAAACAATAACAAAATCAATATAATATAAATTTCATGATATAAAAAACTTTTGAGTGTTATATAAAGGAGAATGACAAAAATAATTTGTAGAGTAAGACTTCATTGTAATCTTAAATTACAACATGTAATCCTGCAAAAGTCATTTGAAAACCATTAGAAACATATATTTAACAGTACGTAAGAAAAAAGAAAAAAAACCCACAAATATTATTCACGTGCGGAGTAAAAAAAAAGAATTTTACATGAGTAGCTAGACGAAGTATATATTGCAATAAAAGAGAAAAACTAACCCGCAACAAAAGAAATATTAGGAAAACATGGCATGGGAAACATTGTAATCACGATAAGAAGAAACAAAAGATGTTGTTTAAATATAAAATCAATGTTGAGAAAATATAAACAAATAATGAAGAATAAGAATAAAGAAATAAAATGTGAGATGATGAAAATTTCAAGAAAACCATGATATTAGATAAATGAGTAAGTATTTATTTATAGAGAAATAAGATGAAGTTTGGTGGAGATATGCAAATCTTGGGGGAATGGAATTAGATTTGACGTAATCTTCTAAAAATATATAATAGTATAAATTAATTAAAGATATTATAATGTTTTATTAAGAATTTATTAGGATATTATAGATATAAATATAATATATATGTGAGTGAGGTTGAAAATATGGGACAAAAGTTGGATGGGGTGGGGAAGTGAGGGGAAATTGGGCTATATTATTTATATATATATATTTAATTAAGAATTTGTTAGGATATTATAGATATAAATATAATATATATGTGAGTGAGACTGTTGAAAATATGGAAAAAAAGTTGAATGGTGTGTTAAAAGAAAATGGGGTGGGAAAGTGAGAGGAAATTGTATTATAATTGTTTTTGTTGTAAAATATGCCTATTAGTATGTATAAAATAGTATAATATATGTTTGTATAGGCAGGATATATTAGAAATTGTGTAGTGCAATAATGGAGCAAAAGAGAAGTAAATGGAATAGTAAATGAGGGACTGTATGCTCGAATGTGGTAGTCTAAATTGATCAATTGTAATTGTCTGTATATCTTTACAATGAGAAGCTATAACACATATTTATAGCCACAATCAACCGACTTAATGGAGGGCATTTTACTAATTATAACAAATACTTAATGTCCAAGTATATTACTTAGGGGAGCATATTACTTGGTCCCTACTTCAAGATATGCATATAATACTATATATTTAACTCCCCCTTGAATATCTTTAATACAAAGAATATGCCTCGTTAAAACCTTATTAGGAAAAAACCCTGTGGGAAAAAATCCTAGTGAAGGAAAAATAGTGTAATATTTATGTATTTATTGCTCCCCCTGATTTGGACATCACTTCAAATCTTGAAGCCGTCGCATTTCAATTTTCTTCACGAGCTTCTCGAATGTTGCGGTTGGCAATGCTTTCGTCAATAGATCCGCCAGATTATTGTCTGATCGAATTTGTTGTACTTCAATTTCACCATTCTTTTGAAGATCATGCGTGAAGAAGAACTTTGGTAAAATATGTTTTGTTCCGTCTCCCTTGATATATCCTCCTTTCAGTTGAGCTATACAAGCTGTATTATCTTCATACAATAACGTTGGGGGAAGTTTTTCATTAGATATTAACCCACAATTCTTCATTGATCTTAACCAAACACATTCTCGGCTGGCTTCATGAATTGCCAATATTTCAGCATGATTGGAAGATGTGGCAGTTAATGTTTGTTTAGCAGATCTCCAGGAAACTGCAGTACTGCCACAAGTAAATATATAGCTCGTCTGGGACTTGGCTTTGTGTGGGTCCGACAAATACCCAGCATCAGCATAACCAATAAATTCATTATCACACTTATTGGAATAAAATAAGCCGAGATCATATATACCTTGTAGGTATCGAAAAATGTGCTTAATACATTGCCAATGTCGCTTTGTGGGGGAAGCGCTAAAGCGAGCCAATAAATTAACTGAGAATGCTATATCAGGCCTTGTACAATTAGCAAGATACATAAGTGCCCCAATAGCACTGAGATATGGTAATTCAGGACCAAGTATATCTTCATTTTCTTCTTTAGGCCTGAATGGTTCTTTCAAGGGATCAAGCGATCTGGCCACCATTGGGGTGCTCAATGGATGTGTTTTATCCATATAAAATCGTTTTAATACCTTCTGGGTATAACTCGCTTGATGGATAAATATTCCATTCTCAAAATGTTCAATTTGTAAACTAAGACAAAATCTAGTCTTTCCGAAATCCTTAATTTCAAATTCCTTTTTCAAATATTCGATTGTAGTTTGTAACTCTTCAGGAGTTCCAATTAGATTAATATCATCAACATATACTGCAATAATTACAAAATTTGATCCAGATTTCTTTATAAAAACACATGGGCAGATTGGATCATTTGTATAACCTTCTTTAATCAAACATTCACTAAGACGGTTATACCACATTCGCCCTGATTGTTTAAGCCCATATAATGATTTTTGCAATTTCACTTAATATAATTGCTTAGGCTTTGATTTAAATGCTTCAGGCATTTTAAATGCTTCGGGCACTTTCATATAAATATCATTATCTAATGTCCCATATAGATACGTAGTAACAACATCCATAAGGCACATTTCAAGCCTTTGATGTACTGCCAAATAGATTAAAAATCTGAATGTAATTCCATCCATCATAGGTGAATATGTTTCATCATAATCAAAACCTGGTCTTTGGGAAAAACCTTGAGCAACCAATCTGGCTTTATATCGAATGATTTCATTCTGCTCATTTCTTTTTCTAACAAAAACCCATTTATAGCCCACGAGTTTTGTACCTTCAGGTGTTTGGACTACAGGTCCAAAAACCTCTCGTTTTGCCAACGAATTCAATTCAGATTGGATTGCATCTTTTCATTTGGGCCAATCAATTCTTTGCCGACATTCTTCAACCGATTTGGGTTTTTTATCATTATCTTGTTCCATAATTTCAAGTGCTATATTGTAGGAAAATACATTATTCAAATCAGTATATTTCATATTCCAGTATTTTTCATTAGTGACAAAATTTATTGAAGTTTCTATAACTTCTTCCTCTTCAGGGAATTTTCTCTTCAGGAAATTGAGTTTTGTCACAATGTATATTTTGATCATTTGAATCTTCTTATCTTTAGAACCAATAGGTCTACCACGCTTCAGGCGTGTATTGGATTCATTAGCACTTGTTATTTTTCCTTCAGGGACATTTAATTTAATTGGAACATTCACTGCTGGGATATGTGATTTAGTAATCTGGAAATTCATTTGCAATTCCTTGTAAATGAATAATTTTCTGAACTTCAAGTTCACAATCCTTTATACGAGGATCAAGGAAATCAAATGCCATTTTCCAATTAATCTCTTTTCTCGGTTGACTCATATTTCCCCCTAATGTCGGAAAATTTGATTCATCAAAATGACAATCTGCAAACCTTGCAGTAAATAAATTACCTATTTTTGGTTCCAAGTATTTAATTATAGAAGGTGATTCATATCCGACATATATTCGCAATCTCCGTTGGGGGCCCATTTTTGTACGTTGGGGCGGTGCAATAGGAACATATATCGCACACCCAAAAATTCTCAAATGTGAAACTTTGGGCTCATGACCAAAAACAAATTGTAAGGGAGAATATTGGTGATAAATTGTCTGTCTTATTCTCACTAGTGTTGCTGCGTGCAATATGGCATGTCCCCAAGCCGATGTAGGTAACTTCGACCTCATCAATATTGGTCTTGCAATTCTTTGCAATCTTTTGATAAATGACTCTGCCAGGCCATTTTGTGTATGAACATACGCTACAGGATGTTCAATAGTTATTCCAATTGACATGCGATAATCATCAAATGCACGTGATGAAAACTCAGCAGCATTATCCAATCTTATTTTCTTAATTGGATAGTCTGGGAATTGTGCTCGCAATTTAATTATCTGTACAAGTAACTTTACAAATGCTTGATTGCGAGTAGATAATAAACAAACGTGAGACCATCTTGTTGATGCATCAATTAGCACCATAAAATATTTAAATGGTCCACATGGTGGATCTACATGCCCACATATATCACCCTGAATTCGTTCAAGAAATACAGGGGATTCAATTCCCACTTTGCTTGCTGATGGTCTAATAATCAATTTTCCTTGTGAACACGCAACACATGTAAATTCACTTGAACTTGGAAATTTCTTTCCCTTCAGGGGATGGCCATGAGAATTTTCAATTATTCGCTTTATCATTTTACATCCAGGATGGCCAAAACGATCATGCCAAATCATAAACTCATTTGGAATTATAGACTTCTGGTCTATTACATTATGGGCTTCACTGACATATATATTTGTATAATATAGCCCAGATGAAAGGGGCGATAATTTTTCCAATACATGCTTCGTACCAAGAGATGTATTTGTGATCAATAAATATTCATTTGTCCCTTCAGTTAATGTCTCAATATGATATCCATTTCTGCGAATATCTTTGAAACTCACAAGTTTCTTCGAGATTTGGGAGATAATAGTGCATTTTCAATAATAAGTTTTGTCCATTCAAAAAGGAACACTACGACTCTCCCGAAGCCTTTGACCATATTTGCACTTCCACATATTGTATTAATTGGTGCATCTCCCAATTTTATATAAGAGAAATAATTCTCATTTTTCAATATTGTGTGCGTACTGGCACTGTCAATTAGGTATGTCTCATTGTAACTTGTATTCATTTCTTCTTCTGGAAGAAAAATTCTATATTAATATCCATGCCAAGAGAGAACAACGGATACATAGCAAAATTTGATACACTAGCTAATAAAATACAAAAATGATATACTAGAAATAAACATAACAAAAACATTAATTAATATTTTCCATAAAATCATCTATATCAAAATTGGCTGTGAAAGATGGTCCAGCATCCATGATGAAAGGGTTAGCTGCTTCAGGTGCTGGAATGATAGGCATAATGATATCATCATTTGTAACCATATTTGTCTCTGCCATTTTGCCTTTTCCCTTTACTGAATCTTGATATAATTTCACAAGATGCTCTGCAGTACGACAAGTCCGGGACCAGTGTCCTTCCATTCCACATATGTGGCATTTATCTCTGTCATCTTGCCGTTTTTCATTCATTTGATTATATGGCTCAAATCTTCTGGATTTGTGATTTTGATTTTGGCCACGTGCACGACCTCGACCACGACCATAACCATGACCGCATCCATAACCACAACCGCGACCACGTCCGAGGTGACCACCTCGTGTATTATCCCAAGTTTGGTGGTTTTTAGAAATTTGAGTCCCATTCGCATCTGGGAATGGACTACACCAGTGGGTTGTGCCTCATGATTCTTTAACAATAACTCACAGTTTTGCTCAGCTAACAATAAACAAATAATGAGCTCAGAATATCTTGTAAACCTTCTTTCTCGATATTGCTGCCGCAGGAGCAAATTCGAGGCATGGAATGTTGTAAAGGTTTTTTCAAGCATCTCATCATCGGATACTTTTTCATCGCACAATTTCAGCTGTGCAGTGATTCTGAACATGGCAGAGTTATACTCACTGACCGTTTTAAAATCTTGCAAACGTCAGCCAATCATTTCTTGCCTTTGGCAGGTTGACCATCTTCAGGTCATCATACATTTCTTTTAACTCCTCCCAGAGATCTGCAGGATCCTGGAGGGTCAAATATTCAGACTTAAGGCCTGAATCAAAGTGATGACGCAAGAAGATCATCGTCTTGGCTTTTTCAGAATTAGCCATATCATTTCCTTTCACAATAGCTCTTTCCAGATTCATTGAATCAACATGCATCTTTACATCTATAGCCCATAGTTGATAGTTTCTTCCAGAAACTTCAAGGGGCGTAAACAATTGCTTCCCAAGATTAGACATATTTATATTGAAATAGTAGTAATATAGAGTATTACCTTTAACTACCTTTTTATGGATTTGAAAATTTTCGGCAGAACCCCGGTACCAATTGAAATTTCAGAAAAATCTCGAACAGAACCTCGGTAAGGATTTGGTATTTCTGCAAAATTCAACAACGTTAGGGAAGAACTTCTGTAGGAATAGCAAAATCCAACAGCAGTCGTGCTGATAACATGTTGTAAAATATCCTTATTAGTATGTATAAAATAGTATAATATATGTTTGTATAGGCAGGATAGATGAAAAATTGTGTAGTGCGGTAATGGAGCAAAAGAAAAGTAAATGGAATAGTAAATGAGGGACTGTATGCTCGAATGTGGTAGTCTAAATTGAACCTGTTGGCAGGTCTGAAGACTAGTGAGGGTGGGCCGATCATTACCCACCTACAATATGCCGACGACACAATGCTATTCTGTAAGGGCGAACTATCACAGGTTATAACCATCAAAAGAATTTTGTGTTGCTTATCATTGGCTACAGGGCTCAGAATAAATTACAGTAAGAGCAGTATCTTTGGCATAAATTGCACGGAGGACAGTGTAAGGGATGCAGCTAATGTTCTTGGGTGTGGAGTGGGGCAGTGGCCTTTAACTTACTTAGGCATTCCTATTGGAGGTAGGGTAAATAGCATGGGGATTTGGCAACCAATCCTCAATAGAGTGGAGAATCGCTTGGCAGGGTGGAAGGGAAGGTTATTGAGTCAAGCAGGAAGGTTATGTTTAATTAAGTCGGTGTTAAACAGCCTTCCGGTGTACTTCTTGTCAATTTTTAAGGTTCCTAAAGGGGTGGCGGAGCAATTGGAGAAACTCAAAAGGCGGTTCTTTTGGGGCGAATGGGAGGGGACGAGGAGAATTCATACTATTTGTTGGGATAGGGTGTGTAGCCATAAGAAGAGAATTTGGGATACAATGAAGTTTAACGAAGCTTTACTTTACAAATGGAGATGGAGATTTGGGAGAGAAGACACATTATGGACCAAGGTGATCAGCTTTAAATACTATGGAAGCCAAAATCCTTTAATACCGGGGGTGAGGCAGGAGAGGTCTTTATGGGGTGGGATTACGACTTCCTGGCAGTACTTTGCTAGGTCAGATAGCGGGGGTGAATTGAAAATCTTGGTGGGTGATGGATCGGAAGTTAGATTTTGGCAAGACAATTGGGTTGGAGAAGGGAGACCGCTGAGTGTATTGTACCCTCGAATATTTGCGTTAGCTAGAAATAAAGAGGGATGGATCAAGGATTTTGGTAGCTGGGATGGTTTTGTGTGGGTGTGGCAGATTGAATTAAGAAGGCCGCTGTTCGGTTGGCAGCATGAAGGATGGGTACTGTTGATGCAAACTTTAAGCATGATCAAACCACATAAATTACTCAAAGACAGGGCGGTTTGGACTAAGGACAGCGGAGGCAGGTTCTTGACTAAATCCTGCTGGAGGCGGGAAGGTGAAGGGGATGATCCAGGCAGCCAAAAGATATGGGATAGTATTTGGGGGGTGAAGGTTCCATCGAAGGTGAAGCTATTAGGGTGGAAGGTGGTAAATAATGCTTTACCGGTTAAGGATATCCTTGTCAGAAGAGGGTGCTTAAACGAATCCTCTGCAGCATGTTCGTTGTGTTCAAGGGAAGTAGAGCCCATGGATCACCTGTTCGCACGATGTGATATTGCAGGCGGGCTGTGGAGTAAAGGGATAACAGCTTTTGGGGTGACATGGGTGCGGCCAGGAAGGATAATTGAGTTGCTGGCTTGGTGGTTTGACACATGTCCAAGGGCTGGTAGTAGGGAGATTTGGAAGTTGACGGCCATGGCTATATTATGGTCTATATGGAAGTATCGCAATGAGTTAGTATTTAATGCCAAACGGGTGGATCTTGCCATAATTCAGGAAGAAGTCAAATGGAAAGTGTGCTTGTGGTGGCAGGTTTTCAATAAGAACTCGATGGAGAATGTTCAGGGGCTTCAAATCAGTTTTCCGTTGGGCTTAAATCGAAACATTGATGGGGCAACTACGGGTCGTAGAAGCGGACTGACTTGGGAAAGGCCGGAGGTGGGTTGGTGGAAGATTAACACAGACGGTTCTTCACTCGGTAATCCAGGACCGGCCGGAGTGGAAGGGGTTATCCGGGATGACAAAAGAAAGGTGATATTCGTACTGTCTGATTACATAGGTCTTACAGATTCGACGAAGGCTGAAGTGATGGCAATCGATCGCGTGTGTAGGGCCATAATCAGGGATCAAGGATACCCCCTTGGTCGGATTGTCTTTGAGTGTGATTCCCTGAACGTAGTGAAATGGTTGCAAGATATGGAATCCTTTCCATGGAGATTGAGGGACAGAATCGGGCCAATTATGGAAATAATGAGCCATGCAGGGATGGTGAAAGTTAGACATGTCCTGAGAGAGCGGAACAGTTTGGCTGATTTTTGGGCAAGAAAAGGAGCCGGAGGTCATGGTAGAATTGAGGAGTGGTACTAGAACTACTGGGGCAGAGATTGGTCACCCATCAATGAATACTCACATCCATAAACATGAGGTTTGTTGAGGCTGCAGTTCTTCATGGTGGTTGTTGATACAGGGTGAAATGTAAGATGATGAAGGGGGGGATAGATGTTGGATTTGGTGAAATTTTTAAGAATGGAACTGATCTAATAAAAAAAAAACAATAATTATTATATTAATAATAAAAAAAAAAAAAAAGAGTAGAAGGAAACATTTTCTGTATTGCAGGTAAAAATGTCATGAGGCTTGGGCTGGTGTTTGATGGAGGTCTGCACATGTTAAGGCGAGGCCATTAAAGCATGGCTCGGGCGAGGGATGCGGCCGATGTTGCTACGACTTTAGATGCTGCTGTGTTGCCGCTGTTGTAAATGGATGTTGCAATTTCATGTGCTTGTGGATGGACCAAGTTGCTGATGTATCATTTTCTTGAGGATGAGGCCACTATTGGAGCTGCTAAGTGATCCAAGATGCTGTATGTTGCTCTGTCTGATGATAACTATAACTCATGGGCGGACTGATGATTTTTCCAGTGTACATCTCAAGCCAACTGCCATATCACCGGTGATCAAGCTAGAAGTCTGTTTGATATGGGTGGGCATTCATCGTCATGCTGCTGCCCAGATCGTGTTGCCGTTTGGTGCCGGGGTTTTGACGGTGAGATGTCGTGGTCTGAGGAGAGATTGTCCAATGAGTCTGAGTAATACGCTTTTATGGAATAGGAGGTAAATTTGGAGTGTGGAGTTGACTGTGCTGGTTTGTGGATGAATATTGCTATGGAATGGAGCTGCGGCTGTTATTCTTCTACTGCTGCATTGGTTGATGCTGTTGACGTTTGCCGTTGTAACAGGTTGGGGCTGAAATGGTTTGGCCGATACTGTTCTCGACTTCGGCTTACTTTTCCAACATCTCATTTTGTGAGTGTATTGTTTGCGGGTGGAGCATTGCTTTTCCTTTTCTCTAGAGTTGCATCTTGTTGCTGCTTTGCTATTATGCTGTAAAACTATTATTGGTTATTGAGTGGAATATACGTAGTATTACCCTTTTTCCTAAAAAAAAAAAAAAAACATCTTAATGGAATCATCTACGTAATAAGAAAAAAGGACGTGTACCAGTCTAATCAAACAATTTTTTTCTTTTTTATTTATTACATATAAATTGTAACCATGTATTTTATAAATCAGAATTTTTTTTAGTTTTAAATTTACCGTCATTTTATACCACTAAATAAATTTAGTGATTAGTGCAAGTCTCAATCCTCTCATATGATTCAATATTTTTTTTTCCCCTACAAAATTTTAGTCAAGACAAAGGAATTGGGATTTTGTGGATGAGACAGAATGCGTTGATTTGAAAATTTCCCCAAATTTTATGCATTTAAGAATAGATTAAGTTAATAAGACTTACTAATTAAGTATGAAAAAAAATGGAAAAATATCATCTTTTTGAATTACAACTTATAAATGATTTGAATCCCAAGGGAACCGGAAGTACCATATAACAGCGATTGAGCTAAACCCTTTATTGCCAAAGAGTTTTTTTTTTTTTTTTTTTTCCTGGAAAAGCTGAAGCGGAAAACAAATTAAAGAGTAACTATGCCAATAAGTGTCTTATTCAGAAGCCACTATAATTTTTAACAGTACAAATATGGAAAAGAAGTATCTGTGTTGCATTAACCAAAAACCCCTTGGAAGCATCATATCATAGTATCAAATACTAGTATTCATATTCATGGATGACAATCATGAACACAAATACATAATGAGCGTACGTTGTCGCAATGCACTGATCTGAGGTTCTTGTACTGTGTACACTTTCGGCAGACTTTGATTTCTCTATTCGGACACGAAGCTGGGAATGTTGACGTGACACATGTTTCTGCCTCGACTAACCCCTCTGCAAATGATAACATATATATTTAATCAACAAGTAATAAGCATTAAAACCCAAAAAAAGACACAGAAATTAAAAGACCGAGAAATTCAATAGCAATCGTTACAACAATTATTGGTGAACAGACAGACACAAGAGGTTAAATTGATTTACCTGAAATAACGAGACAAAGAACGAGCAAAAGCAAAAATTTTGGTGAAATTTTGGAGAGCATCATCGAGAATTTCGGCTTCAGTTTGCTAATTTCTGCTATGGGTTTTTTCGATTGCTTTGTGATGATTTTCCTCTCTTATAGATATAGGAACGGATCAACGGTAATAATTCTGTGATTTTAAATTTGGTAACTCGGATCCCTCCCAAGATCTTTGGGAAATAACTAATAATAGGCTACCTAATTAGTATACCAAGGGTACTGCAAAAAAAAATTAGCATACCATGCTTTCCAAAAACAAATATTACTATATATTTTCCCAAACAATAGAGAGTAATTATTAATGCTTTCCCAAAATAAAATAGATATTATTTGCGTAATACAAACCATATATATTTTGTGGAGAGAATCTGGTGTTGGCTGATGTATTGCTAATTGAAAGCTCATGAATGAGGCAATGAAATCCTACTCTTCCAAGAATATTATAATGAGAATTTGGAGTGAATTTATGTGGAGAAAATGACAAATACGTCCCTTTCCTTTTCTAAAAATTCAAATCAGTTATTTTTCTATTTTATTACCAAAATAGCCCGTTACAAATGCTAATTATGTCCAAATCAGTCACTTGTTCACTAATTATGCTCTAATTGCTGACGTAGCAAAGGTTTAAATTTAGGCCCCGTTCTCTACAACTTATTTTCAGACCTTATTACTTATTTTTTCCAAAATCTGATCAGACCAGATCAGATAAGAAACATTCAGATCAGACAAGATCAAATCAGATCAGATCAGACCAGACCAGACCAGACCAGAAACATTCAGACCAGATCAGATCAGACCAGATCAGATCATTATAATACAATTACATAATTACAGATAATATTTTTTTTAAAAAAGGCAAAAACATATAGGAATGTATGCAAATATTATTTATATTGTACTTATTTAATACTAATTTTGAAAGTATTTTTCAAAATGTTTTTTTGCTCTTCAAAATATTATTTAAATATACTAGTCACGTTTTTAATATATTTTATATTATAAATACTTTCAAAATATAGTTTTAAATACTTTCATTAAATATTTTTGAAATATATTAGAAAATACTTTCAAAAATATTTTCAAAAATAACTAAACATAATAATAAAAACTATTAATTATTATTATTATTATTATTATTATATATAATAAATATTAAATAGTAATTATTAATTTTTATTATTATATATTATTATTATTATTATTACCATAATTTAATTAGAATCAAAATAGCTTATCGAAAAAAATAATTAGAATCCACTATATAAATAAAATAAGATCAGAACAGATCAGACCAGATCAGATCAATTCAGATCAGACCAGATGGAATCAGACCATACCAGAAACATTCAGATCAGATCAGACAAATTCAGATCAGACCAGATCAGATTTTACAAATTCAGATCAGACCAGAAAAATTAAGGCCTAGAGAACAGGGCCTTAAACCTGACATGTGGGCATAATATTAGTCATTTTTTCTTTTATCTTTTTTTAATTCAGTCATAAACTTTTGTTTTGTTCCATTTAGTCCTCTACCCAAATTAATTATTTTTTTTTTATTTTAAGGATAATAAATCTTTTATTCCGAAGCAAGCAACTTACTAGTACATTCAACACACTTTCTACAGCTTCCAACCAAACCACTACTAATCTCTACTGCTAATCCGCACAGAATAAAACCAGGCTCCCAACTATAAGCAGGACAGGCCCCAGCAACTACCAATCTTGAGACAGACAAATAGGAGTTTAAATGCCAGGCCCTCTAGTACACCGACTGAGCATCACAACTCTACAACCAGTTTTCAACACGTCCCTTGCCTGCCGCCCCTCTCGTCGCCCACATATCTGCAAGTGAATTTCTTTCCCGCAATACATGTTGGAACCTTACGTCCTGTTGGGGCCATATGGAATAATGGGCCGCGAAAGAACTATTGGGACATAAGACATGGGCCGGAAGAAAGAGGGAGTCCAAAAAGAAAGTGGGCTCAAGATTGGAAAGGCCGAAAGCACATAATAAACCGAAGAAAGGAAATCAAAGCTAATAAAGATTTCGGCCGAAATGGGAAGAAATAGCCGAAACCAAAACAACCGAATTGAAGAGAGAAAGAATTCGGCTAGGAGGAGTTAGCCGGAGAGCGGTTATTCCAGCTCCGGCTATAAATAGGGGTCGACGCACTCAAAATCAGGGAGATCAATCCAACCCCCAAATTACTTTTATCAATTTTAATTCCTTGTTATCTTTACTGCTTTCTTTACAACTTTCCTTTACAGCTTTCCTTAGAATCTAGCCTAGTTTGTAGCGGTTACCATTTCCAAATCCACCGTTGCTCCTTAGCAGCTGGTAGTTTGGTTCTCTGTTTTTGGTGAATTCCGCCGTTGTTTCTTAACAACAGGCAGATTCTCCGTTGTATCGTGTTATTGTTGATCAATTCAAGGAAGATTCATTCAATTGTGGGCGCATTATTGTTAATTCGAACCCGTAATCGGTTTGATCCTTTTCCGATAGCCTCCCTTGAGGAGAAAAAGGTCCTTGGCTACCCCCGAGCCAAACAGTGGCAAGCCCAGTGGGACACAAAATGGCGTTTGAACAAGCAACTCCAGCAGCAAACACGGCGGCGAGGACTGATTTGCCGCCGATTCAGGAAGAGCGCGCACCAGAAGCCGGAGAATTCCCCCCAGAGTTCCCCGGACCATCACATTTCCATAATCAGGAGTTTTCAAATGATGATTTAACCCCGCGATTCCGAGATCAGGTTCAATTTATGGTGGAGGCGGCGGTTACCAACTCGGTTCGCCAAATCGAAGGAAATATCCTGGCAGCGATGCCAGCCATGTTTAGAGCCGAAATTGCGAGGAGTATGTATCCGATGGGAGCGCAGCAAGCTCCAGTGGCGCAAAATCCACCGCAAAATCCTCACAATTTTCAACAGCAGGCCTTTAGGCCGCCAGGAGGGCATGGAGCTCGGCCTTTTGTTCCTCCGCAGCAGAGGTACGATCAGCAACAGAATCAACCGCCTCAACCAGTAGTTCAACCGCCTGCTCCAGTGGTTCAACAACAATACGCACCACTTCAGCAGAATCCACCACAACTGGTTGACAGAGAGCTGATTGCCGAGATTATTCGCACACAGTTTGGGAATCTCATCGGCCAGGAGAATAGGCCGATGTATCGGAAACCTTATCCAGATTACATCGAGGAGCAGTATCCACTGCCTAGAGGGGTGAAGGTTCCAGATTTCAACACTTTTTCTGGAGAAGTCGGCCGCTCTACCATCGAGCATATCGGCCGATTTACAGCTCAATGTACCAGAATCGCGCAAAATGATTTTCATAAGCTGATATTGTTCAGTTTGTCATTAACTGGCCCAGCATTCGAGTGGTACATTAACCTGCCAGCGGGATCGGTCAATACTTGGGCCGAAATGGAGCGGTTATTCCATGACCGATTCTATAATACTAGTCCGGAAGTCTCGGTAGTTGATCTGACGTCAACCAAACAGAAGGCGTCGGAATCGGTTACTGAATTCATTGAGAGATTTTATGCAGTGAAGGCTCAGGTGAAGACAATGCTGCCTGAGCATGAATATATTCAAATTTTAAAGCAGAATTTGAAGTTTGCCATCAAGGACAGATTGATGGTAACAAGACCGAGGACGGTAGCCGAATTAACGGCTGAAGCGATAAGGATGGAGACTTATTTGGCGGAACAGGCGGCTTTCAAATCAAGCCGAAGTCAAAGTGGAAGGTCACAACCTATCCAGTCGGCTGCCTCATTTGCTGAATCTCTGGATAGATGTGAAATTCAGGAAGAGTACAATGCGGAAGACGTTCCTGCATTAGCCGAGGTTGCAAGGGCAGAGTTAATCATAAAGAAGCCTATGACGTGTCCAGCACTTCGGCCAGCCAGAGGCAAGGAGAAAGAAGGAGGAGATGAGTCTCAAAGGTTTTACTCTTTCGACTTGTCACAGATGGACGAAATATTTGATTATTGCCAGAAGAACGGATTGCTAGAGTTTAAAGGAAACCATCCACAGCCTACCAAGGATCAATTGGAGGCCGGATGGTGCAGATTCCACGGATCAGCCACTCATTCCACGGCCATTTGTGGGCATTTTAGGAAGCTGATTCAGAAGCATGTCGATGATGGGAAGCTGAAGTTCCCAGAAAGGCTTATGGCAGTCGATAAGAATCCGTTCCCAGCTGCCAACATGGTGATGGTGCAGCCCAACCAGAATAAATCGGTGCATGACCGATTGGGGGATCAAACATCATCTAGCAAGAGTTCTGTGCACGATCGGCTTGGGGATCAGCCATCGGCTCAGAAGTCAGGAGTATGGAAAAGGCTAGGATCTCCGAAGGGAAAAGAGAAAGTTACAGATGTCTTTGACCGATTGGGGAACTATGAGGTGAAAGAGTGGATCAAGCAATCGGAGAGACATCAGGAGATCGAGGCCGGAGATAAGAGTGAGAGACCAACGTTGAAAATTATAACCAACGGATGGGACTCAGAGATGAAGTTAACAGCCGATAAACAGAATGGAAAGACTGTGATACAGATCACAGTACCGGAAGAAGCTGTTAGCCCCGAAATGAAAAAGCTTAGAAGGCCACCAGCAAATACTCAGGTAGGCCGATGGGTCCGAAACTCTCCAGAAAGAAGGCGTTTCGATCAACGCCGACACGACCATTCAGCTTGGAGGGCAGAGGAGAGGAAAGTCCCAAAAGGAAAGGGATCATATCGTACTTTCAAACGAAGAATGCAACGGCTTAAAGCAGCTGCTGCTTCTGAGCAAGAGGAGTATGATATGATGCATATGGAAGAGGACTTCCCTGATGATTGTTCGTTCTCGGGAGGACGAATACTCAATAGGGTATTTTCGGCTCGTTTGAGGTCCGAATTAAAAGAAGAGAGGAAGCCGAAAGAAGGACAGGATCGGATGAAGAACAAGACTGAATTTCGGCCGAAAGTAGTACAGCCGAAAGTTGAAAGTGAGCAGCCGAAATCGAAAGAGGAATGGAAGTCTAGACCAGTCCGAACCAGGGAGTGGAAGCCGAAGACGACCATCATTCCGAATAGTGATACACCCCCTGTTGGGCAATTTAAGTTCGACTTCGGATCTAGCGCGAATATGGTGACAATAACCACCGAAGAGAAAGAGGAGTACTGGTCGGATTCCGAACCAGCGGTGGTTTTTTGTCAAAAAGATGGAGAATACTATGGTGATGAAGAACCCATAGTGGATTTCTGTTTCGATAAACTTGAGGTATTTCGGCCGGAAGCCGAAATAGAGAAATCTTTTGAAGAAGGATATAAGGCATTCGTTCCAGAAGCTCAACCAGGTACGATTTTGCCTCCAACTGCGCAAATGTCCCAGCATGTGAGGCCTTTATACGTTAAAGGTTGGGTCAATGGGAGACCACTCAGGAGAATGTTTATCGACGGTGGAGCCACAGTTAATATCATGCCACTATCCACGCTAACGAAGATAGGCCGCTCGAAGGAAGATTTACTCCCTACGAGAATGAAGGTAATGAGTTTTGTGGGGGCTCAAACCGCGGCCGAAGGATGTATACTGGTGGATGTAACGGTCGGAACAATATCAATTCCGACCATGTTCTTTGTGGTGGATGCAGAAGTTCCGTATGCGGCCCTATTAGGCCGATGCTGGATTCATACATCCCGATGTTTGCCATCGACGCTTCACCAGAAAGTATGGTTCTGGAAGAAAGATGGCACAGTAGAAGAAGTGGATGGAGATCAACCTCCATTTCCAGTCAGCTCAGCCGGACGAATTGATGCGGTGTTATATGAAGAACCGATTCAACCATTCCTAGCAGTGGTAGGGGATCGGTACCCGCAGGTGATCGAGTGTGATTGGACAGATTTGGGGTTTGAAATCAGATACCAGGCCGATGAACGGCCAGTCGAAGAAGAAAGTAAATGATGGAGTCACAACCGAATCAAGCGACCGAGTTCGAATCGGCCGAACTCGAAGTTTCAGATGACAAAGCAGGATGGAGCGATTTAATAGACGCAATTCCAAAGCGAACGCCGGATTTCAAAGCTCAAGACCCCTTGAAAATGGTCAATGTTGGTACAGACGAACACCCGAGGGAGATCCCGTTGGGTGCGAATCTTGATCAGCAGGTGACAAGCCGATTCAAGGAGGTTCTAGTCGAATTCAAGGATTGTTTCGCATGGGACTATACAGAGATGCCAGGATTGGAGCGATCGATTGTAGAGCACAGACTGCCTATTAAAGAAGGATTCAGGCCGCATAAGCAGCCGGCCAGGAGGGCAGCGCCCGAAATAGTCCCAAAAATAAAAGAAGAAATAGAGAAATTGTTAGCGGCCGGGTTTGTTAGGCCAGCTAAATATGTAGAATGGCTATCAAATATTGTTCCTGTAATAAAGAAGAATGGAAAATTGAGAGTTTGCATAGATTTCAGGAATCTTAATATAGCCACTCCAAAAGATGAGTATATGATGCCTATTGTTGACTTGTTGATTGATTCGGCCGCAAAACAGGGGATGCTATCTTTCATGGATGGATATTCAGGGTACAACCAAATTTTTATGGCCGAAGAAGACATTCACAAGACTGCATTTCGGTGCCCTGGAGCCATAGGGATATATGAATGGGTGGTGATGCCGTTCGGACTGAAAAATGCAGGAGCTACATACCAGAGAGCCATGAATTATGTTTTCCATGACCTCATAGGGGAGTGTGTTGAAGTCTATATTGATGACGTCATGGTCCGATCCAAAGATATCGAAAGCCACTTGAACGATTTGCGGAAGGTATTCGCGAGGATGAGGCTGCATGGAGTCAAGATGAATCCAGCCAAGTGTGCTTTCGGAGTACAGGCAGGAAATTTTCTCGGGTTCCTGGTACATAACAAAGGAATAGAAGTTGATGCGAACAAAACCAGGGCCATCCAAGAAGCCAAACCTCCACACGATAAGAAGAGTCTACAAAAGTTTCTTGGAAAAATCGGTTTTCTGAGACGATTCTTAGCAAATGCGGCTGGAAAGTCGAAGCCACTAACCGATTTATTGAGGTTAAAGAAGGAAGAGGAGTTCAAATGGGGAATCGACCAGCAAAAGGCCTTCGAACAATTGAAGCAGGACTTGATGAGTCCACCAGTGTTGGTTCCTCCAATTTTAGGACGGCCATTGAAATTATACATAGCAGCGGCCGAAGAATCTATTGGAGCATTACTGGCGCAGGAAGACGATGAAGGAAGGGATCGGGCGATCTACTATCTTAGCCGAATCCTAAGGGACGCCGAAGCAAGGTACTCGCCGATTCATAAACTATGTTTAAGCCTTTATCATGCATGCCAGAAATTAGAATATTATATTCAACCAAGGCAAGTGATAGTGGTAGCTTCGGTGGACATAGTTAAGATTATGATGAATGATCCGGTCAGTAGCCGAAGAATGGCCAAATGGGCCATGAAGTTAAATGCATACGATTTGAGATATCAACCTTTAAGGGCTATGAAAGGGCAGATTGTAGCCGATTTTCTGGCTGATCATGTGACGCACCCGATAACCGATGACATCGATCATCAGGATCGGCCGAAGGAAGTTGGTGAGATAGGAATTGTATACTTGCAACCATGGGTAATGACATTTGATGGTTCTAAAGCCGCTTCAGGAGTTGGAGCAGGGTTTACCCTACAAACACCGGAGGGCAAGATGTACAAATATTTCGTGCAACAGCCAGAGTCATATACGAACAACCAAGCCGAATATAAAGCGTTAATTTCGGGATTACAACGGTTGATAGAAGAAGGAGTCAGAGCAATCACTGTCAAAGGAGACTCGCAAGTAGTTGTCCAGCAACTGCTAGGCGATTTTTCGGTTAAGAGTTCACAATTGATTAGATTGTATGAAGAAGCGGTTACTTTGTTAGAGGAATTTGATGAGGTGTACATTGAATACATCCCGAGAGAAAAGAATGAAGAAGCCAATGAATTGGCTCAACATGCGGCTAAATATCGGTTGATGCCGATAGCAGGAAATGTAGAAGTGCGTTTGGCCGAAACAGAGAAGGCCGAATGGATTAAAAAGATAGCACAGACATTAGAAGATCCTTCGGAGGCTAATCCAGCCGAAAAACGGAAAGCAATGGACTACGTCATAATAGGAGGATTATTATTCAAGCGTGCTATTGATGGAGTATTGCTCAGATGCGTCGGAGAAGAAGACGCTAGAAGGGTAATGGGAGAGGTTCATGAAGGGATATGTGGTGCGCATCGGGCAGGAAAGTCGATGAAGTGGAGCATTATTCGGTTGGGATATTATTGGTCGAATATGGGTCCTGATTGTGAAAAATATGCAAGAGGATGCACCGAATGTCAAAAGCATGGGCCGATTCAGAAATTACCGGCCGAAGAATTACATATAATGATCAAACCGTGGCCATTCAGAGGATGGGCCATGGACATCATAGGAAAAGTTCATCCCTCTTCGTCGAAAAGACATGAGTTCGTGCTAGTAGCAACAGATTACTTCACGAAATGGGCCGAAGCTCAGGCGTATGTCAGCATTTCACAAGAAGAGGTGATTGAGTTCATTAAGAGACAGTTGATCTATAGATTCGGGATCCCACAGACGATTTTAACAGATAGAGGAACTGTATTTGTGGGAGAAAAAGTCAAGGCCTTTGCGGACGAATACGGGATAAAAATTATACATTCGTCACCATATTACCCGCAAGGAAATGGACAAGCAGAGGCCACAAACAAACAGCTAATAGGAATCATAAAGAAAATGATTGAAGATCAACCAAGAAAATGGCACGAAAAGTTATCCGAAGCACTGTGGGCTTATCGAAATGCCAAAACCTCAGCTACTGGGTTCACACCATTTCGGCTGACTTATGGAATGGATGCAGTATTGCCAGCCGAAATAACAGTGCCGACTTTGAGAATAAGCCAGGCGGATTCAATGTCAGCCGAACAGTATGATTGTGCAATGAAAGATGAGTTATTGGAGATAAATGCCAATCGAGTGCATGCCTTTGAGAATTTGCAGAAAAATAAAGATATTGTGGCCGATTGGTACAATAAGCGAATTCGTCTCAAGCGCTTTGAAGTTGGAGACTTAGTTTGGAAAGTTATATGGCCGCCGAAGCAGAAGGACGGCCGATTAGGTAAGTGGAGTCCCAATTGGGAGGGACCATTTATTGTTCATACAAGATTACCGAATGGAGCGTACGTTTTGGTGGACGAAAATGGTGAGCAGATGTCAAATCCAGTTAATGCAAGATACATTAAGAAATATTATCCATCAGTATGGGATCAAACATTAAACGATGCGAAAAAGTAAAGATTTTATTGCATGAACGAATAAGTACAAAGAAGGTGCTACTTCGGCCAAAAGCGGCGTCGATAGCCCGAAACTACAATATACAAGGGAAACGTCCTATACTAAGCAGGCATATACAAGGGAAAGGTCCTTGAAAGACATTCAGCCTTGTAGAGATGCCGCTAAAACTATCGGCAACACAGAAGCAGGGCACAGTTGCTTGCCCCAGAACAGTATTGCCGATTTAAGTCCTACCACCGAACTTCTACTCTAGGATACGATAGAACGAAAAGTACAACGTCCCAGAGGTAGAAGTCAAACTCGGGTACAGCCGCCGCACGACCTCAGACAGAAGAAGGAGGAGTGCAGCGAGGCAGTCACCCAAAAGCGGTGGAAGGGGGAAAGGAGAGAGGAATAACTAGGGGTAGTTATTCCCCCCATTAGAAAAGGTCCGACAGGATATGCAACCGCAAAGTCGAAAAGGGGCACATCAGCATAGCCGTCGAGACCTGCATTTGGAATAATATATAAAGATCCTCGCCCATACGAACATGGTGAAGAGGGCATTAGTTGAACTCGTGTTGCATAAGCAAAAAATTTTCGTATCACGTCTGGAAATCCTCGCACAAGAATACTTGCCGGAGGCCATGGGGGAACTGGAGACAGGAAGTTGAATAAGGAAGAAGGAAGATCCATATTGCTATAGAAAAAAAAAAAAGGAAGTGATGGATAAGTGTCAACAATGCCGGGTATTTATAGAAAAGAGATAAGTGTTTGGCGGAAGAAACGGTCAATAGTAAATGTTATTTATGGGAAAACGTTACAGCTGATTCCCGGAAAAAGCTGCTAATATTCAGAAATCAGCAATAAAGGAGACCGAAAACAATGGAATTAACGGGATACGAATCGCATTACAAAAGATACAAAAGATACGAATCCAAGTACAATGTATCGGCCAACATAGTCTAAAAAAGGCCGATTACAGCTGTCAAGAAAGGGAAAAGTGACCGAAATTTACACTTAACAAAGGACAAGACAAAACACAGAACTGATATGCAAAGACAAATTAGTGGTCTTCCTGGGCGTCAGAAGGAACAGCATCATCCAAGCCTCGCGAGGTGGCAGTAGTAGGATTAGCCGAAGATGTCATCAGATTCGGACTTGCCGAGGGAGAAGGACCAGTAGTTTCACCAGGAGGGAGGTGAACGGTCGATGAACCAGCACCACAGGAAGCACCAGTTTTCCCTAGAAGAAAAGAAGGAAAAGGGAATAATAAGTAAGAGAGCATAAGAGAAAAATCATGACAGGAAATGGAAGGAAGCAGGGTACCTGAAGGAATAATTGGCACAGGAGGGTTATCGCCCGAAGGGGAGGACTCTATTTCGGAAGGGTCCAAAGGAAACAAGACATGTGGAGAAAGGACTTGAACAACACTATGCCCACCAAGGCTCTTGATGGCCGAATCCAGTTGACCAACTAAAGACTGGGTTTCGGCCCATTTTTCTTGGAAGGTACCAATAATGTAATCATTGAAACTGATCCGCATGGCCAAATAAGAAGCATCCTCCTGAGAATCCAAGATTTTGGCCCTAGGAGCTTCGGCCGATTGACGAAGGATTTTGATCGATTGTTTCAGATCGGCCGATTTTCGCTTAGTGTGAGCCAAAGTTGATTCCAAATCCTTCTCTTGTCTCTGGAGCTTGGCTATCTCAGCCCGAATCAAAGCAAGATCTTCGGACTGCTTAAGCTCCTGAGATTCCACTTCAGACAGCTTACTCATTTGAGCCCGATACTCTGCAGAATAATTGTCAAAGATGGCTCGTGAAGAGGCTGCGGCCTCACGTTCGGCGGCAAGCCTATGTCGCATTTTTAAGTGAGCCAAAAGTTCCTGATCCATTGAGAGGACAGACCTCGTAATCATCTGAAGAGTACCATTCAGATTCAAAGATACCATCTCGTCATGAAATTGCTGCTCAAGATGAGACAAGAGGATAAGGATCGGTTTGGGGTTGACGAATTCCACGTCAGATTGTCGGCCAATTAGATTGCATAGCCTGGCCAGACAATCACCAAGGTGAGTAGAAAGATCCGATGGATGAGAGACCAGAGACGCGGGAGAAAAGAAATCGTCCAAAACATGCCGATCAGGAAATGGCGATAAAGGGACCTGATCGGCAGGGGTTTCATCAGCAGCCATACCACTAGGTAGGGGGCCAGACGATTTCGGAACAACTAAAGATGAAGGTGTAGCAAAATCCGTAATAGGCTGAGGACGATCGACCGAAAGAGGGACGGAAGGGTCGGCCGAAATGGAGCTTGCAATCAAACCCCGAGGGGTAACAGCAGAAGAACTAGCGGGAGCAGCCAAATTACTGGTACTGACGGATGTGCGAAATTCGGCTACCGGAGGAGCCGATACCACAGTCGGAAGTAGTTGAACATCGGGTTGTGGCAAAATAGGTGGGACCTGATAAGAATAAGAAAAGGAATTAGTCGAAGGAAAGGAGCCTGGAAAAGGAGAAAAAATAGTGTAACGAACCGCAAAGAGGGAGGCAGGGATTCTGCCAAGCGGTGAATGAGATGAACGCCTCCTGGTCTGAGTAGGAGGGAGAAAGTCGACGAGAGAGGCCGAAGGCGAAGCAGGCCTTTTTCGACCAGGTTCTGAAGTAGAGGAGCAAGGAACATCTGAAGAAATCGGATAAGTGAGACATAAAGGAAAAGGAACGAGCAACAACCGAAGAAGAGAGGAAAGGAAAAGAAACATACCAGGGCGAGAAGCGGAAGACGAACCGAGAATGCGCTGAGGAGTGGAACCCGGAGATGATGAAGGGACAGTGGAGAATGCCAGAATAGGAGAAAAACCACCCCTCCGCAGAACCGAATCAAGGTTGGCACTAAAGAAGACACCAGCAACACCGTTCCACCAAGACTGGAAACGGGAGGTAACAGACCCTGGACGAGCGACAAACTTCCAAACCTTGAAGGAGATCAAACGTTTGTGATAGAGGGAGCATTGCTGACGACTGGTAGAAGCAGAGAGGCGTCTACCGGCTCTGATGGCCTCCACTAAGTCTTGACCAAAGCCGAATTGGCGGCTAACCAGATGGGGATTGTAAACTTGAAAAGGAATAGCAGACTTGGCAGGAACAAATGTGGAACCATTGAAGATCGGGCGAGGTAATATACACCTGTTCCATATTTGAGCAAAAGCCAAAGGAAGAGGAGTCCCGAAGGGGGAAGTAACAATATTCCTGACCCAAGCAAAGTCAGCTTTCCGGTAGTGATAATGAGAAAAGGCTTGTTCGGCAGTACGACCCAGGAAATAGTTGATCCAGTGAGGGATCGACAAAGGAGGAAGGGGTGCTCTAAGAAGGTCAGGAGCGACGAAATAGTTAGGATGAATATCATGGGGAGGAAATTGGGAAATGTCGCGAAAGTGCCAAACTAACCACAAGTAAAGGAACCATAACGGGCCACGGGCTTTATCAGACGAACCTTTTTCCCAACCCGACACAGTAGCCGAAATACCCGCATACAGATGAGCGAGGAAGAAATCGGCTGAAGGCAGGGTCACATGATTAAGAAGTGCCGAAGCAAAAGAGTGTGTTTCGAGGAGAACACCCTTGGAAGGAACGCACCAGAAGAATTTCGTAAGGAAATACATCATAAACGCAAGAGGCTCTGAAGGGTGTGGAGCAGGCGAAATAGGATCACTTTGATGGGAAACGATCCAATTAGCAAAGGAATCGCCAGAGGAAAAGCCAGTATTTTTCTCCTTGGGCAACGACATAATGGCGAGGTTATCCCCACGAACAGAGAGGCCAAGGAGAAGTTTCACGTCCTGAATGGTGGGAGTCATCATCCCCCAAGGGAAACAAAAACAGTTCACAGAAGGATTCCAGAAGCAAAGAAGGGCCTGAATAGGGCGAAGATCTGTGGGAAGTGGCAAGGTACTAAGGGAAATCATACGGTAGACATATGACTTATGCCAAGAGTCACGACAGTGGGGTTCGAGGTGATGATACCACGCCACATAATCAGGAGAGGGCGAAGACCAATTAGCGAAAGATGAAGGAAAAAGCTTGGAAGAGAAACAAGGCTCATATAGAAGAACGGAACGATTTTCAAAGATCCGAGCAGTACATTCATCGATATCCTCAGGAATGCCCAACGGACCTAAGGAGTAGAAGCCCTCAGGCAAGAGGCGAACTGCGGACTGAGAAGCAAAGGAGTTCTCAATCCTAAGAAGATCAGCAGAAAGAGCAGTAACAGGGGGAGGAGGATTTTCCATCGGAGAAAGTGGAAGGAGAGAGAGAGAGAGGAGAAGATGGAAAGGCAGTTCACTCCGAGTACGTGATGGGCTACGTAAATAGGGGAATGATGGAGAGCATCCTCGAGAAGGAGAAAATAACCGCCAAAAGGAAGAAGAAAGGGAGGTTACTTGGGCTCTTTCGCATGGAAGCAATTCGCCCAAGTAAGGAGGGCATCTGTTGGGGCCATATGGAATAATGGGCCGCGAAAGAACTATTGGGCCATAAGACATGGGCCGGAAGAAAGAGGGAGTCCAAAAAGAAAGTGGGCTCAAGATTGGAAAGGCCGAAAGCACATAATAAACCGAAGAAAGGAAATCAAAGCTGATAAAGATTTCGGCCGAAATGGGAAGAAATAGCCGAAACCAAAACAACCGAATTGAAGAGAGAAAGAATTCGGCTAGGAGGAGTTAGCCGGAGAGCGGTTATTCCAGCTCCGGCTATAAATAGGGGTCGACGCACTCAAAATCAGGGAGATCAATCCAACCCCCAAATTACTTTTATCAATTTTAATTCCTTGTTATCTTTACTGCTTTCTTTACAGCTTTCCTTTACAGCTTTCCTTAGAATCTAGCCTAGTTTGTAGCGGTTACCATTTCCAAATCCACCGTTGCTCCTTAGCAGCTGGTAGTTTGGTTCTCTGTTTTTGGTGAATTCCGCCGTTGTTTCTTAACAACAGGCAGATTCTCCGTTGTATCGTGTTATTGTTGATCAATTCAAGGAAGATTCATTCAATTGTGGGCGCATTATTGTTAATTCGAACCCGTAATCGGTTTGATCCTTTTCCGATAGCCTCCCTTGAGGAGAAAAAGGTCCTTGGCTACCCCCGAGCCAAACACGTCCCCTCCACATTTCAATACCGTCATGACAGCCCCAGCAGCATATGAAATCTCCAAGGGAGAGAGCTCGGCTCTTTCAACCAACCAACCACATTTAGCGAGTCAATTTCAAAAATCAATTTAGGCAACGGGAACCCTTGGTCTCGGATAAGAGCTGTGCATATTCTACTTACTGCTTGGATCTCAGCGTCTGTTGAATCCGTGCTTCCAATTGAGTCCGACAGAACAAAAATTACCTCTCCATTAGCATCTCTAATCACTCCGCCAATTCCAGCCGGCCATGGGTTTCCCAACGACGAACCATCCGAATTCACTTTCCACCACCCCCCTCCGGGCGTTCCCAAACATTTTTATATTAATTGATCTTCAACATTTCAACTTATTTCATTTCAGGACCAGAAACTTAAATTTTTTATTACTACTAATCAATTTATCAAATAAATGCCAACATATTTTTGTAAATAAAATTAAACATCAAACCTCATACATTCGGTTTGACTGTCTTGTTACCGGGTCTTCCAATTTCCGAAATTTTACGGACTCTCCTAACCACCCGACCGTAACCGATGGTTCAATGGTTCTGGTTTCCTTCAGCAACAATTAGCACAAGCTTACTTTGTTTCCTACCTTAGAACGTAGCAAGGTTTGATTAAATGATTTAACTTTAATTTTTGTGTAAATGATTTAATTTTACTTTTTGCAAGGTTATGGATGCAGGAAGCATAAACAATAAATTCAGTCTATTTTTAATATTTTAATAATATTTGAATAATATTTTTAATATTTTTTTCAATAAAATTAAAGTTTCCTGTATCCATAACCTTCCAAAAATTCAAGTTAAATCATTTAATCAAATAATGCTACGTCCTAATGTATGAAACAAAGTAAGGTTGTGTTGATTGTTGCTGAAGGAAACCAAAACCAAATAATCATCGGTTGCAGCCGGGTTGTTAGAGAGAGACCGTAAAATTCCGGTACTTGGAAGACCCGATAACAAGGCAGTCAAACCCAATATATGAGGTTTGGTGTTTAATTTTATTTACGGAAGTATGTTGGACATTTATTGTAAACATAAAATAGCAATAACAAAAATAACCGTTAAAAATGTGTTTCGACATGCGTGTCCAACATATTTCAATTGTGTACAAGTAAAAATGTTGGACATTTATAGAATGAGGTTTGGTGTTTATTTTTATTTACGTTACAGAATGAGGTTTGGTGTTTATTTTTATTTATGGAAGTATGTTGGACACGCATGTCGATAAACATTTTTAATGGTTAATAACTTCAATTGTGTACAAGTAAAAATTATGAAAAGTTGATATTAACTACAAGAATAAACGAATCTAACAAGATCTCACTTGACTATGTTTTGTCTAATTGTCTAACATAACTATAATAAAAATTTGAATCAAAGTTAAACAGTGAATAGTATCAAATAGTACTCTGTAGCATTTATAATGAGACGGAGTAGTTATAATACCACATAATCCTCTATTGTAAACATAAACAGACTAATAGCAATATTAGATAGGCCGGTCTGGTAGGTCTAATAAGCTTTTTATAAAGCCTGGCCTGAGCTTTTAAAATAGCGTGAGCCTAGCCTTCGGTAGGCGATGCCATAGGCCCTGTTGGGTAGCCTGGCCTATTCCCACCCCTATCAGGAGGAAAGGCCCACATCATGAAGAACTCAACAAATCGTGCCCCTCGCTTGGCAAGAAGATCAGCCACAGAATTTCTCTCTCGAAGAATATGAAACCAATGGAGACCTGGATTATGCGCCAAGAGATCACGGATGGTCTGGATCAAATTTATATGTTTGTATCAGATTTTGTAATGAAGATGATATATATTAGTACCAAATGTTATACTACAATAAAAGACCCATATGTAGATTAATTGTTGTTGTTATTATTATTATTATTATTATTATTATTATTATATGCAAAACTTGTAAGGAAAATATTTCTTTCCTATTATGGGTGGAAAAAGAATTGTACCCAGCCCAAATGAAAATATTGGATATGTGAAAAATAATAAAAGGCATAAAGATTAGAGATCAATGATATGGGCATGAAAAAAAAGAAAAAAAAAAGCCCAATAAATAGGAAATATGCGAGAAAAATTGCAGTGGCACAATCAATGGAGTTTGCCTAATTATAAAGAAAACTAATAATAAGAACTAGTAATTAACCTGTCGAGACTCGACGGGCATAACTATATATTTTATATAATATATGTTTATATTATATAAAATAATAATAAATTATATTTTGAGTAATGAAAAATGTGTAATTATTTTATATATATATATTCAAAAGAATGTGTAAATGATAATATAATTTTATTATTTTTAAAACTAACAAAGAAATCATATTATACCGTATTCTTTAAGTTTTGTTCCTTGTCCAATACAAATCTAACAGATTAATAAAATAATTATTGAAGTATTATTTTTATTTAATTTGAAATTTAAGTTAAGATAAAAAAAATATTTAAATATAAGTATTAAGCATATATAAAAAATTCCTTCATAATCTACTGAAAACTTAATTGCTGAAAATCTCATTGGTAGGGGCTAGAATAACACTATCTTTAAAAATGTTTGAATTTGAAGTAGTGTTGTAACACCCCGATTTAATTAACACATGATTTATTTGATTAATTGTGGTTAATTAACAAAGGATTTATTAAGTGGATATTTTGTAGGTATGATTTTAATGAAGTGGAAAAATAAGTGGGTTCAAACCCACAAGAGAATAAGAACTCAAGTACTCAAATGTGTGCAATGTGGTCAAGACAAGTGGTGCAACCCGACCCACACCTTATGACCCGACCCGGGCCCAATTGGGATGTTAAAAATCGGGTGTTTGGGGTGGGAGTCTCATTTCTCACCCAAACCCAACCCTCATTCCCGTCACCCTCACTTCCCATAGCTAGGGTTCTTCCAATTCTTGAGAAATTGAATGTTTTAAGGTGGAATCGAAGGGGGAACTTGACCTATAACCTTAGGTAGGAAGTTTTCTTCATCTATTCCTTGTTTTCTTGACTTGTGGATGGATTTATGGGGACTGTTTTGGTAGTGACGAAAATTGGGGGTTTTTGTTCAAATCTTGTAGTTGAGCTTGGAGGATGCTTGGTCTTGCTTGGAATTGAGTGATAGACTTGGAATTGAACTCAAGTAACTAATTCCTAGCTCAAATTCTGATTTTGGATTTGTTTTATGGTGCATGTTGGATTTATTTTTGGAAGATGATGCTTTGGTTGAGTGTTTATGTGTTGGAAGGATTATTGATGAATTGGAGCTTGATTTCTTGTAATGTAGCTTGCCTTGGTGTTTGGAAAAGCTTAGGAACTGAGATTGAAGACTTTGGAGTATCAAAATCCAAGACAAGAGTAAGATTTAGCTCAAAGTGGGGGAAAACTGGGAGAAGGATCGAAGGGGAACGCAGAACAGCATTCGCTGTTCTGTTTGTGCCCAGACGGGGCGCCACCGAGCCTTGGCGGCGCCCAGAAACGGTCCGAGGCGCCAATGCGGCGCCCCTGTTCACCAGGATCCAATCCCAGGTGCCACCATGCCTGGGTGGCGCTTAAATGTGGTCTGAGGCGCCACCCTGGTGCCTCCTGTGCACCCGAAAAATCCACAAACTTGAATCGGCTATAACTTATGCGTTTCTAATCCGATTTTCGCAAACCATATATGAATCTGACCCTACTCAAAATAAGGATTTCAAATATGCAATCGGAATTCAGAGATATTGACTCCTTCAAAAATTTAAAATAGGAATTTATAACCCCAGGGTTTCTCCTGCGTGTCGATTTGCTGTTTTCTTTCATTTTTCGTTGTCTTTCGTATTTTATCATTTCTTACTCATTTCCAGGTCTCGAAAATTGTGTTAAACTGATCTACGTTGTGTTAGTGCCTATCATGAGTATTGATTGAACTTAGAAGATTCACCGAGCCTTAGTTTAGGAAGGAATCTTGCGTTACTTCTATCACTATGTTTGTGGTTTGAGTGCCGATATGTGGGACGTGGCACACCCTGGAACATGTCTAACTCATGTGGTACTGGTGAGCCGATATATGGGGTTGGCAACCCGAATACTGTATGTAGTATGCAGACTGATAAATTACACCAAATGTTTACGAGTCGGTATCCGACTGGACATTGTGTAAGGTGATTGTGATCGGTATGTTATTATGCTTTCGAGGATGCTAGATATCCTAACAATGTTTACGAGTCGTTATCCGACTGGGCATAGTTAGTATTTTTCCTGGGCATACTTGATTATTAGATTATCTTGGGCATTTGTTTGATATTATTGTGATATGTGATAATTATGCTTTCAATGGTACAAATCTCATGTCTATGCTTTCGAGTTATTAACTGGGCGGACTTGATTATTTGATTACCCTGGGCATGTTTATTGTGATGATTGTATGTTATGCTTTCGAGAACTATGTTCTAGGCATGTAGGCTTTCGAGAGCGAGATGCTCTGGGCCTGTACCCGCTAGATGTGGTTCGATCCTTGGGGATGCCACTCCATTAGTCCACTTGACCCTTTATGCATGTAGTACTCGCGGCGGGGGCACTGTAGGTATTTCTTCTGACCATTAAGGTGAGGTGGAGCCTTAATGGGGAAGAATGTCGGCCATGGAATCAGGATACGCACTAGACATTCTTGTGGGGTTGCATTTAGGGTAGATAGGCACTATAGGTCATAACATTTCATCTCATCATCCATCATTCATCTTATAATTATTTACAGTGTATGACGTGGTTGAAGCACCGGTATGGGACGGTGTGATGTTTATTTAATTGTTTAATTATGCTATTTTATAACTGTTAATTAATCTACTAAAATCTTGTTCCCTGTTTCCTAGCTGTTCCTACTCTTGCTCAGTACTTTATGTACTGACACCTTGCATTTTTTGTCTTTCTTATAGATACTCCCGAGGAGGACTCAAAGCATGATCATGGTGATGGGTTTGGGGCTGAGTGATCTAGTAGGACTGCATTATTATATTGTCGACTAACATGCTATATTAGACCCTATGTCTTTCTGTGACTTGTCTGATATTTCTGAGTATTACTATGAATTGGAATTGGTCTGTGAACCAATCATTTGTCATTCCTCCTTGTATTGATATTTTGGATAGGTAGATGTGAGTACCGAGGTGAGGTACTGTATGAGGCTTGTAGCCGAGATGTGATGATTATATGATGGACTTGTTTCTGTTGATTACTCTGTTACTCTGATATTATGCTGTGTTGGATTTTCTGATTACCAGGCTTCGTGTTATCAAACTTAAATTGATTGGCCAACAGTTTAAGAGAGATAACACGGCAGTGACGTCACAAAAATTGACTTAAAATTTTTGAGGCCTTACATGTTGGTATCAGAGCCATGTGTGCTCTTATGTGCTTAGAATATTAACACAAGCATGTGGTGAGTGTGTGGGGGAATGCATATAGTATAGGAATTGCATCTGATTATGCTTATATTCCTGTTGTCATGCATTATTTTTGGGATAACTGCATCCCTTATGGGATTGAGTTTTGGTTTGTGAGCTAAACCACGATCAATCCATAAGGATATACCGGGAGATCTATACTTGCTTAATTAGTATTCGGTATCATTACCGAATGTTACTCAATGGTTTGTTATGTTTTAGTATAGGATATCGTCAGGCAGAGTTGGAAACTGGGAGACGGGGAAGGCCTCATAGAAAGTCCGGGGCCAATAAGTGGTGACGATGGGCAGTATAATGTCGGTGAAAGAATGACCTCACTAAAGAGAAGGGTCTTCATTCAGATGAACTATTGGAAGTTGATGGGGGACATCGCCTGGAGGACGAACCAGTTGCACCACCACTGCCACTAAGACCTATGCCTTTAGATTCTGTTCAGCTTATGCCATAAATGTTCTCAGTTATGCAAAACATTAATCAGGGACACAGAGTCGATCCAGTTCATCCCATTAGGCATCTTGTGGATTCAACACTACGTTGGTGGCGAACTTGTGAGAACGAGTTTGCGAAGAGATCAAGATTCACTTGGGAGGCGATCTGCTATACCTTGCAATCTCATTCTAAATCCCTCAGATGATGGATGTCAAGAGGAGGGAGTTCCTCATTTTGGAGCAAGTGAGGACATGGCGGTTCAGAATTACCAGCGCTAAGTGGAGCATGTTGTGTTATTGCAAGTCATTATAAGGATAGTGCCATATATTGTTGAACGTGTAGGTACTATACTTGTTGAAAATGTGCTAAACTCGGGCACCGTGTTCACTTATATCCTCGGATATTATATCCGAACACCGGATGGGACCTTTGATGACTTATCATCTTCCTGTGTCATTACCATCTGGTGATATAATACGAAGTGAACGGATAGGACCTAATGCACGTATAACTATAAAGGATTCGGGAGTTCAACACTGATCTCGTGGTGCTAGACTTGGCGGATTCCAATGTCATACTGGGAATGGATTGTTGTCCAAGTACCAGGCGAGATTGGATTTCAGAGTACCAATAATATTCTTCGTCAATCAAGAAGGTGAGAAAGTGATCTATTACCCTAATGTTCGAGTTGTATCCTCCGTGTCTTCTGCGGTATTAAACAGAAAGGAGTACCCGGCGCATATCTGCTATGTGCACGAGATCACACCACCTACATCAAGACCATCAGCGTAGCAAATTCCTATCACCTCGGAATATTTCGATGTATTTTCAATGTGATACCCGAGAGATAGATGTTTCCATAGACTTGGTGCTAGGGGCAACGCCGTTTGCCAGGGCTCTTTACCGTATGACTCCTGCAAAATTGAGGGAGTTGAAGGAACAGCTTAAAGAGTTACTTGATATAGGATACTCACAACAAAGCGGTTTGCCTTGGGGAGTACCGGTAATCTTTGTGAAGAGGATGGATAGGAGTTGCGGATGTGCATCGATTACCGCGAACTTAATCAGGTGACGGTCAAGAACCGATATGCAATACTAAGGGTTGACGACTAGTTTGATCAACTGAATGGCGCTTCAACGTCTTCTAGACTGATTGAAGATTCAGATATCATTAAATTTGAATAGCAAAAAGGGGACCACGAGAAAACATCCTTCCGAGCACGTTATAGTCATTTTTAAGTTATGCTGATGCCGTCGAAATGACTAATGCACCAGCAGTTTTCATGGACTTGATGCATCATGTGTTCAAACCACGGTTGGATGTGTGTATGGTCATTTTCATCGATGAATATAGGTACACTCTCCCAATCTACAGACACTTAAGGAGCATCTCAGAACAGTTCTGCAGGTGCTCAGAGAGCACAAAATACATGCCAAGCTTTCAAGTGTGAATTCTGGCTGGATAAGGCTGCTTTTCTTGGGCATATCATTATGGGTTAAGGAATTTCCGTGGATCCAGCTAAGGTGGAAGTAGTGTTGGGGTGGAATCCACCAACTACTGTCTGTGAGATACTTAGTTTCCTTGGGATGGTAGGATTCTACAGGAGGTTCATTGAGGGGTTCGTAAGTACTGGTCGACCCCAGACTCAGTTATTGAGGAAATATGTACCTTTTCAATGGAGCGAGGATTGTCAAGAGGCATTTTATCTATTGAAGGAGAAGGTGACAGAAGCTCAAGTTTTGGTGTTATCCGATGAATCTGGAGAATATGAGGTATACACCGATGCTCCTCATCGAGGAATTGGATGTGTACTTATGCAGAATGGCAGGATGATTGCATATGCATCTAGGCAATTGAAGCCTCAAGAACTAAATTGACTGACTCACGACCTGGGGACTACAGGGGTCGTGCATGCATTAAAGATTTAGAGGCATTATCTATATAGAGCTAAGTTTCAAATCTATTTGGATCACAAGAATCCTAAGTGTCTCTACACTGCAGATAAGATGAGTGGGAGACAGCGAAGGTGGTTGGAGTTCTTGCAAGATTATGACACTAGCATCCAGTACATTGAAGGGAAAGCCAATCGAGTGGCTGATGCATTGAGTATGAAGGACATGCATTGAATGTTGTATATCTTCCTTGAAGACTGAGACAAGAGTTAGATAAAGAAGGCATTGTTACGATACCTTGTGGTATGAAGGTGAGGTTGAACGCTATGACAGCGATGCCTTCACTACTCGAGGAGCTCAGATTGAGCCAAGATGTGAGTCAAGAGATGATGCACTTGAGAGATAAGATTCGGCAAGGCGAGGCAGAAAGATTCACTATTGATAGCAGAGGTATGATCAAGCTTGAGGATCGATAGTGTGTGCCTTCCGAGGACAGGCGCTGAAAAGGAAGGTTATGGAGGAAGCACACTGTACACCTTACTCTGTACATCTAGGATCAGTAAAGATGTACGAGGACTTGAGGTTGGGTTATTGGTGGAAAGGTATGAAGAATGAGGTTGCTGAGTTGTGTCTAAGTGCCCTACTTGTCTGAAGGTTAAGACAGAACACATGCGACCTTCGGGATTATTGCAACCTTTGGAGGTTCCCATGTGGAAGTGGGAGTCCATTGCTATGGTTTTTGTAATTGGATTGCGTAAGACAAGGAACAGGTTAGACACCATTTGGGTGATTATGGATCGTCTGACCAAGAGCGCAATATTTGTACCTATGAGATTGAATTAGAGTATGCAATAATTGACGGGTGCTTACATCCAACATATGGTTAGACGGTTTGGGGTGCCGAAAGAGATCATTCAGGCAGGGATTATAGATTCTTGTCTAGATTTTAGAAAGAATTGCAAGCAGCTTTTGGCACTCGGATTTGTATGAGCACAGCGTGGCACCCTCAGACTGATGGCAGACAGAAAGGACCATCAGAACATTGGAAGATATGTTTAGGGCTTGTGTTATGGACTTTCAGGGGACGTGGGATGAACATTTATCGTTGGTGGAGTTCTCCTACAATAACAGTTACCATGCGAGTATTCGTATGGCTCCTTTCGAGGCCTTATACGGAAGGAAGTGCAGATCACCCTTGCACCCTTGTGCTGGAGTGATCCTTCAGAGCGGGTGGTGATGGGTCCCAAGCTTATTGAGCAAACCACTAAAATTGTGCGAGTGATGAGAGACGGAGTGAAGGAAGCTAAGGATAGTCATAAGAGTTATGCAGATCTATCTAGAAGGGATATTGAGTTTGTGGTTGGCGATTGGGTACTGTTGAGAGTCTCGCCGATGCAAGGTGTGAGACGATTTGCGAAGAAGAGGAAATTGAGTCCTCGAGTTTTAGGTCCCTTCGAGATCATCAAGAAAGTTGGGAAGGTGACCTATCGTTTAGAATTACCAGCTGAGGTGGGAAATGTGCATAATGTTTTCCATGTCTCACAATTAAGGAAATATGTTTCCGATCCCGAGAAGATCATCCAACCGGATGAAGTGGAATTGGATGAGAGCTTGGAGTATGATGAGTATCCCGTGGCGATTCTGGATACTAAGGAGAAAGTACATCGCAATAAGGTGATCAAGATGGTGAAAGTACTTTAGTCTAGACATGGTGTAGAAGATGCCACTTGGGAGACCGAGGAAAGTATGTAGGAGCGATATCCTGAATTGGATTTGACTCCAAACAAATGAGGTAACCTACTTAATCCATATCTTACATTCGAGGACGAATGATCCTAATGGGGAGGGATTGTAACATCCCGATTTAATTAACACATGATTAATTTGATTAATTGTGGTTAATTAACAAAGGATTTATTATGTGGATATTTTGTAGGTATGATTTTAATGAAGTGGAAAAATAAGTGGGTTCAAACCCACAAGAGAATAAGAACTCAAGTACTCAAATGGGTGCAATGTGGTCAAGACAAGTGGTGCAACCCGACCCACACCTTATGACCCGACTTGGACCCAATTGGGATGTTAAAAATCGGGTGTTTGGGATGGGAGTCTCATTTCTCACCCAAACCCAACCCTCATTCCCGTCACCCTCACTTTCCATAGCTAGGGTTCTTCCAATTCTTGAGAAATTGAAGGCTTGAAGGTGGAATCGAAGGGGGAACTTGACCTATAACCTTAGGTAGGAAGATGTCTTCATTTATTCCTTATTTTCTTGGCTTGAGGATGGATTTATGGTGGCTGTTTTGGTAGTGACGAAAATTGGGGGTTTTTGTTCAAATCTTGTAGTTGAGCTTGGAGGATGCTTGGTCTTGCTTGGGATTGAGTGATAGACTTGGAGTTGAACTCAAGGTAACTAATTCCTAGCTCAAATTATGATTTTGGGTTTGTTTTATGGTGCATGTTGGATTTATTTTTGGAAGATGATGCTTTGGTTGAGTATTTATCTGTTGGAAGGATTATTGATGAATTGGAGCTTGATTTCTTGTAATGTAGCTTGCCTTGGTGTTTGGAGAAGCCTTGGAACCGAGATTGAAGACTTTGGGGCATCAAAATCCAAGGCAAGAGTAGGATTTAGCTCAAAGTGGGTGAAAAATGGGAGAAGGATCGAAGGGGAACGCAGAACAGCGTTCGCTGTTCTGTTTGTGCCCAGACGGGGTGCCACCGAGCCTTGGCGGTGCCCAGAAATGGTTCGGGGCACCAATGCGGCACCCCTGTTCACCAGGATCCAGACCAAGGCACCACCATGCCTGGATGGCGCCTAAATGTGGTCTGAGGCGCCACCCTGGCGCCTCTTGTGCACCCGAAAAACCCACAAACTTGAATCGGCTATAACTTATGCGTTTCTAATCCGATTTTCCCAAACCATATATGAATATGACCCTAATCGAAACAAGGATTTCAAATATGCAATTGGAATTCAGAGGTATTCACTCTTTCAAAAATTTGAAATAGGAATATATAACCCCAGGGTTTCTCTTGCATGTCGATTCGCTGTTTTCTTCCATTTTTCGTTGTCTTTCGTATTTTATCATTTCTTACTGGTTTCTAGGTCTCGAAAATTGTGTTAAACTGATATAAGTTGTGATAGTGCTTATAATGAGTATTGATTGAACTTAGAAGATTCACTGAGCCTTCGTTTAGGATGGAATCTTGCGTTGCTTCTATCACTATGTTTGTGAGTCGAGTGCCGATATGTGGGACGTGACACACCCTGGAACATGTCCAACTCATGTGGTACTGTTGTGAGCCAATATATGGGGTTGGCAACTCGAATACTGTATGTAGTACGCGGACTAATAAATTACACTAAATGTTTACGAGTCGGTATCCGACTGGACATTGTGTAAGGTGATTGTAATCGGTATGTTATTATGCTTTCGAAGATGTTCGATATCCTAACAATGTTTACGAGTCGGTATCCGACTGGGCATAGTTAGTATCGTTCATGGGCATACTTGATTATTTGATTATCTTGGGCATGTGTTTGATATTATTGTGATATGTGATAATTATGCTTTCGAGGGTACAAATCTCATGTCTATGCTTTCGAGTCATTAACTGGGCGGACTTGATTATTTGATTATCCTGGGCATGTTTATTGTGAATATTGTATGTTATGCTTTCGAAACTATGTTCTGGGCATGTAGGCTTTCGAGAGCAAGATGCTCTGGGCCAGTACCCGCTAGATATGGTTCGATCCTTGGGGATGCCACTCCGTAAGTCCATTTGACCCTTTATGCATGTAGTGCTCGCGGCGGGGGCAATGTAGGTATTTCTTCCTACCATTAAGGTGAGGTGGAGCCTTAATTGGGAAGAATGTCGGCCATGGTATTAGGATGCGCGCTAGACATTCTTCTGTGTTGCATTTAGGGTAGATAGGCACTATAGTTCATAACATTCCATCTCATCATCTATCATTCATCTTATAATTGTTTTGCAGTGTATGACGTGGTTGAAGCACCGGTATGGGACGGTGTGATGTTTATTTAATTTTTTAATTATGCTATTTTATAAATGTTAATTAATCTACTAAAATCTTGTTCCCTGTTTCCCAGCTGTTCCTACTCTTGCTCAGTACTTTATGTACTGACACCTTGCATTTTTTTTTTATCTTTCTTATAGATACTCCCGATGAGGACGCAGAGCATGATCATGGTGATGGGTTTGGGGCTGAGTGATCTAGTAGGACTGCATTATTATATTGTTGACTGACATGCTATATTAAATCCTATGTTATCTTTCTGTGACTTTTCTGATATTTCTGAGTATTACTATGAATTGGAATTGGTCTGTGAACCAATCATTTGTCATTCCTCCTTGTACTTGATATTTTGGACAGGTAGATGTGAGTACCGATGTGAGGTACTGTATGAGGCTTGTAGCCGAGTTGTGATGATTATATGATGGACTTGTTTCTGTTGCATACTCTGTTACTATGATATTATGTTGTGTTG
Organism: Hygrophila difformis; assembly: GCA_030278955.1. Lineage (NCBI taxonomy): Eukaryota > Viridiplantae > Streptophyta > Magnoliopsida > Lamiales > Acanthaceae > Hygrophila > Hygrophila difformis. Next base: position 37,365,094 of record JAOANR010000004.1, read on the forward strand.
GATTTTCTGATTATTAGGCTTCGTGTTATCAAACTTAAATTGATTGGCCAACAGTTTAAGGGAGATAACACGGCGGTGACGTCACAAAAATTGACTTAAAATTTTTGAGGCGTTACAATTTATATATTTACTCTAATTAATGACCGCTATAAGATCACCCGTCGAGTTTATAAGTATATCGTCCGAAAATGTCACATCTGATTATACATGTTCAAAATCAATACTAGCTTTAATGTCACCTATATCAAATACCTATTTTGCAAATTTTCCGTCATATATAAACTGCATTGTAAACAATATTTTTTGTGATATCTTAAGTTAGTCGTTCTTAATTGCATATTAATACTTTGAGTCACATCTTGCTTGTGACACAAAATATTGCAACATAACTGCTAAAACTGATTTTGGAAGATAAAGTCCAACATTCTTTAAATGTTGACATTGAATTTTGTTTATAATCAAATGAAAACAAACTGCAGTGATAATTTTTTCAACTGAAATCAAATGAGAAATTTGGTTAAATCAAATAGGCACATAATCGTTCTATCAATCAAGAACTTTCTACATTAATGGTTTGCCGAAAATTAGTTTAACCTCAATTATATGGTTCTTCATCTTGATTACTATCAACCTACTTCCATTGTAAAATTTATTTGATGGATCTATATTCCTAAGAAGTATGATTATTCAACCCTCATTCAACTATATTTTATGATTCAGTAGTCCAAACAATTGATCGTGCTTAGATATTCCAGTGAAAATAATTCATTGCCATTATTTATGCTTTCATCGTCTTGACAAATATTGTTAGAACTGATATACATATATACATTTTTATTTGCTGACATATGTTCCATGATGTAATCATTGATCGTATCAACAATCTCATTGGTAGGGGCTAATATATAGTAACAATGTATGGATCTGAAGTAGTGCAGTTTATATTTGTATAAGTCTCTCAACAATTGCCGCTATAGGATCTCCCATAAATTTTATAAAATTATTATCTAGAAATGTCACATCTAATTATACATCTCCAATACCAATACCACTTTACCAATTACCATCACTTACATGAAGTATTCATTGTGCAAATTTTTGTCATATATAATTTTCATTGTAAACAATTTGTATCTTGAGCTAATCCATCTTAATTATATACTTCATTAATACTTCCAGTCGTCTCTTTCCAGTTACATAAGATATTGCAACATATCACCGATATGGGTAAAAACTGGTTTTTCAAGATAGAGTCCAACATTCTTTAAAGATTGACATTGCCTTTTTTTTTCCTTCTTGTCCTTTAGTCTTAGTAAAACATACTGCGAGTAGGAATTTTTTCCTCAGAAAACGAATGAAGAATTTAGTTAATTCAGAAGGGCTCATAATACAAATCAAGAATTTCATTCCAAATATTGAGCTTTATTTTAATGAGAAGAGATGTTAAATAATTTTTTGGGGTAAGTTTTTTGCAGATAAAATTCTCAACACAATCTAGTGGAGTACCAAATCTTGAATGTGTAGTGCTACCTCTTGAAAGGAATAGGGGTGCTATTCCACTGGATGCTACAGGCAGCATAATATCACCTCTCCCATTAAGGACTAAACATAATATTTTCTAGATAACCATCATCACTATAACCTACATATATTATTTTATTATAAATATTCTTATGCTCATCAATTAACAAAGGTAATAGCTTAGCATGACCCGCCTTCATTTCTTCCTTATTATAATATATCTCTTCTAGTATCAATAGATTATATGTTTCAGACGTTAAAACTTCATTCAGGACGACATTCCAGAGAAAATTTTTAAACATATAGAATTTGCGACAATCAGCCTTTCAATTTTTAAGAAAGCTAGATTTATAATATTTGTTTTTTCGTCAATTGTAAATCTGTTAAAATATAGATTAATGAATTGCTTCCTCCGTTTTTTACTTTTTTTAAGTGTTATACTTTCCTTTTTTGGGTGTTTGGAAATAATGTTACGTTACCATATTTAGAATATTTTGAAGGTTGATAATTTTTACTAATTATACTTAAATTAATAATTTTTTGATATTCATTAAAATAAAACTCAAAAGGAATAAAGTCAAATGTGACTCATTTTATTTTATTTGTTTAATTATAGTATTTTTCAACTAAATCAATTTTATTAACTTACCTAAATCCTGTGTCATTTTCTATTGTTACATTTATTATAAAACAGAGGGAGTATTTCTTAAAAAATATATTAAAAAAATTAATTTTCCTTCTTTATTTATGATGGATCTATTCGCACCCCAATAACTCTTTATATACCTAATCTTTTATTTATAATATGCTTTATGAAAATATTTAATTTACTCCAAACCAATTTATTCGACTTGGATGAAGAAGTTTGGAATCAATTAATAGTGTTGTTGAGCTGGAAGTGTCCACAACTATTGTTGAAGGATAGGGCGGTATGGAAAAGGGTAAGCAGTGGAATTTATTCTCCTGGTTCTTGTTGGTTTAGAGAAGAAGGCGAGTATGAGGCTGCTCATAGGTGGTTCTGGAAGACTCTGGAATATCAAAGCACCTATGAAGATCAAGCTATTGGTATGGAAGACTATTAATAAAGCGTTGCCAGTAAAGAAGGTTCTAGTGCAAAGGGGTTGCGTTTCAGTTGATAAGGCCCAATGTTTAATGTGTGAAAGGGAGATGGAGACAATGGATCATTTATTTTGCCGGTGTGGTTTTGCAGCGGCTTTGTGGCACCAAATGGTTGCTTGGCTGGGAGTGGTGTGGGTCAGGCCAGGTAATATTGAAAACCTACTAAGCTCATGGCTGGATGCCTCTGTCAATCTGGAAAGGAGGGACGTGCCGGATCTTATTGGTTTGGGCACGATGTGGATAATTTGGAAGCATCGCAATGACAAAATTTTCAGAGGACAGCAAAGGGATTTTAATACAGCACTGGAGGAGATAAATGGTGCATCAGTTCACGGTGGAAAGCGTTGAAAAATGATATCGATGTTAGCATTAAGTACCTGACCGGAACGTGGTTGGTGGAAGATCAACACGAATGGCTCGTCAATGGGCAATCCCAGACCAGCTCGGGTTGGAGTAGTCATTCGAGACGACAAGGGGGAAGTAATATTTTTCTTATTGGATTATATCAGGATAGCGGACGCAACCTTGGCTGAAGTAATAGTGTAACACCCGGGTTTTGATAACCCAGACCAGAATGCCACCGCCACACCTCCCAAGCAAGACACGACTTCATACGAGCTCACTTGAGAGATGCAAGGCTAAATGTATTTCAAAATGATTTATAAACAAGTCCGGAAATACTTAAATTAAAAATAGAGTAATAATCATCCATGCACAATATCAGTTAAGTTTGAAGCGGGAAAATAAATAGTGGGCCGACATGGCCAAAACACGGGTTAACAGGCCCGTATGCAATTCACGTAAAATGATGAAGTAAATGTCCAAAATAATCCCCCAATGCATGATCATGCTCCGTACTCTGTAATAGAAAAATATAAAACAACGTTTATCAGTATAAAAGAATACTGAGTAAGACAATCCCTAACGTAGCAATAAAGGGGTTTTAAACTTTAATAATTAAAATACATTTTTAAGCATGCACATTTAAAACATGTAATTTGACTAATTAATAAACAATAATTTAATTCACATATTCTCACAGCTAAATTAAATTTAAAAATGATAAATTAAGGCATAGGCATAATTATAAAACATGACATAATAAATAATTTAATAACATGAGTAAAGACATAATTTAAAATAAAAATCCAAGTTTTTTAATTTTTCCTCGTTAACTAAGAACAGGACGCCACAACCAAGTTTATCAAGCATCACATTTCTCAAGTATCAATTTCAGAATTGCCGAGGCAATCCGCGTATCGCGCCATATACGGTAGCACTCCGGAGCCTTGAGTAACCCATACGGATACACCCGATAGTGTAGACTAGTTTTTCAATGGCCGTTTTGACACAATTTCACAGTATTTCTCATTTCGTCCACTCAGGCACGAAGTTTCAAGCGAGAGGGGCACCCTGCAGAGCACTCACACCCTACTTAACGTGGAGATCTAGCTCAACCTAGATTAACGAGTTTTTGAAAATGTTTCTATCGTTTAGACATGGCTCGCAAATCGTGTGTTTTCAAAAAGTTGAGTTTTTCAACATATCAACTAAAGTCGTTGCCACAGTTTACGCAATTTAAGTTTAAAAATTCAAATTAAAGGCAACTGACTTGAAATTCGTACAGCATCTCAACATGCTAACGAACAATTTTTGTGCTTTAAGTTTCCCGAAATTAGGTAAGGAAACAAGTGAAATTTTACAATCTTTTCATAAAGAGAAATCTGTCACAGTTTCAGAAGTAGCGCGTTGATTTTCAAACATGTTTTCGACCCAGCAAACGAACTCCAAAATTTACAAAAATTTACAGGCACTTACAGACACAAAAATAAACAAGTTTTATTAGAAGCATTTTATCCAAAATAATTTCGGATTAAATCATATTTGCACATCAACTTGGGATAGAAATCTGTCAGAATTTTCTTTCAAAAACGCAGGCTGTTCAGTTCGAATTTCGAAGACTCAAACTTCAACGAAAATTCACAAAAATTTATGGACATAATCCTGAGACAGTCCTACAACTTTTATTTCTACAGCAAAGATTATTTTGGTTCAGAAGTGATAGAAAAATCCACATCAAGTTCGAATAGGTATGCTGGCAGGATTTCGAAGAATTCATATCAACTCAGAAAATGTCAGACGGGATTTGGGGTACAAAACTCGATCAAAATGCTTTAAAATTTGACACAACCTAGACTAAGATGTTAGGAATAAATCTTCAGTTCTAAGTTTTCCATTTCGGATTCTCGAAATAAGAGTTTTCGTAAGATTTCAGAATTCGCGCAAAAGTGAATCTTTGAAGTCCGATTTTAATGTTTTGATCAAATCTAGTGTTACGAACGATCCTAAGCCACCGATATTGATACGTAAGTCATTGAATTACAGTACGTGAGATCTAGGATGTCACAGGGTTGTCCGGAGTCTACGGATTTCTACGAACGGATCTCCTCAACACGATTTCCTCTTCCTTTGGCCACGAACCGAAATCACAAGTAAAAATTCATAATTAAATCAAAGTTTTTGGATTCGAAAAGGTGTAGGGAACCTAAATAAACACTCACCAACAATCTGAAATCTTGAAACCTTGCTCCACACGCCTCCTTGCTCGGGTTTCATCGTCAGAATTTCAAGATTACAAGGGATTTTGGGGTTTTCGGTTTGGGAGTGCTTTGGGAGAGAAAGTGAGGGGAATGGGGCTGCTCTAGGTCGAATTTAGGGTTAGAGAGCAGTCTAATATCATCCCCAATACCCTTCCATTGCCTGTGATCGAGTTTCCAGGGTCGGGGGTTGAAAATAAGGTAAGAAATCGGCGAAACGCGTGAAGAGATCGCATCCTGTCGAACCATGCGCCCGTGGCACGCGATCCCTCCAAAGCGCATGAAGACTGCGTGGCCTCTGTCTTGGCTGCGTCTTGGGCCGGGCCGTGCGATCCGTCGGGCCTTTTCTTCTCTCTTCCGGGTTTCTACCCTCCTACATTTTCGGGCTCGATTGTTCGGGTCATTCTCGGATTTTGATTCCTATCTTAAATTTATTTCGACTCGAATTGATTTCGTATTCGAATCCTGAATCCATCGAGTTTGAATTCGTCGACTTTAAATTCGTCGACTCTTGGTTCCCATGCAATGATTTATCTATTAAAATCATTTCCGACCTTAATGGTTCTTGGAATTAAAATTCTCTTACTCTTCGAGTTTTAATTCCATTTCCTATTATTTAAAATTGCGGGTATCACAGTCTACCCTCCTTAAGAATCAACTTCGTCCTCGAAGTTGCGTGTTAGCTTTTCGCGGCCTAAGAACTGGGGTCCTTTCGTTCATTTCGTTTTTCTTTATTTTTATATTGTGATATTATGTGATATTGTGTGACTGAACCCAGAATTGAAATTTCCAAGTTTCCTACGTACCCTGTAAAGGGATCAAGTCATTACGTAGTTCAAAATAATTTGAATTATTTATTTGGGATACATAATATTCGGGTTGTTACATCCTCCCCTCCTTAAGCTTACAGTTATGTCCCCATAACTGTGGTTGCATGATCTTGGAATAGGGTCGGGTAATGTCCCTTCATGTTTGATTCTAACTCCCATGTTGCTATTTCACTTACATGGTTCAACCAAAGAACCTTGACCATCGACCATCTTTACAGTCTTATTTCTTGTCACTCTCTCATTGACATCAAGTATTTGCACCGGGATCTCCTCGTATGTCAAGTCATCGTCTAGTTCAATCCCTTCCGGTTGAAGTACATGTGTCGGGTCCGGCACATACTTCTTTAGTTGTGAGACATGGAACGCATTGTGCACTCGAGCCAGTGGTGGCGGTAAGGCTAGTCGATATGCTAGATTTCATACTCTTTGTAGAATCTCATAAGGTCCTATATATCGAGGACTTAACTTGCCTCGTTTGCCGAAGCGCATCACCCCTTCATCGGTGATATATTCAGCATGACTGTATCTCCAACTTGAAATTCTAGGTCTTGTTGTCTCCCGTCGGCATAAATTTTCTGTCGGTCTTGTGTCGCTTTCATCTTTCCTTGAATTACCTTGATTTGTTGGGCCATATCCTCAACGAGTTGTGGTCCCACTACCATAGTCTTATCACTTTCTTCCCAACTTAGCGGACGATGGCACTTATGCCCATACAGTGCTTCGAACGGTGCCATGCCAATGCTAGCATGGTAGCTATTGTTGTAGGAGAATTCAATCAAGGGTAAATGATTTTCCCAACTTCCTTTAAATTCTAGGACGCACGCTCTCAGTATGTCCTCTAAGGTTTGGATTGTTCTATCGGTTTGCCCATCCGTCATCGGGTGGAATGCAGTGCTCATCTTAATTTGTGTATCGAGCGCTTCTTGCAGCTTAGTCCAAAAGTGAGAGACAAATCTACTGTCTCTATCAGAAATGATGTCATGCGGTACCCCATGTGAAACTTTTGACAATTTCCACACACGAGTCTTTTCGAAAATAGAATAATAATGATGAATCCCGGTTTAGGTTTTATTTAAAGAAACCAATTTATGAAGATGGAGTTTGGGATTAGGGAGATATTTATAGGTTGTCACGTTTTTATTACTCGTGTTAGGAAACTGTGGCCCGAAAGCGCACGGTGTCAAAATTGCAGTAATTTATAGTATGACCGGATCGTTCACTGGAGGATGTACGATAGAAGCATGTCTCACACCGTTTTACTAGATTTTCCACTCGTATTGCTCTAATCAGTTTAAGGGTTGAAACTATCATCTACTGACAGAATTTAAACTAAACTATGAAATCAGATAAAGTAATTCTACAAAGCATGTTAAAACTGTTCTAGAAAGCAGATAGATCTATGCTAAGGAAGCAATTAAAGTATGTCTAGAAAAGAATTAAAATTATTTTATGAAAGCGAAAAATTTATGCTAAGCTATCTGTAAAGCATGTTTAAAATGAGACGGAAGGGACATGAAGAAAGGAATAAAAATTGGACAAGATTCAGATAAAACATAATTAAACTTCCATTTTTAATACACAGATCTTTGTTTGGGATAATCCTGTCAGATAGCTAATTCTCATGCTTTCAATACTATGTTCCCTTTAACAGACAGGTACTTACAGTATGAGTTTACATGTTTTAAGACCACAAATTCTAATATACCACAGAATTATAACTGCCCCAGCCAGGGTATGTTATTCATCTGTGGTGGACAAGCAACACCTGACAAATCATTAGTTGAAGTGTCAAGTACTGCTATCATTCCCCCATGTCACACCTAAAGATTCTAATTAAGCCTGAACTATCCCATAACTCTCGAACCTAGAAACAGTTAGAACCTCTCTCAATACATCCGAGTGACCTCTATTGGAAAGCATTTAAAAGAAAGCAGTAAAGAAAGCATTTAAGAATCCTATCACTCGGAGGTTTTAAAACCGTTACCCTGGTAGTATAAGAGAGCCCCCAGTCATGATGACCGGACGTGGATCAAGAATTCTCGGATCTCGGTGAACCGCTCGCAGTGTTCACTTCCTTCCGAGTGGTTATGAGATACAAACTAATGAGAGGAACTAATGAATTAGTTTGTTCCGGATTCACTCACTCAGAACTTCAAAAATAGGCTTTGGTAGAAGAGGACATCAGTTGAAAGAAACTCAACCCTATCTCAGAAAATAGTCAAGGCCCGGATGTTGTTCCTCTAGTATTATCTATCACACCGTATTTGAATCCAAGTGGACCCCATCTCAGTGCAATATTTAACATTAGATTCCCAACACACAACAATTTTGGAAAATAAAAGATTTGAAAACCATTCCCTAAACAGGTACTAGACTCTAAATAGAACACAGACCCTTTCAGTCTAGATGAGACCTAATCGCTGACTCTGCTTCTAATTTCCCAGGAATCAACCCTTGACAGAATATGAACTAGACACAACTGAGGAGTTTATCCCTTACTTAGATCCGGATTTTATAAATGAATTTTTGTTGGAAATTTTTAATATGCAATACCTGTTTTAAATCAAGACCCCTATGTCCAAGGGAAGGATCTCAAAATAATATAGACCACAGTATCTACGTAATAATATCATGCATACAGATATAATGAAGTATAAAATTAATCAACCCAAAATATAATGGTGGGTTTAGACAGAATGCGAGATACAGAGGTGAAGTAGCCGTGAGGCAAAATATGATGGCAGAATAATCAGGTGGACTGCAAACATCTGCTATCCAGTTTCCCAATCACTCAGATGAAATGAGTTTAGACAGCATAAAACCCTATAATGGCAGTGTCGCTACCAGTTGGGCCTCTACTGTCTGTGAATCTGGATAAAATTCTACATGGTTCTTTTCTGTAATATTTATCAGACGATATTGATAGATATATCTAAATCCTATCACATATTAGAATTCGGGTTTGGAAATTAAGTTAAAGAAAAGAAAACTGTATGCGGATAGGAGTCAGCTGAGCAGCTATTATAATCCCGGATGGACGAACCGCCAAGGCTTCCACCAACCACTATCCGGACCATGCAAAATAACATCTAGTAATTAATATACAGACCACGAGCTAATTTATCCGTGTGGGAATATCCGCCAACATTAGTCTGTTATATTTCTTACTAGGTGTTTCACACAACACGGAAAATACCGAAAATAAAATGAAAGAAAAATGCCTTGCATGAGAGACATTGGTTTCTCACGCAAGATTATGGAATTAAATCCATAATTAATGCTTTAAATAATTCTTCATACCATAATTAATTACAGTCCGGATTATCTGCTTAAAACATTAATATTTTGTTTATAGAAAATTATTTTAGTAGAAATTGAACAAAGGTTCTTTAATCATGGTAATTACTGATCTTAATTATTTCTAATCATAATCAGTAATTAATGACTTGAAGGTTCAATTAATTACAAGAGAGCATGGAGAAATGAAAATTTTGGCATGGAATTGCCAAGTACGACGCTAGATAGAATTTACGACGTGATCCCAGGATCGCGTCGTGAGGCTAGCGTCATCATGGGTTGGTGAAGATGATATGAAGATTTTTGGATTAAAAGGTGTTATGTACGACGCTAAAACAAATTACGACGTGAAACATGGTTCACATCATAGGCTTGACGTCGTGATGTAAGTTAGAAATTTGGAGGTTACGACGCTAGACAGGTATTACGACGTGAACCTTGGTTCACGTCGTGAGTCTGGCGTCGTAATTGGGGGAAGTGGTTTTTGAAAAAGGAAGAAATTACGACGTCAATCATTAAGTTACGATCGTGAGACTGGCGTCGTAGTTTTCAGGTTTTGATTTTAAAAATTAAGGGGGACTACGACGTTATTGATTAAATTACGACGTGATCCTAAGATCACGTCGTGCGGATAGCGTCGTAGCATGGATTTTTAGAAGTGTTTGTGAAATGGGGGAAGTACGATGCCAAAAATTAAATTACGACCTGATCCTAGGATCACGTCGTGAATTTAGCGTTGTAGGTGGGTTTTTGTGAAAATAGAAGTATTTTGGTCCTACGACGTGGGACTAAAGAATTACGACGTGATCCTAGGATCACGCCGTGAGACTCACGTCGTAGGATGAATTTTTCCCAGTCCAAGGACAGTTACGACGTGAAACCTTCCTACGATGCTAACCTAAGTTGGCGTCGTAGGGCGGTTAGCGTCGTAACCATCCCAGAACATAGGATTTTTGGTCGGGTCATGCAATCTATGTGATTTCAGGACCCTTTTCAGGTTTTATGGTTCACAAATGTAAAATGCAGCAAAACAGGAAGGAACAAGAAGGCTATAATGCACAAAATAAGAGAAATATGAGCTAAAACTAAGCTTAATGAACCACAAACCCAGATTAGGATTTTCCAACCACATGAACATGCATATTCAACCAAAAATGAAAGAAATAGCACAAAACCCACAATATAAGCAAGGTAGAATGACCAAGTGGTCATGGAATAGAAAATAAAGCACTAAAAATCCATGGACCCATGTCCATTTCATGTTTTTGGGACTATTTTTGATGATTAACTTCCCATATATTGAAAATGGGTTGATAATACCCATTATTTGGGTATTTCAAACCCTTAACAGTGTTTAACAAAACTGTAGATAAGTGAAAAGTGGCTATCTAAGCTCAACAACACTAAAATGCTCACTAATCTATGCTAAACAGTGAATATTAAACTAACTAACTTGCAAGAAATTAAATAATGCATGAAAAGTAAACCTAACTAAATTAACTACCTACACACCTCTCAAGAACTCCAGTTGTCTCCAAGGATTTGAATGTTGTGAAGTGACTGATCATAGGAGTCAACATGTCCTTAAATAGGTGGGAAACCCTAGGCCCATGGGCCCTTCAGGCTTTGAATTTAAATTCTGGCCTCATTACGACGTGGAGCTTGACCAACGACGTGGTCCTCTTCTTACGACGTGGAACTGGTTTTACGTCGTAAGCCTCCAATTTGGTAACACGAATTGTCCCCAACTGGACAGCTTACGATGCTATCCTTCTTGTACGACGTGAGACTTGCTACGACGTGAAGCCGGATCACGTCGTAGCTTCTTCATTCTTGAATTCTTCCCTCATGGCTGCTTACGACGCTGGCCTAGCCTACGACGTGAGCCAAGCTTAGCGTCGTAGGTCTGGCTAGCGTCGTAGATGTTCCAATGCCTTATCTTTGTTCCTGCCAGCTTTACGACGCTAGCCTCCAAGTACGACGTGATACTCATCTAGCGTCATAATTGGCTTAGCGTAGTAATTACCTAAAAAGATGCATTTTTTGTGGGTTTTTCATTTCTTTTCCCATCTTTTATTTCTTTTTTCTTTTCTTTTCTTTTTTTCATATTTTTGGATTTTTCTAACACATAATGTGATAACATTACATATTTTTGTGTTTTTCATACCAGCTTATTATTTTTACACATATGCATAAATCAGTCCAATTCAACTGCTTTCTTATTTAATGTAAGACCGGAATGCGATCAAATGACCGTTTCAGACACAGAAATGGATTGAAATTAATGGACATTTCTGGCCATTATCACCATGTTGTCGTACCACATTGTCAATGTACGCTCTTGCCAATTGGTGGTCCAAGTGTCCTTCATTGGGATGAATAAGGCCGTCTTCGTTAGCCTATCGACAATCACCCATATTTTATTCATCCCTTTAGGTGATCGTGGTAATCCCGAAACAAAGTCCATCGAGATACTGTCCCATTTCCAACTCGGAATTTCCAATGGTTGCATCAAACCTAAGGGTTTTTGACGTACGGCCTTGATCCTTTGGCAAGTGAGGCATCTCGCCACGAACTCTGCCACTTCTTTCTTCATCCTCGGCCACCAGAAAATCTTCTTTAAATCCTTATACGGTTTGTCACCTCCAGGGTGAACCGAGTAAGGTGTACTATGTCCTTCTTCCATCAATCTTTGTTCAGTTCCACACTTTTTGTGGTACGCACCATCTTCCCTTGTAATGAATGCTTCCATCCTCATGGATAGCAAATCCTATTGCCTTTCCCTCGGCAATGCTTTTCTTAATCCTTTCCAACTTCATGTCGCCTGAATGCACCAGCTCTAAGCTCAATCTCGCCAAGTCCATATACAGTGCCGGCGGAATAACCAGTTAATTTGCCACATGCTGGGTCTTCCGACTTAAAGCATCAGCTACCACGTTGGCCTTCCCTTCGTGGTAAGAAATTTCGAGATCATAGTCCTTGATTAGTTCCAACCACCTTCGTTGTCTCAGATTTAACTCCCTTTGAGTGAATATATATTTGAGGCTCTTGTAGTCAGTGAACATCCGACACTTTCGCCCATAGAGATAATGTCTCCATATCTTTAGAGCGAATATGACTGCCGCCAACTCCAAGTCGTGTGTCGGGTAATTCGCTTCATGAGGTTTCAATTGACGCGATGCATATGCAATGACTCTCGAGTCTTGCATCAAAACACATCCTAATCCTTCCTTCGAAGCATCACTGTAAACCCTGAAGTCACCATTCTCTGATGGTAGTGCTAAATACGAGTGTAGTGGTGAGTCGCTTCTTCAGCTCTTGAAACGCGGTCTCACACTCACTAGTCCACTCATATTTTACTCCCTTCTTTAGCAGCTGGGTTAAGGGACGTGCGATTTTTGAGAAGTCTTTCACAAATTGCCTATAATATCCCGCTAGTCCAAGGAAACTCCTTATTTCAGTTGGACTTGTCGGCGATAACCACTCCGTCACCACCGAAACTTTCGCCGAATCCACTGAAACTCCATCAGTGGTTACTATGTGTCCAAGGAACGCTACTTCCCTTAACCAAAAGTCACATTTGGACACCTTTCCATAGAGTTGATTCTTGCGCAAGATCCCTAATACTTGATGCAAATGTTGGGAATGTTGTTCCTCGTTTCTCCAGTAGATTAGAATGTCGTCGATGAACACCACGATGCATTGATCTAACAGCTCTCTAAATACAATGTTTGTGAGGTTCATGAACATGTCTGGTGCGTTTGTTAATCCAAAGGATAATACTGTGAACTCGTAGTGTCCATACCGAGTTCGAAACACTGTCTTCGGAATATCCTTCTCGGCGATCCTCAGTTGATGGCAACCAGATCGCAAGTCGATCTTTGAGAACACCGAAGCTCCTTTCAACTGGTCAAATAAATCCTCAATCCTTGGTAACGGATACTTGTTCTTGACGGTCACTTGATTAGGTCCTCTATAGTCGATGCAAAGACGTAGTCCTCCATCATTCTTCTTAACAAATAAGCCCGGTGCTCCCCACAAAGACGTGTTTGGTCTTATGTATCCTTTCTCCAATAACTCTTCGAGTCGTTCCTTCAACTCTTTCATTTCTAGTGGCGCCATGCGGTAAGGAGCCTTTGAAACAGGTTCCGTCCCCAGAATGAGATCTATGGTGAATTCGAGATCTCTCTCAGGTGGCATACCAGGAATGTCTTCAGGAAATACATCCGGGTATTCTCTTACCACAGGGATACTGTCAACCTTGTCCTCTTCCGCGTTAAGGTTGTGAATGTAGCATGCATACAACGCGTATCCCTTACGCATTAAGCTACATAACTTGAGAGCGTTAACAATCTTGTTGCTCTTCTTAGGGGGTTGAGAGTGAAAGATAACTCTCTTTCCCCTACTTTTCGACAGGGTGATTTTCTGCTTCTGACACTCAATCAACGCTTTATACTGAGTCAACCAATCCATTCCCAGTATAACGTCAAAGTCCCTTAAGTTAAATTCTACCAAGTTGGCGAAGAATTCTACGTTCTTGATAACTATCGGAATTCCGTTATAACGTTTAGAGCATGATACTACTTCTCCTGAAGGTAGTTGAATTCCTAAGTTAATCATCTCGCACTTAGGTAGATCTAGTTCAGTTAAGACTCGTGATGATATAATAGAACAACTAGCTCCTGAGTCAAACAAAACTTTAAGAGGTACGCTTAAAACGTGAAATGTATCTGGCATCATGTCACCTTGCACAGGCACGTCAGCTTGGTTTATCACATTGAGTCATCCCATAGGGCGTCCTTGGTTGCCCTGCTGATTTTGCTGGTTATTCGGGTGCAGGTTCTGTGGAGGGCGTTGGTTCTGATTGGGATTCGGATTTTGAGGTGGTCGGAACCCCTGATTGTTGCTATCCCGACCGCTTTGATTACGAGGTTGCACTGATCCCACAACCAAGTCCTCCCTCTTGGTGATGTTCTCAAGGCGAGTGCGACACTCACGCCTCTGATGGCCCATCCGACCACAACAGAAACACGTACCCTGCTGAGGGCATCCCCTCATTAGATGGGGTCTGCCACACCTTGGGCATGGTGGTATAGGGCCTCCTTGATTATAGATCCTCCCGTTGTTGCCTCCGTTGTTTGCCTACTGGGGTCTATTTGGTCCTCCCCGATAATCATTCCTCCTTGCATTGTTCTCATTCCTGTTGTCCCTAACCTTCTTATCTTGGGGGCCCCGGCTGGATTCCCCGCTCACTCTCCTCTTCAACTATTGTACTCGTGCCACTGCCACGGCACAGTCGTAGACTGCTTGCAAGTCAGGGTAGTGTACTCCTGTGATCACTTCCCTGATGGCCAGATTTAATCCCATCTCAAACTTTTGGGCTTTTTCTACGTCAGTAGGTACCAACCTTGGCGCAAATTGCACCAATTCCTTAAACCGGGTGTAGTACTCCTGGACTGTCTGGCCTCCTTGTTTTAAGGACAGGAACTCCTCATACATTGCAGCCTTAGTGCTCAGGGGATAAAAGCGATCCCTAAGTAGTTCCATGAATTCGTTCCATGAGTAGGGTTCATCCTCTTCATTCAATCTCCCTTGGGTGGTGCGCCACCATTCATCCGCCTCCCCTCCGAGATAGTACGATGCCACGTGCACCTTTTCTCCGCCCGGGCATCTCACGACGTCAGTAACTTGTCGAACGTCCGGATCCATTCCTCAAGCTTAGCCGGATCCCCCTCGCCGGCGTAATGCAGCGGATGGTATGGGTTTACCATGGCCAGGTAATTTATGCATGCTTCCGGCGGAGGTACCGCCGCAGCCTGGCCTTGGTTGACGTGTGCATTGCCTAAGGCGACTAACAGCTGTTCGATGGTCCTTAGCCGGCCGTCCATGTTAGGCATCGGGGCTGCCGGCTCTTCCTGAGCGTGTACACCCACATTTGGTAGTGGTACGTCGGGTTGTTTTGGTGCCTCATTGCTGTTAGGAGGAATGGGTTGGTTACGCGGTCTCCCTCTCGGTGCCATTCTGTTGCAAGCACAAGAAATTAGATTTTGTTGTAAAAGTATGATGTAATGTTTGCAAAGTGATTTATTAAATAAAAGAGTGCTATTATTAGGTTATAGTGAGTTGGAACAGTGTTGGTATAATTGTTCGGAGTTTGGGTGTACAATTGCGGTTGTTAGGATTTTTTTTTTTTACAGAACAGGCGACCTGTTCAGGATTTTTTTTTCGGATTTAGGGTTCAGTGTCTAGGGTACCTTTGTTTTATTGACCCTTAACAAGTTATTTGAAAAAAATAATTTTGATAGAATGTAAAGAATAATTTAAATATACTTGTGAAATTTATAATATAAATGCTTGTAATTTTTATTGCTCCATAGAAAACTTTATTTGGATACAAGCAATAGCAACGAGAATAGTAGTGCTAACAATAGTTTGAAAAAGGGAAATAGAACTAATAATAATAGTGCATCGATATATCCTAAGTCTAGAGCGAATAAGTAGGCGCATCCTCAATAAGGTCATCCTCGTCGCTCGATATGTCGATTGGGCCTTGAACCAGTGGTCCATGGAAAACTGGGCTGGGTGGCCAAACGGTTTCAGCAGCGTCGGGTGTGGGCTCGGGGTTATGAGGAAATATATCATCAGCTAAGTCAGTCAGCTCCCATCCCAAGTGTTCAAGTTGTAGTGATTCGAGATAAGCGTTGGTCAATTTCATCATAAGGTTCCCCATATTCGTATTTGGTTCGGCCATCTAGTGTCAACAACATAGCTTAGAGTTAGAATATGTTTCGAGCAAGGTTAGGATAATTTAATTTAATTTAAATATACATGCATTATGCATATGCAATCCCCCCAAAAAAATTTAATTTATGGATGCATTTATTTATCCATTGGTTTTAAAGATAAATTTATGCCATGGATAATTTAAAAACAAGGGTAAAATATTTGGACCACTATATTGGGCCAAAAGTAATAATTTCTTGGACTGAAATAAAAGTATAGGTATTGGGCTTAGAAAAATATTTGGGTTAAAAATGTTGGGCTAAAATTTTGGGCTCAATAATTTGGGATTTGAAAATAATGCTTATAAGTAAAATAATTTGGGCCAAAATTTTGGGCTCCAAAAGTGAGAGTTTTAAAAATAATACTAGTTGAAAATAATAGTTTAAAAATAATAATAATAACAATAATAATAATAATAATAATAATAATAATAATAATAATAATAATAATAATAATAATAGCTTTAAAATAAGTCTGGCTCTGATACCAACTTATAACACCCCGGTTTTGGTAACCCGGACCGGGATATCACCGCCACACCTCCCAAGCAAAACACGACTTCATTCGAGCTCACTTGAGAGATGCAAGGCTAAAGGTATTTCAAAATGATTTAAAAACAAGTCCGGAAATACTTAAATTAAAAATAGAGTAATAATCATCCATGCACGATATCAGTTAAGTTTGCAGCGGAAAAATAAATATTGGGCCGGCATGGCCAAAACACGAGTTAACAGGCCCGTATGCAATTCTCGTAAAATGATGAAGTAAATGTCCAAAATAATCCTCCAATGCATGATGATGCTCCGTACTCTGTAATAGAAAAATATAAAACAACGTTTATCAGAATAAAAGAATACTGAGTAAGACAATCCCTAACGTAGCAATAAAGGGGTTTTAAAATTAAATAATTAAAATACATTTTTAAGCATGCACATTTAAAACATGTAATTTGACTAGTTAATAGACAATAATTTAATTCACATATTCTCACAGCTAATTTAAATTTAAAATTGATAAATTAAGGCACAGACATATTTATAAAACATGACATAATAAATAATTTAATAACATGAGTAAAGACATAATTTAAAATAAAAATCTAAGTCTTTTAATTTTTCTCCGTTAACTAAGAAGTTGACGCCACAACCAAGTTTCTCAAGTATCACGTTTCTCAATATCAATTTCAGAATTCCCGAGGCAATCCGCGTATCGCACCATACACAGTACCACTCTGGAGCCTCGAGTAACCCATACGGATACACCCGAGAGTGTAGACTATTTTTTCAATGGCTGTTTTGGCACAATTTCACAGTATTTCTCATTTCGTCCATTCAGGCACGAAGTTTCAAGCTAGAGGGGCACCCTGCAGAGCACTCACCCCCTACTTAACGTGGAGATCTAGCTCAACCTATATTAACGGGTTTTTGAAAATGTTTTTATTGTTTAGACATGGCTCGCAAATCGTGTGTTTTGAAAAACTTGAGTTTTTCAACATATCAACCAAAGTCGTTGCCACAGTTTACTTCATTTCAGTTTAAAAATTCAATTTAAAGGAAATTGACTTGAAATTCGTACAGCATCTCAAAAACATGCTAACAAACAATTTTCGTGTTTTAAGTTTCCCGAATTTAGGTAAGGAAACAAGTGAAATTTTACAATCTTTTCAAAAAGAGAAATCTGTCACAGTTTCAGAAGTAGCGCACTGATTTTCAAACAAGTTTTCGACCTAGCAAAAAACTCCAAAATTTACAAAAATTTACAGGCACTTACACGACATAGAAATAAACAAGTTTTATTACAGGCATTTTATCCAAAATCATTTCGGATTAAATCAGATTTGCACATCAAGTTCGGATAGAAATCTGTCAGAATTTTCTTTCAAATATGCAGGCTGTTCAGTTCGAATTTTGAAGACTCAAACTTTAACGAAAATTCACGAAAATTAAGGACATAATCCTGAGACAGTTTCCTACAACTTTTATTTTTACATCAAAGATTAGTTTGGTCCGGAATTGATAGAAAAATCCACATCAAGTTCGAATAGGTATGCTGTCAGGATTTCGAAGAATTCATATCAACTCAGAAAATGTCAGACGGGATTTGGGTATCAAAACTTGATGAAAATGCTTGAAAAATTGACACAACCTAGATAAGATGTTAGGAACAAATCTTTAGTTCGGAGTTTTCCGTTTCGGATTCTCAAAATAAGAGTTTTCGTTAGATTTCAGAATTCGCGTAAATGTGGATCTTTTAAGTCCGATTTTAATGTTTTGATCAAATCTAGTGTTACGAACGATCCTAAGCCACTGATATTGATACGTAAGGCATTGACTTGCAGTAGGTGAGATCTAGGATGTCACAGGTCTTCCGGAGTCTATGGATTGCTACGAACGGATCTCCTCAACACGATTTCCTCTTCCTTTGGCCACAAACCGAAATCGCAAGTAAAAATTCATAATTAGATCAAAGTTTGGGATTCGAAAAGGTGTAGGGAATCTAAATAAACACTCAGCAACAATCTGGAATCTTGAAAACTTGCTCCACACGCCTCCTTTCTCGACTTTCGTCGTCGGAATTTCAAGAACACAAGGGATTTTGGGGTTTTCGGTTTGGGAGTGCTTTGGGAGAGAGTGAGGGGAATGGGGCTGATCTAGGTCGAATTTAGGGTTAGGGAGCATTCTAATATCATCCCCAATACCCTTCCATTGCCTGTGATCGAGTTTCCATAGTCGGGGGTCGAAAATAAGATAAGAAATCGCCGAAACGCGTGAAGAGATCGCATCCTGGCGAACCACGCGACCGTGGCGCGCGATCCCTTCAGACCGCACGAAGACCGCGCGGCCTCCAGCTTGGCTACGTCTTGGGCTGGTCCGTCCGATCCGTCGGGTCTTTTCTTCCCTCTTCTGGGTTTCTATCCTCCTACGTTTTCGGGTTCGATTTTTCGGGTCATTCTCGGATTATGATTCCTATCTTAAATTTATTTCGATTCAAATTGATTTCGTATTCGAATCCTGAATCCGGCGAGTTTGAATTCGTCGACTCTTGGTTCCCGTGCAATGATTTATCTATTAAAATCATTTCCGACCTTAATGGTTCTTGGAATTAAAATTCTCTTGCTCTTCGAGTTTTAATTCCATTTCCTATTATTTAAAATTGCGGGTATTACAGTCTACCCTCCTTAAATTCAACTTCATCCTCGAAGTTGCGTGTTAGCTTCTCGCGGCCTAAGAAATAGGGTCCTTTCGTTCATTTCGTTTTTCTTTATTTTTATAATGTGATATTGTGTGACTGAACCCAGAATTGAAATTTCCAAGTAGTCTACGTACCCTGTGAAGGGATTAAGTCATTACGTAGTTCAAAACAATTTAAATTTTTTATTTGGGATACATAATATTCGGATCGTTACAAATAGCTATAAGTCGAATTTGCGAGGCCCTATTACGTGATCAAGGTTTTCCAATATTTAGGTTGATATTTGAGTGTGATTTAGTGAATGTTGTTAGGTGGTTGAAAAAATTGGGAGCAACTCCGTTGCGATTTTGGGAGGTGATTGGGTCGATTATTTTGGTGATATGGTTCGCGGGGGAGGTGCGAGTACAACATATTTTCAGGGAACGTAATAGTATGGCGGACCATTCGGCTAAGATGGGCGCTGCTAGAGAAGGCAAGGTGGAGGAGTGGTACTAATTTGAGAAACTGATGGTAAGAGATATATCATTGGGGTCGTGATTCCCTCAGGCTTTTAAAACATTTTGTTTTAGATAGTGTGCAGTCCGTAGTAGCAGGTTCTTGAGGCTATCATGTGTTGAGCTATCAAAATTGCCTATTGATTTGGCTACTGTAGTTGGTTGGAAGAGTGACCTTGTTCACAGTCTGGTGTGGTTTGTTGCTATCTGGTATTTCCCTTGATCGGGTTGTTGTAGACAATTGGTAGGACATATGGTGACACACAAAATGTATGCTGTAACGTTGGCCTGTATTTGATCAAGATCAAATAAATATTTTTCTTCTAAAAAAAATAAAAATCCATAGAATATGAATTTTCACAATTCACTTAGTAATTATAATTGTTTTGTATTAGTTTTTATATGATAAAACATACATAAAATTTAGAGATAAATATTTTTTTAGGCCATCAATAGGCAGGTAATTCACTTTTGGGCCACGAAAGATTGAATTATGAAATTGAGCCACCAACAGGCATTCGGGCCTAATTTAAAGCCAATTTGACCAATACCACACAAAATCGGGCCGCGTGCAACCCACTCACCACACGATGGCTTAAAAGCGGAAATTATCTCCTTTTGGTGGCATGTTTTAATTGTTTGGTAATTAAAATAAATATTTCTCTATTATTCCATTATTTATGCATCACTTTCCTTTTTCTGTCTCTTTCAACATTTTTGTCTCATTCTCATTATAGTAAATACTCCCTCCGTCCCAGTTTAATTCTCTTGTTTGACTTTTTGTCACTGTTAATTATTTAACTTTGACTTAATGTTATTACAAGTATATACTCCCTCCGTCCCACAATAATGTTCCCATTTGACTTTTTAACACTGTTCATTGTTCAACTTTGACTCGATATTATTGTAATTATATATTTGAAAAAAATAGTCGAGTTCGGTCTTGTTAGATTTGTCTAATCGTATAATTTTAGAATATATATTTTACATAATTTCTACTTGTATATATTTTGAGATATTAATAATTTAAAAAGTGCATTGGATTGTGTGCAGAAATGAAATGGGAACATTATTATGGGACGGAGGGAGTATTAAATAGAAATATTCGAGTTGGGTCTTGTTAGAATCTTAAACTCATGTAGGTTTAGAATATATATTTTATCTAATTCTTTTTTTTATATATATTTTGAGATATTAACGATTGAAAATGTGCATTGGATGTGTGCACAAATCAAACAAGATATGTTAAGTGTGACGGAAGAAGTAATGAAATATTAATTACCAAAACTACCTTAAGAAGTAATGAAATATTAATCACTGTATAGGCTGGTTTTGCAACAAAAAAAAAAAAAAAATTCACCAAACCTACTGCCTCACATCAATAATTAAAATTTCAAACTGACGACAATTAATAAATTCCAACATACGACCATACATCACACATAACTAAATTAATTAAAAATTCAAATTTAATATATGTATATCACATAAATTTCTAGTTTACTCCTACAATAAATACTAATATACACTATATTAAATAGCTCTATCCCCACATAAAATACCATGGTCAAAATACCATGATGTGAAATAAACATTCATTAAAATAAATAATAAATAAAAATAAAACAAATATATATAATAAAAAAATAATAAGTAGAATTAATTGTATTAATAATAACATCAAGAATTAGTTAAAGTATCTAACCTAAAATAAAAATTAGATAATTAAATCTAAAAAAAAATTAAATTTTGACAGACAAAAAATATTGTGACGGACAATAAAAATGAAAGTGAGACATAAATAAATAGTTGGATGAAGTATTATTTAATTTAATTTTAAAAAATAGAAAATAAAATAAAAAACCTAAAATAGGCCATCAAAAGGTAACCATTGCAACTTTTAGGCCAGCGCGTGAGAGTGTGTGGCGAGTGGAGCACACACGGCCCGTTGAGACGTTGACGTGGTCAATTTGGCTTAAAAAAACCAGCCCGAATGCCTGTTGGTGGCTCAATTTCATAATTCAATCTTTCGTGGTCCAAAAGTGAATTACCTGCCTATTGATGGCCTAAAAAAATATTTATCCCTAAAATTTATACTCCCTCCGTAATTTAATCATATTAATTATGGCATAGTAAACACTATCATTGAGTAACTTTGATTCGACTTTTTAACATTGTTACATAAGATAAAACATAGTCAAGTGAGATCTTGTTAGATTCGTCTAATCACATAGTTTGAGAATATTAAATTTTTATAAATTTTACTTTTATTCAATTTGAGATATTAATCGTTAAACATTTGCATTAGATTGCGTGAAAACATGGAATGTTAATATCATTTGATGACGGAGGGAGTATTATTTCACATAAGTTATGGTGCAACCACCGATTTTGACTTGATGTGCTGCGGGAGTTTACCGTCGTTGATTGTCTTTAAAAATCGATGATTGAGATTAACTCTAAGGGTAAAAAAATAATTTCGTATATTTTCCATCTTTTACGCTGTTGAACGTCGTCTTCTCCGCATTTCCGGGTTCGTTCTTTATTTGTTTTCTCTGTTCATGAGGAAGTTGGTGTCAATTATGGATGCGATTAGCATGTCGCTGAATGCGTCGGCAACGTTTTCAGATTCGAGTTCTTCTGCGCTCAATGGTACGTTTTAGAATATTCGGATTTTGAGTAGTTTTTTTGTAGATCGTCGTTTTGATTTTATGTTTCTGAGTCTTGAGTTCTGCTGTGAATTATGTATGTTTCTCTTTTTCTGAGTTTCTAAAGTTTTATATGATATACATTCATTTAAGCGACAAACGTTTGTACATGTTTCAATTGCATTTTCAGCGATGTAAAATACGCATTTAAGCGATGGTTATTGATTGTTTTCAGCAATATTGAGCAGTTATGTCAGCTACATGTATTCATTGTTTTCAGCAGTTATTGAGCAGTTATGTCAGCGATATTGTTTTAATGGGAATTCTGTGATTATTTTTTTACAGGTAATATAAATTGGAGTGAGTTAAGTTTTGTTTTAGCTGATGATGCGTTTAGTTTTTATTGTGATTATGCTCATAATTTAGGTTTCTCGGTAAGGAAAATGTATGAGAGACCCAAGCCACATGAAGTTGATAGATTTTCTATTTGCAATATACATGCAATAAGGAAGGATTTCGTCGTGGTTGTTTGATGGATAGTGATTCATCCGGTCGTTCTAAGAGTTTGAAAATTCGTAGGAGTGATGAAACCTGAACTGGTTGTGAAGCAAAGGTGAGGTTACATTATAAAACTGCTGAAAATGTTTACAGAGTTGTGTTTTTCTGTGGTGATCATAATGCTCTCCATTGACCATCAATGAAGCATATGTTGAAATCGAATAGAAGAGCTGATGCGTTATACAGTGTTGTTGCTGGTATACATGAAGAAGTTGGATTGTCATTGAAGTCATCATATGACTTGTTGAGTATGGGTGCTGGAGGTAGTGGACTTGTAGGATTTTTAAAGGATGATTTGAAGAATGCACTTGTTAGAAGGCGGCAAAGAAATTTAAAAGTAGGGGATGCTGGTGTTGCATTGAAGTATTTCTCTGAGAAATATGTTAGTAATCCATTTTTCTTCCATGAGTATGACCTGGATGATGATGAGAGAATTACAAATATTTTTGGTCAGATGCTGAAATGAGGATGAATTATCAAGCTTTTGGTGATAGTTCAATCATCACCGACAGACTTCTATTTTTGGAGTTGCATTGATGCTTGATGAAACTCAAAGATCATTTGAGTGGCTATTTAAAACATTTTTGAAGTGTATGAGGGATAAAGCACCTCAAACGATTTTCACAGATCAAGATTGTGCGATGGCACCGGCAATTAGAAAACTTTTGCCTAATACCTATCATGCATTATGTAGTTGGCACATTATAGAAAATGCAAAAAAATTAAAAAAAAATTGAGTCAACTGTACACACCAATGTAAATATTTAGTTATTTGTACTTTCAATTACTTTTTCGATTGGATATTGATATGTACATGTTGAACTCATTTTTATTATTTTTTTAGGTTTGATAAGCTATTCCATCATTTGGTATATGATGTGAGGACAGAGATGGAATTTGAGGTTGAATGGGAATACATACTGTCAACTTGTTTCTCACAGTCTGAACATAGGTGGTTGTCGACTACTTATGATTTGAGAAGGCAATGGTCTTCTGCTTGGGCTAAAAATCATTTTATTGCAGGAATGAGAACTACTCAGCTAACTGAATCTTTTAACTCAGTTGTGAAACGGTATGAATATAATTTTTAGTGATATGTGTTTAGTTATTTTCAGCGACAACAACTAATACTCGACAGCGACATCATCTCATATTTTCAGCGATGTGTGTTTTTTTTATTTAGTTGTTAATTTGATTTTCACATTCCCATATTGTGTTGACATTTCATAGGTTCTTAAGGCCAGTTGATAACTATGTTGAGTTCTTTGCACATTTTGAGAGGGTTGTGGAGTCAAGGAGGGATAATGAACGGATGGAAGATTTTAAGGCAGATGATAGACAAGTTTCTGCCAGGTTTATTATGAATCCACTCTTGAAGTATATAGCTGAAAAGTATACACCAAATGTGTTCTATATTTTTAACAATGAGTATGATTTGTCATTTGGGTATGTGGTTGAGCTTCAACCAGATGCATTAATTTATCGTGTTTGCAAGAGAGAAGATGCAGATTCAAAGTTGATTGGTGATCATGTCAATGTTAACATGGATGATGGCACAATTGCATGCATTTGCAATATGGTTGAGAATATAGGGATTTTTTGTTGTCATGCTTTGAGGGTGATGGATGTTCTGTCAGGAAGTGGAGCAAAAGTGTTTCATACTATTCCAGATAAATATATTTTGCGGCGGTGGTCAAGGAATGCAAAATCTGATCTAAGTTATGTTGATGTTGGTGTTGGGAAAGAAACATATGTGGTCAATGCAGCATCTAGATACCGGAAATTGTATGGCTTATTTTTTAAGTCAACAATTGTTTTGTCACGAAATGTGGATGCTTGTGAATCATTTATAGATGATTTTGAGACATTGCTGAAAACAAAGTATGACAATATTGATATTAATAAAGAGTCAGGTAATTTTTAATCAAAGACATGTTTTTGTTTTTGCTTTTTTGAAAATAGTGTTTCTCAATGTTTTTGTTTTTTGCAGAGATTGGAAGTACATTAGATTACTCAAATTTTCATTTAAGGGAAAGAGAAACGAGTAAAGGGCGGAAGAAATCCAACAAGAGAATGGTCTCTATTTTCTGAAGCAGTTCGGAAAAAGAAAGAGTTAGAACATCGTAAACGGATGCAGAAATGAAGATTTGTTATCAAATGCTCAAAAAGTTTGGGGGTGTTTTATTTGTCAAGTAATTTCAAGTAATTGATTGTGTGTTTTCCTGAGTAAATTGTTCAATGAACTTTTATGATCACTGAGTAAATTTAACCCTGTGTAAATTGCTCGCTGAATAATATTCTTAGTTATCGCTGATTTATGATTTGTTGATCGCTGATTTTCATATTTACTTGATTATTCAGTTTTTTTTTGGTACCGTTTTAAGTTCATAAAAATATTATAATTTTTAACTCATAAGAATTTCTTACTCCTTTTTGTAAAGAAATTCATGGACTCTCTGTCTTGCATAAATATATTTTGAAATCATGTATTAAATTATTTTTCTAAACTCGGGATGGGTCATATACATACATGTGTATTCATTTAGTTATATGTCGAGCTAACACACTCTCTCAATCTATATCTCGCATGCCCATTTCTTTGAACACATTGAACACTTAAATAAAATACCCTCTCCTTAGACGTTAAGCGACTTCGAGGACGAAATCGATTTTTAAGGAGGGTAGATTGTGATACCCGAGAAATCACCCGAAAGAATCATATTCTACCGAGGTGATTATTATTGTTATTATTATTGTTATTATTATTATTATTATTATTATTAGAAATCTGGCCCTATTGGCAATTAATCTCTCTCAAGTCTTGATATTAGTAATGCACTTATGTATTAGCTAAATTAGTGTGATGATAAGAATTAGGTTAGGGTAAATGGCGAGTACATTGTCATTTCCAAATTGGCAAGTCCAGACACATCCTTTTATTCGCAGCATGCATTATGGGAGTAGATTGAAATAGATGAGTGGTCTCATGATAAATCTAGCCAAGGTTTAGAGATTAGTTTAGTACTTATTTAGATGGAGACATAAGGGGATTTTATATTAAAGCCAAAATACGTTAAATTCATTACCCCACAATAATTCACACCCCTCAATCCCATAATTCTTGTCAATTCTCAACCTGCCAATAAATATTCCATAGGGATTTATGGATAACCATTATAAGAACGGAAAACTTGGAAATCCTTAAGGGATAATTCACGTTTGGAGCTTGGAGAGGAGTAGTCGGAGTCTACCTTTTTGAGCCAAATTCATCTCCTTTTGTTCAACACTATTTGTTTGGCAGTAAGTTAATTCCGCTTCCTACATTCATACAAATCCTGTGGCCTCGCCATTGCCTAGTTGATCTAAGGTCTTGTGTTTTGCAATTGGCAGTAAAAGCATTTTCTTCTACTCGTCTAAATCCCATTGTATTTTTTTTCATAGATAGATGTGCAGGATATTATATATATATATAGATATATATATATATACCCGTGTGTGTGTGTGTTTGAACACATGTATGTGTACGTAGGGATATAGAGACTTTCATTCCCATGGATGGTTTTTGTATTTTGAAAGAATCTGTCAAGCTAGGTGTATTTTAAATCTCCCAAAACCACGTAAGCGTTAACTTACTTGTATTGGATCGTGCGGCTCGTCAAGTTCGTAGGCCTGGCTTCCAGTTCACCGTGTGCTTCCTAGATTCGCCGAGATCTTCGTTCTTGATCCGGATGGGGGTTTAGAATAGAAGAGTAATCAAATTAGAATTCGTTTTCGAATTTTGAATGAAAAGGAATGGACGAATCCTTACCATGATGACAAGATCTCTGAATTTTCATCCAAGTCTCCGTCTTCTCTTGCCTTCGTGCATCCGACGACTCCGGGATTAGGGTTTGAAACGTATAGAGATTTTAGTAGGGTTTGAAAAGTGTTCGGGGTCGGAGGGGACAAGTATTTATAGACTTAGGAGACCTAGGGGACGTCCAAGATCTGCCCTACGGTGTCTTGAGCCGAAAGGTAAGCAACCGAAGTCGAAAAATCTGAAATCGGGCGAGTAAATCTCTCATAGCTTGTTTCTGCCTGCTGGCGCGGGGTTGGCGCGGTAAACCTCTCGCCACGCACGGCCACCGCGCAGCCTTGGCCTGGACTTCGGTCCGGGCCGGGTCGTGCGATCCGTCGAGCCTTTCCACATCTCTTTCGGACTTCTATCCTTCTATATTCTTGGACTCCGATTTCCGGGCTATTTTTGGACTCCTATTTCCTATCTTAATTTCGGATCTGAATTTACATTTGGACTCGAATTATTGAGTCCATCGGTGTTGGGTTCCCGTGAAATGATTTATCTAATTAAATTGTCTTTGGCTTCACGGGTTCTCGGAACTTTTAATTCCTTCTTGAATTAAATTACATTTCTCATTTCCTAATGCTTCTTTATCTATTTATTATATTTATTTATTTATTATATTTATTTGTTATTAATTATTTATTTTATGTTGCAAAATTCTCGGGTATTACAGTCTACCCTCCTTAAGAATCAACTTCGTCCTCGAAGTTGTGTTTCGGCTTTTCTCGTGCTAAGAGTTACTCCTTTTGTTTATTTTATTATTTTGTGACTGAACTTAGAAATAAAATTTCTAAGCTGCCTACATACCCTGTGAAGGGATCAGGCCATGACGTAGTTCAAAACAATTTGAATTTGTTTATTCATTTATTTATTTGGGATACATATTGTTGAGTCGGGCTCCAAAAGTAAATGTCTATGCATTATTACGGGGTATTACAAGGATCTCCTGTAGACTTGATAAAATTATCATCTGTAAAAGTCAATTCTAATTGTACATCCCAAATATCAATACCAGATTTATAAATTATCATCACCTACATGAAGAATTCATTGTGCAAATTTCTGTCATATATAATTTTCATTGTAAATAATATTTCTTGGAGTATTTTGGGTTAATCCATCTTAATGACATATTAATACTTCGAGTTCCCCTCTTTCCAGTGACACCATATATTGCAACGTATCACTAACATTGCTAAAAACTGATTTTTAACCTTTTTTAAAAGATTGACATTGACTTTTTTTATAATCATAGTAAAACAAAATGCGAATGTGACTTTTTTCCTCTGAAATCGAATGAGGAATTTGGTTAATGCGAACGGGCTCATAATCATTCTACCAATCAAGAATTTTCATCCAAATAGTGAGTTTTATTTTAATGAGAAGAGAGGTTAAATAATTTTCTGGATAAGTTTTTTGCATGTAGAATTCTCGTCACAATCTAGTGGAATACCAAATCTAGAATGTGCTTACCTCTTGGAAGGAGTAGGATGCTATTCCACTGTATGCTATATGCAACACAATATCACTTCACCCACGAAGGGCTAAAGATAATGTTTTTTAGATAAATTATCGATAAGTGTCTTGTCAGTTCCATCATATAAAGAAAAAGGAATCAACCCTCATCACTATCAACTACATACATTATTTTATTATAAACATTCATCTGTGCATTAACCAACAATGGTAATAGCTTAGCATGATCCGCCTTCATTTCTTCCTTATAATAATGTCTCTTATAGTATTAATAGATTATCTGTTTCAGAAGTTAAAACTTCATTCAGTATCGGCATTCCAAAGAAAATGTTCAAATTATAGAATTTGCAGCAAATAGCCTTTCAATTTCTAACAAAGCTAGATTTATATTTGTTCTTTCGTCAATTGCAGATGTGATAAAATATATATTAATGAAGTATTTCTTAAAAAATATATTACAAAAATTAAATTTTCCTTCTTTATTTACTGATGGATCTATTCGCACCCCAATAACACTTTATACACCCGATTCTTTTATTTATAATATGCTTTATGAAAATAACTAATTTACTCTAAATGAATTATCCATAGAATGTGGTATTAATTTTAGTATAATAAAACATAAATAAGACTTTATATTATTTAGTATATATTTATATTTGTAACACCCCCATTTTCCCTAAAGGTACATCGGAAGCACAATGCAGGGAGAATGGGCCGATGTTACCGCCACGCATTCTGGGCCATCCGGAATACGCTACGGCTAGCTGGCATACTTGCATACAATCAGAGTTTGATGTATATGCTATCTACTTTCCGGATAAGTTAACATATAATGCACGTATAAGCTTTTAATGCTATAACAAGTATAAAATAAGTTTAGTAAATTGATTTGGTTAACATAACTCAAACGGAGGAATAGATTTCGCGAATACGCGCAATGATAATATTGGAATAAACCCATGGAGATTTCATTTAATAAAAGGGACATTTATATATATAAAAAACAATTAAATAGTTCATTACTCACACATATGAATATAATCGTTCGTCACCCATTAAAATACGAGGCGTATAAATTACAGGAACGGTGGAAACTTTAAAATATACGTCCTCGCTTTATTAACACACATATGCCAAGTTGTTTAATTCCATTAAGGAAATTTAAAATATTATACATAACTCGTACTCAAATTTGAAATATTCGGAATAAACCCAAACCGTGCCCGATGCGTGAAATGTTTACTGATCTTCACAAATATCCAAACCTGAGAGTGAACATGAAAAGTGTAGAGTCAGCGAAAAACAATCGCTGAGTAAGGAGACCCTTACTCCCGGAGGAGGTCGAGTTACAGAAATAATTTAAATAACATTTACGGAATAAGGCATGCTTAAACGAAGATAATTAATACATATACGAAATATTACTTTATATCCCGGGAACAGATAATATATAAATATGCGTTACCGAGACATTATTATCTCGGCCACCGTGATGTGCAGGTTCCCCGCCGTAGGGCCCAATTCGCACATACACTCAAGGGTGTTGGGGGAGGTAAGAAATTTCCTCAACCCACTGTGAGATAAGGTAATGGCATCCGGCTGAATAACCCCAGTGGTCCCCGCGTGGCTAAAATATGCACAACAAACGAGGGCGCAACAATTATTAGGCACAGTAAAAAAATAGCATACCAATATTCTAAAAACAGTAGGGAGCAATAAGCATAAATTTAAAATATAATAATGCGGTATTTAAAAATTTATGCTTAAGCTAAAATAATTTGGGCTTACTCCAAAGAGTAAAAATCTACTTACAGTTACCGTGGGCAGGATGGACACGATACGCGCACGGGCAACGAGCAGATAACCTTTCCCCGCTACTTGACTAGCAAGTTCTAATATTAATTTAGCATGTTACAATAATATTTAGAGGAAATAATAACAAAAAAAAATATGATTATAAATATATTTTATACTATCTTGGCCAAAGATGATAGATAAATATCGCAATTCTGCTGCTTTATTCGGAGTACTGCAACGGACTAACTATCTATGACCGCTTTTTTTGTATTTTATTATATATATATGTATATATCTTTAGAGGGTTTCTTTAAAATTTTGGAAGAGAGGAAAGTATTGGGTAGGCAGAAAGCATTGATTTAACAGAAAATTAGAAGGGAGAAATCAGATCTGCGAAGTGAAGAAAAAAAAAGAAAAAAAAATATGGAGCAGATCTCGGGTAAGCCCTACATTTATATAGGGAGTTGTCAGCCTGTCACTATCACCTGCATTTTTAGTCAAGAATGCCACCCAACCCCTACTCTCATTTTTTTTTTCAATCATTTCTGCTCAGTCTCCCATTTCGGCTCAGTCCACACCAAATTTTCTCTTCTCCCCTAATATTTCTTTCCAAACTTCTCCATCTCCATTGCAATTTTCAAACTTCTCTGCGCCTCCCTATACGATTTTTCCTTCTCTGGCGGCGGCCGGCGGCGGCGGCGGCGGCGGATGGAGACAGCAGCGGCGGCGCTCCTTCTCTCACTCTCGGATCTCTCTCTCTCTTTCTATTCTTCTTCTTTTCTTGTTCAATTCCTTTTGGTGTCTATGGCTCTTGTTGGTTTTGGGGAGAAGGGATGGAGATGGAGAGGATGGTGGTGGTCTTCGGGAAGGGAGCGGCGGTGGCCATGGGATTTGAAAAATGGTGGTGGTGGTGGTCGGTGGCTGTGGCCGCGGTGGCGGGAGAATGGAGGAGGGCGGTGGTGGCGAAACGAGATGGTGGTGGTGTGGTGGCTACGGGTGGTGGCTGCGGGTGGTGGGGAGGCCGCCGGGGGTTGCTGGGCGGCGATGGTGTCGCGGCGAGCTCGGCGGCGGCGCGGCGACTGTAGGGTGGAGGTGGTGGTGTTGCGGTGGTTCGGGGGTGGATGCGGCGGCAGGAGGTTGAGGTTCGACTCCGATGGTGGCTGGGGGAAGAAGATGAAGATGGAGATGAAGGTGGAGATGGCGACGGGTGGTGGCGGCCGTGATGGAGTGGCCGCGGGTGGTGGCGCGTCCGTCGGCGGCCTTGGCCGTTTCTCCTCCTTCCTTATTTCCTCTTCTTTCCTTCTTCTTTTTTTTTTTTTGTTTCTGTTGATGAGATGATGGATGATGGTGGAGGGCGGCGGTGACAGGTTCGTGTAGGGTTGGGGATGGCCGGACGTGGTTGCGGGATGGCGGCGGTGAGTTGGTGATGGCGAGATGGGGGCGGCCGGAGGTGGAGGAGGAAGATGGAGAGGCGGTGGCTAGTCGGAGGTTGCCGGAAATGGACGCCGGAAATGGAGACTGGACGGAGCCGGAGGCGAGGTGGCGTTTTTGGGGTGGTGGAGGTGATGGTCGGCGGATCGCCGGAATCTTCGCCGGCGGCGAAAGCGGCGCCGGAAAGTGGGGGGCGGTGGCAGTAGGGTTATTTTAGGGTTAGGGTTTGGTCTAGGGTTTGGGCTAGGGTTTGGATTGGGCTTAATTGGTTTGTGCTTTGGGCTTTTATTTTTGTTCTTTTCTTTTACTTGTTGGGTCTGGCCCAATTTTATCCAATCAATTAATCTTAACCATGGACTTAATAATTCTTAACACTTAAAATTTAAACTTAACGGATGTAATGGAATTAATTTTATTTATCAATTTGGCACCAATAATCAAATAATTAAAGACTCCGATTCCTTAATTTGGGATAATTGGTACTTAAGTAGTACTTAAGTAGTTGGACAAAATATAATTTTTCAACACTTGAATGGATTAATATTTTTAATTCATTGATACGGGCTTAAATTTATAATTTAATTAATGTTTAATAATATGAAACCCGGTATTTATAAATTAATGGTCCTAGCCAACTTGTTCTAATTAACTATGTAGAAGATAGATTAAATAATCATCTTCCAATGTTTTTACAAAAGTCATTTATATATATATATATATATATTGAGCTAGTTAAAAATTAAACTTGATTATTTGTTCATTAAAATAAAATTATTATTATTATTATTATTATTATTATTATTTTTATTTGAATTTTATGGAGTGTTATAGTCTACCCTCCTTAAAATAAGGCTTCGTCCTCGAAGCCACATAATATTGTCATTTAAAAACTTTGCATTATAATAAGTAGTTCAATACACCAATGTATCTTCTTACATAGTACACCAAGTTATTCTTGGTCTCTAATCTCGTCGAACAATTCAGGGTATTTTTCTTTCATGTCAGCTTCTACCTCCCAAGTTGCATCTCTCTCGTCATGCCTTGACCACTGCACCTTTACCATCCGGATCGATTTTTGCCTAGTGGTTCGTTCCTTTGAATCCAAGATTCGCACGGGACGCTCTTCATATGTTAAGTTCTCATCCAATTCAATTATTTCGGGTATCACTTCCCTCCTTGGGTCCTGATGATATTCCTTGAGTTGAGATACGTGAAACACGTTATGAACTCTGGATAATTCTTCTGGTAGGGTCAATCTATAGGCCAATGGTCCAACTCTGGCAGTGATTTCAAAAGGTCCAATATATCTTGGACTCAATTTTCCGCGCTTGCCAAATCTCATCACACCTTTCATGGGAGATACTTTAAGAAGGATCTTATCCCCTACTTTAAATTCGCCAATTCTTCTATGCTTGTCAGCATACATTTTCTGTCTATCTTGTGCCGCCTTAATCCGTTGTTGGACCTTTTCGACTATTTTTCTTGACTCTTCGATCATCTGAGGTCCAACTTGGATTGGATCGTTCTTCTCGAACCAACACAGAGGGCTGCGACACTTTCTCCCGTACATAGCTTCAAACGGTGCCATTCCAATGCTCGCGTGATAACTATTGTTGTATGAGAACTCTACCAGTGCCAAATGTTTTTCCCAGCTACCACCAAACTCCAGGACACATGATCTCAACATGTCCTCAAGTGTTTGAATAGTCCTCTCTGTTTGTCCATCAGTAGTCGGATGAAAAGCCGTGCTTAAGTTAAGCTTCGTACCAAGTGCCTCTTGAAGCTTTGTCCAGAAGTTTAAAGTAAATCTTCCATCACGGTCTGACACTATGTCCAGTGGAACTCCTTGTCTCCTTACCACATTTTCCACATAGGCCTTTGCTAACTGTTCCATACTCCATTTTTCTCGCATGGGTATGAAGATAGCAGCCTTGGTTAATCTGTCAACAATAACCCAAATTTTATCATATCCCGATGGCGTCCTCGGCAGTCCTGAGACAAAGTCCATCGAGATACTATCCCATTTCCACATTGGGATCTCCAACGGTTTGACCAATCCGATGGGTTTCTTCCTTTCTGCTTTAACCTTCTGACAAATAGGGCATTGCTCAACAAAATTTGCTACTTCCTTTTTCATCCGAGGCCACCAGAAATGTTCTTTTAGATCCTTGTACAATTTATCACCTCCCGGATGAACTGAGTATGGCGTCTCATGCCCTTCTTCTAAAATCTTTCTTTTTAACTCGGCACATGCTTGTGGTATGCACCAACGTCCCCGAAATTTGATACACCCATCTGCTTCAATTTGGAAGTCCGATGCCATTCCTTGCTCAATCTTGGCCTTTATTCTTTCCAGCTTAATATCCCCTTGTTGACCTGCTTGAATTTCCTTAAGGAAATCTGGTCAAATGGCAATCGTGCTAAATAATCTTGCTGGCGTCCCTTCATACACCAACTCGATTCCAAATTTTGCTAACTCCTTAAACAACTCTGGTGGAAGGACCTTCATGCTAGTAATATGCGTGGCTTTACGGCTAAGTGCATCTGCTACGACATTTGCTTTTCCCTCGTGGTAAGCAATGTCCAGATCATAGTCTTTAATCAATTCTAGCCACCTCCTCTATCGCATGTTTAACTCTTTCTGCGTGAAAATATACTTTAGACTCTTATGATCTGTGTAGATCTTGCATTTTCGCCCATACAGGTAGTGTCTCCATATCTTCAGTGCGAACACGACTGCTGCTAACTCTAGGTCGTGTGTGGGATAGTTTTCTTCATGAGGTCTCAACTGTCGGGATGCGTAAGCTATTACTTTCCCAAGTTGCATCAGTGCCCCCCGACAGCCTTTACACTATAATCTCTATAGGGCTGTTAAAAAGCTTGCCTAGTTTTTCCTACCGAAAGCGCACGGTATCAAGCTGCAATATTTATTTTAATTGTCGGGATCGTTCAAAAGAGAGTTACACGATAGAAGTGTTTTAATAGAATTATTAGCTTCAGAATCTGTCTCTACTCTTGATTTAAGAATGTTGTAATGATGATTACTAAAGAATACTACTAAAATGTAAATGCTTAAAGCTGTAAATGTAGTAAAGAAAGCAATTAAAATGATGTAGAACATTATGATCTTATTTATGTATTTAAGGTGTTACAGACCGAATCAAATGAAATAGGCGTATGGTGAGATTATCGTACTTCATTGGATAAAACATAATGAAAGTTCATTGAGATAGAAAAATCCTTTATACAATTTAATCAATTCTTCATGTCTTCAATCACTTCCCAAGACAGGTACTTATGATTCAGTGTCATGACATTCTAAGCTCTGAAATCGTGGAATACTATCATCACAGAATGATCTGTCAGACTCCTTCTGTGATGATAGCTTTCAGAATCGTCACTTAACCTTTTTCTTTCAGACTCAGATTAAGCCTTTGACAACTTGAGGTCACTTCTAAATCTTACTATATACGTCTGAACTTGAAGTTGTTCTTTTTATTACTCTGATCAAACTGATCTTATGATCCTGTATTGGATGTCCTCTACAATAAATGAAAAAACTAATATTTAAATCTATCATCCAATGTTTTCATAAGACTTATTTTTCAGAGTAAATCCTGCAAGTATTCATAAGGAATAATAGTCTTGTAAGTATATCAAGATGAAATTGCTATTCAACTTCCTTGACTTATCCAGACTACTCAGATTTGTATAACTGATTTAGCTCAAGAAATCTCTGTAAACAGTTCCAAATATCCATGATTTGACTCAGGATTAGTAGACTGTAGTAGAAATATTTAATCTCCTACTCATAGCTATAGTGATAACTATAATACCATGAACCCCGGAAATTAATCTTCCTGATACTCTACTAATTTTTAGGACAAAAGATGGTTCTTGAAACATCTTTCCCTTTTAAACGACAGGTACTAAATGCCCAACTGAAGAACAAGTTTGTTCTTTATCAGTCCTGAGTAAATAATGATTGAGTAAACCTATATCATCATCTCTCTCAGCGTACCAGTGTAAAATAGTAATACGTGTTGCACATATGAATTGTAATTTTGTAATCATGAAGTAAGATTACTCATCATATACTGGGAAATATCCCAAAATATTATATGTATATGTAGTATTATATGTATAAAGAGACGTTGAGGGTTCTGAACCCTCTTAATCAAAATGCAAGGGTGCTTCCAAAATATAGATTGGAAACTAGACAGAATTAGGAGATAACTTTCCCAAGAAAAAGAATTTGAGAAATAACTCTGCAAAATAAGTGTCCAAAATAGCTTGCAGTAACTATTTTTGGGTTTCAAACTATGAACATTCCAATTTTCCGCGCGCTATGTCTGTACAGCGTGGAGGGAGCTAATATTCAAAGAATGTTCTCCAGATTTTGTTTATACAAAGAACTGAATGCCTCGCGATAGTTTCTGTAAGAATGCGGCGAGGTACTCAATTCCTACTTATAGATAGTGGTTATATACATATAAGAAGTAAAAGTAAATGATTAATATCCTATAAAATGGATATCAAGTCTATTGCTGTTATAGATTGATCCTCTCGCTTTGTCAGATTGACATCGCGTGAGTATTTGAATAGCCTTTGTCATAATAAATCTATCTGGATATTTCCTCGCATCATCTTTTAGGATGAAGCGAGGGAATATCCTTATTCGAAGTAAATGATCAGAATTTATAACTGTCATAACTACCTTCTGGAATTTCTGTTTAGAAAATTATGAATGTAGAATCTTCTGCATCCAGGTTCATGAACTCAAAATTATTGATTCTCAAAGATTATCAAGCGATGATTAACACTGCATGGGTCTCTAGGAACCTTTTAAAGTTCTGAACATTAAACCTTATGATTCTCATCTATAAACATAACATTGACAGATAATCGAGTAAATTCATAATTCTGCCAGATCATACCTAACTCGGTTACAACATCCAAATTTCTTACATAATTGGAACGAACAATTTGCGCATTAAAGATGTGGAAGTGTTATGATCTTTGAAAATTGAATTCAAGATATGATGCAAAATTCAGATTTGAATGATGAAATTGAGGTTTATACTCTGCTGAAACAGAATTACGAAATGGAAATAGAAACCAGAAAGATAAGAAATTCACAATCTGATAACCGATCATTCTTCTTGTATCTCAAATAACAAAGAATCAAAAACGAATACACCTGGAAATCTGATTGCTATCAGAATAATGCAAAGATGAGCGAGCGAGTTGGAGTTTAGATGATGATCGTCATGGTGGATGAACAAGCGATCCGAAAGCAACTCTCCTCCCAGGGTATCCTCTAGCTAGTCTAACACTAATCTTAAAGAAAACTACTGCGAAATTGAATTACAGATCTACGAAAACAAATTACAAATCTGAAGAACATCAAAATAAATTGCAGAGAAAATTAAATCCTAACCTACCTACTAAATTCTAAAAAGTGGACTGGAGAGTAAAGTCGAGCTACTCTCTTCAATCTCCCGCCTTCTGAGCTGATTCCCCAAGGGTCTTATTTATAGATGGGTGTTGTAACTGCTTCTGCCTTGGATGATAACCGCTCGCATCAGAATAGCTCTCCTCTCGCCTTGTCCAGTTCCTTCAAAGCGAGAGTCAGAAATGTAATCATCTTTCTTGATGAGGCGAGGTCTCACAGTTTCCCCAAGGAATCTGCTTCTCGCCATAACGGATAAAACTTCTGTCTTGCACAGACTTCCTTTCCTCGCGATGTTAATCATCATCGCGTGGACTTCAGCATCCGCACATTTTCCTTAAATCTTTTCCTGATTTAGGAAACAAGCCCTCGCACCATTCCTTTTCTTTCCTCGCTACGTCCTTTCCACTTCTTGCTGTTTTCCAGCTTAACTTCCTTCTGCATGACGAAGCGTGGATCAGTTCAATAGAAACACTGCGTGCGAGACTTACAACGAAAACTTAGAATTTCAAGCCATTTTTCATGTATTTTCCAACTTCTTTGCAATCTTAATTCTTCTTCCATCTTTTCTGATCTTCTATGATTATTCATTAAAAACTAATGGAATTAAGAACAAAAGATCATCATTAAGACACTAAATTGGACGCAAATGACAGTCATAAAGGACTGTCATCACCATCCTCACATTTAGAAACACTTGTCCTCAAGTGGTAGGAAACTTGTAAAGTTTCAAAGAATAAGTCCAATTAGTGGCTTCTGAGATTAAGATGTTCATGTAAGACTCCACTGGATCACTACCTTCTCTTTTCCAACTATCCCAAGCTCAACTCTTTCAACTGATTGATGCTTCATACCTGACTTTGAATTCACCAGATTTCATGGAAACATTAACAGAAGTGATTTGCACTTGTGTGAATTATTGTTCTGCTCCTTAGTTAGTCAGATTTCTCTTCTCACGCTCAATCCTGTCCAACTCATGTGCATATCTTGTATTCTGAAATACACTCTCTCTTTTTCTTTTTTTTATATCAAGGGGTGGCCTTCCGTGGCTTTCAATAGCTCGGTTTCACATTATTAGGAGGAGTCGCATGACCAGACATTGCAGATGAAACTTCAACTCCCCTGCCCTTGATTCTGCTCTTTTAAAGTTCTTCAACTTATAAATCAGAGGGGCAGCTGTGCCAGCTACTTATATCCACATTATTTTACCACGTCTGTTTCTAAAATTTCCCTTGCTCTCTTTTTTTCATTTTTTTTTTTTACTCAATATGCACACTCATCTTCCAAGAGAGACTAGATTAGATCAATCCTCTTAACCTTGTGCAGTTATTATTTATAGTATGCAAATCACTAAGGTTAATATCATCACAAAACCTTCAAATTATTTATCCAGTAATGACATCAATCGATCTCAGAGCTTACAGCTAAGAACAGTTTTCAAGAGCGGCTCATGCTTGCAGTGAAAATCTATAAAGTAGATGTCTCCACAGGAACCACTTTTTAAACTCATCTTCTATTCCTTTATCAGTTTATTAGCTTCCCTGAGTTTATTATTACTATCATTATTATTTAGCTTGAAATTCAATACTATGACACATCTTCATATTAAATCTATCCTAAGTTATATCAGAACTAACGGAAACAGGAAAGAAATGAAGAAAAAGAGACTGTAATTAAAAAGAAGAAGAAGGTTTCAGAGAACTCCCCTGTGATCTCAGGATGGTCCTGCATCATTGTCTGGATCTTTAGGTGGTATGGATGGAGATTTCTTTAGATCCGAGACTAGGTTGGCAAGAATGTCTACCAATCTCGTGCTGTTATACTGCTCCTGTCTCCTCAGTTCCATATCCCTTTCTCGTTCCTGTCTTCTCTCTTCAAGTTCTTCTCTTCTCAGCCTTTCAAATCTTTCCATCTCTTCCCTTCTCATTCTTTCCTGTCTATCCCATTCTTCCTTCCTTATCTTCTCTTGCCTCTCCATCTCTTCTTTCCTGAGTTTCTCCTCAGTTTGAATCCTGACATGCTCAAGTTCAATCCTCTTCTGCTCCATTTCTCTCTGAACATGCTTGTCCTCTGACATAGTTTT
The DNA here is from genome assembly GCA_030278955.1 of Hygrophila difformis. Lineage (NCBI taxonomy): Eukaryota > Viridiplantae > Streptophyta > Magnoliopsida > Lamiales > Acanthaceae > Hygrophila > Hygrophila difformis. Next base: position 37,404,216 of record JAOANR010000004.1, read on the forward strand.
CACTAGCATCTCCATGGACTGTGCAAAACTTTGGATTGAAGTACTCATATTCTGAGATTCATCCACAGATACTGTGTTCCTCATTGGCTGTCTCACAGGTTGAGATGGTGCAGAAGTGTTCTCAAACTCTTCATCTTCTGGAATAGGATTCAATGCAGGAGATGGAGTTACAGTCTTTGTCCTTTTTGTTGAGGTTTTTGACTGATATGATCTTGATTTTGAAGGAAGATAGACCCTTTTTGTCTTAGGAGATGGCACCTTTGATCCTGATCCTTCGGAAGTTTGTTCCTCTAAGTCTGGCATTTGGTAAATCAACTCTCCCCTTAAAGTGTCTTCTGGTAATGAAATAGGAGGATCTATCTTTATGATCTCTGATAAAAATGGTGTGATTGAGACTCCTTGTTTCTCACAAAGTCTTCTGATTAAATTCGGATAAGCCAATGCTGCATCTTCTCCAACTCTTGACTTAATAACATTGAGAACATGGTGTGCAGCACTGCATTTCCTTCCTGACCATAACAATGCAAATCCCTCGAAAGTTCCGGCTGAGGGTCCTTGAAAATTTGTAGTAGGTCTGAGCTTTGAGTAGTAGAAATCAAGTGTAGGCAAGTACTCAGGCTTCAAATTCTTCAATGGAATCTTATTCTGCTCAGTTCCTCTGTGTGTTGAACAGAATCCTAATGCCATTTTTCTAGCATTAACAAGTTTATTTCCTTGAGTTTTCTTCCTCAGTAGGACTTCGGATTTGACTTCTGGCTGTTCTAACAAAGGTGCCTGAATCAGATCATTTAGAGTTTCTACAGTGACTTGCACTGTTTTCCCTCTAATCCATGTTGTTTCTGCCTCAACATCAAAGTTAGCATAGAACTCCCTGGTCAATTCCACATAACCACATTTGTTATTATGTCTCATGAAAATGTCCCATTCATTGATCCTCCTCCAGTAGCTGATACACTTATGATCCAGCCACTTGGGATGAAATCCTTTGTCCGGAACAATCATTTTGGACATTCCCAAGTAATTCTCCAATGCTTCCTTTCCAAAATTCTTTCCAGTCTGATTTCATTAGGCCAGTGCCTATCATTGATCAGAATTATCATTTGATCATCCCAAAATCTATTCATCTTATTCCAGAATGCTTCTTCTAAATCAATCCTCAATGATTCCTTTTCCTTTTCTGGTATATGTTGAAGCATAAATGGATTGATATAAAATTCTGGAGGTGAAATTTGCATTGCTGTCCATCCACCACTCCTCCGAATAGTTTCTACCATCTTAACCGTTCGCGTCTTTGCCAAGAATGATTTCTCTTTCTTGTCCGATTCTATATTTCGAGCTTGAAGTTCTTCATAGGTCATCTTATGAATCCTTAAGAAACAAGAACAACTGGTAAATTAGTGTCACCATACTCACATTTAGAGCTTGACTCTAAATGTGCAAATGATAGAAAAGAAACATAATACCAGATTTTCTTTTTATATTCATCATTCTATTCATGATATCACCATACTCACATTTAGAGATTTGCTCTAAATGTGAAGATTTCAATGCTAACTGAGTCTAATTTAATCAGAAAATAGCAGGAAATTCGAATTCAAAACATCATTAGTCAAAAGCAAAACATCTAGTTTATCAGAAAATATGGAACTACAAAGCATGGTGTTTCTTATGACATTCAACCTATCAATTACAGATGAGGAGGTGTCCCTGCCTCAATTCCAAATCTTTGAAACAGATTACAATGCTCAGAAACTAAGCACCTCATACAGTAAATTGACACAACTCCATAAGTATTCCTTGAGGGACCATGATTGTTATCATAATAGCTCCTAAGGTCACAAAGTCTCTTCTTGGGTTGTCCTTGAAAAGGTGAGATGAATTCCTCATAACTGGATAACCACCCTCTGACTTGAAGTCGAAGATCCTTGAGTCTTCGTCTATTCTTGCACAGAGGAGCGAAGAGCCAAATTCCCTTCTCTTGCTCTTCCCTTTCATCCTTACTTAAGAGCATAAGAGCTTTTACATAGATGGATGGGGGGTGATTATCAGTAATTGCAGGTTTCAAGAGTTCAAACGCTGCTTGTTCATTCTTGTCTTTGACGAATAAACGCAGTGCCTCATGTAACTGGTACATCCAATTTCCTGCATTTTTGCAGGTTTCAAGGAAAATTCTTTGTGTCTCTTCAAAAGTTCCCCATCCCCATGCTGTAAAGTCTTCAAGAGAAGCCTTTTTCAAGACTAAAGGATGATGAGTAGCTTTTTCGAGCTCTTTGCAGACCAGTTTACAATTAAAGACAGTCTCAAGGTGGTCAAATGCAAATCTTGATAAAATGTTTCCAAGAATCTCATAGGGAAGATCTGTGATCTGAGTTTCCCCCGATCCAGATTTCTCTAGTGAAGTCCTTGGTTGCTTTGATGAAGTTCCAATTTCATAGCTGAGTAAAGTTAAGAATAAAAAATAGAATTAACAACTAAAGAATGCAATTCATTAATGGAAAAGGGATGTACAGCTTTGAATCATCCACATAATTCTCTGTCCAAAGACAAAACACAAAAGATACAAGCAAAGAAAATATCAATCACTTGATTTCTAGATTATTCTAATTCTAGTAGTTCTTCTTCATTCTGATCTTCTTCTGCATTGTTCCATTGCTCCCATTCAAATAATATGCCTAGTTCGCCACTTGCTCTTCTGTATTGCTTGACATAATCAAACAGTTCACAAGGAATACACTCCATCCTTTCATTAAAAGGTAATTGCTGTCGCTCTTGGATAGAGTGGTTCTTACAAAAACTCCTTTCCTCTTGATCAAGGAATGGATTTGGGAATTTTTCACCATAAAGGAGCCAGTGGAGAACACTCATTTTTAAGAATAGAAGTTCAAAAGGATCTTGAGTCACAGATTTGATCAATTGAATTCCTTCCTCATCCAGCTGCGGATCTTGTTTGGAAAGCAGTAAAAAGGATCTTATGAAAGTGGTTGGTTTGTGTTTATCATCTAAACCAGGCTTAAGAATTTCATAAGCTTTTTCCTCATTTTTATCCTCGACAAAAGCTATCAATGCAGGCACAATATTAAACATATAGTTGCCTGCATCCTGGCATCTTTTAATGAATCTGACTTGGTTACTTGGATAAGCATCTCCTCTCCAAACAGCACAAGTTTCCAAATTAGCTCTCTTTAGAGCTAACGATGACCTGCTTGCTGAGAGAAATTGCTTAGAAGTTTCGGACGCTCTAAAAAGTGCCTTTATGCTTTCCATTCCTAGTCTTGACAGAATGTCTCCCAGTAACTCTATTGGTAAATCAAGTAATTGAGTTTCCAAGAGTTGAGGGTTTTCGACATTTCTGAAAAGAGAAGGAGAAAGAACACGGAATTCAAAGTTAAACTCAACATTTATGTAGCAATGAGATTAGATTTTATTATCAAAATCAGGCTACATTACATTGTGCAAAATATCTGATCTAGTGACAGTTTCAAAGTTAAAAATTAGAAGACATGTCACATACATCAATCTCTTTCTCCTTTGTCCAAAAACTTATTCATTAATGCTATAATTATCAAAGTTCTCCCCTGCTGCCATCCTAAAGTCAGCTATGGCTCTTTTTGTGTCACAGCAGAGATAGCAGACCTGATCGGCTGTATAGTATGATGACTTATGGAAGGTTTCCTGATCACGAACTTCTACAACACAGAATTCCCTATTTTCCTGCCCTAAGAATGGATTTGGGACATATTCCCATTCTGAAACTAGGGTGAGAAAATTGTATCTAAATTCATAACTGTTTAATCTATCCCTTAAGATTGGACTAATTAAACGAAATCCAGCTTCTATCTCTTCCTTAGAACTTTTACTTAGGCAACATAAAGCTTTAAAATATTGGGACATCTTAAAGTTATCTTCTATTCCTTCATCCAGGATCTGAAATGCCTTAGATCCTTCCCCTTGTACAAACAATTCCAAGGCCTTGGGCAAATTCAGAATATGATTCTCAGCCTCTCTACAGGCATCTAGAAAATTGATTTTACCAGAGGATTCATTGGAAATTCTTTTAAAGGCTAGATCCTGTACATTAAATCTCCGAAGGACAATAGGATATTCTGAGGCTATTGTGAATGTTGAACAGATTTGTTTGCACTTGAGCAGATCTTCAAAGCTGCTCTGCCCTACTCGTGACAGAATCTCCCCAAGGACATCCAATGGAAGATCAGTCAGGTTAAAGCAGAGGACTCAGAAGGCTGCTCCTCACTGTTATTTAATCGAATTTTAAAGAAGAAGAATCAGTTGAAGTTATACTCCAAGTTTTAAAATTAGGGAAGAACGACAGTGGATGAAAAACTTAAACCCTAGTATGAGTAAAGACATTATAATGCAGAATGTAACAACTTTAAACATCAGGAAGAAATGCGATGAAAAATGAACGGAGAGCTTATGGGTTGTTGCTCGCCATTAGGATTGTTCCTGAAGCTGAGTGTTACTGAAGAAGAGTTTCGCAAATAGAGGAAGAAGAAAAACTTCAAAGATGGCGGTTTCTTCTCAAGAGAGAATATGAAAAGATATGAAAATGATTTGAAAAGATAAGAAGGTTATAGGTCTTATATAAAACAATGGGCTGGCCTAGTTAAAGAATAAAAAGTAGGGTACTCAAGTACTCAGAGTGTACTCACTCATTCTAGACCTGCCACATCAGTGAGTCTGGTTTTTGATTCAAAAATTGAGTTAATGAACTCAAACAACATAAATTGGATAAAATTGGATTGGTTAAAAACAAAGCGAGGGGTAATTATTGAAAAGGATTAAGGCTTCTAAATTTAATATTAAGCCTGATTAAATCTTCTTCACCAGATTTATCTTAATGCCTAACAAAAATCCACCCTTAGCTTATTTATTTACAGATTACCAATTCTTCCATCCCATTTCCTGATTTCCAGTTTCATCTCTAATTCATTTTTGAGTTGAGTAAAGAAACTGATCATACAAAACAGAAAAGTAGGAGAATTGTAATACATAAAATCCAAATGATCCAAAATACATCAAAATATCCAGAAATTACAATCATATATAATAATATAGAATTTTTAGCTCTAACTACTCAAGGGTCAATTTCCTCATCATCGGAGTCGGTCCACATGAACTCATCAGGAAATACTTCACCGCAATACAGTCTAAACTGCCTCACCATGTCAAAGAATTGACATGGGATGCAGTCCATCCTGATGTGTGGTGGTAATAAGACTCGAACCTGCAAGGTGTGATCCTTGCAGTAGCTCATCTCTGGTTGCCCTAGGAAAGGATTTGGAAGTTGAGGAATATGAGTGAACCAATGAAAAAGATAGATTTTAATGAAAACCACTTCTAAAACATCAGAAGCTACTGTTTGGACCAACTCTAATCCTTCTTCAATCCATTTATCCTCTTGTTTTGTTAATAGGAGCATCGTTCTGAGCAGAATAGTAGGTTCATGCCCATCATCTAGTCCTGGCTTGAGGATTTCATATGCCTTCTTCTCATCTTTTTCCTCCACAAATGCCCTTAATGCAGGTTCAATGTTGAACATGAAATTCCCTGCATTTTGACACTCCCGAATGAATCTTTTCTGGTTGTCCGGATAGACATCCTCTCTCCACCTCATACACGATTCCAAGTCCGCTCTCTTGTATACAAGATGGGTTTTGCTTGCCTGGTAAAATATTGGAGAGACTTCTGCTATCCTGAAGAGCTCTCTAACATTATCCTTTCCGATTCTTGATAGAATATCCCCCAACAACTCAGTGGGTAAATGGGATATTTGAGTCCCAATGCGCTGTGGATTCCTAGCATTTCTGTTTCCAGAAAATAATATAATGAGGAACACAGGGGAATAGTTTTATGATGGAACCAGAATACTCGAAATGGGAGTTTCATTCCTAATAAAGTTTCAAAGTCCCATATGGATAATGCATCAGTTACAAACTAAAAATTTCAGAAAAGATTCTCTGGATTAATGAGTGTAAAGAAACGGCTCTTAGTTATGAGGAATCTTAAATGATTAATGTTTCGTTTTCTACAACCATTCCCTAAAAAATAGAAACATGAACCCTATGTCTAGAAATGCAATCTGACAACGAATTTTCAAAATAGAACTAAGAATAAAAGAAAGAAAAGATGAACGAGATTGCTTACGGATTGTTCTCGGCCATGATCTTGCTTATGAGAATGGTTGAAAGTGATAAAAATGGTGTATGGCGATTTCTTCTTGAGTAAGAGAAGAAAATCTGATGAAAATTTTTGAAATGACAAGTGAGAGAAATGACTGCAAGGACAGAGACGCCTATTTTTATCTAAAGACTGCAGGGGTCAAGATAGTAAATCTTGTCTCTGCAGGGAGTAATGATTAAGCCTAAAATAACCCTATTTCGAAGATTTTTATTTAAAAGGACAGATAAAAATCTAATGTAAAGGATAAGATCAATCAAGTTGTTTCCTTTTAATAAAAATGAAGCGAGGAGTAAATATATAGCAACACCAAAGGGGGTTAGTATTTAGATACAAATTAAGAGATTACATAATCGATCAGTTTGAATCTGAATCAGTTTCTAATTCTGACTCAGATTCAATTACATGCTCATTAAAATTTTCTCTTAATCTCCTAACTAAACTAGTAACCTCACAACACAAACAATCAATGTTTGTGGCACCATAGTTAAAGTGTGGAGGTTCCCTAACTAAGTCCCTACTGTGTGGCGCTAAATAATCGCAGTACTCGCGATGTCCCTGCCCCTTAAAGGGATTAGGCTCCTCTTCGCTTTCATTGAATAGCTTGTTGATCTTCGCCTCCATCTTGCGAATGTGATCTTCATCTTTAAAGATTGATCCGAGAAGATACAATCCCTCATCAATTTCCTCAAGGCTCTCCAAACTCAAAAGAATGAAGGCCTTGATAAAGATTGAGGGGTGATGGTTGTCATCGACTCCAGGTTTAAGAACTTCAAAAGCGGCTTCCTTGAGCCCTGTATTGCAGAATCTCAAGAGTGCAGGTTCTAGTTTTAGCATGAAATTCCCCGCCTCTCTGCATCTTTGAAGTATTCGGATGTAATGAGAGTCCAGTGTCCTCTCTGCAGTCATCCTCCTTTCCACATTTGCCCTCCTCCATACTATAGGCGCCATAGTTGCTTTGGCGAACTTTTTGCAGGTTGGGGCTAACCTGGCTACATCCTTCATCTCTTCCCTTCCCAACCTTGAGAGAATATCTCCCAAGATTTCTTCAGGAATGTCTAGAATGGATGTTCTAGCATTTGGAGCTGCTGCGGCCATTCTATCTTTTGAATATGGTTTTAGGATAATTTCTCAGGATGGAAATGTTTGAGATGAAAGAATAGGAGGATTCGACTAGATTTTATAGCAGAAAAACTAAATTCTGCCATAATTACTGGCGGTTGAAACGACGTGATGGTTAGTGTACGAGAAGAAGAAGAGTCTGAAAAGGGTATTTTGGTCTTTGAGAAGTTTGAAAATCTATCCGTTCAAAATTCCCAGACTCTCGCTCTGTCGATTGTCATTGCGTGGGTATAAAAATCCTTTTCTCGCTTTGTTAATTACAAAGCGAGAAAACATTCTGGTACAATTCCCAGAGTAAAATAGTCTCGCTTTGTTTTTCAACAAAGCGTAGACACCAAACTCTTATTCCTTAACGAATTTTAATTTTGACAGAATAAAAATTTGAACTGATCACCTCGCATCATAACCTTTACAAAGCGTGAGTAAGAGTAACTCATTTTTGACTCACGCTTTGACAAAATTACAGAAGCGTGGCCTCAGAATCCATTCATACTCCATTTTCCAAACACTTAATACTCAAAAACCTGTTTGAAGATTCATGTCTCTTCCTCCTTCATTCCATCACAGCTTCATTTCTCGGATTCCTGAAAATAAAGAATAAAAGAATTAGAGATGAAAAATAAGTCTAAAGAAAAAGGGAATACTACTCAGTTAACCTGGGTAGTATCCACCCCCCCCCCCTTTTTTTTTTTTTTTTTTTAGAAAACAGAAAACTAAGGATTATCCAAATATTCAGTTTGGATATTTAGATCTTGTTGACCAATATATTCCTTCAGCCTGTGTCCATTCACAGTCTTTTCTCCTTCATTGAGCATAATTGTCACTGATCCGTTGTCATGAACAGCTACAACAGGAAATGGTCATGTCCACCTTGATCTGAGCTTACCTGGAAATAATTTCAAACGAGAATTATAAAGCAAAACCAATTGACCAACAGAAAATTCTTTATGTTTAATTTTTGAATCATGAATTTTCTTAGTTCGATCTTTATAAATCTTGCTGCTTTCATATGCTTCCAGTCTCATCTCTTCTAGTTTAGACAGATCAAACTTCCTCTTATCTTGTCCTGACTGAAAATCCATGTTGAGCATTTTAATAGCCCAATATGCTCTATGTTCTAACTCAACTGGAAGATGACATGCTTTTCCAAAAACTAATCTGTAGGGAGACATTCCTATAGGAGTTTTAAAAGCAGTTCTGTAAGCCCATAAAGCATCATCTAACTTCTTTGACCAGTCTTTTCTTGTGATGTTCACAGAAGCTTGTAGAATGTGCTTGATTTCCTTATTAGATACCTCCACCTGTCCACTTGTCTGAGGATGATATGGTGATCCAACTTTGTGATGAACGCCATACTGCTTTAGTAATTTCTCAAAGAGCTTATTCACAAAGTGAGATCCTCCATCAGATATAATGGCACGAGGGGCTCCAAACCTAGTAAAAATATTCTTCTGTAGAAATTTAGTAACTTGTTTAGCTTCATTATTGGGTAAGGCTACTGCTTCTACCCACTTTGAAACATAATCAACAGCTACTAGAATATAATGATTACCAAAAGACGGGGGAAATGGTCCCATAAAATCAATTCCCCAGACATCAAATATCTCTACTTCTAAAATCCCTTTTTGAGGCATTTCTTCTCTCATTGAAATGTTTCCCAGTCTTTGACATCTATCACACATCTTTATAAGTTTCTGGGAATCCAAAAAGATAGTTGGCCAGTAAAACCCACAATCTAGAACTTTTCTAGCAGTCCTAGCAGGACCATGATGGCCTCCTAAAGGGTTCTCATGACACTTTCTGACAATTTGGAAACCTTCTTTTTCATGAACACAGCGCCTAATAACCTGGTCTGAACAAAACTTGAATAAAAAGGGGTCATCCCAATAGTATTTCTGAATTTCTCTGAAAAACCTTGACTTCTGATGAGAGTCTTTAAATTTTGGGACAATCTTGCAAGCTAGATAATTAGCAAAATCTGAGAACCAAGGACAATCAAATTGATGCAACTGCAAAGCATACAATTGTTCATCTGGGAATTTATCATTTACAACTTCCTCTTTCTCTGTTTTCTCCTCCAATCTAGAAAGGTGGTCTGCTACTCCATTATCTTTTCCTTTTCTATCCTTGATAATAATGTCAAATTCTTGTAGAAGTAAAACCCATCTTATCAGCCTCGGTTTGGCTTCTTGCTTTGAGAAAAGATATCGTAATGCAGAATGATCTGTGTAAACTATAGTTTGGGCTCCAATAAGATACTGTCTGAACTTATCAAAGGCAAAAACTACAGCATACATTTCCTTTTCTGTAGTAGTGTAGTTTATCTGGGCATCATTAAGAGTATGGCTAGCATAATAGATAACATGATGTTTGCCTTCTTTGTGTTGCCCCAAAACTGCTCCTACTGCATTCTCACTTCCATCGCACATAAGCTCAAAAGGTAGACTCCAATCAGGAGACTGAACTATAGGTGCAGTGATTAATTTCTCCTTCAAAGTCTTAAAAGCTGTTAAGCAGTCTTCATCAAAGCTGAATGTCACATCCTTATGAAGAAGATTACACAAGGGTCTTGCTATCTTAGAAAAGTCCTTAATAAACCTTCTATAAAAACCAGCATGACCAAGAAAACTCCTTACTGCCTTAATTGTTTTAGGTGGCGGTAGATTTGCTATTACAGAAACCTTAGCCTTATCTACTTCTATTCCTGCTCTAGATACTTTGTGTCCCAGGACAATTCCTTCTTGAACCATAAAATGACACTTTTCCCAGTTAAGAACTAAGTTAGTGTCCTCACATCTCTGCAAAATTTTTGACAAATTTTTTAAAGAATCTTCAAAGTCAGTTCCATGAACAGTAAATCATCCATAAACACTTCAATGCATTTTTCAATAAAATCAGAGAAAATACTCATCATGCATCTTTGAAATGTAGCAGGAGCATTACATAATCCAAAAGGCATTCTTCTATAAGCAAATGTTCCATATGGGCATGTAAAAGTTGTTTTCTCATGATCTTCACTAGCAATAACTATTTGATTATAACCTGAATAACCATGGAGAGAACTGTGAAATGGTTTACCTGACAATCTTTCTAACATTTGATCAATGAACGGTAAAGGAAAATGATCTTTTCTTGTGGCAGTGTTTAATTTTCTATAGTCAATGCAAACTCTCCAACCAGTTACTGGTCTTGTTGCTACTTCATCACCATGTTCATTTGTCACAATACAAATCCCACCCTTTTTGGGTACAACTTGCGTTGGACTTACCCATTTACTATCAGAGATAGGATAGATTATACCTGCATCAAGTAGCTTGATTACCTCCTTCTTGACAACTTCCTGCATTGGTGGGTTTAGCCTCCTTTGTGGTTGTCTGGAAAGTTTGTATTCATCCTCCATCAGAATCCTATGCATACAAATGTGTGGACTGATGCCTTTGATATCTGCTATAGTCCAAGCAATTGCCTGAATATGATTTTTAAGAGTACCTACTAGAGCTTGCTCTTGTTCTTCACTCAATTTGGATGAAATTATTACCGGAAGCTTCTTTTTATCTGCCAAGAAGGCATACTTAAGATGTTCTGGTAATACTTTAAGCTCAAGCTCAGGTGGGTTTTCTATCGATGGAGTTAATCTGCTTCGAGTTTGCACTTCCATCTTTAAATCAGATCCTTCCTCAAAAGGGTCTGTTTTATCAATGTCATCCTCAGATTGCTCTGAAGATGGCATATCCTCACTTTCTGATCCATCCTTGATTTCACCAGTCTCAGGATCAGCGAATCTAACCGCACACAAGTAAGCAAAAGTAGCATCTTTAGCATTTGTGAGTGGGGTGAGATTGTTCTCAGTTACATCAGTAGTAAAGAGATTATAGTAATCAAAAAGATTTCCCCCCTCCATAGTACTATCTTCTAATTCATTCCCCGCTACATTGGTTTCAAAAGCGTTAAAAGGATATGTTGACATCTTCATCATGTCAAAAGTGACCTCCTGGTTATCAACATGAAGCTTCACTATGCCATTCTTTGCATCAATCATGGCTCCCGCAGTCACCAGAAAAGGCCTTCCCAATATGATAGGAATTCTGACATTTTCGTCGATATCAAGAATGACAAAGTCAGCTGGAAAACAAAGGCCTCCTGTCTTTACTATAACATCTTCAATGATCCCTTCTGGTCTGGTGCTCGATTGATCAGCAAAGAAGAGGGTCATATTGACTGGCCTCATCTTTCCCAAATCCAAACGTCTCGCCATAGCCAGTGGCATTACATTGATGCTGCTTCCTAAGTCACAGAGTCCTCGCCCAGCTTCTTTACAGTTGATAATCAGAGGTAAAGTGAAACTCCCTGGATCTTCAAGCTTTGGAGGAATCCTCTTCTGAAGAACCAAACTACAGTTTTGATTTAGGACCACCATGTGCTGCTCTCCTGCACTTCTTTTCCCTGAAATTAATTCTTTCAGAAACTTAGCGTAAGTGGGCATTTCAGCAATTAATTCAACCAAAGGGATTGATATTTCAATGGCCTTAATCTTTTCAAGAAATTTCTTAAATTTAATTTCTTGAAGATCATTTTTAAGTCTCCCAGGATATGGTATCCTGGGCATGTGCTCATCCAGTGAATCCTTTTTGTTACCTGTAGAGTTAGGATTATCATTACCTCCCTCTTTTTCCTTAGGAAAGGAATATCCTGAGACATTCTTTTCCAAACCCTTATCCTCAAGAATCTGTCTCTGTTCAGGGTGGTCATCTTCTTCCATTGTTTGAACATCCTTGAACTTTTTCTGCTGTAGCAACCTATCTCTTTTCTTTTCAAATTCAGGATCAACAACCTCTTTTCCTCCCCTCAATGTAACTGCCTTACATTGTGGATTTGTTTCAGAAGAACTTGGTAATTTTCCTTTTTCTCTCTGCTGTAATAATTTGGCCATCTCTGTTACTGAATTCTCAACATTCTTGATTGAAGCCTGCAGTTGGTTATTTGTCTCTGTCTGCTTAACAATGAACTCCTTCAGAGCATTTTCCACCTTTAAAGAGTAAGTATTATCTTGAGCAACAGGATAAGGTTGTTGTGGAAAGTTCACCGGGACTGGTGCAAACTGTCCAAATGGCCTATTCTGTTGGTTCACCTGCTGGAAAGGTCTCTGTGGGTACACCTGTTGTTGTGGATAAAATGGTTGTGGAGGACGAAACTGCTGCTGATTTGGTTGTTGTGGGTTCAGAAGATGTGCATTTTGTGCGTTCTGAATATTACCATAGCTCAGATTCGGGTGTTTGTTTTGGAATCCGGTGTAGTTGCAGCTCTCATCTTGCTTTGGGGCTTCCTGAATTTGTGGACACTGATCATTGTGATGTGGCCCTGAGCAAATTCCGCACTGATACACAGGTTCCATTGGAGCAGGTTGAAGGACCATTACTGGTTGCTGTTGTTGTTGATGCTGAGCCTGTTGATTTGCTTGCTGAGCTAACTGTAGATCAGCAATCTGCTTGGAGAGTGCTGCAAATTTCTCTTCATTTTTATCTGTATGGATGAGAAGACTTTTTCTGGTAGGAGATGGTGGATCATCGTCCTGGAGAACTGCCCTGCTAGCTGTCATGGTATCTATTGTTGACCATGCTCTATCAAGTGGCATTTGAAGCAACTGTTCCCCTCCAGTGGCATTGATCATCATCTGCCAAGTGTGAGTTAGTCCGGTGAAGAAAATCTTCAACAACCTTCTTTCAGTTATACCATGTTGTGGGCATCTCTTGAGCATGTCGAAGAATCTATCCCGGGCATCCTTAAGAGATTCCCCTTTTCTCATCTTGAAACTAGAGATCTTGTCTACCCATTCGTCAACCTTGCTTTCAGGAAAATACTTGAGTAGGAAATTCCTGACTAATTCTGGCCATGTAGCCTTCTGTTGAGAATTTAATGAATCATACCATTCTTTAGCTGAGCCATCCAAAGAGAATGGAAACATAGCCAACTGAATGGTTTCCCTTGAAGCTCTTCCTTTCTTTACTGTCTTACTTAGTTCAACAAACTTCTTGAGATGTAAATGTGGATCTTCAGCACTCATTCCATAAAAAGCTCTAGAAGATGCTAGTTCAATATACCAGGTGGTATATCAACCTCCTCATCTGTCCCAGCCAAATATTGATCGACATTAGGTTGCCATGGTTGATATTGCTCTTCTTGAGGGTTTGGAACAGGATTAGCAAAATTTGGTGGAAAATAGTGTTGATGAATAAATTGTGGTGCAGCGGCTCTTTGTGGTGCTTGAAAAGGTCCTCGAAGTGGAATGTTTTGCTGATTATCTGGTTGTCCATTTGGCAAGTTCCCAGGTCCGTCATTCTGTCCATTGTTAGCCATCCTTGTTATGGTTGAAAGATTTCCTTCTGCAAGATCTCTCTGTCTCCTTCTTGCACTTGCTCTGATCAGCCTTGCTGTTCTCTCAAGTTCACAATTAAAAGGAAGCAAAGGTGGTCTTGAAGATCGAGTTTTTCTCTCGCTCATAAACTGTTGAGGCTTCTCTGTGAACAAAATGAAAGAATTTGTGAATTCGTTATAATAAAAAGTAAATAATTACAATTAAACCAAGAATATCTACAGTTCTAAAATTCATAACGCTACACCCTCCCCGGCAACGGCGCCATGAAGCTTTTGAGGTGAAACCTCGGTCAGTGCCCCCCGACAGCCTTTACACTATAATCTCTATAGGGCTGTTAAAAAGCTTGCCTAGTTTTTCCTACCGAAAGCGCACGGTATCAAGCTGCAATATTTATTTTAATTGTCGGGATCGTTCAAAAGAGAGTTACACGATAGAAGTGTTTTAATAGAATTATTAGCTTCAGAATCTGTCTCTACTCTTGATTTAAGAATGTTGTAATGATGATTACTAAAGAATACTACTGAAATGTAAATGCTTAAAGCTGTAAATGTAGTAAAGAAAGCAATTAAAATGATGTAGAACATTATGATCTTATTTATGTATTTAAGGTGTTACAGACCGAATCAAATGAAATAGGCGTATGGTGAGATTATCGTACTTCATTGGATAAAACATAATGAAAGTTCATTGAGATAGAAAAATCCTTTATACAATTTAATCAATTCTTCATGTCTTCAATCACTTCCCAAGACAGGTACTTATGATTCAGTGTCATGACATTCTAAGCTCTGAAATCGTGGAATACTATCATCACAGAATGATCTGTCAGACTCCTTCTGTGATGATAGCTTTCAGAATCGTCACTTAACCTTTTTCTTTCAGACTCAGATTAAGCCTTTGACAACTTGAGGTCACTTCTAAATCTTACTATATTCGTCTAAACTTGAAGTTGTTCTTTTTATTACTCTGATCAAACTGATCTTATGATCCTGTATTGGATGTCCTCTACAACAAATGAAAAAGCTAATATTTAAATCTATCATCCAATGTTTTCATAAGACTTATTTCTTCAGAGTAAATCATGCAAGTATTCATAAGGAATAATAGTCTTGTAAGTATATCAAGATGAAATTGCTATTCAACTTCCTTGACTTATCCAGACTACTCAGATTTGTATAACTGATTTAGCTCAAGAAATCTCTGTAAACAGTTCCAAATATCCATGATTTGACTCAGGATTAGTAGACTGTAGTAGAAATATTTAATCTCCTACTCATAGCTATAGTGATAACTATAATACCATGAACCCCGGAAATTAATCTTCCTGATACTCTACTAATTTTTAGGACAAAAGATGGTTCTTGAAACATCTTTCCCTTTTAAACGACAGGTACTAAATGCCCAACTGAAGAACAAGTTTGTTCTTTATCAGTCCTGAGTAAATAATGATTGAGTAAACCTATATCATCATCTCTCTCAGCGTACCAGTGTAAAATAGTAATACGTGTTGCACATATGAATTGTAATTTTGTAATCATGAAGTAAGATTACTCATCATATACTGGGAAATATCCCAAAATATTATATGTATATGTAGTATTATATGTATAAAGAGACGTTGAGGGTTCTGAACCCTCTTAATCAAAATGCAAGGGTGCTTCCAAAATATACATTGGAAACTAGACAGAATTAGGAGATAACTTTCCCAAGAAAAAGAATTTGAGAAATAACTCTGCAAAATAAGTGTCCAAAATAGCTTGCAGTAACTATTTTTGGGTTTCAAACTATGAACATTCCAATTTTCCGCGCGCTATGTCTGTACAGCGTGGAGGGAGCTAATATTCAAAGAATGTTCTCCAGATTTTGTTTATACAAAGAACTGAATGCCTCGCGATAGTTTCTGTAAGAATGCGGCGAGGTACTCAATTCCTACTTATAGATAGTGGTTATATACATATAAGAAGTAAAAGTAAATGATTAATATCCTATAAAATGGATATCAAGTCTATTGCTGTTATAGATTGATCCTCTCGCTTTGTCAGATTGACATCGCGTGAGTATTTGAATAGCCTTTGTCATAATAAATCTATCTGGATATTTCCTCGCATCATCTTTTAGGATGAAGTGAGGGAATATCCTTATTCGAAGTAAATGATCAGAATTTATAACTGTCATAACTACCTTCTGGAATTTCTGTTTAGAAAATTATGAATGTAGAATCTTCTGCATCCAGGTTCATGAACTCAAAATTATTGATTCTCAAAGATTATCAAGCGATGATTAACACTGCATGGGTCTCTAGGAACCTTTTAAAGTTCTGAACATTAAACCTTATGATTCTCATCTATAAACATAACATTGACAGATAATCGAGTAAATTCATAATTCTGCCAGATCATACCTAACTCGGTTACAACATCCAAATTTCTTACATAATTGGAACGAACAATTTGCGCATTAAAGATGTGGAAGTGTTATGATCTTTGAAAATTGAATTCAAGATATGATGCAAAATTCAGATTTGAATGATGAAATTGAGGTGTATACTCTGCTGAAACAGAATTACGAAATGGAAATAGAAACCAGAAAGATAAGAAATTCACAATCTGATAACCGATCATTCTTCTTGTATCTCAAATAACAAAGAATCAAAAACGAATACACCTGGAAATCTGATTGCTATCAGAATAATGCAAAGATGAGCGAGCGAGTTGGAGTTTAGATGATGATCGTCATGGTGGATGAACAAGCGATCCGAAAGCAACTCTCCTCCCAGGGTATCCTCTAGCTAGTCTAACACTAATCTTAAAGAAAACTACTGCGAAATTGAATTACAGATCTACGAAAACAAATTACAAATCTGAAGAACATCAAAATAAATTGCAGAGAAAATTAAATCCTAACCTACCTACTAAATTCTAAAAAGTGGACTGGAGAGTAAAGTCGAGCTACTCTCTTCAATCTCCCGCCTTCTGAGCTGATTCCCCAAGGGTCTTATTTATAGATGGGTGTTGTAACTGCTTCTGCCTTGGATGATAACCGCTCGCATCAGAATAGCTCTCCTCTCGCCTTGTCCAGTTCCTTCAAAGCGAGAGTCAGAAATGTAATCATCTTTCTTGATGAGGCGAGGTCTCACAGTTTCCCCAAGGAATCTGCTTCTCGCCATAACGGATAAAACTTCTGTCTTGCACAGACTTCCTTTCCTCGCGATGTTAATCATCATCGCGTGGACTTCAGCATCCGCACATTTTCCTTAAATCTTTTCCTGATTTAGGAAACAAGCCCTCGCACCATTCCTTTTCTTTCCTCGCTACGTCCTTTCCACTTCTTGCTGTTTTCCAGCTTAACTTCCTTCTGCATGACGAAGCGTGGATCAGTTCAATAGAAACACTGCGTGCGAGACTTACAACGAAAACTTAGAATTTCAAGCCATTTTTCATGTATTTTCCAACTTCTTTGCAATCTTAATTCTTCTTCCATCTTTTCTGATCTTCTATGATTATTCATTAAAAACTAATGGAATTAAGAACAAAAGATCATCATTAAGACACTAAATTGGACGCAAATGACAGTCATAAAGGACTGTCATCAACTGTACACTTCAAAATCATCCGTGTCCGTAGGAAGCGTTAGGACAGGGGCTGTGGTTAGCCTCTTTTTCAATGTCTCAAATGCAACGTTGCACTCCGGAGTCCATATCACCTTACTTCCCTTCTTCAGATTCTGCGTCAACGGTCTAGCAATCTTAGAGAAGTCTTGCACAAACCGTCTGTAGTATCCGGCTAAACTAAGGAAGCTTCTTATCTCGGTCTGTGAGGTCGGAATAGGCCATTCAGCTACTGCGGATACCTTGGTCGGGTCAACAGAAATTCCTTCAACCGATACAGTGTGTCCAAGAAAGGACACCCTGTTCAGCCAGAATTCACACTTTGACAAGTTCGCGTACAACTGGTGATCCCTTAGTATTGTCAAAACCTTATGTAAGTGTTCTTCGTGCTCGTGCTCCCCCTTGGAGTAGATCAGAATGTCATCGATGAACACTACTACGCAAATGTCTAATAATGCTCGGAACACGTCATTCATCAGACTCATAAATACCGTCGGAGCATTCGTTAACCCGAAGGACATTACGGTAAATTCATAATGCCCATATCTAGTTCGGAAAGCCATCTTCGGAATATCCTCTTCAGCTACCCTCAGCTGATGATACCCCGATCTCAGATCAATCTTCAAAAACATCTTTGCTCCCTTCAATTGATCAAACAGATCATCGATCCTTGGGAGAGGATATTTGTTTTTGATAGTCACCTGATTTAGTCCGCGGTAGTCTATACAGAGCCGCATACTACCATCTTTCTTGCGAACAAATAACACTAGAGCTCCCAATGGTGATGTACTCGGTCTGATGTAACCCTTATCAAGTAATTCTTTCAGTTGCTCTTTCAATTCATTACTCTCTGCAGGTGCCATACGGTATGGGGCTTTAGACACGGGCTGCGTTCCTGGAGCCAAATCGATGGTGAATTCTATCCCCCTGTGTGGTGGCATCCCTGGGATTTCTTCTGGGAACACATCTGGGAAGTCACAAACGACCGGAATTTGTTCCAGAACAATTCCCTCTCCCTTCTTGTCCTCTACGTGGCAGAGGTAAATCGGATGTCCCTTATTCGCTAGCTTCGTTATTTTTAGAACCGTAACGATCTTTATCCTTGGCTTGGATGGCTTCGCATAAATAGACAATCTCTTCTTATTGGGACCATACACCGTCACCTTCTGTTCAGCGCAGTTGATGGTAGCCTTGTGTCGTGTCAGCCAATCCATTCCCAAAATAATGTCAAAGTCTTGCAAGTCGAACTTAATCAAGTTCGCTGCAAACTCATCCCCATAAATAAGAATTGGAACGTCCATGTACCTCAGAGAACAGTTCACCACTGTCCCATTAGGTAAAGAAACACCTAAGTTCACTGCACTAGGGGCTCTAAATCCTAGTTGTTCCACTTTCTTACTTGCTATAAAGGAATACGATGCTCCAGAATCAAATAAAGCATATGCCGGGAAGCCTTTAACTGTGAACGTACCAGCTATGACGTCATCAGCTTCATGGAGATCGGCTCGGTTAACCACGTTCAATCGTCCTTGATTGTTCCGGACAGTTTGTGGTGGGTTCCTCTGACCATGGCCCAGGTTTGGTTGTGGGTTCCTCGGCTTTCCATTCAAACACTCCTCTGTCCGGAAGCGCTGGTCCTTCTTGAGATCCTCCCGTAATCGGTTAACGTCCAAACGGACGCCACAATCACTGACCATATGGCCGTTAAGGCCACACCTGAAACAGTCCCCAAATCGCGGGCAAGCTTGCATCCAATGTCGTTTGTTGCATTTAGGGCAAGGTGTTGGAATAGGAGGGCGATCGTTGTTTCTCGGATTGGGGCCATTGAAGTTTCGGCGTGGGACATTGTTCCCTCTGTCTTGCTTCTTCTCAAAGCGCCCTCTCTTATGAGCAGCATGGGATTGTCCGACATGTTCTTCTCTTCGCTTTGGTTGTCGAACCCTCTCAATTGTCATGGCTCGGTCATACAGTTTCTGGAGGCTGAAGAACTGTTTTCCTCCCAATCCTTCTTGGATTTCTCGGTTCAGGCCGAGCTCGAACTTCTGAGCCTGGGCATGATCGGTATTCACTAGTCCTGGGGCGAAGCGAAGTAGCTCGTTGAATTTTTCATAGTATTCATGGACGGAGCGGTTGCCTTGCCTCAGAGTAACAAACTCCTCGTATTTAGCGTTCTTCACGCTAGTGGAGTAAAACCTTGCTTGTAGGGTCTCCTGAAATTCTGGCCAACTGATGTTCTGATCATCCTGGTTCCGCCACCAGGTATTTGCCTTGCCATTTAGGAAAAACGTGGCCACTTCTACCATTCTATCCTCTGGGCACTGTACTGCCTTCAGCAGCTTGTCGAACGTTTCAATCCAACCTTCCAATTTAGCTGGGTCTTCATGCCCGGAATATCTGGGCGGCTGATATTTATGTATAGCCCCGATGTAGTCCGAGGATTGTCCTTCTTGTTCTTCTTCTCTTGCCAATTGCCGTTCCACAACAGCACCGATAGTAAGTATCAACTGCTCCAATCGAGCTTGTCAACCCTCCATAGGGTCTTGCCTATTTTCCACAGGGTTTTGTCTTCCCTCCATGGGATTTTGCCTTCCTTCCATATGGTTAGGCGTAACTGGTGGGTTTACCGGGTATTTCCTTGGACGTCCACGTAGAGGCATCTGAAAAACAATAAATAATCGCAACGATATCGGAAACTTGATTATAGATACTTAATTGTAGTACATCTCGGTCCTAAGTAGTGAACTATGTCTAGGCAATTTGATACTAAGAAAACATTGATTACCAAGGCAACCTCACTTGTTTATTGAGGGGAAAACATTGATTACCAAGGCAACCTCACTTGTTTATTGAGGGGAAACGACCAGGTCCCCCATTTTTTTTTATTAAGTTCAACCTCTAGTCAAAATATACTCATAAAATTCTGCTCGTGCCTATATGCATATGTGTGTATTCCCGTTCCCAAAATAGTTTTAAAAAAAAAATTCTTGGCAAGTTTATACATATATATTTTTTTCTTTGCAAAAATTTAATAATTTAAATGCACTACTAAGAAATTTAAAAAAAAAAGTAGTGCCATACTTCTTTACATAGCCATTTAAATGCACTACTTTACAATAATTGAAATTAGTGCCATACTTTTCAATAATTTAAATTAAATGCACTACTTTAAAATTCAGGTGTTGGCATATTTTTGCACTACAAGTTATGGCACTTGTGTTCCACAGGACAAGTTAGGTCCATACTTAAATTCACTACTTTACATAAGAAATTTAACAAAAAAAAAAGTAGTGCCATACTTTTCAATAATTTAAATGCACTACTTTACATAGGGACCATACTTAAAAAAATATTTCCTTGCCAAAATTTAATTTTTAAATGCATATTTTGATAGAGCAAAGGGCTCTGATACCAATCTGTAAAATCCCCATTTTCCCTAAAGGTACAGCGGAAGCACAGTGCAGGGAGAATGGGCCGATGTTACCGCCACACATTCCGGGCCATCCGGAATACGCTACGGCTAGCTGGCATACTTGCATACAATCAGAGTTTGATGTATATGCTATCTACTTTCCGGATAAGTTAACATATAATGCACGTATAAGCTTTTAATGCTATAACAAGTATAAAATAAGTTTAGTAAATTGATTTGGTTAACATAACTCAAACGGAGGAATAGATTTCGCGAATACGCGCAATGATAATATTGGAATAAACCCATGGAGATTTCATTTAATAAAAGGGACATTTATATATATAAAAAAAAATAAAATAGTTCATTACTCACACATATGAATATAATCGTTCGTCACACATTAAAATACGAGGCGTATAAATTACAGGAACGGTGGAAACTTTAAAATATACGTCCTCGCTTTATTAACACACATATGCCAAGTTGTTTAATTCCATTAAGGAAATTTAAAATATTATACATAACTCGTACTCAAATTTGAAATATTCGGAATAAACCCAAACCGTGCCCGATGCGTGAAATGTTTACTGATCTTCACAAATATCCAATCCTGAGAGTGAACATGAAAAGTGTAGAGTCAGCGAAAAACAATCGCTGAGTAAGGAGACCCTTACTCCCGGAGGAGGTCGAGTTACAGAAATAATTTAAATAACATTTACGGAATAAGGCATGCTTAAACGAAGATAATTAATACATATACGAAATATTACTCTATATCCCGGGAACAGATAATATATCAATATGCGTTACCGAGACATTATTATCTCGGCCACCGTGATGTGCAGGTTCCCCGCCGTAGGGCCCAATTTGCACATACACTCAAGGGTGTGGGGGAGGTAAGAAATTTCCTCAACCCACTGTGAGATAAGGTAATGGCATCGGGCTGAATAACCCCAGTGGTCCCCGCGTGGCTAAAATATGCACAACAAACAAGGGAGTTGGGCAACAGCGACCCACACACAGTCCCACCCCCGTAACAATGCGCGCTCAAAAATCCGTAGGATTTTGAGAATAGTTGCAACAATTATTAGGCACAGTAAAAAAATAGCATACCAATATTCTAAAAACAGTAGGGAGCAATAAGCATAAATTTAAAATATAATAATGCGGTATTTAAAAATTTATGCTTAAGCTAAAATAATTTGGGCTTATTCCAAAGAGTAAAAATCTACTTACAGTTACCGTGGGCAGGATGGACACGATACGCGCACGGGCAACGAGCAGATAACCTTTCCCCGCTACTTGACTAGCAAGTTCTAATATTAATTTAGCATGTTACAATAATATTTAGAGGAAGTAATAACAAAAAAAAAATATGATTATAAATATATTTTATACTACCTTGGCCCAAGATGATAGATAAATATCGCAATTCTGCTGCTTTATTCGGAGTACTGCAACGGACTAACTATCTATGACCCCTTTTTTTGCATTTTATTATATATATATATATGTATATATCTTTAGAGGGTTTCTTTAAAATTTTGGAAGAGAGGAAAGTATAGGGTAGGCAGAAAGCATTGATTTAACAGAAACTTAGAAGGGAGAAATCAGATCTGCGAAGTGAAGAAAAAAAAAGAAAAAAAAAATATGGAGCAGATCTCGGGTAAGCCCTATATTTATATAGGGAGTTGTCAGCCTGTCACTCTCACCTGCATTTTTAGTTAAGAATGCCACCCAACCCCTACTCTCATTTTTTTTTCCAATCATTTCTGCTCAGTCTCCCATTTCGGCTCAGTCTACACCAAATTTTCTCTTCTCCCCTAATATTTCTTTCCAAACTTCTCCATCTCCATTACAATTTTCAAACTTCTTTGCGCCTCCCTATATGATTTTTCCTTCTCTGGCGGCGGCCGGCGGCGGCGGCGGATGGAGACAGCAGCGGCAACGCTCCTTCTCTCACTCTCGGATCTCTCTCTCTCTTTCTATTCTTCTTCTTTTCTTGTTCAATTCCTTTTGGTGTCTATGGCTCTTGTTGGTTTTGAAGAGAAGGGATGGAGATGGAGAGGATGGTGGTGGTCTTCGGGAAGGGAGCGGAGGTGGCCATGGGATTTGAAAAATGGTGGTGGTGGTGGTCGGCGGCTGTGGCCGCGGTGGCGGGAGAATGGAGGAGGGCGGTGGTGGCGAAACGAGATGGTGGTGGTGTGGTGGCTACGGGTGGTGGCTGCGGGTGGTGGGGAGGCCGCCGGGGGCTGCTGGGCGGCGGTGGTGTCGCGGCGAGCTCGGCGGCGGAACGGCGACTGTAGGGTGGAGGTGGTGGTGTTGCGCTGGTTCGGGGGTGGATGCGGCGGCAGGAGGTTGAGGTTCGACTCCGATGGTGGCTGGGGGAAGAAGATGAAGATGGAGATGAAGGTGGAGATGGCGACGGGTGGTGGCGGCCGTGATGGAGTGGCCGCGGGTGGTGGCGCGTCCGTCGGCGGCCTTGGCCGTTTCTCCTCCTTCCTTATTTCCTCTTATTTCCTTTTTTTTTTGTTTCTGTTGATGAGATGATGGATGATGGTGGAGGGCGGCGGTGACAGGTTCGTGTAGGGTTGGGGATGGCCGGACGTGGTTGCGGGATGGCGGCGGTGAGTTGGTGATGGCGAGATGGGGGCGGCCGGAGGTGGAGGAGGAAGATGGAGAGGCGGTGGCTAGTCGGAGGTTGCCGGAAATGGACGCCGGAAATGGAGACTGGACGGAGCCGGAGGCGAGGTGGCGTTTTTGGGGTGGTGGAGGTGATGGTCGGCGGATCGCCGGAATCTTCGCCGGCGGCGAAAGCGGCGCCGGAAAGTGGGGGGTGGCGGCAGTAGGGTTATTTTTGGGTTAGGGTTTGGTCTAGGGTTTGGGCTAGGGTTTGGATTGGGCTTAATTGGTTTGTATTTTGGGCTTTTATTTTTGTTCTTTTCTTTTACTTGTTGGGTCTGGCCC
This sequence comes from Hygrophila difformis, assembly GCA_030278955.1. Lineage (NCBI taxonomy): Eukaryota > Viridiplantae > Streptophyta > Magnoliopsida > Lamiales > Acanthaceae > Hygrophila > Hygrophila difformis. The sequence goes on from JAOANR010000004.1 coordinate 37,427,895, forward strand.
AATTTTATCCAATCAATTAATCTTAACCATGGACTTAATAATTCTTAACACTTAAAATTTAAACTTAACGGATGTAATGGAATTAATTTTATTTATCAATTTGGCACCAATAATCAAATAATTAAAGACTCCGATTCCTTAATTTGGGATAATTGGTACTTAAGTAGTACTCAAGTAGTTGGACAAAATATATTTTTTCAACACTTGAATGGATTAATATTTTTAATTCATTGATACGGGCTTAAATTTATAATTTAATTAATGTTTAATAATATGAAACCCGGTATTTATAAATTAATGGTCCTAGCCAACTTGTTCTAATTAACTATGTAGAAGATAGATTAAATAATCATCTTCCAATGTTTTTACAAAAGTCATTTATTGTAATACCCGAGAATTTTTCAACATAAAATAAAACAATAATTAAATAAATAAAATAAATACCATAAATAAATAAATAAATCCAGCCAATAAATAAATAAATAAAGATAAGGAAATGAGAAATGAGATTTAACTTAAAAAGGAATTCGACACCGAAACCCGACACTAATGAACTCGAGGATTCGAGTCCAAACATCCAATTAGACCCGAGTAAAAATTTAGAGAGAAAGTAGAAACCCGAAGATACCCCGGAAATCGGAATTCGGGAGCATAGAGGGATAGAAACCCGAAAGAGAGGCAGAAAAGCACGACGGATCGCACGACCCGCCCGGACCGAAGTCCAGGCGAAGTCGGCGCGGTGGCCGCGCGGTCAATAGGCATAGGGCGCGCCACGACCGCGCCACACGACAGATTCGCCCGTTGCGTGAATCTCTCGCCCGAACGCAGATTTTTCGACTTTCGGTTGAACGTCTCTCGACCCAAGACCCTTAGGGTCAGATTTTAGACGCCCTAGGTCTTAGTTATCTATAAATAAGACCTCCTAGGAGCTCCGAATACTTTTACAAAACCCTACAACTTTCTACACATTCGAAACCCTAGATCCGGAGTCGTCGGAGGCACGAAACCAAGGCGAACACTGTTGGACGAAAATTCTAAGATCTCCATAGTCGTGGTAAGTCTCGATCCAATCCTTGTTCTATATACGATTCGAAAACGAATCCTAATCTTCTTCTTTTCTCTTCTACACCTCGTATTGGATCTAGATCGTAGAACCCGGCGAACGGAGAGGAGAAACGGTGGACAGGAAGCCACGCCTTCGAAATAGACGATCCCGGACGTTCACAACTCAGTAAGTTAACTCTTACATGTTTTTGGGAAGTTTTAAAACGTTCGAAACTAAAAGATTTAACAAAGAACTCAAATCTGTCAACTTTTATTTTCTACCGACGCAACAGAATTGATGAATTTTTCTGAACCTTAAAACCACTTCAAACGGAAAACCTTAAAACACGAAAAACGTTCCTAAGGCTTAGATCTACCTACTGTAAATGTTTGAGAATTTTTAGATTCCATTTGATATGTGAAAACCGACCGAAACCGAACTGCTTGAATCTAGATCTTGAAATTCTTGACAGAACTTAGGAATGATCTTGATCACGTTTTTGACATAGGATCTAGACTGTTTTAGATCTTTGGCCGAACATGAAAGTCGTAGATAATTGTCTTAAGATGATCTCTGCAAAATTTCATCAAATTTGGAGTTGAATTGCTATGGTAGAATTCGAAATCTTTAAACTGTGATACATTAAATTCGGACAGAATTGTTCTTCTGCGAAAATTCGTGATTTTGACCTATTTAGGTATCTCGGATTGAAAAAGTTAAAACACAAAAGTTGTAGATCTCGACGTTTCTGAGTCAGACGTGAAATTTTATAATTTTTGGAATTAAATCCGATCTTAGACGAATTTTAGAGTAAACTGTGGTTTACCGGAAACAAAATCTTGAAATCTTGTTGAAACATGGAATTAACCTTTAGGGTTGAAATGAGTTGAGATATTATTTTTAAATAAATAAAATTAGAGTCAGATTTTTAAAACTAAATCCCCTTACAAACTTGATAAATTAAAATTAGGGGTGAGTGCTCTGCAGGGTGCCCCCTAACTGCTTCACTTCGTGCCGTAATGGACGATGGTGACCCCGCGCGCTAAACTTGAGATATGATCTTGCCAAAACGGCGAAATACAGAGCCTACACTCTCGTGAATATCCACATGGGTTTCCCGAGGCTCCGGAGTGGTACTGGGTATGGCTGATACGGTTGCGGCCGCCGGGCTACCGGCTAAACTTGTTGACATCGCGATGCTATCGTGAAACTTTAAAATACCAAATCGGAGATGTAATGGGGATATTAAATTAAATTAAATTAAATTAAATTATGTTTGTTGTCCAATTAAATTATTTAAATGCTTATTTAAATTATGGCTATTATTCTAAGTCATGCGAAATGTGTTGTTAAATAGAGCCCTGAAATAAATTATGCTATCGGTTGGATTAAATTAAATATTATGTTATTATCATGCTTTTATTAAATTATTAAAATTAATGGCTTTTAAACCCTACGATCATGCATGTGTTAACTTACTCAGCAAGTTTGCTGACCAAAACCGTTTTTATTCCTTTTCTTACAGAATATGTGGAATGAGCATGTGTGAGCACGGTTCATGCATGGGATTTTGGGAAACATTATTTTGCTTTTAAATTCATACTTTAGACTATATTATGAACGGGCCTGTTTAACCCGTGTTTTGGCCATGTCGGCCCTATGTATATTTTCCGCTGCGATACTATACTAAAACTATTATTTCCGCTGCGCTATGTTAATATTATTTTCGAATTATATTGTATGGGCAATTTTGAATGATTTAAATGTTTTAAATACTGCAATACCTAGCCTTGCATCTCTTTAGTAAGCTCGGAGAAACCGTGTCTTACTAGGGGGATGTGGCGGTGACATCCCGACCTGGGTGACCAAAAACCGGGGTGTTACAAGTTGGTATCAGAGACCGGCTATTTTTAAAACTACTATTTTTAAACCATTACTATTTTAAACTATTATTGGTATTTTGACTATTATTTTTAATTTTAAAGTATTATTTCCTTGGAAAATTTTAATTTTAAAACCCATGGACAAAAATGTATATATAGTGCATTAAATTATTTTTGGGGGGAAATCATCATTTGCATTTGCATATTGCATCTCTTCTATGAACTTAAGATCTTGGCGAATTTGAACCTAGAATCTTGGCGAATTTGAACTTAGAATCTTGGCGAATTTGAACTTAGGATCTTGGCGAAATTGAACTTAGAATCTTGGCGAATATTAACTTAGATCTCTTGCTTGCGCTAGATGGCTAGTCAAGACATGATGCAGTTGATGATCAGGATGATGAGCGTTCATCTCGATTCCCACCAAACCTTAGAGCAAATGAAGTACCGTATGGCTCAATTGGAGGCCAATCTACATCACATGGGCAACTTGAGAGAGGCGGATCATCACCGCATAAACCAACTCGAACGCCAAGTCCAAACCCTCACTACACAAAACTTAATACTAAAGGAATACATCGATGCCCACGGGCAAGACTTGAACACTATCTTTGACGAGCTACTGCCGCCGAGTTCGGAGGAGGAAGATCCGGATGAAGATCCTGCTACCCCACCGGAGGACTCATGAGACACTAGAGATTCTATTGTTAGATACTATTTTGCTAGGAAAATATTTCTACCTTTGTACTAAAATTCCTTTTGAGGAAATAAAATGCCCGATTTATTTATAATAAATCAAAAAAAAAAAAAAACGAACAGATCTGTCCGTACAACAGTGAAAAAAAAATTCGAAATAAGAACAAATTAAAATAAAACCCCGAAGCATACGACGCTTCTTAGTTTGAACAAAGCACCACGTGCTAAATTGCAACACACATATACATTTATAGAAATTGCTTAGACTATATGCTAAATTCACCAGACCTAATCTATCCCATTTGTACCAGAATGGCACCCAGAGGAAGAGGAAGAGGAAGAACCCAACCCGCTCCCCAAACCACCACTGAAACCCCTACTGAGACACTACCCAACGACACGGAACCGATTCAACCTGAGATGGAACAACCCCAAGGTGCGCAGGACGCCCCCGCACCGAACAATGTGGGCGATCGTCTTAGGACGATAGAGGAAGTGTTGATTGCGCTCGGAAACGCGCAAGTCAACCAGGGTCAAGCAGCGGCGGTACCTCCGCCCCAAGCTCGCCCTAACTACCTGGCGATGGTGAATCCTTACCAGCCGCCCCACTATGCTGGTGAGGAGGATCCAGCTAAACTGGAAGAGTGGATCCGGACCTTCGACAAGCTGCTGGGAGCAGTTAAATGTCCGGAAGGAGAAAGAGTGCATGTCGCCTCATACTACTTGGGAGGCGAAGCTGACGACTGGTGGCAGGCGACGCAGGCCAAACTGACTGAAGATGACGAGCCTTACTCGTGGATGGAGATGATGGAACTACTCAGGGATCGATTCTATCCCTTGAGTACTAAAGCTGCCATGTACGAAGAATTCCTGCCGCTGAAGCAGGGAGGCCAAACGGTGCAAGAATACTACACACGCTTCAAGGAGCTGGTGAGGTTCGCACCAAGGCTAGTGCCTACTGATGCAGAAAAGGCACAGAAGTTCGAGATGGGACTGAACCTGTCTGTGCGCGAGGTGATCGCGGGGGTACACTACCCCGATTTGCAAGCTGTGTATGACCGCGCTGTGGCGGTAGCACGTGTGCAGCAGCTGATAAGAAGGGTGAGTGGGGAGTCCAACAGGGGTCCCCAAGACAAGAAAAGCCGAGACTCAAGCGAGAACAACACTGGAAGGAACGAACAGCGCAGAGAGTCGAATAGGCCCCAACAAAACAACACTGGGAGGAGGTTCAACCAAGAAGATCCGGTACCACCTTGCCCGAGATGTGGACGACCCCATCTGGCAAGGGGATGCCCGCAACAAGGCGCCTGTTACCGATGCGGTCGAATGGGTCACGTTCGACGGGATTGCCGGACTAGGCTCGAGAACATAACAAGGAGGGACGATTTGGTCGCGGGGCAAGAACAGCCTCAAAATCAAAACGGGCGAAACGGGAATAACCAAGGGTACAGAGCCCCTCAAAATGGGCCACAGAACCAGAACCAGAACCAACAACCTCCGCCCCCTCAGAATCAAAACCAGCAACAAAATCAGCAGCCGAATGCGAATCAGCAGGGCAATCAGGGACGCCCTATGGGGAGGCTGAACGTAGTGAACCAAGCGGACGTGCCTGCGCAAGGAGAAGTGATGGCAGGTACATTTTATGTGTTGAATACGCCCCTTAGAATTCTATTTGATTCTGGAGCTAGTTGCTCAATTATAGCATCAAGGATAGTGCCTGAGTTAGATCTACCTAAGTGCGAGAGAATTAGCTTAGGAATTCAATTGCCTTCTGGAGAAGTAGTATCTTGCTCTAAACGATATAACGGAATTCCTATAGTGATAAAGAACGTAGAATTCTTCGCGAACTTGGTAGAATTTAACTTAAGAGACTTTGACATCATACTGGGGATGGACTGGTTATCCCAGTATAAGGCGGTGATCGAATGCCAAAAGCAAAAGATCACCTTGTCAAAAAGTAGGGGAAAGAGAGTTATCTTTTACTCTCAGCCCCCTAAGAAAAGTAACAAAATCGTTAGTGCACTCAAATTAAGTAACTTGATGCGTAAGGGGTATGAACTATATGTGTGCACTGCCCACAACCTTGAGGCGGAAGAGAACAAGGTTGATAGCATACCAGTGGTAAGAGAATACCCGGACGTGTTTCCTGAGGACGTTCCAGGCATGCGACTTGAGAGAGATCTTGAATTCACTATAGATCTCATTCCGGGGAAGCTCCGTACCGGATGGCACCACTGGAAATGAAGGAGTTAAAGGACCAACTCGAGGAACTATTGGGAAAAGGTTACATAAGACCGAGTACGTCCCCTTGGGGAGCACCGGTTTTATTTGTCAAGAAGAAAGACGGAGGACTACGTCTTTGCATAGATTATCGAGGATTAAACCAAATGACCATCAAGAATAAATACCCCCTACCGAGAATAGAGGATGATCAACTGAAGGGAGCTTCAGTATTCTCGAAGATCGATTTGCGATCTGGGTATCATCAATTAAGGATCGCCGAGAAGGACATTCCGAAGACGGCATTTCGAACGCGATATGGCCATTACGAGTTCACAGTGTTATCCTTCGGGTTAACAAATGCTCCGGCCATGTTCATGAATCTCATGAACAACGTATTCCGAGAATTGTTAGATCAGTGCGTCGTAGTGTTCATCGACGACATCCTGATCTACTCAAAGAGTGAGGAAGAGCATGCAAAACACTTACATCAAGTGTTAGAAATCTTGCGAAGAAATCAGCTATACGGCAAGCTGTCGAAATGCGATTTCTGGTTGAAAGAAGTGGCATTTCTCGGACACATAGTATCCGCTGATGGAGTATCAGTGGACCCGGCAAAGGTTTCTGCCGTGACGGAGTGGGCAACTCCGAAGAGTCCAACGGAAATAAGGAGTTTCCTTGGATTAGCCAGGTATTATAGACGATTTGTGAAGGACTTTTCAAGAATTGCACGTCCTTTGACCCAGCTACTGAAGAAAGGAGCAAAATACGAGTGGACCGAAGCGTGTGAGACTGCGTTTCAAGAGCTGAAGAAACGACTCACAACCACACCCGTATTAACACTACCATCAGAGAATAGTGACTTCGAAGTATATAGCGATGCTTCGAAGGAAGGTTTAGGCTGTGTCTTGATGCAAGACTCGAGAGTCGTAGCGTATGCATCACGCCAACTAAAACCTCACGAGGAAAATTATCCGACACACGACCTGGAGTTGGCAGCGGTCGTTTTCGCTCTAAAGATATGGAGACATTATCTTTATGGGCGGAAGTGTCGAATGTTCACCGACCACAAGAGCTTGAAATATATATTCACTCAGAAGGAGTTGAATTTGAGACAGCGAAGGTGGTTGGAACTCATTAAAGACTATGATTTAGAGATAGCATACCACGAGGGGAAGGCGAATGTGGTAGCCGATGCCCTAAGTCGGAAAACCCAACACGTGACAAACTCGTTGGTAATTCCGCCGGCATTGTACATGGAGTTGGCAAGATTGGAGTTAGAACTTGTGCATCCTGGCACAGTGAGAGAAACGGTCAATGCCATGGTCGTAGAAACTCCAATATTGGACGAGATTCGACTCGCTCAACCGGGCGACCCGAAACTCGAGAAGATAAAAGGGTGTATTACCGAAGGAAAGGCAATAGAATTTGCTGTCCACGAGGATGGAAGCATCCGTTTTAAAGGGAGATGGTGTGTGCCCCTTAAATGTGCCGAGTTGAAACTAAGGTTGATGGAGGAATGGCACAACACGCCATATTCCGTACATCCCGGAGGTGACAAGCTATACAAAGATCTGAAGAAGATCTATTGGTGGCCGGGAATGAAGAAGGATGTGGCGAACTTCGTGGCGAGATGTCTCACCTGCCAAAAGGTTAAGGCAGTACGACATAAACCCTTAGGATTGATGCAACCACTAGAGATTCCAAGTTGGAAGTGGGATAGCATCTCAATGGACTTTGTCTCGGGATTACCCCGATCACCTAAGGGCATGAACAAGATTTGGGTGATTGTGGATAGACTAACGAAGACAGCCATATTTATCCCAATGAAAGACACATGGACTATGGACCAATTGGCCCGAGCCTACATTGATAATGTGGTACGACGACATGGAGTACCACATGATATCATTTCCGATAGAGACAGTAGATTTGTCTCTCATTTCTGGACGGAGTTACAAAAAGCCCTCGGTACTCAAATCAAAATGAGCACCGCATTCCACCCAATGACGGATGGTCAAACTGAGAGAACAATCCAAACACTAGAAGACATGCTGAGAGCATGTGTGTTGGAATTCAAAGGGAATTGGGAATCTCATTTACCCTTGATTGAGTTTTCCTATAATAATAGCTACCATGCTAGCATCGGCATGGCACCTTTCGAGGTGTTGTATGGACGAAAGTGCCGAAGCCCGTTGAGCTGGGAAGAAAACGATAAGTCCGTGGTGGTGGGACCACAACTTATCGAAGACATGGCTCAACAAATCAAAGTGATTCACGGAAAAATGAAAGCCGCTCAAGACCGTCAAAAGAGTTATGCCGACGTGAGACGACGAGACCTAGAATTTCAAGTGGGAGATAGAGTCATGCTAAAGATATCACCCATGAAGGGGGTGATGCGCTTTGGCAAACGAGGGAAGTTAAGTCCTCGATATATAGGACCTTACGAAATTTTAGAACGAGTCGGAACTCTAGCCTACCGATTGGCTTTACCGCCACACTTAGATAGAGTTCATAATGTCTTCCATGTCTCGCAACTAAAGAAGTATGTGCCGGACCCGACACATGTACTTCAACCGGATATAATTGAGCTCGATGAAGACTTGACTTACGAAGAAGTCCCAGTGCGTATTCTTGACACTAAGGAACGAGTAACGAGGAACAAAACCGTCAAAATGATCAAGGTTCTTTGGTCAAACCACGAAAGTGAGACGGCAACTTGGGAAGTAGAATCCGACATGAGAGAACGCTACCCGACATTGTTCCAAACCGATACCGACACAGTTATGGGGACATAACTGCAATCTTAAGGGGGAGAGGATGTCAAACCACCTATTTTTCGTGCACTTTTGTAAACTTTTGAACTACGTTATGGCTTGATCCCTTTACCGGGTACGTAGGCAGCTTAGAAGTTTTAATTCTAAGTTCAGTCACAAAATAACAAAACAAACAAAACAAAAGACCTTAGCACGAGAAAGGCCGAAACACAAGTTCGAGGACGAAGTTGATTCTTAAGGAGGGTATACTGTAATACCCGAGAATTTTTCAACATAAAATAAAACAATAATTAAATAAATAAAATAAATACCATCAATAAATAAATAAATCCAGCCAATAAATAAATAAATAAAGATAAGGAAATGAGAAATGAGATTTAACTTAAAAAGGAATTCGACACCGAAACCCGACACTAATGAACTCGAGGATTCGAGTCCAAACATCCAATTAGACCCGAGTAAAAATTTAGAGAGAAAGTAGAAACCCGAAGATACCCCGGAAATCGGAATTCGGGAGCATAGAGGGATAGAAACCCGAAAGAGAGGCGGAAAAGCACGACGGATCGCACGACCCGCCCGGACCGAAGTCCAGGCGAAGCCGGCGTGGTGGCCGCGCGGTCAATAGGCATAGGGCGCGCCACGACCGCGCCACACGACAGATTCGCCCGTTGCGTGAATCTCTCGCCCGAACGCGGATTTTTCGACTTTCGGTTGAACGTCTCTTGACCCAAGACCCTTAGGGTCAGATTTTGGATGCCCTAGGTCTTAGTTATCTATAAATAAGACCTCCTAGGAGCTCTGAATACTTTTACAAAACCCTACAACTTTCTACACATTCGAAATCCTAGATCCGGAGTCGTCGGAGGCACGAAACCAAGGCGAACACTGTTGGACGAAAATTCTAAGATCTCCATAGTCGTGGTAAGTCTCGATCCAATCCTTGTTCTATATACGATTCGAAAACGAATCCTAATCTTCTTCTTTTCTCTTCTACATCTCGTATTGGATCTAGATCGTAGAACTCGACGAACGGAGAGGAGAAACGGTGGACGGGAAGCCACGCCTTCGAAATAGACGATCCCAGACGTTCACAACTCAGTAAGTTAACTCTTACATGGTTTTGGGAAGTTTTAAAACGTTCGAAACTAAAAGATTTAACAAAGAACTCAAATCTGTCAACTTTTATTTTCTACCGACGCAACAGATTTGATGAATTTTTCCGAACCTTAAAACGACTTCAAACGGGTAAAACACAAAAAACGTTCCTAAGGCTTAGATCTACCTACTGTAAATTTTTGAGAATTTTTAGAGTCGATTTGATATGTGAAAACTGACCGAAACCGAACTGCTTGAATCTAGATCTTGAAATTCTTGACAGAACTTAGGAATGATCTTCATCACGTTTTTGACATAGGATCTAGACTGTTTTAGATCTTTGTCCGAACATGAAAGTCGTAGATAATTTTCTTAAGATGATCTCTGCAAAATTTCATCAAATTTGGAGTTGAATTGCTATGGTAGAATTCGAAATCTTTAAACTGTGATACATTAAATTCGGACAGAATTGTTCTTCTGCGAAAATTGGTGATTTTGACCTACTTAGGTATCTCGGATTGAAAAAGTTAAAACACGAAAGTTGTAGATCTCGACGTTTCTGAGTCAGCTGTGAAATTTTATAATTTTTGGAATTAAATCTGATCTTAGACGAATTTCAGAGTAAACTGTGGTTTATCGGAAACAAAATCTTGAAATCTTGTTGAAACATGGAATTAACCTTTAGGGTTGAAATGAGTTGAGATATTATTTTTAAATAAATACAATTAGAGTCAGATTTTTAAAACTAAATCCCCTTACAAACTTGATAAATTAAAATTAGGGGTGAGTGCTCTGCAGGGTGCCCCCTAACTGCTTCACTTCGTGCCGTAATGGACGATGGTGACCCCGCGCGCTAAACTTGAGATATGATATTGCCAAAACGGCGAAATACAGAGCCTACACTCTCGTGAATATCCACATGGGTTTCCCGAGGCTCCAGAGTGGTACTGGGTATGGCTGATACGGTTGCGGCCGCCGGGCTACCGGCTAAACTTGTTGACATCGCGATGCTATCGTGAAACTTTGAAATACCAAATCGGGGATGTAATGGGGATATTAAATTAAATTAAATTAAATTAAATTATGTTTGTTGTCCAATTAAATTATTTAAATGTTTTATTTAAATTATGGCTATTATTCTAAGTCATGCGAAATGTGTTGTTAAATAGAGCCCTGAAATAAATTATGCTATCGGTTGGATTAAATTAAATATTATGTTATTATCATGCTTTTATTAAATTATTAAAATTAATGGCTTTTAAACCCTACGATCATGCATGTGTTAACTTACTCAGCAAGTTTGCTGACCAAAACCGTTTTTATTCCTTTTCTTACAGAATATGTGGAATGAGCATGTGTGAGCACAGTTCATGCATGGGATTTTGGGAAACATTATTTTGCTTTTAAATTCATACTTTAGACTATATTATGAACGGGTCTGTTTAACCCGTGTTTTGGCCATGTCGGCCCTATGTATATTTTCCGCTGCGATACTATACTAAAACTATTATTTTCGCTGCGCTATGTTAATATTATTTTCGAATTATATTATATGGGCTATTTTGAATGATTTAAATGTTTTAAATACTGCAATACCTAGCCTTGCATCTCTTTAGTAAGCTCGGAGAAACCATGTCTTACTAGGGGATGTGGCGGTGACATCCTGACCTGGGTGACCAAAAACCGGGGTGTTGTTTTTATATATATATATATATATATATATATATTGAGCTAGTTAAAAAATTAAACTTGATTATTTGTTCATTAAAATAAAATTATTATTATTATTATTATTATTATTATTATTATTATTATTATTATTATTTAAATTTTACGGAGTGTTATAATATTCAATTAGAATGATATAGAAGAATAAAACATATTTTTTAACGATTAGCAACTATATAATTGTATATTACTCTTAGTAGACATGACATATTTTTGTAAAAACATGGTCTATATATACATTAATTAATACATATAAATCTTTTCCATATATTCATTAATGTATCTTTTAATAATATAAATTTCATATATACACTGCGTGTAACGCCCCGAAAATTTAAAACCATTTTCGTGACGCCACCGCCGTATTAACTGTTCTAAACTGTTGATCACTCAGCTTAGATAGTCAATACGAACTGAGGTATAAACACAAACCTGTATCACAATCAAATAAATGCCAACGAAAACAGTACATTACATCAGGAACAGTACATGGCATATCCGAGCGACAAGCCCTGAAATAATATAATGACATGGCCACACATCCAATACCAGAAATAACCAATAAATAAATCATATGTGACACACCGATCACATTTAAGGAATAACAACTATTCTCATCAAAGATCAGACAAGAGCATGTAATATTTATTCTAAATAACAAATATAAGGAATGCAGCCTAGCCAGTCCGCTCAACCCGAATCCCCCAATATCGTGTTCTGCGCCATCCGTAGGAAGATCTATAAAAACAGACAACAACAAGGTGTCAGTACAACGTACTGGCAAGGAATAGATATAGCAGGGAAAATGGGGCACAATAATGATAATACTATACTAAATAAATAATAACAATATTCAAGGACATAAAATAATTACAGAAAGTAAACATCACATCGTCCCATACCGGTGCTTCAACCACTGCAAATAAAATGAATGATGGATGATGAGATGTAATGTTATGACGTATGATGTCTGTCTACCCTAATTGCAACACATAAGAATTTCTGGCGCGCATCCTAAGTACCATGGTCGGTATTCCCCCCCATATAAGGGTCCACTCCCCTTAATGGTCGGAAGACATACCCACAGTGCATCCGCCGCGGACACTAACAGCTGAGAATGTGGCTTACGGCAAGCGGGTCAGGCTACGGAACATAAGTCCTTATGAGCCAAATTTCCAGACTACGGATATAAAATCCTTATCAGTCTCAATGCTCATGATAAGATATTAACTATGCCCAATCGGATACCGAATCCAATATCCTCGAAAACATAATTTAGGTTCACAATAATATCAATACATGTCCAGACACAAATCAATGCATCATGACAAGGTAAACAACTCACCACGAGTTAAGTATAATCAAGGGTGTGCCAAGTCCCACGTATCGACACTCCACTCATAACATCAAAATAGAAGCAACACAAGATCACATCCTAAACTAAGGCATGGTAGATCTTCTCTAATTGCAAACTAAGTTCCAGGTTATGAGCATAATAATTAGTGAGATATTCGCGAACAGTTCTAGCATAATTCTAAGGCATCCTCATTATACGCAGGGAATCCGTACACACAAGAGTTCCCAATACTAAGGCAACATAGACTATACTAGTCTATGCCTAATTTCACTACCTAACCCCTATCTAGTTTGCTATTCTAAACCTTGCCTTGATTATAAATCTTCAAAGCTTCCTTTGTTTGTCTTCAATCTCCCAAGGCTTCATGAGTGATCCCTATACAAAAATATTATCATGAGAATTTAAATAATTCTACAACACCAACACATTCGTCTCCAGTTCAACCATCCACCTCCAATCCCCTTCATCAAACCCACATAACAACCCATCCACCACTACACCATTTAATCCACCAACTCCCAATAAAAAAGAACAAGATCAAATATCCAAATACAATGTGCAACATTCAAGAATAATATACTAACAAGTGCAAGAGTCAACACTACCACAATTTATCATGCTTCATAAATTTCAACTAACAAGAATGCCCAAGTATCCAAGAATAAAGCAAAAATCAAATACTAAATTCCAAATTAATATCACATGTCTATTCAAAAGAAACCCCTTTTAAAATTCATTTAACCTATAAATTCACATTATACTCAAGCAAAATTAACATGTTCGATATTCCTCACTTATCAAGTAATTAAAACAATCCCAATTGCACCAAGTCTTCCGCCAAACGAATAATCTAAACACAACATTAGAAACTAGTAACATTTAAAAGATCCTTTACTCATATTCAAGAATACATGCATAAATTAATAAGTTACTCCCTTCCCATTCCAATCTAGAACTTTGCATAATCAACAACAATTAATACTAACTATATCAAATTTACACAAGAACCTCATTCAACAATCCCTCAATTATTCACCATGCTCAATAAACTCCAAATCTCCAATCAATTCAAGAACTACTATCCACATGTTGCCAATTTCCAACAAATCAACTAAATACTCAAGTTAACAATTTAATCTCAAATATCACAATCTACATAAACACTTACACAAGACAATTCCAACAACTCTACACCACATATATATGCAAGTATATAAAAAAACTCCATCACACTTAATCAATTAGTATATCCCAATTTCAAAAACTAGCATCTAACCCATTTTAACAATAAAACCAAATACCCATTAGTCTACAAAATCTTAAGCCAAAAAATCCAAACAATAATCTAACACCCAACTCCATTACAACATCTACTAAACAAGTTCACAAATTGCACAAATAATTCCACAAACCCACACACATAATCAACCCCAAAAAAGAACATATAGTTCGAATAGCACAAGGAGCCAAAATATGAAAAACACCCAACACCACCACCACTGCCGCCGTTCACCACCACTGCCGCCAACACCTCCGCGGCCACAACACCACCACCATCAACCACATGCCGCCCTCGCCGGAGGGCGGCGGCTTCGCCGCCGGCAACGCGCAGCAGCGCATTGCGCTGCGCCCAGCAGCAGGCAACAGCCTGCTGCCGCCAACCCCGGCGCCGCGCCTCCGCGGCGCCGCCTCAACCACACCACCGTCGCGACCAAAACCTCCTCGAAGAACATATAGTTCGAATAGCACAAGGAGCCAAAATATGAAAAACACCCAACACCACCACCACTGCCGCCGTTCACCACCACTGCCGCCAACACCTCCGCGGCCACAGCACCACCACCATCAACCACATGCCGCCCTCGCCGGAGGGCGGCGGCTTCGCTGCCGGCAACGCGCAGCAGCGCGTTGCGCTGCGCCCAGCAGCAGGCAACAGCCTGCTGCCGCCAACCCCGGCGCCGCGCCTCCGCGGCGCCGCCTCAACCACACCACCATCGTGACCACAACCTCCTCATCTCCTCCTTCGACGAACAGCCGGCCTCCCTTCCAACCATGGAACAATTTGTCTCTTCCCCCAAACCACCGTAAATCATAACAAGGAAAGGTAGAGAAGTGGATTCCATACCTCAAAGAGCTTCCATTGCACTTGAATAACTTATTCCAAAGTGTAATACCCGTGAATTTTCCATCATAAAATAAAACAATAATTAAATAAATAAATAAGAAATAAAATAAATGCCATAAATAAATAAATGAATCCAGCAAATAAAGAAATAAATAAAGATAAGGAAATGAGAAATGAGATTTTTACTTAAAAAGGAATTTAAGGAATTTAATTAAATAAAAGGATGGATAAATGGTACACCAAAACCCGACACTAATGAACTCGAGGATTCGAGTCCAAAACATCCAATTAGACTCGAGCGAAAATTTAGAGAGAAAGTAGAAACCCGAAGATACCCCGGGAATCGGAATTCGGGAGCATAGAGGGATAGAAACCCGAAAGAGAGGCGGAAAAGCACGACGGATCGCACGACCCGCCCAGACCGAAGTCCAGGCGAAGTCGGCGCGGTGGCCGCACGGTGGAGGGCGATTAGCGCGCCACGACCGCGCCACTTCATAGATTCGTTTGTTGCGTGAATCTCTCGCCCGAACGCGGATTTTTCGACTTTCGGTTGAACATCTCTCGACCCAAGACCTTTAGGTCAGATGTGGACGCCCTAGGGATTGAGAATTCTATAAATAAGCCCCTTGGGAGCCCCAAACAAGTTTACAAAACCCTACAACCTTCTATACGTTCGAAACCCTAAATTCGGAGTCGACGGAAAGCACCAAACGGAGGCAGCAGCTTTGGACGAAAATCCAAGGACCTCCAGACGTTGTGGTAAGCTCTAGTCCGATAAATCTTTTCACGTTTCAATCCGAAAACGGATTCTAACTTCGATTCTTTTCTTTCTACACCCCGTATTGAATCTAGATCGTAGAACCCGACGAACGGAGAGGAGAAACGGTGATCTGGAAGCCACGCCTCCGAACTAGACATCCCCGACGTTCATAAACACTGTAAGTTAACTCTTACATGGTTTTAGGATGAATTAAAACATTCAAAACTAAAAGATTAACATGAAACCGAAATTCTGTCAACTATTACTTTCTATCGGCGCAACAGATTTGTTGAATTTTTCCGAACCTTAAAACGAACTCAAACGGAAAAACTTAAAACACGAAAAACGTTCCTAAGACTTAGATCTAGCTACTGTAAAGTTTTGAGAATTTTTGGAGTTGATTTGATATGTGAAAACCCGTTGAAACCGAGCTGTTTGAAACTAGATCTTGAAATCTTGGACAGAACTTAGGAATGATCTTGATCACGTTTTTGACATAGGATCTAGGCTGTTTTAGATCTTTGGCCAAACATGAAAGTTGTAGATAAATGTCTTAAGATGATCTCTGTCAAATTTCATTAAATTTGGAGTTGAATTTCTATGGTAGAATTCGAAATCTTTAAACTGTGATGCATTAAACTCGGATAGATTTGTTCTTATGCGAAAATTGGCGATTTTGACCTACTTATGTATCTCGGATTGAAAAAGTTAAAACACGAAAGTTGTAGATCATGATGTTTCCGAGTCAGATATGAAATTTTGGAATTTTTGGAATTAAATCTGATTTTAGACGAATTTTGAAGTAAACTGTGATTTACCGAAACGAAATCTTGAAATCTTGTTGAAACATGGAATTAACCTTTAGGGTTGAAACGAATTGAGATATTACTTCTAAATAAATACAATGGAAGGCAGATTTTAAAAACTAAATCCCCTTACAAACTTGATAAATTAAAATTAGGGGTGAGTGCTCTGCAGGGTGCCCCCTAACGATTCACTTCGTGCCGTAATGTACGATAGTGACCCCGCGCGCTAAACTTGAGATATGGATTGCCTAAACGGCGAAACTTAGAGCCTACACTCTCGTGAATATCCGTATGGGTTTTCCGAGGCTCCGGAGTGGTACTGGGTATGGCTGATACGGTTGCGGCCGCCGGGCTACCGGCTAAACTTGTTGACATCGCGATTTTATCGTGA
Source organism: Hygrophila difformis (assembly GCA_030278955.1). Lineage (NCBI taxonomy): Eukaryota > Viridiplantae > Streptophyta > Magnoliopsida > Lamiales > Acanthaceae > Hygrophila > Hygrophila difformis. The sequence continues at coordinate 37,444,778 of JAOANR010000004.1, forward strand.
AACTTTGAAATACCAAATCGGGGATGTAATGGGGATTCTAAATTAAATTAAATTAGATTAAATTATGTTGTTGTCCAATTAAATTATTTAAATGCTTTATTTAAATTATGGCTTTGTGATTAAATCATGAGATATGTGTCATTTAATAGAGCCCTGAGATAAATTATGCTATTGGATACTTGATTAGATTAAATTATATATTATGTTATTATCATGCTTTTGTTAAATTATTAAATTAATGGCTTTTAAACCCTACGATCATGCATGTGTTAACTTACTCAGCAATTTTGCTGACCAAAACCATTTTTATTCCTTTCCTTACAGAATATGTGGAATGAGCATGTGTGAGCACGATTCATGCATGGGATTTTGGGGAACACTTATTTTGCTTTTAAATTTCGTACTTAGACTATATTATGAACGGGCCTGTTTAACCCGTGTTTTGGCCATGTCGGCCCCTTTTATATTTTCCGCTGCGATATTGTACTAAACTAAATATTTCCGCTGCGCTATGCTATTATTATTTTCGAATTATATTGTATGGGCTATTTCGAATGCTTTAAATGTTTTAAATACTGCAATACCTAGCCTTGCATCTCTTTAGTAAGCTCGGAGAAACCGTGTCTTACTAGGGAGATGTGGCGGTGACATCCCGACCTGGGTGACCAAAAACCGGGGTGTTACACAAAGCCTCATCTTTTCCTCCAAGTCAACGGGTCCTCTCCTCCATGAGCCCTAATTTGAGCTCTCAAAGTGACGGGAAAATGGAGTGTGAAAGTGATCCCCATTTCTCTTTCAAGTCAAATATAAATGGGTTGTGGACTTGGGTAATGGATTAAAAATGTTGGGCTAAACATTTCCACCATTTATTTCACTTGTTGGGCTACCCACACTCTTGTCCAACACTAAATAAATCTCATTTACCCCAATTGTTTTATCAATCATAATTAATTAGATTAATTATGAAATAATTATTCGAGATGTTACACTGCGAATTCCATATAAATTTCAAATTTTAAATTTTTAAAAACTGAAAATTTTGATTTCATGTACACATTAATATATTTTTAATATAAATAAATAAATATGATGCGCAATGTATATTTTGATTACATTATTTACCACATCAAAAAATATAAACAAAATCGGGACTAAAACTACACAAAATTACCGACATTACAATATGATCATCATATTGAAACATAAATGCAACATAATTCTTAGTTGCTAATGCAGAACCTCGTCCTAATAATCCTATGATGCAAAAACTAAAAATGCCTATTCATGTCATAATAATCATATGGTGTAAAAACTCAAAAATTTATAAATAAATAATAAATGCAGCATTAAAATCTAAAATAAATAAAATACAAAATACAAGATAATGAAATCTAAAATAGATGAAATAAAAAAAAAGTAAAATAGTAAATCCAAAATAGATAAAATAAAAATTTAATTTTATCTTTAAAATCTCTTTAAAAGTTAATATATAAATCTCTAATGAATAAATAAATAAACGCGAAAATCTAAAATTAGTAAATTTCAAAATAAAAAATAATATAGATAAAATAAAAAATGCAAAATTTCAAATTTCAAATCTTTCAAATATATTTAAAAGTGAAGATTGTGGGAATTCTATATAAATTGGAAATTTTATATATTTCAAAAACTGAAAATTTATAATGAATAATAAATAAATAAATGCAAAAATCTAAAATTAATAAATTAAAAAATGGAAAAATTTATAAAATTATAAATTTAAAATGGAGACACCACATTAAATTTCGGATGGGTTGTTCACTAATGCTTTAATATTGTTAGGGATATTTTTAGTATTGTGAAGATGTTCGTCATTTTGGCCGTTGTTACAACATCGTGTCAACAACGCTTTATTATCTTCACTGGAAAAAGCACAGAATAGTACAGTGACGTGGCATTTCCCCTAGCAGGCCTTAGAAGGGTTTAGATGGGCCTTAAAACCCATATAAATACCTGTCTTCATCCTTGAGGGATTTAGAATGATTTCAGCCGCAATCACAGCTCCTTTTACAGAGTATTAACTGATTCCAAGCTGTGTTTATGGTGGATTGAGAGCTGAAGCAAAACCCCCCTGGTTTTCGTTGTTTGCAGAAGGCACCAACAACCATCCTGCTACTGGTATATCTTTAGCTGTTGAGTCTTCTACATTTTCATGGGGTAATTGGGATTGTGTTTAGGCATTTCTAAGTTTATTGTTTTGTAAACACAATCCGTGTGTATTGTAGGTGTTTTAGCACCATTGAGCTTAACTTGTTTGATTAGCTAGGTTCCTCAAACACCACCATAATACCTGCCGGTGAATTGCTTGCATTTGGGTAGATAGTTGATGCTCCCATGTGTTCTTCTAGTCTATTTGGGTAGATAGGAGAGTTCATTGGAATGTAAGGGTATGTAAGGTGTGGTTGACCCTTGTTCAATCGGTTTGGTGGAGATCTAGTGAATCCCTGGCTTGGAGCCCCCAGATGTAGATCAGTGGATCGAACTGGGTGATCAAATTCCTTGTGTTCTTATTTTATTCCGCACTCTGTTTGTGTTTGCCTCTGGTTGTGGTTTGTAGGTTGTTGAGACATCGCTCAAACAACGCTTACAGGGTTCTACGTATTCTGATTGGGCCTGTCAATTGGTATCAGAGCGGGGCTCTAACGTTTAGCTGAGTCCGGTCCAATATGAATAGAGAAGGTGGCTTTGTCTCGAGACCTCCTCTGTTTGATGGTTCGAATTATCCATTCTGGAAGAATCGAATGAGGATATTTCTTAAGCACACTGGTGTAGATGTCTCGAATGCTGTTCTAACACCCTGGGAACAACCTATGAAAGAGGTCCGCACGCCTGCTACTGAAACCTCTGCTGCCATTACAACTTTTGTCCCTGCTACTCAAGAAGAAATGTCAGCTGCTCAGAAGAACAAGGAACAAGGGAACAACACTGCGTTGAATTGTCTATTTAATTCTGTGGATGAATCACAATATCACATCATTTCAAACTGTGAGACAGCTTATGAAGCCTTGACTGCTTTGGAAGCAGCCTATGAAGGATCTGCTGATGTTCAAGCCTTGAAGCTTCAGAGAATTGAATCTGCTTTTGATAGTATTCGGATGCAAGAAGATGAGAATATTGCTGCTTATCATGCTCGGTTCAAGAAGTTAGTAAATGAAGCTCAGTCTTTTGGTTTGAAGTATGATGATGCAAAGCTGGTTCGGAAGATGCTGAGGACAGTTACTCGTAGATATCAATCGAAGGTGTCCACTATTGAAGAACTTGAGAAGACCAAATCTTTTACTCTTGAAGCATTGGTTGGTTCACTTCAGACTTTTGAAATGAACTACTTGGAAGAAGAGCCTACACGTAAACTAGCTTTCAAAGTTGAAGATGAGATTCAGTGCATTGACAATGAAGAAAAGGCTTACCTAACCAAGAAATTGGCAAGGATGTTACAGGACAAGAGAACCAAGAAGCTGAACTACAAGAAAGATGATAAAGGACGCTATCAGCGAGGTGTTTCATCATCCCGTGAACAACCTTCCAAGCACAAGTCAGACAATTCCTATGATAAGAGGAAGGGTTATAAGAAGATGGATTTACCCGATACATTCAAGAATTTAAAGTGCTATGATTGTGAAGGTGCTGGCCATAAAGCCTCTGAATGTCCTACTGCTAAGAGAAGGGTTGGAAAAGCTCTTCAAGCTACCTTAAGTGATGGTGAGGTCAGTTGTTCTTCCAAGGAGGAAGTAGATGACAGCGAGGATGAGGAGATGATAGCCTTTACTGTGAAAGACGTTGTTCTAACAACCGATAACACTCTGTCCAAACATTTGTCTGATACAGAGTCTCATGAATCCGACAGTGATGTTAGTCGATATGATTATGATGAACTTCTTGCAGGTTTTGAATCGGTGAAAGAAGATCATGCAGTTGCTGTTGCAGAGAATAAGAAATTGCTCGATCAGAAGGGAGATCTACTGGTTCTTATTGATGAGAAGGATGCTGAAATCACAAGTCTCAAGGAATCTTTGGCTACTATATCTATTGAGAGAGATACTCTATTGGAGGAAAACGCTGCATTGCTTGCCAAGACCCAGAAGATAGATAACATGGTTAAAGGCAAAGACAAGCTGGATGAGATCATTAATCAAGGGAAATCACCATCCAATAGAGAAGGTATTGGGTACAAGCGCAACTCTAGACCTAACAAGAAATCTGCACCTACTTTTGTGCGTGCAGGTGCTCATCCAAAGCACCTGAGAAAGTTGATTGTCCAGAGTCCCCCAAGAAGAGCAAAGACTGCCCTTATTGTAAATTCCAAGGTCATCCTGTTCAACTCTGTCAAAGACTTACCCAAGATCTTCTTGGTGGTCGCCCGGTTGTTTGGCCATCGCTGGAACTACATAAGCAGGTCAAACTTACTATGATGTGGATTCCCAAATCCAAGTAGTCCCCAAGATGTGCCTTGTTGTACTTTCGGCTCAGAAGGGAACCAATGATGGTAAGTGGTACTTTGACAGTGGCTGCTCTCGACATATGACTGGTAAAAAGGATTTTCTCATTGATTACGTGGAATCTGATTGTGGGGAAGTACTCTATGGAAATGGAGCTCGTAGCAAAATCTGTGGATATGGGAAAGCAAAATGTGCAAACATGGGTTTCTTAACTACTGTGTACTATGTTGCTGATCTATCTACAAATCTTATCTCCATAAGTCAACTTTGTGATGAGAAATTCTTTGTTGGTTTCACTAATGAGGATTGCATGGTTATTGATCCTGCTTACAATTGTGTTATTAAAGGAGTACGATCATCTAACAATTGCTATATCTTAAAGCCTGCTGTGGAATCAGTCTTTTGTCACTGGTTGAAACTGCAAAGTTGTGGCATCAAAGGTGTGGGCATATGAATTACAAATCTCTTATTCAACTTAGCAAGTCTGGCGTTGTTCGAGGGTTGCCCAAACTACAGAGCAAAGCCAAGGTAGTCTGTGGTGCTTCTGCTAAGGGTAAACAAATTCACTCTTCTCACAAAGTAGTGGATACCATTCAGACCACAAGGTGCCTTGAGCTGTTGCACATGGACTTGATGGGACCAACAGAAGTGCCAAGCCTATGTGGTAAGAGGTACATCTTTGTATGCGTTGATGATTTCTCTCGTTATACTTGGGTTGATTTCTTAAAATCCAAAGATGAGGCTGTTTCAGTGTTCTCTAAGCTATCTTTAAAGATCATGGCTGAAAAGGATCTCAAGATAGGGCGTATCCGATCTGATCATGGGAAAGAGTTTGAAAATCAGTTGTTCGCACAACTCTGCAACAACCTTGGTATTGCTCATGAATACTCAGCCCCCCACACTCCACAACAGAATGGCATGGTTGAGCGAAAGAACCGTACTCTACAGGAGGTGGCTCGATCTCTCCTCCATGCTAGTAATCTTGGGAAACGTTTTTGGGCTGAAGCTGTTAATATCTCATGCTACATCATTAATCGAGTGTACATGCGACCTCAGACAACCACTACTCATTATGAGATTTGGAGAGGAAAGACTCCTAACATTTCTCACCTTCATGTCTTTGGAAGTATGTGCTATGCTTTGAAGGATCGAACTATTGTCAAAAAATTTGATTCCAAATCTGATGAAGCTATTTTCTTGGGATATTCAGTGGACTCAAGAGCCTACCGTGTTTACTTGAAGAGAACTTCAAAGGTTATTGAGACTATTAATGTTGTCTTTGATGATGCTAATCTCTCTGCAGGCTCTGTCTCTCCTCATGATGATGATGACGATCCTATTCGGATTATTCCTCATGTTTCCTCCAGTGCAACTCCTGAAGTAATGCCTCCCTCAGATCCTATTGATGTTTCTGATACTGAAGAAGGTGATCCGGTTGTTGATACAACTGGTGAACAACCTTCAGCTCCAGATTCTCCTAAAAGGAGAGGTCCAAAACGTGGTCCACGAGCACCTAAGTATCACTCTAAGGATGATATTATTGGCGATCCCTCTGGTCCTAGACAGACTCGAGGTCATCAACTAAACATCTCTGAATTAGCAAATATGTGCTTTCATATTATGCATTGTTTTGTTTCATCTATTGAACCTAAGAATGCTAATGAGGCTTTGCAAGATGAGTTTTGGATAGCTGCAATGCAGGATGAATTGCTACAATTCAAACGCAATGATGTTTGGGAGTTGATGGAACAACCAACTGGAGTGAACGTCATTGGCACTAAATGGGTCTTTCGGAACAAGACTGATGAGCATGGAAAGATTATTCGCAATAAGGCTCGCTTGGTTGCACAAGGCTTTACTCAGATTGAAGGCCTGGATTATGAAGAGACATTCGCACCTGTTGCTCGCATCGAGGCTGTAAGATTACTACTTGCTATTTCTTGCTCTCTTGGTTTTAAACTATATCAAATGGACATCAAAACCGCCTTTCTGAATGGTTACATCAAGGAAGACATCTATGTGTCTCAGCCCATTGGTTTTGAATGTCCTGATCATCCTAATTATGTTTATAAGGTCAAGCGTGCTCTTTATGGTCTAAAGCAGGCTCCACGTGCCTGGTATGAACGCTTGTCTACATATCTCTTGGATAAAGGCTATGTGCGTGGTAATGTTGATAAGACGTTGTTCGTACAACGTACAAACAACCATCTATTGGTAGCACAGATTTATGTGGATGATATTGTTTTTGGCTCTACTTCAGATGATCTTCGAGATGCTTTTGTACACCCCATGCAAACTGAATTCGAGATGAGTATGATGGGTGAGCTCACATTTTTCTTAGGGCTACAGATTAAGCAAACCTCTGATGGGATCTTTCTTAATCAAGAGAAGTATGTTGGCACCATGCTTCAGAAATTCAAAATGGAAGATTGCAAGATTGCTAAATCACCCCTAGGTCAGCATGACAAGATTTCCAAAGATGAATCTGGGATTTCTGTTAATCAGAAAATGTATCGAAGCATTATTGGAAGTCTATTATATCTCACTGCTAGTCGTCCGGATATCTCCTTCAGTGTTGGTGTGTGTGCTTGATATCAATCAGATCCTAAAGAATCTCACCTTCGTGCTGTCGAAAGGATTCTTCGTTACATTAAAGGAACTCCTGGTCTCAGTCTCTGGTATTCTAAACGTTCATCACTTGAGTTAATTGGTTATACCGACTCTGATTGGGCTGGTTGTTCCGACGACCGCAAATCAACCACTGGTGGTTGCTTTTATCTTGGTCAGAACTTAGTCAGCTGGTATTCTCGTAAGCAAAATGTTGTTGCTTTATCTACTGCGGAGGCTGAATATATTGCTGCTGCCCATTATTGTACTCAATTGATTTGGATGCGTCAAATGCTTTTGGATTATGGTATTTCCTTGGATGATTTCCTTATTCACTGTGACAACACCAGTGCCATTAATATTTCCAGGAATCCAGTCCAACACAATCGGAGTAAACATATTGACATTCGATTTCACTTCATCCGAAATTTGGTGGAAGATGGCCTGTGCAAGATTCAGCATCTCTCGTCGTTGGAACAACTCGCAGACATTCTCACAAAGAACTTGGAGACTTCTCGGTTTGAATCATTGAGGCGCAGTTTGGGCCTCTGCTTTTCTCACTAATGGGATATGTTTCGGGTGGGCCACTGCAATTCTTGGTTTTCTATCTCTTTTGGCCCAGGCCCAAGCCCAGGGGGAGTTGTCTTAAACCGAATGAGGCGGTTTCCAGTACACTACTGCCCGTCTCCACTCTCTCTCTTCCCTGCACGTCTCTGCAAGTTCTTCCCCGATTCCCCTCTTTTTTCGCAAATTTGAATTTTCTCTCGCAATGGCGTCTCCTTCCAGCTCCAGTATCAATCCTGATGAAGTTATTGATGCTCAGCCGCTTGTCGTTGATGATTCCATCTATAAGGCTCGTCTTGCTGCAGAACAATCGCCTGGAGATGATCAATTTGAAGACGCTCAGGATGACGTCGATGCCGCTATCGATGACTACTTTGTTGCTGACCCTGATGACGCGAATATGGAGGTCAATCCTGATACTGAGAAGGGTTCTAACCCTCAGCCTACTCCGGACAATGTCGAGACTTCTTCGGTTGGCGCAGATCCAAAAGCGGATGTTCCGACAACAGCAAACCCTAGCGCGGGTGCTGGAAGTTCGACATCTCCTTCGGTCCCTGCCCCCGATGCGTCTCCGTCCGCTCCTGTCCCTCCTTGTGCCAGTTCACCACTCTCGCCTTCGGCTGTTGCAACTGGTGATGGGTTGCTGATGTTGGACCCCGAGTTAAATGCTCCGCCTCACTCTGGGACTGCTCAACAAGTTCCATTTGGTGGGTCACCTACTGAGGATGTTCCAACTACTGAGGAACAACCATCTCGGGCTGATACTGATGATATCCCTCTGGATGAGATTAGGAGATCACTTCGTGAGAAGGGGAAGCGCAAGGCTGTTCCGACACCGTCCAGACAAAGAAAAAGTCTAAGAAGGCCACTCCTAAGAAGAAGTCTGCCCCTGTTCTCTAAGAGACTGATGCCCATTCTCCTCTGTATTTCTCTGCTGATGGAGAAAGGTATGCCTTGGAAACCCTTCACTCTCATGGTTTCATATCTGAGGAATGTTATGTGCATCCATATTATGATCAGATTGGTTTTTCTGAATATTTGGAGAAGAAACATCTTTCTGTTTGGGCTACTTCCCTTAAGCGTTATTCCCCTACTGTTGTTCGTGAATTCTATGCCAATTTGCATCCTGACATCCTTGATCCTGTTTCCCTTGGTATTGTAAGATTTATCTTCGTGAAGAGTTGCTTGATCTTACTCCCTCTGTTTTCAATGAGTTGTTGAAACTTCCTACCAACACTGATATGAACAACCCCTTTGATCTGCTTAATGCTGAGCTAGCTACTATAGCCTCTACTATTTCTGCCTCTAAAAAATCTGCTTTTGGTAGACGTGCTATGAGTCCTTCAGATCTTTCTATGAAATTCAACTGCCTGTTTAGGATTGGTGCTTCCAATTTCTTACCTACATCCAATGCTAGCCAGCTTAGCTCTCACATGGGTAAATTCTTGTTTTCCATTGATGAATGTCCTGAGATCCTCAACTATGGTTACCTGATCATTAAGCATATGTTGAGGTTCTCTCGTGACAAAATTGAAAAGAATACCCAGTTGCCTTATCCTGCTCTTATCACCCTGTTTGCCCATTCTTGCCACTTGCTTGCCTCTAATGAAACCTTCATTAAAGTCAAGAAACACTTACCTTCTGATAAGCTTAAAGGTCTTCATAATGACTTCAAGCTTGGTCCTCAAAAGCTTGGATCTGCTCTAGTCGATCATATCAGAACTGAGCTGCAACAGGTTGAGAAAGAGTTGGGTATTCTGAATGACACGCAGATGGGCTTGAAGAGGAAGGTTCGAAAGCTGGTTGCCCTACTTCCACATTCTTTTGATGCTCCAGCTGAGGGGGAGGATGACTCTGAGGGTACTCCCTGATCTGCCAAGTAAGGGGGAGTGACAGTGGAAAGGATTGCAGGAGTGCTGGTTGTTTTACTGCTGTTGGAACAATTTTTGTATTTCTGGTTTTCAGACTATGGATATTCTGGTTTTCTGTTATTGGTGGATATTTTGGATATTGCTCTGGTCTGTTATTGCTGAATACTCTCATGGATATTGGTATGGGATTATCTTTTATGAATGGATGTTTTTGTCTATGCCTGTTCTTCTTCAGCTCATATCGTTTGTGGCATGATTATTTGTTGAGATTCTACTGCTCTCTGCTCTTATTATGACTCTCTGTGCTTTCTCCACTGTTTTGACTACTTGGCCCGATCATCTCCACAAAGGGGGAGATTGTTAGGGATATTTTTAGTATTGTGAAGATGTTCGTCATTTTGGCCGTTGTTGCAACATCGTGTCAACAACGCTTTATTATCTTCACTGGAAAAAGCACAGAATAGTACAGTGATGTGGCATTTCCCCTAGCAGGCCTTAGAAGGGTTTAGATGGGCCTTAAAACCCATATAAATACCTGTCTTCGTCCTTGAGGGATTTAGAATGATTTCAGCCGCAATCACAGCTCCTTTTACAGAGTATTAACTGATTCCAAGCTGTGTTTATGGTGGATTGAGAGCTGAAGCAGAAACCCCCTGGTTTTCGTTGTTTGCAGAAGGCACCAAGAACCATCCTGCTATTGGTATATCTTTAGCTGTTGAGTCTTCTACATTTTCATGGGGTAATTGGGATTGTGTTTAGGCATTTCTAAGTTTATTGTTTTGTAAACACAATCCGTGTGTATTGTAGGTGTTTTAGCACAATTGAGCTTAACTTGTTTGATTAGCTAGGTTCCTCAAACACCACCTTAATACTTGCCGGTGAATTGCTTGCATTTGGGTAGATAGTTGATGCTCCCATGTGTTCTTCTAGTCTATTTGGGTAGATAGGAGAGTTCATTGGAATGTAAGGGTATGTAAGGTGTGGTTGACCCTTGTTCAATCGGTTTGGTGGAGATCTAGTGAATCCCTGGATTGGAGCCCCCAGATGTAGATCAGTGGATCGAACTGGGTGATCAAATTCCTTGTGGTCTTATTTTATTCCGCACTCTGTTTGTGTTTGCCTCTGGTTGTGGTTTGCAGGTTGTTGAGACATCGCTCAAACAACGCTTACAGGGTTCTACGTATTCTGATTGGCCTGTCAAATATATATAGATAAAAGAATCGGGTGTATAAAGAGTTATTGGGGGTGCGGATAGATCCATCAATAAATAATGAAGAAAAAATTAATTTTTTTAATCTATTTTTTAAGACATACTCCCTATGTTTTATAATAAGTGTAGCACTGGAAAATGACACGGGATTTAAGGTAAGTTAATAAAATTGATTTAGTTGAAAAATTACAATAATTAAATAAATAAAATAAGATGAGTAACATTTGACTTTATTCCTTTTGACTTTTATTTTAATGATTATCAAAAAATATTAATTTAAGTATAATTAGTATGAATTATTAACCTTCAAAATATTCAAATATGGTAACGTAACACTTATTTCCAAACATCCGAAAAAGGAAAGAGTAACACTTTTAAAAAAAAAGTAAAAAATGGAGGAACCAATTCATTAATCACTATTTCAAATGATTTATAATTGACGAGAAAATATGTATAAATCTAGCTTTATTAAAATTTGAAAGGCTAAATAGTTGATGTGGACATTAAGAATTTGTAGTTGTTGATGAGGACATATATAACTAATGATGGTGCTGTTCTGACTTTGAGATTGCTACAACTCCATGCGTTTTCATGACTCAAGACTGATGCTACTTTACAAGGAGTGGAATGGCCATACTTTCCTCATCAGGCTGTTGGATATAAAGACAGAGAGCAGTGATCACTCCTGTCTATACCTGGCTGCTGATGCATTGTATTTGAAGCCTGCTGCTGGTGCTACACAGGGTTCACAACTGTTGAATGCTACAGGATGGATGATTTCATGCACTGAATTTGTTAAGCAAGCTGACAAATTACCCGGTGAGATCTGAGCCTAAAAATCTTTTGTGATGTGTGCATATGGGATGATCATTTTGCCATTCTGGGACTTGCTAAACTATTCATGTCAAACTTACATCTCTTCACTTCAGTGTATCGAAAATGATAAGGGTTATAGGTTTACCCCCATTGACTTATTTTCCCACACTTCTTCAAACATCACCTAGTGAGCCATCCTTGATCCTGTTTGAGTGGCCTTTCTTTCTTCATCTCATTCTAACCCCTGAAGCACAAGCATTATTCTTGTTTTTGCCAGTTAGTTTCTTTTTTCCATTGGGAGGTGCTGGAACCGCCTTTTGAATCCCCATATAAAATTTCTTTTGATGCTGCTTTTATTGGTGTTGGGAAATTCTGGGAGTTGGATAGTTTTTGAAAATGGGAGGGTGTGGTTTTATCAGTTTGTGAGCGGGTGGTTATCATGATTGGCTGATATGATGGGAAACTAGAAAGAGAGGTGCTGCTATAAATCTTTTGATCTTGTCCTTGTTAATTGGAAAACCATTTGTGGAAAAAGAAAAAAGAAAAAAAAAAAGAAAATTGCGGAAGAAAGAAAAAGAAGTAAGGGAACTGGAGTTTTTGTTACATAGTAAGAAAAGGGGTTGTCTCATTAAAAAGAGTGTGTGCAAGAAAGTGGTTGAGTGTTAAACAAGAGCTGAATGTCCTCATTTTCCATTCTTGTTGTCTGGTTTGGTTTCCTATTTGTTATGTCCATCTCTTTGCAACTCGTCTTGGATTTTTATGATCACTTATAGTTGGTTCGTCATTTCTCAATAGCCGTTCACCTTCTTCCCGAAACCTCATTAGCCGTGTACCCACTTCCTTACCTCTAGCCTTGTTTCCTGTTATTATTATTACCTAGCCCCTTTGATTCGATGCAGTGGATTTGAATACTACATGCAGCGGAGATATGATTTTTTTAGCAAGTCTTTTGAGATTGTCACTTTGGGTCATCACTTGAGATTTCTCTTGCCCGATATCTCTTGAGAACACTAGAAAGGAATACTGATAGTGGAAAACTTGTTCACTGGGGAGTTGAAGATTGGTTACTTGAGCTTGGTGGTCGGTTGCTATGGCTGAAATAAGAGAGTGCCAGGGATGTTTGATGCTATTGAGTTGTTGTTTCACATGCTGCTGAAGTTCGTATGGAAGGCTAATGTGACTGTTATCATGGTGTTTTTGTCACAGGATGAAGTGGAGAAGGTTAGTTTAGTCTTGGTATTGGAGGTTCTCGATGAAATAGGCTGCCCTTAATGTTGTTTTTGCGTTTGTTTTGATGTTTTATTTTCTAGGAAACTTCCATTCTAGCTTCTATGGTTTGTGGCTTTCCGTATCTTATTTGTTGTAACACATCCGTGTGGGCTTGAATGAATAAAATTCCTTTTTTCCTCCAAAAAAAAAAATTTGAAAGGCTAATTGTTGCAAATTTTATAAATTTGAAAATTTTCTCTAGAATGTCGGTACTGAATAAAGTTTTAACGTCTGAAACAGACTATTGATACTAGAAGAGATATATTATAATAAGGAAGAAATGAAGGCGGATCTTGCTAGGCTATTACCTTTGTTGATTGATGAGCAGAAGAATGTTTATAATAAAATAATGTATGTACTTAGAGATGAGGATTGATTCTTTTTTCTTTACGTGGTGGAACTGATAATACATTTATTGATAATTTAGCTTGAAAATATTATGTTTAGCCCTTAATGGGAGATGTGGTATTATGCTGCCTGTAGCATGCAGTGGAATAGCACCCCTACTCCTTCCAAGAGGTAGGACTGCACATTATAGATTTGGTATTCCACTAGATTGTGAAGAGAATTCTACCTGCAAAAAACTTACCCCATAAAATTATTTAACATTTCTTCTCATTAAAACAAAGCTCAATATTTGGGATGAAATTATTGATTGGTAGAATGATTATGAGCCGTCTGAATTAACTAAATTCCCCATTCATTTTCTGAGGAAAAAATTCCTACTCGCAGTATGTTTTACTATGACTATAGGAAAAGAAAGAAAAGTCAATGTCAATCTGTTGGACTCTATCTTGAAAAACCAGTTTTTACCCATATCAGATATGTTGCAATATATCGTGTCACTGGAAAGAGAGAACTCGGAGTATTAATATATAATTAAGATGAATTAACTTAAGACAAAAAAAGAAATTAAACGAAGGCGGATCATGATAAGCTATTACCTTTGTTGATTGATGAGCAGAACCATGTGTATAATAAAATAATGTATGTAGTTGATAGATATGAGGGTTGATTCTTTTTCTGTACGTGGTGGAACTGACAATATATTTATTGATAATTTATCTAGAAAATATTATGTTTAGCCCTTTATGGGAGATGTAATATTATGCTGCATATAGCATCCAGTGGAATAGCACCCCTACTCCTACCAAGAGGTAGGTGTAATACACCGAGAGCGTGTATGGGAGAATAGCTTAAAAGGATTGAAAAATATACTCATGTCAACACGGAACACCTTCCTTTTCTTGTGACCATCCCATAAGAACTTCACAGTTAAGCGTGCTTGTCGTGGAGTAGTCTTATGGATGGGTGACCTCATGGGAAGTCTCCCAGGGTGTGCGCGAGTGAGGCCAAAGCGCACTGGAAAAAGTTCTGTTGACTTGTGCGGCCAGACTTCAATCCCGAAAGAAGCTTCAAGGCACCTTCGGCTCCATAGCGGGTTGGGGTGTTACAGAATGGTATCAGAGCCAACCTGCAATCGCGCGTTGTGCTGGGAGTACCAGTCAGGCGTCTAGCAGGGCAAAGATCCTGAGGGACTTTGATTAGGCGATCGAGGCGCAACGAGGACGTTGCGTTCTCAAGTGGGGGATTTTGTAATACCCCGAGAGAGTTTATGGAAGAATAGCTTAAAAGGATTGAAAAATCTACTCATATCAACAAGGTGCACCTTCCTTTTCTGGTGACCATCCCATAAGAACTCCACAGTTAAGCATGCTTGTTGTGGAGTAGACTTAAGGATGGGTGACCTCCTGGGAAGTCTCCCAGTGTGTGCGCGAGTGAGGCCAAGCGCACTGAAAAGAGTTCTGTTGACTTGTGGGGCCAGACTTCAATCCCGAAAGAAGCTTCAAGGCACCTCCGGCTCCATAGCAGGCCGGGGTGTTACACAGAGGCCCTCCGACGGCAAGGGCGGCGCCGGAGGCGGCTGGGAGTTAGATTTAGGGTTAGCGTTTAGTTTTAGGGTATTGGGCTAGGGTTTGTGTTAGGGTTGGGCTTGGGCCTAATTTAATTTTGTTTCTCCAAGATTGTTTATTGGACTATACACTAATTGGCCCAAAAAAAACTAACCTAATTATGAACTTAATTGACTAATTAATCTAAGTTGTGGAATTAATAATTTAATTATCCGGTATAGTTAGTCGTGTAATTTGAGACTCCATATTCTCCAATTCGGGAACCTCACAATTAACGGTCGAACAATTCTCTATATTTAAATGGGTTTTAAATTAAATTGTGATGACTTAATTTTTATAGCCTAATTTACGTTTAATGTTATTTAATTGGTTAACTCCTCTATTAACTTGCCACCGTTAGCAAAATGATTCAAAACTTCAATTCCTTAATCCGGATAATTAATCGTTAATTGGTCACTCGATAATTATATATTCAATTGGCTAAACATTTTTAATTTAACCTTAGTGATTAAATCTTAGCATAATTTGAGCCCGAAATTTATTTAATGCAACATTAACTTAAAAATTCCTAATGTCCGCCTATTACGCGATTTTAGGATTTAAATTTTTATCCGTCACGAACTTAATTAATAACATCTTAATTTACTATTTAATCTTACTATCATAATATAGTTTAGTTGATTAATAGATTTAAAACACCTAGTAGTGGGTCTCCTTGTCAAAATAATCAAATGTATTAATATTTAATCCAATAAACAAATCAATGAATTTAGCTCACTTAGTAATTAGTCTTCTTAGGCACATTGGTCGAGGTCTTGGAAAATAATAATCAAATATTTGGCTAATTAAAATGTGGTTTGTCCTCGAATTTCATAACTTAATTGGCTAAGTGTTTTATTCCGACCATAATTATTTTTTTAATCACTTTACTCATGTCCAATAATATCTAATATGTCACAAGCTCGTCTATTTTGGCCATTAAATTATAGGCATATCCGGTACCCTTGTCGGATAATTCGGTTTAACTTAATTTGTAACATCCAGGATAATTATTTCATAATTAATTTAATTAATTATGATCAATGAACCAATTAGGCTATGAGTTTTAAATTATTTGGTGAATAATTCAAAGAGCCCAATCCATAAATTGGAGACCTAAATCAAAAGAATGCAATAAGGGGAGTTTGAATTATTGAAGAAAGATTTTGGGCTAAAATGAGAATTTGTAAATTTCAATCAAGCCCTTAACCTTAAATTGGGAATTTCATGAGAAATTGCGGTCTTCTTCCCTTTTTTTTTTTTTCCGTCCAAACCGAGAGAGAGGGAGGAAGGGCACTCTCAAGCTAGCAACCTGGAGGAGATGGGAGAGGGAAGCTCCGGCGAGTTGGAGGCTCGGTGGTGGCGGATTGGGTGCTTCGAGGTATGATTCTTCTTCTACCCTCTCTTTTTCCCCAAATTTTCCTTCTTCTCTTGGAAGGCAGCGGCGGCTGTTGGGGGAGGCGCCGGTGGTTCATGCATCGGAGAGAGGAGGCGCCGAAGTGGGGAGATGAGACGGTGGAGCTCGCCGGGTTGCGAGCTGCTGCTCGGAAGAGCAGCGCGCTTCTACGCACTGCTGTGCAGCGGCATTCCGCCTCTGCCCCTGTTGACGGCCCCCGGCCTGTTGCCGGCGGCGTGGAGGTGATGGTTGTGCGGTGGTGGTGTTGTGGCCATGGTGGTGGCGGCAGTGGTGTTGATTTGGGTGGGGGTTTTTTGGTTGGATGTTCTTTGGTATTATTGGCTTTGAATCTAAATTGTTAAGTTGGGCATAGAATTGTCTTGCGATTATTCATATGGAATATGGAGTGATTTGAATTAGATAATGAAATTGATTTGTTGAAGTTGTTAAGGAAATTCTTACGATTGAGAGTTAGTTCTTAAATTTGGTTTGGAAATATGTTTGGGTTTGATTTGAATGAAATTTGATTCCCGAACAGATTGGGCTTATTCTTGGTGTGGTAAATGCGTAGTCCTATTTAGACTTGCGGATTGGTTCATGGTTTGAAGTGTTAATCTAAAGAATCAAAAGAAGTGGTATTGTTGAGTAGTATGAATTTTAAGGTTTCAATGGTTTTTAAGGTGTTTAAATTAAATGAGGTATTTGTTTAAGTATTATTATGCCATACTTCTATTACTTGGGTTGTTACGAGTCTTGGTGTGCTAGTTAAGGAGTAAATTGGATCTATGTGATTATGTGGATATGTGGATTTTGGAAACATTATATTAAAGATGTGACTTTTAAACTAATTGTGTAATTCATGGAATGATTGGAATTGGGTATTTTTTAAAACTAAATTTTCTAAGGGTGATGTTGAAGACGGTGTATGTTCTAGTTAAGGATGTGAATGTTGATGTTGGAGAAAGGAGTAGATAATGGTGTTGGTGTTTTAAGAATTTTATTATTGTGTTGCTTATGTTGGTATTATTGTATAGGGACAATACAAGTTTGCACTGAAGCCTTGGGGAGAATGAAGATGTCAAAAGGAAGCGTCAAAGATTGATAATACATGCAAGGTTTAGTTAGTAATATGTAGATTAGGGAGTTAGGCCGAGATGACTAACTAGTGTTGATTTATAAATAATATAACTCTTGGCATGTAGGGAAAGGAAAAACTTGGTAGGAGTCTATGTAGGGAATGTGTCACTGGAAGTGCCAAATAGTCAGCTGCTGAGGGAGGTAGACAAGGATGCTAGGGTAAGGGATTGGTTCATACCGGGGAGAAGGTGGCCGGAGAATGGTTTTAAGTTTGGCTTCTTCCGATTCCATAGCTTGGAAGAGGCGGAGAGGGTTATTAGAAAAATGCATGGGAGGATGCTTGCGGGAAGAAGGCTGAAAGTGAATAGGGCTCATCCCAGCAATAGGGGTGTTAGTAGAGGCTTTGGGGTGAGTACGGTGGAAAACCCAAAGAGAAGAGTGCTAGGGCAAGAAGGAAAATCCCACACTAGGGTAAACGGCGGGATCGGGCAAACTCAGCCTCATAATGCATGGCGTGGTGGGAGGTCCTATGCTGAGGTAATAAAGGGGATACCTAGACGGGAAGTGGTCGGGGGGGAGGAGATGATCAGTTTAAGCTGGAGGTTGAAAAGGACTCGCCCTGGTTGGGGAAAACGGTAGCGGTGGAAATCTTAGAGTTTGACATGCTAATTGATTTCCAAGATTGGCTATTTCAGGAGTACAAGGAATGTGAGAAGGTGATTTATGGCGAAGGTCTCCTAGCTCTGTTGGTGTTTAAGGATGAGGAAATGGTAGCAAAATACCTGAGTGATAGAAGGGATCGGGAGATGATAGAATGGAAACGTAGATGGGACACGGGGGTGGTAGCAAAGAGAGAAGAAAGAGCGCAAAAAAGGCAGGTTATATGCTGAAGTGGTGAAGTGGAGACTGGAGAACGGCCAGAAATGGAGACATAAACTTGAGATACTCTACAGTCTACAGTTCTGAGAATCTGCATACCATGTTTCCTATGTTTCCTAGGCGTACATCGCATGACAGATCAAAATTCTCTAATTAATCTCACTAATTGTCAGGAATGAGTTGGAATAGAGACGTGATTTCAACAGAATGAATTCGGTTAATCGTCTAAAAACTTACCTGAAAAGGAATAATTAATTAATTATACAAGGGAAGAGACCCACCTAAAGTGAATTAATTATATTATTGATAATTAGTTAATTATCTATATTAGTTCATTATATTATTAGTTATTAATTAGATAAAGAATATATTATAATTATTTTACTTCAAGATCATGAATCGCCACCTGGTGATTCTTATATTTTATTTAGTTTTTTTTTTCTTTCAGAAATGATTACTTAATCCTTTTTATATATAATGTTTTAATAAGTAGTGTGCAGGCGACTTCAATTTTTTTATTTTTATATTCTTTTTTTAACTTTGCCACTTGTGATGGCGATTTTAATTTTAATTCTTTTTTTAAAAAATGTCACGTGAGTTTGATTGGAAATATATTATTTTATTCCAACAGTGGCGATCCACTCTTTTTGTTTTTTAATTGGAACATTGAAATAAAAATGTACTACTATTATTTTGATAATTTTGTGAAATTAAATGATTGTATTAAAATTGATAGTATTAAATAATTAGATCGTGGGTGACAAAGAAAATATTAATTGGTGAAGGGATGTGTTGGATTAATTGAAATGAATTAAAAGAGGTTATTACCTTGTTATTTCTTATTATTATTATTATTATTATTATTATTATTATTATTATTTGTAACACCCCGGATTTCAAAACAAATAGGTCGGGATACTACCGCCACATCTCCCCAATTAAGCTCGCCCTTGGCTAACTTAACTGGGAAAATGCTAAGGCTCATTTTTATCAAACAAATGCATAGGAACTTACTCAAAAGAGAATAAATATACGGAAGCGTAAAAAAAGAGTAACATGTTTTAAAATATTGTTTTATGCAAGGAAAAAAAACAATTAAAAACATTCATCATGTATTTTGAGAAACCATCCCCATGCAATGCTCCATGCTCCACCATTTTAATCCTGAAAGTCTGAAAAGAAAAATTTAAAAGATAGGTTGTCAGTATGAATTACTGAGTAGGCTAATCATATTCCCAGTTACAACATTAAATTAATTTTTTTTCTTTGAAATATATTCTTGTGAGAGTAAAAAGAATTATTAAAAATAATTAAGTTATAATCGCCGCCGTACTAATAAGACATCACGAGGACATCCAAACATAACATCATCCATAATATCAACATCATATGTGAGAAACAATTGTCTCACGGGACCACAATCGGATCCACGGTTATGTAGCGGACACTATACAGACTCACACCGGTGCCCACGTATAATCCTAAAAATAGAAATTATACGGGAGTATAGACTCTTGCATACCGTCTAGGCATTTTTCAATAACATGAGCCGTTTTCGGCAACATATACAATTATGGGCATTCAAAACTCGGACTCCTAAGTACTTTGGCGAATGTAGATATTTTATAAAGGGTTCCTTACATTTTTTTTATACATATTTAAAGGATGGCAACCAACCATGTCACTAGAGAAATCATATGATCATAAATTCTGGCCAAGATGTGTGTAATATACACTATATTGGTAAAAATTCCATAAAATTTATTATAAACCAGAAAATTCCCAAATATTTAGGTTAGACTTCTCACTGAACGGTCTACAATATTTATGTTTTACACTTTTACCGATTTTGACTTTAAGTTGCTGCAAAAATTAGATTTTATATAGAATCACAATTACGCCGACAGAAATACGCTGTCTTCAAAAATAAATTCTAGAAAAACAAATACTTATCCAAAAATTCCGAAATTTTCAGATTAGTCTCCTAACAATATTATCTACAAGTTTTGTGTTTCATGCTTTTCCTCATTCCTATCCGAAAATAACCCAAACTACAGATTTTTATAAGGTTTCAATTCTGTCCCGAAAAATCCACAGGAGCAGATCTAGTAGAAAATTCGTTTAGCATTGATAAACACCTTCAAAAATTCTGAAATTTTTACCATGCATTCTAGAGTTATAGATCTACAATTTCTTAGTTCATAAAATTTCGAAACTCAAAGCATAGCATAATCGAAAAATTCATTCTTTCCAGATTTCAAGTTCTGTCGCAGAAATTCATACTAAGGATAGCATATCTAACTTCAACAATTCGAAACTCTAACCATGAAATCGCATATAGGGGCGTTGATTAACCTATCTTAAATGGTTATGAGGGATCCTACTGAAAATCCTCGCCTTTATTCTCTATTCTTCCTAGATCTTGACCTCATCCATCTTCAACTATGGACGTCCGAATTGCTTGGAAGAAGACGGAAGTTTTTTTTTCTTCTTCGTTCTTTTTTTTTCCTTCTCTTCGGTCATTCTTTTTCTTTTTTTGTGTGTGTATGTAGAATTGGTTGGAATAGCAAAATAGGAAGATGAAGAAGATTAGGTTTAAAAAAAGGGTGAAGGGGCGGCACTTAGGGTTGTTAGGAAGTGTTGTTTCAAATAATTGATATTGTTGGAAGTTAACCCAATATGTGTATCATAAATTTTATATACTAAAGATATGACCAAATCTTATTCTAATTACTATGCATATATTTTATTGTTTAACTAAGCCTATTATTATTATTATTATTATTATTATTATTATTATTATTATTATTATTATTATTATTATTATAATAAACTCAATTATTAATTAGTGTGCATACAAATAATTACACAAGTAATTAAATGGATGCATACATATAAATATGTTCATTAATAATAAATAAGTAAAATGATCTAGGGTATTACATTATTATTCATCTAATTAATTAATTTCATCCCATTCTTATTATTCTCATTAATTAATTGTCATATTCAACACAAAAGCAGCTGAACTTGAAGCAACAAAACAACAAAACCCTAATTAAAAAAAAAAAAGAGTTCATTTTAATTTGAGGAGGACACACTGCATAATTTTTCCTTCCTCTGAGAGACTTCCTTTTGCTTATACGCCGACTGACACTGACACACTGGATACTTTTTTTGGTGATTGAGAAACAAAAAAATGATTTGGAAACTGTAACACCCGGTTTTGATAACACGGGCCGGGATGTCACCGCCACACCTCCCTAGCAAGACACGAATTCTTTGAGCTTGCTAAGGAGATGCAAGGCAATGATTTCTCAGAAAATAAATTTAAACAAGCCCATAAAAATATAAATTTAAAATACTATAGTTGTTCACATGCAATATTTAATCTAATAGCACTGGAATATTAAAGAAATGTAAATGGGCCAACATGGCCAAAACACGGGTTAACAGGCCCGTATGCAAGTCATTTTTAAAAACGAGAATTAAATGTCCCCAAAAATCCCAATGCATGCTATGCTCATGCATATCCTCCATACTCTGAAAAAGGAAAAATAATGGTTTTTTCGGTATAAACATACTGAGTAAATTAACCCCTAACATACAATAATGGGGTTTCAAAGTCTTTAATTAATTATAAAAATAATTGAGTTACCTTAAGCAAAATGGTCTACACTATATAAAATTAACCCGGCTAGCTAATAGCATTTAAATGCATCTTAAAATGACATGGGTTCCAAAAGAAACATAACTATGACATAACAAGGTAAATAAATAAATTGACATAAATTTAAAACACGCTTTAATAAGAATCTAATTTAGGCCTTTTAGTTTATTCCTGTTACTACCAATCGAGGTCCTACTAGTTTCTCATATATCTCATATCTCGAGTTTACGTATTTCACTGCCTTCTTGGCAAGCTATGTATATCAATTGCCATTCGGTAAGTTTTGTGTATTGATTGTCATTTGGCAAGCTCTGTATATTGATTGTCATTCGGCAAGCTCTGTATATCGACTGCCGTTTTGACAGGCCGTGTGTATCGACTGTCGTTTGACAGGCCGTGTATATCAACTGTCGTTCGACAGGCTTTTCAAGCGGTTTCACTGCCACTTGGGCAGGCCGTGTATATGTGGATTTCACTCAATCTAGGTTCACGGGATTATTGAAAACATTATTTTATTAATTTAGAAAAGAGATTCGATGTTCTTTTCAGAAATCTCAATTTCGCCCAACGTATTAAATGTGTTCGTCACAGTCTACGCCTTTCTCATTTAAAAATCCATACTTCAGGCGATTGATGTGAGATTTTTACAGTAACTCAAAAACGTCCAAAGAACAAGTTTCATGTTTTAATTTTTTCAAAAAGAAGTGAGGATACAAGTCGAATTTACAGATCTTTTCAGAAAACTTATCCTGTCAGGATTCAGACTTGTCACAGTTTAGAAAATCAGTTTTTCAGCATATCGAATGAACACCAAAAGCTCTGAAATTTTACAGACATAATCTTAACACGATTATATACAATTTTCATTCAGAAATCAAAGTATAAATCCAATCGGATCAGTTATGAAAATTTGGATCAAGTTCGAAATCAAGTCTGTCAGCCTTTTATGAATTCGATGAAAACGCAGATTAGTTCGGTTCAGATTCGGAGGTTCAAATCTCGATAAAAACTTATGAAATTTTACAGGCCAGTCCAAGACATCATTATATATAGTTTTTGCTTATATCACAAAGTTTAATCGGATTGGATCAACCACTAAAATGCCGTTCAAGTTCGTTATTCTGTCAGCTTTTTGTAAACGTTCGAAAATACAGGTTCTTCCGGGTCAAATTCAGGGACACAAAACTTAATGAAAAATTACAAAACGTTTACAGAATATATACCTATGTCTTAGGAACAATTCTTCAGTTTTGAGTTTTCTCGTTTGAGCAATTTAAATGGTCCGAAAATTCGTACAAAAATACTGCGCACGTGTAAACACATTTTATTAGGGTTTCTTATTAAATCCTTTGTGTTCGGTTGATTTGAGCCACCAAAACCATAAGTAAGAATTAACTTACATGGATAGGATCAACTGCTCTTCTACTTCGAAGTCGTGGCCTCCAGATTCGTCGCTTGTCTCCTAAATCCCTCATACTTCTCCTTCTTGATCCAAATCGCGGTTTAGAAAAAGAAAATTTTCCAAGTTAGGGTTTGAAATCGAATTTTGGAAGTAAAGTATTGACGTACGCCTTACCACACAATCCACCTACGCTTGAGAGTCCTTAAATTCGTCCAACACGCGTCCTCCTTCGCGGTCTTTGCTTCAAATGGCCTAGATCTAGAGTTTTCGGTGTATGGAAGTTGTGAGTGAGTTCGAAAGGCGTACGGGCTGATCAAGGGGGTATTTATAGATCCAAAGGGCTTGGGGTCGTCCAAAGATCTGATATTGAGAGTCTTGGACCGGAAGGTAAGCAACAAACTCGAAAAATCCGAAATCGGGCGAGAAAATCTCGCAACTGCGCAACAACCGCTAACGGCGCGGCCGTGGCGCGGTTTTGCCGGGTCGTGCGATCCGTCGGGCCGTTTCTCATTTTTTTCGGACTTCTATCCATCTATGCTCTTGGGCTTCGATTTTCGGACTATTCTTGGGCTCTAAATTCATATCTTAATTTTATTTGGATCTCAAACTAATTTCGTGTTCGAAATCTTGAGTCTATTAGTATTCGGTTCCCGTGCAATAATTTATTTAGTTAAATTATTTTCGACTTCACGGGCTTTTGGTAATTAAATATTCAAAATTTCACATAAATAAAATTTTTAGAAGATGAAAGGAAAGGATATTTATTTTTAAGGTGCAAATTTATTTAAATCAGTCTTAGCTGAGAATTAAATTTAAGGAATTGAAAACTTTTAAGTCCGAGACTATTAAATTAGCATAATATGTATTAATTTATAAATTATCAAGAGTTTATTTAAGTCCCCCAATTTATGGATACGAGTTGGATTAAACATTGACAAAGGCAAATTAAGTTAAACCGAATTATCCGACAAGGGTACCGGACAGGAGTATAATTTATGGACAAAATAGACGAGCTTGTGACATACTTATTAGATATTATTGGGCATGAGTAAAGTGATAAAATAAATAATCATGGTCGGAATAAAACACTTAGCCAATTAAGTTATGGAATTCGAGGACAAACCAAATTTTAATTAGCAAAACATTTGATTGTTAGTTTTCAAGACCTCGACTAATGTGCCTAAGGAGACTAATACTAAGTGAGCTAAGTCCATTGATTTGTTTATTGGATTAAATATTAATACATTTGATTATTTTGACAAGTAGACCCACTACTAGGTGTTTTAAATCTATTAATAAACTAAACTATATTATGATAGTAAGATTTAAATAGTAAATTAAGATGTTATTAATTAAGTTCGTGAGGGATAAAAATTTAAATCCTAAAATCGCGTAATAGACGGACGTTAGGAATTTTTAAGTCAATGTTGCATTAAATAAATTTCGGGCTCAAATTATGTTAAAAATTAATCACTAAGGTTAAATTAAAAATGTTTAGCCAATTGAATATAAAATTATCGAGTGACCAATTAACGATTAATTATCCGGATTAAGGAATTGAAGTTTTGAATTATTTTGCTAACGGTGGCAAGTTAATAGAGGAGTTAACCCATTAAATAACATTAAACGTATTAGGCTATAAAAATTAAGTCATCACAATTTAATTTAAAACCCATTTAAATATAGAGAATTGTTCGACCGTTAATTGTGATTGTCCCGAATTGGAGAATAAGGAGTCCCAAATTACTCGACTAACTATACCGGATAATTAAATTATTAATTCCACAACTTAGATTAATTAGTCAATTAAGTCTATAATTGGGTTTGTATTTTTGGGCCAATTAGTGTGTAGTCCAATAATCAATTTTGGAGAAACAAAACTAAATTAGGCCCAAGCCCAACCCTAACACAAACCCTAGCCCAATACCCTAAAACTAAACCCGAACCCTAAATCTAACTCCCAACAGCCTCCGGCGCCGCCCTCGCCGCAGGCGAGCCTCCGTGTAACACCCCGGCTCGCTATGGAGCCGGAGGTGCCTTGAAGCTTCTTTCGAGATTGAAGTCTGGCCCCATAAGTCAACTGAACTCTTTCCAGTGCACTTTGGCCTCACTCGCGCACACCCTGTGAGACTTCCCAAGAGGTCACGAATCCTTAAGACTACTCCACAACAAGCACGCTCAACTGTCGAGTTCTTATGGGATGGTCACCAGAAAAGGAAGGTGCACCTTGTTGACATGAGTAGATTTTTCAATCCTTTTAAGTTATTCTTCCATACACTCTCTCGGGGTATTACAATCTCCCCCACTTGAGAACGCAACGTCCTCGTTGCGCCTTGATCGCCTAATCAAAGTCCCTCAGGATCTTTGCCCTGGTAGTCGCCTGACTGGTACTCCAGCACAGCGCGCGGTTGCAGGTTGGCTCTGATACCATTTTGTAACACCCCGGCCCGCTATGGAGCCGGATGTGCCTTGAAGCTTCTTTCGGGATTGAAGTCTGGCCCACAAGTCAATAGAATTCTTTCCAGTATGCTTTGGCCTCACTCGCGCACACCTTGGGAGACTTCCCAGGAGGTCACCCATCCTTAAAACTACTCCACAACAAGCACGCTTAACTGTGGAGTTCTTATGGGATGGTCACCAGAAAAAGAAGGTGCACGTTGTTGATATGAGTAGATTTTTCAATCCTTTTAAGCTATTTTTCCATATACTCTCTCGGGGTATTACAGTAGGACTGCACATTCTAGATTTGGTATTCCACTAGATTGAGACAAGAATTCTACCTGCAAAAAACTTAACCACATAAAATTATTTAACATTTTTCTTCTCATTAAAACAAAGCTCAATATTTGGGATAAAATTATTGATTGGTAGAATGATATGAGCAGTCTAAATTAACCAAATTCCCCATTCGTTTTCTGAATTCCTACTCGCAGTTTGTTTTACTATGATTATAGGAAAAGAAAAGAAAAAAAAAAGTCAATGTCAATATGTGGGACTCTATCTTGAAAAACCAGTTTTTACCCATATCAGATATGTTGCAATATCTCATGTTACTGGAAAGAGAGTTCTCGGAGTATTAATATATAATTAAGATGGATTAACTTAAGATACAACAAGAAATGTTGTGGATAATAAAAATTAAATTTGACAGAAATTTGCACAATGAATATTTCATGTGGGTGATGGTAATTGGTATAGTTGGTATTGATATTGGAGATGTACAATTAGATACGACATTTTTAGATGATAATTTTATAAACTCTACGGGAGATCCTATAAACTCCACTACTTCAAATCCAGACATTGTTACTATATATTAACCTCTACCAATGAGATCGTTGATACGATAAATGATTACAACATGGATATCTGTAAATGAAAATGTATATACATATATATATATATATATAAGTTCTAACAATATATGGCAAGACGATGAAAGCATAAATGTTGGCAATGAATTATTTATCTAAGCACAATTACTTGTTTGGATTATCGAATCATTAAAATATAGTTGAATGAGGGTTGCATAGTCATACTTCTTAGGAATATAGATCCATCAAATAAATTATACAATGAAAGTAGGTTGATAGTAACCCAAATGCGGAACCATATGATTGAGGTTAAACTTTCGGAAAACCATGAAATTAGAAAATTCTTGATTGGTAGAATGATTATGAGCCTATTTGATTTAACCAAATTTCTCATTTGATTTCAGATAAAAAAATTATCACTCGTAGTTTGTTTTGCTATGATTATAAACAAAAGTCAATGTCAACATTTAAAGAATGTCAGACTTTGTCTTCCAAAATCAATTTTTAGCAGTTATGCTGCAATATTTCGTGTCACAAGCAAAATATGACTCAAAGTATTAATATGTAATTAAGAATGATTAACTCAAGATATCACAAGAAATGTTGTTTACAATGAAATTGATATATGATGGAAAATTTGCAAAATGAATATTTGATGTAGGTGACAGTAAAGCTGGTACTGATTTTGAAGATGTATAATTAGATGTGACATTTTCGGACGATATTCTTATAAATTGTACTGGTGATCCTATAGCGGCAATTTTTTAGAATATATATACAAATATAAACTGCATCACTTCAAATTCATATATTTTAAAGATAGTGCTATTCTAGCCCCCACCAATGAGATTTTCAACAATAAAATTTTCAACAAATTGTGAGGGAATTTTCATATTATGCTTAATACTTATATTTAAATTTTGTTTTATCTTAATTTAGATTTCAAATTATATAAAAATATTATTTTTATTTATCTGTTAGATTTGTATCATAGAAGCCATAGAAACTAAAGAATACGGTATAATATGATTTGTTTGTTAGTTTTAAAATAATTAAATTATATTATCATATACATCCTCTTTTGAATATATAAAAAATAATTACACATTTTTCATTACTCAAAATATAATTTATTATTACTTTATATAATATAAATATATATAGGAGTATATTATATAAAATATATAGTTATGCTTGTCGAGTCACGACGGGTTAAATACTAGTTTTTTTTAAAAGGCAAAACAAACATCCTCAATATCTCTCGAAGCAGTTATTTGTATTTCGAAGACTCGGACCCAATACTTTGCATAAGATAAATAAACTTCTACATATAAAAATAATTGACATATTTTTTCTTATTAAATACGATGCATGATAAATTTGTAATACGGTATGTCCAATGTGACCTGAGACACCAGGTATATGCCAAAAAAAAAAAAATTGTAATACAATCGGGGATGAGGACTTGGCCCAGTTGTTAAGTCCCCTAACTCTCAACCATTAGGTTTGGGGTTCGATTCCCCATCCGATACCCTATGGCTCTATCCCTCCCCTTTCTCCCTTTATAATTATGTGGCATGGACTCCCACCATCTATTTTCTAAGCTGTATAGGTTGTTTAGTAAAAAATTAAAAATAAAAAGAAAATTTGTAATACAAGTAGTACAATAATAAAGGAAACTCAAATCTATCCAAAGCGTTATTATATGAGAAAGGAGTGCCATAACACCCGCGCGCAGCGCTCCTGTAAGGAAAATACATATGAAAATGAAGGATAAACATTACTGTGAATCAAATAAAAAAAGGGAAGTATCGAAATCATCAACAAGCCTTTATTTATTTCTTTTTTATGAAACAGCACGAAAAGACGAGAAGAAAAAAAAAAAAGAAATCAACAAGAACTAAATACGAGTATAAAATCAACAGAGCCCTTATAAGTGGTGATGAGGACTTAGCCAAGTGGTTAAGTCCCTTGACTTCCAACGGAAGGTTGGAGGTTCGATTCCCCACCGGCCCCCTATCCCTCCCTGTTTTTCCCTTTTGTAATTGTGTGGCATGGGCTCCCACCACCCCTTTCCAGGCCTTCAATGGCTCTTCAAAAAAAACAAAACAAAGCCCTTATAAGTAATGATTATGGGGGAAAAAAAAATTTTAGTCTTTGACCCTGTTTGGCAAAACAGTTAAATGGAATTAGCTTATTCAAGGCAATATGAAACAAATTAGCTTATTTAAAAAGAGAAAACAACTTAAAATAATGTTCAATCAGCTATTTTTGAAACCACTGTAAATAGCAGCATTTTGGATTTTAGCTTATTCTAGGCAAAAAGTTGGTCTCGAAATTGTCAAACAACTAATTTTAACTAATTATTACTCACACAGTCAGTTAACAACTAACAACTAATTCCCAAACAGACCATTTTTCTTTTCAAAAAATCCAAATCGTTCAGTTAGTAAATCACATTTTATATCCACCGTGTGCAATCCGGAGTCTCCATAGTAACACATCAGTTTAATTGAAATAAATGTTTGAAGGTTGCATAATACATCACTATAAAAAAATTAGCATCTAGCGGGTCAATTGAACCATTCTTTACTAGGATGACGAACATAGTCTCTACTTGGTTTATATTGAACACTCATTGGGGTTACCCAATCCACAAAGAAACACCAACCATTCATTTGCACACATTATATATCACAATTGGTCTTCATTTTATTGAGTAACACCAAAAACCACCAAAACATAAAAGAAGATCCATTGCGGTAGTTGCTGACCAGAACTCCGATGGCATCCAACAAAGGCACTGCCGAATCCGATCCGAGAATGGTCTTTGCACAGAGGAGGGAGTCGGTTGACTTACATTTAACAAGAACACCAATTTCTTGTTGTGGTGAAACTTGAAAGGGCTGAGATATGGGTTGTTGAGTCTATCCGGAATGGGAAATGAAGGTAAACTCTGTTATTTTGTGAATGGTTGCTGTTTTTTTATGGGTTGAGTAACCCTAATGAGGGTTCAATGCGAACCAAGTAGAGACTATGTCCGTTATCACAGTGAAGAAGGGTTCAATTGACCTGATAGAGACATTTTTTAGAGTACTGATGTGCTATGGAAGACTCCAAACATTTATTAAATTGGTGTGTTATGTATGGAGACTCCAGATTGGGCACGGTGGATGTAAAATATAATTTACTTCGGCCATGTCAGCAACCTCAGACTAATTATGTAATAAGGAACGAATTGAAAAAAATTAGCAAACGTAGAGGACGATATGAGACAAAAAATTACTATCGCACCGATCTGAATTTTTTGGAAAGAAAAAAGACTAATAAATCTGATTTTCCAATTGTCATGTAACGAAAGTAAAAATAAGAAACAACAGAGTGGCTAGTGTCGAGCCATTGTGTGTCTTGTACTTCGTACGTATTTACAAAATTCACTTGTATATATTCCACGGAACCAAGGAATACTAAATTGGATTACATTCCTTCGAGTATTATTTAGTACATAATTAATAAAAATTTCTTCATAGTAATAACATTAATAATAAAATCTTAGAAAATAGTAGTACGTCCACCTAATAAGCGCCTATATAATAACATCCTCTCTACGCTTTATTGCCCAATCAGAAAAGGTACAACATTGTGAAGCTCCGAGTCCATTCCAATACCAGCAGACCCATTATTCACCCAGTTGAAACCATCATTAAAATTACTATATTGCCCCTCTGTTGAAAGCAATGCACCCCAAGAACCCTCACTCATTTGCACATCATTCCCTACTCTGTGGTTGATTGCCAGCGCTTCACCAAGAGGATTACAACTATAACTATAAGCCAATTCCATGCCCGGCCCCCACGCACTAGGTGCTTCGTCTTGGACATGGTTTCCTTGCATTGGATTTGGGGTATTGGGCCAGGGCATCTGAGCCTGCTCAGGTCCCTCCGTGTGCATGGTGGGACCTGTGTTGATAGGTTCAGTGATTTCCTGATCGAAAATTTGGTTACAATGGTTGGCACGATTAGTTGGGATAGGGTTTGTGGCTTGAGGATGATGAATCAGAAAACTATTAGGGCTAAATTCCCCGTAAAAATATGGGTTGCCGTGAATCAGTGCGCGGGATGTGTTTTTGCTAAACAACTTTGCCTTGAGGGCCCCAACGAGTCCACCGGGATCCTTGGTTTGGCACATGGCATCGAAGGAGAATGGCTCGATGTTTTCGGCCGGTATTGAGTCGGGTGGTAGTTCGAAATTTGTGCGGGCATTGGCACCACGCAGCTGACGGGCCGCGCTGTCGTACGCCCGGGCAGCATCCTCGGCCGTGTCGAATGTACCCAGCCAAAGCCGGACTTTTTGGAGGGAGTCCTTGATCTCGGCCACCCACCGGCCCGAGGGCCGCTGGCGCACCCCGACGAACTTGTGGTGGCCCGATTTCTGTCGGGCGCGCCGGCCGCCGGTGGAGCCATCAGGAGCTGTGGATGTAGATGTGGTGTGCTTGGTCATCTATGTGCATAGTTGGTAATTTTGTGCTCAACTTTATGGAGGGGATTCGGGGATGGAATAATTTTTCTTATATCATGGAAAAAATGGGATGGAATCTAGGGGATGCAGCTGGGGACAATGAGTAAATGACAATTTACAGCATTGTGATTGGGACATGGTGGTGCAGGCCATGTTGATGGTATCATGGAATTATCCGAATATTTCGGATTGGTTGTAAGAAACAATATCTTGTTTTGAACTTATGTGAGTATAATATTTGTGGGTGTCTCCTTTGAAGGGGTCGGGGCGATGTGTTTTTTGTCACGTCTTGGAAGTTCAGATGGTGTTCAAAAGTAAAATTACTTTCTATTTTAGACTTTTAGAAAGTGATTTAAATTTCAACAAATATAGAGAGTGATTTATACTACATCATTTCTTATTGATTTCTTCTAGTTTATTGCAATATAGAGAGTGATTGCAATAAACTTAATAAAGAAAACTCTGTTTTAATTTTCGCAATGATGATTAGAGGAATGAATCTACTTTATAATACCAAAAAATTGTCCACATTTATCAGGTTGATTGATTGAAAAAAATAACAAAATAAATAAATATGGTATCTTCAACAATGACAACAGTCAACAAATAGTTGGACACAGAGGTGCTCGGATTTCAAATATTATATTTCATCCTATCTGTACTCTTTGTAATTGTACACGTTGAACAGTCCGATTTCCGTGGAGGCAATAGCATTGCCAGCAGGTGCAGACAACTCTAAAAATGATGTATAACCCTTCGTAAAGTGATGTGTAAGCCTTATAAAGTAA
Source organism: Hygrophila difformis (assembly GCA_030278955.1). Taxonomy (NCBI): domain Eukaryota; kingdom Viridiplantae; phylum Streptophyta; class Magnoliopsida; order Lamiales; family Acanthaceae; genus Hygrophila; species Hygrophila difformis. The sequence goes on from JAOANR010000004.1 coordinate 37,476,586, forward strand.
TGTATAGACGGTAGTTTGTTTTTATATTAGTTTTTGGTTCATAACCTCCATCCATCATTTTTTTTTTGCTCACACATCATTTCATATATACATACCCATCACTTTTGAATATGTCATCACCTACAACCGCCTGCACCGAACCGGACCAGTCAATCTTGATCATCTAGACCTCATCTTGTACAGTACATACAATATGTTATTGTCATTGAGTTTTAACTTTTAGCGAAGATCCAAAGACATATTCAGGCATACACGCCAGCCAGACCTAACTAATTAAGTTCTTGTCCGAACAAATTCGTGATTAACTATCATCCAATTGTCTTGTCTTGCGCTATTGTTTTCCTCGAGTTGCTCTTCCGAATTAATTTATTCGTTTTGGACGGATAGTCTGGGATTAGCCACTAGTGTCCGACTAATCTGATTTTAGGGTATATTTTGCGTTAAAATGATTTAATCCCCTCTCAGTTATTAGTACATGGATCGAATCATAGTCCCTCCCCCTATCAAATCAGGTGCTAATTATCATTGTACCAATGAACAAATTGGTCAGTGGCAGTGTGAGTCATTTGTGATTCTTTCCGCTTTGATGTATCTTCTTTTTCATTTTTTTGTTTTTGTATCAGCTTTTTTTAGCCTTTTCTGGCTGTCAAGAAAAGGAAAAAAAATTGGTTAGTGCTTTGTAATTTGATTTTTTCTTCATTAATAATAATAATAACAATAATATAGTATCAATATAGAATACCATGTGGGATGAGGACCTAGCCCAAGCAGTTAAGTCCCTTGACTTCCAACGGAAGGTTGGAGGTTCGATTCCCACCGGCCCCCTATCCCTCCCTTTATTTCCCCTTTGTAATTGTGTGGCATGGGCTCCCACCACCCCTTTCCAGGCCTTAAATGGCTCCTCAAAAAAAAAAATAAAAAAAATATAGAATACCATGTGACCAAATGCAGTTGACTTGAGTGGTATGGGTCTCTGACAGCTTAAGCAAATGTACTTCGGGTTCGAGCCTTTGTGTATGCAAAATTCTGCTTTAGGAGAGGCAACTATTCAATGCCCACCCGATCCTCGAGGGGTTAGTCTTGGGTCCAATGAAACCTAAGGATACCATGGTATTCACCTAAAAAATATAGAACACCATGTGAGGATGGAGACTTAACCTAGTGGTCAAGTCCCCGACTCCCACTCTATAGGTTGGGGGGTTGGGGGTTCGAATCCCCACCCGACCCCTATCTCTCCCCTTTTATTGCTTTGTAATTTGTGTACATAGGCCCAACCACTCTTTCCTAGGCTGTATAGACTCTTTAGCAAAAATAAAAAATATACTCCATGTCCAAATATTATAGGACATTTCAAAGCAAACAAAGGACTACTACTTGAACTGATATTTTGTCCAAGGGATTTTATACCCAACAATTACATATATAAGGGATAATTGCTCACTGAAATTAATTGAACCCTATCTAATCTGATATTTTGCATTATCACTTCTCCAGCAGCATTCCTTATAAAATTGAGCCAGTTTGCGCACATTTATTAAAAATATCATAAATTATAAAGATTTTTTTTAAAAAAAAAAGAAAATGGCAAACGACAAATGAAAGTTCTAACTCTGGTTTAAACAATTGTTGTTAGGTAAGTCCTGATCCTTAATTTTTAAAATTTAAATTCTTATATCTTTGAGAGTACAAAAATTATAGGATTTGAAAATACCGGGGTATATTTTAGTACAGTACTTTACAGCACGGAAATTTTCATTTGGCTTTTTTGCCATCTTCCTGTTCTTTATTCTCCCCAATCACAAAATTCTCTCTTCTACCTTCACTCGGAAAAAGGGGTCCAAAAAAATGAATAATATCTGGAAATTTGACTGTTGCTGTTGCTTCCCAGAGGAACAACCTACCAACAGGTTTGTGTTCACTCTTCTCCGATTATCTCATACTTTTCATCAATCCTTGTATCCATATGATCAAAATTTACTTCCAATCTCAAATCCTGTCTTGTTTAGTTCCTAACAACTTCTAATTTTTATTTTCAACATCAGTTCTTCAGGTAAGAACAAGAACTATCCGTGGGAGATATACAGCCTGAAAGAGCTGGTCCATGCGACGAAGAACTTCCACAACGATCACAAGATTGGAGAAGGGGGTTTTGGGAGCGTATATTGGGGCCGAACAAGTAAAGGCATCGAGGCATAATTTTATTTCGCTAATTTAATAATTCAATTAATTCTTCTAGACGAAGATCATCAATAGATCATGAAGCTAAAAAGAAAAGAGAACAAATTAACTTGATCTTGTGCAGATAGCCGTGAAAAGGCTCAAGGCGATGACGGTCAAGGCCGAGATGGAATTCGCAGTGGAGGTGGAGATTCTTGGGAGGGTTAGGCACAGAAATCTGCTAGGGTTGAGAGGGTTTCATGCTGGATCTGAGGAAAGGCTCATCGTATACGATTTCATGCCTAATCGGAGCTTGATTACTCATTTGCACGGCCATCTGGCAGCCGAATGCCTCTTGGATTGGCCTCGAAGAATGAAGATTGCCATCGGCTCTGCTGAGGGCTTGGCGTAAGTTGCACATATTCTTTTAGTTCAATTTGCTGTTTTTTTCACTGTTTATATGATCACATCATAGGGCATATTTTAATATCCTCATATTGTCTAAATGGTTTAAGTTAAAAAGACATGTTTACATGTGTTTTTTGAAGGTATTTACATCATGAGGCGAACCCTCACATAATCCACAGAGACATAAAAGCAAGCAATGTATTGCTAGATTCAGAATTCGAGGCCAAATTAGCTGATTTCGGATTTGCAAAATTGATCCCGGAAGGAGTCTCTCATCTCACGACAAGAGTGAAGGGAACCCTAGGTTACTTGGACCCCGAATACGCCATGTGGGGGAAGGTCTCGGAGAGTTGCGACGTCTACAGCTTTGGAATATTGCTTCTTGAGCTTGTTAGTGCACGAAAACCCTTGGAGAAGCTTCAAGGAGGAGTCAAGCGTGGAATCATCGAATGGGCCACTCCTTACGTTCAGAAACAAGGGTTTGATCAGATCGCGGATCCTAGATTGAAAGGCAAGTTCGATCGCGGTGAATTGAGGAGAGTGATCATGGTTGCCTTCAAGTGCACCGATGCAAACCCCGAGAACAGGCCGAGCATGTTGGAGGTCGTCGCGTTGCTCAAGGGCGGCATGGGGAGTTGGAGGAAAGGGATCGTGATGAAAAATAGTATTGCTGCCAAATACGATGAAATAGAGACCGAGGAAGAGATCGAAGACTACGCCCAAGATGATGAGGAAACCTTTGAGGTTGTCCGGAAGATTTAGATGGTAATTAAAAATTTTTTCATGTCATATGTACATGTGTGGATTGGATCAACATTGGTTAGGGTTTTAAATTTTGTGATCTTAAAGGATATGCATCATAGGTGATTCAATTTATGTTCATATCAATCTATAATGGATCGGAACGCAACTTATTTTTCCCTTGTTCATATCATTGCATATGCAAAAAGTTCATATTGTCGCTTTCTTTCAAGTATTCTTTATCGTATATTTATGGATTTTATTTTTTTTTTTGTTTTCGATATTTTTAAAATGAAAAAGTAACCGTGAATATAGTATTGCATATTGAATTAATAAACGCAATTTTTTTGGCTAATTATATATGTTTGAGCACAGCATTGTTAATTTCCCCCGATGAGTTGGAGCACATATATATTTATATAAACACTGGTTTCTTCGTTTGTTTCTGGGAATTTAGCAAATGGCATTTTGTTATACAAATGTTATGTCTGTCTTTTACCGGCATATATATAGCCTGCGTCTTTTCCACTTTAAAAAATTGTTTTATGGATTATAATAATACTTCATCCGATTTCAATATTTGCAACATTGTAAATTATGGAACTATTCATTGTACTGATTTGATTTCAATTTTTATCATAGTTATACAAGTTATAATATAGCCATGTAGGATCTTGTTAGATTCGTCTCGTCTTGTAGTTTTTAAATATCAAACTTTTCGAATTTTTATTTATACCGAACTTGAGTTATTGATGATCTAAAATGTGCATTAGATTGCATGCTGTGTGGGTCCGTAGCAAATATTTGAAACAGAGTAAGTACTTAATAGATGGAGTGGGCTCTGCAAAATTATTATTAATTAACTGGAACAAGAAATAAAACCGGCTTAATAATAAAAACAATTCCTTGGAGGTCTTGTCCGTTGACATGGAAAAAAAAATCCTAATAATCCCATAATTTTATTTGTTTTCCCAAATCATTCCATAAAAAATGAATTAACCCAATCAATCGGGTAATTTGCTAATCTTAGCCCAATGTATCCCATCAACCCCTAATGACAATTAACGCTGACGTGGCAGCGGGTTAGTATGTATAATGTGGTTGAGTGGCAGCACCATCTATTGCGCCACGTCAACGTTAATTGTTATTAGAGGTGGGTGGAATGTAGTATTGGGCTAAAATTAATATAGTTACGAATGGATTGAGTTGATTCATTTTCTATGGGATGATTTGGAAAAACAATAAAATTATTGGACCATTAGGGTTTTTTTTCTCCTATTGGCATTGTCATCGATCACAGCGTATACTTTAATTAGGAAAAAAAAAAAACCTAATGGCTCATAATTTTATTTATTTTTCCAAATCATCCCCTAAAATATGAATTAACCCAATTCATCCGGTAACTTACTAATTTTAGCCCAATGCACCGCATCCACCTTTTAATGACAATTAACGATGACATGGCAGTTGATTAGTGCGTCTAATGGGATTGATATGGCAACACCATCCTCTATCAGGTCGGCATTAATTGTCATTCGATGTGAATGTTATGGATTGATGTAGCAGCACTATCCAGTGTCACGTCAGCGTAATAAATTAAGTGTATCCTTAATATATTGAGTTTACATAGTTGACATCACAATTAGATGTGGCCTTACCTATTGAATAGTTTGGCCTATTCTCACCCCTAACTAATCGCACTCCACAACCGCCATAATGGATGATAAATTAACTAAAGATAGACTGTAATGGAAATAAGGAATGGATCGGATAAGTAATCCAATCCAATAATAATAATAATAATAGTAATAATAATAATAATAATATATGGAATATAAGGCATCCACGTATAACATGGTTTATGAGTTATGACATAGTACCTGTGTAACATAACTCTATATATTTAAAAGCAAACTAGTATCCGAAGACATGACATCAATCTGTAAGTGCAGCAATAATGGAAGCAAAAATCATCAAGTTAGGTAGCTCCCTTGAGGTTCCGAATGTGCAGGAACTGGCCAAGGAGAAATCATCGAGTGTGCCGCCGAGATACGTGCGCCCCGATCAACACCCTCTTTTCGCCCCTACTGCACGAATTCCCTCTGCTGCTCAAATCCCGGTCGTCGATTTCCACAAGCTTTTGCACGAACAAACCAATTCAATGGCTTCTCAACTTCAACTGATGCACAACGCCTGTCAGGAATGGGGCTTCTTTCAGGTACGTATCTCCTGCAAGCTCCTTCTGCTTGATTAATTTCTTCTCTTCGATTTTGACATTATTCTTACACACTTTGGAAGCTGATAAACCATGGAGTGGACCCAACATCAATCGAGAAAATGAAGTCGGAGATACAAGCCTTCTTCAATCTACCCATACAAGTCAAAAAGAAGTTCGAAGAGCCAGGGGACATTGAGGGGTACGGTCAAGCTTTTGTCGTGTCCGAAGAGCAAAAGCTCGATTGGGCAGACCTATTTTATGTAGTAACGTTGCCAACACATCTGAGGAAGCCTGGCCTCATTCCCAAACTTCCTGAAACATTTAGGTAGCCTATCATATCATATTTGAAGCTTCGATTACCATGGAAACATACAAACAATTATACTACAATCTTTTTTTTTTTCTTTCATTGGTTTCTCAAGGGACGAAATAGAATCATACTCATCCGAGCTAAAGAATCTTGCTTTAAAGATATTGAATGTAATGGCGAAGGCTTTGAACATGGAAGAAGATGACATGAAGATGCTGTTCGAAGAAGGGATGCAAGGAATGAGAATGAATTACTATCCGCCGTGTCCCCAGCCGGAGCTGGTGACGGGGCTGTGCCCTCATTCGGATGCGGTCGGTCTCACGATCCTCCTCCAGGTGAATGAGATGGATGGTCTTCAGATCAAGAAAGATGGGATTTGGATTCCTGTTTGTCCTCTACCAAATGCATTCGTCATCAATGTCGGGGACATCTTGGAGGTGTATCTTATCTATCGGGAAAAAAAAAAAAAAAAAAAACCTCATTTACTCCCATAAGTTTTTTCAATTTCCAAAACCATTCTACAAATATCGAATTAGACGAATCCGTCTCATAAAATACTCTAATCATCGCCGAACCCATCTATGAACCGGTTTTTTCGATAATCATCGCCGAATCCGTCTCATAACTTCCCTAATGGAGGGATGGGTTTGGTGATTTATTAGGATAGTTATAGGATGGTGTTTGCGATTTATTAGCGGAAAAACCGGATTATGGACGGGTTCGGCTATGATGAGGATAGTTATGGGACGGATTTCTCTAATTCAATTTCTATGCAGTTATTGATGATTTTATAGTACTAGTTTTTTGTTTGTGATAATGTTTTCACATTCGTGATGAAGAATGATGGGATACTGTTTTTGTCCAGATTGTGAGTAACGGTACTTACAGGAGCATTGAGCATCGAGCGACTACAACCCCGACGAAAGAACGGCTGTCTATCGCGACATTTTTAAGTCCAAAACTTGATGGAGAAATGGGGCCGGCACCCAGCCTCGTTAGCCATGAGAATCCGGCAAAGTTCAAGACGATTGGTGTCGCTGAATACTTGACAAAATACTTTTCCAAAGAACTCCAAGGAAAATCACATCTCGACACCATGCGTATTTGATTCAGACACAAACATTTGTATACATCCGAGATTGGGTGATCCTGAGTTGCCAACTCATAAATACTACTTATAAAACAATATTCACATATGTATTACTATATAATAAAAAATCTTAAATATATTAAGGCGGTGATACTGGGTTATTGAGGCTTTAAAATGTGCATTGAACTGCATGGAAAGTGAGTCCATGAGAAATAAAATAATACGGAGGAAGTATAAAACATGTGTATACATAGGGTCCGCTCTGTACGTCGAGCTGTAGCTGCAAGCTGCAGCTGTTGTGAGCTGTAGCTATTAGTTTTTGCATAAGTGTTCGGTACAAGTAGCTGTAGTTGTCAAAAATCATAATTTGAAGAGAAAAATTAAGTAAATTTGAAAAGTCGCTTCCGAAAGCTTCCAAAAGCTACATCTTGTAGCTTCTAAAAAGAAGCTTTCAAAAACTCTCAAAAGCTCCCAAAAGTTAATGTACAGAACGGGGCTTTTATTTGGAAATAAAAGCTAAAGCTAGCAAAAGCTCCCAAAAGCTCTCAAAACTGCGTGCAGAACAGACCCATAGTATATTGTATATAAATTAGTAATAAAGTCGAATTTATTTCAATGTATCATGAAGGGCACTTTAAAATCTTACATACTTTATATAAGTTAAAATATATGAAAGTGGGATATTATTAGATTCGTCTTGTTTTATAGTTTTTTAATATCGAATATTTAGAATTTTTACTTGTATTTAGCTTGAGTTATTAATAATTTAGATTTATGCATTGAATTGAAATGTAATTTTTTTTTTTGGAAGAGCCGAAGCCGGATAACAAACAAGAAAAGAATAAACAAAAAAGAAACAGGAAGATAAGGAACATGAAGCAGCCCCCAAGGGCTTAGGTTCTAGGAAATCTCTCGCCCGAAGCATCCGCCGAGAGGTGCCCGAGAACGAAGTCCGGGGGGAAGGCCCATGTGGTGAAGAACTCCTCAGAAGAAGCACCGTGTCTTGCCAAGCAATCCGCAACCTTATTGCCCTCCCGATAGACATGGTGTATAGCACAGGAATCAAATGACTTACACAGCCCCTGAATAGTAGCGATCATCCCTGCCAAAGGATGGAAGGTCGGGCTGGATTTCACCAGCTCAATAGCAAGCTTGGAGTCGGTGTAGCAACAGATTTTCTTGTAGTCCTTTTTTGCCACGAAAGCCAGGCCCTTTGCAAGTGCAATCATCTCAGCATGCAGGCTAGATTGGCAGCCAATGGAGCCACAGCCACCCCCTAGCCAGCCACCGTCCTTATTGCGAACTACGAACCCAAACCCTGCCCGTCCAGAAAGATCCAACCTGCTACCATCAACGTGCAGGACAAAACCTTCTTCGTTCAACTCATTCCAATGGACTAAACGTCCACTAGCAGTCGCCCTGGGGGGTGAGCACTTAGCCTTATACAGGTCTTGAGCCATATTCCAAATCTCCCTTTGCAAACACCAGGTGGTCCGATGTTTTCCTCTGAACACGCGGGCATTCCGTTCGATCCAAACATTCCAAAGCGCGGACAGGAAAAGAGGCCCATGCAGCGAGAACATTGCCCACAGGAAGTTCCGAATATCCTCCCTAGCTATACTGTGGCAGTCATGGGGGATATGAATCTTAATGGCTTTCCACAGCAATCTAACCCAATCGCAATAAAAGAGACAGTGAAACCAGGTTTCCTCTTGCACTCCACAAAGAACACAGAGCGGGGAGGATGCCAGGTTTCTGTGGTATCTGAGGGAATTAACCGAAAGAGCACCATGGGATATAAGCCAAATAAATAACCCACACTTTTCAGGAATGGCCGAATTCCAAAACCACTTCCACTTGGGGTCCGCGTCAATGCCAGCAGAAAGGAATTTATAAGCCGACGCAACTGTGTAGCAACCCCTCTTGGATCCTTCCCAAATCCAAGTGTCCGGGACATCTTCATGGAGCATAGGAGGAGGCTCGGCACCAATGGATTGTATAATGTCCACTGGCAGCTTAGAATAGATATCCCCCCAGTGCCACTCTCCATTTTTAATCACATCCCTTACCTCAAGATCCAAGTCATGGATGGCTATGAACGGGACAAGGGAGCCTAGATGTTGATTCCTCCACCAGGTAGAAAACCAAAGAGAAGACGATCCACAGCCCACTCGAAATCTGAAGCCCTCCCGCAAGAGGGGAAACACTTTGTTTATCACTTTGATGAAGAAGGACCTGTTGGCAGTCGGGGCCTCAAGAAACAAATCCAGAATAGAGTTATTCTCCTTAATCATCTTAACCCATGGCTTATGGGGTGAGTGGATGAATCCCCATATTATTTTACCCAGCAAGGCAACATTCATCCATCTAGCCCGTCTCAAACCAAGCCCTCCCGAACTCTTAGGCATGGCCACCGTGTCCCATTTAACCAAGTGCAGACCCTTCCCCTTACGATCTTTCCAAATAAATCTATTTATCCTTCGATCAATAGCCTTACACACTCCTTCCGGAATCCAATGGAGTTGCATGTAGTAAGTCGGAATAGCTGCTAACACAGCTCTACTAAGGGTCACTCTGCCCGCTTTATTTAGGAGTTTATTAGCCCACCCCTCAAGTCTCGTATCAATTTTGTCCAGGATGAAGGCAAACTCGTTGCACCGTCGCCTACCAGAGAGCATAGGAAAGCCCAAATAGGATCCTAGACTGTTCACCCCTGGAATTTGCAAAGTGTTCTCAATCCACAACTTCTCTTCTGCTTTGACAACATTAGAGATGAAGACCGAAGATTTTGTAGGGTTGAGGGAGAGTCCCGAAGCAGCCCCAAAAACCTTGAGGGTTTCAGCAATAGTCTTAACACTCTCCCGGGTTGCCATAGAGCAAAGAATAAGGTCGTCCGCGAAAAGTAGGTGTGAGATCCCCATACCCCTCTCACTGATCCTCACTGGTTGCCATCTGGACTCATCCACTAACTGACTGATCAACGCCGATAATTTCTCCATGACCACCAAGAATAGGTAAGGAGACATGGGATCCCCTTGGCGTAGACCCCTACCCGGTTGAAACTCCTCCAGGGGTTGCCCATTCCAGAGCACTGAGAAAACAGGAGAGGATATACAATACATGATAAGTTTGCATATGCTATCCTGGATCCCCAACTCCTTCAAACACTCTTGAATAAATCCCCAACGAACACTATCATAAGCCTTGGCAATGTCCACTTTCAAAATAATTCCTTGAATGCGATTTTGAGAGCCACTCAACACGCCTAGCAATTCTTGGAGCATAATGGCGTTATCGACCGGTCCGCGACCCGGGAGGAAAGCACTTTGAAGGGGGGAGATACAATGCAGCAGGACAGGTCTCAAGCGGTTGGCAATGATCTTAGTAAGAACTTTATACAGAACATTACAAAGGGATATGGGTCTGAATTCCTTAAAGCTGGTAGGAATCACCTCTTTAGGGATCAAGCAAATATAAGTTTTGGCCAACTGGGGAGCAAACTTGCTGGACTGGAAGGCCTCTCGGACAAATTCCACTACCGATGTACCAATAGTCTTCCAAAAATGCTTGTAAAACAACGCCGGGAACCCGTCCGGTCCCGGAGCTGCATAGCTCTCCATATTCATAACCACTTTGTAGACTTCTTCCTCAGAAATATCATTTGACATGCCTTCCGCTAAAGAAGGAGGAATAGTCTTGAGAGCGGGCAGGCTAAATGGAACCCCCGAGGCCTCTGTCTGTCGGTAGGAGTCTTGGCAGGGAGCATAGAGGGATTTAAAGAAATCCCTTGCCGCAGATTGGATAACCACAGTATTATCCGACCAATCACCATTAGGAAGATGGATCCCATTTACTCGATTCCTGTGGCGTTTACAGCTAGCTCTAGCGTGGAAGTATTTAGAATTTCGGTCCCCCAGTTTGACCCATTTCTCCCGAGCACGTTGAAACCAATGAAGTTCTTCTTGAGCAAGGATAGTTTCATATTCTTTTATAAGATCACTCTCCAGAAGAGCTAGTCTAACAGAGTCCACATGTTCCAGTGTCCGTGCCAAACCTTCAAGACGTTTCATAATCTTCACCTTCCTCCATTTAAGATTGCCCCCACACGCCTGTTTAAAGTCCACGCTGGATCTCTCAACACTCCCCAGGCGAGAAGAGATAGACTCAGCAGGAGCCCTCCAAGCATTTTCCACAACCTTCTCATAATTATCATGCAGGGTCCAGCTTGCTTCCCATCGAAAGGGAGGCTTAGACTTCGCTTGGGATTGATCACAATTGAGAAGAAGTGCCGAGTGGTCCGATCCAATCTTGGGGAGGACTGTAATTGAGCCTCGAGGAAACTGTGCAATCCAATTCAAGTTGCCAACCCCTCTGTCAAGACGCTTATAAATCTGAGAGTTCCCCATAGGTCTAGACCAAGTAAAGAGAGCGCCATTGGTGTTGATGGTAGACAGACCACAGTCAAAAAGAATATCCCCAAGTTCCTCAGCCCTGGTCGAGTTGAAAAGCCCCCCCCCCCCCCCCCCAACTTCAGTCGGGGAGATAATTTGGTTCCAGTCACCCATAATTAACCACGCCCCTGCAATTTCCGTATGAAGTATTCGAACATCGTTCCAGTTTTCCTTACGGTCCGAGTAGTGGGGAGAGGCATAAAGGGCCGATATGTACCACTCCATAGACGCCGAGGATAATTTAACAGTGATGAGACGATTTCTAACATCAAAAATATGAGCCCCACAAGGAAGGTTATGTCTGGCAAGAATCCAAACACCGCCCGCCCGGCCAATAGCTTCTTGGATATACACTTCCGAATACCCCACAGAAAGCAAAAAGGAGGCTGATTTCTCAAACACCGACTGCGGTTCGAACAATAAAATGATATCCGGGCAAAGCTGCCTAAGGAAATCACCAAGCACCCTACGGGTATTCCTACCAATCATCCCGCCCACATTCCACGACATAATTTTGAAGTTTTGGAAATCCATAAAAACAAACAAAAAGATGGGGGTGGGTATGTCAGCAACTGACCTCAATTCAAAGAGATGGGGGAAGAGGGGGCGGCTCCGACTCGCCTCCTTTCGCATCTTCTTCCATAGCCCACGGCTCACCATCCTTCTTCGGCGTACTTCCCTTATTTTGGGGAATTGGAATCTCTTCAGGTGGATCCTTTTCCCTTTCCGTTGTATCTCCTTTAGCCGGAGATGAAGGTCTCTGCCTCTTAATGCTAGTAGAGCCTTCTTCCAGGTGAGTTTTACCCCCCGGCTTCTGGGCCTTACCCAATTTAGATGGGCCGGTCAAGCCCATTTGTTTTTTCCTAAGCCCTTTGTCCATAATATTCGTAATGGTCTTCAGTGGGCTTTTTACTCCCTGGACAAATTGTGGCTTCATCTTAGCTTTCACCTTTGGGCTCGATTTGGGGCTAGGTGATCCCATTGTTGATCCCGAACCTTTTTTTGGCTTATTAGGCTTCTTCCTCATGACCTGTATCCATTCACCGCCTGCAGGTTGTGGCGGGCTCTCTTCTGTACCAGCTGTCGTCGACTGATCAGTCTTGGCGGCCGAGTTGACCCCGTGACTTTCCTCTTCCATGCCAACCACTGTCTCATCACAGACGTCCTCCGTCCCACCACTTTCACTTTCCATGTTAGAACAACTCCCCAAGTCAGTATCCTTGGCCTCAATCTCCTTTTTGTCTTTCGTCCCAAACAAGGTAATTTTTTCTTTTCCCTCGTCAGAACCTGTCCTGGCCTCTGCCCTTCCTGTAGTCACCTTCTCCTTGATGGTAGCGCTCGACTCCGGGACCTCTGTCTCCGGCGAGAAAGAACATTTTTGGCCTGAATGTCCATATCTATGACATTTCTTGCAGAGAAGGTGTAACCCTTCGTAGGCGACTTTGTGCCATCGATCGCCGATGAGAATGCTCGAAACCAGGGGTAAGCTCAGATCAACCTCGACGCACACTCTTGCGTATTTCGCTCTGTCAGCCCCTTTAGACATTCCATCCACTCGAACTGGCTTCCCCAAACCGGCTGCCATCTTTGTAAGTATTAGTTCATCAAAGAACTCCATCCCTATACCTGGGAACCTCGCCCATACCACTGTAGTTTTGGTCGTTTCCTCCGCCGCGACAAAGTTCGGTCTCCACGGGGATACTGTAAGGTAGCTGTCGAACACAGTCCAGGGGCCCTCTCTCAAGACTCTCAATCTATCAGCAGACTGATCAAACTTGACAAGGAAGAAACCCCCATCCATATCTACCATTTTGAACCTATCTTGTATTTTCCATATTTTCGTTAACCTGTCCAAGAGGGCCATGAAGCCCACTTTCTTTCCCAGAACAGACACAATGAGAGCATCTTCATATGGCTTGCACATGGTTGCAGAGAGTTTAGGATCAATGGTAATCCTAGGTTTGAGCCTATCCCCATTAATGAAATCTAGGGTTACCAGTTTGGCGTTTTCTGGATCAGCAATGAGTGGAGCGGGAGCCGCTCCTCTTCCTTCCAGGACAATATCTCTGAAGGACACTGAAGCTCCACTGGAGAAGACAAAGGGTGAAGATTGATCAGAAGGATTCGGGAGGGGGGGAATCGGAGGATCGGGGGGAACGAGGAGAGCCATCATGCCAAAAAAAAAGACCCCATACTTTTAAAAACTTAACAATTTACCACATAAACGACGACATGGTATTTACCGTTCTTAATATGTGGTTTACTACTTTGAGTTAGAGCTATTACCACGGCCAACACATTCTGCTTACTATATTTTCATCAAGTGAATAAGCACCACCATTCGACTATGTTGTTTACCACAAGTGATGCTATCATATACGCCATTAGTGGTTTACCACGTTATATCAATTAGGTTTACCACAGAAGCCACATGGTATTTACCACATTCTTGGTATGTGGTTTACCACCTTAGAGCTATAGTAGTTACCACAGACATGTTCCGCTTACCACATTTTCATAAAGTGGATAAGTACCACCATTCAAATATGTTGTTTACAAGTGGATAACTGATGTTACCACATACGCTTTGAGTGGTTTACCACGTCATACCAATAGGTTTACCATAGAAACCACATGATATTACCACGTTCTTAGTATGTAGTTTACCAACTTGAAGAGGGCTTTAGTTTAAAGTCAAAATATTGGGGATGGCTTAAACTATATGTTTTGGTGTATGTAGCCTTTTTTTAATATAAGCAAAATCAAATAGGGCTTGGGCCCTAATAAACCCTTGTTTCAAAGAACAAAAAAAAAAGAAAAAAAAAGAGCTTTATATAGTTGGGAGTAGGGTGATATCGAGTAGAGTCGAGCCCGAGTAGTGAACTACTTGAGCTTGACTTGATGGGGAAATATCACTACTCGAGCTCCAGCTCGAGTATTATCGAGTTCAAGCTCGAGCTCGAGTAGTTTGAATTTTTTTTTGGATTATGCCCCTTATCTTATATGAGTTTTTGAGTTGTTTGGCCTTTTTTATTTTGGGTTTGATTCATTAGTTTTATTCATTATCAATAGAAGTCAATCAAAAGATCAGATTCATTTAAATAAAATTACAATTGTTTATTCCTAATTTAAAACGTACACTTTACACACAAACACAATTTTTTTGTTTATTCCAAATATTTCTTTGTACACACTAGCCAAAAAGACATCAATCATTTGTGATGAGTATGACTTTAATTCGTTTAAAAAATTTGATTGTGACAAAAAAACATATTAGAAGCCCATGGCAATAGAAACATACTGCACTAAATAAAAAACATATCAATCTAAATTTGTGAGTAAAATAATGTGTTCGTCAATTACTTAGAATATTCCAGTTATAATTATTGATATGGAATCTCAAATGCCAATAAAAAAACTCACCGGGATGACAGGGTGGTATATGAGGAAATTGATTTTTTTAAAAAAAAAGCATATGAAGAAATTGATGAATCCATAAATATAATGGATAGAGAACACAAAATGTTTAATATTGATATGAGCTTGTAAGAATAGGTAATAGGCTTAGTATATTATGATTATAATTATTGATATGGGCTTGTGAGAATAGGTAAAGGGTTTGTGAGAATGGTTGAAATTTTTAAATATATAATAAAATTAATTAATAAACGAGTACTCGACTTGACTAAACTACTCGACGAGTACTCGATACTCGACGAGTATCATATTCTTCTACTCGAGCTTGAGCTCGATACTCGATTAGAATGATCGATACTCGACTCAACTCGAATTTTTCGAGTACGGGTCGAATTGAACTTTTTCCGAGTCAAGTGCCGAGTCGAGTTCGAGTAGCACTACTCGTTAATCACCCTAGTTGGGGAGTGACCTGGGACAATCAACACAAAGACCGTAAACTTTCCAACTCATCCAATCTAATCAAACTTGGCTTGAGTAAATGTATGACACCCCTCACCTCAACATCATCATATCATATTCAACAACTTTCAAATCGCCCGAACCACCACCAATTTTGTTGTATTAATGTTGAGTCTACACTCCACCATTTACCATAAATACCTTGATAGATTTCAGCAATAATAATTCAATTGGGCTGTTGAGATAGATCACCCTTCACCATGCTTAAACAAATGAGCTATCCCTCATATAGCTCTGTCCCAACACTACATATATATATTAGCAATGAGCACCCACCCACCCACCGCTACAAACATATATAGAGTGGGCCTCTGAGCAAACAAACCGCAAAATGAATTGCACAACAACAAATAGAAAGAATACAACAATAATGTTACAATTCCGTTAGGGTGCGACTAAGCATTTTGACTTGATGTACTGCGGTACATCGCAGCCATTGATTTAATTTATAAATTGATGGTTGAGATTAACTTAAAGGTTAAAATAGTAAATTTGCTACATTTAGTTTGTGAACGCTAATCCTTCCATTCTTCTTCCGTTCTTCTTCTCTTCTTCTTTGCATTTCAAGGATTGATCTCATACTACCCTCCAATTTTCTTAATTATGCTGCTATACATAGATATACGTCGCTGAAATATTTTTAAATAAAGTCATTGAATTGTTCATGAAAACGTACCCGAAATATTCTAGTTGAGTCGCTGAATTGTTCTTCATAGCATCGCTGAATTGTTCTTCATGGCATCGCTGAATTCTTCTTGACAGCCTCGCTGAATTCTTCTTGACAGCCTCGCTGAATTCTTCTTTGTAGCGTCGCTGAATTCTTCTGTGTAATGTGGCTGAATGCTGAACTCTTCTAGGATAGTGTCGCTTAAATATTTTTTAGAGCATCACTAAATTGTTTTTTTGTAGCATGATTGAAATTATCTATTAATATATTTGTTACCATTCGTTGATGATTATTTGAAAATATTAGATTAGATATGATATTATTTACCAAATATTAGATATGATAACATACTAAATATAGGTTTACCAAATATTAGATATGATATTATTTACCAAATATGAGATATGATAACAGAAATGTTTTTGGTAGCATCGCTGAATCATTCTTGGTAGCGTCGCTGAATTCTGCTTGGTACCATCGCTGAATTACTCTACTTGATCTCGCTGAAATATATTTGATAGCATCCCTTCATTATTTTTGATAGCATCACAGAATTGTTTTTGGTAGCATCGCTGAATTATTCTAGGTTGCGTCGCTGAATTATTCTTGGTATCATCGCTGAATTATGCTAGATACGGTCGCTGAAATATATTTGATAGCATCCCTTCATTATTTTTGGTAGCATCACATAAAGTATCGCTGAATCATTCTAGGTTGCGTCGCTGAATTATTCTTGGTACCATCGCTGAATTATGCTAGATACTTTCGCTGAATTCCTCTACTCGTGGTCCCTGAAATATATTTTATAGCATCACTTAATTGTTTTTGGTAAGATCGCTGAAATGATCTATTAATAAATTTGATACGTATCTTTGATTATAAAAAGATATTATTTGAAATATTAGATATGGATTACCAAATATTTAATATGATTTACCAAATAATAAATATGATAACATACTAAATATAGAGTTACCAAATATTAGATATGATAACATGTCTAAATACTTGTCATATCGCTGAAATGCATTGTTTTTAAAATGAACTATTATTGTGTTATGACAATTATACCCTTTTTCATTTACAACCCTTGGATTTTAAATGGACGCTTCAGATCGCTGCCTTGATGTGCTGTGGGATTTGTTGATTGCACCCTAACTGGACCCATAATGTTAGCTATAGCTACTACACAATGCCTCAACTGGGGTAGAGAGATGTAGGTTCAGAGAAGCCCAAACCAACCGGATCGATCAATAGAGGCCAGACTCCTCAACTCAACCACGACCTCTATCGTCAAGCAGCTATAAATCTTTTTTCAAAGGAGATGGTTGCACATTAAAGATAACCCGAGTGGACACCACCAAGCCAATTATGGAGAATAGAGAGAGAGAGAATACAACTAGGGTTCAAGAGGAAATCCCAAGCTCACGGTCCAAACCCAACATGGTTGAATATCAAATAATCAATTCTTGATAGAAAAATAAGAATTTGTAAATAAAAATACTTTAGGACATTCTTTTAATTTTTCAATGTAATTTAGTGTAAAAATGAGTTATTTTTAGTAGTATATTTTTCAATATAAATCAAATTTGTGCATAATAATTAATAGTCCATATTTTGATTGACTTTTACCTGTAAATAAGTTTCTTATTATTTGATTTTATTTTATTTTATTAATTTTGTCTTTTATTTATTCTGGTATATTCTTTCCTCATTCTTTTCTAGTTTAGGTAGACCCGGCAATATGGGTAAATACACGTAAACACGACACGTACACGACCTGTGTTTTACATGTATGGGTCTTCAAAAAACAGATACGGGTCAAAACAGGTCGACCCGTTTAGTACACGAATACAATTTGGGTCAAATGCAGGTTTATCTGTTTTACCCGAATCGACCTGTATTTTACCTATATATTGTAACATTCCGAGTATTTAATATTAATTATTTAAGTTATTTTTTATATTTTTATTATTTCAAGTATGGGTTTATGGGTTTAGAAATGTTTGAAGATGAATTGCTGAGTCTATTAGGAATTTTAAGATTTGAATTATGGGAATGTAATATTTTATATTTTATTTTAAAAGTTTAAAAAGTAATTTGATATAATTTAGTAGAATAGAAGTAAACAGGCAAAATACAGGTAAACAGGTCACAGGTAAATTCGACACGCGTGTCCACATGTTCAAATTCACGTGTATACAGGTCGAAACGCATGTGATCCGTTTTTTAAACAGGTCGTGTACAGGTTTTGAAATACGGGTAAATTCTAAAAACATGTCGTGTACAGATGCAGATCAAACAGGTAAACAGGTACTTGACACGTATAACATACACGACCTGTTTACCCATATTGTCAGGTCTAAGTTTAGGAATTAGCATCGAACATTTTGTTTAGTAAGTACATGAATTAATTTTAGGATAGTTTGTTTTGTAACTCTGGTCCTCAAATTTTCATTTTGGACAATATATCATACATGTGGATAATACTACAATCCCTCATTTAGAGTCTGTTCTCCTGAATTTATTTTCAGGACTTATTATTTATTTTAATTAAAATCAGATCAGATCAGACCAGACTAGATCAGACCACACTATATATATAGTTGTAATCAGATCAGATCAAATCAGACCAAATCAGAATAGATCCATCAGACCAGACCAGACCAGATCTTATAAAATTCAGATCAGAACACTTTATTTCATGCGAAGAGGACATGCCTTAACTGTATCTAATAATGAACTCGTGTGTGCAGATTTGGAGTAAAAGACTCAACCACTTTTTTTTTATATGGTAGGGCATTTTCACTACTTTTATTCCACCTAGCTTACTTTCACCTAGCTTATTTCATCTTATAATAATGAACACTTTATTCCACCTAGCTTACTTTCACTACTTTTAAGGTAGGGCATTTATTAGAGTGTACATTTAGTATAATAGGGGTGTTTATTTAGCCAACCCCTATTTTTATTTGTACGAAGGTTTAATTTTCAAATTCGCTGTCCGCAGGTTCACATAGGGGTGATATCGAGTCAGTCGAGCCCGAGTAGTTAACTACTTGAGCTTGACTTGACGGGGAAATATCACTACTCGAGCTCGAGTATCATCGAGTTCGAGCTCGAGCTCGAGTAGCTTGATTTTTTTTATTTTTTTTCTGGATCAGGCCCTTTATCTTATAATTCTTCTGTTTTTTTTATAAGTGTTACGGACTCACCCAGCACGCAGTCCAATACATATTTTAAACCATTAATAACTCAAATTCGGTACAAGTAAAAATTCTAAAAGTTCGATATTAAAAAACTACACGACGAGACGAATCTAACAAGATCTCACTTGGCTATATTTTAACTTGAATAAATATAATAAAACTTTAAGTCAAAGTGTTTGTGTGAATAGTGTCATATTTCAACATGTATTTATTCAAGAACGAATGAAGTATTATAAGTTTTTGAGTCGTTTGACCTTTTCTATTTTGTGTTTGATTCATTAGTTTTATTCATTATCAATAGAAGCCAATCAAAAGATCAGATTCATTTAAATAAATTTACAATTGTTTATTACTAATTTGAAACATACATTTTACACACAAGCACAATTTTTTTGTTTATTCCAAATATTTTTTATGCACAGTAGCCAAAAAGACATCAATCCTTTGTGACGAGTATGACTTTAATTGGTTTAAAAAATTGGATTGCGACAAAAAGATATATTAAAAAGCCCATGGCAATAGAAACATACTGCACTAAATAAAAAAATATACTGTATCAATTTAAATTTGTGAGTAAAATAATGTGTTCCGTCAATTACTTGGAATATTCCAATTATAATTACTGATATGGAATCTCAAATGCCAATAAAAAATTTACTGGGATGATAGGGTGGTATATGAGGAAATTGATTTTTTTTAAAGCATATGAAAAAATTGATGAATCCATAAA
This sequence comes from Hygrophila difformis, assembly GCA_030278955.1. NCBI lineage: Eukaryota > Viridiplantae > Streptophyta > Magnoliopsida > Lamiales > Acanthaceae > Hygrophila > Hygrophila difformis. The sequence continues at coordinate 37,496,503 of JAOANR010000004.1, forward strand.
TGGATAGAGAAAACAAAATGTTTAAATATTGATATGAGCTTGTGAGAATATGAAATGGGCTTAGAATATTTTGATTATAATTATTGATATGGGATGGTGGGAATTTTTAAATATAAAATAAAATATAGAAAAATTAATTAATAAACGAGTACTCGATTCGACTCGACTCGACTACTCGACTACTCAACTCGACTACTCGACGAGTACTCGATACTCGACGAGTATCATATTCTTCTACTCGAGCTTGAGCTCGATACTCGATTAGAATACTTGATACTCGACTCGACTCGAATTTTTCGAGTACAAGTCGAGCTTTTTCCGAGTCAAGCGCCGAGTCGAGTTCGAGTAGCACTACTCGTTAATCACCCCTAGTTCACATCCTTTAATTTTCAGTGGGAGGACCGGAGGACCAAACGCAAGATTTTGGGACTAAAAAATATATTTTGCCTCCTTTTCTTTATGTATTATTATGAAAGGTTAAGGCACAGGCGGTGAAAAGAACAGCCACCCAAGCGCCAAGAAACCAATCATAATTCATACTAGTAGTAAGCACAAGTGAAAACTGCATTCGCAAATTAAGAGAGCACAAAATCCTTGACAGCGGCATAAAGGATCTCAGCCGCTGATATATCATCATGCTCCAATCCATGCCGTCCGCCCTCCTTGAAATGATCCACGACCTCTATCCCCTTCTCCTTCATCACTCCGGCCAGTTGTTTCTGCCGGTCGATTAGCGGATCCCCTTCGAACCCCATCGCCAGCACTCTCCATCCTTGATCTCTCATCATTTCCAGCACATCTGATTTAATCGCAGCCGTTGGATTACAGTACTCGCTGTCCCGATTGGCGCCGACGGGCAATACTAATTCCCAAATTATATCCGCCATGGCCAACGGGAGCACTGCGTCGTCGACTAATCGAATCTCCGACGGCGTCCTCTCTTCCCCGCCAAAGAACGCGTGGTGCAGAATCATCCCTCGGATCTTCAGCGGCAGGAAATCGTCGGCGGTGGGAATCACTCGCAGGGCCACATGGTACGCGATGTTGCCTCCTGCACTGGAACCCATCAGGAAACACTTGGAGAGGTCGGCGCGATCCGCCACCCAGTCATCGGTGGTGGACTTGATCCAGTGGAGTGCCGCGACGCCGTCTTCGTAAGCAGCGGGGACGCGGTGGTGGGGGGCGAGGCGGTACCCGACGGAGACGATCACCGCCGGGATCTTTTCGGCGAGGTCACAGCAGAAGCTGTGGAACACCCCGATGTCGGGGCTGCACATGACGAGGCCGCCGCCGTGGACGTACACGATGAGGGGCAATTTTTGGGTTGATGGGGCAAGGCGGGGAAGAAAAACGCGGGCCCAAGTGCCGTTGTCTGGATTGACGATGATGTCCTTGGATAGGACGGGGATTGGATTGTCGGGATCGGAATTCGGACACGGCGGGGAGAGGGGAACGGTCGGCGGTAGACGGGAGAAGGAGCCGTCTGGGTTTTTGGAGAGCCATAGGCGGGCATAGGGGTCTGTTGGGGGATCAATTGTGGATGACATCTTTGAATTTTGTATTCAAAAGTGGGGTGGGCATAGGCAGCTTCATGGGAGAGACGGGTATAAATAGGGACAGGGAACATATGATGACTTTGATTTTTCTTTTTAAAGGTATTGTATAATTAATGAATGATAGAGATAGACTGTTCTGAGTAATTAATATCTTTTCCGCACCAAAACAAATTATGGTGTCCATATGAAGATGTATTATGATTTATGAGACCATCCGTACTGAGAAGAAAAGTTAAGGTACTGTATATATGCTAACTTTGATTTTTCTTTTTAAAGGTACTGTATAATTAATTAATGACAGGGGTGATAAACTTAGGGTTGGATGGTACGACTTACTGATTATTTTCCTTTGTACCGTTAGTATAACGAAAATATATATCGGTATATAAAAAATGAATACCATTACCATATTATAAATTTGGTATACCAATATTCGGTATATCGAAATATTCGGCATAAAATTTGATATTACCAATATACCAATATAAAATTATTTATGAAAATGAATGAAAATTTTCACATAATAGTTTGAACTTAATTGTAATAAAATATATAATTCCAATGAAATGTAATTCATCACAAAATATCAACAGGGTTTTAAATTAACTAGTTTTAGCATAAATAAAATCAACCACACACTAATTCCTACTGTTTGAAGAATAGAATTGAAATTTTAGAATTATGATTTGCTTTATAACATGTGAATAAATAAAAACTTAATTTTAAGTTATTTGAAATTGGGCTGGGGCCTTAATTATTTGGGTTTAAAAATAAGTATGTATTATATTTTTATTTTAAAAAAAAAGTAAATATATATTTTATAATATATCGGTATTTCGGTATTTTCGGTATAACGAATATCTTAAATTTTGATACCGGTACCCTATCAAAAATATTCGGCACAGAAATATACCAAACAAAAAAATTTCGGTATAACATAAATTTCGACATTTTCGGCATTTTTCGGTACGATATGAATGTATACCGAGTTTTCGACGAAATTGTCCAGCCCTAGATAGACTGATAGCTAAGTGTCAATGAATTTTGATCAATTTTTATCAATGTATACTACTCCCTCGTCTCATGTAAGATGTTTGATTTGACTTTTTAACATCGTTCATTATTCAACTTGACTCAATATTATTGTAAGTACTTCCTCCGTTTTCTAAAAATTAAAACGGACCCACCGTACACGCTGTCCAATACACATTTTAAACCATTGATAAATAATAACTCAAGTTTGGTACAAGTAAAAATTCTAAAAGTTCGATATTTAAAAACTACTCGACCAGACAAATCTAATAAAGATCCCACTTAACTATGTTTTAACTTGTATAAGTATGATAAAACTGTAAGTCAAAGTGCGTGTGTGAACAGTACCCAATTTCCAAACGTTTCAATATTTTAAAAATAGAGGGAGTATATATTTGGAAAAAAGTAGTCGAGTTCGGTCTTGTTAGATTCGTCTAATCATATAATCATATAGTTTTATAATATATATTTTATACTAATTTTTACTTGTATATATTTTGAGATATTATCGATTAAAAAAAATATTGAATTGTATGCAGAAGTCAAATATGACATCTTAGTTGGGACAGAAAGAGTATAAAACAATAAATAATTAAAAAAAAAAAACTAAGTGCAATCTTGTATAATCGTTTGCGTGGCGCGGTTACAGACCCCTGAGGAGGAGTTAGCTCTCTTGCGTGGCATAGAGGTCCGAATCACGGCCTGGGTGGTGACAATTCGGCCTCTATGACATAGACATCGTTTCGTACTTTGTTGTTTCATTATACATCTTTCTTGTTAAGTGATTAGGATATATATTTATGTTTCAATAAAATGCAATGTATGTTATGATATGGTGACCCGACCAAATATATCCTTTTTGTTTAAAAAAAAGCCAAATCTATCATTTTTCTATTTTATTACCGAATTTATCCTCTACATATGCTAATTATATCCGGAAATATCCTAAATTCACTAATCGTGGAATGTCTGCTGACGTGGCAATAAATTAATTTAAACCCTACACGCTCTCTACAAGAAAAACGCGTTTTACCGACCGAAATTACCGACCGACATCTTGCGGGTCGGATTTACCGACCGCAGGGCCGACCGCAACATGCGGTCGGTAATTTAGAGCCGTTATGGTGGACCCGGTTTCCGGACGACCGCTGCACCGACCAAATTTAATTCGGTCGGTGTTACGACCGCATTACCGACCGCAATTGCGGTCGGTAATTTTTTTTCAATTTTTTCCAATTTTTTCAAATTTTTTATTATTTTTTAAAAAATAAAATAATCTACCGACCGCATTACCGACCGAAATTTCGGTCGCTAAATTTTTTTCACATTTTTTATGTTTAATAAATATTTTTTAAAAAAATAAAATAATCTACCGACCGCATTACCGACCGAAATTTCGGTGGCTAAATTTTTTTCACATTTTTAATTTTTAATAAATATTTCTTTAATTTTCTTAATAATTATTTATTTAATTTAGTGATTTTAGGTTTTTTTAATTATTTTATTTTATATTTTAGAATTTAATTAATGAATTTTAATATTATTTAATTAATATAATTTTAATTTTTATTTTATATTTTAATTTAGTTTCTAATTTTCACATTTATATGTATAAATGTACTTATATAGGTAATATATACAACATTTTCATACATTGACATGAAACATGAAGTGTACAGATGGCACACGCGCGAGGCATGCAATTGCCTACCCGGGTTCGAGGCTTCTCTTCAGCAAATTCTTTCAACATATATGGGAAGGTGTACTATAAAGGACACATGGCGGAATATGATTGACGTGTTAGACACCTAGCTAAGCTGGTTAGGGTTGAGGATGGTGATGGTGAGGTGGGCAGTTCGAGCCCTCCCGAGAGCAATTTTTTCATAAAATAGAATTACCGGTCGGTAATTCGGTCGATAAAGTTCTACAGGACCTCTTAGGACCAGATTGTACTGACCGCAAATGCGGTCGGTAATGCGGTCGGCAAGGTTCTGACGGAAAATTTTTTTGGTCGGAGGAAAAATACCTACCAAGGAATTACCGACCGACCCTTGCGGTCGGTGGTGCGGTCGGTAATCCCCGAAACGACCCGCATTTTGGGGTTACCGACCGCAGGTGCGGTCGGTAAAACGAATTTTTCTTGTAGTGGCTGGATCGAATTTGAAGTGTGTCTCAATTAGGGCTGGGGAAAAATACCGAATATACTGCATACCGCACATACTGTATCGAAAAAATACCGAAAATATCAAAATTTTCGGTATACCGTAATTTTCGGTATGGTATCATACCGTACCGTAAGATTTCGGTACAGTAACGGTATAAATTTTTTTGATACCGCGGTATATCGCTACCGTACCGAACTTTGGTATATACCACGGTATCGGTATATACCGCGATACCGTTATATACCGTAATATCGGTATGTTGGTATATAGCGAAAGTTTGGTATGCCGGTATATACCGCAATACCGGTATGTCGGTATGTAGTGAATGTTCGGTATGTCGGTATATACCGCGATACAGTATGTCGGTATGTACTGAATGTTCGGTATAGCGGTATATACCGAACTTACCGGAATGTCAGTATGGAAACAGCATGATAATATTTCATACCGAAACTTTCGGTATACCGAAGATCGGTATACCGAAATGTTCGGTACGGCAACGGTATGAAATTTTTCATACCGTAAAGTTCGGTAAGGTATACGGTACGGAGAATTTTTTTCGGTATGATACCATACCGAAAATTACGGTATACCAAAAAATTCGATATTTCTTTTTTCGATACGGTATGTGCGGTATGCGGCATACTCGGTATTTTTCCCCAACCCTAATTGAGAGACACTTCAAATCTCATCCAGCGTGTAGAGTTTAAGTTAATTTATTGCCACGTCAGCAGCCATTCCACGATTAGTGAATTTAGGATATTTCCGGATATAATTAGCATATGTAGAAGATAAAATCGGTAATAAAATAAATAAAAAAAGGATAGATTTGGCTTTTTTTTAAACAAAATGGATATATTTGGCCATTTTTCCGTTATGATATTGTTGTTGGTTGTTGATATTGTTGGTTACTTTTAGGATGGCAGCTTTCATTGATATCGAACAGGTATTTTGGGTTGTTGAAAGTTCGTTTGGCTTGTTGAATTGAACGTGGGTGTGGAGGAGAAAAAACAGATTCCACAGTTGTTGTTCAGAGTTTTCCGAGCATACTTAGGAGCAAACTTAGGAGTAGATGTACTCGAAAATTATTGCTTTTGACTGGTCAACAAGCCAAATTTCCGAGCAAAACTTAGTGTATGTGTACATGGATTTTGCCCGAAAAAAATTCTTGTACTACAACTCGAAAACTTAAAAGATTAAACTGGTCTCAAACCGGGAATTTCCGAGTACCTATTCAGTAGATATACTCATAATTTTTCGCGAATTGAACCGGAAACGGACCGGGTTTAGCCGAGTCTTATACTATGAATTAGGAGGTTTGGTGTTTAATTTTATTTACGGAAGCATATTGGGCATTTATTTAATAAATGGACTAATATTTAAAAAAATTAAGGTTCTGGGCCTGAAATGAAATAATTTGAAAAGTTGGAGGCCAATTAATATAAAAATAACTTATTTGAGTAGAGGACTAAATGGAATAAAACAAAAGTTTATGATTGAATAGGCAAAAGATAAAAGAAAAATGAATAGTATTATGCCCACGTGTTAGGTTTAAATTTAAACCCTTGCGACGTCAGCAATTAGGACATAAATTAGTGAAAAATGGACTGATTTGAATATAATTAGCATCTGTAGCGGATTCTTTTGGTAATAAATAAAAAAATGATTGATTTGAATTTTTAAAAAAGAAAATAGACCTATTAAGCCTTTTTTCCAAAAATATAAAGAAGCTTGGGGCATTCTGTTATGTATACAATTGGCTTGGCAGGGTTGGCAAAAAAACCTATCCTCAATGGTGAAAATCGAAAATCGAATTTTTTGTTTGGTTTTGGGGAGAGAATTATTGGGGATGGGCCAGGGATGGGGATTTTTTCGGGCACGGGTATGGGGACGGGGGAAGTAGTCCCCGCCCCGGCCCATCCCCGATATATTTTATATTTTATATATTATAATTAATATTTTATATATTATACTTCCTCCGTTTGTTAATAATTGCCCCAAATAATATTTCGGTAATATTTATTGGATGACTTTGATTTCAATTTCTATCATAGTTATACAAGTTAAAATATAGTCAAATACGATCTTGTTAGATGTCTCGTCTTGTAGTTTTTAAATATCAATCTTTAAGAATTTTTACTTGTACCGAACTTCAGTTATTAATGATTTAAAATGTGCATTGAATTGTGTGCCGGATGGGTCCGTAGCAAATAAAAGAAAACGGAGGAAGTATTTTATGAATTTTACCAGTTCATCCAAAATAATTAAAAAATGGGTGACGAAGTTCATTTGTTTGATAGATAGATTATATATTGTAAATATTATAAATATTTTATGTTGATTATGGTTTATTTAAATAATTCGTGTGTAGCTCCCCAAAAAATAATTCATGTGTATGTTTTCATATTATGGTTAGTGGAATTGAAAGTTAGCTTGAATGATATAACTCCGACCTTTCCAATTACTGAAGAAAATTGAATGTTGATGTATAATTGAATCCCCGATAAGTCCCTAGTGGGGATCGGGGAAATCATGATACTCAATGGGGATCCTCGATAATGTCCCCGACGGGGATCGGGACAGTTTTGGGGAATGAATATATTAACGGTTTTGGGGATAAGGATGCTACCCCGTCCCAAAACCGGCTCATTGCCATTCCTATGACTTGGGAGAAAAATATAAAGAAGCTTATAGTGGAGGCTGATAACAAAGAGATAATCGTGTTCTTATCAACAATAGGGAGCAGACGTAATAATTCACCAAAAAATAAATAGGCAGCAGACGAAAGGGCCTCATTTAAGGGTCCTTGTCTAAATTCTAGAAATGCAAAAGTGGCAATGGGAAATCAAATTTCGACATGTTCCCAGAGAATGCAACAAAGTAGCGTATGCTCTAGTTAGGAGATATACTACCTCTGGTGGAGTGGAACAGTTGTATAGTCCTCCATATGATATCTTAGAACTTCTACATGACTGATGTAGCTAGTTTGTGCTCGGCACAAACAATATTTTGAATAAAAAGCTTCGGCTCTCATTTAGCCCCCCCAAAAAAACTCTAACCATAACGTTGAAAAACAAGCCACTTAACTCGTCCCACCTTATTTGAATATTTGATAGAGAACGGATCATTTAACGTAATAAACTTTCAGAATTGAACAATAATTTTCATATTGTACATTCTGTCCACATGAAAGTAATCAAAGTAATTAATATCTTTTCCGCACCAAAACAAATTATGGTGTCCATATGAAGATGTATTATGAGACCATCCGTACTGAGAAGAAAAGTTAGCTCACCAATTAAGAAAAACAATATCCTTATGAACAGTAACCTATCAATGCACTCTCACAAAAATCCCCTTATCAATAGTAACCTACCTATTGGGATGAGGACCTAGCCCAAGCGGTTAAGTCCCTTGACTTCCAACGGAAGATTGGAGGTTCGATTCCCACCGGCCCCCTATCCCTCCCTTTATTTCCCTTTGTAATTGTGTGGCATGGGCTCCCACCACCCCTTTCCAGGCCTTCAATGGCTCCTCCAAAAAAAATAGTAACCTACCTATTTCATCAACATTCACTTTCTGCACGCAATCCAATACACATTTCTAATGATCAATAATTTATCAATAACTCAAAATGTGTACAAGAAAAATTCTAAATATTTGATATTTTAAAACTACATGATGAGACGAATCTAACGAGATCCCACTTGACTATGTTTTTTTCTTATATAGATGTTGTAGAAGCATTAGTCAAGATTGAATAGTAAACAGTAGCAAAAGTCAATTCCTTTCACTATAAAAATGAAGAAATTATTAAAAATAAAAAATATAGTGCACTTTCAAAATATTAGAGAACCAAATTTGAGCGAAATTACGTTAGATAATTTAATTTCATTAATTATTATAGATAAAGAAAAATACCAAATAAAAGATGTAACAAAAACTGTATGGGTTAATAGTTGAATAATAAACAGTAGCAAAACCCAATCCCTTTTCACTATAAAAATGAATGAATTTTTTTTTAAAAAAAAACATAATGCACTTTCAAAATATAGGAGAACCAAATTCGAACAAAATTCACATTAGATAATTTAATTTCATTAATTATTATAGATAAAGTATACTACCAAATAAAGGATAACAAAAACTTTATGGGTTGATATTATATTTATTCTTTAAACATAATTTCAATATTTTGTTATTATTTTTAACCAATACTTTATTAATTGAAATTATAGATAAAGAATGTATTGTAAATTATTAATAAGTACTTTATAGATTGATATTATATTCATTAATGAATAGCAAATATTTGTATTAGATAAATTAACTAAATTAGATAAATTGTAATACGACAATAAGTTGATGAAACTATAGTCATTTTAATTTTTCAACGGATTAATTTACAAGAATATTTCTTATATTTTTATAATTTAATTTGGAAATCTACATCTTTATGAGATTTCAAATATCTCAACTCTTTAGGGTGAATCAATATCAATAATCAATTATCAAGTACAATACAATTTCACGTACTTTTTTGTCAATGTATGACATTAGAGTCGTGAGTAGAAATATTTTTATCTTTTTTTTTTTCATTTTTTTGTCCTTTCAACTATTGTTTGTAGTATAAGTATTTTTTAAGACACTAATATATAAATATTGGTAATGACAAATGTTGGTCGATTTCCATGCAATGTATAGATGTAGTCATGTAATGCTTAAAATAGTTTAAGGAGGTTGGGGAATGTAATCGACATAATAAAATTGAACAATTTTATTTATTAAAAATTGAATAATTTTATTTATATTATCCATAATTTCCGCCCATTGGGCGAGGGAAATACTAGTAGTAATAATAATAATAATAATAATAATAATAATAATAATAATAATAATAATAATAATAATAATAACTCCTCACGTGCGGCACACCAGTTAAGAAATTAACAATAAAAATGTAATCCTAGATTTATTTATGAAAAATAATTTGGTGACCTTAAAGTTTGCCAACGGTGATATTTAACGAAATTATTTGGCTCATCTTGTTAAGCTATTCGTTTGAGGATTCAATTTGAACTTGAGAAAATAAAATATAAACTCATCAGGTCCGTATCGAATAATTTTAATGTAACATTGAGTTAAATATCGAGCATTGATTTAAAATGCTCAAAAACTTGTCGAGCGAGTAACTTGATAACATTTTTTTAAAATGTATATTTATTTTTTCTTTATCTATTGATTATATTTTGAATGAATATAAACCGCGAATCAAGCTAAAAAAGCTCAACTTCGAATATCAACACATTTTTATGAGTTTGATCGAGACTTTGAGTACAAAATTAATACTTCCTCCGTCTCAGTTTGATTGTTACGTTTGACTTTTTGGCACTATTCACTGTTTAAGTTTGATTCGAATTTTTATCATAATCTATATATTATTAAAACCATTAGTGGTCAACCAAGTCAACATTTAATGTGGTGTCTCCATTCTAAATTTCCAATTTTCTTAGATTTTTGAATTTTCTATTAATTAAATTTAGATTTTTGTATTTGTTATTTATTTACTATTTATTTATGTCAAAATATTTATTGAATTGGATTTGGAAATCCTCATTTCCATTTTTAAAAAGATATGAAATTTTTAATTTATATGGAATTCCCACCATTACCAATTTTAAAATATTTGAAATTTGAAATTTTGTATTTATTTATATTAGATTTTGATTGATTTATTTATTTATATTAGATTTTTGCACTTTTTATTCCAACAATTTTTATTTTTACACAATTTTTAGTTTTTAAAAGATATAAAATTTTTAACTTATATGGAATTCCTACAATTTTTAGCTTTTAAAAGATTTCAAAATTCAATTTTGTATTTATTTATTTATTTATTTTAGATTTTAGATTTTTGCCTTTTATTATTATTTTAGATTTTTGTATTATTTATTTATTTATTTTAGATTTTGCATTTTCTATTCACATAATTTTCAATTTTAAAAAGATATGGATTTTTAATTTATATGAAATCAAGATATGGTTTGACACATTGTTATTAATTGGTTATTTTTTTATTCGAAATTCCAAAAAAGAAAAGTGAGACATAAATAATGGGATGGAATTAATATTATTTATTTTAGTTACATTAAAAAATAAAAAGAAAAACTTAAATAGGCTATCAGAGGGTTGTAATTTCCATTTTTGGACCATGAGACGATTTGAACAACATGCTATCCGCTTTGGTCCTTTTTATGGGTCTGACAGCCTTGTAGTGGCTCAAAATTGTAAAGGAAAATATAATGGCTAAAATATGAAAATTGATCATTCTGATGGCCTAAAAAAATTATTATCTCTGAAAATAATTCAAAACGATTATATTTTTTTAAGGGAAATTTGAAAATTCATATTCTTTGGATAATTGGTTTAAAGTAAATTAATTATTTTCATAAAGCATATTATAAATAAAAGAATCTGATGTATAAAGAATTATTGGGAGTGCGAATAGATCCATCAGTAAATTAAGGAAAATTTTATGTCTTTATTAATCTATTTTTTAAGAAATAATTCATTAGTCTATAGTTTAACAGATTTGTAATTGACGGAATAACAAATATAAATATAGCTTTATTAGGAATTGAAAGGCTAATTGCTACAAATTGTATAAGTTTGAAAATTTTATCTAGAATGCGGATACTGAATAAAGTTTTAACGTCTGAAACATATAATCTATTGATACTAGAAAAGACATATTATAATAAGGAAGAAATGAAGGCAGGTCATGTTAAGCTATTATCTTTCTTGATTGATGAACACAATAATGTTTATGATAAAATAATGTCTGTAGTTGATAGTGATGATGTTTGATTTTTTTCTTAACGTGGTGGAAATGATAAGACATTTATCAATAATTTATCTAGAAAACATTATGTATAGCCCTTCGTGGAAGAGGTGATATGGTGCTGCCTGTAGCATCCAGTGGAATAGCATCCAGTGGACTGCATATTCTAAATTTAGTATTCAACTAGATTGTGACGAGAATTCTACCTCAAAAAACTTACTCCATAAAATTACTTAATCTCTCTTCTCAACAAAACAAAACTCATTATTTGGGATGAAAATTCTTAAATGGTATAATGATTATGAGCAAGTCTGAATTAACCAAATTCTCCATTTGATTTCAAAGGAAAAATTTCTCATCTCACAGTTTGTTCTACTATGATTATTAAAAAAAAACTCAATGTCAATTTTTAAAGAAAGTTGGTCTTTATTTTCAAAACAAGTTTTTACCCGTGTCAGTGATATGTTGCAATATCTCGTGTCATTGGAAAGAGAGGATTCGAAGTAATATGTAATTAAGATGGATTAACATAAGATACTACAAGAAATATTATTTACAATGAAAATTATATGTGACAGAATTTGCACAATGAATATTTCATATGCGCGATGGTAATTGGTAAAATATACGCGATGGTAATTGATCTTGGAGATGTACAATTAGATGTGACATTTCCAGATGATAATTTTATAAAATATACGGAAGAATACAGAGGTATTTGTTCAGAGTACTTATGCAAATATGAACTGCAGCACTTCAAATCCAGATATTTATTAAAGATTATGTTATACTAACCCATACCAATGATTGCTCATGCGATCAATGATTACATCATGGAACATATATCTGCAAATAAAAATGTATGTATATATATATCAATTCTAACAATATTTATCAAGATGATAAAAGCATCAGTAAAGCCAATGAATTATTTTCACTGGAATATCTAAACACAATCAATTATTCTGGATTACCAAAAAATATAGTTGAATGAAGGTTGCATAATCATGCATCTTAGGGATATAGATCAATCAAATAAATTATGCAACGGAAGTAGGTTGATCGTGACTATGATGCAGAACCATATAATTGAGGTTAAACTAATTTTTGAGAAACCATGAAAATAGAAAATTCTTGATTGGTAGAATAACTATGAGCCTATCTGATCTAATCAAATTCCCCATTCGATTTCAGATGAGAAAATTCTCACTCGCGGTTTATTTTGCATGATTATAAACAAAAGTCAATGTCAATCTTTAAAAAATATTGGACTTTTATCTTCCAAAATCAGTTTTTAGCCATTAACAGTTATGTTGCAATATTTCGTGTCACTAGCAAGATGTGACTTAAAGTATTAATATATAATTAAGAATGATTAACTCAACATATCATAAGAAATTTTTACAATGAAATTTATATATGACAAAAAATTTGCAAAATTGATACTTGATGTAGGTGATGGTAAAGTTGTTATTGATTTTGGAGATGTACAATCAGTTGTGGCATTTCCAGATGATATTCTTATAAACTCTACGGGTGATCCTATAACGGCAATTTTTTATAGTACATATACAAATATAAACTGCACCACTTCTAATACAGACATTTTTAAGGATAGTGCTCCAATAAGATTTTCAACAATGAAAATTTTCAGCAAATTGTGGAGGAATTTTTCATATTATGCTTAATACTTATATTTAAATTTTGTTTTATTTTAATTTAAATTTCAAATTAAATAAAAATATTATTTTAATAATTATTTTTGTTGATATGTTAGGTTTGTACCGGACAAGCCACAGAAGCTAAAGAAGACGACATAATATGATTTCTTTGTTACTTTTAAAAATATTTAAATTATATTATTATATACTCCTCTTTCGAATCTATATAAAATCATTACATATTTTTCATTACTCAAAATACAATTTATTATTAATTTGTATAATATAAATATAAATATTGTATAAAATATATAAATATGCCCGTCGAGTCTCGACGGGTTACTTGCTAGTTATGTAAGAAAAAACATAGTCAAGTGAGATCTTGTTAGATTCGTCTAATCTTGTAATTTTAGAATATCAAATTTTTATAATTTTTTATCGTACACAATTTAAGTTATTATTAACCATTTAAAATATGTATCGGCATACGTGTCAGGTGAGTCCGTAACAATTATAATGAGACGAAGGTAGTATTTATTCAAGCTCAAGTTCGAATATCAACACATTTTCTACTCGTTTCGGGCTGCACTTGTTGACAACCCTACATGTTATTTTAGGATATACCGATTTATATACTAGTTACTTAGGCCATCTCCAACAACAAACTTTATTTTCCAGTCAACTCTACTTTATTTCCCAGTCCAGTTTACAGTTTTTCATTTTTCATCTCCAACAGTCAACTCTAAATTCCTCTCTATTTAAGCATATTCTATTTTGATTCTTTTTACTATCTATTCATTTATTTTTTTATATAATATATTTTATTTATTGAAACATAATCTACTTAATTTAGTAATTAAAATTTTATTAAAATACAATTATTAAATTAAAATTATTAAAATTAAAAATTTTATTTTCTGAACGGTAAGATAAAATTTTCTTCTAATTTAAGTAATTTTTAAAATTTAAAAATCAATAGCAAAATATAAGTATGAAAATTAGAAGAAGAAAAAAAAAAAAAAAAAAAAGAAAGAAGATAGCGTAGCTACAGTGCCCCGCTACAATTAGCGGGGCACTGTTCATTCAACCATAATTTGCCGTCGAGTCTACCGTTTGCCGTCAACCATTGGAGCAAGTCTGCACGCTATTTTGCTGTCCACCTTTATTTTGCAGGAGCTGTTGGAGAAGCTCTTACTCTCTCCGTTCCAGTTAATGTGTATTGTTTGCCTTTTCGATAATGTTCATTATTCAGTTTTGACTCAATTATTTACAAGTATATATTTGGAAAAAATAGTCGAATTGGGTTTTGTTAGAATCCTATAATCATGTAGTTTTTTAATATAGAAATTGTATATATTTTGAGATATTAACGAGTACAAAATTATATTAAATTGTGTGCAGAAGTCAAACAAGACTATTTAAATAAAATCGATAGAGTATTTTTTTTATTTAATAAATATGTAAAGTGAATAGATTTTGAACAAGTTACAAACCATAGCCGAAGTGTCACTGTGTCAGTCAATCACTCCTTAACAAACACCTCCTATTTAAGTAGTGTTCTGAATACACCCATTAATTCCCATTCAGGTTAAATTTCCTTACAAATTAAATTTCAAGTATGGCAGCCAGAGTTGATCCCAACATTGACCCCTATGGTATCCTCGGCCTCACCAAAAACCCCGACGGCTCCGTCTCCCGTCTCCCGCCGCGCGATCCCTTCCCGCCGTCTCCAAACTCCGATCCCGACAATCCAATCTCTGTCCTATCCAAGGACATCATCATCAATCCAGACACCGGGACTTGGGCTCGAGTTTTCCTTCCCCGCCTGGCCCCACCAACCAAAAAACTGCCCCTCATCGTGTACTTCCACGGCGGCGGCTTCGTCATCTGCAGCCCCGCCTTGGAGCTATTCCATCGCTTCTGCTGCGAGATCGCCCAGGAAATCCCGGCGGTAATCGTCTCCGTCGGGTACCGCCTCGGTCCGGAGCACCGGCTCCCCGCGGCCTACGAAAACGGCATGGAGGTGCTCCACTGGATCAAATCCACCGCCGACGAGTGGGTGGCGGAGCGGGCGGACCTGTCCAGCTGTTTCCTGATGGGATCAAGTGCGGGAGCCAACTTGGCGTACCAAGTGGCGTTGCGCATGATCCCCACCCTTGATGATTCCCTGCCGGTGAAGATCCGAGGGCTGATACTGCACCAGGTGTTCATCGGCGGCGATGAGCGGACGCCGTCGGAAATTCGATTAATCAAGAACGCAGTGATGCCTCTGGGTTTGACGGATCTAATGTGGGAGTTGGCATTGCCTGTGGGCCCGATCGGGACCACGAGTACTGTAATCTAACGGCTGGTATTAAACCGGATGTGGTGGATATGTTGAGAGATCAACGGTGGAAGGTGCTGGCGTCGGGATTTGAAGGGGACATACTAATCGACCGGCAGAAGGAACTGGCCGGAAAGTTGAAGGAGAAGGGGATAGAGGTGGTTGAGTATTTTAAAGAGGGTGGATTCCATGGATTCGAGTTCGCTGATAAAGCAATGGCTCAGATTTTTTACAGTGCTGTCAAAGATTTCGTGCTCTTGTAATTTGCTAGCCAGGGTTGGGTGTGAGAATGTGTAATTTGTAATGTTTAATTTTGATCAGCGTTTTTAATTTTGTCCTCAAATCGCTTTCTCATCTCAAAAAACTATTATATTTATATAAAAGTTTTAACTAATGATTTAATAAATTCAAATATTTACTAATTTCAACATATAGATTATATCTAAAATTTAATTAACTAAATTATTCTTAGGTGCATGCATGCAACGATATACAAAGATATTATTTTTAGTGATACTTTTAGTAATGCCTAGATTTCACTGAAACTTGGGTTTGAAAATGTGAGAAGATGTTAAATTAAAAGCCCAACCATCAAAGCTTTCATTCAAGCTTATTTCCTGTCTTATTGAGCTCAAATCTCTTGCAGGATGCTCTGATAGGTCTTTAATTTGATGAATTGTAGGATTTTCACTTTTATTTTGGTAAAAAATTGCAATAAAAAAGTATACGATTTCAAGTCAAAACATCCCATAATCGAATTTTTGGGTCCAGGCTTCACCTATGAGTTACTGTTGATGCCTTTAGAATTGGTTTTATACTGAAGTTGAAAATGGTTTTAATTTTTTGGTGTAGTTTTTTCTCTGTGTGTGTGTAGGAAAATTGTTTTATTAGAGATGGAATTGGGTTAATTGAAGACGGAAATTGCTTTTTCATGCATGGTTTATATTGTAATTGTTTACATTAATTATTTTCTGTAAAATTAATTAAGCATTATGCTTATTAATTGGTTCATGAGTATTTTATTAAAGATTTACGCATTGATTGTGGTTATTAATATTGGTTTATTGAGAATGCTAAGATTTGTTTATATATATTGTGTCGGCATTAGGAATAATTTTGTTGATAATTAGTGGCTTTGTTGAAATTTGGAGTGATTTTGTTGAAGATGGAAACGTTTTGGATTTGTTTAAAACTAGTAGTTGATTTGAGTTGTGCGTTCAATGTTTAAATTATTTCGTTTTCTCTGCATGACGGGTACCGTGTTCAAAATTAAGATCATCAACCACAGGAGTCAGGACTCAGGACTCAGAAGGTGGTTGTGTGCGAATTGTCATCTTTACTTTTCAATCTAGAAAATAGGACACTATTGTTTTGTGTATTTTTCTTTCAAATAATAGGTATGCAAAAAGTGATCCTATTAATTTCCTTTTGTTGAAAAGTATTATATTGTGGGTGAATGTCTGACAATTTTGAAGAAGAAATAAAATTGTATTTGTCTATTTGTATTGATTTGAATTACTGTAGGCTGACTGATCAAATATATAGTCCTATAAATACCATGCGCTCTTAATGAAATGGAGCATGCATTAATTGATTCCACAGACTCTTTCGTCCACTATCCTCTCTCTACTTTATTGCTCTTCATTCCAATCGTCATTTGCTATTATATACTATCTCCGTTCCTTTTTAATTGCCACGGACCCACATTTCACGCAATCCAATATACATTTTCAATCATCAATAACTCAAATTGCGTACAAGTAAAAATTATGAAACTTTAATATTCTAAATCTATGCGATTAGACGAATCTAACAAGATCTCACTTGACTATTTTTTGTTCTATATAACTGTATTAAAAAGTCGAATCAAAGTTACTCAATGAACAGTAACAAAACTCATACCGTGTCAAATAAAAAGGAACGGAGCTAAATAAATATCATATATATTTACACATACAAGTGATATATATAAATATTGTCACTAATAGGATATATATATATATAGTTGTTATAAATTCTACAACACATTATTAGCACGAGGAGACTCTGCCCAGCTTACCAGAATTTGAGGTATAATTTTTATTCCAAAATTTTCAATAAGATTATGGCTAACCTTGCAAAGCAGGAATTTGCTCCCTTAACCGTTGAAGGAAGCAATTATATGTCCTGGGCCTGAGATGTGAAAATGCATCTCACTTCAATGGGTCTGGAAGATACTATTGCTGAAGGCAAAAATCCCAGCCATCAAAATCAGGCAAAAGCCATGATTTTCTTGTGCCATCATATCGAAGAGGCACTTAAAATGGAGTACGTGACTGTGGAATCCCCACTGGCGTTGTGGGAAAAGTTGAAAGAAAGATATGATAATCTTAAAAAGACGGTGCTTCCAAAAGCCCGTGATGACTGGACAAACCTGAGGCTTCAGGACTTCAAAACAGTCCGGGAATATAATTCCACTGTGTTCAAAATTACGGCCCAATTGCAATTATGTGGGCAAAAGATTTCTGAAGAAGAAATGCTTGAAAAAACGTATTCTACGTTTCATGCTAAAAACTCAGTATTGAGTGAGCAATACCGTCAAAAAGGTTTTCAGAGATATTCTGATCTTATCACCTGCTTATTATTGGCTGAACAAAACAGCATATTGCTGTTGAGAAATCATGAATCTAAGCCTGCAGGTGCAAAACCGTTCCCTAAGGTGAACGCGGCTCAATCATCGAAACATGTGCGTGATCATGGGCACTTTAAAAATCAAAATGATGATCGTGGCTAAAATCGGTATCACAATCGAGGCAGAGGTGAATCATCTCGTCAAAATAATTATAAAAATAAGCCCCGATTTGAGCAAAATCGTAGATATGATACCAGAAGGCCTTACAAACCACAACAAAGAAATTGCAAGAAAGCACAAACAAAATGATGAAATCTGTGATTGTTGTGGAATTAAAGGCCATCCGGCTCAGACATGCCACACAGCTAAACACTTAGCTGAAGTGTATCAGGCCTCGAAACGAAAAGAACGACAAGGTGTTGAATCACACCATAATGCCCACGATGATACATATGATATATTAAATGATAATATCACGCACCTGGAAGCTGATGATTTTATTGAGCTAGATACTGTTACAAAATAATATATTATATAGCTATATATATATTTTGTACTTATCTTTTATAATTCTTGTTTATTATAAATAATGATACATTGTACTTCTCTTTTATTACACATGTATAATATACATATGTTTTGCATTAATGATATTTATATTGATATTTGATTACCTTCTTATATTCTTGTAAAGAAATGGATGCTGAAAATTCAAAAGTCGGAGATAATATCTGTCTCATTGACAGTGCAACAACGCATTGCATTTTGAAAAGCAAAAGCTATTTCTCCAATTTAAAATTAGAAAAGACCGCAGTGAAAACTATAAGCGGTAATGCAAAATGCATTGAAGGCTCCGGTAGAGCTGTTATATTTCTCCCTGAAGGGACAAAAATGGCGATTGAAAATGCCTTGTTCTCACGCAAAGCTCGAAGAAATTTACTGAGCTTCAATAATATTCGAAAAAATGGATATCACATTGAAACTTCAAAAGAGGCAGATCACGAGTATCTTTTGATAACTCGAATTGAAAATGGCAAAAAATTTGTGAACGAAAAATTGCCATGTTACTCCTCTAGCTTATACTATACAAAAATATGTGCAGCAGAAATACATAACCTAGTAGGCTTGAAAGCTACTAGTGAATTTATTACCTGGCACGATAGACTTGGGCATCCTGGCAGTGTAATGCTGAGGCGAATTATTGAAAATTCAAATGGCCATACATTGAAAAGGAAAATGATATTGAACCCAAATGAATTCAATTGTGCAGCCTGTTCACAAGGGAAATTGATAACCAGACCATCTCCAGTAAAAGTGGGAATTGAATCCCTTACATTCCTAGAAAGAATTCAAGGCGATATATTTGGACCTATTGATCCACCGTGTGGACCTTTCAAGTACTTTATGGTACTAATTGATGCGTCATTATGTTGGTCACACGTTTGTTTATTATCAACTCGCAATTTGGCGTTCGCAAGATTGCTTGCACAAATTATAAAATTGCGAGCACAGTTTCCAGATCATCCGATAAAGAAAATACGCCTTAATAATGCTGGAGAATATACATCACATGCATTTGATGATTTCTGCATGTCAATTGGAATTACTGTTGAACACCCTGTGCCTCATGTGCACACGCAAAATGGTCTGACAGAATCATTTATTAAGCGATTGCAATTAATTGCAAGGCCCTTGTTAATGAAATCAAAACTCCCTGTTTCTGCTTGGGGACATGCTATATTGCATGCAACAACACTTGTGAAAATAAGGCCGACAAGCTATCATAGTTACTCCCCTACACAAATTGTGTTTGGAAACGAGCTCAATATATCCCACTTGCGAATTTTTTAGTGTGCGGTTTATGTACCAATTGCGCCACCACAACGTACAAAAATGGGACCTCAAAGAAGGTTGGGCATATATGTCGGGTATGAATCACCCTCGATTATTAAATATATTGAGTCAAAAATGAATAATTTATTTACTGCAAGATTTACAGACTGTCATTTTGATGAAACTCAATTCCCGACATTAGGGGGAGGAAAAGATCAACTGAAAAAGGAGATATCTTGCCAAAGTCCATTTGATTTC
The DNA here is from genome assembly GCA_030278955.1 of Hygrophila difformis. Lineage (NCBI taxonomy): Eukaryota > Viridiplantae > Streptophyta > Magnoliopsida > Lamiales > Acanthaceae > Hygrophila > Hygrophila difformis. The sequence goes on from JAOANR010000004.1 coordinate 37,516,783, forward strand.
CTTGATCCTCGAACAAGGCAATGGGAACTTGAAGTTCAAAGAATTGTGCATTTGCAGGAAATTGCAAATCAACTACCCGATGCTTTTAATGATGCTGCTAAAGTCACAAAATCATATATAAATGATGCAGCAAATGCACCAGCTAATATAAATGTCCCAGAAGGGCATATTCCGAGTGCAAATGAACCTACTGCATGTCTGAAGCGCGGTAGGCCTTTGGGTTCCAAGGATAAAAATCCACGAAAGAAGAAAAAATTATCCATATGGGTGATAAATCAATCACCGATGACACTCCCGAAGGAGAAATTGATTCAACTCCCGAAATGGTTGAACCTGAAAATATTCACCCAGATGAAAATGAAATTATTGAAACTTCTTTCAATTATATCAATACCGGGAAATGTTGGAACCGAAAAGAAACAAACGTTGATAATGTGTTTGCATACAACGTTGCACTCGATGTAATGGAAAATAACAAGGATCCTGAACCAAGATCAGTTGAAGAATGTCGGAAAAGAAATGATTGGCCAAAATGGAAAGATGCGATTCAGTCTGAACTAGATTCACTGAATAAACGTAAAGTATTCGGCCCAATCGTCTAAACACTGAAAAATGTGAAGCCTGTTGGCTACAGATGGGTGTTTGTGAGAAAAAGAAATGAAAATAATGAAATTGCCAAATATAAGGCAAGGCTTGTAGCCCAAGGTTTTTCACAAAGACCGGGAATTGATTTTGAGGAAACATATTCCCTGGTTATGGATGGAATAACATTCAGGTATCTAATGAGCCTAGCAGTACGAGAAAATCTTGAAATGAGGCTGATGGATGTTGTTACTACATATTTATATGGCTCATTGGAAAATGATATTTATATGAAAATACCTGAAGGGTTTAAGTTACCTGAGTCTTGCAACTCAAAACCCAGAGAAATTATTCCATCAAATTACAAAAATCGTTGTATGGGCTCAAGCAATCTGGCCGAATATGGTATAACCACCTCAGTGAAAGTTTGATAAAGGAAGGTTATACAAATGACCCTTTCAGTCCTTGTGTATTTATAAAGACAAATGGATCAGAATTTGTAATCGTCGCTGTCTATGTTGACGATTTAAATCTATTTGGAACTCCTGAAGAGTTGAAAAGGGCAGTTGAATATCTGAAAAAGGAGTTCGAAATCAAGGATTTCGGAAAAACAAAATTTTGCCTTGGCCTACAAATTGAGTATTTGGAAAAGGGCATATTTGTTCATCAATCAGCTTATACCAAAAGGTATTGAAGCAATTTCGAATGGATTACGCACATCCGCTAAGTAATCCAATGGTCGTTCGGGCACTTGATCCTGCAAAGGATCCATTTAGACCAAAAGAAGATAATGAAGAGCAACTTGGTCCAGAAATGCCTTATTTAAGCGCAATTGGCGCGTTGATGTATCTTGCAAATAACACGTGACCTGATATCGCGTTTGCAGTCAATTTACTTGCAAGATTTAGTTCTTGCCCTACTCAACGACATTGGAAAGGCATAAAGCACATCTTTCGTTATCTTCAAGAAACCATTGATCTTGGGTTGTTCTACCCAAAAGATTCTCGACATGAGTTAATCGGCTATGCCGATGAAGGTTATTTATCAGACCCACACAAAGCTAAATCTCAGACAGGCTATGTCTTTACTTGTGGCGAAACTGCCATTTTTTGGAGGTGAATGAAGCAGACTCTAACTGCTACTTCTTCTAATCATGCCGAAATATTAGCAATCCATGAAGCAAGTCGAGAATATTTTTGGTTGAGGTCAATGACTCAACATATATTGAAGAGTTGTGGTTTAATCATTGAATCACAAATGCCCCCAATAATTTTATTTGAAGACAATTCGGCTTGTATAGTCCAGTTGAAAGGGGGTTATATCAAAGGAGATAGAACGATGCACATTTCACCAAAATTCTTCTATACTCATGATCTTCAAAAGAATGGTGAAATCGATGTGCAACAAATTCTATCAGAAAATAATTTAGCGGATCTATTTACCAAGGCATTGCTGACTACGACATTCGAGAAGCTCGTGAAGAAAATCGGAATGCGGCGACTTCGAGATTTAAAATGATGTCCAAATCGGGGGAGCAATGAATACATAAATATTGTACTCTTTTTCCTTCACTAGGATTTTTTTCTCATTGGGTTTTTTCCTAGTAAGGTTTTAACGAGACATATTCTTTGTATTGACGACATTCAAGGGGGAGTGTCGAAAAGTATTATATTGTGCGTGAATGTCTGATAATTTTGAAGAAGAAGCAAAATTGTATTTGTCTATTTATTGATTTGAATTATTGTAGGCTGACTGATCAAACATATAGTCCTATAAATACCATGCGCTCTTAATGAAATGGAGTATGCATTAATTGATTCCACAGACTCTTTCGTCAACTGTCCTCTCTCTACTTTATTGCTCTTCATTCCAATCATCCTTTGCTATTATATATCTAAATAAATATCATATATATATTTACACATACAAGTGATATACATAAATATTGTCACTAATAGGATATATATATATCTATTTATATGTGTGACATCCCCAATTGAAATACCATTTTGCCCTTTGGTTTCAAAAAATTTACATTCCATGTTTGACCCTCATTTCTCCTGTATTAGGGCATTTCTATGGTCGATCTCCCTATTATCTGCCTAATTCGAGATTTGGGATTTGGAGCGGTGAACGCCCGGGGCTCTCCAATTGGATTTGCAGAGGAAATCACCGCCGGCCGCGTCGCCTAACTGCATATCGACGCCGTTTGAGTGGAGAAGAAGGAGCAAATGTATGGGTTTTATTTCGATTTCGTTCATTTTTCCCGATTCCCCATTTCTTGTTATGATCGGCCGGAAATCCGCGCCGCGAAGGGGGCTTGGCGGGGTGACATTGGGGCGGCGGCGGGAGGAGGAGAACCCGCCGGTCCTCAGGCGACGTTGGGGCGGCGTCGGAGAGCAGCAAGCCGATTGGCAGCGCCGGTGAGCACGAACGCTGCTGCTGCGCTGATCACCGGCTATGGGCTCCCCTCCTACGAGGGTGATGGTGGGTGAGGCAATGTTCTGTGGCGGTGGTGGTGGTGTTTTCGTTGCATAGGTGTTTTGAACTTTGTGGATTTTAGGCTAAATTTTTCTTTTTCTTGTATTGTGGTGATTTTTGCCTTAATTGTTAGTTTTCTTTGTGTACAGTAATTCCGTTTATCTCAGTATCAGGTTTAACCTTCAATTTTGGTATTTTAGGTTTGTTGCTGGTTCTTCTTCTGGATTTTCTGTGTTGCTGCTTCTTGTTGGAATCAATGAAAGATCTCCACATTGTTGGTAAGACAGAAGGCGTTGATTCTATACTCAATTCTCAGTTATATTCGAGCATTTATACTTAATTTCTTCACTATAGTAAAATGGTATCTTTACAAATTTAATTGAAGCCTAATTTATTGTCTACTTCTACTTTCTCGCTTTTTAAAATCTTGCTTTCAGTGTTTCTATTGTGAATTATACTTTTTGAAAACATTTATGAATCTGTAGCAATAGTATTGCCTTTGAAGTTATTTCTGTCTTGGAGAATCTTAACAACACATTTGACACTCAAATCCTTGTGTCATTATTGTTCTGCGTACTTTTGTTCCATTTGTAAATGAACAAAGGGAAATGTTTACTAAACTAGTTTCTTGCTACATAGGTAGGTATCTGCTGCTATAAGTGTTTTTAAAGTACAAAAATTTAATTTGAGATGATCTTATACTCTGACTTAATGGTGATTCTTACAGCACTTTTGTTGGTGTTGCACCTTCAATCTATTTTGTTCCTGCATATGGTTTCAGTTATACTCTATACTATTTTATTCTTTGTAGCGATATCTGTTTCGCAAGAAATAGGGCATCCGGGATATGTGCTTGTTATCTCTATATAAAGATTTAATTTATAAGGTTGTTTCCCAATTTTACAGCCAAAATTAAAATATTTCCTGATCTTTTGAGGTGTACATGTTACTGGTTTATACCAATTCGTACTTAATTAATGCTCTGCTTATGCTTTTGATTTCTTGTTTCTCATAGTTATTACAGCCTCTTAAGTCATTGGGTGGAATTTTATACTAATATTCTTGGAATTAGATGTGTTTGTCTGAGTCTTGTTTTTTGGTTGGGAGTTGTGTCAATCGAGTAATGGGATTAGATGGTTGAAGCCTGAAGGAATCAAATATTAACGAAACGGCCAGAATGGTATCTGTGCAATTATGCATTTGGTAGTGTGAAATTCAAATATGGTGGTTTCTTGAGTGCTAGATACACTATACTTTTTTATTTCTGGTTCTTATTTATAATTCTTTATTTATTCAATTTCCTGTCCCATTGGATAAGGCGGCCAACTTCCTGACCCTGCCAATTCTGTACATGTTAAGATCAATAAGTGAGGAGCAACTTATTTCCGTTTTGTGTGTGTGTGTTTTCTTGTTGCTGTTACATTGATCTCCTTCTGTACTGGATAACATCGGCTACCAATAAGAATCATATTACATATTTTGCGGCAATCAGTAATAAATATGACTGGAAACATTAATCTCATCACATTACATATTTTGCAGGACCAAACACAATCACCTCATGTTTATCATTATAGTTAAGTTTTGATTAGGGATGTTATTTGAGCCGCTCTGATGATGAACCACAGCTTTTGGAAACATTAATTTTCTTTTTCAAATTATTATTGAAGTCTTGAGTGCGAATCTGGTGGTAGCAAAGGCCACACATCGGATTGTTGCAAGTTAAGGTTGGTTGCTTTGATCACTCAGTTATAAATATCAATATTCCATTGTTCATTTGTTGTATACTCATGTAGATTTTTTGAAAAGAAAACCAAGGAGAATTCCATGGTCAAAAGATTCATCTCCAAGGGGATTTTATCTGAAAATGCAGAACCCAACAACTACCCAACGGAAGGATCAAAAAAATGGTGGAGAAAAGGATGATTCGAGAAAGAATTGGACAACGGTGAGAGAAGTAATGATGAAAACAATGATATTGGCCTAGAGGTTGCATCAATCGAGGTTGCATCAATCGAGGTTGCATCAACCAGAGAACTACAGTTGTATGATGCAATTGGTTTAGATGGAGACAACGGATATGTTTATGAACCTGGTGAACAGATAATTGAATCCAAAAAACCAGATAGAATGAATGACCATGAGAGAGGTCAGTTGAATCCCAAAAAGCAGATAGAATCACCATAAGCAAGCCAAGTGGATTTTCTTCTGTAGGTTTATTTTGATTTTAGACTTTGCTTATGTTTTCTTTTTGGGTTTTTAAGTTTATGGTGGATGGTTTTCTTCTCATGGACATGTTTTCTGCTTTACTTTAATGTTCTTGTTTAGAGTAACAAGTTTTGTGATATGTGCATAACATCTGGTTGCTTTGCTAGATTGGGATTTACTTGCGTGTCCTTATTTATGTGGTTTTGATATTTTTTTCAACACGGATTTGCAGTTGAAAATAGAAATTGAAAAAGGAAAAAGGGAATTTATTTAATATCCGTTGCCCGTAGATTTTGACTTTTCAATATATAAAATCTTAATTCATTTTTTAATAATTGTGATTGTAATTGTGTAGGACGAGGAACTGAACAAAAGGGGAGCACATAATATTGAAGAGCATCCCAAGCAAAACATCAAAGTGGTTTGGTAGCCGATGTTATCCAGTGTTTGCAGAGTAATCTTTGAAGGCAACAAAAGGGAAGAAAGATGAATATTAGATCATGTTTAGTCTTTTAAATTTACGCCTTGTACAAGTAATTTTTCACCATTGAATTTATTTGGTTGAAAAGTATTCTTTCTAATCGTCTATTCAATAGTTTCTTTGTTTTATTTTTTTATTTTTGCGGATTGAAATTTTTGAGTAAACTCTAAGGAATTTGTGTTGCTCTAAATAAAAATGGATTAGATTTCAGTACCATGAGAAGTACTTCAATTATAGCCACTTCAATTATAGTCACAAATGCTTTTGGTAATGTTTTCTGTACTCTTAACCTTTTAATAACAGCTTCAGTAACTTTAGCACTTTAGACAAGTGCGGGCATAGCCCGCGCTAAACGAGCACTAGTATATATATATATATATATATATATATATATATTGTTGTTATAAATTCTACAACACCTTTTTGGTGAAACCGGGTATCCCCAGGCCACATTGGACCCAAGACTAATCCATCGAGGATCTGCAGGGGCAATTAAGGGCGCCTCTCCCAAAGCAGTTTTTTGCATACACAAGGCTCGAACCCGAGACCTTGCTTAAGCGACTAGAGCCCCCATCCACTCAAGCCAACTGCTGTTGGTTACAACACCTTTGTGTTTCTAGAAATGTTTAATTATTTTTTGTGGAATATATTTTTCGAATTTTCGTTAGTGCACCAGCCAACACATAAGGTTAAAAAAAAAAATTGTACTAGTATTTGATAACATCTCAAACTTCGATCAATGCATCACTGTTATAGTAGGAGACGACAATGCAAGGAATAGTACGTTTTGGAAAACTTTTGACTGATCTAGCCGCCCAAATTGACTACATGTCCATACATCTTCTGGATGTTCTTAATTTTCATGAATAAATTGTCCGAACCACATACCCATTGTTGCGTCCTCAATTCCTCCACACAATCTTCAAACCGCACATTATTAGCCGATCGAGAAATATGTCTTTTTAACAATGTATCAGAAATTGATCCGAACAACAACATTAACACCTGGGCTCGTATAGATCTACCTGCTGTCCAGACCACAACCAACTTGCCATTACAAGTTTACTTTCATGGAGGCGGATTTGTCACCGGCAGTGCAACCTCAACAATATTACATGAGTTTTGCAACGAAGTCGCGGTAGAAATCCAGACAGTGATCGTGTCCGTGGTCTATCGTTCCGTGCTAGAGCACCAACTTCCTGCCGCCGATGATGACTGCATGGAAGCCTTACTTTGGATTAGGGAGTCCAGCGATGGGTGGTTGGGTGCCAACCATGTTGATTTTTCTAGGTGTTATTTGATGGGGATAAGTGCGGGAACAAATATAGCGTGCAATGTCGGCCTACGTGCGACCTCCTTGATTGATGATCATATTCCTTTTAAGATCCAAGGGTTGATACCGCAGCAGCCATACATTGGCGGGGAGGACCGGACCGAGTCCGAGATCAAGTTGGCCGATCAGGAGATGTTACCACTTCATGTATCGGATAGGATGTGGGAATTAGCGTTCCCGTTGGTGCTAATCGTGATCGCGAGTATTGTAATCCAATGGTGGGCATGGGATCATCGGCCCATCTACTGGAGAAGGTGAAAGATCAATGGTGGAGAGTGGTTGTCTATGGATGGTATGGAGACTTGTTGGTTGATTGACAAGTCGAACTTGTGGGGATAGATAAGTTGGAAGGGAAAGGAATTGATGTTGTCAGTATATAAGTTTAGTGAGGATGGGTATATATGTTCAATGTGTTTTGTCATCTAATTGATTTCTACGTTCATTTCCGTGGAGTGTATGTGATTTTGCCTGTCCGGTTCTACAGGAACAAATATAGGTGCATCAATATATAATACGAAAAAAAAAAACCTATGTCGTCCCATAATTTAAAAAAGTTTACAAAACAGTCCCACAAATATCAAATTATATGAATCAGTCCAATAAATACCATAATCTTCGCCCAACCCGTGCATGAACCCAATTTTTTCGCTAATCATCGCCGAACCCGTCTCATAACTACTCTAATCATCGCCGAACCCAACCCTCCATTAGGATACTTATGGGACGGGTTCGGCGAAAATTAAGGAAAAAACTGGATTCAGGACGGGTTCGTCTAATTCGATATTTATGGGATGGTTTTGGAAATTGAAAAAACTTATGCGATTACATGAGTTTTTATTCCATAAATAGTTGGATAAGTTATATATAAGGTGATTACGTGTTACAGCTCCTTAAAGAGTTTGTATATAAGACATTACAAAGAAACATCTAGCATCACAGAAAATATCTCTTATCACATTTTTTTTAGAAAAGATTTCCTTTATTCCACAAAAAACCAGACCATAATCAATATAGTCCTGGAATTGTACATACCCATCTTACACAAACAGACCACAACATACTAATACATCTTCAAACCTACTCGTCCCTACAGGAAGCCAACATAAAGCCAACGAACGACCACCAATACAGAATCACTCCACCTACACCTGCCGGCCCCGGATTACCGATCGAAGATCCATATGTATTTATTTTCCACCAACCCTTATCGGGTCGAATCCATACCAACCCTCGCCTCGGGCCATTATTTCTCTCCCTGACAGACTGTATCAATGCTATTGGAAATTGCCTCTCAAGATCCCTCAGACTGTATCCATTATCCAACTCTGCCACTTTCCACCACAAGCATGTCCTCCATTTTGTTTCTTCCACTGCCGCCCCTATGTCAATTGTTTTATCTTTGAACACGACCTTGTTTCTAAATTTTCATATCGCCCATATAATTGACAGACCTAGGATCGCCCAACCTTCCCTCCATAGATTACTCGGACATCCATTCAACCACCAGTCTACTAAGCCCTTTACTCTACCCGGAATAGCCCACTTAACTAGGGATGAAAACAGTACGGACACGGTCAGATAGTGTCGGATACAAATATTATCCATATTTTTTTGTCGAATTCGGTATCGAATACGGATGGGCCGGATACGAATACGGTTTGAATATTTCGGATTACGGATACGGTACGGATAAAGGACGGATATGTGATGGATACGGATTCAATCGGATACAGATTATCGGATATTTTTTATAATCTTTTTTGAAAATTTGATATTTTTTTATAATTATTAATAATTTTTTAATTATTAAATAATAATATATTAATATATTCGGATATCCATATTTAAAATCCGGATAATATCTTATCAATTTTTGGATATTCTCGGATACGGTCAGATATTTTCGGATACGAATACGAATGCGGATATTAAAATACGTATTCGGATTCGGATACGAATATCGAAATATCCGGCTGAATATTCGAAAACAGATTCGGATTCGAATGTAATCGGATACGGCATCGGATCGGTCAGATATTTACCGTACCGCTTTCATCCCTACCTATGGCTATATGAGGCCTACATTATGGCCATGGATGCCCAAATAAGGACGGTAAGGGAAATGGCCACATATTGTTTGAAGATGATCCAGTCGAAGCGTAGGCCTCCTGGAGCTGGAGCAATTCCATCATGGTTGTTGAGGCGGGCTACTAGCATCCAGTATCCCACGTAACAACCAATGAGCATCCAGAATTCAAGCTTCGGATCATTTAGCACAATTTCTGGCTTGTTTGACACTATTGCCATCGTCAACCCCACCGGAACGGGCGCGATCGTTCGCATAGCGTATAGTGCCTGCCTCGTCAGTGTATAAAGTAAACCCAAAATGCATGGGAGAAGTGGCCCACAGAAAGGAGGATTGGGAGGAGTGTTATTGGTAATTACGGTGGGATCGGAAGGAGTGTTTTTGGGAGTTTGGCCTATGGGTATATGAGGCCAACATTACGGGCATGGATGCTCAAATAAGGACGGTAAGGGAAATGGCCACATGTTTTTTGAAGACGATCCAGTAGAAGCGTAGGCCTCCTAGAGCTGGAGCTATTCCATCATGGTTGTTGAGGCGGGCTACTAGCATCTAGTATCCCACGTGACAACCAATGAGGATCTAGAATTCAAGCTTCAGATCTTTCAGCACAATTTCTGGCTTGTTTGACACTATCGCCATCGTCAACCCCACCGGAACGGACGCGATCATTCGCATAGCGTATAGTGCCTGCCTCGTCAGTGTATAAAGTAAACCCAAAAGGCATGGGAGAAGTGGCCCACAGAAAGGAGGATTGGGAGGAGTGTTATTGGTAATTACGGTGGGATCGGAATGAGTGTTATTGGGAGTTTGGGTAGGGATGAAAACGGTAAGGATACGGTCGGATAGTTCCGGATACAAATATTATCCTTTTTTTATCGAATTTGGTATCGAATACAGATGGGCCGGATACGAATACGGTTTCGAATATTTCGGATTACGGATATGGTACGGATACAGGACGGATATATGATGGATACGGATTCAATTGGATACAGATTATCGGATAATTTTTTATAATCTTTTTTTAAAATTTGATATTTTTTTATAATTATTAACTAGGAAAATGCGCTGTTCTACGCACAACATATTTGCACGTACAGCTGCCCATAGCAAAACAAGAAACAAGTGTAAGTGAATAAAAGTGAGTTAAAGATAACCAATTGATTTGATAGGTATATTGAACCATGAAAGGCAACGCACAACTTTAGGCCTTTCATTGTTTCACTGCATCAGTTTTAATAATTAATGTTGAACACAAAATGATATTACACTATATCACACGTCTCAAATACGCTGTGCAACGCACAACTTTATCATTGAACACAAAATGATATTGCACTATATCACACAAAAATTCCAGAGGAGAGGGCAAGTACCTTAACAATATTTTGACAATATGTTAAGTAATAGAGCTGCCTAGCCAGGCTGTTCATGAGAACATGGTCAATGATCATTATGTAAGATAAATGATGGATATCTCTAGCAAAGAAATCAAATACCGCCTAAACACTTACTAACGCTACATCCTAGAATAAAATCAACCACTCAAAAGATTGGTGAAAACTGAAAAACCATATAGAGATAATGCATGTGTTTCTTATCAAGCGTTCAACGTTCAAGGCTACAGCAAAAAAAAATCAAGAAAATATATATTAAAATATAACATCAAGCAAACCTTTGATTCAGTGATCTCTCCATAGCTAGCATGCTCCTTTGCAACAGAAACAAGTGCAGAACTAATGCGCTTCTTCAGCCCGGAAGAACTATCTTAATATGTTGTACCAGGATCTGTGTACAAGGAAGATACTAAATCATGTCAATATATCGGATCGAACATCCTTCAGCTATTGGTTGCCATATAATAGTACAGTGAAAGCATAGACAATGACTCAATAAATCCAAAATTTATGGCAAAAGCACAGGCAAAAAATGCATTCAGACAACTTCTATGACAGAGTAACTCCCAGCTTCACATTAAAGAAAGCACTATGTTTCTATATGGACATTGGCATTGACATTTGTCAACCATAGACAAGATAATAAGCAAATAAAGGTAAGCGTTATGGCACAGGCATCCACTTCAGGTTGCATATGTAAACACCACAGTGCAACGAGAATATACAGACAAGAGTTATATATATATATGTATATATATATATATATATACGCATGCACCTGGTTCAACTTCTTGGGCAATTGAGGTACTCCACATCGATCTGCAATGTCACTGCATACTTGAAAAGATATTAACATATTCAATTAAACTCCTGGAAGTTAACAAGCTTTAACAATTGGTTACACCTATATATTCATTTTCCTTTTTTATTACAAAAATGACAAAGCATGGTCAAATCATGATGCTCGACCTCTAAATGCCTAGGAAAAGCATAATGGTTCTACTCACCATGCAGACACAACAAAGTTGCATGAATAGCTTTTTTTTGCTTAAATAATCTAAAATCAATCAATTAGAAAAAAGTTTGTAATTTGTACTCCCTCTGTCTGCATCAGTCACATCAGCAACAACAATTCCAATATCTGCCTTCTTCAGAGCAGGAGCATCATTTACTCCATCCCTGGTCATTCCACAGATATGCTTCTTTGATTGCAGACGCTTTACTATTTCGTACTTGTATTCTGCTCAAGATACAAGATGAAATTGGATATCAAATTGGAATGTGGAGGGTGCAAACTCGCAGATCAGACAGAAAAAGATTACTTAACTAAAACTCAGATGATAAGATTCAATTTCAGGAAGGTAGAAAAGTGTACCAGGGAAGACACCAGCAAAACCATCAGCTTTTTCCACGAGCTCAGTTGATTCATTATTCTTCTCTCCCAAAAGAGCTGAAGAAGGTTACATGTTAGTTCCCATTCCTAATCTTCGCCCCGTTTACTTTCCCAATTGCAAGTTGATCCCCTGTTAAAAGTTAAAAACCATAATATTCAGCCATTAAGAATTAAGGATGCCTTTCAGCTCAATAAGAATTTGACGAGCACAACCAGATTTATTGGAATCCATGAGCAGATGTGTCATCCAAATTAAGGAATAACATTTTCACTGGATTTAGAAATAAATAAACTAACTGTAATGTGAAGGCTCAGCTTTTATATATTTCTTATCATGTGAGATGTGACCACTATGTGTCGATGGCAAAAAAACATTTCCACTTAAATATAAACACTAAATTTTACCAGTTATCATTTTCCCATTCATTCCAATATCAAGAGCCCTTCTTATAGTCTCAGCACTGGCATGTCTTGGTGGATCAAATAGAGGCATTAAACCAACAAACTTCCAGGGACCTCCAGCACTCTCTTTTGTAACCTCTGGAACTTCCTGCAAGTAAACTTGGGAGTTTTAGATTCATACAGTCATGCTGGGAAGATAAGTAAGACGTGATTCTATAAATAGACCTTTAATACAATTGGCTAAAGTGTACAATATAATGCAAATGACAATACCTGATATGCAACTCCAAGAGATCTTAAACCTCGTTCTGCAAACTTGTGAATATTAGCAGAACTCTTCGCTCTATCCTTGTTTTAGTGTGGGCAAGATTTAGAATCTACATAAAAATTACAGTTAATTTAGCATTTACGACTTTGATAAAACAAAGAACCCGAAAACAATGATAGATAATACCTGCTCTGATCCAACCTTGCTGACCCGATGCATTTTTCCTTTACTATCAAGATAAGTGAAAGCAGTTCGCTTGTCTGTGGGGTTAAAACGGAGAAAGTGTACGTCCTCTCGTGCCTGTTCATCAAATTACGCAATTAAATCATGCAACAACGTTGAAAACCAAGAGTGCTATAACTTCGCCGCAAAGTATCATCATCTCAGAGACAAGTCGCATTGCAGGATCAGCCAGATTTTCCACGTACAGCTTGATCAAGGGCTCTGGATCATCTGGAGTAGTCACTTTGATTCTGGTTTCTATTGTGGTTGTGTCTATTGCACCCTAAAATGGAAATTCTTATCAAATACAGAAGGATACAGGTGGGTGATTTAAATGCAGAGAATATGGCAACTGTAGATTCAGAGATAAATTATACTCCCTTCTTTTGCAAATAAATGAGAAACTTGTGCACAAATAAGATTAAGAAAACTGGGAACTTGAATTTTCATTACGTTTCTCGTATAAGATAAAAATTACAGAAAAAGGAAGTTCAATTATTAAACACGAAAACAGAAGTGGGAAGAAGGAATTACAATACTACATGGCCTACTACAGTTTACAACTTTATACTCTCAAATGACTAAATATATAACAGGAAAAGCCAATCATTTATACAGAACCAGCATGCTAGAACATTGGCAAGAACAAATTATCATTCAATCAAGAGTTACTAGACGATCATTCAGTACCAAGATCAACAGCAGCTACTTACGTCAAGAATAATAAAGATATCGGGATCAAATCCGAATTTCTTGAGGCCAGTAGCTTGGGATACGCTTGTGACAACCCGAATATTTCCGGATATTTTGTCCGAATATTTTGTACCCCAAATAAACAAATTCAAATTGTTTTGAACTACGTAATGACTTGATCCCTTCACGGGGTACGTAGGCAACTCGGAAATTTCAATTCTGGGTTCAGTCAAATAATAACAAACAACAACACACAATAATACAATCGCTTAATCAAACAATTCCCGAACTCGCGAGAGGATGAAGCGCAACTTCGAGGACGAAGTTGGTTCTTAAGGGGGGTAGACTGTAATACCCGTAAATTTTAGAATATAAAAATAGGAATTAATCCAATAGGAAAGAAAGTTCCGTTCCGAGAACCCATAAAATCGGAAATGCACGGAAGTCAAAAGACGATGATTTAGAACCCGACGAACCCGAACACATGAAATCAAAAGGGAATTGGAATAAATTTATGATGAGAAGCATAATCCGAAAATGAACCGGAAAATCGAGCGGGAAAACGTGGGAGGATAGAAGTCCGAAAGAGAGGAGGAAAAGACCCGACGGATCGGTGCACGGACCCGCCCGGACCGCAGTCCAGGCGGGAGCCGCGCGCTGGCCACGCGGTTTGGCCGTTCAGCGCGCCAACAGCGCGTGGCAGCACAGAACACGGCCAATTACGCGTTTTCGGCGATATCTTACCATAATTCGACCCCCCGACTATGGAAAGTGGATTTTGGACGGGGGAAGGTGTATTAGGTCATGGGAGGTTTGTCTCTCACTCCATTGGCAGCCTCCAAACTCTCCCCATTCACTCTCAAACCCTCCCAAGCCAAAACACTCTCCCGACGAACTTCCGACGGACTTCCGGCGACTTTCCGACAACCATCGACGGCCGTAGGAACGTGTAGATCAAAGTTCACATCCCTTGGATCGTCGGTAAGAAGTATCCAGATTCGTTTTTCTCGTTTTTATCTCCAATCTTTAATCTAACTTTCGAATATTGGACTTGTAAACACGTTCGGGATCGAAGGAGGAAGAGAACGTGTGCAAGGATCCGTTTGTAGTATTTTTGGACAAGCCGAGCGACCCTAGGACGACTCAAGAACACCATCACTGTAAATTGAGCCCTCCATATCAATACGGGTGGTTTAGGGGCGTCCGAATTAGTCGTAACATAACGAAATGTAAAAACCGAAATTAAAAACACCAACTCGCACGGTTTCTGAAATCTGTCTAAAACTCGTATTTCGAGGATTCAATCCGAGAAACTCAAAACTAGACTTTTAATCCTAACATATAAATCTAGGCTGTGTAAAAATTTCAGACATTTTCGTTGACGTTTGCTATTTCAAATCGCATCGAAAATAAACTGCTTTGACAAAACGTTTTTGAAATCTGCCTGTCAGCATGTCCGAACTTAGTGAGCCTGTTTCTATATTTTCTAGTCCGATTCGATCTTTGTAAACTAAATGAAAGTTGTAGAAAATCATGTCTAGTATACGTGTTTAAAATTTCAGAATTTTTGGAGTCCATTTGATATGTCAAAAAGTCGATTTTCTAAACTGTGTCAAATCTGCCACTGGACAGTGAACTGTTTTTGCATTAAACTCGATTTTTGACATGTTTCCTCAACTTATTTCGAAATTGTTAAAACACGAAAGTTGTTCGTTAGCATGTTTTGGATAAACTGTGAAAATTTCAGAATTTTCGGACTTGAAATGAATGTTTAAATTAAAAAGGCGTAAACTGTGACGCCGAATGACTTTTAAATCGAGAGATTTTGAAATTTCGAAACGAACGATCAAAGATTTGAAATACGATGCATCTATACTTTTGAAAAACCCCGATACATTAAATCAAAACGATACATGAGATACTATGGTGGAGGGTGAGTGCTCTGCAGGGTGCCCCTCTAGCCTTTCTCTTCGGGCCTATAATGGACGAGAGAATTTAGATGAGATATTACGCCAATCGGCGGGAGATACATGGCCTACACTCTCGGGATTGTCCGTATGGACTTCCCGAGGCTTCGGAGTGTTACTGGGTATGGCAGATACGGCTGCGGCCGCCGGATCACCGGCTATACAAAATATTAAGAAATGGTTACGTAACGGGGAAATAAAAGATTTAATATTTTAAGTATTTATTTATTTATGCATGTCTTTAAATTATGCATTTAAATTATGTCTTTAAATTTCATATCTTATTAAATTGTTATTATGGTTAAATGCATGTGCAAGTACACAATTAAATAGGTGATTCTTTTAGAAATTGTATATGCATGTTTAGGAGTGAAATTTTAATTATTTAATTAAACCCCTTTACTGCTATGTTAGGATCGACTTACTCAGTATTTTATATACTGATAAAATGGTTGTTTCCTCTTTTTTTCAGAGTATGGAGAAAATGCATGAGCATATGCATTGGGGGATGGAAAACTTTAAACATTATTTTTATCGCTTTTTATGAGACTTGCATATCGGGCCTGTATAACCCGAGTTTTGGCCATGTCAGCCCCTTTACATTTCCGCTGCGATATTTTACTTTCCGGTTTTACTATGTGTGGATGAAATATTATTATTATTTTTAAATAAATTCCGGACTTGTTTTTAAACCTTTTTGCAATACCTATAGCCTTGCATCTCTTTAGCAAGCTCGGAGAATCCGTGTCTTGCTAGGGAGGTGTGGGGTGGCATCCCGGCCTGGGTTATCAAATCTGGGGTGTTACAAGTTGGTATCAGAGCCCGGAATATTTTAAAGCTACTATTATTATTATTTTAAACCAATATTTTGAACTAAGTATTATTTTTAAATTTATTATTATTATTATTATTTTAAGACTACTAGTATTATTATTTCAGCCCAAAATTTGAGCCAAAAAATTTTCTATCCATTTAGTATATAATATTTTGAGCCCAAAGGGGGTTTGTAATACCCGTGAATTTTCCATCATAAAACAAAACAATAATTAAATAAATAAATAATAAATAAAATAAATACTATAAATAAATAAATAAATCCAGCAAATAAATAAATAAATAAAGATAAGGAAATGAGAAATGAGATTTTTACTTAAAAAGGAATTAAAGGAATTTAATTAAATAAAAGGATGGATAAATGGTACACCAAAATCCGACACTAATGAACTCGAGGATTCGAGTCCAAAACATCCAATTAGACTCGAGCGAAAATTTAGAGAGAAAGTAGAAACCCGAATATACCCCGGAAATCGGAATTCGGGAGCATAGAGGGATAGAAACCCGAAAGAGAGGCGGAAAAGCACGACGGATCGCACGACCCGCCCGGACCGAAGTCCAGGCGAAGTCAGCGCGGTGGCCGCGCGGTGAAGGTGGTTTAGCGCGCCACGACCGCGCCACTTGACAGATTTGGTTGTTGCGTGAATCTCTCGCCCGAACGCGGATTTTTCGACTTTCGGTTGAACATCTCTCGACCCAAGACCTCTAGGTCAGATGTTGGACGCCCTAGGGATTGAGAATTCTATAAATAAGCCCCTTGGGAGCCCCAAACAAGTTTACAAAACCCTACAACCTTCTATACGTTCGAAACCATAAATTCGGAGTCGACGGAAAGCACCAAACGGAGGCAGCAGCTTTGGACGAAAATCCAAGAATCTTCAAACGTTGTGGTAAGCCCTAGTCCGACAAATCTTTTCACGTTTCAATCCGAAAACGGATTCTAACTTCGGTTCTTTTCTTTCTACACCCCGTATCGAATCTAGATCGTAGAACCCGACGAAAGGAGAGGAGAAACGGTGATCTGGAAGCCACGCCTCCGACTTAGACATCCCTGACGTTCATAAACTCAGTAAGTTAACTCTTACATGGTTTTGGGATGAATTAAAACATTCAAACTAAAAGATTAACAAGAAATCGAAAATCTGTCAATTATTACTTTCTACCGGCGCAACAGATTTGATAAATTTTTCCGAACATTAAAACGAACTCAAATGGAAAAACTTAAAACACGAAAAACGTTCCTAAGACTTAGACCTAGCTACTGTAAAAATTTGAGAATTTTTGGAGTTGATTTGATATGTGAAAACCCGTTGAAACCGAACTGTTTGAATCTAGATCTTGAAATCTTGGACAGAACTTAGGAATGATCTTGATCACGTTTTTGACATAGGATCTAGGCTGTTTTAGATCTTTGGCCGATCATGAAAGTTGTAGATAAATGTCTTAAGATGATCTCTGTCAAAGTTCATTAAATTTGGAGTTGAATTGCTATGGTAGAATTCGAAATCTTTAAACTGTGACATATTAAACTCGGACAGAATTCTTCTTATGCGAAAATTGGCGATTTTGACCTACTTAGGTATCTCGGATTGAAAAAGTTAAAACACGAAAGTTGTAGATCTTGATGTTTCCGAGTCAGATATGAAATTTTGGAATGTTTGGAATTAAATCTGATTTTAGACGAATTTTGGAGTAAACTGTGATTTACCGAAACGAAATCTTGAAATCTTGTTGAAACATGGAATTAACCTTTAGGGTTGAAACGAATTGAGATATTATTTCTAAATAAATACAATGGAAGGCAGATTTTAAAAACTAAATCCCCTTACAAACTTGATAAATTAAAATTAGGGGTGAGTGCTCTGCAGGGTGCCCCCTAACGATTCACTTCGTGCCGTAATGGACGATGGTGACCCCGCGCGCTAAATTTGAGATATGGATTGCCTAAATGGCGAAAATTAGAGCGTACACTCTCGTGAATATCCGTATGGGTTTCCCGAGGCTCCGGAGTGGTACTGGGTATGGCTGATACGGTTGTGGCCGCCGGGCTACCGGCTAAACTTGTTGACATCGCGATGCTATCGTGAAACTTTGAAATACCAAATCGGGAATGTAATGGGGATTCTAAATTAAATTAAACTAGATTAAATTATGTTGTTGTCCAATTAAATTATTTAAATGCTTTATTTAAATTATGGTTTTTATGATTGAACCATGCGATATGTGTCATTAAATAGAGCCCTGAGATAAATTATACTATTGGATATGGATTAGATGAAACTAAATATTATATTATTATCATGCTTTTGTTAAATTATTAAATTTATGGCTTTTAAACCCTACGATCATGCATGCGTTAACTTACTCAGCAATTTTGCTGACCAAAACCATTTTTATTCCTTTCCTTACAGAATATGTGGAATGAGCATGTGTGAGCACGAATCATGCATGGGATTTTGGGGATTGTTATTTTGCTTTTAAATTTCGTACTTAGACTATACTATGAACGGGCCTGTTTAACCCGTGTTTTGGCCATGTCGGCCCTTTTTATATTTTCCGCTGCGATACTGTACTAAACTAAATATTTCCGCTGCGCTATGCTATTGTTATTTTCGAATTATATTGTATGGGCTATTTTGAATGCTTTAAATGTTTTTAAATACTGCAATACCTAGCCTTGCATCTCTTTGGTAAGCTCGGAGAATCCGTGTCTTACTAGGGAGATGTGGCGGTGACATCCCGACCTGGGTGACCAAAAACCGGGGTGTTACAGGGTTAAATTATTTTGACCCAATAATTACTTATTATAAGCCCAACCATTTCGGCCCAAATACCCATGTTTTTAATTCTTAAGTCCAAATTATTATTTTTGGCCAATATAGAGGCCCAACTTTTTTTAAATTACTTAAAACCATGATTAAATTTAAATTAAAAACACATTAAATTAATTTTTGGGGGATTGCATATGCATATTCATGTAGATTTAAATTCCTGCATATCTTGACTTTTATTCGAAACATGTCCTGACTCTAACATCCTTGTTGACATTAGATGGCCGAACCCAACACGAACATGGTCAACTTGATGATGAAACTGACTAACGCGTACTTAGAGTCCCAACAACATATCAATTATTTCAAGACTCGAGTAGGACAGCTAGAGGGCCACGTGGCCCATCTGGGGCATCTTAGGGAGACCGATCATCATAACATAACCCAGCTGCAAAATCAAGTCACGCAGCTCCAAGCCCAAGTGGCCCAACTCCAAGACAAGAGTGATGACTTGGAGGAACAAATAGGGAACGTGGCCTGGGAGTTGACTACCTTAGCCAACGAGATGGACGGAGGGGTTCTTCAGAACCCGGGACCTAACCCTAATGCTGCAGCACCGATTGGCATACCCAGCGACGGAGACGATCCCATTGAGGATGCACCTACCCATTCTCTCTAGACTTAGAGACCCATACTGATGCACTACTATCTATGTTCCCTTTTCCAAGCTATTATCAGCACTACTATTTCATTCCTGTTACGAATGCTTGTAATCGACTGAAAGCTTTTCTCTTGAGTAATAAATTTACAAGCATTTATTTTATACAAGTATATTTAAAGTATTCCTTACATTTTAATTAAATTATTTCTCTTCGAATACCTTGTTAAGACCCAATCAAACAAATGAACAAGGTAATAATAATCAATGACCTATAGATAACAACTAAACAAAAATACAAGTATTAATAAATAACATAAATATGTAAATATATATATTATATAGAGATAATCATCAAACAAGGGTATCTCCAACCCTAAACCCCGACACCCTGGACCCTAGGGTCTCAAAAAAAAAAACCTGAACAGGTTACTGTTCACGAAAAAAAAAACAAAACAAAACAAAAACAAAGCAACAAGTAGAACCAACCCCAAATAACAACAAACGATACGCTAAACTCCAACAACCTATACTAACAGGTTCCAGTAGACTGATACCTGTTAATATCGTCATTTATTTAATTAAATTATTTTATAAGCATTATATAATACTTCAACAAAAAGAATCTAAATTCTCTTGTTCTTGCAACAGCATGGCACCGAGAGGAAGACAACGCGCCCAGCCCACTACTCCAAACACCAACGAAACCCCTATGCAACCAGAAATGCCTATACCCGGCGAAGGGGTACACGCTCAAGAGGAGCCGGCAAACCCTATGCCAAACAACATGGACGCGCGCCTACGCACTCTAGAAGAGGTTCTCATTGCGATAGGGAACGCGCATGTGAACCAAGGCCAAGCAGCTGCGGTACCTCCACCCGAGGCCCGCATTAACTACTTACCTATGGTGAACTCATATCACCCGCCGCACTACGCCGGCGAAGAGGACCTAGCTAAACTCGAAGAATGGATCCGAACATTCGACAAGCTACTAAACGCGGTGAAGTGCCCAATTGGCGAGAAGGTGCCTGTGGCATCGTACTATCTCGGAGGGGAGGCGGATGACTGGTGGCGTGCCATGCAAGATAAGTTAGCCGAGGACGAGGAACCCTATTCTTGGGAGGAATTCATGGGACTGATCAGGGATCGCTTTTATCCCACGAGCACAAAGTCAGCCATGTACGAGGAGTTCCTATCTCTGAAACAAGGAGGGCAAACAGTCCAGGAATACTACACCCGTTTCAAGGAGTTGGTGCGTTTCGCACCAAGACTCATGCCGACAGATGCGGAAAAGGCACAGAAATTTGAAATGGGGCTAAACTTGACTATACGGGAAGTGATCACTGGCGTCCAATACCCAGACCTGCAATCAGTGTATGATCGTGCGGTAGCTGTTGCAAGGGTGCAACAACTGAAAAGGAAAGTGAGCGGAGAACCCAATCGAGGATCTCAGGGACAGGATAAGAGGAATAGGGACAACCGTTCTGGTAACAATGCTGTAGGGAACAACTTTCGGGGAGATCTGAACAGACCCCCTCAAAACAGCAACAGAGGAAATGACGATAGAACCCTTTTCCGGGGTAACCCGGTGCCACCTTGCCCGAGATGCGGCAGGCCTCATTTGGCCAGAGGGTGTCCCCAACAGGGCGCCTGCTACAGGTGTGGTCGCAACGGCCACATGGCGAATGAGTGCCGCACTCGACTGGAAAACATCACCAAGAGGGAGGACTTAGGCACGGGGCCAACGCAGCCTCGCAACCAAGATGGGCGGAATGGAAACAACCAGGGGTATAGACCCCCTCAAAACCAGAATCTCAATCAAAATCAACGTCCTCCACGGAATCCAAATCAGCAACAGAATCAGAACCCGAACCGGGATGAGCAAGGCAATCAGGGACGTTCAATGGGGCGGTTGAATGTCATCAATGAGGCAGATGTGCCTATGCAGGGAGACGTAATGGGAGGTACGTTCCATGTCTTAATTACACCCCTTAGAGTTCTGTTTGACTCAGGAGCTAGCTGTTCGATAATATCATCTAAAGTCTTACCTGAACTAGATCTACCTAAGTGCGAATTGATTAACTTAGGAATTCAACTTCCATCGGGGGAAGTAGTATCATGCTCTAAGCGATATAACGGAATTCCGATAGTTATAAAGAACATAGAGTTTTTCGCGAACTTGGTAGAATTCGATCTAAAGGATTTTGACGTCATACTAGGGATGGATTGGCTAACCCAATATAAAGCCGTGATCGATTGCCAAAAACAAAAGATCACGTTGTCAAAGAGTAGGGGGAGGAGAGTCATCTTTTACTCCCAGCCCCCTAAGAAGTCTAACAAGATAGTTAACGCCCTTAAGCTATGTAGCTTAATGCGTAAGGGTTACGCATTATATGCATGCTACATTCACAACCTTGGGGCCGAAGAAGTCAAGGTGGATAACATTCAGGTGGTGAGAGAATACCCGGATGTATTTTCGGAAGACGTTCCCGGCATGCCGCCTGACAGAGATCTGGAATTCACCATAGATCTCATCCCGGGAACGGAGCCTGTCTCAAAGGCTCCTTACCGTATGGCGCCGCTAGAAATGAAGGAACTAAAGGAACAACTCGAGGAGTTGCTAGAGAAGGGCTACATAAGGCAGAACGCATCCCCATGGGGAGCCACGGTCTTATTCGTAAAGAAGAAAGAGGAGGTCTACGACTATGCATCGATTATAGAGGACTTAATCAAGTCACGATCAAGAACAAGTACCCGTTGCCCAGAATCGAGGATTTATTCGACCAACTGAAGGGAGCTTCAGTATTTTCAAAGATCGACCTGTGATCTGGATATCACCAGTTAAGGATCTCCGAAAAGGACATCCCAAAGACGGCGTTCAGAACTCGCTACGGACACTACGAATTCACGGTGCTATCATTCGGGCTGACGAACGCCCCAGCGATGTTCATGAATCTCATGAACAACGTGTTTCGAGAACTATTAGATCAATGCGTAGTGGTGTTCATAGATGACATCCTGATCTACTCGAAAAGCGAAGAACATTCCGAACACTTACACTAAGTGTTAGGGATCTTACAAGTAAATCAGCTGTATGGCAAGCTGTCCAAATGCGACTTCTGGCTAAAAGAAGTGGCATTTCTTGGACATATCGTATCCGCCAACGGAGTGGCAGTAGACCCAGCAAAGATCTCGGCAGTGACCGAATGGGTGCCACCGAAGAATCCAACCGAGATAAGAAGTTTTCTCGGATTGTCGGGATACTACCGAAGGTTTGTAAAGGATTTCTCAAAGATCGCTCGCCCATTGACACAGCTGTTAAAGAAAGGGGCGAAATACGACTGGACCAGTGAGTGTGATTCCGCATTCCAAGAATTGAAGAAACGACTTACCACAGCGCCGGTGTTGGCACTACCATCGGAGGATGGAGACTTCTAGGTGTACAGCGACGCCTCGAAGGAAGGATTGGGATGCGTGCTAATGCAAGATCAAAAGGTTATAGCATACGCATCACGTCAACTAAAGCCACACGAAGAGAACTATCCGACGCACGACCTGGAACTAGCCGCAGTCATGTTCGCTTTAAAGATATGGAGGCACTACCTCTATTGGCGAAAGTGTCGGATGTTCACCGACCATAAGAGCCTCAAGTATATATTCACGCAAAAAGAGCTGAATTTGAGGCAAAGAAGATGGTTGGAACTGATTAAGGATTACGACCTGGAAATCGCGTATCACGAAGGAAAAGCCAACATTGTGGCCGATGCCTTGAGTCGAAAGACTCAACACGTGGCGAATTCACTTGTGGTACCGGCCGAGTTGTACAGAGACTTGGCGAAATTAAGTCTGGAGTTGGTACACTCTGGCGAAGTAAGCGAGGTCGTCAACACGATGGTAGTAGGATCTACCATACTCGATGAAATACGACTAGCACAACCGGGTGATGAAAAGCTGGAGGAAATTAGGAAGAGCATTGCTGAAGGAAAGACAATGGATTTTAAAATTCATAGAGGACGGAAGCATCCGCTTCAAGGGAAGGTGGTGCATACCATGAAAATGCGAGGACCTGAAGCAAAAAGTGATGGAGGAAGGCCATAATACCCCATACTCGGTCCATCCCGGAGGCGAGAAGCTATACAAGGACATAAAGAAGAACTATTGGTGGCCGAACATGAAGAGTTTGTGGCAAGATGCCTTACCTGCCAGAAGGTCAAGGCCGTACGACAAAAACCCCTAGGATTAATGCAACCATTGGAAATCCCAAGTTGGAAATGGGATAGCATTTCAATGGATTTCGTTTCGGGATTACCACGTTCACCGAAGGGGATGAATAAAATCTGGGTGGTCGTGGATAGGTTGACAAAAGCTGCCATATTTATCCCTATGAAGTATACCTGGTCCATGGACCAATTGGCAAAGGCATATGTCGACAACGTGGTACGACGACATGGAGTAGCACATGACATCATCTCGGACAGAGACAGTAGATTCGTCTCACATTTTTGGACAAAACTACAAGAAGCCCTCTGTACGAAGATAAAGATGAGTACTGCGATCCACCCCATGACGGATGGGCAAACGGAAAGAACGATCCAAAAAACTTTGGAAGACATGCTAAGGGCATGCGTATTAGAGTTTAAAGGAAGTTGGGAAAATCATTTACCCTTAATCGAATTTTCCTACAACAACAGTTACCATGCTAGCATTGGCATGGCACCTTTCGAGGCACTATATGGACGCAAATGCCGAAGTCCATTGAGCTGGGAAGAGAGCGATAGGACTATGGTAATTGGACCGCAACTAGTTGAGGACATGGCTCAACAAGTAAAAATAATCCAAGGAAAGATGAGAGCCGCGCAAGACCGGCAAAAGAGCTATGCCGACGTGAGACGGCAAGATTTGGAATTCCAAATAGGCGATAAGGTCATGTTAAAGGTATCACCGATGAAGGGTGTGATGCGCTTTGGCAAGCGGGGGAAATTGAGCCCACGGTACATAGGACCATACGAGATCCTAGAAAGAGTGGGAAATCTTGCATACCGACTAGCATTACTGCCACAATTTGCTCGTGTCCACGACGTGTTCCATGTCACACAATTGAAGAAATACGTCCACGATCCGACACACGTACTCCAACCGGAGGAGATTGAGTTGGACGATGACTTAAGCTACGAAGAAATTCCGGTGCGAATACTCGACATGAAGGAGAGGATAACAAGGAATAAGACCGTGGGAATGGTTAAGGTTCTTTGGTCTAACCACGAAGCCGAGACGGCAACGTGGGAGCTAGAGGCAGACATGAAGGATCGTTACCCAACCCTATTCCAAGACAATGCAACAACAGTTATGGGGACAAAACTGTAATCTTAAGAGGGGGAGGATGTGACAACCCGAATATTTCCGGATATTTTGTCCGAATATTTTGTACCCCAAATAAACAAATTCAAATTGTTTTGAACTAAGTAATGACTTGATCCATTCACGGGGTACGTAGGCAACTCCGAAATTTCAATTCTGGGTTCAGTCACATAATAACAAACAACAACACACAATAATACAATCGCTTAATCAAAAAATTCCCAAACTCGCGAGAGGATGAAGCGCAACTTCGAGGACGAAGTTGGTTCTTAAGGGGGGTAGACTGTAATACCCGTAAATTTTAGAATATAAAAATAGGAATTAATCCAATAGGAAAGAAAGTTCCGTTCCGAGAACCCGTAAAATCGGAAATGCACGGAAGTCAAAAGACGACGATTTAGAACCCGACGAACCTGAACACATGAAATCAAAAGGGAATCGGAATAAATTTATGATGAGAAGCATAATCCGTAAATGAACCGGAAAATCGAGCGCGAAAACATGGGAGGATAGAAGTCTGAAAGAGAGGAGGAAAAGACCCGACGGATCGGATCGCACAGACCCGCCCGGACCACAGTCCAGGCGGGAGCCGCGCGCTGGCCGCGCGGTCTTTGGCCGTTCAGCGCGCCAACAGCGCGTGGCAGCACAGAACACGGCCAATTACGCGTTTTCGGCGATTTCTTCCCATAATTCGACCCCCCGACTATGGAAAGTGGATTTTGGACGGGGGAAGGTGTATTAGGTCGTGGGAGGTTTGTCTCTCACTCCATTGGCAGCCTCCAAACTCTCTCCATTCACTCTCAAACCCTCCCAAGCCAAAACACTCTCCCGACGAACTTCCGACGGACTTCCGGCGACTTTCCGACAACCATCGACGGCCGTAGGAACGTGTAGATCAAAGTTCACATCCCTTGGATCATCGGTAAGAAGTATCCAGATTCGTTTTTCTCGTTTTTATCTCCAATCTTTAATCTAACTTTCGAATATTGGACTTGTAAACACGTTCGGGATCGAAGGAGGAAGAGAACGTGTGCAAGGATCCGTTCGTAGTATTTTTGGACAAGCCGAGCGACCCTAGGACGACTCAAGAACACCATCACTGTAAGTTGAGCCTTCCATATCAATACGGGTGGTTTAGGGGCGTCTGAATTAGTCGTAACATAACGAAACATAAAAACCGAAATTAAAAACCCCAACTCGCACAGTTTCTGAAATCTGTCTAAAACTCGTATTTCGAGGATTCAATCCGAGAAACTCAAAACTATTCTTTTAATTCTAACACATAAATCTAGGTTGTGTAAAAATTTCAGACATTTTTGTTGACGTTTGCTATTTCAAATCGCATCAAAAATAAACTGCTTTGACAAAACGTTTTTGAAATCTGCCTGTGAGCATGTCCGAACTTAGTGAGCTTGTTTCTATATTTTCTAGTCCGATTTGATCTTTGTAAACCAAATGAAAGTTGTAGAAAATCATGTCTAGTATACGTGTTTAAAATTTCAGAATTTTTGGAGTCCATTTGATATGTCAAAAAGTCGATTTTCTAAACTGTGTCAAATCTGCCACTGGACAGTGAACTGTTTTTGCATTAAACTCGATTTTTGACATGTTTCCTCAACTTATTTCGAAATTGTTAAAACACGAAAGTTGTTCGTTAGCGTGTTTTGGATAAACTGTGAAAATTTCAAAATTTTCGGACTTGAAACGAATGTTTAAATTAAAAAGGCATAAACTGTGACGCCGAATGACTTTTAAATCGAGAGATTTTGAAATTTCGAAACGAACGATCAAAGATTTGAAATACGATGCATCTATACTTTTGAAAAACCCCGATACATTAAATCAAAACGATACATGAGATACTATGGTGGAGGGTGAGTGCTCTGCAGGGTGCCCCTCTAGCCTTTCTCTTCGGGCCTATAATGGACGAGAGAATTTAGATGAGATATTACGCCAATCGGCGGGAGATACATGGCCTACACTCTCGGGATTGTCTGTATGGACTTCCCGAGGCTCCGGAGTGTTACTGGGTATGGCAGATACGGCTGCGGCCGCCGGATCACCGGCTACACAAGATACTTACGACACGGCTGCGGCCGCCGGATCACCGGCTATACAAAATATTAAGAAATGGTTACATAACGGGGAAATAAAAGATTTAATATTTTAAGTATTTATTTATTTATGCATGTCTTTAAATTATGCATTTAAATTATGTCTTTAAATTTCATATCTTATTAAATTGTTATTATGGTTAAATGCATGTGCAAGTACACAATTAAATTAGTAATTCTTTTAGAAATTGTAAATGCATGTTTAGGAGTGAAATTTTAATTATTTAATTAAACCCCTTTACTGCTATGTTAAGATCGACTTACTCAGTATTATATATACTGATAAAATTGTTGTTTCCTCTTTTTTTTCAGAGTATGGAGAAAATGCATGAGCATATGCATTGGGGGATGGAAAACTTTAAACATTATTTTTATCGCTTTTTATGACACTTGCATATCGGGCCTGTATAACCCGAGTTTTGGCCATGTCGGCCCCTTTACATTTCCGCTGCGATATTTTACTTTCCGGTTTTACTATGTGTGGATGAAATATTATTATTATTTTTAAATAAATTCCGGACTTGTTTTTAAACCTTTTTGCAATACCTATAGCCTTGCATCTCTTTAGCAAGCTCGGAGAATCCGTGTCTTGCTAGGGAGGTGCGGCGTGGCATCCCGGCCTGGGTTATCAAATCCGGGGTGTTACAACGCTCCTAGGATATCCATCAAGAAGCCATCCCTTCTCTTGGCAATCTTGCATTGATAAGCGCTCCTTGACCATCTAGAATCAAAGAGTAATCAAGAATTCATTTTACAAAATTTGTTGTGAGCAAATTTCATCTCCCCACCAAAACTTTGCAAATTATTCTAATGTTGTCTTAATAGAGAGGCTATGCGGATGTAAGCCTACCATGACGACTATTTCATCTGGAACGAGCTCCACCCTCTCCATGAATTCCTTGGCTCGCCTCCCATTTGCTGTTCCAGCCGCAATTTCAGCCCTGAGAAGATCTCCAGCAGCTACATGCACCAAATCATACTGCAAAATGGAAACATATAGAGCCTCTCAAAACCCCAAAAATATGCAAGGCAGAGTCACATTCTTCATACCACAGAACAAAAGAAGAAGTGGAGGCGGAGGAATTCCGAAAAACAGTTATAAGAGAAAAATTAACCCATCATTTATACGCGCCATGGCAAGCCATTACAACCTGACAAATCGGGCAAAAAGAGCTTGACCACTTGGGTCAACTCCCAATCCCATCTATGTGAAGATTTGATTCACATTTTACAGATTTAAGGCAAATGAAGGCAATGGAAACCGAACACAGATTCTGGACAGCTTGATGCATAATAAAAATAAAAAATAAAAGAATAATTCAAATCATTGTGGACTAAAAATCATTATCAAATAACTGCAGCCGCATGAGCTCAACATTCAAGGAATCATCATAAATTCAGACAAAACAAATCATATTTTGATGAGCAGTTAAATATCATTTTAAAAACTGGAAAAACCAAGAAGCAAGGCACAAAACCACATGAAACAAATAAAGAAAGCTCAAATTTCAAGTATAATATAATGGCAAATGCCCAAGTCGCAAATCATACCTTGGCTCTGTGACATCAGATTTAAGCTGAACATGTTGGCCTCTGTCTAGTGGAATCACTTTTATGATATCACACACTCGAACTTGAGAAGGAGAATCTCTAGAACAAAATGATACAGTAAGATTGTCATTTTCTAGGACCTTTTGCACAAAACCAACACTCTTGTGTGTTGCACCTTGCCACCCATAAGTTGGCTCCTCAACACTTTTCCTGTATTTCACCCAGTCACCAACATGATATC
Organism: Hygrophila difformis; assembly: GCA_030278955.1. NCBI lineage: Eukaryota > Viridiplantae > Streptophyta > Magnoliopsida > Lamiales > Acanthaceae > Hygrophila > Hygrophila difformis. Next base: position 37,545,823 of record JAOANR010000004.1, read on the forward strand.
TGCCCAATGTTCAATTCAATGAGCATATTCAGAATTAGACACATCAATTTGGCAAAGCTACTGAGAGAAAACATGGAAAACAGTATGTGATTATTCAGTGCGCACACTGTAGGAGACAAATGGACTCCGTTCTTCAGCAGTGCTTCCATTAAATCTTCAGAAATCCACTCCCTTGGCAAAGCCTCTAAAAAATCCCGAAATGTCCTGCCACTGTAAAGCATCATAACACTTGTTTATCATATTTGGCACTTGGTTCGGTTCCATAGAAGTCACTGGTAATCTAACATTTCAATAGGGTTTGACAATAGATTCGGTCATCAGTAACTGGCATGTGATTCCTAACATTAACAGCAACGTTGGGGTATCTGAGCATAACAAGGATCCAATCCAAATTTTCACTTATCATCTTTGCCATATCAGTTGCTATATGAAGAGCATTGTCACCATCATTATCCTGAACATAAATAAAAATGAAACAGCGTAAGTGACATTGTGGATGTTTTGAAAGAAAGACCCAGTTCATGGATAAACCTGCATATTGCAATTTGCCCCAGCTGATAGAAGCAAGCCAACACAAGAGTTTGCACCTCTAGCCAATGCCACATGGAGAGGTATGGCATTCTTCACATTTGTGATATTCACATCTACACCAGCCTCCAATATGATCTGCAAAGTGACAACAAAATTATGTTAGACAAACCCAAAATTAGTAAGAAAGCCTGGCACTAAAGTCGAATGGCATTGGAATACAGCTTAGCTACAGAGAAAACAGCCAGGTCTGCATTAAGATTCATTCAGCCTACCCTGACTAACTCAACATCATTAGCCATAGCAGCAATGTGCAAAGCAGTATGGGCACGTGAGGTGTCTTGAGCCGCAGGGTCTGCTCCAGCAGCAAGCAGTATCCGTACCAATTCTCTACCCTCTGAAGGATTTTACACAAATCAAAAAGATAAAAATGCAAAAAATAAGACAGACACTCAAGGTAACCTGTAATAAACAATCCTGAAAAGTAAAATAGGACTTCTACCAGTTTCATGATCTTCTTCAAGGAAGCTGCCATGCACAAAGCTGTTCCTTGAGGGCTCTGGATATCTATAGCTTCAGCAATATCTTCTGCAGAAGCAAGGTCTAGCCATCTTTGGACACAGCTACATTCCATGTCATTACACACAAGTGCAGTGGTCTGCCAAACAAAAAGGCTTACTGCATGCACCAATCCATGGGACAGATTACATAAAGAAGAAAGGAAAAAGACATTCCATAACTCACAATCACAGAAGATGATCAGAAGTTTAATCAGAAAAATCAGATCAATTAGTTTAGCCAGTAGTCTATATAAACATTCAAACACAGCCCCCGCGAGACAATACCTTGGATTGACCATTTGGTTGCCAGATAAAAAGATATTACCTCTAATGATATTATAGATCACGGAAGATACTGCAAATATTTCCCAGCTGCATGTAATTGCTTACAAATGTGATGAATTTTACTTTGATTCGTTTACCCAGTTTTTTGACCCGGCTTATGTTCAGCCGGAGTTGAATCTCATTTTTAAAAAATGTCTTTATGATCTCAAATTTCAATCTAACCTCTATTCTTTCAAAATCCTAGATAATGATGTCTGCTTAATTATAATGGTAACAGGTACATTTCTCTTCAAACATGCTCAAGATCGACCAAATGAATCCACATAGTTTTTCGGGATGCAATTTACTTACGTAAGATGTTTTGAGTTCACTATACTCATAGATAAACAGCCTCCATTTTCCAAAATGGAAATAGCACATTCAGTGTATTTCTTCGTAACAACTCTGTGAAGTACAGATTCACCTTCATCATCAACAGCATTTGGATCAGCACCCGCCAATAATAACTCCTATTCACATTAAAACATAAGAAAGAAATAAACAGATAGCAATCGATATTAAAATTCGCGTGAGCAAATATATCTTGAATAAATAAAATAGGAAGAGGCTCGGAGCCATTTTTCAAGTTTTCGTATTTGAACTTGCCAAACTGACTCCTTGATTTAGGCTTTGGTTTGGATCCATCTGGTATCTCACTACCAGAGTCGCTGCTGTCCTCATGAAGGGAGAATAAATTTGGGTCGAACTCAAGTGCCCACATCATCTGTTGAAGAGAGATCAAATCAAGCAGCAAAAACTAAATGCAAGAAAAGGAGAGGAATATGAATAAAAAAGCTTAAAGTACATATAGCTCTGGTCACCTATTGCACCAATTTCCCCTGGTCCAAAGAGGTTTTGGAGGCCATATCTAGCTAGCACCTGGAAGAATGCCCAAAGAACAAAATAAAAGGGGCATTTCCTTCAACGTCGTATGTAATAAGTGATGCTTATAGAAGCTAAATACACAAGCAAGTTGCAAAAGAAATCAAATTATTTAATGATTCAATTATCACATTAAAAAAACAAATAGCTTTGCCATTTGATAGTTTAAGATGGCTTTAAGGCATCCAACAGTCAAGCAAGCATGCCGATGGCTTTAAGGAATCCAACAGGCATCTAAAAGTTTCTATATTGTTTTCTCAGAACATCAATTTATTTTGATGCTATTATAGCTGTTCGTAAAGCAGTTCAATCAACAGACTCTTGAAATCAGCTAAATTAGGAAAAGGCATAGAAGGTTACCCCGAGAATTCCAAATATAGCAAGAGCAAGAACGTATGTGATATACTCCAAGAACAAATGCATTTCTTCCTCATCCTGCACAAAAATTGAATCGACATTGATTCTAAATCTGATGCAGTTATTGACAAAGATTTGCCGCATTGAAGAACTTGCAGCGCTCAACCGACTAAAAGAACCGCTCCGTTGAAATTCTTCTTCCAGAATAGCACGATCTATAATCCTCATTCTTGTTTGGTTATTAAACCTGAGTGCTTAACCTGGAAATTAGAAAAGCTTTCATTCAAAAGACTGTATAGGACAGAATAGCATCATTATTGCAAATCAGCTACAAGCTTATGCTATTACTTCATTATTGAAAACCAACATCACAATTCACATGATCCATAGTACACAACAGCTCATTGAAAAATAATAATTAATTCACAAAGAATATGCACAATAAATGTATGTAATCAATCTATTTCACAAACCAAGAATACACAATTTCAAGAGATGGTATAGTTTCTTGTCCTGAGAAATCTCGAGAAACAAAACCATGAGAATTCTGAGTGCAAAGAGATAATCACCACTTCCCAAATAAAAATAAGTAAAATGCAAAACGAAAATATCAAATTTAACCAAAAGTCAAGCAAATTTCCTCCTAATTTTGTACCCAAAAAAACATTACAAAAAACAGCCCAAAACTTGGATATCTAGATATACCTTCTCGATGAAACAGACAAACTTTATCCAATCTTTTTCCCTTGACGCGACACCAACTCCAGCCCTATGACGCGTCGCTTGCTCGGAGGAGAGGTCTCCAACTGTAGCTCAACAGGATCGCGTGGCCACTACTGGTGGTCACGAACGGGGCGAGCGGCGCCGGAAGAGGGAAGGCGGTGTCGGCGCAAAGAGGAGAGGCGTGCGGAGGGTGGCGACGAGCAGGCGAACGGAGGCACTGAGGGTGTGGTCAACAATGGTGCCGATTTGTTTTTAGGGCAAAGGAAATGAAGAAGATTGAAGAACGAACGAACGAACGAACGAATGAGGCGGGAGGGATTTGGGCCAGGAAGATGGAAAAGATTGAAGGAGGATCTAGAATGGGTTTCCCGAAAGCCAATGGCGCAGGAGGCGGTGGGACGATCGGGCCTGAATCGAAGGAAATAGAAGAAGAAGCGATAGGAGGCGTCTGAGAAGAGAAATGAAATGAGTATAGAGAAGAAAATGATCCAACGGTCACAAACAAAATTCAATTCTGATCCAACGGTTAATAATTGAATTCAGCTTGTCCAATTTTGGCTCCTACCGCTCTTATATAATAGAAAAGATAATTTAATAATTATTAAATAATAATATATTAATATATTCGGATATCCATATTTAAAATCCGGATAATATCCTATCAATTTTCGGATATGGTCGGATATTCTCGGATACAGTCAGATATTATCGGATACGAATACGAATGCGGATATTAAAATACAGATTCGGATTCGGATACGAATATTGAAATATCCGGCCGAATAGTCGAACATGGATTCGGATTCGAATGTAATCGGATACGGAATCGGATCGGTCGGATATTTACCGTACCGCTTTAACCCCTACCTTTGGGTACATGAGGCCAACATTACGGCCATGGATGCCCAAATAAGGACGGTAAGGGAAATGGCCACATGTTGTTTGAAGATGATCCAGTAGAAGCGTAGGACTCCTGGAGCTGGAGCAATTCCATCATGGTTGTTGAGGCCGGCTACTATCATTCAGTATCCCCAAGTGACAACCAATGAACATCCAGAATTCAAGCTTCAGATCTTTCAGCACAATTTCTGGCTTGTTTGACACTATCGCCATCGTCAACCGCACCGTAACGGGCGCGATGGTTCGCATAGCGTATAGTGCCTGCCTCGTCAGTGTATAAAGTAAACCCAAAAGGCATGGGAGATGTGGCCCAAAGAAAGGAGGATTGGGAGGAGTGTTATTGGTAATTACGGTGGGATCGGAATGAATGTTATTGGGAGTTTGGCCTATGGGTGTATGAGGCCAACTTTACGGGCATGGATGCGCAAATAAGGACGGTAAGGGAAATGGCCACATATTGTTTGAAAATAATCCAATAGAAGCGTAGGTCTCCGAGAGCTGGAGCAATTCCATCATGGTTTTTTAGGCGGGCTACTAGCATCCAGTATCCCACGTAACAACCAATGAGCATCCAGAATTCAAGCTTCAGATCATTCAGCACAATTTCTGTCTTGTTTGACACTCTCGCCATCGTCAACCCCACCGGAATGGGCGCGATCGTTCGCATAGCGTATAGTGCCTGCCTCGTCAGTGTATAAAGTAAACCCAAAAGGCATGGGAGAAGTGGCCCACAGAAAGGAGGATCGGGAGGAGTGTTATTGGTAATTACGGTGGGATCGGAAGGAGTGTTATTGGGAGTTTGGATAGGGATGGAAACGGTAAGGATACGGTCGGATAGTTCCGGATACAAATATTATCCATATTTTTTTGTCGAATTTGGTATCGAATACGGATGGGCCGGATACGAATATGGTTTCGAATATTTCGGATTATGGATATGGTACGGTTACAGGACGGATATATGATGGATACGGATTCAATCGGATACAGATTATGGGATAATTTTTTATAATCTTTTTTAAAAATTTGATATTTTTTGTAATTATTAATAATTTTATAATTATTAAATAATAATATATTAATATTCGGATATCCATATTTAAAATCCTGATAATATCCTATTAATTTTCGGATACGGTCGGATATTCTCGGATACAGTCAGATATTTTCGGATACGAATACGAATGGGGATATTAAAATACGGATTCGGATTCGGATACGAATATTGAAATATCCGGCCGAATAGTCGAAAATGGATTCGGATTCGAATGTAATCGGATACGGTATCGAATCGGCCGGATATTTACCATACCGCTTTCACCCCTACTTATGGGTATATGAGGCCAACATTACGGCCATGGATGCCCAAATAAGGACGGTAAGGGAAATGGCCACATGATGTTTGAAGATGATCCAGTAGAAGCGTAGGCCTCCTGGAGCTGAAGTAATTCCATCATGGTTGTTGAGGCGGGCTACTATCATCCAGTATCCCAGGTGACAACCAATGAACATCCAGAATTCAAGCTTCAGACCTTTCAGCACAATTTCTGCGTGTTTAACACTATCGCCATCGTCAACCCCACCGGAACAGGCGCGATCGTTCGCATAGCGTATAGTGCCTGCCTCGTCAGTGTATAAAGCAAACCCAAAAGGCATGGAAGATGTGGCCCACAGAAAGGAGGATTGGGAGGAGTGTTATTGGTAATTACGGTGGGATCGGAATGGATGTTCTTGGGAGTTTGGCCTATGGGTATATGAGGCCATCATTACGGGCATGGATGCGCAAATAAGGACGGTAAGGGAAATGACCACATGTTGTTTGAAGATGATCCAGTAGAAGCGTAGGCCTCCTGGAGCTAGAGCAATTCCATCATGGTTGTTGAGGCGGGCTACTAGCATCCAGTATCCCACGTAACAACCAATGAGCATCCAGAATTCAAGCTTCAGATCTTTTAGCACAATTTCTGGCTTGTTTAACACTATCACCATCGTCAACCCCACCGGAACGGGCGCGAGCATTCGCATAGCATATAGTGCCTGCCTCGTCAGTGTATAATGTAAACCCAAAAGGCATGGGAGAAGTGACCCACAGAAAGGAGGATTGGGAGGAGTGTTATTGGTAATTACGGTGGGATCGGAATGAGTGTTATTGGGAGTTTGGGTAGGGATGAAAACGGTAAGGATACGGTCGGATAGTTCCGGATACAAATATTATCCATATTTTTTTTGTCGAATTTGGTATCGAATACGGATGAGCCGGATACGAATACGGTTTCGAATATTTCGGATTACGGATATGGTATGGATACAGGACGGATATATGATGGATACGGATTGAATCAGATACAGATTATCGGATAATTTTTTATAATCTTTTTTTAAAATTTGATATTTTTTTATAATTATTAATAATTTTATAATTATTAAATAATAATATTAATATATTCGGATATCCATATTTAAAATCTGGATAATATCCTATCAATTTTCGGATATGGTCAGATATTCTCAGATACAGTCAGATATTTTCGGATTCGAATACGAATGCGGATATTAAAATACGGATTCGGATTCGGATTCCAATATTGAAATATCCGGCCGAATAGTCGAAAATGGATTCGGATTCGAATGTATTCGGATACGGTATCGGATCGGTCGGATATTTATCGTACCGCTTTCACCCCTACCTATGGGTACATGAGGCCAACATTACGGCCATGGATGCCCAAATAAGGACGGTAAGGGAAATGGCCACATGTTGTTTGAAGATGATCCAGTAGAAGCGTAGGCCTCCTGGAGCTGGAGCAATTCCATCATGGTTGTTGAGGCGGGCTACTATCATCCAGTATCCTAGGTGACAACCAATGAACATCCAGAATTCAAGCTTCAGATCTTTCAGCACAATTTCTGGCTTGTTTAACACTATCGCCATCGTCAACCGCACCGGAACGGGCGCGATCGTTCGCATAGCGTATAGTGCCTGCCTCGTCAGTGTATAAAGTAAACCCAAAAGACATGGGAGATGTGGCCCACAGAAAGGAGGATTGGGAGGAGTGTTATTGGTAATTACGGTGGGATCGGAATGAATGTTATTGGGCGTTTGGCCTATGGGTGTATGAGGCCAACATTACGGGCATGGATGCGCAAATAAGGACGGTAAGGGAAATGGCCACATCTTGTTTGAAGATAATCCAGTAGAAGCGTTGGTCTCCTGGAGCTGGAGCAATTCCATCATGGTTGTTGAGGCGGGCTACTAGCATCCAGTATCCCACATAACAACCAATGAGCATCTAGAATTCAAGCTTCAGATCATTCAGCACAATTTCTGTCTTGTTTGACACTATCGCCTTCGTCAACCCCACCGGAACGGGCGTGATCGTTCGCATAGCGTATAGTGCCTGCCTCGTCAGTGTATAAAGTAAACCCAAAAGGCATGGGAGAAGTGGCCCACAGAAAGGAGGATTGGGAGGAGTGTTATTGGTTATTACGGTGGGATCGGAAGGAGTGTTATTGGAAGTTTGGATAGGGATGGAAACGGTAAGGATACGGTCGGATAGTTCCGGATACAAATATTATCCATATTTTTTTTGTCGAATTTGGTATCGAATACGGATGGGCCAGATACGAATACGGTTTCGAATATTTCAGATTACGGATATGGTACGGTTACAGGACGGATATATGATGGATACGGATTCAATCGTATATAGATTATCGGATAATTTTTTATAATCTTTTTTTAAAATTTGATATTTTTTATAATTATTAATAATTTTATAATTATTAAATAATAATATATTAATATATTCGGATGTCCATATTTAAAATCCGGATAATATCCTACCAATTTTCGGATACGGTCGGATATTCTCGGATACAGTAAGATATTTTTGGATACGAATACAAATGAGGATATTAAAATATGGATTCGGATTCGGATACGAATATTGAAATATTCGGCCGAATAGTCGAAAATGGATTTGGATTCGAATGTAATCGGATACGGTATCGAATCGGTCGGATATTTACCTTACCGCTTTCACCCCTACTTATGGGTATATGAGGCCAACATTACGGCCATGGATGCCCAAATAAGGACGGTAAGGGAAATGGCCACATGATGTTTGAAGATGATCCAGTAGAAGCGTAGGCCTCCGGGAGCTGAAGTAATTCCATCATGATTGTTGAGGCGGGCTACTATCATCCAGTATCCCAGGTGACAACCAATGAACATCCAGAATTCAAGCTTCAGATCTTTCAGCACAATTTCTGGCTTGTTTAACACTATCGCCATCGTCAACCCAACCGGAACGGGCGCGATCGTTCGCATAGCGTATAGTGCCTGCCTCGTCAGTTTATAAAGTAAACCTAAAAGGCATGGGAGATGTGGCCCACAGAAAAGAGGATTGGGAGGAGTGTTATTGGTAATTACGGTGGGATCGGAATGAATGTTATTGGGAGTTTGGCCTATGGGTATATGAGGCCAACATTACGGGCATGGATGCACAAATAAGGACGGTAAGGGAAATGGCCACATGTTGTTTGAAGATGATCCAGTAGAAGCGTAGGCCTCCTGGAGCTAGAGCAATTCCATCATGGTCGTTGAGGCGGGCTACTAGCATCCAGTATCCCACGTAACAACCAATGAGCATCCAGAATTCAAGCTTCAGATCATTCAGCACAATTTATGGCTTGTTTGACACTATCACCATCGTCAACCCCACCGGAATGGGCGCGATCGTTCGCATAGCGTATAGTGCCTGCCTCGTCAGTGTATAAAGTAAACCCAAAAGGCATGGGAGAAGTGGCCCACAGAAAGGAGGATTGAGAGGAGTGTTATTGGTAATTACGGTGGGATTGGAACGAGTGTTATTGGGAGTTTGGCCTATGGGTATATGAAGCCAACATTACAGGCATGGATGCCCAAATAAGGACGGTAAGGGAAATGGCCACATGTTGTTTGAAGATGATCCAGTAGAAGCGTAGGCCTCCTGGAGCTGGAGCAATTCCATCATGGTTGTTGAGGCGAGCTACTATCATCCAGTATCCTAGGTGACAACCAATGAGCATCCAGAATTCAAGCATCAGATAATTCAGCACAATTTCTGGCTTGATTGACACTATCGCCATTGTCAACCCCACCGGAACGGGCGCGATCGTTCGCATAGCGTATAGTGCCTACCTCGTCAGTGTATAAAGTAAACCCAAAAGGCATGGGAGATGTGGCCCACAGAAAGGAGGATTGGGAGGAGTGTTATTGGTAATTACGGTGGGATCGGAATGAATGTTATTGGGAGTTTGGCCTATGGGTGTATGAGGCCAACATTACGGGCATGGATGCGCAAATAAGGACGGTAAGGGAAATGGCCGCATATTGTTTGAAGATAATCCAGTAGAAGCGTTGGTCTCCTGGAGCTAGAGCAATTCCATCATGGTTGTTGAGGCGGGCTACTAGCATCCAGTATCCCACATAACAACCAATGAGCATCTAGAATTCAAGCTTCAGATCATTCAGCACAATTTCTGTCTTGTTTGATACTATCGCCATCGTCAACCCCACCGGAACGGGCGCGATCGTTCGCATAGCGTATAGTGCCTGCCTCGTCAGTGTATAAAGTAAACCCAAAAGGTATGGGAGAAGTGGCCCACAGAAAGGAGGATTGGGAGGAGTGTTATTGGTTATTACGGTGGGACCGGAAGGAGTGTTATTGGGAGTTTGGATAGGGATGGAAACGGTAAGGATACGGTCGGATAGTTCCGGATACAAATATAATCCATATTTTTTTTGTCGAATTTGGTATCGAATACGGATGGGCCAGATACGAATACGGTTTCGAAAATTTCGGATTACGGATATGGTATGGTTACAGGACGGATATATGATGGATACGGATTCAATCGGATACAAATTATCGGATAATTTTTTTATAATCTTTTTTTTAAATTTGATATTTTTTATAATTATAAATAATTTTATAATTATTAAATAATAATATATTAATATATTCGGATATCCATATTTAAAATCCGGATAATATCCTATCAATTTTCGGATACGGTCGGATAATCTCGGATACAGTCAGATATTTTTGGATACGAATACAAATGAGGATATTAAAATATGGATTCGGATTCGGATACGAATATTTAAATATCCGGCCGAATAGTCGAAAATGGATTTGGATTTCGAATGTAATCGGATACGGTATCGAATCGGTCGGATATTTACCGTACCGCTTTCACCCCTACTTATGGGTATATGAGGCCAACATTACAGTCATGGATGCCCAAATAAGGACGGTAAGGGAAATGGCCACATGATGTTTGAAGATGATCCAGTAGAAGCGTAGGCCTCCTGGAGCTGAAGTAATTCCATCATGGTTGTTGAGGCGGGCTACTATCATCCAGTATCCCAGGTGACAACCAATGAACATCCAGAATTCAAGCTTCAGATCTTTCAGCACAATTTCTGGCTTGTTTAACACTATCGCCATCGTCAACCCAACCGGAACGGGCGCGATCGTTCGCATAGCGTATAGTGCCTGCCTCGTCAGTGTATAAAGTAAACCCAAAAGGCATGGAAGATGTGGCCCACAGAAAGGAGGATTGGGAGGAGTGTTATTGGTAATTACGGTGGGATCGGAATGAATGTTATTGGGAGTTTGGCCTATGGGTATATGAGGCCAACATTACGGGCATGGATGCGCAAATAAGGACGGTAAGGGAAATGGCCACATGTTGTTTGAAGATGATCCAGTAGAAGCGTAGGCCTCCTGGAGCTAGAGCAATTCCATCATGGTTGTTGAGGCGGGCTACTAGCATCCAGTATCCCACGTAACAACCAATGAGCATCCAGAATTCAAGCTTCAGATCATTCAGCACAACTTCTGGCTTGTTTGACACTATCACCATCGTCAACCCCACCGGAACGGGCGCGATCGTTCGCATAGCGTATAGTGCCTGCCTCGTCAGTGTATAAAGTAAACCCAAAAGGCATGGGAGAAGTGGCCCACAGAAAGGAGGATTGAGAGGAGTGTTATTGGTAATTACGGTGGGATCGGAACGAGTGTTATTGGGAGTTTGGCCTATGGGTATATGAAGCCAACATTACAGGCATGGATGCCCAAATAAGGACGGTAAGGGAAATGGCCACATGTTGTTTGAAGATGATCCAGTAGAAGCGTAGGCCTCCTGGAGCTGGAGCAATTCCATCATGGTTGTTGAGGCGGGCTACTATCATCCAGTATCCTAGGTGACAACCAATGAGCATCCAGAATTCAAGCATCAGATAATTCAGCACAATTTCTGGCTTGATTGACACTATCGCCATTGTCAACCCCACCGGAACGGGCGCGATCGTTCGCATAGCGTATAGTGCCTACCTCGTCAGTGTATAAAGTAAACCCAAAAGGCATGGGAGATGTGGCCCACAGAAAGGAGGATTGGGAGGAGTGTTATTGGTAATTACGGTGGGATCGGAATGAATGTTATTGGGAGTTTGGCCTATGGGTGTATGAGGCCAACATTACGGGCATGGATGCGCAAATAAGGACGGTAAGGGAAATGGCCGCATATTGTTTGAAGATAATCCAGTAGAAGCGTTGGTCTCCTGGAGCTGGAGCAATTCCATCATGGTTGTTGAGGCGGGCTACTAGCATCCAGTATCCCACATAACAACCAATGAGCATCTAGAATTCAAGCTTCAGATCATTCAGCACAATTTCTGTCTTGTTTGATACTATCGCCATCGTCAACCCCACCGGAACGGGCGCGATCGTTCGCATAGCGTATAGGCCTGCCTCGTCAGTGTATAAAGTAAACCCAAAAGGCATGGGAGATGTGGCCCACAGAAAGGAGGATTGGGAGGAGTGTTATTGGTAATTACGGTGGGATCGGAATGAATGTTATTGGGAGTTTGGCCTATGGGTATATGAGGCCAACATTACGGGCATGGATGCGCAAATAAGGACGGTAAGGGAAATGGCCACATGTTGTTTGAAGATGATCCAGTAGAAGCGTAGGCCTCCTGGAGCTAGAGCAATTCCATCATGGTTGTTGAGGCGGGCTACTAGCATCCAGTATCCCACGTAACAACCAATGAGCATCCAGAATTCAAGCTTCAGATCATTCAGCACAACTTCTGGCTTGTTTGACACTATCACCATCGTCAACCCCACCGGAACGGGCGCGATCGTTCGCATAGCGTATAGTGCCTGCCTCGTCAGTGTATAAAGTAAACCCAAAAGGCATGGGAGAAGTGGCCCACAGAAAGGAGGATTGAGAGGAGTGTTATTGGTAATTACGGTGGGATCGGAACGAGTGTTATTGGGAGTTTGGCCTATGGGTATATAAAGCCAACATTACAAGCATGGATGCCCAAATAAGGACGGTAAGGGAAATGGCCACATGTTGTTTGAAGATGATCCAGTAGAAGCGTAGGCCTCCTGGAGCTGGAGCAATTCCATCATGGTTGTTGAGGCGGGCTACTAGCATCCAATATCCCACTTAACAACCAATGAGCATCCAGAACTCAAGCTTCAGATAATTCAGCACAATTTCTGTCTTGTTTGACACTATCGCCATCGTCAACCCCACCGGAACGGGCGCGATCGTTCGCATAGCGTATAGTGCCTGCCTCGTCAGGGTATAAAGTAAACCCAAAAGGCATGGGAGAAGTAGCCCACAGAAAGGAGGATCGGGAGGAGTGTTATTGGTAATTATGGTGGGATCGGAAGGAGTGTTATTGGGAGTTTGGGTAGGGATGAAAACAGTAAGGATACGGTCGGAAAGTTCCAGATACAAATATTATCCATAATTTTTTTGTCGAATTTGGTATCGAATACGGATGGGCCGGATACGAATATGGTTACGAATATTTCGGATTACGGATATGGTACGGATTCTATTGGATACAAATTATCGGATAATTTTTTATAATATTTTTTGAAAATTTGATATTTTTTTATAATTATTAATAAGTTTTTTAATTATTGAATAATAATATATTGATATATTCGGATGTCCACTTTTAAAATCCGGATAATATCCTATCAATTTTCGGATACGGTTGGATATTCTCGGATATAGTCAGATATTTTCGGATATGAATACGAATGTGGATATTAAAATACGGATTCGGATTCGAATACGAATATTGAAATATCCGGCCGAATAATCGAAAACGGATTCGGATTCGAATATAATCGAATACGGCATCGGATCGGTGGGATATTTACCGTACCGCTTTCTCCCCTACCTATGGGTATATGAGGCCAACATTACGGCTATGGATGCCCAAATAAGGACGGTAAGGGGAATGACCACATGTTGTTTGAAGATGATCCGGTATAAGCGTAGGCCTCCTGAAGCTGGAGCAATTCCATCATGGTTGTTGAGGCAGGCTCATAGCATCCAGTATCCCATGTAACATCCAATGAGCATCCAGAATTCAATCCACAGATCATTCAGCACAATTTTTGGCTTGTTTGACATTATCGCCATTATCAACCCCACCGGAACGGGCGCGATCGTTCGCATAGCATATAGTGCTTGCCTCGTCAGTGTATAAAGTAAACCCAAAAGGCATGGGAGAAGTGGCCCACAGAAAGGAGGATTGGGAGGAGTGTTACTGGTAATTACGGTGGGATCGGAATGAGTATTATTGGGAGTTTGGCCTATGGGTATATGAGGCCAACATTAAGGGCATGGATGCCCAAATAAGGACGGTAAGGGAAATGGCCACATGTTGTTTGAAGATGATCCAGTAGAAGCATAGGCCTCCCGGAGCTGGCGCAATTCCATCATGGTTGTTGAGGCGGGCTACTAGCATCCAGTATCCCACGTAACAACCAATCAGCATCCAGAATTCAAGCTTCAGATCATTCAGCACAATTTCTGGCTTGTTTGACACTATCGCCATCGTCAACCCGACCGGAACGGGCGCGATCGTTCGCATAGCGTATAGTGCATGCCTCGTCAGTGTATAAAGTAAACCCAAAAGGCATGGGAGTAGTGGCCCACAGAAATGAGGATTGGGAGGAATGTTATTGGTAATTATTGTGTGATCGGAAGGAGTGTTTTTTGGAGTTTGGCGTATGGGTATCTGAGGCCAACATTACGGGCATGGATGCCCAAATAAGGACGGTAAGGGAAATGGCCACATGTTGTTTAAAGATGATCCAGTAGAAGTGTAGGCCTCCTGGAGCTGGAGCAATTCCATCATAGTTTTTGAGGCGGGTTACTAGCATCCAGTATCCCACGTAACAACCAATGAGCATCCAGAATTCAAGCTTCAGATCATTCAGCACAATTTCTGTCTTGTTTGAAACTATCGCCATCGTCAACCCCACCGGAACAGGTGCGATCATTCGCATAGAGTATAGTGCCTGCCTCGTCAGTGTATAAAGTAAACTCAAAAGGCATGGGAGAAGTGGCCCACGGAAAGGAAGATTGGGAGAAGTGTTATTGGTAATTACGGTGAGATCGGAAGGAGTGTTATTGGGAGTTTGGGTAGGGATGAAAACGATAAGGATACGGGCGGATAGTGTCGGAGACAAATATTATCCATATCTTTTTTGTCGAATTCGGTATCCAATACGGATGGGCAAGATACGAATACGGTTTCGAATATTTCGTATTACGGATAAAGGACGGATATATGATGGATACGTATTCAATTGGATACAGATTATCGGATAATTTTTTATAATCTTTTTGGAAAATTTGATATTTTTTTGTAATTATTAATAATTTATATTTTAAATAATAATATATTGATATATTCGGATATCCACTTTTAAAATCCGGATAGTATCCTATCAATTTTCGGATACGGTCGGATATTCTCGGATGTAGTCAGATATTTTCGGATATGAATACGAATGTGGATATTAAAATACGGATTCGGATTTGGAAACGAATATTGAAATATCCGGCCGAATAATCGAAAATGGATTCGGATTCGAATGTAATCGAATACGGCATCGGATCGGTCGGATATTTACCGTACCGCTTTCACCCCTACCTATGGGTATATGAGGCCAACATTACGACTATGGATGCCCAAATAAGAACGGTAAGGGGAATGAGCACATGTTGTTTGAAGATGATCCAGTAGAAGCGTAGGCCTCCTGAAGCTGGAGCAATTCCATCATGGTTGTTGAGGCGGGCTCATACATCTAGTATCCCACGTAACAACCAATGAGCATCCAGAATTTAAGCTACAGATCATTCAACACATTTTCTGGTTTGTTTGACACTATCGCCATCGTCAACCCTACCGGAACGGGCGCGATCATTCGCATAGCGTATAGTGCCTGCCTCGTCAGTGTATAAAGTAAACCCAAAAGGCATGGGAGAAGTGGCCCATAGAAAGGAGGATTGGGATGAGTGTTACTGGTAATTACGGTGGGATCGGAATGAGTGTTATTGGGAGTTTGGCCTATGGGTATATGAGGCCAACATTACGGGCATGGATGCCCAAATAAGGACGATAAGGGAAATGACCACATGTTGTTTGAAGATGATCCAGTAGAAGCGTAGGCCTCCCGGAGCTGGCGCAATTCCATCATGGTTGTTGAGGCGGGCTACTTGCATCCAGTATATCCCACGTAACAACCAATGAGCATCCAGAATTCAAGCTTCAGATGATTCAGCACAATTTCTGGCTTGTTTGACACTATCGCCATCGTCAACCCGACCGGAACGGGCGCGATCGTTCGCATAGCGTATAGTGCATGCCTCGTCAGTGTATAAAGTAAACCCAAAAGGCATGGGAGAAGTGGCCCACAGAAAGGAGGATTGGGAGGAATATTATTGGTAATTACGGTGTGATCGGAAGGAGTGTTTTTGGGAGTTTGGCCTATGGGTATCTGAGGCCAACGTTACGGGCCTGGATGCCCAAATAAGGACGGTAAGGGAAATGACCACATGTTGTTTAAAGATGATCCAGTAGAAGTGTAGGCCTCCTGGAGCTGGAGCAATTCCATCATAGTTTTTTTGTGGCGGGCTACTAGCATCCAGTATCCCACGTAACAACCAATGAGCATCCAAAATTCAAGCTTCAGATCATTCAGCACAATTTTTGTCTTGTTTGACACTATCGCCATCGTCAACCCCACCTGAATAGGTGCGATCATTCGCATAGAGTATAGTGCCTGCCTCGTCAGTGTATAAAGTAAACTCAAAAGGCATGGGAGAAGTGGCCCACAGAAAGGAAGATTGGGAGAAGTGTTATTGGTAATTACGGTGAGATCGGAAGGAGTGTTATTGGGAGTTTGGGTAGGGATGAAAACGATAAGGATACGTTCGGATAGTATCGGATACAAATATTATCCATATTTTTTTTGTCGAATTCGGTATCGAATATGAATGGGCAAGATACGAATACAGTTTCGAATATTTCGGATTACAGATAAGGTACGGATAAAGGACGGATATATGATGGATACGGATTCAATTGGATACAGATTATTGGATAATTTTTTATAATCTTTTTTGAAAATTTGATATTTTTTATAATTATTAATAATTTTTTAATTATTAAATAATAATATATTGATAAATTCGGATATCCATTTTTAAAATCCGGATAATATCCTATCAATTTTCGGATACGGTCGGATATTCTCGAATACGATCAGATATTTTCGGATATGAATACGAATGCGGATATTAAAATATGGATTCGGATTCGGATACGAATATTGAAATATCTGGCCGAATAATCAAAAATGGATTCGGATTCGAATGTAATCGGATACGGCATCGGATCGGTCGGATATTTACCGTACCGCTTTCACCCCTTCCTATGGGTATATGAGGCCAACATTACGGCCATTGATGCCCAAATAAGGACGGTAAGGGGAATGGCCACATGTTGTTTGAAGATGATCCAGTAGAAGCGTAGGCCTCGTGGAGCTGGACCAATTCCATCATGGTTGTTGAGGTGGGCTACTAGCATCCAGTATCCCATGTTACAACTAATGAGCATCCAAAATTCAAGCTTCAGATCATTCAGCACAATTTCTGGCATGTTTGACACTAATCGCCATCGTCAACCCCACCGGAATGGGTGCTATCGTTCGCATAGCGTATAGTGCATGCCTCGTCATATAAAGTAAACCCAAAAGGCATGGGAGAAGTGGCCCACAGAAAGTAGGATTGGGAGGAGTGTTATTGGTAATACGACAGAAGGAGTGTTATTGGGAGTTTGGTAGGGATGAAAACGGTACAGATACGGTCGGATGGTGTCGGGTACAAATATTTACCATATTTTTTTTTTTTGTCGAATTAGGTATCGAATACGGATAGGCCGGATACGAATACGGTTTCGAATATTTCAGATTACGGATACGGTACGGATAATGGACGGATATATGATGGATACGGATTCAATCGGATACAGATTATCGGATAATTTTTTATAATCTTTTTTTAAAATTTGATATTTTTTATAATTAATAAATAATAATATATTAATATATTCGGATATCCATATTTAAAATCCGGATAATATCCTATCAATTTTCGAATACGGTCGGATATTCTCGGATAAGGTCAGATATTTTCGGATACGAATACGAATGCGGATATTAAAATACGGATTCAGATTCGGATATTAATATTGAAATATCCGGCCGAATAGTCGAAAATGGATTCGGATTCGAATGTAATCGGATCGCATCGGATCGGTCGGATATTTACCGTACCGCTTTCACCCCTACCTATAGGTATATGAGGCCAACATTACGGCCATGGATGCCCAAATAAGGACGGTAAGGGAAATGGCCACATGTTGTTTGAAGATGATCCAGTAGAAGCGTAGGCCTCCTGGAGCTGGAGCACTTCCATCATGGTTGTTGAGGCAGGCTACTAGCATCCAGTATCCCACGTAACAACCAATGAGTATCCAGAATTCAAGCTTCAGATCATTCAGCACAATTTCTGGCTTGTTTGACACTATCGCCATCGTCAACCCCACCGGAACGGGCGCGATCATTCGCATAGCGTATAGTGCCTGCCTCGTCAGTGCATAAAGTAAACCCAAAAGGCATGGGAGAAGTGGCCCACAGAAAGGACGATTGGGAGGAGTGTTATTGGGAGTTTGGGTGGTTGGTAGAGTGGGCTCAGCAGTGGTGGCAGTATTGATAGTTTTGGTGGTTGGTAGAGTGGGATTAGCGATGATGCTGTCAATGTCAATAAGAGTTTCAGTTTTGGTAGGTGGTGAATTCTTGGAACTGGAGGTGTTGATAGGCTCATCCAATTTCTCCTTTCCCCTTTCCTCCTTTGGTGGTGGTGGTGTTGAAGACATTCTTTCTCTGGGGGGCGGGTTTCAGTTTTGGTAGGTGGTGGATTCTTGAAACTGGGCTTATCCATTTTCTCCTTTCCCCTTTTACCATGGTTCGATTACTGGAATTGATTATCAAAGCAAACAAAAATAAAGGAAAATGATAATGAAGGCTACCAGTTTGGAAAACACCGAATTGGACTCGATTGTGCACGATTTGCACCACCTAATCCCTCTTCCGTTAATCCTTATGGCCTCTATACGATCAAGCACACCTCCAAGCCCGAAAGGAAGATCCAACAGGGTGGAAATTCATGGTGAACCTTTCAATGCTCTCGGAAGAGAAAACATTCACTCAATATGTTTATATTCATCAAAGGTTAAATGTAACAATGTTAGAGATGACCTATATAGGCATCCAAATTACAAAGGATTCAACAAACAAAGCTATGAATTAAACAAGGAAAACCCTAATCGGACAGAGTTATGACGCTAGATGAAACGATGACGTGTAACCATGTTGGCGTCGTGGACGGAGGGTTGGCGTCTAAGGGTCTGCACAGGTGGACGTGATACGAGGAGGTATGACGCAGAGCTGATGACGCGAACCATGGACCATGACGTGGAACCAGATTGGCGTCGTAGACGGGGAAGGATAGCGTCATTGGCCATGACGCGGAACAGCTGGCGTCAAAGGTGGAGGTTTGTGTCATAGGGGAAGGTTGGCGTTATACAAGGAGGATAGCGTCATTGGCCATGACGCATAACAGACTGGCGTCATCGAGCAGGTTTCGCGTCGTAGGGGTCGCGTCTGGCGTCATAAACACTTGCTGGCGTCACACTGTTGTCATTCCCCACTTGTTTAATTATTCCACGTGCATGCATGCACTTGTTGAAACTGAAATACAAGTTTATTAAATGTTCGAACTCCGGTAGGTTTCCGGCGGTGGTTCCGGTCACGATTCCGGCGATTAACATTCCGGCTGCTCTTGATTACTGTTGGATGCCCGGATCCATTGCGGTGGGTCTGGGGTCTTCATTTTGGATCAGCAGCTACAGGCCCATTTTCCCGGCTTTGGCTTTTGACAGCTCCTCTTCAAATCTTCTGTTCAACAGCTCCGCAATTTTGATCACGTACTTCTTTGTCAGCTGTTTTGATACCGGGCCTTCAGGAAATGTCGGGATCAACAGGGTCCTCGCTCCGGCTTCCATGCCATCCCCACCCCCTTGGGGAGGTTGAGCCATCAACCGACCAGAATCTTCCTCGTCCTTCTCGAACAGGGTCAGATCTTGAACATTAAAGACAGGATTAATATGGCCATATTCCTCAGTTAATTGCAGTTTATAGGCATTATTATTAATCCTCTCTAAAACTTTGGAAGGCCCATCTCCTCTTGGAGACAATTTGTTGCATCGGCTGGCGGGAAACCGTTCTTTCTTCCAATTAAGCCACACCCAATCGCTAGGATTCAGTTTCAGCTCTTTTCTGCCTCGGTTGTTGTATTTTGCATATCCCTCAGCTGCTTTGGCCAGGCTGTCTCGCACATCCCTATGCATCTCCTTGATTGCAGTTGCCATATTCCTGCCATTAATATTAAGGTGCTCATTGCGGGGCAATGGTAGCAAATCAAGTGGTGTTAATGGATTAAACCCGTACACAACTTCAAATGGTGACATGTGTGTGGCGCTGTGTACGTGTCAATTGTATGCAAATTCGATAGAGGGCAAGCTTTCATCCCAGCTCTTACTATTTGAAGCAGTGATGACTCTTAGCAAGTTACCTAAAACTCGGTTAACTGCTTCAGTCTGTCCGTCTGTCTGAGGATGATATGCAGTGGAGAACAGCAGTCTCGTCCCAATTTCTGCCCACAGAGACTTCCAAAAATAGCTTACAAATTTGGCATCTCTGTCTGACACAATGGTCCTTGGGACACCATGCAGTCGTACAACCTCTTTGAAAAATAATTTGGCGAAGTGGTGCGTATCATTTGTTTTGGCACAGGGGATGAAGTATGCCATTTTTGAAAATCTGTCAACAACCACAAAAATGGAGTCTTTTGCCCGAGCGGTACGCGGTAGTCCTAAGAAGAAATCCATGGATAAGTCAATCCAAGGACCCTCCGGTACAGGCAATGCTTGATACAGACCGTGTGGCTTTGGTGTCGACTTTGCTCTTAGGCACGTGATGCACTTGCTGATAAACTCAGCGACCTGTTCGATCCCTGGCCAGTGGAAGCGTTCAGACAAAACATTCATTGTGGCTATTCTACCAAAGTCACCCATCATATCACCCGAATGGGCTTCAGAAATTAACGGTTCTCTGATGGATCCTCTCGGTATACACAATTTGTTCCCATAATACAGAAAACCATTCAACTGAGAAAATTCCTTAAAAGCCAATTTCTCGGTTTTCTTGTATATCTCTCCAAAATCTGGATCCTGAGCATATAATTCCTTGATGTGCTCGAATCCTATCAGATGAGTAGTAGCAAATGCAGCGAGATTCAATCTTCGTGAGAGGGCATCTGCTACCACATTGTCTTTATCTTTCTTATAACAGATCACGTACGGAAATGATTCGATGAAAGAGCTCCAGCAGGCATGCCTCGCATTCTTCAATTGCCCCTGTCCTCGGATATGCTTCAGCGTCTCATGATCTGTGTGGATAATAAACTCTCGCCCTCGCAGATAATGTTGCCAAACCCTCATTGCTTGTACCACAACGTACATTTCCTTGTCATATGTTGAGTAGTTCAGCTGAGCTCCTCCAAATTTTTCACTATGATAGACAACTGGTCGGCCATCTTGTAACAACACTGCGCCCATGCCGGTTCCTGAAGCGTCATATTCGATTTCGAATGGGAGGTCAAAGTTCGGCAATGCCAACACGGGTGCATGGGTGAGTTTATCTTTCAATTCTTTAAATGACTTCTGCTCCTTGGGTCCCCACTTGAATTGTAGTCCTTTCTTCAGCAGAGAAGTCATCGGTGCAGCGATCACACTGAATTGGGGTACAAATCTTCGAAAGAATCCACACATGCCTAGGAACCTTCTTACTTCATTGACGTTGGTCGGCGGGGTCTATTCAGAAATTGCTTTTATCTTGGACTCGTCCACTTTCAGCCCATGTCTCCCAACGACAAATCCTAGAAATGTAACCTCGGCACATGGAAGGTGCACTTCTCGAAGTTTCCATAAAGTTCTACCTTTCTCAGTTTTATGATCTCCTGCACAACATGTTTTACATGATCAGATTCGTTGTGGCTATAAATGAGAATATCATCAAAATACACAACGACAAATTTGCCCATAAATTCTCTCAGAGTTTCATTCATTAATCTCATGAATGTAGATGGAGCATTGGTGAGATCGAAAGGCATCACAAGCCACTCATACAACCCAAACTAGGTTTTGAATGTCGTTTTCCATTCGTCTCCAGGTTGCATGCGTATCTGATGATAACCACGCTTCAGATCTATCTTGGTGAATATGCTCGCTCCACCCTGCTCATCGAGCATGTCATCCAATCGTGGAATGGGATGGCGGTATTTTATGGTTATTGCGTTGATAGCTCTACAGTCGACACACATCCTCCACGTTCCGTTTTTCTTCGGTACCAATAGAATAGGCACTACACATGGAGATAGACTCTCCCGAACCCAACCCTTGTCCAATAATTCATGAACTTGCTTCTGGACCTCTTTTGTTTCATCTGGGTTCGTCCGGTAGGCAGGCCGATTTGGAATCGATGCTCCTGGTACGAAGTCGATCGTATACTCCACACCTCTCAAAGGTGGTAATCCTGCTGGCAGTTCTTCGGGAAAGACATCCATATTATCCTCCAGCATCCTACGAAAGTTATCAGTCACATTAAGTGTAGCAGGGGAGTTCTTAGAATTTTCCTCAATAGGTTTAAGGAATGCTAGAAAACAGTGACCTGGTGACGGCGCATCTTCGATGGCTGCTTCCAGTTCTTGCTTTGTGAATAATAAGCATCGTTCAGACCCTGCAATCAATAAAGGAGATTGATTAGCATTGTCAGAATTAATTACTATCCCTTTACCTCTCTGTTTTTGCTTGAACTCCTCCTCTTCTTTCCGGATGTTTTCCATTAAGTTCCGATGATCAATCTTCACAGTCTTAGGAGGTAATGACTTCATCAAGATTCGGATTTGTCCGTCTCGGAATGAGAGATCATTCTCTGTGCCGTAGTATATAGCCCTCTTATTATACATCTATGGTCGGCCTAATAGAATATGGCATGCTGTCATGGGTACTACGTCACACACGATTTCTTCGGAGTAGGGTCCAATAGTCACCGCTACCCTTGCCTGCTTCGCTACTTTAGTAGTCCCACTCTCACTCATCCAATGGAGATTATATGGCTTTGCATGGTCTTGCATGGGTATACCTAACCTGCGCACAGTATAGAGACTCACAGCATTAACACAGCTACCATTATCAACAATTAATGAGGCAACATTGCCTTTAAGTTTACAATGGTAGTGGAAAAGATTCTCCCTTTGTTCAGGTGAGCTGCTGGTGGACTCTTCTCCTTTTTCTGCATTGAATGCTCTCATCAATATGAAGTTTGTCACATACTCTTCCTCATTTCCTTCCAAGACTACTCGGCTCAGATCGCCCTCGTCTGGATATTGATCATCCTCTTCGACATTTGGCTCTTCATGTTCAGCCTCCTCATCTTCGTCTTCAAAATCAACCTCTCTCCATATCCGTGATTCGATCATGACCATTCGCCTCTCTCTCTTTAGGCAGTCTCGGGAGTAGTTGCCCTTTTGTCCACATTTGAAACAGGTGACATCCTTGACGTCCCTCTTGGGTTTGTCTCGGTTGTCCTTCCGGTATTTGTTTGGATCTTTGAAGTCCTTGCCTATCGCGAAAGCTTTGTGCCTGTTGGGCCTGTCATCTTTCTACGCATTGGGCTTTCCGTATCTGTCAGTCGGCTTTGAAGGTTGTTCAGTTGATCTGGTGGTCCAATACTTGGTAGTGTTGGAGATGATGGTTGACTTGACTGGTCTGTCTCTCAATTGTCGGTCAATCTCAATTGATAATTGAACCAGATGTTCTAGTCCAGTGTATTCCCGCAGCTTGATTTCTGGTAAAACCTCTCTCCTTAAACCCCTTTTGAACCTCGCCATCAGTAGCGGTTCATCTTCATTAATTTGCGCTCTCATCATGAGGCGTTCCATTTCTTTATAGTATTCATCGGCAGTCCGATTACCCTGCACACAGAAATTTACTTTCAGATATAGCTCATCAAAGTAACTGCTAGGAACAAACCTCTTCTCCATAGCATGCATCAACTGAGCCCAATTGGAAACAACTAGCAGTCCCAATTGTTGATTGTCGCGTTGGAGCTTTTGCCACCATTGTAGGGCATAGTCTTTAAATTCACATACATCCAGTTGGATCTTTGTGAACTCGTTATATTGTTGACATTCATAAATTAATTCAATGGACTGTCGCCAATCGATGTATTCTTCCGAATCACTTGTCCCTTTGAATGCTGGTATGGTGAACTTGATTCCTCGCAGATCAGCTTCCATTCTATTCTGTCCGACATGTATCTGTCCTTCATGCTCAAAATCGTCCTCAGGCGGGTTTTCGAGTGCTTGTTCTAGATTTAACCTCTATCGGGCAAGCTGATGCGGTGGTGGTTGATGCACATGTGGTTGGTGAATGGCTGCGGCTAGTGCCGGAGGCGACGGTGGTGGAGGATTTTGGAACTGAGCATTTGTTGCAACTGGCGGTCGAGGTGGATTCGGGACGGGTGTCCGTGGGCCTCGTGGACCTTGCCGTCGATCGTATGTTCCAAAGTATAATCCCTGTTCCTCTATGGCCGTCTCAGCTTCATCCATTACTGATTGGTGGATCCCGCTAGTGCTTCCGGGAGTCATGTTCAGCGCTTGATCTTGTATGGCGATTCGACTGGAAACATCATTCATGGTGCTCGTAAGCGCATTGACTCGGTCATTCATGGCAGCTATGCTCGTAACATTGGCATCTACAGTTTGGCGCATTGACTCAAGAGCGGTTTGTTTGGCAGTGGTTGCTTTTAAATTCCTTAGTGCTTCCATGATGTCATGCAATGTAGGTTCGGTGTGTCCTGCCATAATGATCATAAAAGGAAACTAGCTATATGTATAAAATGTTAGAGAAAATAGACAGAAACTTTGTAGAGTGATCTCACAAAAATGTATCTCCCACTGGGGTCCACTTCTCCACCAGTTGGTGCTGAAGAACTGAGATGTGCTCAAACGTATAGATCAACCAACTATCAGAGGTGAGAAAACAGTTTGGACGCACAGTGCAAGAAACAGAATGCACAGTATCAAATAAATGGCTCAGAGTTGTGTGTGAAGTGATCAATCTGAATTAAATAGCAGTTTATGGCGTTAATCATCTATGTAGCAAATATCCGGACTCCTCGCAATTTAGAAGTGTAAAGTAAAAACCTCACAAATATAAACGCTCGGAATAAAAATATCTGTCTCACTCACACAACCCCAATAGAAATAATTACCAAGCTGATAAAACAAACCGGTAAGAATTACTGCTGAGAAACTCCACTATCTGTAATTACAGACGGAGCTTCAACTCTGGTGGTTTGTAAAATAAATCAGCGGAACAGTGCAAGCACTTATTCCTCGGGGAATTCCACTGTCAAGTGCGAGCACTGACGGAACTTCAACCCGATAGATTGTTCGTGATTTACTTTAGTGAAACCGTACAGTAAAAATAATATCAGTCCAATAATTACAGTCCCATTGTTCCAAGCCCAAATTACAAATATTACAGCACAATGAATATACTCGAAAACAAAACATTGGACATGTGGCGGCTTCTGACTGGATGATGCGAATCGGAAAATTCTGGAGTTTATGACGCGGAACTCTGAGTATGACGTGAACCTCCTTGGCGTCGTGAAGGATTGCTTGGCGTCAAACTCTACTTTTGGCCTTCTTTGAAAGTTATGACGCGGAAGTTGGTTTATGACGCAATCCTTGCTTGGCGTCTTAGATGATACTTGGCGTCATTCCTCAAAATTTTTGCATGGCTTCGCCTTATGACGCGGAAGATATTTACGATATCGTGGATAGCGTCGTAGCAATTTGTTTGGCGTTGTCTCTGTTTGACCTCGCCCTTTGCGTCGTGGGGTGTTATGACACAATCGTGGATCGCGTCATAAGAATTGTTTGGCGTCGGCTCTGCCTTTGGCGTCTAGTGGGGTACTTGTTCCCCAATTAATGATGCTGGACACTTGGCACAATCTGGACACACTAACACTAAAACTCACAAAACCCTAACCCTATTAAGATCAAACACATACTACCCCGAGAACATGATGAAGATCAACCCAAATATGAAAAATCCAAAACTCTCGGGATTCACTCAAAAATGGATTAAGCCACATATAATACCGATTACAATACTAAAACATGCAATTAAACCCAAATTAAACCACAAGAACACACGAAAAATAACAAAAATCAAATTCCAACCAAGAACAGTGCTCTCGGTCGAAATGAGAATTTTGCAAATGGAATCGGATGAAGATGTAATTGGTACTTATATACTCGGATGACAATGGGTAATCCAAATATGCAATCAAAACTCACAACCAAACAACACAAAAACAAAAAAATCGATGGAACAGTGTTCGGGTGGAAGGGGAAAATGAAGAACACCAATATTTTGGATTTTTGATTTAAGAGAAAGAAAAAGAAGAATAATCAATCCAATAATGGCTCTGATACCAGAAAATATGCCATGGATCGATTACTGGAATTCATTATCAAAGCAAAACAAAAACAAAGGAAAATGATAATGAAGGCTACCAGTTTGGAAAACACCGAATTGGACTCGATTGTTTACGATTTGCAATACCTAATCCCTCTTCCGTTAATCCTTATGGCGTCTATACGATCGAGCACACCTCCAAGCCTGAAAGGAAGATCCAACAGGGTGGAAATTCATGGTGAACCTTTCAATGCTCTCGGAAGAGAAAAAATTCACTCAATATGTTTATATTCATCAAAGGTTAAATGTAACAATGTTAGAGATGACCTATATATAGGAATCCAAATTACAAAGGATTCAACAAACAAAGCTATGAATTAAACAAGTAAGGAAAACCCTAATCGGACAGAGTTATGACGCTAGACGAAACGATGACGTGTAACCATGTTGGCGTCGTGGACGGAGGATTGGCGTCATAAGGGTCTAGGCAGGTTGACGTGATCCGAGGAGGTATGACGCAGAGCTGATGACGCGAACCATGGACCATGACGTGGAACAAGATTGGCATCGTAGACGGGGAAGGATAGCGTCATTGGCCAAGACGCGGAACAGCTGGCGTCAAAGGTGGAGGTTTGCGTCATAGGGGAAGGTTGGCGTCATACAAGGAGGATAGCGTCATTGGCCATGACGCGGAACAGACTGGCGTCATCGAGCAGGTTCCGCGTCGTGGGGGTCGCGTCTGGCATCATAAACACTTGCTGGCGTCACACTGATGTCATTCCCCAC
This sequence comes from Hygrophila difformis, assembly GCA_030278955.1. NCBI lineage: Eukaryota > Viridiplantae > Streptophyta > Magnoliopsida > Lamiales > Acanthaceae > Hygrophila > Hygrophila difformis. The sequence continues at coordinate 37,572,931 of JAOANR010000004.1, forward strand.
TTGTTTAATTATTCCACGTGTATGCATGCACTTGTTGAAAAATGAAATACAAGTTTATTAAATGTTAGAACTCCGGTAGGTTTCCGATGGTGGTTCCGGTCACGATTCCGGCGATCTACATTCCGGCTGCTCTTGATTACTGTTGGATGCCCGGATCCATTGCGGTGGGCCCGGGGTCTTCTGATGTAGTTATCCGGACCAACCCAAAAATTAATCCGGATAAAAATTCTAATGGGCCCGGATTAATTAAATGGAGCAGACAGAGAACTAATTCGAGTAATCCGCATCAAGATGTCAGTAGGCTCGGACTGATTGAATCAAGGAGAAGAAGCCATGGCCCAATTGGATTACAAGCCCAACAAGGCAAAATTGGAAAAGGCCCAGCACAAGTTAACGCGGGATCAACTTGCGTTAGTTTTCAAGGATCAAAGAACGCCAACGCAGCATCATCTTCTCCGACGAAAAGGCCCGACGAAGAACTCTCCGGCGATGGCCTCTTCTCCGACGAACCACTGTCAACGAGAGCACTTCGAGCTACGGCCTTCACTCTCCTCTCACTCTGACGTCATCTTCATCAACGGCCGCCCACACCGGAGAGAGAAAACCCACCTCCGATCGTCACCGCACCATCGTCCCCGATCGTCTCATCCTCAGATGTAAATAAGTGGAGTTGTCTTGAATAACCGAATCAAGTCTACAATACACTGGACTCCACAATATATATACTAGCTACTGGGCTGATGTAACAAAACAAATAAGAAGGTAAGGCCCAACATAATACGGCCCAATCAACAATTAATGATATAAGGCCTAGACTAACAAATGAATATGGCCCAAACTAACAAACTAACAAACAGGTAATGAGGTCGGCTTCCCTCCACACTTCAGCCTTCTGCAATGGCTTGAATCCCATGCTTGGTACCACCAGTATACTCATCATCCCCCCCGCAAGGTGAACCGCGCCAGAGGTTCAGCTTGGAGCAGCATGACAAGAAAACTTTGGGAGGCAAGCCCTTAGTAAACATGTCGGCCAATTGATGAGTGGACGGAACAAAGATGGGGTTGATAAACCCCTGTTGAAAGTAATCCCGAACGAAAAGACACCCAAGATCAATGTGCTTCGTTCGTTCATGGTGCATCGGATTTTTAACAAGTTGGATAGCGGAGGAGTTGTCACAGTAGATAGGATAAGGAGATGGCAGAGGAAGTTGAAGTTCCTGGAACAAGTTGCCAATCCAGAGGAGCTCAGCAGCCACAGCGCCTAAGCTGCGAAACTCAGCCTCGGTGGAGCTTCTGGAGACATAATTTTGTTTCTTGGTTTTCCAAGCCACCAGTGAGCCCCCCAAGAAGATACAAAAGCCAGTAAGAGACTTCCGAGACACGGGGCAATTTCCCCAATCAGCATCACTAAATCCTCACTTCCAAAGGGAGATCATAAGGATAGAATAATCCCATGGAAGGACTATTATGTAAGTATTGAAGGACCTGGACAACACCCTGCCAGTGGTCCTCTGTGGGGGCATGCATATATTGGCTTAATTGTTGGACACTATAACAAATGTCCGGACGGGAAAAGCCAAGATAAAGGAGCTTATCAACTGCTCTTCTGTACAAATGAGGATCAGGAAACAGAACACCAGTGTTCCCAAGAGTTTTATGAGCTGCACATGGAGAATGGATTTTGGGGTTCTTGGGGACTTCAATGTCAGCAAGGAGATCCAGGGTATATTTCTGTTGAGTGATAGAATAACCCTCAGAAGTAGATGAGATCTCTAAGCCAAGAAAGTAGGCTGCACTGCCAAGATCTTTGATGGTGAATTGATTGTGAAGACCAACCTTGACTGCATTGATCTCCTGGAGGTCAGCCCCAGTAATGAGGATGTCGTCCACATACACAACAATAAGAACCAAGCCAAGGGAGGTGAACTTTGTAAACACACACTGATCACTGTGTGTTGGAGCAAAACCAAGACTTTTAAGAAAGGAGGACAGAGCTCCATACCATTGACGGGGGGCCTGCTTCAAACCATAGAGAGATTTCTTGAGTTTGCAGACCTTTCCTTTAGGGGCATCAAGGCCTGGTGGACAGTGCATATAGATATCCTCGTCAAGATTGCCATGGAGAAATGCATTATTGATGTCCAGTTGAAACAAAGTCCACCTAAAGGAGGCTGCCAAGGCAAAAAGGATCCTCACACTGCCAACCTTTGCCACTGAGGCAAAAGTATCATTGTAGTCCTCTCCATATTGTTGATTGAATCCTTTTGCCACAAGCCTGGCTTTGTACTTGCCTATGCTTCCATCAGGCTTGTACTTGATCCTAAAAATCTACTTGCAGCCTATGGGCCTCTTATCATCTGGCAAAGAAACTATCTCCCAGGTGCCATTAGACTCCAGGGCACTCAATTCAGCTTGAACAGCAGAGTGCCAGTGAGGAATGGCATGTGCTTGAGTGTAAGAGCAATGAACAAATGTAGGATCAAGATTAACTGAAGAGCACAAGTAATCATCATACCTGGCAGGCCTCTTGATCATCCCTCGAGGTCTTAGAGTCATGCCAGCCTCAGATGGAGTTGGCGCCTGTGTTCCAGAAACAGATGAAGGACACTGCTCAATTGGAGACTGAGTAGTGGAGGAAGAGGTGTCCAGGGGCACTTCTTCAGAGGAATTTGGTGGCTGTATCACAGTGGGTGACACAGTAGAGGTATCATCAAAAGTATGTCTCAAAGGCTCAGTGGGAGCCAAAGGAGAAAGGACAGTGTGCTGAGGTGCAGTGGGCACATCAGAGGATAGAGGACTGAATTGAGGAGCAGTGGGCACCTCAGGCGAGAGGGTGTGGGAGGATGGAGATGGTATGATAGATGGTGTTCCAGGGACAAGATATTGAGATGAAGGAGAAGAGGCATGGTGAGTTGAAAGGGTAGAGGAGTCTGAAGGTTTGAGAGGAAAGATGTCATCGAAGAAGATGACATCTCGAGAGATGTGTATGCGTTTTGTAGAGAGATCAAGGACTTTATACCCTTTTGTATTGACAGCAACCCCCAAGTGAACACACTTCAGACCTCTAGGTTCTAGTTTTCCTCTATGAGTTCCTGGCTGTTTAATGTAACAAAGGCAACCAAAAGAGTGTATATTGGAGAGATCAGGTTTGGTACCATATAGCACCTCACAAGGGGATTTCCAGGAGGACCTTAGTAGGCAGACGGTTGATAATATAGGCAGAGGTAAGGAGAGCATCACCCCAATAAAGCTTTGAGACACCAGAGGTTAGGAGAAGTGATCTAGCAACTTGGATTAAATGTTGGTGTTTTCGTTCAACCCTCCCATTTTGTTGGGGTGTATAAGTACAAGAAGTTTGATGAATGACACCAAGGCTTTTGAAAAGGGTGAGACATTTGTGATTGCAAAACTCGGAGCCATTATCAGTCCTAAGGACCTTGACAGTTTTATCATACTGAGTTTTAATGAGGGTGAAGAATTGGGACAGTAATGAAGCAGTGTTAGACTTATGACTTAGTAAGTATATCCAGGTGGCTCTAGATGCATCATCAACAATGGTTAACATGTATCTAGAGTTGTACCTATCACAGGGGTGGAAGGGACCCCATAGATCACAGTGTACGAGATCAAAGGGTAACTTGGCATGAGATGAACTCAAAGAAAATGGTAATCTATGAAACTTTGATGTAAAACAAACATCACAAGGAAGCTCAGTAGTTTTATTCGAAAGTAATCCCAAATGTGCCATTACAATAGATGATGGATGACCCAATTTGTAGTGCCGAAGTAAATCTGATTTGACACTATCAAGAGCAACAGAATTAACAGAAACAGGAAAATTATTCTTGCTAGAGCAGCACTTAACAGGATAGAGGTTGTTTATCATAGAGGCCTTAAGTAGACACCTTTTAGTTTTCTGGTCCTGCAGTATACAAGTCAAGGGATCAATCAAAGCAGTGCACTTCAAGTCATGAGTTAACTGACTAAGGGATAACAAATTTAGAACCACCCCTGGCACATACTGAACATTAGGAACTAAAAGACCCTCACCAATCCTCACAGAACCAGTATGTGAGGGTACTTTAGCTTTGCCATCTGGCAGAATTAGGTGTTTAAAGGATGTAAATGGCTGAGGATCAATAAGATAAGATATATTGGAACACAAGTGACAACTTGCACCTGAGTCTAGCAGCCAATAATTACTCAAAGAATAAGATGCAAGAGTAGGGGAACTACCTGCCATCTGAAGAGCTCCACCAACATAATCCACTGGAGTGCTGAAGTTGGCTGCAGTAGTCTGAGTTTTGATGAACTTCTCAAACATCTCTTCAAGTTTGGAAATCCTTACTGAGTCAGAGTTGAGATCAGTGGATACACCCTTATCATTGGTAGCACAGGTCACAGCAGCTACTGGTTTGCCTTTTCCTTTTTCATTAAGTGCTTTGTACCACTCCGGTACAACTCCAGTGAGTTGGAAGCAATTGGCCTTGGTGTGACCTTTCCGTTTGCAATGATCACAAACAACATTCTTATTAGATAACTGGAAACACTTCTCTCTAGTATGGCCAACCTTTTTGCAGTATGTGCAAATAACAGATCCACGCTTCTCAGAGGTATTCTTATCAATAGTAGCAAGTATGAAACCAGAAGTTTTAGAGTCTCCAGTAACAGAATTGCTTTTCTGAGCTTCTACATTGCAAACCATTCCGTGAGCTTTGCAAACAGAAGGTGGTGGATCCAACATCAAAATTTGGTTACCAACATGAGAATATTCGTCACTCAATCCCATAATGTATTGCACTAGCAAATCATATTCATCAGAGTCATTTAAAGCCTTAAGTGTCTCTGAGCTACATGAGGCGGGAAAAGGTTTTAGAGCCCTAAGGTCACGCCAATTAGCCTTAAGATCGCTATAGTAGCTTGTTACTGACCTGTTTCCCTGAGTCAGATTAGCCAACTTCCTTCGTAACAAGAGCACCTGTGGTCCTCCAGTCTGTCCATAAACTTCAACCAGTTCTGCCCACAGTGCTTGAGCAGTCTCAATGTGTACGAGTTGGCGAGCAATCTCCGAAGTTAAGGAGTTGCGCAACCAGCTCTGAACGAGGCAGTCAACACTGATCCATAGCTCGTACGTCGGATCATCAGCAGCTGGAGCTGGAAAATCGCCAGTGATGAACTTCTCTTTGGACATAATCCGCAGAGCATTTCGCACCGCCACTCGCCAGGTGATGCAATTAGTTCCATCAAATTGATTTGGAGTCAGCTGGAGATGTGGTTGATCTGCAGTAGTGAGAAACAATTCCTTGCACACCTTGTTCGCATCATTTTGATGCGAATCCTTGTTCGTCCTAACTGCGTCAGTTTCCGATACTTCAGTGGTGGTAGACTTATTGATCAAAAACAAGCTCGAATCAGGAAGCAATGGATGTAATCGAAAAATGCAGAAGATGAATTTGAATTTCAGAAGCAACTATCGCGGATCGAGTGCTCTGATACCATGAAGAAGCTAACAAACTCAGATGTAAATAAGTGGAGTTGTATTGAATAACCGAATCAAGTCTACAATACACTGGACTCCACAATATATATACTAGCTACTGGGCTGATGTAACAAAACAAATAAGAAGGTAAGGCCCAACATAATACGGCCCAATCAACAATTAATGATATAAGGCCCAGACTAACAAATGAATATGGCCCAAACTAACAAACTAACAAACAGGTAATGAGGTCGGCTTCCCTCCACACTTCAGCCTTCTGCAATGGCTTGAATCCCATGCTTGGTACCACCAGTATACTCATCAGTCCGGCAGTCCGAAGCCTTCCAATCACCATCTCCCCGTCGTCCTCATCACCATTGTCGGGCTCCTCAACAACGGCCGCTGCCATGGCTCCGACAGCACCCCATCTCCTCCAAGTGCCATGTCCAACGGAGAAAACCCTCATATTATTCTACAGGCGTTTCCGGCGCGTTCCCAAGATCAAGTAGCTACATTCCGGCAATCAAGGCTATCCCGGCGTCCTCTTCGTCATCGCCATTGGGATTCCGGCGAACCCCCGAAAACCGAAACCTTGCCGTAGAAGAAAATCCCGACTCGCCGCCGCGAGCTTACATCCACCTCCGGCCACCATTTCAGACACCTTATCCGTCCATGGCCGTGACCTCCGGCAGCCCCACCATCATCTCCAACCTTCCTACGACCCGTCACGAGCTCCGGCCACCTCCTCCACACTCGCCGGCACCCTCGCCACCTCCTCCCGCTGCACATCCGCATCGGCCATGGGAGAAAGAGACCGCATCTGTCTTGTCTCTTGATCTCTTGAAACCGCCTCGATTTTTAAGTGTAGACCGCCTCACCATCCCCATCTCCTCTTCTTCCTTTTGTTGAGACACCGCCTCGTTTTTACATGTTAAACCACCTCGATTTTTAAACTTGTCCAAACCGCATCACCCCTCATTTTCCTCTCTTCTCCATTTTGCTTTTATACTCCTCAACTTTGTTGTGCAAACCGCACTTACCCCTCCATTTTAATACCTAAACCGCATCAACCCCTTTCCTTGTTTTTGTCCAAACCGCTTCAGCCCTTCTTTCTAAACATGGAAACCGCATCACCCCTTTTACCCTCTTGAAACCGCATCTGTCTTCAACCATGGGGATACCGCACCACTTGCTATTTTCCCTTAGTCATTTTCCCTTGTTTTAATAGTTAGTTGGATGTTTTTAGCTAGTTGTTTAATTTTCCTAAGGCTTGTTTTTTTTTCTTTATAATAGTTGTTGGACTTGGGGAGCTATATATATGCTCATCCCCTCATTTCGTAAGACTCGCCTTTTGAATTAATGAAAACCTTTCTTAATGCATGAACATTTCTCTTAAGGTCATTTGAGAGTTTTGAGGGAAACCGAAAATTCCTCACCATTCAATCGTGTCTTGGCCTTGAGCTATTTCCACGGTTCTTGGATCTTGAAGAAAATCCAAGGTTTTTCATTCATTGTTGAAGATTTGGAAGAGACAAGGTTGTTTCTAACTTCATTGCCTCAGTATTTCTTTAATTTTTGGAGCTTCCCTATCCCTTTATCCTTCATCCCATTTCTTGTTGTTTTTGCTTTGCTATTGATTTCTTTGCTCTCGATCTTGGTCTACGGCATCTTCATTTTGGATCAGCAACTTCAGGCCCATTTTCCCGGCTTTGGCTTTTGACAGCTCCTCTTCAAATCTTTGGTTCAACAGCTCCACAATTTTGATCACGTACTTCTTTGTCAGCTGTTTTGATACCGAGCCTTCGGGAAACGTCGGGATCAACAGGGTCCTCGCTCCGGCTTCCATGCCACCTTTCCTCCTTTGGTGGTGGTGGTGTTGAAGACATTCTTTCTCTGGGGATCCGTGAGGGTGATGAATAATTTTCACTACTCATATTTTACCACAAGCGGATGGTTGTCATCAAGTAATAAAAACCGGTGAATACCGGGTCGATCCACGAGGAATTCAGAATATTATTTCATTCTGGAGAAAACATAGTCATTTTAAGTTCATTAATAATATATATTATATTTTGAAAGGAGTTTGTTTAATTCTAATGCTGATTAAATTTAAAAAGATAGCATTTAAAATAAATATAAAGCAAATTAAAAATTTAATATAATAAAAATGAAAATAAAATATATTCTTGTAATGATTTAGAATATGCCATCTTTATATAAAGTGAAATTGCATAATGATTTAGCATTTCCCAGTGTCTAAAAAGATCAATTTCAGCAGAATTAATGATTTTATAAAGATTAAAAATATGACAATTTCCTAATTTTCATAATTTGTAAAAACAGACTTATGGAAGCAAATTATCGCATCTAACATTCCGCAATCATCAGTTTAGGCATAAATTTGAATCTTTCCCAAGCATACAAATTTTCCAATTGTAATCATATGACACATTTTATTTCCCAAATCAGCGTGTACATGTCAGAATCCATTTTAAAGTGATTTATTCCCAAGACCGGTACTAAAATCTAATTTTCACTTTTTATCTCCCGATTTAGCAAAGCAGAAATCATACAGATTAGATTTCAATATTCATATTATGCAGAACAGTGTAAACAATGACAATTTAAACATAGAACATATTGATACTTCCATAATAGCAATAATCCGTACTTCAAAGTAATTCTGAACTCCCGTTCTAGAACACTTCTAACACGAACAACATAGAAATCCGTTTACAAACATGAAAGCAGTAGGAAATTATGTTTAAAAACAAATCCTAAATATTACAAAGCAAGAAAAAAAAAAGACAACACCTAGAATGCGAAGACCTCGATCGAATCGGCGTTCTGCTCAATCCTCCGGCATGATTTGGTGTTTTCCGGCTTCTTCTCCAATGTTGCAGAACTTTTTTTGTCAAAAATATGAGTCTGGAATGAAGAGAATGGTGAAAAAACGAGCTTTAAAACCGTATTTGGGAGGTTAGAAAACCTCCAAACCGCGACTGTGATGCCCAAAGTGGCGCTCGGGAGGCCTTCCAGGCGCCACCAAAAAGGCTCGGCGCATCCTGACGATTTTCCAAAATTTTAGATTGCGGCGCCAAAAGTGGCGCTTGGAGGCTGTTTCCGGCGCCGCCATGCACGTGCGGCGCATCCTGAAGCTTTTTCATCTCTGAAATTTTTCTAAGTGTTAAAATGGCGCCTGGGTGGCGCTCCGAAGGGATTTTGGGCGCCGCATAGCACGTGTGGCGCCTCCTGAAAAGATTTCAACTCCGATTTTTTTCTAAGTCTGATCTTGGCGCGTGCATTGGCGCTCCGAAGCTTGTTTGGGCGCCGCTATATTGATTTGGCGCTTCCTGGGCACATTTCAGAGTTGTAAAATCCGGATCTGATAGTATTCATCCTCCAAACATCCTCTTTTCTTCATTTAAATAGCTGAAACAACATTGCAATGCATTAGGTTTGCCAAAGTCTTATTAAAAACACATAAAACATGGTAAATTTAACCTAAATAAGCCAAATCTAACCATGATCACTAGAAAAGTAAAAACACATGAAATACACCTAAAAGTGCAATGAATTAAGGTCAAATGCACTCATTTTGGACATATTTTAGTACAATTTAAGCTTATTTAAATGTGGTTTCACATGGTGCATCGACATCCTCACACTTAAATATTGCTCGTCCCTTGAGCAATGAAATCAATTAACACATCAACATGCCAATCAAGATAAAAAAGATGAAGTCTCTACAGTTCTGCCAAATCACAGATTTCAACAACGCAATGAGCTAAAATGGTTCAAAGTTTAATGTGCTAGAACAAGGTAAATTATCATGCATCAGTTGTCAAAACTAGATATCCAAAGCACTTACAATACAGAAAACAGATTAATTACACATAGCAACTCGAAATGGGAGAGTGAAGAATGAAAATATGCTTTTCTATTCCCATTTTCAAATATGCTCAATTAATGACTCGGTTTCACAATTATTCTAGACACTTTGGCTTAGTTGTAGACGGTTAAATTCCAAAAGCTACTCATGTCTAAGAATACGTGCCAGTTATATAGTCAAGAGTTTATGAATATTCTGTTTAATACCCCTTTATTTCAGTTTTGGTTTTTTTTTTTTTTTTGATCTTGCATTTTTTTGATTTTTCTTTTCTTTTCTTTTTGCAAGATTTGATTTGCTATTTTTTATTGTTTTTTCCATAGGGGCTGAGTTGTTGTGGAGTCCGTCCCAAACCAACAACAATATTTATAGAATGGATGTGAAAGATGGGGATTATTATTATATAGAGCTGTGTGACAAGGAGTGGAATGAACTCTTTTTTTTTTAAGGGTTAAAAATGGAATGAAGTCTGAGTAAAGGAAAGGATGAAAGAAAAGGAAAGGAAAGAGAGAAGAAAGAGTACAAAAAAGGCAGGCTGTAGGCTGAAGTGGTGAAGTGGAGACTGGAGAACGGCCAGAAGTGGAGACATAAACTAGAGACACTCTACAGTCTACATTTATGAGAATCTGCATACCATGTTTCCTATGTTTCCTAGGCGTACATCGCATGGCAGATCCAAATTCTCTAATTAATCTCACTAATTGTCAGGAATGAGTTGTAGCAGAGACATGATTTCAACATAATGAATTCGGTTAATCGTCTGAAAACTTACCTGAAAAGGAATAATTAGTTAATTATACAAGGGAAGGGACCCACCAAGGGGGAATCGGCCCGTCTGAGATGCAGATTCAAGTGGGAACTGTTATAACAAAGGTTCGGACAGTGGCCAACCTTTGTGAACCAGTGGTGGTGACACATGGGTATTGGGAGGAAAGGCAGGAACAGGTGGAAGGGACGGAAGGTAGGCAAGGTAAGACGGCGACGGTGGTGGCGGGCGAGCTGCCGGAGGTGGATATTCAAGGACGGTCTAGGACCAACTTGAGTGGGGATTCGGAAAAATCACTTGGGATGGTGCAAGGGCCTTCACGAGAATCAAAAAAGGCTGTTGTGCAATACGTTACCATTAATGAAGGGGACGTTCAGGATTCCCCAGATATGGATAGCGGTGCGCTAAGGATGAATGTCGGGGACGATCAGGGGGGAAAAGTGGGGTGTAATAATTTTGTGAGGACAAATGGGCTAGAGAAGAGGGGGGGTTGTGGGCTGTGAAAAATTAATTAGTGGGCCTTCGGAAACTTTTCAAAAGAATCACAATTGGAGAGAGGTGGAGATAAGCCCAACTGCTAGCCCAACCGAACAGGGGGATATTAGTAGTAAGAGAAATACGGGGGGCGATTCCAATTGGGGTGAAAATAGGGGTCTGAGCATTAAAACGATGGAGATAATAGAGACCGAATGTTCGAGGGATAGGGAGGCAGTGGGTGAGTTGGGATCGGAGTACATTGGGTTGGTAGAGATGGGAGAGGGAGGCAGTGAGGGGTCTTCGAAGGACAATATACCATCAGGACAGTTGGGTGAAGATACTGCGGTTTAGGCTTTGGAATTGGGTGGGCGTCTTGAGATGAAGGAAGAGTCCAGGTCGGTATTAATTGCATGATATATGATAAGATATTTATTTTTGATAACAATTCTAAAATGTTAAAAATTAAATAATAATTATAATTATTATTATTATTATTATTATTATTATTATTATTATTATTATTATTATTATTATTATTATTATTTGTAACACCCCGGATTTGATAACCCAGGCTGGGATGTCACCGCCACATCTCTCTAGCAAGACACGGATTCTCCGAGCTTGCCAATGAGATGCAAGGCTATAGGTATTGCAAAAAGATTTAGAAACAAGTCCGGAATCTATGTAAAAATAATAATAGGTATCATCCACACATTTAGTAGTAGTAGTAATATATCGCAGCGGAAAAATGTAAAGTGGGCCGACATGGCCAAAACTCGTGATTTACATGCCCGTTATGCAAGTATCATGAAAGCAATAAAAACAATATCAAAGTTTTTCCATCCCCCAATGCATATGCTCATGCATTATCTTCATACTCTGAAAAGAAAAGAGAAAAACAACGATTTTTATCAGTATATAAAATACTGAGTAAGTCGATCCTAACATAGCAATAAAGGGATTTAATTAAATAATTAAAATTTCACTCCTAAACATGCATTTACAAAATTTAAAGGAAATAATATTTTAATTGTGTACTTGAACATGCATTTAATCCACAATAACAATTTAGTCATGATACGAATTTAAAAGACATAATTTAAATGCATAATTTAAAGACATGCAAAAATAAATAAATACTAAAAAAAATATATTAAATCTTTTATTTCCCCCGTTACGTAACCATTTCTCAGTGTTTTGTATAGCCGGTGATCCGGCGGCCGCAGCCGTTTCGTAAGTATCTCGTTTAGCCGGTGATCCGGCGGCCGCAGCCGTATCTGCCATACCCAGTAACACTCCGGAGCCTCGAGAAATCCATACGGACAACCCGAGAGAGTAGGCCATGTATCTCCCGCCGATTGGCGTAATATCTCATCAAATTCTCTCGTCCATTATAGGCCCGAAGAGAAAGGCTAGAGGGGCACCCTGCAGAGCACTCACCCTCCACCAAGTATCTCATGTATCGTTTAGATTTAATGTATCGGGGTTTTTCAAAAGTATAGATGTATCGTGTTTCAAATCTTTGATCGTTCGTTTCAAAATTTCAAAATCCTTCAATTTAAAAGTATCTTGGCGTCACAGTTTGCGCCTTTTCAATTTAAAAATTCAGTTTAAGTCCAAAAAATCTGAAAATTTCACAGTTCATGCAAAACACCCTAACGAACAACTTTCGTGTTTTAACTTTCTCGAAATAAGTTGAGAAAACATGTCAAAAATCGATTTTATTATGCAATCAGAAATCTGTCCGAACTCAGGTTTGACACAGTTCAAAATTTCAACTTTTTAACATATCAAATGGACTTAAAAAATTCTGAAATTTTATATGCACATACTGGACATGATTATCTACAACTTTCATTTAGATTGTAAAGATCAAATCGGACTAGAAAATATAGAAACAAATTCACTAAGTTCGAACATGTTCATAGGCAGATTTCAACACGTTTTGTCAAAACAGTTTCTTTTTGATGCGATTTAAAATAGCAAACGTTAACGAAAGTGTCTGAAATTTTTACACAACCTAGATTTATGTGTTAGGATTAAAAGTCTAGTTTTGAGTTTCTCGGATTGAATCCTCGAAATATGTGTTTTAGGTCGATTACAGAAACTGCGCAAGTTGGGGTTTTTAATTTCGATTTTTACGTTTCGTTACATTACGCCTATACCGGACGCCCCGAAATCACCCGTATTGATATGGAAGGCTCAACTTACAGTGATAGGGAGTTTTGGGTCATCCTAAGGTCGCTGGCTCGTCCAAAATCCTACGAACGGATCTCCTCAACGTCAAGCTTCCGACTTTGGCCACGATTTCGAATCGGACGAAGAAATCCAATGTTAGATCGAGTTTTCGGGTTCAAACTTAAATAGAAATCTATGAACGACTTACCACAGATTAGAACACTAGGGATCTTGTATTCCACGCCTCCTCCGTCGGTTTTCATCGCCGGGAAGTGATCGGAAGTCGTCGGGAAGTCGTCGGAAAGTGTTTTGGCTTTGGAGAGAGTTTGGGAGAGTTTGAGAGTGAATGGGGAGTTTGGAGACTGATGAAAGGGTGGGTGAGACAACCCTAGGTCGACCTTATTCTCCTTCCCCCGTCCAAAATCCACTTTCCAAAGTCGGGGGTCGAATTATGGTAAGAAATCGCCGAAAACGCGCAAGTTGCCAAAACCTGTAGAGCCACGCGGGGTTGGCGCGCCTTTTGGCCAAACCCCGCCCGGCCAGCGCGCGGGACTCGCCTGGACTGCGGTCCGGGCGGGTCCGTGCGATCCGATCCGTCGGGTCTTTTTCTCCTCTCTTTCGGACTTCTATCCTTCCCCGTTTTCGCGCTCGATTTTCCGGGTCATTTTCGGATTATGCTTCTCATCATAAATTTATTCCGTCTCAATTCAATTTTATGCTTGAAATCCTAAGACCGTCGGGTTCTAATTCGTCGTCCTTGGACTTCCGTGCATTTCCGCGTCTACGGGTTCTCGGAAACAAAACCTTCTCCTATTGGATTAATTCCTATTTTTATATTCTAAAATTTACGGGTATTACAGTCTACCCCCCTTAAGAACCAACTTCGTCCTCGAAGTTGCACTTCATCCTCTCGCGAGTTCGGGAATTGTTTGATTAAGCGATTGTATTATTGTGTGTCGTTGTTTGTTATTATTTGACTGAACCCAGAATTGAAATTTCCGAGTTGCCTACGTACCCCGTGAAGGGATCAAGTCATTACGTAGTTCAAAACAATTTAATTTGTTTATTTGGGGTATAAAGTGTTCGTACAAAATATTCAGAAATACTGGGGTTGTCACATCCTCCCCCTCTTAAGATTACAGTTATGTCCCCATAACTGTTGTTGCACTGTCTTGGAATAGGGTTGGGTAACGATCTTTCATGTCTGCTTCTAGCTCCCACGTTGCCGTCTCGGCTTCGTGGTTAGACCAAAGAACCTTGACCATTCTCACGGTCTTATTCCTTGTTACCCTCTCCTTCTTGTCGAGTATTCGCACCGGAATTTCTTCGTAGCTTAAGTCATCGTCCAGCTCAATTTCCTCCGGTTGGAGTACGTGGGTCGGATCATGGACGTATTTCTTCAGTTGCGAGACGTGGAACACGTCGTGGACACGAGCAAATTGTGGTGGTAGTGCTAGTCGGTATGCAAGATTCCCGACTCTTTCTAGGATCTCGTATGGTCCTATGTACCGTGGGCTTAATTTTCCCCGCTTGCCAAAGCGCATCACACCCTTCATCGGTGATACCTTTAACATGACCTTATCGCCTATTTTGAATTCTAAATCTTGCCGTCTCACGTCGGCATAGCTCTTTTGCCGGTCTTGCGCGACTCTCATCTTTCCTTGGATTATTTTGACTTGTTGAGCCATGTCCTCAACAAGTTGCGGTCCAATTACCATAGTCCTCTCGCCCTCTTCCCAGCTCAATGGGCTTCGGCATTTGCGCCCACTCGTATTTCGTAGAGCAGAGGAGGGGTAAATACATAGGAAAGGAGAAATAAATATTTTTTTTTTTTTGTGACCCGCGCGGGGTCCGGGCGGGTTTTGGGGGTTTAGCGCGCGGCCACCGCGCGGCGCCCCCAGGGTGAAGAAATAGGGCTCGCGCCCCGCGCGAGCCGGTTCTCCCTCTCCCCTTCCGAAATTCCTCTCATCTTCCTCTCAAATCCGTCCTATCGTGCTCAGATTCTCCTAGTTCCGACTTCGATTTCTCCTTGTGAGGTATGTATCTTCTAATTTCACTTGCCAATTTCAAGTTTTATGCCTTGATTTGTTAGAATTCGGTTGAATTGTGAAATTAGGGTTTTGGCATGCAAATTGGGGGTTTGAAATTTTCGGCTTAATTCTCGCGAATTAGTGAGTTTATGTAGTACTTTGGTGCCATTTCTATTGTTTAAGAAGTATTGGTATGAATATATGTGCCTAAGTTATGGAACTTCCTGCTAGGACTTGGATTTTTAGGGGAACCATGAAATTTTCGATTTTGTTGGTGTTATTGGTGTGAAAGTGGTTTCGTTAGTGTTGTTTGCTGACACCTGTGATTATGATCTGTTGTTCAAGCAATTGTTCGGTGTTGTGGTTATTTGCCATGTGTTTACAAACAACAAATTTTTTTTTGAACTTAATTTATTGCGCACATAAGGTGTTCGACGGAATGCCACAATGGGTTTTTTTTTGAATTTATCTGGGCATATTCCTTGGTTTGATTCTCTCCCAATATGTATTGACAAACTACTGGGTCTGAATCTCTCCTAGATTTCCCCTGTTGGAACTTTATATTTATGATGTCTTTATGTATTTTTGCTTGTGAATTAATGTGTTGAAAAATTAGTCTAACCCTTGATATTGGGTGTTCGCAGGATGTTGCTTTTCCTATGGTTCATCTTGGCGTTCCTTATGGTCCTTCCGGGGGCCAAGAGACGGGCTACTCGACGTGATGCAGCCGGCCCTAGCACTGCCGCTCCGGTGATGCCGGATATTGACGACAGTGACGACAGTGAGTCCGAGGAGGACGAGGAGCGGGTGCCGAGGCTCAGAGATCTCCCTGACGAGGTGCGTCCTCGCCGGCATGATAGGTTCCGTTTCTCGACGATGGCCGCCCAGGACTTCTACTTCGACGAGCTTCGTCGAAAGAGGGCTTACGTTCCCGAGCGAGGCTTGTTCCCCGATCATATGGGTGACGATCGGATCAGTGCACTTTTGGGGCATCTCCAGTGGACCGGTCTTGCACGTCATCCCGACGGCGTTGCCTCCGGCTATCTAGCTATGGAGGTTATCGCCAACATCAGCGGTCTTGGGGTAGACGACGACCTTTCTCGAGTCTGGGTTCGTGGTCGCTACCTAGACTTCAGTGCTCGGGCGATCAACATCTATTTCGGCCTTCCAGATGATGGCGCGTTCCGACCACAGCCGGAGGGACGGGTTTATGCTCCTGCCTGGGGTGTCTTGTGTACCGAGGTACCCCCGCGGACTGGATACCCTCACGAGCTACGACTGACGTCTTTGGATGCTCCTTGGCGTGTACTTGCTCAGCTTTGGTTAGGACGCGTTCGGCCGATCACCCGAAGTCATATCGTCATAGATCATGTCTTTGAGACTGTCTGCTTTATCGCACGAGGCGGTCGGGTAAATGTGGGCGCGTGCATTGCGGATAACCTGAGGGTTTTACGACGGGGGCGAGGGAGTAGGGTGATCACTCACGCACACCTCATTTGTGGGCTATGCGCTGCCCAGGGGATCCGCACGTCTCCCGAGACGGACCCCTATCCTTTAGCTCCAGGTGAGCACTACCGTATTCCGTCTTATGCCGCTCGGCGCAGCACTTTGCGCCGTGGAGCGCCTCGGGCTATACTGCACCCGCAGCCCGAGGATGGTGGTTTGATCTTAGTTGTTCCTCCAGAGCGGCCGCCTCCTCCTCCTGTGGTCCCACAGCAGGGTGGGGTTCCACCGCAGGGTCAGGACATGACGCGGATGCTCCAGATGATGCAGGAGATGCGTGTCAGTATATATGCTGGGTTCGCAGCTGGGCAGGCTCGTTACGATGCCTTGGATGCTAGGATGGATCTCTATCAGGATCGTATGGACACGCTCACTATGAGACAGGCGGAGCAGCAGGCCACCATGAGTGACATGTATGGCTACATGCGTCAGATGGACGACTACATGCGTCGCCAGTTCCCGCCTCCTGATCAGTGACCCTTCGTTTTTACGGTACCCTTGGGGTGCGTAGTAGAAGTAGTTTCCTTATGAGACTGTAAGACGATGGTTTCCATTTCTGTGTTTTGTAGTTTGTGCTTTTATGGTGTTACTCCATGATTATCTATTTCGGTTGTAAATTCTGGAATTGCGGTTAATTGATGACTTGGGATTTCAGGGTTTAGGGTTCAAGGTACTCTCGTTTGATTGACATTTATATGTGTTGTTTGCTTATTAATACCTTGTTCCTTTATTCTGTTGAGTCCCTCACCATACGTTTGGATATGGAAGGCGGTTTTAAATATGTGCATATATATGTATGTGGGCACTATGGATGGTGGAAATATAACATAACATAAATGCTTGTATTTTTATTGCTCAATAGAAAATGTTATTTGATACAAGCTGTAGGGATCACAAGGATAGGAATAGCTCGGAAAATAGGAACGTAATAGTAGAAAGAATGCGATAAAAGGTCTCTAAGCTGAGGGAGTGTAGGTGGTTGGGTCCTCCATGGGATCATCCTCATCACTCGACTCCTCAACGGTACCCCAGCCAAGGGGTCCATGGAATACTGGGCTCGCTGGCCAATTGGGCCCAGCGGCCGGGGCAGGATCAACGACGACAACCGAAGGTTGGGCGGCGGTAGGGACAGCGTCAGGATCAACTACGGGGCTAGCTGCGGGAGGAGTCCCCAGGTCGAGAGGGGCAGGTGGAAGTAGATCGTCCTTCAGATGGTGCAGTTGATGTCCCACGACCCCTACTTCGGTCTCTACGTCGTCAATCTGGGTCCGAAGTTCAGTCTCGCGGGCCTGGAGTTCATTGATTTGGATTTGGAGTTGGGTTATATCTTGATGTCCTGCTTGGCCCAGATTAGTTAGGTGGCCCAGGTTAGCTCCCATTTGTTCTACCCTTAGTCTGAAGTTGTTCACGTTTTGAGGAGATTCGAGGTACGCCTCAATCAACCTCATTAGTAGGTTGATCATGTTCGCGTTTGGGGCGGCCATCTAATGTCAACAAGGAGGTTAAAGTTAGAGTATGTTTCGAATATAAGTCATGATATGCAGGAATTTAAATCTATATGAATATGCACATGCAATCCCCCCAAAAATTAATTTTAATGTATTTTTAAATTTAATCATGGGTTTAAAAAGTTGGGCCTCTATATTGGCCAAAAATAATAATTTGGACTTAAGGAATAAAATCATAGGTATTTGGGCCGAAATGGTTGGGCTTATAATAAATAATTATTGGGTCAAAATAGTTTAACCCCCTTTGGGCTCAAAATATTATACTATAGGGAAATTTTTGGGCTCAAATTTTGGGCTAAAATAAATAACACTAGTAGCCTAAAAAAAAAAATTAATAATGATAATAATAAATTTAAAAATAATACTTAGTTCAAAATATTTTAAAATAATAATAATAGTAGCTTAAAAATATTCCGGGCTCTGATACCAACTTGTAACACCCCAGATTTGATAACCCAGGCCGGGATGTCACCGCCACATCTCTCTAGCAAGACACGGATTCTCCGAGCTTGCCAAAGAGATGCAAGGCTATAGGTATTGCAAAAAGATTTAGAAACAAGTCCGGAATCTATGTAAAAATAATAATAGGTATCATCCACACATTTAGTAGTAGTAGTAATATATCGCAGCGGAAAAATGTAAAGTGGGCCGACATGGCCAAAACTCGGGATTTACATGCCCGTTATGCAAGTATCATGAAAGCAATAAAAACAATATCAAAGTTTTTCCATCCCCCAATGCATATGCTCATGCATTATCTTCATACTCTGAAAAGAAAAGAGAAAAACAACGATTTTTATCAGTATATAAAATACTGAGTAAGTCGATCCTAACATAGCAATAAAGGGATTTAATTAGATAATTAAAATTTCACTCCTAAACATGCATTTACAAAATTTAAAGGAAATAATATTTTAATTGTGTACTTGAACATGCATTTAATCCACAATAACAATTTAGTCATGATACGAATTTAAAAGACATAATTTAAATGCATAATTTAAAGACATGCAAAAATAAATAAATACTAAAAAAAATATATTAAATCTTTTATTTCCCCCGTTACGTAACCATTTCTCAGTGTTTTGTATAGCCGGTGATCCGGCGGCTGCAGCCGTTTCGTAAGTATCTCGTTTAGCCGGTGATCCGGCGGCCGCAGCCGTATCTGCCATACCCAGTAACACTCCGGAGCCTCGAGAAATCCATACGGACAACCCGAGAGAGTAGGCTATGTATCTCCCGCCGATTGGCGTAATACTTCATCAAATTCTCTCGTCCATTATAGGCCCGAAGAGAAAGGCTAGAGGGGCACCCTGCAGAGCACTCACCCTCCACCAAGTATCTCATGTATCGTTTAGATTTAATGTATCGGGGTTTTCAAAAGTATAGATGTATCGTGTTTCAAATCTTTGATCGTTCGTTTCAAAATTTCAAAATCCTTCGATTTAAAAGTATCTTGGCGTCATAGTTTGCGCCTTTTCAATTTAAAAATTCGGTTTAAGTCCAAAAAATCTGAAAATTTCACAGTTCATGCAAAACACCCTAACGAACAACTTTCGTGTTTTAACTTTCTCGAAATAAGTTGAGGAAACATGTCAAAAATCGATTTTATTATGCAATCAGAAATCTGTCCGAACTCAGGTTTGACACAGTTCAAAATTTTGACTTTTTAACATATCAAATGGACCTCAAAAATTCTGAAATTTTATATGCACATACTAGACATGATTATCTACAACTTTCATTTAGATTGTAAAGATCAAATCGGACTAGAAAATATAGAAACAAATTCACTAAGTTCGAACATGTTTATAGGCAGATTTCAACACGTTTTGTCAAAACAGTTTCTTTTCGATGCGATTTAAAATAGCAAACGTTAACGAAAATGTCTGAAATTTTTACACAACCTAGATTTATGTGTTAGGATTAAAAGTCTAGTTTTGAGTTTCTCGGATTGAATCCTCAAAATATGAGTTTTAGGTCGATTACAGAAACTGCGCAAGTTGGGGTTTTTAATTTCGATTTTTACGTTTCGTTACATTACGCCTATACCGGACGCCCCGAAATCACCCGTATTGATATGGAAGGCTCAACTTACAGTGATAGGGAGTTTTGGGTCGTCCTAAGGTCGCTGGCTCGTCCAAAATCCTACGAACGGATCTCCTCAACGTCAAGCTTCCGACTTTGGCCACGATTTCGAATCGGACGAAGAAATCCAATGTTAGATCGAGTTTTCGGGTTCAAACTTAAATGGAAATCTATGAACGACTTACCACAGATTAGAACACTAGGGATCTTGTATTCCACGCCTCCTCCGTCGGTTTTCGTCGCCGGGAAGTGATCGGAAGTCGTCGGGAAGTCGTCGGAAAGTGTTTTGGCTTTGGAGAGAGTTTGGGAGAGTTTGAGAGTGAATGGGGAGTTTGGAGACTGATGAAAGGGTGGGGGAGACAACCCTAGGTCGACCTTATTCTCCTTCCCCCGTCCAAAATCCACTTTCCAAAGTCGGGGGTCGAATTATGGTAAGAAATCGCCGAAAACGCGCAAGTTGCCAAAACCTGTAGAGCCACGCGGGGTTGGCGCGCCTTTTGGCCAAACCCCGCCCGGCCAGCGCGCGGGATTCGCCTGGACTGCGGTCCGGGCGGGTCCGTGCGATCCGATCCGTCGGGTCTTTTTCTCCTCTCTTTCGGACTTCTATCCTTCCCCGTTTTCGCGCTCGATTTTCCGGGTCATTTTCGGATTATGCTTCTCATCATAAATTTATTCCGTCTCAATTCGATTTCATGCTTGAAATCCTAAGACCGTCGGGTTCTAATTCGTCGTCCTTGGACTTCCGTGCATTTCCGCGTCTACGGGTTCTTGGAAACAAAACCTTCTCTCCTATTGGATTAATTCCTATTTTTATATTCTAAAATTTACGGGTATTACATTATTATTATTATTATTATTATTATTATTATTATTATAAAAAAGAAAAAGAAAGAGAATATAAGATAAATTAAAGAGCAAATTCATCAAGTCTAGCAAACCCTAATAAAAAGGAGTGATAGTAAATAAGATAAAGCAACTAACTAATAAATAACTTAATTACACCACTTAATTACTAAGAGCAAGCAAACCTAAGAAATAAGTAACTAAGAGCAAGCAAAGCTAATAAATAACTTGCACCACTCACTATTGTTTCGGGTTTAGGGTTTTTGTCAAAGCATTACAAAAGGGGGAGTGGTGAAGTAAGTAACTTAATAACTAAAGAGGAAAGGTAAACCACCATCTACTGTCTTCAAGCTCCTGCCTAGCTAACAGCATCATCTATCTTCATTGCATCGCTATCATCGCCCGCTCTAGTGGTAGTGGTGTATCATCCAAATTAAAACCCCTTATAGCCCACAAGAGGAAGAGATTGATGACATGGATCCCTGATGTGACAAATACAAAGTAAAATGACGTCTGAAACCACTCGTGGGCGGCTTTCTCCAGCCTATGGGTAGGGATGAAAATGATACGGATACGGTCGGATAGTGTCGGATACAAATATTATCCATATTTTTTTTGTCGAATTCGGTATCGAATACGGATGGGCCGGATACGAATACGGTTTCGAATATTTCGAATTACGGATACGGTACAGATACAGGACGGATATATGATGGATACGGATTCAATCGGATACAGATTATCGAATAATTTTTTATAATCTTTTTTGAAAATTTGATATTTAATAATTTTTAAATTATTAAATAATAATATATTAATATATTCGGATATCCATATTTAAAATCCGAATAATATCCTATTAATTTTCGGATACGGTCGGATATTCTCGGATACGGTCAGATAATTTCGGATACGAATACGAATGCGGATATTAAAATACGTATTCGGATTCGGATACGGATACTGAAATATCCGGCCGAATAGTCGAAAACGGATTCGGATTCGAATGTAATCTGATACGGCATCGGATCTGTGATACCCGAGAAATTCGTTTCACTTATTATTATTATTATCATTATTATTATTATTATTATTATTATTATTATTATTATTATTATTATTATTATTTCATTATTATTATTTTATATTTGGCACTCTATTGGAAATCAAAACCTTACATGGTCTTGGACATTACTAGTAATACCTTGTTTTTTTTTTTTTTAAAATTGGAATCAATTTCACTATTTTACACATTTAATAATTTGGATAAATTTACACTATGCATTGAAAAGGTTAGTTTGGATAAAGCTGAAGTTTGGATAAATTAGACTATGGAAAAGGTAGGGTAGCAGCCAATTAGTGTGGATCACAATTCTTGCCATTTACCTTGCATAACCGTCCACTATACTAAAACCTGCCAATTCTAGATTTCTTATGGCACTATAGATAACCACTGTCTAAACCCTAAATTGATATTTCACTTATGGAGGTTGGAGAATACCAGACGTACTCCACCCTTGCTAAAACTTCCAGTGCCTTCACTCCCTTTTACTTAACACGATTTGATTGCTGTAAGTTAATTCCATTTCGTTTCCTACATTCGTCCACATCTTTCTGTGTAGATGTATCGTCTTTTAGAGCCCTTGTGTATTTTTTTTTTGTTTTTTGTTATCATGTCTTGATGTCGTGCGGTTGCCAGTATAACAAAAAAAAAAAAAAAAAAAAAAACTTCCCTGGATCGTCTCTCAAAATTCATAGTTATGGGTACAGTGTGCGTGCGTACGTACATATATATGTAGGGGTCCGAATAGTCCAGTAGGGAGTCAAGTTGCTTGTCATTTCCAAGAGTCGTGTGGTATGTTGATCTTATTATTTAATTTTTCCTTGTTTCTCAATTGTGCTGAGTTGTTTGGAAGATATAGCAAATATGTACTAATTGCCTGGTGGTTCTCTAGTGGAGTCAAACATGGTGGGCGAAGATTACAGGGTCAAATCTGTAATATCTATTGTGTCAAACTTGTTTCTTTTAATTCCCGAATCTGTTGTTTTAATTATGTCAATTCTCAAATGATGTTGTCTGTATAGTCTCGGATCTCGTTATTCCAGTGGTGGTATACAAGTGTGGTTTTTGCTACGTTATTATGTGAAAAGATTTGAAATCCTATTTTTGTAAAGAAAGATTTTCATCGATATAGTGTATAAATATTAATGTGGACAAATTGGTATTGACGAGTAGATGCTATATGCGGATTATGTGGATTATGCGGTTGAGGGGCAGGACCGTGACGGGTCTCCAGCGACGAAACTCGCCCCCTCTGTCACAAATTTAATTGAATCTAGGTTGACGAACCTTTGAATATGCGGTATTGTGGGTCTAAACCCCTAGCCTCGCCTGCGGGCATAGGTTAGGGCACCGGTGCTATAGGTTTAGACAGAGACTTGCGGATTATACGGACTATGCGGTTTATGCGGTTAAGGGTGTCCTCGTCAATACTAATTCGCCTTCATATTAAATATGTTAATTGTGCGGTTATGTCATTT
The DNA here is from genome assembly GCA_030278955.1 of Hygrophila difformis. NCBI lineage: Eukaryota > Viridiplantae > Streptophyta > Magnoliopsida > Lamiales > Acanthaceae > Hygrophila > Hygrophila difformis. The sequence goes on from JAOANR010000004.1 coordinate 37,596,234, forward strand.
ATATTGTTTATTTCGTTATGGAATTGTGGGTTAACTTACCAGTTTATACTGAGTTGTGTGTGCGTGTTTTTCCTTCTTTTTCAGGATTCGCAAGTGAATAGTCATGAGCACGTGCACATCGGGGCTGGGATTCAAGCTTTGCATTTTATTTCAATTTTAGTAAATAAAACCATCTTTAAATTCATGATGACTTTTGCACAATTATTTTTAAAACATTTGTTGTTGGGGCCATACGAAATAGTGGGCCGCGAAAGAGCTATTGGGCCATAAGACATGGGCCGGAAGAAAGAGGAAGTCCAAAAAGAAGGTGGGCTCAAGATTGGTAAGGCCGAAAGTACATAGTAAGCCGAAGGAAGGAAATCGAAGCTGATAAAGATTTCGGCCGAAATGGGAAGAAGTAGCCGAAACCAAAACAACCGAATTGAAGAGAGAAAGAGTTCGGCTCAGAGGAGTTAGCCGGAGAGCGGTTATTCCAGCTCCGGCTATAAATAGGGGTCGACGCACTCAAAATCGGAGAGATCAATCCAACCCCCAAATTACTTTTATCAATTTTAATTCCTTGTTATCTTTACTGCTTTCTTTACAGCTTTCCTTTACAGCTTTCCTTAGAATTTAGCCTAGTTTGTAGCGGTTACCATTTCCAAATCCACCGTTGCTCCTTAGCAACTGGTAGTTTGGTTCTCTGTTTTTTTGGTGAATTCCGCCGTTGTTTCTTAACGACAGGCAGATTCTCCGTTGTATCGTGTTATTGTTGATCAATTCAAGGAAGATTCATTCAATTGTGGGCGCATTATTGTTAATTCGAACCCGTAATCGGTTTGATCCTTTTCCGATAGCCTCCCTTGAGGAGAAAAAGGTCCTTGGCTACCCCCGAGCCAAACAGTGGCACGCCCAGTGGGACTCAAAATGGCGTTTGAACAAGCAACTCCAGCAGCAAACACGGCGGCGAGGACTGATTTGCCGCCGATTCAGGAAGAGCGCGCACCAGAAGCCGGAGAATTCCCCCCAGGGTTCCCCGGACCATCACATTTCCATAATCAGGAGTTTTCAAATGATGATTTAACCCCGCGAATCCGAGATCAGGTTCAATTTATGGTGGAGGCGGCGGTTACCAACTCGGTTCGCCAAATCGAAGGAAATATCCTGGCAGCGATGCCAGCCATGTTTAGAGCCGAAATTGCGAGGAGTATGTATCCGATGGGAGCGCAGCAAGCTCCAGTGGCGCAAAATCCACCGCAAAATCCTCACAATTTTCAACAGCAGGCCTTTAGGCCGCCAGGAGGGCATGGAGCTCGGCCTTTTGTTCCTCCGCAGCAGAGGTACGATCAGCAACAGAATCAACCGCCTCAACCAGTAGTTCAACCGCCTGCTCCAGTGGTTCAACAACAATACGCACCACTTCAGCAGAATCCACCACAACTGGTTGACAGAGAGCTGATTGCCGAGATTATCCGCACACAGTTTGGGAATCTCATCGGCCAGGAGAATAGGCCGATGTATCGGAAACCTTATCCAGATTACATCGAGGAGCAGTATCCACTGCCTAGAGGGGTGAAGGTTCCAGATTTCAACACTTTTTCTGGAGAAGTCGGCCGCTCTACCATCGAGCATATCGGCCGATTTACAGCTCAATGTACCAGAATCGCGCAAAATGATTTTCATAAGCTGATATTGTTCAGTTTGTCATTAACTGGCCCAGCATTCGAGTGGTACATTAACCTGCCAGCGGGATCGGTCAATACTTGGGCCGAAATGGAGCGGTTATTTCATGACCGATTCTATAATACTAGTCCGGAAGTCTCGGTAGTTGATCTGACGTCAACCAAACAGAAGGCGTCTGAATCGGTTACTGAATTCATTGAGAGATTTTATGCAGTGAAGGCTCAGGTGAAGACAATGCTGCCTGAGCATGAATATATTCAAATTTTAAAGCAGAATTTGAAGTTTGCCATCAAGGACAGATTGATGGTAACAAGACCGAGGACGGTAGCCGAATTAACGGCTGAAGCGATAAGGATGGAGACTTATTTGGCGGAACAGGCGGCTTTCAAATCAAGCCGAAGTCAAAGTGGAAGGTCACAACCTATCCAGTCGGCTGCCTCATTTGCTGAATCTCTGGATAGATGTGAAATTCAGGAAGAGTACAATGCGGAAGACGTTCCTGCATTAGCCGAGGTTGCAAGGGCAGAGTTAATCATAAAGAAGCCTATGACGTGTCCAGCACTTCGGCCAGCCAGAGGCAAGGAGAAAGAAGGAGGAGATGAGTCTCAAAGGTTTTACTCTTTCGACTTGTCACAAATGGACGAAATATTTGATTATTGCCAGAAGAACGGATTGCTAGAGTTTAAAGGAAACCATCCACAGCCTACCAAGGATCAGTTGGAGGCCGGATGGTGCAGGTTCCACGGATCAGCCACTCATTCCACGGCCATTTGTGGGCATTTTAGGAAGCTGATTCAGAAGCATGTCGATGATGGGAAGCTGAAGTTCCCAGAAAGGCTTATGGCAGTCGATAAGAATCCGTTCCCAGCTGCCAACATGGTGATGGTGCAGCCCAACCAGAATAAATCGGTGCATGACCGATTGGGGGATCAAACATCATCTAGCAAGAGCTCTGTGCACGATCGGCTTGGGGATCAGCCATCGGCTCAGAAGTCAGGAGTATGGAAAAGGCTAGGATCTCCGAAGGGAAAAGAGAAAGTTACAGATGTCTTTGACCGATTGGGGAACTATGAGGTGAAAGAGTGGATCAAGCAATCGGAGAGACATCAGGAGATCGAGGCCGGAGATAAGAGTGAGAGACCAACGTTGAAAATTATAACCAACGGATGGGACTCAGAGATGAAGTTAACAGCCGATAAGCAGAATGGAAAGACTGTGATACAGATCACAGTACCGGAAGAAGCTGTTAGCCCCGAAATGAAAAAGCTTAGAAGGCCACCAGCAAATACTCAGGTAGGCCGATGGGTCCGAAACTCTCCAGAAAGAAGGCGTTTCGATCAACGCCGACACGACCATTCAGCTTGGAGGGCAGAGGAGAGGAAAGTCCCAAAAGGAAAGGGATCATATCGTACTTTCAAACGAAGAATGCAACGGCTTAAAGCAGCTGCTGCTTCTGAGCAAGAGGAGTATGATATGATGCATATGGAAGAGGACTTCCCTGATGATTGTTCGTTCTCGGGAGGACGAATACTCAATAGGGTATTTTCGGCTCGTTTGAGGTCCGAATCAAAAGAAGAGAGGAAGCCGAAAGAAGGACAGGATCGGCTGAAGAACAAAACTGAATTTCGGCCAAAAGGAATACAGCCGAAAGTTGAAAGTGAACAGCCGAAATCGAAAGAGGAATGGAAGCCTAGACCAGTCCGAACCAGGGAGTGGAAGCCAAAGACAACTATCATTCCGAATAGTGATACACCCCCTGTTGGGCAGTTTAAATTCGACTTCGGGTCTAGTGCGAATATGGTGACAGTAACCACCGAAGAGAAAGAGGAGTACTGGTCGGATTCCGAACCAGCGGTGGTTTTTTGTCAAAAGGATGGAGAATACTATGGTGATGAAGAACCCATAGTGGATTTCTGTTTCGATAAACTTGAGGTATTTCGGCCGGAAGCCAAAATAGAGAAATCTTTTGAAGAAGGATATAAGGCATTCGTTCCAGAAGCTCAACCAGGTACGATTTTGCCTCCAACTGCGCAAATGTCCCAGCATGTGAGGCCTTTATACGTTAAAGGTTGGGTCAATGGGAGACCACTCAGGAGAATGTTTATCGACGGTGGAGCCACAGTTAATATCATGCCACTATCCACGCTAACGAAGATAGGCCGCTCGAAGGAAGATTTACTCCCTACGAGAATGAAGGTAATGAGTTTTGTGGGGGCTCAAACCGCGGCCGAAGGATGTATACTGGTGGATGTAACGGTCGGAACTATATCAATTCCGACCATGTTCTTTGTGGTGGATGCAGAAGTTCCGTATGCGGCCCTATTAGGCCGATGCTGGATTCATACATCCCGATGTTTGCCATCGACGCTTCACCAGAAAGTATGGTTCTGGAAGAAAGATGGCACAGTAGAAGAAGTGGATGGAGATCAACCTCCATTTCCAGTCAGCTCAGCCGGACGAATTGATGCGGTGTTATATGAAGAACCGATTCAACCATTCCTAGCAGTGGTAGGGGATCGGTACCCGCAGGTGATCGAGTGTGATTGGACAGATTTGGGGTTTGAAATCAGATACCAGGCCGATGAACGGCCAGTCGAAGAAGAAAGTAAATGATCGAGTCACAACCGAATCAAGCGACCGAGTTCGAATCGGCCGAACTCGGAGTTGCAGATGATAAAGCAGGATGGAGCGATTTAATAGACGCAATTCCAAAGCGAACGCCGGATTTCAAAGCTCAAGACCCCTTGAAAATGGTCAATGTTGGTACAGACGAACACCCGAGGGAGATCCCGTTGAGTGCGAATCTTGATCAGCAGATGACAAGCCGATTCAAGGAGGTTCTAGTCGAATTCAAGGATTGTTTCGCATGGGACTATACAGAGATGCCAGGATTGGAGAGGTCGATTGTAGAGCACAGACTGCCTATTAAAGAAGGGTTTAGGCCGCATAAACAGCCGGCCAGGAGGGCAGCGCCCGAAATAGTCCCAAAAATAAAAGAAGAAATAGAGAAATTGTTAGCGGCCGGGTTTGTTAGGCCGGCTAAATATGTAGAATGGCTATCAAATATTGTTCCTGTAATAAAGAAGAATGGAAAATTGAGAGTTTGCATTGATTTCAGGAATCTTAATATAGCCACTCCAAAAGATGAGTATATGATGCCTATTGTTGACTTGTTGATTGATTCGGCCGCAAAACAGGGGATGCTATCTTTCATGGATGGATATTCAGGATACAACCAAATTTTTATGGCCGAAGAAGACATTCACAAGACTGCATTTCGGTGCCCTGGTGCCATAGGAATATATGAATGGGTGGTAATGCCGTTCGGACTGAAAAATGCAGGAGCTACATACCAGAGAGCCATGAACTATGTTTTCCATGACCTCATAGGGGATTGTGTTGAAGTCTATATTGATGACGTCATGGTCCGATCCAAAGACATCGAAAGCCACTTGAACGATTTGCGGAAGGTATTCGCGAGGATGAGGCTGCATGGAGTCAAGATGAATCCAGCCAAGTGTGCTTTCGGAGTACAGGCAGGAAATTTTCTCGGGTTCCTGGTACATAACAAAGGAATAGAAGTTGATGCGAACAAAACCAGGGCCATCCAAGAAGCCAAACCTCCACATGATAAGAAGAGTCTACAAAAGTTTCTTGGAAAAATCGGTTTTCTGAGACGATTCTTAGCAAATGCGGCTGGGAAGTCGAAGCCATTAACCGATTTATTGAGGTTAAAGAAGGAAGAGGAGTTCAAATGGGGAATCGACCAGCAAAAGGCCTTCGAACAATTGAAGCAGGACTTGATGAATCCACCTGTGTTGGTTCCTCCAATTTTAGGACGGCCATTGAAGTTGTATATAGCAGCGGCCGAAGAATCTATTGGAGCATTACTGGCGCAGGAAGACGATGAAGGAAGGGATCGGGCGATCTACTATCTTAGCCGAATCCTAAGGGACGCCGAAGTAAGGTACTCGCCGATTCATAAACTATGTTTAAGCCTTTATCATGCATGCCAGAAATTAGAATATTATATTCAACCAAGGCAAGTGATAGTGGTAGCTTCGGTGGACATAGTTAAGATTATGATGAATGATCCGGTCAGTAGCCGAAGAATGGCCAAATGGGCCATGAAGTTAAATGCATACGATTTGAGATATCAACCTTTAAGGGCTATGAAAGGACATATTGTAGCCGATTTTCTGGCTGATCATGTGATGCACCCGATAACCGATGACATCGATCATCAGGATCGGCCAAAAGAAGGTGGTGAGATAGGAATTGTATACTTGCAACCATGGGTAATGACATTTGATGGTTCTAAAGCCGCTTCAGGAGTTGGAGCAGGGTTTACCCTACAAACGCCGGAGGGCAAGATATACAAATATTTCGTGCAACTGCCAGAGTCATATACGAACAACCAAGCCGAATATAAAGCGTTAATTTCGGGATTACAACGGTTGATAGAAGAAGGAGTCAGAGCAATCATTGTCAAAGGAGACTCGCAAGTAGTTGTCCAGCAACTGCTAGGCGATTTTTCGGTTAAGAGTTCGCAATTGATTAGACTGTATGAAGAAGCGGTTACTTTGTTAGAGGAATTTGATGAGGTGTACATTGAATACATCCCGAGAGAAAAGAACGAAGAAGCCAATGAATTGGCTCAACATGCGGCTAAATATCGGTTGATGCCGATAGCAGGAAATGTAGAAGTGCGTTTGGCCGAAACAGAGAAGGCCGAATGGATTAAAAAGATAGCACAGACATTAGAAGATCCTTCGGAGGCTAATCCGGCCGAAAAACGGAAAGCGATGGACTACGTCATAATAGGAGGATTATTATTCAAGCGTGCTATTGATGGAATATTGCTCAGATGCGTCGGAGAAGAAGACGCTGGAAGGGTAATGGGAGAGGTTCATGAAGGAATATGTGGTGCGCATCGGGCAGGAAAGTCGATGAAGTGGAGCATTATTCGGCTGGGATATTATTGGCCGAATATGGGTCCTGACTGTGAAAAATATGCAAGAGGATGCACCGAATGTCAAAAGCATGGGCCGATTCAGAAATTACCGGCCGAAGAATTACATATAATGATCAAACCATGGCCATTCAGAGGATGGGCCATGGACATCATAGGAAAAATTCATCCCTCGTCGTCGAAAAGACATGAGTTCGTGCTAGTGGCAACAGATTACTTCACAAAATGGGCCGAAGCTCAGGCGTATGTCAGCATTTCACAAGAGGAGGTGATTGAGTTCATTAAGAGACAGTTGATTTATAGATTCGGGATCCCACAGACGATTTTGACAGATAGAGGAACTGTATTTGTGGGAGAAAAGGTTAAGGCCTTTGCAGACGAATACGGGATAAAAATTATACATTCGTCACCATATTACCCGCAAGGAAATGGACAAGCAGAGGCCACAAACAAACAGCTAATAGGAATCATAAAGAAAATGATTGAAGATCAACCAAGAAAATGGCACGAAAAGTTATCCGAAGCACTGTGGGCTTATCGAAATGCCAAAACCTCAGCTACTGGGTTCACACCATTTCGGCTGACTTATGGAATGGATGCAGTATTGCCAGCCGAAATAACAGTGCCGACTTTGAGAATAAGCCAGGCGGATTCAATGTCAGCCGAACAGTATGATTGTGCAATGAAAGATGAGTTATTGGAGATAAATGCCAATCGGGTGCAGGCCTTTGAGAATTTGCAGAAAAATAAAGATATTGTGGCCGATTGGTACAATAAGCGAATTCGTCTCAAGCGCTTTGAAGTTGGAGACTTAGTTTGGAAAGTTATATGGCCGCCGAAGCAGAAGGACGGCCGATTAGGTAAGTGGAGTCCCAATTGGGAGGGACCATTTATTGTTCATACAAGATTACCGAATGGAGCGTACGTTTTGGTGGACGAAAATGGTGAGCAAATGTCAAATCCAGTTAATGCAAGATACATGAAGAAATATTATCCATCAGTATGGGATCAAACATTAAGCGATGCGAAAAAGTAAAGATTTTATTACATGAACGAATAAGTACAAAGAAGGTGCTACTTCGGCCGAAAGCGGCGTCGATAGCCCGAAATTACAATATACAAGGGAAACGTCCTATACTAAGCAGGCATATACAAGGGAAAGGTCCTAACGAAAGGAAGTGGGAGGATTCCCAGCCTTGTACAAGTGCCGCCTAGAGATATCGGCGAAGGCGAGACCACTGATTTCAGAACAGCAGCGCCGCCGATTGACCCAACCGCCTCAGGTACAGCCTCCGCACCATCTCAGACGAAGAAGGTGAGAAGTGCAGCAAGGAAAAGAAGTGGGTCCCTTATTAGAAAAGGTCCGACAGGATATGCAACCGCAAAGTAGAAAAGGGGCACATCAGCATAGCCGTCGAGACCTGCATTTGGAATAACATATAAAGATCCTCGCCCATACGAACATGGTGAAAAGGGCATTAGTTGAACTCGTGTTGCATAAGCAAAAAATTTTCGTATCACGTCTGGAAATCCTCGCACAAGAATATTTGCCGGAGGCCATGGGGGAACTGGAGACAGGAAGTTGAATAAGGAAGAAGGAAGATCCATATTGCTATAGAAAAAAGAAAAAGGGAAGTGATGGATAAGTGTCAACAATGCCGGGTATTTATAGAAAAGAGATAAGTGCTTGGCGGAAGAAACGGTCAATAGTAAATGTTATTTATGGGAAAACGTTACAGCTGATTCCCGGAAAAAGCTGCTAATATTCAGAAATCAGCAATAAAGGAGACCGAAAACAATGGAATTAACGGGATACGAATCGCATTACAAAAGATACAAAAGATACGAATCCAAGTACAATGTATCGGCCAACATAGTCTAAAAAAAGGCCGATTACAGCTGTCAGGAAAGGGAAAAGTGACCGAAATTTACACTTGATAAAGGACGGGTCAAAACACAAAACTGATATGCAAAGACAAATTAGTGGTCTTCCTGGGCGTCAGAAGGAACAGCATCATTGAAGCCTCGCGAGGTGGCAGTAGTAGGATTAGCCGAAGATGTCATCAGATTCGGACTTGCCGAGGGAGAAGGACCAGTAGTTTCACCAGGAGGGAGGTGAACGGTCGATGAACCAGCACCACAGGAAGCACCAGTTTTCCCTAGAAGAAAAGAAGAAAAGGGGGAATAATAAGTAAGAGAGTATAAAAGAAAAATCATGACAGGAAATGGAAGGAAGCAGGGTACCTGAAGGAATGATTGGCACAGGTGGGTTATCGCCCGAAGGGGAGGATTCTATTTCGGAAGGGTCCAGAGGAAACAAGACATGTGGAGAAAGGACTTGAACAACACTGTGCCCACCAAGGCTCTTGATGGCCGAATCCAGTTGACCAACTAAAGACTGGGTTTCGGCCCATTTTTCTTGGAAGGTACCAATAATGTAATCGTTGAAACTTATCCGCATGGCCAAATAAGAAGCATCCTCCTGAGAATCCAAGATTTTGGCCCTAGGAGCTTCGGCCGATTGACGAAGAATTTTGATTGATTGTTTCAGATCGGCCGATTTTCGCTTAGTGTGAGCCAAAGTTGATTCCAAATCCTTCTCTTGTCTCTGGAGCTTGGCTATCTCAGCCCGAATCAAAGCAAGATCTTCGGACTGCTTAAGCTCCTGAGATTCAACTTCAGACAGCTTACTCATTTGAGCCCGATACTCTGCAGAATAATTGTCAAAGATGGCTCGTGAAGAGGCTGCGGCCTCACGTTCGGCGGCAAGCCTATGTCGCATTTTTAAGTGAGCCAAAAGTTCCTGATCCATTGAGAGGACAGACCTCGTAATCATCTGAAGAGTACCATTCAGATTCAAAGATACCATCTCGTCATGAAATTGCTGCTCAAGATGAGACAAGAGGATAAGGATCGGTTTGGGGTTGACGAATTCCACGTCAGATTGTCGGCCAATTAGATTGCATAGCCTGGCCAAACAATCACCAAGGTGAGTAGAAAGATCCGATGGACGAGAGACCAGAGACGCGGGAGAAAAGAAATCGTCCAAAACATGCCGATCAGGAAATGGCGATAAAGGGACCTGATCGACAGGGGTTTCATCAGCAGCCATACCACTAGGTAGGGGGCCAGACGGTTTCGGAACAACTAAAGATGAAGGTGTAGCAAAATCCGTAATAGGCTGAGGACGATCGACCGAAAGAGGGACGGAAGGGTCGGCCGAAGTAGAGCTCGCGATCAAACCACGAGGGGTAACGGCAGGAGAACTAGCGGGAACAGCCAAATTACTGGTACTGGCCGATGTGCGAAATTCGGCTACCGGAGGAACCGATACCACAGTTGGAAGTGGTTGAACATCAGGTTGTGGTAAAATAGGTGGGACCTGACAAGAATAAGAAAAGGGAATTAGTCGGAGGAAAGGAGCCTGGAAAAGGAGAAAAAAATAGTGTAACGAACCGCAAAGAGGGAGGCAGGGATTCTGCCAAGCGGTGAATGAGATGAACGCTTCCTGGTCTGAGTAGGAGGGAGAAAGTCGACGAGAGAGGCCGAAGGCGAAGCGGGCCTTTTTCGACCAGGTTCTGAAGTAGAGGAGCAAGGAACATCTGAAGAAATCGGATAAGTGAGACATAAAGGAAAAAGAACGAGCAACAACCGAAGAAGAGAGGAAAGGAAAAGAAACATACCAGGGCGAGAAGCGGAAGACGAACCGAGAATGCGCTGAGGAGTGGAACCCGGAGATGATGAAGGGACAGTAGAGAATGCCAGAATGGGAGAGAAACCACCCCTCCGCAGAACCGAATCAAGGTTGGCACTAAAAAAGACGCCAGCAACACCGTTCCACCAAGACTGGAAACGGGAGGTAACAGACCCTGGACGAGCGACAAACTTCCAAACCTTGAAGGAGATCAAACGTTTATGATAGAGGGAGCATTGCTGACGACTGGTAGAAGCAGAGAGGCGTCTACCGGCTCTGATGGCCTCCACTAAGTCTTGACCAAAGCCGAATTGGCGGCTAACCAGATGGGGATTGTAAACTTGAAAAGGAATAGCAGACTTGGCAGGAACAAATGTGGAACCATTGAAGATCGGGCGGGGTAATATACACCTGTTCCATATTTGAGCAAAAGCCAAAGGAAGAAGAGTCCCGAAGGGGGAAGTAACAATATTCCTGACCCAAGCAAAGTCAGCTTTCCGGTAGTGATAATGAGAAAAGGCTTGTTCGGCAGTACGACCCAGGAAATAGTTGATCCAGTGAGGGATCGACAAAGGAGGAAGGGGTGCTCTAAGAAGGTCAGGAGCGACGAAATAGTTAGGACGAATATCATGGGGAGGAAATTGGGAAATGTCGCGAAAGTGCCAAACTAACCACAAGTAAAGGAACCATAACGGGCCACGGGCTTTATCAGACGAACCTTTTTCCCAACCCGACACAGTAGCCGAAATACCCGCATACAGATGAGCGAGGAAGAAATCGGCTGAAGGCAGGGTCACATGATTGAGAAGTGCCGAAGCAAAAGAGTGTGTTTCGAGGAGAACACCCTTGGAAGGAACGCACCAGAAGAATTTCGTAAGAAAATACATCATAAACGCAAGAGGCTCTGAAGGGTGTGGAGCAGGCGAAATAGGATCACTCTGATGGGAAACGATCCAATTAGCAAAGGAATCGCCAGAGGAAAAGCCAGTATTTTTCTCCTTGGGCAACGACATAATGGCGAGGTTATCCCCACGAACAGAGAGGCCAAGGAGAAGTTTCACGTCCTGAATGGTGGGAGTCATCATCCCCCAAGGGAAACAAAAACAGTTCACAGAAGGATTCCAGAAGCAAAGAAGGGCCTGAATAGGGCGAAGATCTGTGGGAAGTGGCAAGGTACTAAGGGAAATCATACGGTAGACATATGACTTATGCCAAGAGTCACGACAGTGGGGTTCGAGGTGATGATACCACGCCACATAATCAGGAGAGGGCGAAGACCAATTAGCGAAAGATGAAGGGAAAAGCTTGGAAGAGAAACAAGGCTCATATAGAAGGACGGAACGATTTTCAAAGATCCGAGCAGTACATTCATCGATATCCTCAGGAATGCCCAACGGTCCTAAGGCGTAGAAGCCCTCAGGCAAGAGACGAACTGCGGACTGAGAAGCAAAAGAGTTCTCAATTCTAAGAAGATCAGCAGAAAGAGCAGTAACAGGAGCAGGGGGATTTTCCATCGGAGAAAGTGGAAAGAGAGAGAGATAGAGGAGAAGTTGGAAAGACAGTTCACTCCGAGTACGTGATGGGCTACGTAAATAGGGGAATGATGGAGAGCATCCTCGAGAAGGAGAAAATAACCGCCAAAAGGAAGAAGTAAGGGAGGTTACTTGGGCTCTTTCGCATGGAAGCAATTCGCCCAAGTAAGGAGGGCATCTGTTGGGGCCATACGAAATAGTGGGCCGCGAAAGAGCTATTGGGCCATAAGACATGGGCCGGAAGAAAGAGGAAGTCCAAAAAGAAGGTGGGCTCAAGATTGGTAAGGCCGAAAGTACATAGTAAGCCGAAGGAAGGAAATCGAAGCTGATAAAGATTTCGGCCGAAATGGGAAGAAGTAGCCGAAACCAAAACAACCGAATTGAAGAGAGAAAGAGTTCGGCTCAGAGGAGTTAGCCGGAGAGCGGTTATTCCAGCTCCGGCTATAAATAGGGGTCGACGCACTCAAAATCGGAGAGATCAATCCAACCCCCAAATTACTTTTATCAATTTTAATTCCTTGTTATCTTTACTGCTTTCTTTACAGCTTTCCTTTACAGCTTTCCTTAGAATTTAGCCTAGTTTGTAGCGGTTACCATTTCCAAATCCACCGTTGCTCCTTAGCAACTGGTAGTTTGGTTCTCTGTTTTTTTGGTGAATTCCGCCGTTGTTTCTTAACGACAGGCAGATTCTCCGTTGTATCGTGTTATTGTTGATCAATTCAAGGAAGATTCATTCAATTGTGGGCGCATTATTGTTAATTCGAACCCGTAATCGGTTTGATCCTTTTCCGATAGCCTCCCTTGAGGAGAAAAAGGTCCTTGGCTACCCCCGAGCCAAACATTTGTGGATGATGCATGATTTGAGAATAAAAGTATGTTTTCTTATTAGAGCCTTAGCATCTCTTGGTTGATTCGTGCGTTATAGTATTCTAGCCAAGGGATGTGGCGGTAACATCCCCTTTATTTTGATGTTTTAAAATTGGGGGTGTTACAAAGTGGTATCAGAGCGGTTCGATTCTTTCGGACCAATATTTTTAGTTGTATATAAATATTTTTTTGCTATATTCCTATAAAAGCTATGTATTAGATTTTTAAGTTTATAAAAATATTATAAGTTTTAAACTCATAAGAATTTTCTTACACCTTGTTGTAAAAAAATTCATGGACTCTCTGTCTTGCATAAATATATTTCTAAATCATGCATTAATTGTTTTTTTTTTAAAAAAAAAGACTCCGGGGATGGGTCATATATACACACATGTGCATTCATTTAGTTACAATGAGCTAACACACTATCTCATCTATATCTCGCATGCCTATTTCTTTGAACACATTGAACACTTACATGAAATACTATCTCCCTAGATAATAGACGACTTCGAGGACGAAGTCGATGTTTAAGGAGGGTAGATTGTGATACTCGAGAAATTCGTTTCGCTTATTATTATTATTATTATTATTATTATTATTATTATTATTATTATTATTATTATTATTATTATTATTATTATTATTATTATTTTATATTTGGCACTCTATTGGCAATCAAAACCTTACATGGTCTTGGACATTACTAGTAATACCTTGTTTTTTTTTTTTAAATTGGGATCAATTTCACTATTTTACACATTTAATAATTTGGATAAATTTACACTATGCATTGAAAAGGTTAGTTTGGATAAAGCTGAAGTTTGGATAAATTAGACTATGGAAAAGGTAGGGTAGCAGCCAATTAGTGAAGATCACAATTCTGGCCATTTACCTTGCATAACCGTCCACTATACTAAAACCAATTCCTAATCAATTTCCTGTACATTAAACCCACCAATTCCATAATTTTCGTCCTTGCAAAACCTGCCAATTCTAGATTTCTTATGGCACTATAGATAACCACTGTCTAAACCCTAAATTGATATTTCACTTCTGGAGGTTGGAGAATACCAGACGTACTCCACCCTTGCTAAAACTTCCAGTGCCTTCACTCCCTTTTACTTAACACGATTTGATTGCTGTAAGTTAATTCCATTTCGTTTCCTACATTCGTCCACATCTTTCTGTGTAGATGTATCGTCTTTTAGAGCCCTTGTGTATTTTTTTTTTTTTGTTATCATGTCTTGATGTCGTGCGGTTGCCAGTATAACAAAAAAAAAAAAAAAAAAAAAAACTTCCCTGGATCGTCTCTCAAAATTCATAGGTATGGGTACAGTGTGCGTGCGTACGTACATATATATGTAGGGGTCCGAATAGTCCAGTAGGGAGTCAAGTTGCTTGTCATTTCCAAGAGTCGTGTGGTATGTTGATCTTATTATTTAATTTTTCCTTGTTTCTCAATTGTGCTGAGTTGTTTGGAAGATATAAGTCATTGTTGCTATGAACAGTAACTCACAAACTTTCCTTTTATAATCCTATTAGCCCTTTAGAAAAATAATTTTAAAAGAGCCCATGAAATTTCCTTTTAAAATTTATGCATGCAAAACTATTTATGTAATACAATGACCTAAATTTGAAGAAAAAATTAATTGTGATTTGTTTTACTATTTATTAATTTTTTTTCGTTTGATTAGGATTTATTGGTTTAAAGACACTTTATGTTAAAATTTTGAATTAAATTGTAGATTACTAAATATTGAATACATTGTTATAAAAAAATTATGTACTTAATTTTATAGATGTAAATTGTGTATATATTTAATACAATTATCTATACCTAATAAAAGAATATCATCTGTGATAATACTTTGTGTTAGTGTCATAATTTTTTTAACTTAAATACATTATTTGGGCCAAATATCGGATGACTATTGGGGATGAGGACTTAGCCCAAGTGGTTAAGCCCAAGTAGTATAAATTTAAATAATACACTATTGTTTAAACTATTGAAGTTAATAATCTAGATTTGAACAATTAATATTTTTTAATTGTTGGTGAATTAACTGCCTATTGATGGCCTAAAAAAATATTTAACTCTTTGTTTGGACAAAATATTTAGGCGAATGACAATGATTTCATATAAAATTCAAACAAATTTGTGTGTGTTATTTTTTATTTATAAGCAGACGAATATTATATTTTAATATTTGATTATTTTCTTATGAAAACTACTCTGCCGTTTCAAAATAAGTGTAACATTTTGACCTTTTTTACTGTTTATGTAGCACTTGACTTCTATTTTGTTATAGTTATACAAGAAAAAATTTAGCCAATTGAGATCTTGTTGGATTCGTCTCATATTGTAGTTTTTAAATATCAAATTTTTAGAAGTTTTAGATGTATCGAATTTGAGTTATTAATAGTTTAAATGTGCATTGGCAAACGTACAGAATTGAAACGTTACACTTAAAAAAAAATGGAGGAATATATTTTATCTATAGTTATCACATATTATCCCACCCATTCGGGTGGGGGCGTTACTAGTATGTACTAATTGCCTGGTGGTTCTCTAGTGGAGTCAAACATGGTGGGCGAAGATTACAGGGTCAAATCTGTAATATCTATTGTGTCAAACTTGTTTCTTTTAATTCCCGAATCTGTTGTTTTAATTATGTCAATTCTCAAATGATGTTGTTTGTATAGTCTCGGATCTCGTTATTCCAGTGGTGGTATACAAGTGTGGTTTTTGCTACGTTATTATGTGAAAAGATTTGAAATCCTATTTTTGTAAAGAAAGATTTTCATCGATATAGTGTATAAATATTAATGTGGAAAATTGGTATTGACGAGTAGATGCTATATGCGGATTATGTGGATTATGCGGTTGAGGGGCAGGACCGTGACGGGTCTCCAGCGACGAAACTCGCCCCCTCTGTCACAAATTTAATTAAATCTAGGTTGACGAACCTTTGAATATGCGGTATTGTGGGTCTAAACCCCTAGCCTCGCCTGCGGGCATAGGTTAGGGCACCGGTGCTATAGTTTAGACAGAGACTTGCGGATTATGCGGACTATGCGGTTTATGCGGTTAAGGGTGTCCTCGTCAATACTAATTCGCCTTCATATTAAATATGTTAATTGTGCGGTTATGTCATTTATATTGTTTATTTCGTTATGGAATTGTGGGTTAACTTACCAGTTTATACTGAGTTGTGTGTGCATGTTTTTCCTTCTTTTTCAGGATTCGCAAGTGAATAGTCATGAGCACGTGCACATCGGGGCTGGGATTCAAGCTTTGCATTTTATTTCAATTTTAGTAAATAAAACCATCTTTAAATTCATGATGACTTTTGCACAATTATTTTTGAAACATTTGTGGATGATGCATGATTTGAGAATAAAAGTATGTTTTCTTATTAGAGCCTTAGCATCTCTTGGTTGATTCGTGCGTTATAGTATTCTAGCCAAGGGATGTGGCGGTAACATCCCCTTTATTTTGATGTTTTGAAATTGGGGGTGTTACATGATCGGTCGGATATTTACCGTACCGCTTTCACCCCTACACTTAACCCCAAAAAATGCCACCCCATAATACCACAAATATCTCTTATCACATACTACATCTGTTTCCTTAAAACTGCAGCATTCATCACTAGCACACAATTCACTATATATGTTTAACGATTAACAACTTAAATTATGTACACATAACAAATACTTATAAAAATTTGATATTCTAAAATTCAAGACATGATGAATACAAAAAGATACTATTTGAGTACGTTTTTTCTTGTAAAATTATGATAAAAATTTAAATAAATGTTAAACAATTAACAGTAAAAAAAAAAATGTGTAATGTTTCACTTTCTAAAAAGGGATGAAGTACTATTTTATCATACAAAACATATCTAGTGTTATTTATATCACACAATATTCCTCCATTCACATATATACGGCACATGTTATTATACATAAATTTGTGGGTATGAATAACAACTAGAGTCGGTTGACAATTTGATGATCATTCAATCACTCACTCAAATAATTGAGGTGACCTTTCTTTCTTCCCAATCAGTTGTTGACGGACTACATACATGACACGTATGCCTAGCTAATTATTGTGTAGCACTTTCATTTTCTAGCTTTTGGCTCATTGTTCTTCCTAACTCGATCTGATTAATTGGCTTGGGTGGATGACTGGGTGTTCATTTTCACCAGTGGCCTTCATCAATAATTCATGAAAAAATTAGAGGCAAAACAGCGTGGCTTTTATCTGAGCTAATGTACACATTTGAGTTTGCTTTTTATTATTTATATGCATAAAAATATTTATCAATAAATTAAAAATTAAAGATATAAATTAAATATAATGAGATTGATAACGAAAAAAAAAAAAAAAAAAAACAACGCAAGACCCGGTCATCTCTCTTGTTACCATCCCTTCAATGCATAAAAACTTCAAAAGTTCTTGTTGGCTTGTGGGCTATGGCCGCCCAAATTGACTACAAGTCACGACTCACGTGTGACAAGTCCTCACTCCTCATGTAATGGATAATAAATTGTCCCAACTCCAAAGAACCACACATTGGCATTACCATCTAATTGCGAATCCTCCAACTCCTCCAACCATCTTCAAAACACACAATAGCCGATCGGCCAACATGTCTTCAACACACGTCTCCGAAATCGATCAAACCAACAACCTTAACATTGACGACAACCCCTATGCCCAATTGGGATTGATCAAAAACCCCAACGGCTCCTTCACACGTTTCACTGAAATACTTCCTACTTCTCTTCCCACCCCGGAATCCGATCCCACGAATCCCACTTCAGTCCTGAGCAAGGATCTCCCCATCAATCAAGAAAACAACGCCTGGGCCCGTGTCTATCTACCCGCCGCCCACACCGCTGCCAAGTTGCCATTAATAGTTTACTTTCATGGAAGCGGATTTGTGGTCGGCAGTCCAGCATCGACAATGTTCCATAAGTTTTGCAATGAAGTGGCCGAAGAAATCCCGGCAGTGATCGTGTCCGTGAAATATCGTCTGGCGCCGGAGCACCGCCTCCCGGCCGCCTACGACGATGGTATGGAAGCCTTGCTTTGGATTAGGGATTCTAGGGATAAGTGGTTGGGATCCAACCCCAACCTTGTTGATTTTTCTAGGTGCTACTTGATGGGGTCGAGTGCGGGTGCAAATATAGCATACCAAGTTGGCTTACGTGCGACCTCCTCCGTTCATGATCGAATACTACCTTTTAAGATCCAAGGGTTGATATTGCACCAACCGTACTTCGGCGGGGAGGACCGTACCCAATCGGAGATTAAGTTGGCCGACGGGGAATTCCCCCTTCATGTCTCGGATATGATGTGGGATTTAGCGTTGCCCGCCGGTGCTAATCGCGACCACGAGTATTGTAATTTAAGGGTGGGGATGGAATCATCGGCCCATCTTTTGGAGAAGGTGAAAGATGAAGGGTGGAGAGTGCTCGTCTATGGATGGTATGGAGATTTGTTGGTTGATCGACAAGTTGAACTTGCTGGTATGTTGCAGAAGAAGGGCATTGATGTTGTTAGTAAGTTCAATGAGGGTGGGTCACATGGTGCTGAATTTTTTGATGAATCTAAAGCTAAGGTCTTTTATGGTGATCTTAAAATGTTTCTACTTTCTTTGTAATGGTTTTTCATTATCTAGTTTATGATATCAAAATAAGTTATTGGGGTGATGCCAAAAAAAATAAGTTGTTGGGAAGTACTGATTAGATGCTTTTAACTTCCCCATGTTATTGTCTTATTCTCGGTCAAGTTATTGGGTGCGAACATATACTCTAGTAGTACATTAATTAAGGATGCACACGTGATAGGGCGCCTCGAATACACACTAGGTATTTTTTGCTTAACAGCCATTAAGGCTAGAAAATATATGATGTGAGTTCATGTCATACCAATTATAAAAGACAAATAAGAGAAATAGAGGATCGAGTGAGAATCGAATCCTTAACCTAAGTTCAAATCCCCAATTTATTAATACTCAATATGTAAATGGCTCTAGCTATTATAGATAAAATTAAAATTAAATGAATTTCAGAATTTTACTTGTTACTACTAGGAAAAAAAATTAAAGGCCCTGTTTGGCAAAACGGTTAAACGAAATTAGCTTATTTTAGGCAATTTGAACTGAACTAGCTTATTTAAAAAGATAAAATAACTTAAAACAGTGTTCAATCAGCTATTTTTGAAACCGCTGCAAATAGCAGCATTTTGAATTTTAGCTTATTCTAGGCAAAAAGTTAGTCTCGAAATTGTCAAACAGCTAATTTTAACTAATTAAGTATTACTCACAGAATCAGTTAACAGCTAACAACTAATTCCCAAACAGGGCCAAAGGGGGATTTTTAAATACATGTTTGTTAAAATTTCAAATGAGTCCAAAAAATTATGAAGTGACCAGAAAATGAACCATGACAGTTAAATTTCACATGGAAACACCGGGGCTGGCCTCTGGAGATTTGGCCTAATCTATATCTATATAATAATATAAACAAAATAGTCTAACACACACACACTTTCCCGCCCAAACCTTTTCCCCTCACAAAATCCATTTTTTTACACTCTCTCACACACTGAAATATTTACCGCACTGCCACTGGACCGTGCTCCACCTCGCTGATTATTACAAAATTGTCCCGAACCGTGCTCCAACAATACCTATATTTCATTTATCTCATTCTCCTATAAATATGTGTCTATTAGAATCCCCCCAAAATCATATCCTTACATCTTCATTTAACATTTCTCTCAATGTTCCATTTAACTAATATCTCCTCACCATTTTCTAGCTTTTATTATTCAAATTCATGTTTATTTCTCCCTATTTTGCTAATATTTTTATTCTCTTTTGTTGTTGTTTTGGTGACAGATATTGGGAAAATGAGAGTACATACTCAAATGACGAAGAACATTTTCATGTTTATTTCTCCCTATTTTGCTAATATTTTTGTTTTCTTTTGTTGTTGTTTTGGTGACAGTTATTGGGAAAACGAGAGTACAAACTCAAATGACGAAGAACATTTTGAAGGGATGAAGAGATAAGGATTATTCATAACCATACAAGAATAAATCAATTGTTGCGACATCTTTTTTCATGTCAAATAATCGGCGACTTCCCATTTCACTTCATCTTTTGGGGAAATATTTGTTTGGCTATTGTTTTGTGGAGAGATTTGTTCCACCAAGTGTAAATAATTGGATGAATTTAGTTGTTGTAGCATTAGGTTCTCACAATCTTTTGTATTTTATTCAATAAGAGATAGTCTGAAATTTTTCTATATCATTTTTATCCATTTGTTTCTCACAATCTTTGGTGTTTCATTCAACTGAGTAGTGTATACAAATTAAAAACAGTGCCTAGCAAAATCTATATTTTTTGTAAGATAAGTTTTTTATTTAATTGAACTAATGAAAATATACTCATTTTCCACATTATTGAAATTATTTTCCAAAAAGGTAAATTATTTCTATTCTCTATTGAAATCATATTGAAATCAAGTTATTATTTCCATATAAATTTTCTATTTAATTCAAGTGATTACTTTACTTAATATGGAGGAATTATCGGATAAGATTACTTTAAAATGGGAAGAAAATCGAGAAGAAAAATCAATGGATTTTTGAATTGATTAATGAATAAAATTTTGGAAACACAATATTAAATTATAAAATGGAAACTAAATTTTAGAACATGTATTTTTTTAAAATACATAATTTTTAGTAAATAATTCCAAAAAGTCAAATTATTTTTAATCTCGATTATTAGTGAAAATGAAGCCCTGTTTTTTAGTCAATAATCCAAAAAAGGTATAAAAATATAATATAAAGTAATAAAATCAATGATTGATTAAGATTAAATGAAATTATGAATAATTCCTTCAATAATTATTCGCATTAACATTAATTATATAATATTCACAATTAATGTAATGATCAATGGATATTAAAACTAAATACCAATGAAGAAAATTTTGGAAGAAAATGGAAACACAATTAATAATTATTGTGTTAAATTATTAAAATCGGGAAGAAAATCGGGAAGAAATACCAATGGATTTTTGAATTGATCAATGAAGAAAATTTTCTTTAGGGTATTGAATATAATTTTTCTATCAAATGATTATTATTTATATTGCAAATAAATCTTTCCTTATAAATTTATTCGTATTTTGAAACACAATATCAAATAAAAAATAGAAACTAAGTATTACACCATAAATAAAGCAAAGATGATGGGGTAATTAATTTCCATTGATTATAGTGATTACATTGATTAAATTGATTTACATTTGATAAACAAAAATGAAATATTAACTATAGACAATGAAATGATTATGGAAAGAGCAAAGAATAATCGTAAAAGATGAGATGATCAATGGAAATAAATAAATTATCCCTTAAATAAAAGATAATTAATGTAATTTAGCCCTTCAACTATTACTATAATTTTTACAAATATAATATTTTATTTATTTGTGGTGAATAATGAATTCATATTAGGAATTTATCTGTGGATGGGAAAATTAATATGCCAAAAATATAGCACGGATTAAATCTAATTTAACTAGAAAAATAAAATATGTATTATTAATTATATAGTAATAAAATCATGATGGTAATAAAATATGTATGTAATATGTATTAATTATTTATTTGTGCAAATGAAATTTATGGTGATTGGGAAAGCAGATGCAGAATTTTTACAATGGGGATGATTGAGGGAAATAAAATATTTAAGATATTGAATACAATTTATCTATGAAATGATTGTTAATTATATTGCAACTAAATCTATCCTTATAAATTTATCCGTACTTTGAAAACACAATAATTAAAAAAAATGAAAACTAAGTATTACCACATAAATAAAGCAAAGATTGTGGAGTAATTGATTCCCATTGATTATATTGATTACAATGATTAAATTAATTTACATTGATTAAATTGATTTCTATTGGATAAACAAAAATGAAATGTTGACTATAGACAATGAAATGATTATGGAAAGAGCAATGAATAATCATAAAAGATGAGATGATCAATGGAAATAAATAAATTACCCCTTAAATAAAGAATAATTAATATAATTTAGCCTTTCAACTATTACTATAATTTTTACAAATACGATATTTTATTTATTTGTGGTGAATAATGAATCCATATTAGGAATTTATTTATCTATACAAATAATATTCAATTTACACTTAAATCCATGTATTAACCTAAAATCATATGCAAAAGTTTCCAGCCTAAAACCACTAGCCTAATTTTTAGTCAATAATTCCAAAAAGTAAAATTAATTATATACTCAAATAATCCTTTCAATGTTAGATTTATGAGATTGTATTCTTAATTTCACAAAATGAAAATTTTTAATATAAATAAATAATGAAATGATTTCAACCATGAATTTATTATGTCATTAATTTTAATTGACTTTTTTTTACTAACATTAAGTTTCATTATAACATTTATTGGTCCTTACAAGTTAAATATGACAATGTTAAATCATCATTGCTTTAAATTAAAATATTGTATTTAAATTCTAGAAAAATTTGTATTAAAGCAATTCGCTAATTATAGCAATAAGTTTATTATAATATTAACTTTGAAAAAAATATTATGATGATTTAATATTTTTTTTTGAGGAAAATTGTTTCATTCCATACCAACAAGGTTGATTACAGCAGAGCAATCCAAAAGGAGACACCAAAGTTGCAAAAGCAGAAGACAGATACAGCCAATTGTATTCGAACTAGAAGAACCATACAAACCACATGATGATTTAATATAGATACTACATTTTTAAATGGAATTGTTTAACATATCGTTATATAATTAATTTATTGTGATTCGTTTTAATTATAGATATATTGTGATGATTTAACTTAGATCAAGTTATTTAAATATATTCATATTTTAGAATCGTTTTATTTATTTTGACAACTAAATCTTTTCATATAAGTATATCTGTATTTTAGAAACTAAATATTAAATAAAAAATAAAAACTAAATATTAGAACATAATTTTTTTTTTAAATTTCTAAATATACGGTTTTAAATTTTAAAAAAAAAAACGTGTGTTACTTTATTAGATCAAAAAATTATAAATATTTAAATCATGTACACTAATAGAGAATGAAATGATCCCATAATTAAGGTGTAATTTGGGAAACATTATTACTAATTGGATAGTTAAAAATCATGTCAAAAATGATAATTTACTTTAATTCTGTATATTTACTATGTATTGTTTGGTAGATCTTATAATATTAGACAACTAATTATAAACTTTATTGAAAATGTATTACTATTTAGGTGTTGTTTCTATCAAATTTAAAGAGGTTATAGATAAATTATGGAATCCGATATATTTTATGAAGAATGTTGACATTTATGTTAATCATCGTAAATTTATTTTATTATGTATATATCAAATAATTTATTACCATATTTTCCACTTTGATTAATTTGGAAAGAGATCCCGGCTGCTCAATTTAAATGCATAATTTTTGGAATTAATTAATAATAGAAAAGGACGATGGAATAATTAATATGTCAAAAATATAGCATGGATTAAATCTAATTTAGCAAGAAAAATAAAATATATATTATTAATTATATGGTAATAAAATAATGATGGAGAAATTATTATAATAATAAAATATATATGTAATATGTATTAATTATTTATTTGTGCAATTGAGATTTGCGGTGATGGGGAACACATTTGCAGAATTTTTACAATGGGGAGATGGAGGGAAATAAAATATTTAGGATTTATAATAACTAACAGGAATTAGATGTATACATTGGCTAATAACTAACAAGAATTCGAAACATCTGCCTGAAATGAATTCAGGTCATTCCATTGGACAAAAAGGAGCAAGCCTATTTCGCACAAAGTATTTTGATTTTGCATAAACTTCCAAGATTATCTTGATATGGATATTAAATATAGTACCAATGACATGGAGTTTCTCCTAATTAAATGAATTTCTTAACTTTAATTGTGACTTTGAATATAGCTTGAAGTTTGGGCTTTAATTTAGAAAATGGAATGCAAGTATGCGATACAGGCTTAATTTTTACTTGAACATTAAGGTGTGTTTGTGATGATTTTTTGAATCAATTGTTTTGTTTCTTTAGTTTTATTTCCATGTTTACTGCAATTATGAACTGAATCTTTTTTTTTTGAGGCAAAATAATTATATTGCAAAAAAGTACAGTTACAGGGAACTCGAGATGGTTAAAGCAACACCACCGTACCACTCATCTCATCTCGACACACAACCTATAGCAGGACAACTTTGACTACTCCACATAATATCCTCACAAATCTGAACACTCCACAGCAAAGCAACTAAAGAAAGATCAATCTCAAAGGTTTAAGTCAGTTTAGCCACACCATAAGAAGAGCATATGAAGCCTGCTCCCTTCAACTTGAGTTATTCACTGTCCAATCTGTTTTGTGCCATACCAGTCGCCTAATTGTAGACAATATTTCGCTATGATATTGTTGGGGCCATATGGAATAGTGGGCCGCGAAAGAGCTATTGGGCCATAAGACATGGGCCGGAAGAAAGAGGAAGTCCAAAAAGAAGATAGGCTCAAGATTGGTAAGGCCGAAAGCACATAGTAAACCGAAGGGAAGAAATCGGAGCTGATGAAGATTTCGGCCGAAATGGGAAGAAACAGCCGAAACCTAAACAATTGGATTAAAGAGAGAAAGAATTCGGCTCGGAGGAGTTAGCCGGAGAGCGGTTATTCCAGCTCCGGCTATAAATAGGGGTCGACACACTCAAAATCGGGGAGATCAATCCAACCCCCAAATTACTTTTATCAATTTTAATTCCTTGTTATCTTTACTGCTTTTCTTTACAGCTTTCCTTTACAGCTTTCCTTAGAATCTAGCCTAGTTTGTAGCGGTTACCATTTCCAAATCCACCGTTGCTCCTTAGCAGCTGGTAGTTTGGTTCTCTGTTTTTGGTGAATTCCGCCGTTGTTTCTTAACAACAGGCAGATTCTCCGTTGTATCGTGTTATTGTTGATCAATTCAAGGAAGATTCATTCAATTGTGGGCGCATTATCGTTAATCCGAACCCGTAATAGGTTTGATCCTTTTCCGATAGCCTCCCTTGAGGAGAAAAAGGTCCTTGGCTACACCCGAGCCAAACAGTGGCACGCCCAGTGGGACGCAAAATGGCGTTTGAACAAGCAACTCCAGCAGCAAACACGGCGGCGAGGACTGATTTGCCGCCGATTCAGGAAGAACGCGCACCAGAAGCCGGAGAATTTCCCCCAGGGTTCCCCGGACCATCACATTTCCATAATCAGGAGTTTTCGAACGATGATTTAACCCCGCGATTTCGAGATCAGGTTCAATTTATGGTGGAGGCGGCGGTTACCAACTCGGTTCGCCAAATCGAAGGAAATATCCTGGCAGCGATGCCAGCCATGTTCAGAGCCGAAATCGCGAAGAGTATGTATCCGATGGGAGCGCAGCAAGCTCCAGTGGCGCAAAATCCACCGCAAAATCCTCACAATTTTCAGCAGCAGGCCTTTAGGCCGCCAGGAGGGCATGGAGCTCGGCCTTTTGTTCCTCCGCAGCAGAGGTACGATCAGCAACAGAATCAACCGCCTCAACCAGCTGTTCAACCGCCTGCTCCAGTGGTTCAACAACAATACGCACCACTTCAGCAGAATCCACCACAACTGGTTGACAGAGAGCTGATTGCTGAGATTATTCGCACACAGTTTGGGAATCTCATCGGCCAGGAGAATAGGCCGATGTATCGGAAACCTTATCCAGATTACATCGAGGAGCAGTATCCACTGCCTAGAGGGGTGAAGGTTCCAGATTTTAACACTTTTTCTGGAGAAGTCGGCCGCTCTACCATCGAGCATATCGGCCGATTTACAGCTCAATGTACCAGAATCGCGCAAAATGATTTTCACAAGCTGATATTGTTCAGTTTGTCATTAACTGGCCCAGCATTCGAGTGGTACATTAACTTGCCAGCGGGATCGGTCAATACTTGGGCCGAAATGGAGCGGTTATTCCATGACCGATTCTATAATACTAGTCCGGAAGTCTCGGTAGTTGATCTGAGTCAACCAAACAGAAGGCGTCTGAATCGGTTACTGAATTCATTGAGAGATTTTATGCAGTGAAGGCTCAGGTGAAGAAAATGCTGCCTGAGCATGAATATATTCAAATCTTAAAGCAGAATTTGAAGTTTGCCATCAAGGACAGATTGATGGTAACAAGACCGAGGACGGTAGCCGAATTAACGGCTGAAGCAATAAGGATGGAGACATATCTGGCGGAACAGGCGGCTTTCAAATCAAGCCGAAGCCAAAGTGGAAGGTCACAACCTATTCAGTCAGCTGCCTCATTTGCTGAATCTCTGGATAGATGTGAAATTCAAGAAGAGTACAATGCGGAAGACGTTCCTGCATTAGCCGAAGTCGCGAGGGCAGAGTTAATCATAAAAAAGCCTATGACTTGTCCAGCACTTCGGCCAGCCAGAGGCAAGGAGAAAGAAGGAGGAGATGAGTCTCAAAGGTTTTACTCTTTCGACTTGTCACAGATGGACGAAATATTTGATTATTGCCAGAAGAACGGATTGCTAGAGTTTAAAGGAAACCATCCGCAGCCTACCAAGGATCAGTTGGAGGCCGGATGGTGCAGATTCCACGGATCAGCCACTCATTCCACGGCCATTTGTGGGCATTTTAGGAAGCTGATTCAGAAGCATGTCGATGATGGGAAGCTGAAGTTCCCAGAAAGGCTTATGGCAGTCGATAAGAATCCGTTCCCAGCTGCCAACATGGTGATGGTGCAGCCCAACCAGAATAAATCGGTGCATGACCGATTGGGGGATCAAACATCATCTAGCAAGAGTTCTGTGCACGATCGGCTTGGGGATCAGCCATCGGCTCAGAAGTCAGGAGTATGGAAAAGGCTAGGATCTCCGAAGGGAAAAGAGAAAATTACAGATGTTTTTGACCGATTGGGGAATTATGAGGTGAAAGAGTGGATCAAGCAATCGGAGAGACATCAGGAGATCGAGGCCGGAGATAAGAGTGAGAGACCAACGTTGAAAATCATAACTAACGGATGGGACTCAGAGATGAAGTTAACAGCCGATAAACAGAATGGAAAGACTGTGATACAGATCACAGTCCCTGAAGAAGCTGTTAGCCCCGAAATGAAAAAGCTTAGAAGGCCACCAGCAAATACTCAGGTAGGCCGATGGGTCCGAAACTCTCCAGAAAGAAGGCATTTCGATCAACGCCGACATGACCATTCAGCTTGGAGGGCAGAGGAGAGGAAAGTCCCAAAAGGAAAGGGATCATATCGTACTTTCAAACGAAGAATGCAACGGCTTAAAGCAGCTGCTGCTTCTGAGCAAGACGAGTATGATATGATGCATATGGAAGAGGACTTCCCTGATGACTGTTCGTTCTCGGGAGGACGAATACTCAGTAGGGTATTCTCGGCTCGTTTGAAATCCGAATCCAAAGAAGAGAGGAAGCCGAAAGAAGGACAGGATCGGCTGAAAAACAAAACTGAATTTCGGCCAAAAGCAATACAGCCGAAAATTGAAAGTGAGCAGCCGAAATCGAAAGAAGAATGGAAGCCAAGACCAGTCCGAACCAGGGAGTGGAAGCCGAAGACAACTATCATTCCGAATAGTGATACACCCCCTGTTGGGCAATTTAAGTTCGACTTCGGATCTAGCGCGAATATGGTGACGGTAACCACCGAAGAGAAAGAGGAGTACTGGTCGGATTCCGAACCAGCGGTGGTTTTCTGTCAAAAGGATGGAGAATACTATGGTGATGAAGAGCCCATAGTGGATTTTTGTTTCGATAAACTTGAGGTATTTCGGCCGGAAGCCGAAATAGAGAAATCGTTTGAGGAAGGATATAAAGCATTTGTTCCTGAAGCTCAACCAGGTACGATTTTGCCTCCAACTGCGAAGATGTCCCAGCATGTGAGGCCTTTATACGTTAAAGGTTGGGTCAATGGGAGACCACTCAGGAGAATGTTTATCGACGGTGGAGCTACAGTTAATATCATGCCATTATCCACGCTAACGAAGATAGGCCGTTCGAAGGAAGATTTACTCCCTACGAGAATGAAGGTAATGAGTTTTGTGGGGGCTCAAACTGCGGCCGAAGGATGTATATTGGTGGATGTGACGGTCGGAACAATATCAATTCCGACCATGTTCTTCGTGGTGGATGCAGAAGTCCCGTATGCGGCCCTATTAGGCCGATGCTGGATTCATACATCCCGATGTTTGCCATCAACGCTTCACCAGAAAGTATGGTTTTGGAAAAAGGATGGCACAGTGGAAGAAGTAGATGGGGATCAACCTCCATTTCCAGTCAGCTCAGCCGGACGAATTGATGCGGTGTTATATGAAGAACCGATTCAACCATTCCTAGCAGTGGTAGGGGACCGGTACCCGCAGGTGATCGAGTGTGATTGGACAGATTTGGGGTTTGAAATCAGATACCAGGCCGATGAACGGCCAGTCGAAGAAGAAAGTAAATGATGGAGTCACAACCGAATCAAGCGACCGAGTTCGAATCAGCCGAACTCGAAGTTTCAGACGACAAAGCAGGATGGAGCGATTTAATAGACGCAATTCCAAAGCGAACGCCGGATTTCAAAGCTCAAGACCCCTTGAAAATGGTCAATGTTGGTACAGACGAACACCCGAGGGAGATCCCATTGAGTGCGAATCTTGATCAGCAGATGACAAGCCGATTCAAGGAGGTTCTAGTCGAATTCAAGGATTGTTTCGCATGGGACTATACAGAGATGCCAGGATTGGAGCGGTCGATTGTAGAGCACAGACTGCCTATTAAAGAAGGGTTCAGGCCGCATAAGCAGCCGGCCAGGAGGGCAGCGCCCGAAATAGTCCCAAAAATAAAAGAAGAAATAGAGAAATTGTTAGCGGCCGGGTTTGTTAGGCCAGCTAAATATGTAGAGTGGTTATCAAATATTGTGCCTGTAATAAAGAAGAATGGAAAATTGAGAGTTTGCATTGATTTCAGGAATCTTAATATAGCCACTCCGAAAGATGAGTATATGATGCCTATTGTTGACTTGTTGATGGATTCGGCCGCAAAACAGGGGATGCTATCTTTCATGGACGGATATTCAGGATACAACCAAATTTTTATGGCCGAAGAAGACATTCACAAGACTGCATTTCGGTGCCCTGGCGCCATAGGGATATATGAATGGGTGGTGATGCCATTCGGGCTGAAGAATGCAGGAGCTACATACCAGAGAGCCATGAATTATGTTTTCCATGACCTCATAGGGGATTGTGTTGAAGTCTATATTGATGACGTCATGGTCCGATCCAAAGATATCGAAAGCCACTTGAATGATTTGCGGAAGGTGTTCACGAGGATGAGACTGCATGGAGTCAAGATGAATCCAGCCAAGTGTGCTTTCGGAGTACAGGCAGGAAATTTTCTCGGGTTCCTGGTTCATAACAAAGGAATAGAAGTTGATGCGAACAAAACCAGGGCTATCCAAGAAGCCAAACCTCCACATGACAAGAAGAGTCTACAAAAGTTTCTTGGAAAAATCGGTTTTCTGAGACGATTCTTAGCAAATGCGGCTGGAAAGTCGAAACCACTAACCGATTTATTGAGATTAAAGAAGGAAGAGGAGTTCAAATGGGGAATCGACCAACAAAAGGCCTTCGAACAATTAAAGCAGAATTTGATGAATCCACCTGTGTTGGTTCCTCCAGTTTTAGGACGGCCATTGAAGTTGTATATAGCAGCGGCCGAAGAATCTATCGGAGCATCACTGGCGCAAGAAGACGATGAAGGAAGGGATCGGGCGATTTATTATCTTAGCCGAATCCTAAGGGACGCCGAAGTAAGGTACTCGCCGATTCATAAACTATGTTTAAGTCTTTATCATGCATGCCAGAAATTAGAATATTATATTCAACCAAGGCAAGTGATAGTAGTAGCTTCGGTTGACATAGTCAAGATTATGATGAATGATCCGGTCAGTAGCCGAAGAATGGCCAAATGGGCCATGAAGTTAAATGCGTACGATTTGAGATATCAACCTTTGAGGGCTATGAAAGGACAGATTGTAGCCGATTTTCTGGCTGATCATGTGATACATCCGATAACCGATGACATTGGTCATCAGGATCAGCCGAAAGAAGTGGGTGAGATAGGAATTGTATACTTGCAACCATGGGTAATGACATTTGACGGTTCTAAAGCCGCTTCAGGAGTTGGAGCAGGGTTTACCCTACAAACACCGGAGGGCAGGATATACAAATATTTCGTGCAACTGCCAGAGTCATATACGAACAACCAAGCCGAATATAAAGCGTTAATTTCGGGATTACAACGGTTGATAGAAGAAGGAGTCAAAGCAATCATTGTCAAAGGGGACTCGCAAGTAGTTGTTCAGCAATTGTTAGGCGATTTTTCGGTTAAGAGTTCCCAGTTGATTAGATTATATGAAGAAGCGGTTACTTTGTTAGAGGAATTTGATGAGGTGTACATTGAATACATCCCGAGAGAAAAGAACGAAGTAGCCAATGAATTGGCTCAACATGCGGCTAAATATCGGTTGATGCCGATAGCAGGAAATATAGAAGTGCGTTTGGCCGAAACAGAGAAGGCCGAATGGATTAAAAAGATAGCACAGACATTAGAAGATCCTTCGGAGGCTAATCCAGCCGAAAAACGGAAAGTGATGGACTACGTCATAATAGGAGGATTATTATTCAAGCGTGCTATTGATGGAATATTGCTCAGATGCGTCGGAGAAGAAGACGCTAGAAGGGTAATGGGAGAGGTTCATGAAGGAATATGTGGTGCGCATCGGGCAGGAAAATCGATGAAGTGGAGTATTATTCGGCTGGGATATTATTGGCCGAATATGGGTCCTGATTGTGAAAAATATGCAAGAGGATGCACCGAATGTCAAAAGCATGGGCCGATTCAGAAGTTACCGGCCGAAGAATTGCATATAATGATCAAACCATGGCCATTCAGAGGATGGGCCATGGACATCATAGGAAAAATTCATCTCTCTTCGTCGAAAAGACATGAGTTTGTGCTTGTAGCAACAGATTACTTCACAAAATGGGCCGAAGCTCAGGCGTATGTCAGCATTTCACAAGAAGAGGTGATTGAGTTCATTAAGAGACAGTTGATTTATAGATTCGGGATCCCACAGACGATTCTAACAGATAGGGGAACTGTATTTGTGGGAGAAAAGGTCAAGGCCTTTGCAGACGAATACGGGATAAAAATTGTGCATTCGTCACCATATTACCCGCAAGGAAATGGACAAGCAGAGGCCACGAACAAACAGCTAATAGGAATCATAAAGAAAATGATTGAAGATCAACCAAGAAAATGGCACGAAAAGTTATCTGAAGCACTGTGGGCCTATCGAAATGCTAAAACTTCAGCTACTGGGTTCACACCATTTCGGCTGACTTATGGAATGGATGCAGTATTGCCAGCCGAAATAACAGTGCCGACTTTGAGAACAAGCCAGGCGGATTCAATGTCAGCCAAACAGTATGATCGTGCGATGAAAGATGAGTTATTAGAGATAAATGCCAATCGGGTGCAGGCTTTTGAGAATTTGCAGAAAAATAAAGATATTGTGGCCGATTGGTACAATAAGCGAATTCGTCTTAAGCGGTTTGAAGTTGGAGACTTAGTTTGGAAAGTTATATGGCCGCCGAAGCAGAAGGACGGCCGATTAGGTAAGTGGAGTCCCAATTGGGAGGGACCATTTATTGTTCATACAAGATTACCGAATGGAGCGTACGTTTTGGTGGACGAAAATGGTGAGCAGATGTCAAATCCAGTTAATGCAAGATACATGAAGAAATATTATCCATCAGTATGGGATCAAACATTAAGCAATGCGAAAAAGTAAAGATTTTATTGCATGAACGAATAAGTACAAAGAAGGTGCTACTTCGGCCGAAAGCAGCGTCGATAGCCCGAAATTACAATATACAAGGGAAACGTCCTATACTAAGCAGGCATATACAAGGGAAAGGTCCTTGAAAGACATTCAGCCTTGTAGAAATGCCGCTAAAACTATCGGCAACACAGAAGCGGGGCACAGTTGCTTGCCCCAGAACAGTATTGCCGATTTAAGTCCTACCACCGAACTTCTACTCTAGGATACGATAGAACGAAAAGTACAACGTCCCAGAGGTAGAAGTCAAACTCGGGTACAGCCGCCGCACGACCTCAGACAGAAGAAGGAGGAGTGCAGCGAGGCAGTCACCCAGAAGCGGTGGAAGGGGGAAAGGAGAGAGGAATAACTAGGGGTAGTTATTCCCCCCATTAGAAAAGGTCCGACA
Organism: Hygrophila difformis; assembly: GCA_030278955.1. NCBI lineage: Eukaryota > Viridiplantae > Streptophyta > Magnoliopsida > Lamiales > Acanthaceae > Hygrophila > Hygrophila difformis. Next base: position 37,628,416 of record JAOANR010000004.1, read on the forward strand.
GGATATGCAACCGCAAAGTCGAAAAGGGGCACATCAGCATAGCCGTCGAGACCTGCATTTGGAATAACATATAAAGATCCTCGCCCATACGAACATGGTGGAAAGGGCATTAGTTGAACTCGTGTTGCATAAGCAAAAAATTTTCGTATCACGTCTGGAAATCCTTGCACAAGAATACTTGCCGGAGGCCATGGGGGAACTGGAGACAGGAAGTTGAACAAGGGAGAAGGGAGATCCATATTGTTATAAGAAAAAGGGAAAAAAAAGGAAGTGATAGATAAGTGTCAACAATGCCGGGTATTTATAGGAAGAGATAAGGGCTTGGCGGAAGAAACGGTCAATAGTAAATGTTATTTATGGGAAAACGTTACAGCTGATTCCCGGAAAAAGCTGCTAATATTCAGAAATCAGCAATAAAGGAGACCGAAAATAATGGAATTAACGGGATACGAATCGCATTACAAAAGATACAAAAGATACGAATCCAAGTACAATGTATCGGCCAACATGGTCTAAAAAAGGCCGATTACAGCTGTCAAGAAAGGGAAGAGTGACCGAAATTTACACTTAACAAAGGACAAGTCAAAACACAGAACTGATATGCAAAGACAAATTAGTGGTCTTCCTGGGCGTCAGAAGGAACAGCATCATCCAAGCCTCGCGAGGTGGCAGTAGTAGGATTAGCCGAAGATGTCATCAGATTCGGACTTGCCGAGGGAGAAGGACCAGCAGTTTCACCAGGAGGGAGGTGAACGGTCGATGAACCAGCACCACAGGAAGCACCAGTTTTCCCTAGAAGAAAAGAAGGAAAAGGGAATAATAAGTAAGAGAGCATAAAAGAAAAATCATAACAGGAAATGGAAGGAAGCAGGGTACCTGAAGGAATGATTGGCACAGGTGGGTTATCGCCCGAAGGGGAGGACTCTATTTCGGAAGGGTCCAAAGGAAACAAGACATGTGGAGAAAGGACTTGAACAACACTGTGCCCACCAAGGCTCTTGATGGCCGAATCCAGTTGACCAACTAAAGACTGGGTTTCGGCCCATTTTTCTTGGAAGGTACCAATAATGTAATCGTTGAAACTGATCCGCATGGCCAAATAAGAAGCATCCTCCTGAGAATCCAAGATTTTGGCCCTAGGAGCTTCGGCCGATTGACGAAGAATTTTGATCGATTGTTTCAGATCGGCCGATTTTCGCTTAGTGTGAGCCAAAGTAAATTCTAAATCCTTCTCTTGTCTCTGGAGCTTGGCTATCTCAGCCCGAATCAAAGCAAGATCTTCGGACTGTTTAAGTTCCTGAGATTCCACTTCAGACAGCTTACTCATTTGAGCCCGATACTCTGCAAAATAATTGTCAAAGATGGCTCGTGAGGAGGCTGCAGCCTCACGTTCGGCGGCAAGCTTATGTCGCATTTTTAAGTGAGCCAGAAGTTCCTGATCCATTGAGAGGACAGACTTCGTAATCATCTGAAGAGTACCATTCAGATTCAAAGATACCATCTCGTCATGAAATTGCTGCTCAAGATGAGACAAGAGGATAAGGATCGGTTTGGGGTTGACGAATTCCACGTCAGATTGTCGGCCGATTAGATTGCATAGCCTGGCCAGACAATCACCAAGGTGAGTAGAAAGATCCGACGGACGAGAAACCAGAGACGCGGGAGAAAAGAAGTCGTCCAAAACATGCCGATCAGGAAATGGCGATAAAGGGACATGATCGGCAGGGGTTTCATCAGCAGCCATACCACTAGGTAGGGGGCCAGACGGTTTCGGAACAACTAAAGAAGAAGGTGTAACAGGATCCGTAATAGGCTGAGGACGATCGACCGAAAGAGGGACGGAAGGGTCGGCCGAAGTAGAGCTTGCAATCAAACCCCGAGGGGTAACAGCAGAAGAACTAGCGGGAACAGCCAAATTACTGGTACTGGCCGATGTGCGAAATTCGGCTGCCGGAGGAGCCGATACCACAGTCGGAAGTAGTTGAACATCGGGTTGTGGCAAAATAGGTGGGACCTGATAAGAATAAGAAAAAGGAATTAGTCGAAGGAAAGGAGCCGGGAGAAGGAGAAAAAATAGTGTAACGAACCGCAAAAAGGGAAGCAGGGATTCTGCCAAGCGGTGAATGAGATGAACGCCTCCTGGTCTGAGTAGGAGGGAGAAAGTCGACGAGAGAGGCCGAAGGCGAAGCAGGCCTTTTTCGACCAGGTTCTGAAGTAGAGGAGCAAGGAACATCTGAAGAAATCGGATAAGTGAGACATAAAGGAAAAGGAACGAGCAACGACCGAAGAAGAGAGGAAAAGAAAAGAAACATACCTGGGCGAGAAGCGGAAGACGAACCGAGAATGCGCTGAGGAGTGGAACCCGGAGATGATGAATGGACAGTAGAGAATGCCAGAATAGGAGAGAAACCACCCCTCCGCAGAACCGAATCAAGGTTGGCACTAAAAAAGACACCAGCAACACCGTTCCACCAAGACTGGAAACGGGAGGTAACAGACCCTGGACGAGCGACAAACTTCCAAACCTTGAAGGAGATCAAACGTTTGTGATAGAGGGAGCATTGCTGACGACTGGTAGAAGCAGAGAGGCGTCTACCGGCTCTGAGGGCCTCCACTAAGTCTTAACCAAAGCCGAATTGGCGGCTAACCAGATGGGGATTGTAAACTTCAAAAGGAATAGCAGACTTGGCAGAAACAAATGTGGAACCATTGAAGATCGGGCGGGGTAATATACACCTGTTCCATATTTGAGCAAAAGCCAAAGGAAGAGGAGTCCCGAAGGGGGAAGTAACAGTATTCCTGACCCAAGCAAAGTCAGCTTTCCGATAGTGATAATGAGAAAAGGCTTGTTCGGCAGTACGACCCAGGAAATAGTTGATCCAGTGGGGAATCGACAAAGGAGGAAGGGGTGCTCTAAGAAGATCCGGAGCGATAAAATGGTTAGGACGAATATCATGGGGAGGAAATTGGGAAATGTCGCGAAAATGCCAAACTAACCACAAGTAAAGGAACCATAACGGGCCACGGGCTTTATCAGACGAACCTTTTTCCCAACCCGACACAGTAGCCGAAATACCCGCATACAGATGAGCGAGGAAGAAATCGGCTGAAGGCAGGGTCACATGATTAAGAAGTGCCGAAGCGAAAGAGTGTGTTTCGAGGAGAACACTCTTGGAAGGAACACACCAGAAGAATTTCGTAAGGAAATACATCATAAAAGCAAGAGGCTCTGAAGGGTGTGGAGCAGGCGAAATAGGATCACTCTGATGGGAAACGATCCAATTAGCAAAGGAATCGCCAGAGGAAAAGCCAGTATTTTTCTCCTTGGGCAACGACATGATGGCAAGGTTATCCCCACGGACAGAGAGGCCAAGGAGAAGTTTCACGTCCTGAATGGTGGGAGTCATCATCCCCCAAGGGAAACAAAAACAGTTCACAGAAGGATTCCAGAAGCAAAGAAGGGCCTGAATAGGGCGAAGATCTGTGGGAAGTGGCAAGGTACTAAGGGAAATCATACGGTAGACATATGACTTATGCCAAGAGTCACGACAGTGGGGTTCGAGGTGATGATACCACGCCACATAATCAGGAGAGGGCGAAGACCAATTAGCGAAGGATGAAGGGAAAAGCTTGGAAGAGAAACAAGGCTCGTATAGAAGAACGGAACGATTATCAAAGATCCGAGCAGTACATTCATCGATATCTTCAGGAATGCCCAACGGACCTAAGGAGTAGAAGCCCTCAGGCAAGAGGCGAACTGCGGACTGAGAAGCAAAAGAGTTCTCAATTCTAAGAAGATCAGCAGAAAGAGCAGTAACAGGGGCAGAGGGATTTTCCATCGGAGAAAGTGGAAAGAGAGAGAGATAGAGGAGAAGTTGGAAAGGCAGTTCACTCCGAGTACGTGGTGGGCTACGTAAATAGGGGAATGATGGAGAGCATCCTCGAGAAGGAGAAAATAACCGCCAAAAGGAAGAAGAAAGGGAGGTTACTTGGGCTCTTTCGCATGGAAGCAATTCGCCCAAGTAAGGAGGGCATCTGTTGGGGCCATATGGAATAGTGGGCCGCGAAAGAGCTATTGGGCCATAAGACATGGGCCGGAAGAAAGAGGAAGTCCAAAAAGAAGATAGGCTCAAGATTGGTAAGGCCGAAAGCACATAGTAAACCGAAGGGAAGAAATCGGAGCTGATGAAGATTTCGGCCGAAATGGGAAGAAACAGCCGAAACCTAAACAATCGGATTAAAGAGAGAAAGAATTCGGCTCGGAGGAGTTAGCCGGAGAGCGGTTATTCCAGCTCCGGCTATAAATAGGGGTCGACACACTCAAAATCGGGGAGATCAATCCAACCCCCAAATTACTTTTATCAATTTTAATTCCTTGTTATCTTTACTGCTTTTCTTTACAGCTTTCCTTTACAGCTTTCCTTAGAATCTAGCCTAGTTTGTAGCGGTTACCATTTCCAAATCCACCGTTGCTCCTTAGCAGCTGGTAGTTTGGTTCTCTGTTTTTGGTGAATTCCGCCGTTGTTTCTTAACAACAGGCAGATTCTCCGTTGTATCGTGTTATTGTTGATCAATTCAAGGAAGATTCATTCAATTGTGGGCGCATTATCGTTAATCCGAACCCGTAATCGGTTTGATCCTTTTCCGATAGCCTCCCTTGAGGAGAAAAAGGTCCTTGGCTACACCCGAGCCAAACAGATATACATGACAAAATCGATCCTAAGAGAACCTCACAGCAGCATCAGTAGGAAGAGGTTTGATTATTACATTCCTCATCTCCCGACCATCAACGGATCTACGCCATAGCAGCAGCAGCAGCTGTAGGAGTAGTGAGCCATATATCCAATCCTATAGCTTGCTTCAAGAATACATTTCCCCACCAAAATACTCAACTACAATACATCGATTCAAAGAGGCCAGGAAGGAGAAATGGACGGGCGACAAGAGGAACGCTAAGGGAAAGAGAATAGAGGGAATATAGGAACGTCTATGAAGATCGCATTGAACTACAATCAAAAACATGTTACTCAGTTGGTGATTCCAGAACCATTATCATACCAGATCGAAAATACCGTGGGGCAACTCCTCTCCCAAGATTCAAATCAATATACTACCTGAAGCTGCCCCAATCCTGTCATCTCAAAACTCCTCCTTATAATTCTACTTTCTTCTTTTTTCTTTTTCACTATTTTTTTTTCAAATGATTAGCTATTTATATTTTTTTTTCTTCATTTTTTCTTTTTTTCTTTTTTTCTTTTTTTTTTTTGAAGCTGACCTTATTTAAAAGCAATCTCAGTACACCACGCCAAGGCTGCACTAATAGAATTCCATCCCAAAAACCAATCTACAGACACGGTTCCTTATTCATCCAATAAAAAGAGAAAAATATGGCTAGGATAGGAGGAAGGCTAGTGGGTAAAGGGCAAAAAGGCTGAGCGAAAATAAAGGTATAACTGAGGGGGTTATTGTCGGTTCAAGGATCAAAGTGAGGATTGAGAAGAAGAAGGTTTATGACTAAGAGGTTAATGGAAGGGAGGTGACTGAATGTGGCCAAGATATAGACCACCAGAGCCCTTATCCTTATCTGAGTATTGAAGTGAGAATTAGTGGGTCAATGTGAATTTGAAAGCAAGTTCTAGAATTTCAATATGCTCACCACCAATGTATACTTAAGAACTGCATAGTACCTTAAGGCTCAAACCTCGCCATTATAACACTCTATAAAATTTTAAACAAAATTTAAATAAATAAATATTCTAAATTTCCCATAAAATTTAAAACATTTTAAGAGGATGATATATTTTCGAAGCAACGACTATTTAATCAGATTTAATATAAATTAATTAGTTATTTTAAACCTAAATGTAATACCCGTAAATTTTAGAATATAAAAATAGGAATTAATCCAATAGGGAAGAAAGTTTTGTTTCCGAGAACCCATAAACTCGGGAATGCTCGGAAATCAAAAGACGACGATTTAGAACCCGACGGACCTAAACCTAAGATTTCAGACGTGAAATCGAATTAAGTCGGAATAAATTTATGATGAGAAGCATAATCCGAAAATGACCCGGAAAATCGAGCGCGGAAACGTGGAAGGATAGAAGTCCGAAAGAGAGGAGAAAATGACCCGACGGATCGGATCGCACGGACCCGCCTGGACCGCAGTCCAGGCGGGAACCGCGCGCTGGCCGGGCGGGGTTTGGCCAAAAGGCGCGCCAACCCCGCGTGGCTCTACAGGTTTTGGCAACTTGCGCGTTTTCGGCGATTTCTTACCATAATTCGACCCCCCGACTTTGGAAAGTGGATTTTGGACGGGGGAAGGTGAATAAGGTCGACCTAGGGTTGTCTCCCCACCCAATAAGCAGTCACAACAACCTCCTAAAGCTCTCTCAAACTCTCCCAAGCCAAAACACTCTCCCGACGAACTTCCGACGGACTTCCGGCGACTTTCCGGCAACCTACAACGACCGAGCAAGGGAGTGGAACAAGGATTTCAGTGATAGATTCATTGGTAAGCCTTCAAACATATTTCCATTCTCGTTTTTCCTCTCAAATCCCCAATCTAACTCTCGAATCGTTGGTTGCAAATAAGATCGTGGCCAAAGTCGGGAACTTTGCGTTTCGTAGATCCGTTCGTAGGATTTTGGACGAGCCGAGCGACCCTAGGACTACTCAAGAACTCTACCACTGTAAGTTGAGCCTTCCATATCAATACGGGTGATTTAGGGGCGTCCGGTATAGGCGTAATGTAACGAAACGTAAAAATCGAAATTAAAAACCCCAACGTGCGCAGTTTCTGAAATCGGCCTAAAACTCCTATTTCGAGGATTCAATCCGAGAAACTCAAAACTAGACTTTTAATCCTAACACATAAATCTAGGTTGTGTAAAAATTTCAGACATTTTCGTTAACGTTTGCTATTTCAAATCGCGCCGAACATAAACTGTTTACTAGGACTTTTCGAAAAACCTGACAGTGTTCATATTCGAACTTGATGAGCATGTTTCTATATTTTCTAGTCCGATTTGATCCTTGCAATCTAAATGAAAGTTATAGATAATCATGTCTAGTATGTGCATATAAAATTTCAGAATTTTTTAAGTCCATTTGATATGTTAAAAAGTCGAAATTTTGAACTGTGTCAAACCTGAGTCCGGACAGATTCCTGCTCGCATAATAAAATCGATTTTTGACATGTTTCCTCAACTTATTTCGAAAAACTTAAAACACGAAAGTTGTTCGTTAGGGTGTTTTGCATAAACTTTGAAATTTTCAGATTTTTCGGACTTAAACCGAATTTTTAAATTGAAAAGGCGTAAACTGTGACGCCAAGATACTTTTAAATCGAAGGATTTTGAAATTTCGAAATGAACGATCAAAGATTTGAAATACGATACATCTATACTTTTGAAAAACCCCGATACATTAAATCTAAACGATACATGAGATACTTGGTGGAGGGTGAGTGCTCTGCAGGGTGCCCCTCTAGCCTTTCTCTTCGGGCCTATGATGGACGAGAGAATGTGATGAGATATTACGCCAATCGGCGGGAAATACATGGCCTACTCTCTCGGGTTGTCCGTATGGATTTCTCGAGGCTCCGGAGTGGTACTGGGTATGGCAGATACGGCTGCGGCCGCCGGATCACCGGCTAAACGAGATACTTACGAAACGGCTGCGGCCGCCGGATCACCGGCTATACAAAACACTGAGAAATGGTTACGTAACGGGGAAAATAAAAGATTTAATATTTTTGAGTATTTATTTATTTATGCATGCCTTTAAATTATGCATTTAAATTATGTCTTTAAATTTCATATCATGACTAAATTGTTATTGTGGATTAGATGCATGTTCAAGTACACAATTAAAATTATTATTTCCTTTAAATTTTGTGAATGCATGTTAGGAGTGAAATTTTAAATTATCTAATTAAATCCCTTTATTGCTATGTTAGGATCGACTTACTCAGTATTTTATATACTGATAAAATTGTTGTTTTCTCTTTTCCTTTCAGAGTATGAAGATAATGCATGAGCATATGCATTGGGGGATGGAAAAACTTAAACATTGTTTTTATTGCTTTTACGATACTTGCATAACGGGCATGTAAATCCCGAGTTTTGGCCATGTCGGCCCACTTTATATTTTTCCGCTGCGATATATTATTACTACTACTATATGTGTGGATGCCACTTATTATTATTTTTAAATAGATTCCGGACTTATTTTTAAATCTTTTTGCAATACCTATAGCCTTGCATCTCTTTGGCGAGCTCGGAGAATCCGTGTCTTGCTAGAGAGATGTGGCGGTGACATCCCGGCCTGGGTTATCAAATCCGGGGTGTTACAAGTTGGTATCAGAGCCCGGAATATTTTAAAGCTACTATTATTATTATTTTAAAATATTTTGAACTAAGTATTATTTTTTTTAAATTTATTATTATCATTATTATTTTTAAGACTACTAGTATTTTAGCCCAAAATTTGAGCCAAAAATTTTTCTACCCATTTAGTATAACATTTTGAACCCAAAGGGGGTCAAATTATTTGGACCCGATAAATATTTATTTTAAGCCCAACCATTTCGGCCCAAATACCCATGTTTTTATTTCTTAAGTCCAAATTATTATTTTTGGCCAATATAGAGGCCCAACTTTTTAAATCCATGATTAAATTTAAAAATACATTAAAATTAATTTTTGGGGGGATTGCATGTGCATATTCATGTAGATTTAAAATTCCTGCATATCCTAACTTTTATTCGAAACCTACTCTAACTCTAACCTCCTTGTTGACATTAGATGGCCGAACCCAACGCGAACATGACTAATCTGATGATGAAACTGACCAACGCATACCTCGAATCCCAACAGCATATCAATCACTTCAAGGCTCGAGTGGGGCATCTAGAGAATAACGTGGACTATTTGAGACATCTTAGGGAAGCTGACCATCATGAAATAACCCAACTCAAGGCCCAAGTCGCCGAACTCCAAACCCAAGTGGTCACACTCCAAAACAAGGACAACGAACGGATGATGCAAATAGGACACTTAGCAGCTGAGCTGCTAGGCCTAGAGGCTGACATATTTCCTCCGAGCCCGAGCCCGGTGGGGACACCCATTGCCATTGACGTATCCAGCGACGAGGACGATCCCATCGAGGATGTACCTGCCTAGTCACCCTAGACTTAGGAGCTCATACTGATGCACTACTATCTATGTTCTTTTTTTTCAAACTAGTACCAGCACTACTATTTCATTCCTATTACAAATGCTTGTAATCAGCTGAAAAAAAAAAATTCTCTTGAGTAATAAATCTACAAGCAATTATTTTATACAATTATATTTAAAGTATTCCTTACATTTTAATTAAATTATTTCTCTTCGAATACCCTGCTAAAACCCGATCAAACAAATGAACAAGGTAATAATAATCAATGACCTATAGATAACAACTAAACAAAAATACAAGTAGTAAATATATATACATATACATTATATGGAGATAATCATCGAACAAGGGTATCTCCAACCCTAAACCCTGAACCCTAGGGTCTCAAAAAAAAAACCTGAACAGGTTACTGTTCACGAAAAAAAAAAAAAAACAAAACAAAACAAAAACAAAGCAGTAAGTAGAACCAACCCCGAATAACAACAAACAATACGCTAAACTCCAACAACCTATACTAACAGGTTCCAACAGACTGATACCTGTTAATATCGTCATTTATTTAGTCAAATTATTTCATAAGCATTACATAATACTTCAACAAAAAGGATCTAAACTCTCTTGTTCTTGCAACAGCATGGCACCGATTGGGAGACCACGCGCCCAGCCCACTACTCCAAACACCAACGAAACCCCCATGCAACCAGAAATGCCTATACCCGGCGAAGGGGTACACGCTCAAGAGGAGCCGGCAAACCCCATGCCAAACAACATGGACGCGCGCCTACGCACTCTAGAAGAGGTTCTCATTGCGATAGGGAACGCGCATGTGAACCAAGGCCAGGCCGCTGCGGTACCTCCACCCGAGGCCCGCATTAACTACTTAGCTATGGTGAACTCATATCGTCCGCCGAACTACGCCGGAGAAGAGGACCCGGCTAAACTTGAAGAATGGATCCTAACATTCGACAAGCTACTAAACACGGTGAAGTGCCCAATTGGCGAGAAGGTGCCTGTGACATCGTACTATCTCGGAGGGGAGGCGGATGACTGGTGGCGTGCCATGCAAGATAAGTTAACCGAGGACGAGGAACCCTATTCTTGGGAAGAATTCATGGGTCTGATCAGGGATCGCTTTTATCCCATGAGCACAAAGTCAGCCATGTACGAGGAGTTCTTATCTCTGAAGCAAGGAGGGCAAACAGTCCAGGAATACTACACCCGTTTCAAGGAGTTGGTGCGTTTCGCACCGAGACTCGTGCCGACAGATGTGGAGAAGGCACAGAAATTTGAAATGGGGCTAAACTTGACTATACGAGAGGTGATCACTGGCGTCCCATACCCAGACCTGCAATCGGTGTATGATCGTGCAGTAGCTGTTGCAAGGGTGCAACAACTAAAAAGGAAAGTGAGCGGAGAACCCAGCCGAGGATCTCAGGGTCAGGATAAGAGGGGTAGAGACAACCATTCCGGTAACAATGCTGTAGGGAACAACTTTCGGGGAGATCTGAACAGACCCCCCTCAAAACAACAACAGAGGATATGACGATAGAACCCTTTTTCGGGGTAACCCGGTACCACCTTGCCCGAGATGCGGCAGGCCTCATTTGGCCAGAGGGTGCCCCCAACAGGGCGCCTGCTACAGGTGTGGTCGCAACGGCCACATGGCGAATGAGTGCCGCACTCGACTGGAAAACATCACCAAGAGGGAGGACTTAGGCACGGGGCCAACTCAGCCTCGCAACCAGGATGGACGGAATGGAAATAACCAGGGGTATAGACCCCCTCAAAACCAGAATCTCAATCAGAATCAACGTCCCCCACAGAATCCAAATCAGCAACAGAATCAGAACCCGAACCGGGATCAGCAAGGCAACTCGGGACGTCCAATGGGGCGATTGAATGTCATCAATGAGGCAGATGTGCCTATGCAGGGGGACGTAATGGGAGGTACGTTCCATGTCTTAAGTACACCCCTTAGAGTTCTGTTTGACTCAGGAGCTAGTTGTTCGATAATATCATCTAGAGTCTTACCTGAACTAGATCTACCTAAGTGCGAATTGATTAACTTAGGGATTCAACTTCCATCGGGAGAGGTAGTATCATGCTCTAAGCGATATAACGGGATTCCGATAGTTATAAAGAACGTAGAGTTTTTCGCGAACTTGGTAGAATTCGAACTACAGGATTTTGACGTCATACTAGGGATGGATTGGCTAACCCAATATAAAGTCGTGATCGATTGCCAAAAACAAAAGATCACGTTGTCAAAGAGTAGGGGAAGGAGAGTCATCTTTTACTCCCGACCCCCTAAGAAGTCTACCAAGATAGTTAACGCCATGAAGCTATGTAGCTTAATGCGTAAAGGCTACGCGTTATATGCATGCTACATTCATAACCTTGAGGCCGAAGAGGTCAAGGCGGGTAACATTCCGGTGGTGAGAGAATACCCGGATGTATTCCCGGAAGACGTTCCCGGTATGCCGCCTGAGAGAGATCTGGAGTTCACCATAGATCTTATCCCGGGAACGGAGCCTGTCTCAAAGGCTCCTTACCGTATGGCGCCGCTGGAAATGAAGGAACTAAAAGAACAACTCGAGGAGTTGCTAGAGAAGGGTTACATAAGGCCGAGCACGTCCCCATGGGGAGCCCCGGTCTTATTCGTGAAGAAGAAAGATGGAGGTCTACGACTATGCATCGATTATAGAGGACTTAACCAAGTCACGGTCAAGAACAAGTACCCTTTGCCCAGAATCGAGGATTTGTTCGACCAACTGAAGGGAGCTTCAGTATTTTCAAAGATCGACCTACGATCTGGATATCACCAGTTAAGGATCGCCGAAAAGGATATCCCAAAGACGGCATTCAGGACTCGCTACGGGCACTACGAATTCACGGTGCTATCATTCGGGCTGACGAACGCCCCAGCGATGTTCATGAACCTCATGAACAACGTGTTCGGGAATTATTAGATCAATGCGTAGTGGTGTTTATAGATGACATCCTGATCTACTCGAAAAGCAAAGAAGAACATTCCGAACACTTACACAAAGTGTTAGGGATCTTACGAGTTAATCAGCTGTATGGCAAACTGTCCAAATGCGACTTCTGGCTAAGAGAAGTGGCATTTCTGGGACATATCGTATCCGCCAACGGAGTGGCAGTAGACCCAGCAAAGATCTCGGCAGTAACCGAATGGGTGCCACCGAAGAATCCAACCGAGATAAGAAGTTTTCTCGGATTGGCAGGGTACTACCAAAGGTTTGTAAAGGATTTCTCAAGGATCGCTCGCCCATTGACACAGCTGTTAAAGAAAGGGGTGAAATACGACTGGACCATTGAGTGTGATTCCGCATTCCAAGAATTGAAGAAACGGCTTACTACAGCGCCGGTGTTGGCATTACCATCGGAGGATGGAGACTTCGAGGTGTACAGCGACGCCTCGAAGGAAGGATTGGGATGCGTGCTAATGCAAGATCAAAGGGTTATAGCATACGCATCACGTCAACTAAAGCCACACGAAGAGAACTATCCGACGCACGACTTGGAGCTAGCCGCAGTCGTGTTCGCTCTAAAGATATGGAGGCATTACCTCTATGGGCGAAAGTGTCGGATGTTCACCGACCATAAGAGCCTCAAGTATATATTCACGCAAAAAGAGCTAAATTTGAGGCAAAGAAGATGGTTGGAACTGATTAAGGATTACGACCTGGAAAATCGCATACCACGAATGAAAAGCCAACGTCGTGGCCGATGCCTTGAGTCGAAAGACTCAACACGTGGTGAATTCACTTGTGGTACCGGCCGAGTTGTACAGAGACTTGGCAAAATTAAGTCTGGAGTTGGTACACTCTGGCGAAGTAAGTGAGGTCGTCAACACGATGGTAGTAGAATCTACCATACTCGATGAGATACGACTGGCACAATAGGGTGATGAAAAGCTGGAGGAAATTAGGAAGAGCATTGCTGAAGGAAAGGCAATGGATTTTAAAATCCATGAGGACGGAAGCATCCGCTTCAAGGGAAGGTGGTGCATACCGCAAAAATGCGAGGACCTGAAGCAAAGAGTGATGGAGGAAGGCCATAATACCCCATACTCGGTCCATCCCGGAGGCGAGAAGCTATACAAGGACATAAAGAAGAACTATTGGTGGCCGAACATGAAGAGAGAAATAGCCGAGTTTGTGGCAAGATGCCTCACCTGCCAGAAGGTCAAGGCCGTACGGCAGAAACCCTTAGGATTGATGCAACCATTGGAAATCCGAAGTTGGAAATGGGATAGCATTTCAATGGATTTCGTTTCGGGACTACCACGTTCACCGAAGGGGATGAACAAAATCTGGGTGATCGTGGATAGGTTGACAAAAGTTGCCATATTTATCCCTATGAAGGATACCTGGTCCATGGACCAATTGGCAAGGGCATATGTCGACAACGTGGTACGACGACATGGAGTACCACATGACATCATCTCGGACAGAGACAGTAGATTCGTCTCACATTTTTGGACAAAACTACAAGAAGCCCTCGATACGAAGATAAAGATGAGTACCGCGTTCCATCCCATGACGGATGGACAAACGGAAAGGACGATCCAAACTTTGGAAGACATGCTGAGGGCATGCGTATTAGAGCTTAAAGGAAGTTGGGAAAATCACTTACCCTTGATCGAATTTTCCTACAACAACAGCTACCATGCTAGTATTGGCATGGCACCTTTCGAGGCACTGTATGGACGCAAATGCCGAAGCCCATTGAGCTGGGAAGAGGGCGAGAGGACTATGGTAATTGGACTGCAACTTGTTGAGGACATGGCTCAACAAGTCAAAATAATCCAAGGAAAGATGAGAGCTGCGCAAGACCGGCAAAAGAGCTATGCCGACGTGAGACGGCAAGATTTGGAATTCCAAATAGGCGATAAGGTCATGTTAAAGGTATCACCGATGAAGGGTGTGATGCGCTTTGGCAAGCGGGGAAAATTAAGCCCACGGTACATAGGACCATACGAGATCCTAGAAAGAGTGGGGAATCTTGCTTACCGACTAGCATTACCGCCACAATTTGCTCGTGTCCACGACGTGTTCCACGTCTCGCAACTGAAGAAATACGTCCATGATTCGACCCACGTACTCCAACCGGAGGAAATTCAGCTGGACGATGACTTAAGCTACGAAGAAATTCCGGTGCGAATACTCGACAAGAAGGAGAGGGTAACAAGGAATAAGACCGTGAGGATGGTTAAGGTTCTTTGGTCTAACCACGAAGCCGAGACGGCAACGTGGGAGCTAGAGGCAGACATGAAGGATCGTTACCCAACCCTATTCCAAGACAATGCAACAACAGTTATGGGGGCATAACTGTAATCTTAAGAGGGGGAGGATGTGACGACCCGAATATTTCCGGATATTTTATACGAATACTTTGTACCCCAAAGAAACAAATTCAAATTGTTTTGAACTACGTAATGACTTGATCCCTTCACGGGGTACGTAGGCAACTCGGAAATTTCAATTCTGGGTTCAGTCAAATAATAACAAACAACGACACACAATAAAACAATCGCCTAATCAAACAATGCCCGAACTCGCGAGAGGATGAAGTGCAACTTCGAGGACGAAGTTGGTTCTTAAGGGGGGTAGACTGTAATACCCGTAAATTTTAGAATATAAAAAATAGGAATTAATCCAATAGGGAAGAAAGTTTTGTTTCCGAGAACCCATAAACTCGGGAATGCTCGGAAATCAAAAGACGACGATTTAGAACCCGACGGACCTAAACCTAAGATTTCAGACGTGAAATCGAATTAAGTCGGAATAAATTTATGATGAGAAGCATAATCCGAAAATGACCCGGAAAATCGAGCGCGGAAACGT
Organism: Hygrophila difformis; assembly: GCA_030278955.1. Taxonomy (NCBI): domain Eukaryota; kingdom Viridiplantae; phylum Streptophyta; class Magnoliopsida; order Lamiales; family Acanthaceae; genus Hygrophila; species Hygrophila difformis. Next base: position 37,643,466 of record JAOANR010000004.1, read on the forward strand.
GGAAGGATAGAAGTCCGAAAGAGAGGAGAAAAAGACCCGACGGATCGGATCGCACGGACCCGCCCGGACCGCAGTCCAGGCGGGAACCGCGCGCTGGCCGGGCGGGGTTTGGCCAAAAGGCGCGCCAACCCCGCGTGGCTCTACAGGTTTTGGCAACTTGCGCGTTTTCGGCGATTTCTTACCATAATTCGACCCCCCGACTTTGGAAAGTGGATTTTGGACGGGGGAAGGTGAATAAGGTCGACCTAGGGTTGTCTCCCCACCCCATAAGCAGTCACAACAACCTCCTAAAGCTCTCTCAAACTCTCCCAAGCCAAAACACTCTCCCGACGAACTTCCGACGGACTTCCGGCGACTTTCCGGCAACCTATAATGACCGAGCAAGGGAGTGGAACAAGGATTTCAGTGATAGATTCATTGGTAAGCCTTCAAATAGATTTCCATTCTCGTTTTTCCTCTCAAATCCCCAATCTAACTCTCGAATCATTGGTTGCAAATACGATCGTGGCCAAAGTCGGGAACTTTGCGTTTCGTAGATCCGTTCGTAGGATTTTGGACGAGCCCAGCGACCCTAGGACTACTCAAGAACACTACCACTGTACGTTGAGCCTTCCATATCAATACGGGTGATTTAGGGGCATCCGGTATAGGCGTAATGTAACGAAATGTAAAAATCGAAATTAAAAACCCCAACGTGCGCAGTTTTTTAAATCGGCCTAAAACTCCTATTTCGAGGATTCAATCCGAGAAACTCAAAACTAGACTTTTAATCCTAACACATAAATCTAGGTTGTGTAAAAATTTCAGACATTTTCATTAACGTTTGCTATTTCAAATCGCGCCGAACATAAACTGTTTACTAGGACTTTTCGAAAAACATGACAGTGTTCATATTCGAACTTGATGAGCATGTTTCTATATTTTCTAGTCCGATTTGATCCTTGCAATCTAAATGAAAGTTGTAGATAATCATGTCTAGTATGTGCATATAAAATTTCAGAATTTTTGAAGTCCATTTGATATGTTAAAAAGTTGAAATTTTGAACTGTGTCAAACCTGAGTCCGGACAGATTCCTGCTCGCATAATAATATCGATTTTTGACATGTTTCCTCAACTTATTTCGAAAAACTTAAAACACGAAAGTTGTTCGTTAGGGTGTTTTGCATAAACTGTGAAATTTTCAAAATTTTCGGACTTAAACCGAATTTTTAAATTGAAAAGGCGTAAACTGTGACGCCAATATACTTTTAAATCGAAGGATTTTGAAATTTCGAAACGAACGATCAAAGATTTGAAATACGATACATCTATACTTTTGAAAAACCCCGATACATTAAATCTAAACGATACATGAGATACTTGGTGGAGGGTGAGTGCTCTGCAGGGTGCCCCTCTAGCCTTTCTCTTCGGGCCTATGATGGACGAGAGAATGTGATGAGATATTACGCCAATCGGCGGGAAATACATGGCCTACTCTCTCGGGTTGTCCGTATGGATTTCTCGAGGCTCCGGAGTGGTACTGGGTATGGCAGATACGGCTGCGGCCGCCGGATCACCGGCTAAACGAGATACTTACGAAACGGCTGCGGCCGCCGGATCACCGGCTATACAAAACACTGAGAAATGGTTACGTAACGGGGAAAATAAAAGATTTAATACTTTTGAGTATTTATTTATTTATGCATGCATTTAAACTATGCATTTAAATTATGTCTTTAAATTTTATATCATGACTAAATTGTTATTGTGGATTAGATGCATGTTCAAGTACACAATTAAAATTATTATTTCCTTTAAATTTTGTGAATGCATGTTAGGAGTGAAATTTTAAATTATCTAATTAAATCCCTTTATTGCTATGTTAGGATCGACTTACTCAGTATTTTATATACTGATAAAATTGTTGTTTTCTCTTTTCCTTTCAGAGTATGAAGATAATGCATGAGCATATGCATTGGGGGATGGAAAAACTTAAACATTGTTTTTATTGCTTTTACGATACTTGCATAACGGGCATGTAAATCCCGAGTTTTGGCCATGTCGGCCCACTTTACATTTTTCCGCTGCGATATATTATTACTACTACTATATGTGTGGATGCCACTTATTATTATTTTTAAATAGATTCCGGACTTGTTTTTAAATCTTTTTGCAATACCTATAGCCTTGCATCTCTTTGGCGAGCTCGGAGAATCCGTGTCTTGCTAGAGAGATGTGGCGGTGACATCCCGGCCTGGGTTATCAAATCCGGGGTGTTACACTAAATTCCCTACCTGCATTGTAGCGCAAATTAAATCCTAATCGCGTAATGGGCGGACGCCGAGAACTTTGGAGTATAGATCCATTACTTTATAAATGTTGGATTAATCATTATAAAATTAATCATTATGATTGGATTTAATCATTATAAAATTAAACCCATTTATGGAAATCAAGGATGATCCTTTTATTTAATAGATTATTCAATTAGGAGATTTGAATTATTTTAAGTTCATAGAATTTAATTGCAAGAATACAATTTAATATTAAAGGATAGATTAAAATGTAGGATGAACCCCTATGACTTGTTTGAAGAACATGACTAATTAGATTATGAAATTAACAAGTGATCGAATGGTAATTAATAAAATTATCCAATTTAAGGGATTGAAGTACAACAATTTAATAAGTGATTTAATATATTAAATCCATTAAATTAAATTACAAGTGTAAAGACCATTCGAAATTAAATTAAGTTCCTATAATTAAATTACAATACTTAACACATGTCCGACTTCTAATTGAGATGGTCCCGAATTGGAAAATGTGGAGTCTTGGATTACTCGATTAGTGGTAAGAATCATTAAGTCCATAATATAAGTCAATTACGTCCATAATTAGGGATGACAATGGGCTAATTTGATGTAAGTGACCCAATAAGCAAAATGAATTAAAATTGGCCCAACCCAAACCCCAAAAGCCCAACCCTAACACAACCCCAACCCCAAGCCCAAAACAAACCCTAACCCTAAATTTCATCCTGCCGCCGCCACCTCCGGCGCCGCCATCGCCGGAGCTCCGCCGGCGCCACCGTCACAGCACCACCTCCGCCACTGGAAACCTCCATCCTCCCCTCATGCCCGATTTTGTATCTTCAGCCTTCACCACTCCATCTCCGGCTACCTCCCACCAACGCCGCCTCTCAACACCACCATTCCAGCCACCACACCACCACCACGACGGCCACCCCACGGCTTCCACCACCAAGATTGGCCACATCACCACCGATTCTCCTCTTCAATCCCAACAACACCACCAAATTAAACCAAAACCAAAAAAAAGAAAAAAAGAAACGACTAAGAAAACGAGAGAGAAGGGAGGGAAGGGAGAGTGCCGCTGGAGCCTACGGGTCGCCGCCACCCGAGCCTCACGGTCACCACCATCGAGTCACAACCACCACAGCGGCCGCGGCCACCATCGCTTCCAACTTCCACCACCACCGGATCTATGGCCATTCAAGGCCGCTGCGCCGCCGCCAAGGAGTCCTCACCACCACCATTAAAACACCAACGAAACAGAAAGCAAAGGAAAGGAGAAGAAGGAGAGTGAAGAAGGGAAGAGGAGGCCGCCGCCCGCTGGCACCGCTGAGCCCGCCGTCGTCGCCTCCATGCGCCGCCTGCCTCGCCGGAGAAGACGATGCCCAAGTTCGGAGCCACTGCCGCTACCTCCGCCGCGCGCCGCCGCTTCCGGCCACTCCCTCATCGCCGGCGAGTAAGTTAGAGAAGGGACAAAAGAAAAAGACAAGAAAAAAAAAATAAAGGGGAGATAGAAAAGTAGAGTGCAGGCCGTGCTCTGCAATGTTGGAGTAGGAGACAAATAATTTCTAAAATGAGGGGAGGGAGGACACTGACTGTAGGGATAATAAATGCATACAGATGGAAAATAGGGAAAGAGGATATTGACCGAGGGAGTATGTCTGTGTATTAGAGCCAGCATTTACCTATTTAAAACCCCCTTGACCCTTGCATTCCACACGCCATTTTTCATCCTCTCATACTTGAAATGATTTCCTTACTCCATCTCCTTAGTTCTTCCTAGTAGAGTATTGGTAGTGCTATGGTAGCATTATTAGTAATATTCTTGGTAGATTAAGTTTGAGTGAGATTTTCGGTGCAAGCCAAGGAGTTTTAGAGCTCAGTAAAGAATAGTTCAAGTAGCTAGTTCATGAGAGTATTCCGGGTAAGATTTATTTATGTTGGGAATTTTTAGTTATTATTCCTGTTGGAATACTATTATGGTATACTAAGTTGGTATTAAATTTTTGCTAGTCAAGTAGCTGTAGAAGGATATCTTCTCGTAGGCCTGTGCGTGTGTTGAGTTCCATTCTCCCCACGGTGACTGTAAGTAGATTTTTACTCTTTGGAGTAAGCCTTAATTCATTTAGCTTAAGCATAAATTTTAAATACCATTTTCTTATTTTTAAATTTATGCTTATAGCTCCCTACTGTTTTTGGATTACTGGTATGCCATTTTACTGTGCTTTATACTGTTCGCAACTATTCTCAAATCCTACGGATTTTTGAGCTCATTGTTACGGGGGCTGGGTCTGGGTATGGGTCGGCTGCCCAACTCCTACGTTGCTGTTGCACTTAATCGCCACACGGGGACTCTTGGGGCTATCCAGGCGATTCCATATCTGATTCCAGTGGTGGGTTTCGAGGAAATTTCTTACCTCCCCCACACCCTTGCGTGTATGTGAGATTTGGGCCCCGTTTGGGCACCTGCACATCACAGTGGCTGAGATACTACTTCTCGGTAACGCATATTGCTGTATTATCTGTTCCCGGGTTTAGATTAATATTGTCTTTATGTACAAATTATTGTCGTTTTTAGCATACCATTACCATAACTGTTGTCTTTAAATTATTTCTGCTACCATACCTCCTCCGGGAGTAAGCTTCTACTTACTCAGCGATTGTTTTCGCTGACTCTACACTTGTCACCATTTCCTTTCAGGTTCCAGATCTGCAAGGTTCGATAGAGCATATTTTGCACGGGCACGGTACGGGGTAATATTTATAAGAATGAATATTTTTTTAAAATCCCCTTTGGGGTTAGAACTTATTCCTTGGCATAGATAAATTTTTATAAGGCAAAGACAAATTTTTATGAAGCCTTGAAAATTATGTATCGAGCATAAATAAATATTTGGGTTTTACCCCGTTTATGCAAACATGGTGCCCTACTGTTCAAACAATGCATTTTTGCGTTTAGCAGTGTTATTTTTTTTTTTTGATTTACGAGATAGACAACCCCTTATTTTAATATTTTTGAAATGCGAGGTACAACCTCTTTTAAAATAAAAACTTCCGTGGATTTATTCCATTTCTGTCGCTGAGCTCATTTGAGGAATGTGTTCCTCCATTTTGGTTGTACAAATCAACCGTTTGGTTACGCTATACCAAACATTTTTATTAAGCTTACTTTATACTTGTTACGGTATTATAAGCTTTTGTGCAGAGTATATGCTAACTTGCCCGGGAAGTTTGGATAAATTAGACTATGGAAAAGGTAGGGTAGCAGCCAATTAGTGAAGATCACAATTCTTGCCATTTACCTTGCATAACCGTCCACTATACTAAAACCAATTCCTAATCAATTTCCTGTACATTAAACCCACCAATTCCATAATTTTCGTCCTTGCAAAACCTGCCAATTCTAGATTTCTTATGGCACTATAGATAACCACTGTCTAAACCCTAAATTGATATTTCACTTCTGGAGGTTGGAGAATACCAGACGTACTCCACCCTTGCTAAAACTTCCAGTGCCTTCACTCCCTTTTACTTAACACGATTTGATTGCTGTAAGTTAATTCCATTTCGTTTCCTACATTCGTCCACATCTTTCTGTGTAGATGTATCGTCTTTTAGAGCCCTTGTGTATTTTTTTTTTTTTGTTATCATGTCTTGATGTCGTGCGGTTGCCAGTATAACAAAAAAAAAAAAAAAAAAAAAACTTCCCTGGATCGTCTCTCAAAATTCATAGTTATGGGTACAGTGTGCGTGCGTACGTACATATATATGTAGGGGTCCGAATAGTCCAGTAGGGAGTCAAGTTGCTTGTCATTTCCAAGAGTCGTGTGGTATGTTGATCTTATTATTTAATTTTTCCTTGTTTCTCAATTGTGCTGAGTTGTTTGGAAGATATAAGTCATTGTTGCTATGAACAGTAACTCACAAACTTTCCTTTTATAATCCTATTAGCCCTTTAGAAAAATAATTTTAAAAGAGCCCATGAAATTTCCTTTTAAAATTTATGCATGCAAAACTATTTATGTAATACAATGACCTAAATTTGAAGAAAAAATTAATTGTGATTTGTTTTACTATTTATTAATTTTTTTTCGTTTGATTAGGATTTATTGGTTTAAAGACACTTTATGTTAAAATTTTGAATTAAATTGTAGATTACTAAATATTGAATACATTGTTATAAAAAAATTATGTACTTAATTTTATAGATGTAAATTGTGTATATATTTAATACAATTATCTATACCTAATAAAAGAATATCATCTGTGATAATACTTTGTGTTAGTGTCATAATTTTTTTAACTTAAATACATTATTTGGGCCAAATATCGGATGACTATTGGGGATGAGGACTTAGCCCAAGTGGTTAAGCCCAAGTAGTATAAATTTAAATAATACACTATTGTTTAAACTATTGAAGTTAATAATCTAGATTTGAACAATTAATATTTTTTAATTGTTGGTGAATTAACTGCCTATTGATGGCCTAAAAAAATATTTAACTCTTTGTTTGGACAAAATATTTAGGCGAATGACAATGATTTCATATAAAATTCAAACAAATTTGTGTGTGTTATTTTTTATTTATAAGCAGACGAATATTATATTTTAATATTTGATTATTTTCTTATGAAAACTACTCTGCCGTTTCAAAATAAGTGTAACATTTTGACCTTTTTTACTGTTTATGTAGCACTTGACTTCTATTTTGTTATAGTTATACAAGAAAAAATTTAGCCAATTGAGATCTTGTTGGATTCGTCTCATATTGTAGTTTTTAAATATCAAATTTTTAGAAGTTTTAGATGTATCGAATTTGAGTTATTAATAGTTTAAAATGTGCATTGGCAAACGTACAGAATTGAAACGTTACACTTAAAAAAAAATGGAGGAATATATTTTATCTATAGTTATCACATATTATCCCACCCATTCGGGTGGGGGCGTTACTAGTATGTACTAATTGCCTGGTGGTTCTCTAGTGGAGTCAAACATGGTGGGCGAAGATTACAGGGTCAAATCTGTAATATCTATTGTGTCAAACTTGTTTCTTTTAATTCCCGAATCTGTTGTTTTAATTATGTCAATTCTCAAATGATGTTGTTTGTATAGTCTCGGATCTCGTTATTCCAGTGGTGGTATACAAGTGTGGTTTTTGCTACGTTATTATGTGAAAAGATTTGAAATCCTATTTTTGTAAAGAAAGATTTTCATCGATATAGTGTATAAATATTAATGTGGAAAATTGGTATTGACGAGTAGATGCTATATGCGGATTATGTGGATTATGCGGTTGAGGGGCAGGACCGTGACGGGTCTCCAGCGACGAAACTCGCCCCCTCTGTCACAAATTTAATTAAATCTAGGTTGACGAACCTTTGAATATGCGGTATTGTGGGTCTAAACCCCTAGCCTCGCCTGCGGGCATAGGTTAGGGCACCGGTGCTATAGTTTAGACAGAGACTTGCGGATTATGCGGACTATGCGGTTTATGCGGTTAAGGGTGTCCTCGTCAATACTAATTCGCCTTCATATTAAATATGTTAATTGTGCGGTTATGTCATTTATATTGTTTATTTCGTTATGGAATTGTGGGTTAACTTACCAGTTTATACTGAGTTGTGTGTGCATGTTTTTCCTTCTTTTTCAGGATTCGCAAGTGAATAGTCATGAGCACGTGCACATCGGGGCTGGGATTCAAGCTTTGCATTTTATTTCAATTTTAGTAAATAAAACCATCTTTAAATTCATGATGACTTTTGCACAATTATTTTTGAAACATTTGTGGATGATGCATGATTTGAGAATAAAAGTATGTTTTCTTATTAGAGCCTTAGCATCTCTTGGTTGATTCGTGCGTTATAGTATTCTAGCCAAGGGATGTGGCGGTAACATCCCCTTTATTTTGATGTTTTGAAATTGGGGGTGTTACATGATCGGTCGGATATTTACCGTACCGCTTTCACCCCTACACTTAACCCCAAAAAATGCCACCCCATAATACCACAAATATCTCTTATCACATACTACATCTGTTTCCTTAAAACTGCAGCATTCATCACTAGCACACAATTCACTATATATGTTTAACGATTAACAACTTAAATTATGTACACATAACAAATACTTATAAAAATTTGATATTCTAAAATTCAAGACATGATGAATACAAAAAGATACTATTTGAGTACGTTTTTTCTTGTAAAATTATGATAAAAATTTAAATAAATGTTAAACAATTAACAGTAAAAAAAAAAATGTGTAATGTTTCACTTTCTAAAAAGGGATGAAGTACTATTTTATCATACAAAACATATCTAGTGTTATTTATATCACACAATATTCCTCCATTCACATATATACGGCACATGTTATTATACATAAATTTGTGGGTATGAATAACAACTAGAGTCGGTTGACAATTTGATGATCATTCAATCACTCACTCAAATAATTGAGGTGACCTTTCTTTCTTCCCAATCAGTTGTTGACGGACTACATACATGACACGTATGCCTAGCTAATTATTGTGTAGCACTTTCATTTTCTAGCTTTTGGCTCATTGTTCTTCCTAACTCGATCTGATTAATTGGCTTGGGTGGATGACTGGGTGTTCATTTTCACCAGTGGCCTTCATCAATAATTCATGAAAAAATTAGAGGCAAAACAGCGTGGCTTTTATCTGAGCTAATGTACACATTTGAGTTTGCTTTTTATTATTTATATGCATAAAAATATTTATCAATAAATTAAAAATTAAAGATATAAATTAAATATAATGAGATTGATAACGAAAAAAAAAAAAAAAAAAAAACAACGCAAGACCCGGTCATCTCTCTTGTTACCATCCCTTCAATGCATAAAAACTTCAAAAGTTCTTGTTGGCTTGTGGGCTATGGCCGCCCAAATTGACTACAAGTCACGACTCACGTGTGACAAGTCCTCACTCCTCATGTAATGGATAATAAATTGTCCCAACTCCAAAGAACCACACATTGGCATTACCATCTAATTGCGAATCCTCCAACTCCTCCAACCATCTTCAAAACACACAATAGCCGATCGGCCAACATGTCTTCAACACACGTCTCCGAAATCGATCAAACCAACAACCTTAACATTGACGACAACCCCTATGCCCAATTGGGATTGATCAAAAACCCCAACGGCTCCTTCACACGTTTCACTGAAATACTTCCTACTTCTCTTCCCACCCCGGAATCCGATCCCACGAATCCCACTTCAGTCCTGAGCAAGGATCTCCCCATCAATCAAGAAAACAACGCCTGGGCCCGTGTCTATCTACCCGCCGCCCACACCGCTGCCAAGTTGCCATTAATAGTTTACTTTCATGGAAGCGGATTTGTGGTCGGCAGTCCAGCATCGACAATGTTCCATAAGTTTTGCAATGAAGTGGCCGAAGAAATCCCGGCAGTGATCGTGTCCGTGAAATATCGTCTGGCGCCGGAGCACCGCCTCCCGGCCGCCTACGACGATGGTATGGAAGCCTTGCTTTGGATTAGGGATTCTAGGGATAAGTGGTTGGGATCCAACCCCAACCTTGTTGATTTTTCTAGGTGCTACTTGATGGGGTCGAGTGCGGGTGCAAATATAGCATACCAAGTTGGCTTACGTGCGACCTCCTCCGTTCATGATCGAATACTACCTTTTAAGATCCAAGGGTTGATATTGCACCAACCGTACTTCGGCGGGGAGGACCGTACCCAATCGGAGATTAAGTTGGCCGACGGGGAATTCCCCCTTCATGTCTCGGATATGATGTGGGATTTAGCGTTGCCCGCCGGTGCTAATCGCGACCACGAGTATTGTAATTTAAGGGTGGGGATGGAATCATCGGCCCATCTTTTGGAGAAGGTGAAAGATGAAGGGTGGAGAGTGCTCGTCTATGGATGGTATGGAGATTTGTTGGTTGATCGACAAGTTGAACTTGCTGGTATGTTGCAGAAGAAGGGCATTGATGTTGTTAGTAAGTTCAATGAGGGTGGGTCACATGGTGCTGAATTTTTTGATGAATCTAAAGCTAAGGTCTTTTATGGTGATCTTAAAATGTTTCTACTTTCTTTGTAATGGTTTTTCATTATCTAGTTTATGATATCAAAATAAGTTATTGGGGTGATGCCAAAAAAAATAAGTTGTTGGGAAGTACTGATTAGATGCTTTTAACTTCCCCATGTTATTGTCTTATTCTCGGTCAAGTTATTGGGTGCGAACATATACTCTAGTAGTACATTAATTAAGGATGCACACGTGATAGGGCGCCTCGAATACACACTAGGTATTTTTTGCTTAACAGCCATTAAGGCTAGAAAATATATGATGTGAGTTCATGTCATACCAATTATAAAAGACAAATAAGAGAAATAGAGGATCGAGTGAGAATCGAATCCTTAACCTAAGTTCAAATCCCCAATTTATTAATACTCAATATGTAAATGGCTCTAGCTATTATAGATAAAATTAAAATTAAATGAATTTCAGAATTTTACTTGTTACTACTAGGAAAAAAAATTAAAGGCCCTGTTTGGCAAAACGGTTAAACGAAATTAGCTTATTTTAGGCAATTTGAACTGAACTAGCTTATTTAAAAAGATAAAATAACTTAAAACAGTGTTCAATCAGCTATTTTTGAAACCGCTGCAAATAGCAGCATTTTGAATTTTAGCTTATTCTAGGCAAAAAGTTAGTCTCGAAATTGTCAAACAGCTAATTTTAACTAATTAAGTATTACTCACAGAATCAGTTAACAGCTAACAACTAATTCCCAAACAGGGCCAAAGGGGGATTTTTAAATACATGTTTGTTAAAATTTCAAATGAGTCCAAAAAATTATGAAGTGACCAGAAAATGAACCATGACAGTTAAATTTCACATGGAAACACCGGGGCTGGCCTCTGGAGATTTGGCCTAATCTATATCTATATAATAATATAAACAAAATAGTCTAACACACACACACTTTCCCGCCCAAACCTTTTCCCCTCACAAAATCCATTTTTTTACACTCTCTCACACACTGAAATATTTACCGCACTGCCACTGGACCGTGCTCCACCTCGCTGATTATTACAAAATTGTCCCGAACCGTGCTCCAACAATACCTATATTTCATTTATCTCATTCTCCTATAAATATGTGTCTATTAGAATCCCCCCAAAATCATATCCTTACATCTTCATTTAACATTTCTCTCAATGTTCCATTTAACTAATATCTCCTCACCATTTTCTAGCTTTTATTATTCAAATTCATGTTTATTTCTCCCTATTTTGCTAATATTTTTATTCTCTTTTGTTGTTGTTTTGGTGACAGATATTGGGAAAATGAGAGTACATACTCAAATGACGAAGAACATTTTCATGTTTATTTCTCCCTATTTTGCTAATATTTTTGTTTTCTTTTGTTGTTGTTTTGGTGACAGTTATTGGGAAAACGAGAGTACAAACTCAAATGACGAAGAACATTTTGAAGGGATGAAGAGATAAGGATTATTCATAACCATACAAGAATAAATCAATTGTTGCGACATCTTTTTTCATGTCAAATAATCGGCGACTTCCCATTTCACTTCATCTTTTGGGGAAATATTTGTTTGGCTATTGTTTTGTGGAGAGATTTGTTCCACCAAGTGTAAATAATTGGATGAATTTAGTTGTTGTAGCATTAGGTTCTCACAATCTTTTGTATTTTATTCAATAAGAGATAGTCTGAAATTTTTCTATATCATTTTTATCCATTTGTTTCTCACAATCTTTGGTGTTTCATTCAACTGAGTAGTGTATACAAATTAAAAACAGTGCCTAGCAAAATCTATATTTTTTGTAAGATAAGTTTTTTATTTAATTGAACTAATGAAAATATACTCATTTTCCACATTATTGAAATTATTTTCCAAAAAGGTAAATTATTTCTATTCTCTATTGAAATCATATTGAAATCAAGTTATTATTTCCATATAAATTTTCTATTTAATTCAAGTGATTACTTTACTTAATATGGAGGAATTATCGGATAAGATTACTTTAAAATGGGAAGAAAATCGAGAAGAAAAATCAATGGATTTTTGAATTGATTAATGAATAAAATTTTGGAAACACAATATTAAATTATAAAATGGAAACTAAATTTTAGAACATGTATTTTTTTAAAATACATAATTTTTAGTAAATAATTCCAAAAAGTCAAATTATTTTTAATCTCGATTATTAGTGAAAATGAAGCCCTGTTTTTTAGTCAATAATCCAAAAAAGGTATAAAAATATAATATAAAGTAATAAAATCAATGATTGATTAAGATTAAATGAAATTATGAATAATTCCTTCAATAATTATTCGCATTAACATTAATTATATTATATTCACAATTAATGTAATGATCAATGGATATTAAAACTAAATACCAATGAAGAAAATTTTGGAAGAAAATGGAAACACAATTAATAATTATTGTGTTAAATTATTAAAATCGGGAAGAAAATCGGGAAGAAATACCAATGGATTTTTGAATTGATCAATGAAGAAAATTTTCTTTAGGATATTGAATATAATTTTTCTATCAAATGATTATTATTTATATTGCAAATAAATCTTTCCTTATAAATTTATTCGTATTTTGAAACACAATATCAAATAAAAAATAGAAACTAAGTATTACACCATAAATAAAGCAAAGATGATGGGGTAATTAATTTCCATTAATTATAGTGATTACATTGATTAAATTGATTTACATTTGATAAACAAAAATGAAATATTAACTATAGACAATGAAATGATTATGGAAAGAGCAAAGAATAATCGTAAAAGATGAGATGATCAATGGAAATAAATAAATTATCCCTTAAATAAAAGATAATTAATGTAATTTAGCCCTTCAACTATTACTATAATTTTTACAAATATAATATTTTATTTATTTGTGGTGAATAATGAATCCATATTAGGAATTTATCTGTGGATGGGAAAATTAATATGCCAAAAATATAGCACGGATTAAATCTAATTTAACTAGAAAAATAAAATATGTATTATTAATTATATAGTAATAAAATCATGATGGTAATAAAATATGTATGTAATATGTATTAATTATTTATTTGTGCAAATGAGATTTATGGTGATTGGGAAAGCAGATGCAGAATTTTTACAATGGGGATGATTGAGGGAAATAAAATATTTAAGATATTGAATACAATTTATCTATGAAATGATTGTTAATTATATTGCAACTAAATCTATCCTTATAAATTTATCCGTACTTTGAAAACACAATAATTAAAAAAAAATGAAAACTAAGTATTACCACATAAATAAAGCAAAGATTGTGGAGTAATTGATTCCCATTGATTATATTGATTACAATGATTAAATTAATTTACATTGATTAAATTGATTTCTATTGGATAAACAAAAATGAAATGTTGACTATAGACAATGAAATGATTATGGAAAGAGCAATGAATAATCATAAAAGATGAGATGATCAATGGAAATAAATAAATTACCCCTTAAATAAAGAATAATTAATATAATTTAGCCTTTCAACTATTACTATAATTTTTACAAATACGATATTTTATTTATTTGTGGTGAATAATGAATCCATATTAGGAATTTATTTATCTATACAAATAATATTCAATTTACACTTAAATCCATGTATTAACCTAAAATCATATGCAAAAGTTTCCAGCCTAAAACCACTAGCCTAATTTTTTGTCAATAATTCCAAAAAGTAAAATTAATTATATACTCAAATAATCCTTTCAATGTTAGATTTATGGGATTGTATTCTTAATTTCACAAAATGAAAATTTTTAATATAAATAAATAATGAAATGATTTCAACCATGAATTTATTATGTCATTAATTTTAATTGACTTTTTTTTACTAACATTAAGTTTCATTATAACATTTATTGGTCCTTACAAGTTAAATATGACAATGTTAAATCATCATTGCTTTAAATTAAAATATTGTATTTAAATTCTAGAAAAATTTGTATTAAAGCAATTCGCTAATTATAGCAATAAGTTTATTATAATATTAACTTTGAAAAAAATATTATGATGATTTAATATTTTTTTTTGAGGAAAATTGTTTCATTCCATACCAACAAGGTTGATTACAGCAGAGCAATCCAAAAGGAGACACCAAAGTTGCAAAAGCAGAAGACAGATACAGCCAATTGTATTCGAACTAGAAGAACCATACAAACCACATGATGATTTAATATAGATACTACATTTTTAAATGGAATTGTTTAACATATCGTTATATAATTAATTTATTGTGATTCGTTTTAATTATAGATATATTGTGATGATTTAACATTAGATCAAGTTATTTAAATATATTCATATTTTAGAATCGTTTTATTTATTTTGACAACTAAATCTTTTCATATAAGTATATCTGTATTTTAGAAACTAAATATTAAATAAAAAATAAAAACTAAATATTAGAACATAATTTTTTTTTAAATTTCTAAATATACGGTTTTAAATTTTAAAAAAAAAACGTGTGTTACTTTATTAGATCAAAAAATTATAAATATTTAAATCATGTACACTAATAGAGAATGAAATGATCCCATAATTAAGGTGTAATTTGGGAAACATTATTACTAATTGGATAGTTAAAAATCATGTCAAAAATGATAATTTACTTTAATTCTGTATATTTACTATGTATTGTTTGGTAGATCTTATAATATTAGACAACTAATTATAAACTTTATTGAAAATGTATTACCATTTAGGTGTTGTTTCTATCAAATTTAAAGAGGTTATAGATAAATTATGGAATCCGATATATTTTATGAAGAATGTTGACATTTATGTTAATCATCGTAAATTTATTTTATTATGTATATATCAAATAATTTATTACCATATTTTCCACTTTGATTAATTTGGAAAGAGATCCCGGCTGCTCAATTTAAATGCACAATTTTTGGAATTAATTAATAATAGAAAAGGACGATGGAATAATTAATATGTCAAAAATATAGCATGGATTAAATCTAATTTAGCAAGAAAAATAAAATATATATTATTAATTATATGGTAATAAAATAATGATGGAGAAATTATTATAATAATAAAATATATATGTAATATGTATTAATTATTTATTTGTGCAATTGAGATTTGCGGTGATGGGGAACACATTTGCAGAATTTTTACAATGGGGAGATGGAGGGAAATAAAATATTTAGGATTTATAATAACTAACAGGAATTAGATGTATACATTGGCTAATAACTAACAAGAATTCGAAACATCTGCCTGAAATGAATTCAGGTCATCCCATTGGACAAAAAGGAGCAAGCCTATTTCGCACAAAGTATTTTTATTTTGCATAAACTTCCAAGATTATCTTGATATGGATATTAAATATAGTACCAATGACATGGAGTTTCTCCTAATTAAATGAATTTCTTAACTTTAATTGTGACTTTGAATATAGCTTGAAGTTTGGGCTTTAATTTAGAAAATGGAATGCAAGTATGCGATACAGGCTTAATTTTTACTTGAACATTAAGGTGTGTTTGTGATGATTTTTTGAATCAATTGTTTTGTTTCTTTAGTTTTATTTCCATGTTTACTGCAATTATGAACTGAATCTTTTTTTTTTGAGGCAAAATAATTATATTGCAAAAAAGTACAGTTACAGGGAACTCGAGATGGTTAAAGCAACACCACCGTACCACTCATCTCATCTCGACACACAACCTATAGCAGGACAACTTAGACTACTCCACATAATTACCTCACAAATCTGAACACTCCACAGCAAAGCAACTAAAGAAAGATCAATCTCAAAGGTTTAAGTCAGTTTAGCCACACCATAAGAAGAGCATATGAAGCCTGCTCCCTTCAACTTGAGTTATTCACTGTCCAATCTGTTTTGTGCCATACCAGTCGCCTAATTGTAGACAATATTTCGCTATGATATACATGACAAAATCGATCCTAAGAGAACCTCACAGCAGCATCAGTAGGAAGAGGTTTGATTATTACATTCCTCATCTCCTGACCATCAACGGATCTACGCCATAGCAGCAGCAGCTGTAGGAGTAGTGAGCCATATATCCAATCCTATAGCTTGCTTCAAGAATACATTTCCCCACCAAAATACTCAACTACAATACATCGATTCAAAGAGGCCAGGAAGGAGAAATGGACGGGCGACAAGAGGAACGCTAAGGGAAAGAGAATAGAGGGAATATAGGAACGTCTATGAAGATCGCATTGAACTACAATCAAAAACATGTTACTCAGTTGGTGATTCCAGAACCATTATCATACCAGATCGAAAATACCGTGGGGCAACTCCTCTCCCAAGATTCAAATCAATATACTACCTGAAGCTGCCCCAATCCTGTCATCTCAAAACTCCTCCTTATAATTCTACTTTCTTCTTTTTTCTTTTTCACTATTTTTTTTTTCAAATGATTAGCTATTTATATTTTTTTTTCTTCATTTTTTCTTTTTTTCTTTTTTTCTTTTTTTTTTTTTGAAGCTGACCTTATTTAAAAGCAATCTCAGTACACCACGCCAAGGCTGCACTAATAGAATTCCATCCCAAAAACCAATCTACAGACACGGTTCCTTATTCATCCAATAAAAAGAGAAAAATATGGCTAGGATAGGAGGAAGGCTAGTGGGTAAAGGGCAAAAAGGCTGAGCGAAAATAAAGGTATAACTGAGGGGGTTATTGTCGGTTCAAGGATCAAAGTGAGGATTGAGAAGAAGAAGGTTTATGACTAAGAGGTTAATGGAAGGGAGGTGACTGAATGTGGCCAAGATATAGACCACCAGAGCCCTTATCCTTATCTGAGTATTGAAGTGAGAATTAGTGGGTCAATGTGAATTTGAAAGCAAGTTCTAGAATTTCAATATGCTCACCACCAATGTATACTTAAGAACTGCATAGTACCTTAAGGCTCAAACCTCGCCATTATAACACTCTATAAAATTTTAAACAAAATTTAAATAAATAAATATTCTAAATTTCCCATAAAATTTAAAACATTTTAAGAGGATGATATATTTTCGAAGCAACGACTATTTAATCGGATTTAATATAAATTAATTAGTCATTTTAAACCTAAATGTAATACCCGTAAATTTTAGAATATAAAAATAGGAATTAATCCAATAGGGAAGAAAGTTTTGTTTCCGAGAACCCATAAACTCGGGAATGCTCGGAAATCAAAAGACGACGATTTAGAACCCGACGGACCTAAACCTAAGATTTCAGACGTGAAATCGAATTAAGTCGGAATAAATTTATGATGAGAAGCATAATCCGAAAATGACCCGGAAAATCGAGCGCGGAAACGTGGAAGGATAGAAGTCCGAAAGAGAGGAGAAAATGACCCGACGGATCGGATCGCACGGACCCGCCCGGACCGCAGTCCAGGCGGGAACCGCGCGCTGGCCGGGCGGGGTTTGGCCAAAAGGCGCGCCAACCCCGCGTGGCTCTACAGGTTTTGGCAACTTGCGCGTTTTCGGCGATTTCTTACCATAATTCGACCCCCCGACTTTGGAAAGTGGATTTTGGACGGGGGAAGGTGAATAAGGTCGACCTAGGGTTGTCTCCCCACCCAATAAGCAGTCACAACAACCTCCTAAAGCTCTCTCAAACTCTCCCAAGCCAAAACACTCTCCCGACGAACTTCCGACGGACTTCCGGCGACTTTCCGGCAACCTACAACGACCGAGCAAGAGAGTGGAACAAGGATTTCAGTGATAGATTCATTGGTAAGCCTTCAAACATATTTCCATTCTCATTTTTCCTCTCAAATCCCCAATCTAACTCTCGAATCGTTGGTTGCAAATAAGATCGTGGCCAAAGTCGGGAACTTTGCGTTTCGTAGATCCGTTCGTAGGATTTTGGACGAGCCGAGCGACCCTAGGACTACTCAAGAACTCTACCACTGTAAGTTGAGCCTTCCATATCAATACGGGTGATTTAGGGGCGTCCGGTATAGGCGTAATGTAACGAAACGTAAAAATCGAAATTAAAAACCCCAACGTGCGCAGTTTCTGAAATCGGCCTAAAACTCCTATTTCGAGGATTCAATCCGAGAAACTCAAAACTAGACTTTTAATCCTAACACATAAATCTAGGTTGTGTAAAAATTTCAGACATTTTCGTTAACGTTTGCTATTTCAAATCGCGCCGAACATAAACTGTTTACTAGGACTTTTCGAAAAACCTGACAGTGTTCATATTCGAACTTGATGAGCATGTTTCTATATTTTCTAGTCCGATTTGATCCTTGCAATCTAAATGAAAGTTATAGATAATCATGTCTAGTATGTGCATATAAAATTTCAGAATTTTTTAAGTCCATTTGATATGTTAAAAAGTCGAAATTTTGAACTGTGTCAAACCTGAGTCCGGACAGATTCCTGCTCGCATAATAAAATCGATTTTTGACATGTTTCCTCAACTTATTTCGAAAAACTTAAAACACGAAAGTTGTTCGTTAGGGTGTTTTGCATAAACTTTGAAATTTTCAGATTTTTCGGACTTAAACCGAATTTTTAAATTGAAAAGGCGTAAACTGTGACGCCAAGATACTTTTAAATCGAAGGATTTTGAAATTTCGAAACGAACGATCAAAGATTTGAAATACGATACATCTATACTTTTGAAAAACCCCGATACATTAAATCTAAACGATACATGAGATACTTGGTGGAGGGTGAGTGCTCTGCAGGGTGCCCCTCTAGCCTTTCTCTTCGGGCCTATGATGGACGAGAGAATGTGATGAGATATTACGCCAATCGGCGGGAAATACATGGCCTACTCTCTCGGGTTGTCCGTATGGATTTCTCGAGGCTCCGGAGTGGTACTGGGTATGGCAGATACGGCTGCGGCCGCCGGATCACCGGCTAAACGAGATACTTACGAAACGGCTGCGGCCGCCGGATCACCGGCTATACAAAACACTGAGAAATGGTTACGTAACGGGGAAAATAAAAGATTTAATATTTTTGAGTATTTATTTATTTATGCATGCCTTTAAATTATGCATTTAAATTATGTCTTTAAATTTCATATCATGACTAAATTGTTATTGTGGATTAGATGCATGTTCAAGTACACAATTAAAATTATTATTTCCTTTAAATTTTGTGAATGCATGTTAGGAGTGAAATTTTAAATTATCTAATTAAATCCCTTTATTGCTATGTTAGGATCGACTTACTCAGTATTTTATATACTGATAAAATTGTTGTTTTCTCTTTTCCTTTCAGAGTATGAAGATAATGCATGAGCATATGCATTGGGGGATGGAAAAACTTAAACATTGTTTTTATTGCTTTTACGATACTTGCATAACGGGCATGTAAATCCCGAGTTTTGGCCATGTCGGCCCACTTTACATTTTTCCGCTGCGATATATTATTACTACTACTATATGTGTGGATGCCACTTATTATTATTTTTAAATAGATTCCGGACTTATTTTTAAATCTTTTTGCAATACCTATAGCCTTGCATCTCTTTGGCGAGCTCGGAGAATCCGTGTCTTGCTAGAGAGATGTGGCGGTGACATCCCGGCCTGGGTTATCAAATCCGGGGTGTTACAAGTTGGTATCAGAGCCCGGAATATTTTAAACCTACTATTATTATTATTTTAAAATATTTTGAACTAAGTATTATTTTTTTTAAATTTATTATTATCATTATTATTTTTAAGACTACTAGTATTTTAGCCCAAAATTTGAGCCAAAAATTTTTCTACCCATTTAGTATAACATTTTGAACCCAAAGGGGGTCAAATTATTTGGACCCGATAAATATTTATTTTAAGCCCAACCATTTCGGCCCAAATACCCATGTTTTTATTTCTTAAGTCCAAATTATTATTTTTGGCCAATATAGAGGCCCAACTTTTCAAAACCATGATTAAATTTAAAAATACATTAAAATTAATTTTTGGGGGGATTGCATGTGCATATTCATGTAGATTTAAAATTCCTGCATATCCTAACTTTTATTCGAAACCTACTCTAACTCTAACCTCCTTGTTGACATTAGATGGCCGAACCCAACGCGAACATGACTAATCTGATGATGAAACTGACCAACGCATACCTCGAATCCCAACAGCATATCAATCACTTCAAGGCTCGAGTGGGGCATCTAGAGAATAACGTGGACTATTTGAGACATCTTAGGGAAGCTGACCATCATGAAATAACCCAACTCAAGGCCCAAGTCGCCGAACTCCAAACCCAAGTGGTCACACTCCAAAACAAGGACAACGAACGGATGATGCAAATAGGACACTTAGCAGCTGAGCTGCTAGGCCTAGAGGCTGACATATTTCCTCCGAGCCCGAGCCCGGTGGGGACACCCATTGCCATTGACGTATCCAGCGACGAGGACGATCCCATCGAGGATGTACCTGCCTAGTCACCCTAGACTTAGGAGCCCATACTGATGCACTACTATCTATGTTCTTTTTTTTCAAACTAGTACCAGCACTACTATTTCATTCCTATTACAAATGCTTGTAATCAGCTGAAAAAAAAAATTCTCTTGAGTAATAAATCTACAAGCAACTATTTTATACAATTATATTTAAAGTATTCCTTACATTTTAATTAAATTATTTCTCTTCGAATACCCTGCTAAAACCCGATCAAACAAATGAACAAGGTAATAATAATCAATGACCTATAGATAACAACTAAACAAAAATACAAGTAGTAAATATATATACATATACATTATATGGAGATAATCATCGAACAAGGGTATCTCCAACCCTAAACCCTGAACCCTAGGGTCTCAAAAAAAAAAAACCTGAACAGGTTACTGTTCACGAAAAAAAAAAAAAACAAAACAAAACAAAAACAAAGCAGTAAGTAGAACCAACCCCGAATAACAACAAACAATACGCTAAACTCCAACAACCTATACTAACAGGTTCCAACAGACTGATACCTGTTAATATCGTCATTTATTTAGTCAAATTATTTCATAAGCATTACATAATACTTCAACAAAAAGGATCTAAACTCTCTTGTTCTTGCAACAGCATGGCACCGAGAGGAAGACCACGCGCCCAGCCCACTACTCCAAACACCAACGAAACCCCCATGCAACCAGAAATGCCTATACCCGGCGAAGGGGTACACGCTCAAGAGGAGCCGGCAAACCCCATGCCAAACAACATGGACGCGCGCCTACGCACTCTAGAAGAGGTTCTCATTGCGATAGGGAACGCGCATGTGAACCAAGGCCAGGCCGCTGCGGTACCTCCACCCGAGGCCCGCATTAACTACTTAGCTATGGTGAACTCATATCGTCCGCCGAACTACGCCGGAGAAGAGGACCCGGCTAAACTTGAAGAGTGGATCCTAACATTCGACAAGCTACTAAACATGGTGAAGTGCCCAATTGGCGAGAAGGTGCCTGTGACATCGTACTATCTCGGAGGGGAGGCGGATGACTGGTGGCGTGCCATGCAAGATAAGTTAGCCGAGGACGAGGAACCCTATTCTTGGGAAGAATTCATGGGTCTGATCAGGGATCGCTTTTATCCCATGAGCACAAAGTCAGCCATGTACGAGGAGTTCTTATCTCTGAAGCAAGGAGGGCAAACAGTCCAGGAATACTACACCCGTTTCAAGGAGTTGGTGCGTTTCGCACCGAGACTCGTGCCGACAGATGTGGAGAAGGCACAGAAATTTGAAATGGGGCTAAACTTGACTATACGAGAGGTGATCACTGGCGTCCCATACCCAGACCTGCAATCGGTGTATGATCGTGCAGTAGCTGTTGCAAGGGTGCAACAACTAAAAAGGAAAGTGAGCGGAGAACCCAGCCGAGGATCTCAGGGTCAGGATAAGAGGGGTAGAGACAACCATTCCGGTAACAATGCTGTAGGGAACAACTTTCGGGGAGATCTGAACAGACCCCCTCAAAACAACAACAGAGGATATGACGATAGAACCCTTTTTCGGGGTAACCCGGTACCACCTTGCCCGAGATGCGGCAGGCCTCATTTGGCCAGAGGGTGCCCCCAACAGGGCGCCTGCTACAGGTGTGGTCGCAACGGCCACATGGCGAATGAGTGCCGCACTCGACTGGAAAACATCACCAAGAGGGAGGACTTAAGCACGGGGCCAACTCAGCCTCGCAACCAGGATGGACGGAATGGAAATAACCAGGGGTATAGACCCCCTCAAAACCAGAATCTCAATCAGAATCAACGTCCCCCACAGAATCCAAATCAGCAACAGAATCAGAACCCGAACCGGGATCAGCAAGGCAACCCGGGACGTCCAATGGGGCGATTGAATGTCATCAATGAGGCAGATGTGCCTATGCAGGGGGACGTAATGGGAGGTACGTTCCATGTCTTAAGTACACCCCTTAGAGTTCTGTTTGACTCAGGAGCTAGTTGTTCGATAATATCATCTAGAGTCTTACCTGAACTAGATCTACCTAAGTGCGAATTGATTAACTTAGGGATTCAACTTCCATCGGGAGAGGTAGTATCATGCTCTAAGCGATATAACGGGATTCCGATAGTTATAAAGAACGTAGAGTTTTTCGCGAACTTGGTAGAATTCGAACTACAGGATTTTGACGTCATACTAGGGATGGATTGGCTAACCCAATATAAAGTCGTGATCGATTGCCAAAAACAAAAGATCACGTTGTCAAAGAGTAGGGGAAGGAGAGTCATCTTTTACTCCCGACCCCCTAAGAAGTCTACCAAGACAGTTAATGCCATGAAGCTATGTAGCTTAATGCGTAAAGGCTACGCGTTATATGCATGCTACATTCATAACCTTGAGGCCGAAGAGGTCAAGGCGGGTAACATTCCGGTGGTGAGAGAATACCCGGATGTATTCCCGGAAGACGTTCCCGGTATGCCGCCTGAGAGAGATCTGGAGTTCACCATAGATCTTATCCCGGGAACGGAGCCTGTCTCAAAGGCTCCTTACCGTATGGCGCCGCTGGAAATGAAGGAACTAAAAGAACAACTCGAGGAGTTGCTAGAGAAGGGTTACATAAGGCCGAGCACGTCCCCATGGGGAGCCCCGGTCTTATTCGTGAAGAAGAAAGATGGAGGTCTACGACTATGCATCGATTATAGAGGACTTAACCAAGTCACGGTCAAGAACAAGTACCCTTTGCCCAGAATCGAGGATTTGTTCGACCAACTGAAGGGAGCTTCAGTATTTTCAAAGATCGACCTACGATCTGGATATCACCAGTTAAGGATCGCCGAAAAGGATATCCCAAAGACGGCATTCAGGACTCGCTACGGGCACTACGAATTCACGGTGCTATCATTCGGGCTGACGAACGCCCCAGCGATGTTCATGAACCTCATGAACAACGTGTTCGGGAATTATTAGATCAATGCGTAGTGGTGTTTATAGATGACATCCTGATCTACTCGAAAAGCAAAGAAGAACATTCCGAACACTTACACAAAGTGTTAGGGATCTTACGAGTGAATCAGCTGTATGGCAAACTGTCCAAATGCGACTTCTGGCTAAGAGAAGTGGCATTTCTGGGACATATCGTATCCGCCAACGGAGTGGCAGTAGACCCAGCAAAGATCTCGGCAGTAACCGAATGGGTGCCACCGAAGAATCCAACCGAGATAAGAAGTTTTCTCGGATTGGCAGGGTACTACCAAAGGTTTGTAAAGGATTTCTCAAGGATCGCTCGCCCATTGACACAGCTGTTAAAGAAAGGGGTGAAATACGACTGGACCATTGAGTGTGATTCCGCATTCCAAGAATTGAAGAAACGGCTTACTACAGCGCCGGTGTTGGCATTACCATCGGAGGATGGAGACTTCGAGGTGTACAGCGACGCCTCGAAGGAAGGATTGGGATGCGTGCTAATGCAAGATCAAAGGGTTATAGCATACGCATCACGTCAACTAAAGCCACACGAAGAGAACTATCCGACGCACGACTTGGAGCTAGCCGCAGTCGTGTTCGCTCTAAAGATATGGAGGCATTACCTCTATGGGCGAAAGTGTCGGATGTTCACCGACCATAAGAGCCTCAAGTATATATTCACGCAAAAAGAGCTAAATTTGAGGCAAAGAAGATGGTTGGAACTGATTAAGGATTACGACCTGGAAAATCGCGTACCACGAAGGAAAAGCCAACGTCGTGGCCGATGCCTTGAGTCGAAAGACTCAACACGTGGTGAATTCACTTGTGGTACCGGCCGAGTTGTACAGAGACTTGGCAAAATTAAGTCTGGAGTTGGTACACTCTGGCGAAGTAAGTGAGGTCGTCAACACGATGGTAGTAGAATCTACCATACTCGATGAGATACGACTGGCACAATAGGGTGATGAAAAGCTGGAGGAAATTAGGAAGAGCATTGCTGAAGGAAAGGCAATGGATTTTAAAATTCATGAGGACGGAAGCATCCGCTTCAAGGGAAGGTGGTGCATACCGCAAAAATGCGAGGACCTGAAGCAAAGAGTGATGGAGGAAGGCCATAATACCCCATACTCGGTCCATCCCGGAGGCGAGAAGCTATACAAGGACATAAAGAAGAACTATTGGTGGCCGAACATGAAGAGAGAAATAGCCGAGTTTGTGGCAAGATGCCTCACCTGCCAGAAGGTCAAGGCCGTACGGCAGAAACCCTTAGGATTGATGCAACCATTGGAAATCCGAAGTTGGAAATGGGATAGCATTTCAATGGATTTCGTTTCGGGACTACCACGTTCACCGAAGGGGATGAACAAAATCTGGGTGATCGTGGATAGGTTGACAAAAGTTGCCATATTTATCCCTATGAAGGATACCTGGTCCATGGACCAATTGGCAAGGGCATATGTCGACAACGTGGTACGACGACATGGAGTACCACATGACATCATCTCGGACAGAGACAGTAGATTCGTCTCACATTTTTGGACAAAACTACAAGAAGCCCTCGGTACGAAGATAAAGATGAGTACCGCGTTCCATCCCATGACGGATGGACAAACGGAAAGGACGATCCAAACTTTGGAAGACATGATGAGGGCATGCGTATTAGAGCTTAAAGGAAGTTGGGAAAATCACTTACCCTTTGATTGAATTTTCCTACAACAACAGCTACCATGCTAGTATTGGCATGGCACCTTTCGAGGCACTGTATGGACGCAAATGCCGAAGCCCATTGAGCTGGGAAGAGGGCGAGAGGACTATGGTAATTGGACTGCAACTTGTTGAGGACATGGCTCAACAAGTCAAAATAATCCAAGGAAAGATGAGAGCTGCGCAAGACCGGCAAAAGAGCTATGCCGACGTGAGACGGCAAGATTTGGAATTCCAAATAGGCGATAAGGTCATGTTAAAGGTATCACCGATGAAGGGTGTGATGCGCTTTGGCAAGCGGGGAAAATTAAGCCCACGGTACATAGGACCATACGAGATCCTAGAAAGAGTGGGGAATCTTGCTTACCGACTAGCATTACCGCCACAATTTGCTCGTGTCCACGACGTGTTCCACGTCTCGCAACTAAAGAAATACGTCCATGATTCGACCCACGTACTCCAACCGGAGGAAATTCAGCTGGACGATGACTTAAGCTACGAAGAAATTCCGGTGCGAATACTCGACAAGAAGGAGAGGGTAACAAGGAATAAGACCGTGAGGATGGTTAAGGTTCTTTGGTCTAACCACGAAGCCGAGACGGCAACGTGGGAGCTAGAGGCAGACATGAAGGATCGTTACCCAACCCTATTCCAAGACAATGCAACAACAGTTATGGGGGCATAACTGTAATCTTAAGAGGGGGAGGATGTGACGACCCGAATATTTCCGGATATTTTATACGAATACTTTGTACCCCAAAGAAACAAATTCAAATTGTTTTGAACTACGTAATGACTTGATCCCTTCACGGGGTACGTAGGCAACTCGGAAATTTCAATTCTGGGTTCAGTCAAATAATAACAAACAACGACACACAATAAAACAATCGCCTAATCAAACAATGCCCGAACTCGCGAGAGGATGAAGTGCAACTTCGAGGACGAAGTTGGTTCTTAAGGGGGGTAGACTGTAATACCCGTAAATTTTAGAATATAAAAATAGGAATTAATCCAATAGGGAAGAAAGTTTTGTTTCCGAGAACCCATAAACTCGGGAATGCTCGGAAATCAAAAGACGACGATTTAGAACCCGACGGACCTAAACCTAAGATTTCAGACGTGAAATCGAATTAAGTCGGAATAAATTTATGATGAGAAGCATAATCCGAAAATGACCCGGAAAATCGAGCGCGGAAACGTGGAAGGATAGAAGTCCGAAAGAGAGGAGAAAAAGACCCGACGGATCGGATCGCACGGACCCGCCCGGACCGCAGTCCAGGCGGGAACCGCGCGCTGGCCGGGCGGGGTTTGGCCAAAAGGCGCGCCAACCCCGCGTGGCTCTACAGGTTTTGGCAACTTGCGCGTTTTCGGCGATTTCTTACCATAATTCGACCCCCCGACTTTGGAAAGTGGATTTTGGACGGGGGAAGGTGAATAAGGTCGACCTAGGGTTGTCTCCCCACCCCATAAGCAGTCACAACAACCTCCTAAAGCTCTCTCAAACTCTCCCAAGCCAAAACACTCTCCCGACGAACTTCCGACGGACTTCCGGCGACTTTCCGGCAACCTATAATGACCGAGCAAGGGAGTGGAACAAGGATTTCAGTGATAGATTCATTGGTAAGCCTTCAAATAGATTTCCATTCTCGTTTTTCCTCTCAAATCCCCAATCTAACTCTCGAATCATTGGTTGCAAATACGATCGTGGCCAAAGTCGGGAACTTTGCGTTTCGTAGATCCGTTCGTAGGATTTTGGACGAGCCCAGCGACCCTAGGACTACTCAAGAACACTACCACTGTACGTTGAGCCTTCCATATCAATACGGGTGATTTAGGGGCATCCGGTATAGGCGTAATGTAACGAAATGTAAAAATCGAAATTAAAAACCCCAACGTGCGCAGTTTCTTAAATCGGCCTAAAACTCCTATTTCGAGGATTCAATCCGAGAAACTCAAAACTATACTTTTAATCCTAACACATAAATCTAGGTTGTGTAAAAATTTCAGACATTTTCGTTAACGTTTGCTATTTCAAATCGCGCCGAACATAAACTGTTTACTAGGACTTTTCGAAAAACCTGACAGTGTTCATATTCGAACTTGATGAGCATGTTTCTATATTTTCTAGTCCGATTTGATCCTTGCAATCTAAATGAAAGTTGTAGATAATCATGTCTAGTATGTGCATATAAAATTTCAGAATTTTTGAAGTCCATTTGATATGTTAAAAAGTTGAAATTTTGAACTGTGTCAAACCTGAGTCCGGACAGATTCCTGCTCGCATAATAATATCGATTTTTGACATGTTTCCTCAACTTATTTCGAAAAACTTAAAACACGAAAGTTGTTCGTTAGGGTGTTTTGCATAAACTGTGAAATTTTCAAAATTTTCGGACTTAAACCGAATTTTTAAATTGAAAAGGCGTAAACTGTGACGCCAATATACTTTTAAATCGAAGGATTTTGAAATTTCGAAACGAACGATCAAAGATTTGAAATACGATACATCTATACTTTTGAAAAACCCCGATACATTAAATCTAAACGATACATGAGATACTTGGTGGAGGGTGAGTGCTCTGCAGGGTGCCCCTCTAGCCTTTCTCTTCGGGCCTATGATGGACGAGAGAATGTGATGAGATATTACGCCAATCGGCGGGAAATACATGGCCTACTCTCTCGGGTTGTCCGTATGGATTTCTCGAGGCTCCGGAGTGGTACTGGGTATGGCAGATACGGCTGCGGCCGCCGGATCACCGGCTAAACGAGATACTTACGAAACGGCTGCGGCCGCCGGATCACCGGCTATACAAAACACTGAGAAATGGTTACGTAACGGGGAAAATAAAAGATTTAATACTTTTGAGTATTTATTTATTTATGCATGCATTTAAACTATGCATTTAAATTATGTCTTTAAATTTTATATCATGACTAAATTGTTATTGTGGATTAGATGCATGTTCAAGTACACAATTAAAATTATTATTTCCTTTAAATTTTGTGAATGCATGTTAGGAGTGAAATTTTAAATTATCTAATTAAATCCCTTTATTGCTATGTTAGGATCGACTTACTCAGTATTTTATATACTGATAAAATTGTTGTTTTCTCTTTTCCTTTCAGAGTATGAAGATAATGCATGAGCATATGCATTGGGGGATGGAAAAACTTAAACATTGTTTTTATTGCTTTTACGATACTTGCATAACGGGCATGTAAATCCCGAGTTTTGGCCATGTCGGCCCAATTTACATTTTTCCGCTGCGATATATTATTACTACTACTATATGTGTGGATGCCACTTATTATTATTTTTAAATAGATTCCGGACTTGTTTTTAAATCTTTTTGCAATACCTATAGCCTTGCATCTCTTTGGCGAGCTCGGAGAATCCGTGTCTTGCTAGAGAGATGTGGCGGTGACATCCCGGCCTGGGTTATCAAATCCGGGGTGTTACACTAAATTCCCTACCTGCATTGTAGCGCTAATTAAATCCTAATCGCGTAATGGGCGGACGCCGAGAACTTTGGAGTATAGATCCATTACTTTATAAATGTTGGATTAATTAATAATGAAGAACTATATTATAAAATTAATAATTATGATTGGATTTAATCATTATAAAATTAAACCCATTTATGGAAATCAAGGATGATCCTTTTATTTAATAGATTATTCAATTAGGAGATTTGAATTATTTTAAGTTCATAGAATTTAATTGCAAGAATACAATTTAATATTAAAGGATAGATTAAAATGTAGGATGAACCCCTATGACTTGTTTGAAGAACATGACTAATTAGATTATGAAATTAACAAGTGATCGAATGGTAATTAATAAAATTATCCAATTTAAGGGATTGAAGTACAACAATTTAATAAGTGATTTAATATATTAAATCCATTAAATTAAATTACAAGTGTAAAGACCATTCGAAATTAAATTAAGTTCCTATAATTAAATTACAATACTTAACACATGTCCGACTTCTAATTGAGATGGTCCCGAATTGGAAAATGTGGAGTCTTGGATTACTCGATTAGTGGTAAGAATCATTAAGTCCATAATATAAGTCAATTACGTCCATAATTAGGGATGACAATGGGCTAATTTGATGTAAGTGACCCAATAAGCAAAATGAATTAAAATTGGCCCAACCCAAACCCCAAAAGCCCAACCCTAACACAACTCCAACCCCAAGCCCAAAACAAACCCTAACCCTAAATTTCATCCTGCCGCCGCCACCTCCGGCGCCGCCATCGCCGGAGCTCCGCCGGCGCCACCGTCACAGCACCACCTCCGCCACTGGAAACCTCCATCCTCCCCTAATGCCCGATTTTGTATCTTCAGCCTTCACCACTCCATCTCCGGCTACCTCCCACCAACGCCGCCTCTCAACACCACCATTCCAGCCACCACACCACCACCACGACGGCCACCCCACGGCTTCCACCACCAAGATTGGCCACATCACCACCGATTCTCCTCTTCAATCCCAACAACACCACCAAATTAAACCAAAACCAAAAAAAAGAAAAAAAGAAACGACTAAGAAAACGAGAGAGAAGGGAGGGAAGGGAGAGTGCCGCTGGAGCCTACGGGTCGCCGCCACCCGAGCCTCACGGTCACCACCATCGAGTCACAACCACCACAGCGGCCGCGGCCACCATCGCTTCGAACTTCCACCACCACCGGATCTATGGCCATTCAAGGCCGCTGCGCCGCCGCCAAGGAGTCCTCACCACCACCATTAAAACACCAACGAAACAGAAAGCAAAGGAAAGGAGAAGAAGGAGAGTGAAGAAGGGAAGAGGAGGCCGCCGCCCGCTGGCACCGCTGAGCCCGCCGTCGTCGCCTCCATGCGCCGCCTGCCTCGCCGGAGAAGACGATGCCCAAGTTCGGAGCCACTGCCGCTACCTCCGTCGCGCGCCGCCGCTTCCGGCCACTCCCTCATCGCCGGCGAGTAAGTTAGAGAAGGGACAAAAGAAAAAGACAAGAAAAAAAAAATAAAGGGGAGATAGAAAAGTAGAGTGCAGGCCGTGCTCTGCAATGTTGGAGTAGGAGACAAATAATTTCTAAAATGAGGGGAGGGAGGACACTGACTGTAGGGATAATAAATGCATACAGATGGAAAATAGGGAAAGAGGATATTGACCGAGGGAGTATGTCTGTGTATTAGAGCCAGCATTTACCTATTTAAAACCCCCTTGACCCTTGCATTCCACACGCCATTTTTCATCCTCTCATACTTGAAATGATTTCCTTACTCCATCTCCTTAGTTCTTCCTAGTAGAGTATTGGTAGTGCTATGGTAGCATTATTAGTAATATTCTTGGTAGATTAAGTTTGAGTGAGATTTTCGGTGCAAGCCAAGGAGTTTTAGAGCTCAGTAAAGAATAGTTCAAGTAGCTAGTTCATGAGAGTATTCCGGGTAAGATTTATTTATGTTGGGAATTTTTAGTTATTATTCCTGTTGGAATACTATTATGGTATACTAAGTTGGTATTAAATTTTTGCTAGTCAAGTAGCTGTAGAAGGATATCTTCTCGTAGGCCTGTGCGTGTGTTGAGTTCCATTCTCCCCACGGTGACTGTAAGTAGATTTTTACTCTTTGGAGTAAGCCTTAATTCATTTAGCTTAAGCATAAATTTTAAATACCATTTTCTTATTTTTAAATTTATGCTTATAGCTCCCTACTGTTTTTGGATTACTGGTATGCCATTTTACTGTGCTTTATACTGTTCGCAACTATTCTCAAATCCTACGGATTTTTGAGCTCATTGTTACGGGGGCTGGGTCTGGGTATGGGTCGGCTGCCCAACTCCTACGTTGCTGTTGCACTTAATCGCCACACGGGGACTCTTGGGGCTATCCAGGCGATTCCATATCTGATTCCAGTGGTGGGTTTCGAGGAAATTTCTTACCTCCCCCACACCCTTGCGTGTATGTGAGATTTGGGCCCCGTTTGGGCACCTGCACATCACAGTGGCTGAGATACTACTTCTCGGTAACGCATATTGCTGTATTATCTGTTCCCGGGTTTAGATTAATATTGTCTTTATGTACAAATTATTGTCGTTTTTAGCATACCATTACCATAACTGTTGTCTTTAAATTATTTCTGCTACCCTACCTCCTCCGGGAGTAAGCTTCTACTTACTCAGCGATTGTTTTCGCTGACTCTACACTTGTCACCATTTCCTTTCAGGTTCCAGATCTGCAAGGTTCGATAGAGCATATTTTGCACGGGCACGGTACGGGGTAATATTTATAAGAATGAATATTTTTTTAAAATCCCCTTTGGGGTTAGAACTTATTCCTTGGCATAGATAAATTTTTATAAGGCAAAGACAAATTTTTATGAAGCCTTGAAAATTATGTATCGAGCATAAATAAATATTTGGGTTTTACCCCGTTTATGCAAACATGGTGCCCTACTGTTCAAACAATGCATTTTTGCGTTTAGCAGTGTTATTTTTCTTTTTTTTGATTTACGAGATAGACAACCCCTTATTTTAATATTTTTGAAATGCGAGGTACAACCTCTTTTAAAATAAAAACTTCCGTGGATTTATTCCATTTCTGTCGCTGAGCTCATTTGAGGAATGTGTTCCTCCATTTTGGTTGTACAAATCAACCGTTTGGTTACGCTATACCAAACATTTTTATTAAGCTTACTTTATACTTGTTACGGTATTATAAGCTTTTGTGCAGAGTATATGCTAACTTGCCCGGGAAGTGGTTAGCATATGCATTAAACTCTGGTGTTCTGCACTAATTATTTTTTTGCCTTAGCGTATTTCGGGCGGTCCGGAATACGTGGCAGTAGCACCCCACCCATTGTTCCCGCACTTTTCTTCCGCTGCATCCTTAGGGAAAATGGGGGTGTTACAGTTTGGTATCAGAGCATTTTGCTCTTGGAATTTGTGCATTTAAATTATTTAAAATTTATGCACCAGAAATTATTTTTGAAAGTTCTATGGCTATGCAAGTAGTGTATTTAAATTATTAAAATTTTTACACGAAAAGCATTGGAAGTATTTTTACAATGGGAAGATGTGCATTCAAATTACTTAAGTTTTGGGCACATGAGAGATTATTTTAAAGCATGGTTGCTATGCTAGTAGTGCATTTAAAATTTTTAAAATTTGTGCACGAAGGAATTATTTTTGAAGCATTTTTGCCCAAGGAAGTAGTGCATTTAAATTATTACAATTTTTGCACGAAAATAATTTTTGAAAAGACTATGCCAAGTATTTTAAAAGTTATATTTGGGGATGGGAACACACACACATTATGCATATAGGCACGAGCAGAATTTTGGTTGTTATAAGTTATTATGACAAGGGTTTTTCCCAGATGTCGGACCCGGCACTTTTGGCATTTAGTGACACCGTGGCCCACTTGACTAGGGACGTGGCCAGGCTCGAGCACAAAGTCTGCGGCCTTGAGGCCAAGAAAGCCCAATGGAGGGCAAGGCTGAAAGAGGTGGAAGCTCAGGTGGAGACCGAAACTCGCCTGAGGGTGCAGATGCAGGACTACCTCGAGGCTGTCGCTCAGCGACAGGATGGCGAGATTGCGAGACAGCGACAGAGGATCGCTGCGCTGGAGACACACACCATCTCGCTCTTCAAGGAACTTCACCATCTTCGGACCGAGTGGGGACCCGAGGGGTGGATGCGCACGGACATACTAGACCGTATCCATAAGTACACTTCTATGGAGAACGCGCCCGCGTCCACCAGTGCAGCGACAGCTGGGGAACCTGCGCAAGAGGGGTCAGACCACGAGGGATCCGACGAGTAGGATGAGGGACTCGGTCGTTTCCCTCATGAGCCGTCTTCCACCTATCTCTAGCTACCTTCACGTATCACATTTCCTTAGTGTCTAGTTCCCAGAACCTAGTCGCTTTATTTAGGACCTATTATGTAGACGATGCCTACAGTAGATGACGGTATTTGCACTTAGTTTTACTTTTATCATCGGTAAGATTTCGGGGACGTTTACCCCAACAGTAGATCTACCAGATCACGGCGTTATATCGAACCGGCCTTGAGCCATTTTCATTTTCGGATATATGACTAAACTCCTAGTATCATGCTTTGCCTTAGTATTATTTAGGGGCTTGATTAAGGTGATGCCTTAGACTCGTAAGAACGAATTACGTGTTAACCATGATAATCACACGAATAACAAAGAATAAGAATTTTTCTAAATATGGTCTTAAAGATAAGACGCAGGTGTCAAATAAGGGCACCAAAGAGAGATTAAACTCACCACGAGTTCTATTAAATATTTACAAAGTTTCCCTAAATTCATATGCCGAATGTGCAAGGAAAGTCAAAAAAATTTACCAACAATATCCTTGAGAAGGCGAACTTGCCTCACTAAACACTTCAAGGATTAACTTAAGACATTAGGTTCTTTCCCTTGGGATATAATACGATGGATTAAATATTATGGATCGCCAAGGACAAAGCTTATAATTTAGGACGGAAGATTTTACACCCGATAAAAATTTAAAATTCATAACTACCAAGATACGGTGGATAATCCTTTGTTGGAAATGTCATTTATCAAGGTGATAACCCACCAAGCAAGAGAATTCATCATTGAAATTATTATTATTTAAAAATAATGAGCACCTATTAAGATAGCCTAATAAAGAGAGAACTAACAACAAGACACGGTAAGGAGGATATTCATTATAAATTTTATAGGCCAAGCAATTGGACCTAAACCACTTTCGTGTAACCCTGGGTCGGGTATCCAAGAAGAATAATTAACTAGCATTTGGAAATTTCAAAGTGACCGAGACTTGGAAATAATTAAAAGATTCACATGTGTACGACTAAAGACGATTAATGATGGACTTTAGACGTGAATATTTCCGGATTAAGGATGATCGGAGTTGGATTTTTTTTCAAATGGTTAAATTTTATCTACTTTAGGTTGAACCCGAGGGACTCACCATACTACCTTCGAAATTAGAAGACACTCCAAGTTTAATAAATAATTAATGGATCAAATACCAAAGAAGAGGGACCACATAGTTCAAGAGTAAAGAATAAATTTTCCTAAGAGTGACACCTCACGGACAAGAAGAGTGGGATTTGTTAAGGATTGCTGATGTACTCCAAGGAAACCCATCAATTTAACTGAGTTATTGGAAGCCTTAATAAAATAGCATAATCAATGAATTTTTGTTCAGGACTTATCCCGAATACCTTGAAAGGCGTGGTAAGATACAAGTAATTAAGGAACAAGTAAAATAAGATAGACTATGTTTATCTTTCTAGGAAAAGAGTGAAACAAGGAGCCACTAGCGTACCCTGGTAGAGGAAGTGTCGAAAGAAAAATGAACCAAACCATACTTGACCAACATATTAAATCATTTAGAAACATCAACGGAATTAAATTGGACGATTCTTGCAACAAGACATATATTCAAAAGGGAATAAGCGGGTACCAGGGATAAATGAACGATGCTAATTGAAGAAAAATATAATTAATAAATAATACGACAGAAGGTTTTCTATAAAATATAATTTTAGTAAATATACATTTAACCGTCAATGACTTTTAAGTTTTGTCGTGAGGCTTCGAGGGCGAAGCCTTATTTTAAGGAGGGTAGACTATAACACTCTATAAAATTTTAAACAAAATTAAAAATATTTAAATAAATAAATATTCTAAATTTCCCATAAAATTTAAAACATTTTAAGAGGATGATATATTTTCGAAGCAACGACTATTTAATCGGATTTAATATAAATTAATTAGTCATTTTAAACCTAAATTCCCTACCTGCATTGTAGCGCAAATTAAATCCTAATCGCGTAATGGGCGGACGCCGAGAACTTTGGAGTATAGATCCATTACTTTATAAATGTTGGATTAATTAATAATGAAGAACTATATTATAAAATTAATCATTATGATTGGATTTAATCATTATAAAATTAAACCCATTTATGGAAATCAAGGATGATCCTTTTATTTAATAGATTATTCAATTAGGAGATTTGAATTATTTTAAGTTCATAGATTTTAATTGCAAGAATACGATTTAATATTAAAGGATAGATTAAAATGTAGGATGAGCCCCTATGACTTGTTTGAAGAACATGACTAATTAGATTATGAAATTAACAAGTGATCGAATGGTAATTAATAAAATTATCCAATTTAAGGGATTGAAGTACAACAATTTAATAAGTGATTTAATACATTAAATCCATTAAATTAAATTACATGTGTAAAGACCATTCGAAATTAAATTAAGTTCCTATAATTAAATTACAATACTTAACACATGTCCGACTTCTAATTGAGATGGTCCCGAATTGGAAAATGTGGAGTCTTGGATTACTCGATTAGTTGTAAGAGTCATTAAGTCCATAATATAAGTCAATTAAGTCCATAATTAGGGATGGGCTAATTTGATGTAAGTGACCCAATAAGCAAAATGAATTAAAATTAGCCCAACCCAAATCCCAAAAGCCCAACCCTAACACAACTCCAACCCTAAGCCCAAAACAAACCCTAACCCTAAATTTCATCCTGCCGCCGCCGCCGCCACCTCCGGCGCCGCCATCGCCGGAGCTCCGCCGGCGCCACCGTCACAGCACCACCTCCGCCACTGGAAACCTCCATCCTCCCCTCATGCCCGATTTTGTATCTTCAGCCTTCACCACTCCATCTCCGGCTACCTCCCACCAACGCCGCCTCTCAACACCACCATTCCAGCCACCACACCACCACCACGACGGCCACCCCACGGCTTCCACCACCAAGATTGGCCACATCACCACCGATTCTCCTCTTCAATCCCAACAACACCACCAAATTAAACCCAAACAAAAAAAAAAAAAGAAAAAAAGAAACGACTAAGAAAACGAGAGAGAAGAGAGGGAAGGGAGAGGGCCGCCGGAGCCTACGGATCGCCGCCACCCGAGCCTCACGGTCACCACCATCGAGTCACAACCACCACAGTGGCCGCGGCCACCAACGCTTCCAACTTCCACCACCACCAGATCTATGGCCATTCAAGGCCGCTGCCGCCGCCGCCAAGGAGTCCTCACCACCACCATTAAAACACCAACGAAACAGAAAGCAAAGGAAAGGAGAAGAAGGAGAGTGAAGAAGGGAAGAGGAGGCCGCCGCCCGCTGGCACCGCCGAGCCCGCCGTCGTCGCCTCCGTGCGCCGCCTGCCTCACCGGAGAAGACGATGCCCAAGTTCGGAGCCACTGCCGCTACCTCCGCCGCGCGCCACCGCTTCCGGCCACTCCCTCATCGCCGGCGAGTAAGTTAGAGAAGGGACAAAAGAAAAAGACAAGAAAAAAAAAATAAAGGGGAGATAGAAAAGTAGAGTGCAGGCCGTGCTCTGCAATGTTGGAGTAGGAGACAAATAATTTCTAAAATGAGGGGAGGGAGGACACTGACTGTAGGGATAATAAATGCATACAGATGGAAAATAGGGAAAGAGTATATTGACCGAGGGAGTATGTCTGTGTATTAGAGCCAGCATTTACCTATTTAAATCCCCCTTCACCCTTGCATTCCACACGCCATTTTTCATCCTCTCATACTTGAAATGATTTCCTTACTCCATCTCCTTAGTTCTTCCTAGTAGAGTATTGGTAGTGCTATGGTAGCATTATTAGTAATATTCTTGGTAGATTAAGTTTGAGTGAGATTTTCGGTGCAAGCCAAGGAGTTTTAGAGATCAGTAAAGAATAGTTCAAGTAGCTAGTTCGTGAGAGTATTCCGGGTAAGATTTATTTAAGTTGGGAATTTTTAGTTATTATTCCTGTTGGAATACTATTATGGTATACTAAGTTGGTATTAAATTTTTGCTTGTCAAGTAGCTGTAGAAGGATATCTGCTCGTAGGCCTGTGCGTTTGTTGAGTTCCATTCTCCCCACGGTGACTGTAAGTAGATTTTTACTCTTTGGAGTAAGCCTTAATTCATTTAGCTTAAGCATAAATTTTAAATACCGTTTTCTTATTTTTAAATTTATGTTTATAGCTCCCTACTGTTTTTGGATTACTGGTATGCCATTTTACTGTGCTTTATACTGTTCGCAACTATTCTCAAATCCTACGGATTTTTGAGCTCATTGTTACGGGGGCTGGGTCTGGGTATGGGTCGACTGCCCAACTCCTACGTTGCTGTTGCACTTAATCGCCACACGGGGACTCTTGGGGCTATCCAGGCGATTCCATATCTGATTCCAGTGGTGGGTTTCGAGGAAATTTCTTACCTCCCCCACACCCTTGCGTGTATGTGAGATTTGGGCCCCGTTTGGGCACCTGCACATCACAGTGGCTGAGATACTACTTCTCGGTAACGCATATTGTTGTATTATCTGTTCCCGGGTTTAGATTAATATTGTCTTTATGTACAAATTATTCTCGTTTTTAGCATACCATTCCCATATCTGTTGTCTTTAAATTATTTTTGCTACCCTACCTCCTCCGGGAGTAAGCTTCTACTTACTCAGCGATTGTTTTCGCTGACTCTACACTTGTCACCATTTCCTTTCAGGTTCCAGATCTGCAAGGTTCGATAGAGCATATTTTGCACGGGCACGGTACGGGGTAATATTTATTAGAATGAATATTTTTTTAATATCCCCTTTGGGGTTAGAACTTATTCCTTGGCATAGATAAATTTTTATAAGGCAAAGACAAATTTTTATGAAGCCTTGGAAATTATGTATCGAGCATAAATAAATATTTGGGTTTTACCCCGTTTATGCAAACATGGTGCCCTACTGTTCAAACAATGCATTTTTGCGTTTAGCAGTGTTATTTTTTTTTTTGATTTACGAGATAGACAACCCCTTATTTTAATATTTTTGAAATGCGAGGTACAACCTCTTTTAAAATAAAAACTTCCGTGGATTTATTCCATTTCTGTCGCTGAGCTCATTTGAGGAATGCGTTCCTCCATTTTGGTTGTACAAATCAACCGTTTGGTTACGCTATACCAAACATTTTTATTAAGCTTACTTTATACTTGTTACGGTATTATAAGCTTTTGTGCAGAGTATATGCTAACTTGCCCGGGAAGTGGTTAGCATATGCATTAAACTCTGGTGTTCTGCACTAATTATTTTTTTGCCTTAGCGTATTTCGGGCGGTCCGGAATACGTGGCGGTAGCACCCCACCCATTGTTCCCGCACTTTTCTTCCGCTGCATCCTTAGGGAAAATGGGGGTGTTACAGCCATATGGTATGTCAGATGATTCAATATAGTCAAAACTCGAAACCTGAATTCCAGTAGTAGTCACCAATCGGGCATAGAAGATCATCGTGCGACATCAGTTTTGGCACCAGCCCCCAAGATAGAGTAGTTTCCGTCCTCTTTGTATTTACGTACTGAATTCTCATTTCCACCCTACACATTTCTTGTCCTCTTTATTTTCGGCAAAGGGCACCTCGGACTCCAAACGACCAATCTATTTGCAGCGCTCTTCTATGTGAATGCAAGGATGGATCGCAATCAGTAACCACGTACCACCAGCGGCGCTTACAACCATAGCAATCTGCAACCTGCACAAACAATCTAAGCAACAATAATGGTCAGTGATAAATTCCTTTTCCACCACATATTACAGTGCGTTGACCTCCCCAAGGTTAAAATCGAAGTGCTCAGTAGCACCAATCTTCAATCCGACCTTAAGTACTGCAAATACTCCAGACTAAGTTTTAGAGGTACAAGGCAGCAGCAACTTGTACTAAGACAACCTCATTGGAACATTGGACCAGGACCGGTTGATCAAACATTCAAAACCTCAAGGCCACAACAAAACAATGTGTGATTCAAAAACAGGTAAGGAACAGATCAGTACCACTCCTCTTTCTTTTCCCCACCTGATGCCCCAAGCTTAGCCCAGTGGTCGGCTAAGGCGTTTCGCTCTCTTAATACATGAAGAATTTTTACCTCACCTGAGCAATTCATTATAGTAAGGATTGGATCGAGCAACCCACGGAACCTCCAAGGGATACTTCCCGGATCATTTGTCCATTTGACAACATTAAGGGAGTCACATTCAAAGATAAGCCTTGGCAATGGAAAACCTTGATCTCGGATTAAAGCTTGACATACCCGGTTAATGGCTTTGATCTCAGCCTCACTGGAATCCGCAACACCAATATGCTCAGATAGTACAAAGATTACCTCGCCTTCTGCGTCTCTAATAACCCCTCCGATTCCAGCTTGTCCCGGGTTCCCAAAAGAGGAGCCATCCTTTTTGATCTTCCAAGATCCTTCACAAGGCCGGACCCATGATAGCCCTCTGCGTTCCGATCGATCTCTTTTCATTGACCTCCACTGCAAACCATCAATGAACTGGCCAGCCACTCCGAAGCAGTAGTTATCAATGTCCTTAGCAGCGGCCTTCCACCAATATTCTGTACGCCACTTTACTTCCTCACCAACCTCTGAAATCACAATGTTCTTCCCTTTGAATATTGCCTCATTTCGATTCTTCCAGATAGTCCATACAATAACAATCCCAGTGATTAGCCAAAGTTGCCTACGGCCATGAGCAACATAGCAGGAAAACAGAAGACTAATCTCTACAAGCACATGAAAAATTTATATCCTGCCATCAATGGGGAATGTGGTTGGCTCTGTTTCATCTGGATTTGCTCAAGTTATTGACAAAATTCTTGGTCATTCCCTCGAACTCCTGTCTGAAAAAAAAATTGCAAGTAGAAATACTCTGCCTATACCTTCATTCTCCTTCAAAATATAAATGCTGCATTTATTAAACATATACATGAAGACCAGAGAATTTTATCCAATGATGATGATAAGATATTGAACAAATGAGGCATGATTGGACAATGTAACTTTCCTAGCCGTTGCAGATGCTATGTTTGAATATATTGTAACTTTTCTGAGTATCTGAAGAGTAACTATTTCCGTGCTGCGAAACCTTTATTGAGGAAGTTTGTTGCGAAACCTTTGTTAAAGAAGTTTGACGATGTTTGGTTTTCTAATATTAAGAAGGGTCTTATCGGACTGACTAATAAATTTAATCGTCATTGATGTATCAAAATCTTCAAGTGATGTGCTATGATGGATTTGTTAATACGAATGTTTGAATCGAAGTTTAATGTTTTGCTCTATGATCCGGATGATTACATATTGTTTGATGAATTTTATTAACCGCTTTATAATTTATCTTTTTCAATGAAGCATGGTTTGATTCTCTAAATATTAGCCGCTTTAAAATGAATCTTATACTTGATTGTCGCGATGCCAATAAATATACAGGAATTGTAAGTGCATTACATTTATTCTTAGGTTTTTTTTTCTAAAAAAGTTATAATTTTTAAGAATTTAAATGGGGTTACAATTAAAGAAATCATATTGTGTAAACTAAATTTGAAAAAATGATACTTATTTCATTTTTCATATAAATAAAAGTAAACTTTATAATTGATATTATTGCATTAGTGGTCCTGTATATGGTATAGCTTTATATTGATTTTTTGATCCAGACTTACATATTCGTTGTGACTGATCTGTTCTAGATAATCTACTTTATAAAACCTATAGGCTATGAAACTGTATTTTTTTTTATGATCTTACTTGCTGATTTAAAATGTAATTGAAATTTATTTTCAAAAAAGTTTAATTGTATTTAAAAACATATTTATTCCATAATCTGTATTCGATGGAATTAACAATTGGCAGTTTTAAATAAGCTATATTTTA
Organism: Hygrophila difformis; assembly: GCA_030278955.1. Lineage (NCBI taxonomy): Eukaryota > Viridiplantae > Streptophyta > Magnoliopsida > Lamiales > Acanthaceae > Hygrophila > Hygrophila difformis. The sequence goes on from JAOANR010000004.1 coordinate 37,684,626, forward strand.
TTTTTAACATGCTGATAATGATAAGGGCAATTTTATTCATGTGGTTAGTGACATGAAATTGTCAAGCAATTCATTAATTTTAGAAATGTTATGGGAAAGGAATGTAGGACGTTATTAGAATGGTTTTTTTTCTTTTTTTTTTAAAAAAAAATTTGTTTTGTCATCTCTATTACTTTTACGCATGTATAAATTATTTTCTTCAGAGGAGCCAGAGCAAAAAAAACAAATAGGACCTTGACAATTAAACGTGAGTTTTACCGCGAAAACTTTCATTCCTTTAATCTTGATCAATTTCTTATTCATTGCTTCGATCATCAACTATTTTACCTTATAAATTTTCTTTCATTCAATCGTGAGGACAATTCATTCTTTTGTTGAATCTCTAAATAATTTTTTTTTAATATTTTAGAAACTTGTCTTCCCACGCCCCGCGCATCGCGCGGGCGGGTAATACTAGTAATAATATAAACCAAAATAGTCTAACACACACATTTTCCTGCCCAAACCATTTCCCCTCACAAAATTCATTTTTTCATACTCTCTCTCACACACTAACTTATTTACGGTTCTGCCACTGGACCGCGCTTCACGTCGATGGTAATTACAAAATTGCCATGGACCGTGCTCCAATAATATTTCTATACTAAACCCTAGATCTCATTTATCCCCTTCCTCATATAAATATGTGTATTATAACCCACCTCAAAATCATATCATTATCATCTTCATCTAACATTTCTCTCAATATTGTTCAACAAATACATCTCCCCACCATTTTATAGCTTTTATTATTCAATTTCATGTCTCTTTCTCCCTCTTTTGCTAATATATTTGTTTTCTTTTGTTGTTGTTTTGGTGACAATTATTGGAACAACGAGAATACAAACTCAAGTGACGAAGAACATTTTGAATGGATGAAGAGCTAAGGAATATTCATAATCATAAAAGAATAAATCAATTGTTGCGACATCTTCTTCTTTGACAAATACATCTCCCCACCATTTTATAGCTTTTATTATTCAATTTCATGCCTCTTTCTCCCTTTTTTGCTAATATTTTTATTTTCTTTTTTGTTGTTTTGGTGACAGTTATTGGAACAACGAGAGTACAAACTCAAATGACGAAGAGCATTTTGATTGGATGAAGAGCTAAGGAATATTCATAATCATAAAAGAATAAATCAATTGTTGCGACATCTTCTTATATGACAAATAATCGGCGACATTCCATTTTACTTCATTTTTTGGGGAAAGATTTGTTTGGTTGTTATTTTTGTGGAAAGATTTGTTCAACCGAGTGTAAATAATTGGATGAGTTTATTTGTTATAGCATTAGTTTCTCATAATCTTTTGTATTTTATTCAATAAGAGAGTTTTGAATTTGTCTATATCATTTTTATCCATGTTCTATTCTCAATTACTCCATTCAATGATTGATTAACATCAAATTAATTCTATTCTCAAGTTAAATACGACAATGTTGAATTATCATTGCTTTAAATTAAAATATTATATTTAAATTCTAACTAATTTTTTATTATATCAATTGGCTAACTATAGCAATTGGTTTATTATAATATTAACTTTGAAAAAAATATTGTGATGATTTAATATAGATACTACGTTTTAATGGATTTTACTTATATAAGTATATCCGTATTCTAGAATCATTTTATTTATTATATTGGCAACTAAATCTTTCCATTTAAATATATACATATATATATTGGAAACTAAATATTAAATAAAAAATGAAAAGTAAATATTAGAATATGTATTTTTTAAATAAACCATTCTAAATATGTGTTTTTTAATTTTAAAAATGTATGTTACTTTATTATATCCAAAAATCATAAATATCTAAATCATGTACACTAATAGAGAATGAAATGATTCCATAATTAAAGGGTGTAATTTGGGAATCATTATTACTAATTGGATAGTTAAAAATCATGTCAAAAATGATAACTTACTTTAATTCTGTATATTTATTATTTATCGTTTCGTAGACCTAACAATATTAGATAACTAATAATAAACTTTATTGAAAATCTGTTACCATTTAGGTGTTATTTCTATCAAATTAAATGAGGTTATAGATATAAATTATTGAATCTGATATATTTTAAAAAGATATGGTTAAATGAGATGTTATTTCTAGAAAAATTAAATATGTATTATTAGTTATATGCTAATAAAATCATGATGCAGAAATCATGATGGTAATAAAATATGTATGTAATATGTATTAATTATTTATTTATGCAAAAGAGATTTGCGGTGATGGGGAAAGCATATGCAGAATTTTTACAATGGTGATAATGGAGGAAAATAAAATATTTAGAATATTGAATATAATTTGTCTATGAAATGATTTTTAATTATATTGCAACTAAATCTTTCCTTATAAATATATCCGTATTTTGAAAACACAATATCAAATAAAAAAAAAATGAAAACTAAGTATTACCCCATAAATAAAGCAAAGATGATAGGGTAATTGATTTTCATTGATTAGATTTGATATATTGATTACATTGATTAAATTGATTTCCATTGGATAAACAAAAATAAAATGTTGAGAAAATGAAATGATTATGGAAAAAGCAAAAAATAATCGTAAAAGATAAGATGATCAATGGAAATAAATAAATTACCCCTTAAATAAAGAATAATTAATGTAATTTAGCCCTTCAACTATTACTATAATTTTTACAAATACGATATTTTATTTATTTGTGGTGAAAAATGAATCCATATTAAGAATTTATTTATGAATTGGAAAATTAATATGCCAAAAATATAGCGCGGATTAAATCTAATTTAACTAGAAAAATAAAATATGTATTATTAATTATATGGTAACAAAATCATGATGGAGAAATCATGATGGTAATAAAATATGTATGTAATATGTATTAATTATTTATTTGTGCAAATGAGATTTGTGGTGATGGGGAAAGCAGATGCAGAATTTTTACAATGGGGATGATGTATGAAATAAAATATTTAAGATATTGAATATAATTTGTCTATGAAATTATTTTTAATTATATTGCAACTAGATCTTTCCTTATAAATTTATCCATATTTTTATAACACAATATCAAATAAAAAAATGGAAACTAAGTATTACCCCATAAATAAAGCAAAGATGATGTTGTAACTGATTTCCATTGATTATATTGATTACATTGATTAAATTAATTTACATTGATTAAATTGATTTCCACTGGATAAACAAAAATAAAATGTTGACAATAGACAATGAAATGATTATGGAAAGAGCAAAGATAATCGTAAAAGATGAGATGATCAATGGAAATAAATAAATTACCTCTTAAACAAAGAATAATTAATGTAATTTAGCCCTTCAACTATTACTATAATTTTTTTTACAAATACGATATTTTATTTATTTGTGGTGAATAATGATTCCATATTAGGAATTTATTTATGGATGGAAAAATTAATATGCCAAAAATATAGTACGGATTAAATCTAATTTAACTAGAAAAATAAAATATGTATTATTAATTATATGGTAATAAAATCATGATGGAGAAATCATGATTTTAATAAAATATGTATGTAATATGTATTAATTATTTATTTGTACAAATGAGATATGTGGTGATGTGGAAAGCAGATGCAGAATTTTTACATTGGGGATGATGAAGGGAAATAAAATATTTAAGATATTAAATATAATTTGTCTATGAAATGATTTTTAGTTATATTGCAACTAAATCTTTCCTATAAATTTATCCATATTTTGAAAACATAATATCAAATAAAAAAAAATGGAAACTAAGTATTACCCCATAAATAAAGCAAAGATGATCGGATAATTGATTTGTATTGATTATATTGATTACATTGATTAAATTGATTTTCATTGGATAAACAAAAATGAAATATTGACTATAGACAATGAAATGATTATGGAAATATCAAAGAATAATCGTAAAAGATGAGATGATCAATAAAATAAATAAATTATCTCTTAAATAAAGAATAATTAATGTAATTTAGCCCTTCAACTATTACTATAATTTTTACAAATACGATATTTTATTGGTAACTAATCTTTCCATATAAATATATCCGTATTTTGGAAACTAAATATTAAATAAAAAATGAAAACTAAATATTAGAATATGTATTTTTTTAAAATAAACCATTCTAAACATGTGGTTTTAAATTTAAAAAATGTGTGTTACTTTATTAGATCCAAAAATCATATATACTCCTTTAAATCCTGTACACTAATAAAGAATGAAATGATCCCATAATTAAAAGGTGGAATTTGGGAAACATTATTACTAATTGGATAGTTAAAAATCATGTCAAAAATGATAATTTACTTTAATTCTGTATATTTACTATGTATCGTTTTCTAGATCTTATAATATTAGACAACTAATTATAAAATTTATTAAAAATCTGTTACCATTTATGTGTTATTTCTATCAAATTAGAAGAGGTTATAGATAAATTATTGAATCCCATATATTTTATGAAGATGGTTGACATTTATGTTAATCTTCGCAAATTTATTTTATTATGTATATATCAAATAATTTATTACCATATTGGCCACCTTAAAAAATTTGGAAAGAGATCCCGGCTATTCAATTAAGTGCACAATTTTTGGGATTAATTAATAATAGAAAAGGATGATAGAAAAATTAACATGCCAAAAATATAGCATGAATTAAATCTAATTTAGCAAGAAAAATAAAATATGCATTATTAATTATATGGTAATAAAATCATGATGGAGAAATCATGATGGTAATAAAATATGTATTAATTATTTATTTGTGCAAATAAGATTTGCGGTGATGGAGAAAACAGATGCAGAATTTTTACAATGGGGATGATGGAGGGAAATAAAATATTCAGGGTTTTTGATAATTAACAGGAATTAGATGTATACATTGGCTAATAACTAACAAGAATTCGAAACATCTGCCTTAAATGAATTCAGGTCATCCCATTGGACAAAAAAGAGCAAGGCTATTTTGCACAAAGTATTTTGATTTTGCAGAAACTTCCAAGATTATCTTGATATGGATATTGAATATAGTACCAATGGCATGGAGTTTCTCATACTTAAATGAATTTCTTAACTTTAATTTTGGCTTTGAATATAGCTTGCGGTTTAGGCTTTAATTTAGAAAATGGAATGCAAGTATGCGACACATACTTAATTTTCACTTGAAAATTAAGGCGTGTTGGTGATGATTTTTTGAATCAATTGTTTTGTTTCTTTAGTTTTATTTCCATGTTTACTGCAATTATGAACTGAATCTTAATCATATACAATTGCCATTTTGCAGAATGTTGTGACAAACAGAAGACTAATCTCTACAAGCACATGAAAAATTTATATCCTGCCATCAATGGGGAATGTGGTTGGCTCTGTTTCATCTAGATTTGCTCAAGTTATTAACAAAATTTTTGGTCATCCCCTCGAACTTCTGTCTGGAAAAAATTGCAAGTAGAAATACTCTGCCTATACTTTCATTCTCCTTCAAAATATAAATGCTGCATTCATTAAACATATACATAAAGACTAGAGAATTTTATCCAATGATGATGATAAGATATTGAAAAATGAGGCATGACTGGACAATGTAACTTTCTAGCCGTTCCAGATGCTATGTTTGAATGTATTTTAGCGCAAATGGACGTTTTTTCTGAGTATCTGAAGGGTAACTATTTCGATGCTGCGAAACCTTTATTGAGGATGTTTGTTGCGAACCTTTGTTGAGGAAGTTTGACGATGTTTGGTTTTATGATATTATGAAGGATCTTATCGGATTGACTAATAAATTTAATCGTCATTGATGTCTCAAAATCTTCAAGTGATGTGCTATGATGGATTTTGTTAATACGAATGTTTGAATCGAAGTTTAATGTTTTGCTCTATGATCCGGATGAATGCACATTGTTTGATAAATTTTATTAACCGCTTTATAATTTATCCTTTTCAATGAAGCATTGTTTGATTCTTTAAATATTAACCATTTTAAAATGAATCTTATACTTGATTGTCGCAATGCCAATAAATATACATGAATGGTAAGTGATTACATTTATTCTTAGGTTTTTTTTTTAAAAAAAAATTTATCATTTTTAAGAATTATAAACTTTATATTGATTTTTTGATCCAGACTTACATATTCATTATAACTGATCTGTTCTAGATAATCTAATTTATAAAACATATAGCTATGAAACTGTATTTTTTATGATCTTACTTGCTGATTTAAAATTTAATTGTATTTTATTTTCAAAAAACTTTAATTGTATTTAAAAACATATGTATTCCATTACAAAACATATTTTTTGAAACACATTTTTTTTCCTTTTTCTTTTAGAAAAAATTTGGTTTGTCATCTTTATTACTTTTACCTATGTATAAATTATTTTCTTTAGAGGAGCCGGAGCAAGAAAATAAATAGGAAAACTTTGATATTCCTTCAACCTTGACAATTAAACCTCAGTTTTACAGTCAAAACTTTCATTCCTTTAATCTTGATCAATTTGTTATTCATTACTTCAATCATCAACTATTTTACCTTATACATTTTCTTTCATTCAATCGTGAGGACAAGTTATTCTTTTGTTGAATCTTTAAATAATTTTTTTTGATATTTTAGAAACTTCTCTTCCCGCCATCGCGCGGGCGGGTAATACTAGTGTCAAATCTATATCTTCTAATTTTATAGTTGAGGGGTTGATTCCCTTCCGGCCCCGATTCATTCCATATATAATATATTTAGGTTCAAAAAAGAAAATGGAAACGCTATTAAAAAATAGGCGATTAGCAACGCTTTGAGTCTCTAAAACATGAGTATAAAAGGTAACAAAGCCAAAGTTCGGTGGTTATTAGTGACACTTTTAGCGACATTTATGAGAAGTCGTTATTAAAAAAATTATTGTTGTGAAATTTATGTCATGGATCAAAAGTATAGTAGGATGTTTTCCTAGTTGCTAATATATGGAACAAGGCAAATCTTTCCTTGTCATGTCATACATACCACATGTTATGCTTTCTTTCTTGATTGAGAGATTTAAATTCATCATGAGTTGAATTGCTTGAGAAGAATCTCTCGTGCTTTCTTGCACTATCGATCTGCCAAGAATGGAGAAAATTTTAAATTAAACAAACTTAAACACCCCAAAATTCCATATCGAAAGAAATGAAAGTATTCAATTATTACCATAAGTTCCCTAACTCGAGTGGAGTTGAACATGAACTTGGAACAACCGGCATTATTTATCAAATCCCTGCAAAACAAGTAACAAAGAAACTGTAAGTAAAATGGGCCCAACAATAATTTTTAAGCCCACCAATTTGATTTTATATTCAAATGTAGTCTGGGCCCAATTTTGTTTGCTTGACTAGTCCGGGCCCAATTGATTCATGAGGAACGAATAAAATTAGGGCAAGGGCACCACAATTATTGCCGCCATCTGACGAAACCCTAACTACCTCTTGGCGCTGCTCTCTTCCGCCTCCTGGTCTTTGTGAGGAACGAGAGAAAATGGAGAAGAATGCATTCTGTTTCATTGAGAAGAAGAAGTTTGTTACAACGAATTGGGTGAATATGCCAGGGATTTAAGCAACCTGGACAAACACAGCTTAATGGACCTAACATAATGGATCAACAAATACAAATAAGGCCCAATGCAAGAAAGGCCCAAAAACAACAACTCAAACAAAAACAAGGCATCATGCTCGAACTGCAGCAGCTTCTTTAAACACATTCTCCTTCTTCTTTGTGCATGCTTCATACTCAAGATCCCCCCGCAAGCTGGAGCATTCCACATCTTCAGCTTGGAACAAAAGAGTTGGAAGTGCCGAGGGGTTAAACCTTTTATGAAGATGTCTGCAAGTTGATGTGTAGTAGGGATCTAGAGAGGATCAATAAGGACCTGTTGGAAGTGATCTCTAACAAAGTGACAGCCCACATCCAAATGCTTGGTGCGTTCATGATGGATGGCATTTTTGACAAGCTGAATGGCAGACATGTTGTCACAATGAAGAGGATAAGGAGTAGGAAGGATCATGTGGAGTTCCTTGAAGAGAGACCCACCCAAATCAGCTCAGCAGCAGTGACACCAAGACTTCGATATTCAGCTTCGATGGAGCTTCTTGATACAGTGTCTTGCTTCTTGGTCTTCCAGGAGATGAGAGAATCTCCAAGAAAGATACAGAAGCCAGTGAGAGATCATCTTGTGGTAAGGCAATTCCCCCAATCAGCATCACAATATCCTTTTAACTCAAGAGATAAACCAAAGGGGTAATGAAGTCCAACATGAGGAGTATTTTTGATGTATTGCAGAACTTGAACCACTCCATTCCAATGATTAATAGTTGGTTCATGCATGTGTTGGCTGAGTTGCTGCACGCTAAAACAAATGTCAGGCCTTGAGAATCCCAAGTAAAGAAGTTTGCCTACCAATCTTCGAAATAGCTGAGGTTGCTCAAAAAGAGGTCCAGAGGTATCATATTGATGATGAGGAAGGCAAGGGATGTGGACTTTGGAGTTGACAGGAAGCTCTATTTCAGAGACAATATCTGAGGCATACTTATGTTGACTCACAGAGATCCCTGAAGCAGATTGAGTGATTTCAAGCCCCAGAAAGTAAGAAGCATCACCTAAATCCTTGATGGTGAACTCCCTGTGCAGGTTCCTCTTTATCTCAGTAATGGCCTCAGTGTCTTCGCCTGTGATGAGAATATCATCCACATATACAACTAGAATGATGATACCAGCACAGGTGAACTTGAAGAACACACAAGGATCTGAATAGGTGCACTTGAAGCCTGAGGCAATGAGAAAGGTCTTGAGAGCAGTGTACCACTGCCTGGGTGCTTGTTTCAAGCCATAAAGGGATTTCTTTAATTTACAAACTTGACCTGAGGAAGAGGCAAGGCCCTCTCGGCAGACCATGTGTAACACCCGATGAAAAACAAATTAAAATTGTTTTGAACTACGTCATGACTTGATCCCTTCACAGGGTACGTAGGCAGCTTGGAACTAATTTCTAAGTTCAGTCACGAAATAAATCACAAAATAAATCACGAAATAGATCACAAGGACGATATGAGGAGTTGGAACCAATTTAGACTAGGCTAATTAGGACACGGAAATGTTGCGAGCGATAAGCCGGACTTGTAACAAGCTTAAGGAAAAGATTCCGAACCGGAGACGACCCAAGGAATCGAGTTAACACGTAGAAAACCGATAGGGGAAAGCAAGGAAAGACCCGACGGAACACGCGGACCGCCGAACCGGCCGGTCCGGCCGGCCCGCGCTCTCCGCGCGCCGCCGCGCGGCCACCGCGCGGACGGAGGAGTCGCGACTCCAGGGCAGACCACGCGTGCTCCTCGCGGACAAAGGCCTATGTGCGCGTCACCAGCGCGCCAGAGGTGCAGGAGGTGTAAACTTTCCTTCCATGGTGATTTTCTTGCCAAAAATCCGTCCCCTATCAAGGGGAAACGGATCAAGGCAATGGGGGAAGGTTATAGAGGCTGTGTGGCCGCCCCTCCCCCATAATTTCCAGCAAACAAACCCTAGCCACCTCCCATATTCCTCTCCAAGTCGAAAACTCTCCGAACTCACTTTCCGGCGACGGCAAGGCGAAAGGAACCAAGCCCTGCCCTCTAGACACTTGGTAAGTTATTGTACAAAGTTTTAATTCGTCCATATATCTCAGAAACTCATATTCTGACCCTTTGTCCTTACTACGATTTCCCGTCGGAAAACGAACAAAAAGCGATCGGAGAAGTTGGCCATTCGTCGTGACCCTAGGACACCCGGAAACCCAATCCAGCGACCTATCCTCGTTCTAAGTAAGTTAAAACCTTACTCACAAATTTTCATGGTTGTTTGTTGTTTAAATCTCGAGATATAGGCTTGTAACAAAAATCGGTTTTCAAAAACCCTATTTTCGTCCAATTTCAAAGACTCGCTTAAAACTCGACCTTCGGGAATTCAAACCGAAAACTTTTCAACATAAAAGTTGTTCCTAACACCTTTATCTATCTTATGTCCAAATTTCAGCCGTTGACATTAAGTTTTGCTATCCCAAATCACGCCGTAAACTTTCTGTGTCGACCCGAACGTTTTAAAACTGTGACAGATTTCTATATTCAACTTGATGCGTGTTTTTCACCCCTTTTTCGAATGATTTAACTTTGCATTCCTAAACAAAAGTTGTAGATAATTGAGTCTAGATTATGCATGTAAAATTTCACGAATTTTGGTGTTCATTTGATATGTCAATCGGTCAAATTTTCAGAACTGTTTTAAACCCTATTCGGAACCCGCGAGTATGCAGTGAGTTGTGGTCGATTTTTGAGTACCAAGAATTCATTATTTCCAAATTCTTAAAACATGAAAGTTGTTCCTTAATGTGTTTTGTAGTTACTGTAAAAATTTCGTATCGATTGGTTTTGAAATGAATTTTTAATCGGCGTTGCACGAACCTGTGACGAAAACAGTTTTTAAGACAGAAATTATTCCTTGCAATGAACTCGAATTTCGACTCACTTCGGAACCTTATTGCCGAAAACTTAAAACATGAAAGTTGTTCGTGTGTGTGTTTTTGAATTACTGTAAAATTTCAGAATTTTTGGTGTAAAGACGAATTTTTAATTAAGAAAGGCGTAAACTGCCTCGAATAGAATTTTTCGAACTTGAGAAAACTCGAACTATGAAAACGCGATATCGATCATTTGATAACTTTGAAATACGAACTTTCGAAAAATCCCGTTCACTAGGCTGAGCCGATCGTCATGCTATCATTATCTTTGAGACTGCCTCGTTAGTGGTCTCCTTACTATCTGAGATTGCCTCGTTAGTGATCTCGCGCGCTGTATTTGTGGACTGCCTCGTTAGTGGTCCTACTATCTTTTTGGATCGCCTCGTTAGTGGTCCTACTATCTTTTGAGACTGCCTCGTTAGTGCTCTCCCATTGTTTGGACTGCCTCGTTAGTGGTCCTATGTTGAGATTGACTCGTTAGTGATCTCCCGGTATGGTGTCCTCTTCTTAGTCTACGGGATAAAATGTAAAAGACTTGTGTGAGTATTCCATTATGCTTAAATCGTATTTATCATGCTTTTAAATTATGTATTTAAAATTATGCATCTTAAATTATGCTTTAAATTACGCTTTTAAAATTTAGCCCTTTAATCATGTTTTCCGCTGCAAATAAATTATGTATTTTAAATTCACGTACGGTAAGTGAAATCTTTAGTTTAAACACATGTAACCCCTATTATTTGTTAGTTAGGGATTGACTTACTCAGTATATCTTTATACTGACAACCGTTGTCATTTCTTTTTACAGAGTATGTCGAGTTACGCATGCACGCGCATTTGGGGGGACATATTTGTGAACATTTTAATTACTGCATCATACTACTGTTTTACCGTGTCTGTTATACCCGAGGTTTTGGCCGTGTTGGCCGTTATTACTTTTCCACTGCATTTACCTTTTTCCTTGCATGATAATTTTTACTACCGTACTTGATTAAAGTATTATTGGATTCCGGATTCATTGTTGAATGTTTTAAAACTTTGCATACCCATAAGCCTTGCACCTCCTTAGCGAGCTCGGGAATCCGTGTCTTGCTAGGGTGATGCGGCGGTGACACCTCGGCCTGGGTTACCAAATCCGGGGTGTTACAAGTTGGTATCAAAGCCCGGAAAATTTTTAAAAGCTATTACTATTATTTTTAAACCATTATTTTTAAAACCCAAGTATTATTTTTAAATTATTTATTTTGACTACTAGTGTTGTTTTTAGCCGAAAGTTTATTTCTCTTTTTCATAAGCCCAAAATCTTGGCCAAAGAAAAGTTAAATTTTGGCCCACTATAGAGGCCCAACCTTTAGCAATTTATTTTAAACATACGAATAAACTAAATTTTTATGGGGAAGGGACTTGCACTTGCATGTTGCATATAGATCTAATTCCTGCACATCTTGACCATGTATAAAACACACTCTAACTTTAACCTACCGTGTCAACACTAGATGGCTGCTTCGAACGCAAACATGATCAACCTATTAATGAGGTTAATCGAAGCCTACCTGGGAACCCCTCAAAACGTGAAAAACTTCATGCTAAGAGTAGAACAAATGGAGGCCAACCTAGGTCACCTGGCTAACCTAGGGGGAGCGGGGCACCAAGACCTGACCCAACTCCAAACCCAAATCAACAAACTCCAGGCCCACGAGACTGAGCTTCGGACCCAACTGGACCACATAGAAACCGAAGCAGGGGTCCTTGGATATCAACTGCTTCACTGGAAGGATGACTTGCCTCCACACGCCCCCCCTTGGCCCCGGAGCTCCTCCCGCAGCTAGCCCCGTTGCTGACCCTGTCGCCAACCCGACAGCCGCACCGACTCCAGTGGCCACCATCGATCCTGTTCCTACCACTGGACCCGCTTGGCCAGCAAGCCCGGTGTTCCATGGGCCCCTTGGCACGGGCACCATCGAGGACGATCCCATGGAGGATCCGACTACTTACCCTTCCCAGGCTTAGGGGATTATCGACACGTTATTCCTATTGTTCTCTTTCCTATTTTCCCGAACTATTTTCAGGATCCTTGCTACTTGTCGCTTGTACCGAAACAAAAACTTCTACTGGGCAATAAAATCACAAACACTTATTTTATACACCATCTTTATATCTTATCAAAGCGCCGACAGACAAACAACGCATCTATTTCCGCTTAACAAATCGACAAGTATCTCAAACCCTAAAACCCTAAACGACTGAATGAATAAATGCAAATACTGACCAACTCCTGATAAGCACCATACAATTTAGCAAAACACTTTTTCCCACGCTTTATCGAATCTCCCTGAACTTTACACCTTCCTTGGTTGTAACAGGATGGCACCCCGAGGACGACCAAGGACCTTCCCTGCCACCCCCAACACCCACGGCACGCCGGGACAACCCAATGAGCAGGCACCTAACGCGGAGATGCCGAACCCGGCAGGGCCGATGCCCAACCCTGCGGAAGGGCGAATGAGGAATATGGAAGAATTACTAATCGCACTGGGTAATGCTTACGTTAACCAGGGTGGAGCTGCCGCGTCGCCACCACCGGAAGCGAGGATCAACTACTTGGCTGCGGTGAACCCCTACCGGCCTCCTTACTACGTCGGGGAGGAAGATCCCGCTAAGCTGGAAGAATGGTTGAGAACCTTCGACAAATTGCTAAAGGCGGTGAGATGCCCGGAGGGGGAGAAGGTCCACGTGGCCTCGTACTATCTGGGTGGCGAGGCCGACGACTGGTGGCAGGCTACCCAGGGGAAACTGGCAGAGGATGATGAACCTTACTCGTGGAACGAGTTCATGGAGTTACTCCGGGAGCGCTTCTACCCGATGAGTACTAAGGCAGCACTGTACGAGGAGTTCTCATCCCTGAAGCAAGGAGAGAAATCTGTTCAAGAACACTATGCACGGTTTAAGGAGTTGGTGAGATTTGCGCCCAGGATGGTACCTACTGACGGGGAGAAGGCGCAAAAGTTCGAGAGGTGATCACTGGAGTTAACTACCCGGACTTGCAATCTGTCTACGATCGGGCGGTAGCAGTAGCACGAGTGCAACAACTAAAGAGGAACGCTGCTGGGGAATCTAGCCGCGGGGCGCAAGGACCAGATAAGAGGAACAGGGATAACAGGACAAGCAACACTACTGGCGGGGACAACTTTCGGCGAGGCCCGAACGGAAATGCTCAGAACAACAATGGTCGAAATGTTAACCAAGGAGGACGAGTGCCGCCGTGCCCAAGGTGTGGCCGGCCGCACCTGGTAAGGAGATGTCCTCAGGTGGGCGAGTGTTTCCGGTGCGGCCGAATGGGCCATCGGAGGGAGGAATGTCGAACTCGACTCGAGAACATCACAAAGAGAGAAGATTTGGTCATTGGACCTAACGAGCCGTTCAACCAGGGAGGTAGAAACGACAACAATCAAGGATATCGGCCTCCTCCGAATCCGAACCAACGCCCTCCGAACCAGCAGCAAAACGCAAATCCAAATCAAAACCAGCCAGCCAATCAAGGGAGGCTGATGGGGAGGTTGAACGTGATCAACCAGGCTGACATACCCGCGCAGGGTGACGTGATGGCAGGTACTTTCCATGTCCTAAGTACTCCACTTAGAGTCTTATTTGATTCCGGAGCCAGTTGTTCGATTGTATCTTCGAGGGTCGTAACTGAACTAGATCTACCTAAGTGCGAGATAATTAGCTTAGGCATCCAACTGCCCTCTGGGGAAGTAATAGCATGCTCTAAACGCTACAATGGAATACCTATAGTAATAAAGAACGAAGAGTTTTTCGCAAACTTAGTAGAGTTCAACGTCAGAGACTTTGACGTCATACTAGGAATGGATTGGCTAACCCGGTATAAGGCCGTGATCGAGTGCCAAAAGCAAAAGATCACGCTGTCGAAAAGTAGGGGGAAAAGAGTCATCTTCTACTCTCAACCCCCTAAGAAATCTAACAAGATAGTCAACGTCCTAGAGTTATGTAGCCTAATGCGTAAGGGCCACGCGCTATACGCATGCTACGTTCATAACCTCGAGGCTGAAGGAGTAAAGATAGACAACATTCCGGTGGTGAGAGAGTACCCGGATGTGTTCCCAGAAGACGTTCCTGGCATGCCCCCTGAGAGGGATCTCGAGTTCACCATAGATCTCATCCCGGGAACGGAACCTGTCTCAAAGGCTCCTTACCGCATGGCACCGCCGGAGATGAAGGAGCTAAAGGAACAGCTCGAAGAATTGCTGGAAAAGGGATATATCAGACCGAGTACGTCTCCATGGGGAGCATCGGTCTTGTTCGTCAAGAAGAAGGATGGGAGTTTGCGACTGTGTATCGACTATAGAGGACTTAATCAAGTCACTATCAAGAACAAGTACCCGTTGCCCAGAATCGAGGATCTGTTCGACCAGCTGAAGGGAGCTACCGTGTTCTCCAAGTTCGACCTGCGTTCGGGATATCATCAACTGCGAATCGCTGAGAAGGACATCCCAAAGACAGCGTTCAGGACTCGCTATGGACACTACGAATTCACAGTACTGTCATTCGGACTAACGAACGCCCCGGCAATGTTCATGAACCTCATGAACAACGTGTTCCGAGGGCTATTAGATCAATGCGTAGTGGTATTCATAGACGACATCTTGGTCTACTCAAGGGATGAGGAAGAACATTCCGAGCACTTACATAAAGTGCTGAGGATCCTCCGAGAAAATCAGCTATATGGGAAGTTGTCCAAATGCGACTTCTGGCTGAGGGAAGTAACATTCCTTGGGCATATCGTATCCGCCAGCGGAGTGGCGGTAGACCCGGCAAAGATCTCGGCAGTAACCGAGTGGGTACCACCGAAGAGCCCAACGGAGATAAGAAGTTTTCTCGGACTGGCGGGCTACTACAGGCGATTTGTCCAAGACTTCTTCAAAATCGCCCGCCCATTGACCCAACTGCTAAAGAAGGGGGTGAAGTACGACTGGACTGGCGAGTGCGAAGCCGCATTCCAGGAGCTGAAGAAACGACTTACCACGGCGCCAGTGTTGGCGTTACCATCAGAGAATGGAGACTTCGAGGTGTATAGCGACGCCTCGAGAGAAGGACTGGGATGCGTACTAATGCAGGATCAAAGAGTCATAGCGTACGCATCACGACAGCTGAAACCACACGAGCAAAACTATCCGACGCACGACCTAGAACTGGCCGCGGTCGTGTTCGCCCTGAAAATTTGGAGACACTATCTCTATGGGCGGAAGTGTCGGATGTTCACCGACCATAAGAGCCTCAAGTACATATTCACGCAAAGAGAACTGAACTTGAGGCAGAGGAGATGGTTGGAACTGATCAAAGATTACGACCTGGAGGTCGCGTATCACGAGGGCAAGGCCAACGTCGTGGCCGACGCCTTGAGTCGGAAGACGCAACACGTCACGAACTCACTGGTGATACCGGCCGAATTGTACAGAGATTTGGCGAAATTAAGCCTGGAACTGGTGCATCCCGGTACGGTAACCGAGGTCGTCAGCGCGATGGTAGTAAGCCCTACCGTATTCGAAGAGATACGACTCGCCCAGTCGAGTGACGAAAAGTTGGAGGAAATAAGGAGAAGCATTGCCGAAGAAAAGGCAGTGGATTTCAAGATTCACGAGGACGGGAGCATCCGCTTTAGGGGAAGGTGGTGTATACCGCGGGAGTCCGCGGATCTGAAGAAGAAGGTGATGGAGGAAGGCCATAGCACCCCCTACTCGGTTCACCCCGGAGGGGATAAGCTATACAAGGACTTGAAGAAAAATTATTGGTGGCCGAACATGAAGAGAGAGGTGGCCGAGTTCGTGGCAAGGTGTCTTACCTGCCAGAAGATCAAGGCAGTACGGCAAAAGCCCTTAGGATTAATGCAGCCATTGGAGATCCCAAGCTGGAAGTGGGACAGTATCTCCATGGATTTCGTTTCAGGGTTACCACGTTCGCCAAAGGGGATGAATAAGATCTGGGTGATCGTGGATAGGTTAACGAAGGCCGCCATCTTCATCCCGATGAAGGACACTTGGACAATGGACCAACTAGCACGAGCATATGTAGACAATGTGGTACGCCGGCACGGGGTGCCACATGACATCATCTCGGATAGGGATAGCAGATTTGTCTCCCAGTTTTGGACCAAGCTGCAAGAAGCTCTGGGGACGCAGATAAAAATGAGTACGGCGTTCCACCCTATGACGGATGGGCAGACGGAGCGAACAATACAAACGCTGGAGGACATGTTGAGGGCCTGTGTGTTGGAATTCAAGGGAAGTTGGGAGCACCATTTACCCTTGATCGAGTTCTCCTACAACAACAGTTACCATGCGAGCATCGGCATGGCGCCCTTCGAGGCACTGTATGGACGAAGATGCCGGAGCCCACTGAGTTGGGGAGAGAACGATCGAATAATGACAGTAGGACCACAACTGGTGGAGGACATGGCTCAGCAAGTTAAGATCATCCAGGGGAAGATGAGAGCCGCTCAGGACCGGCAAAAGAGTTATGCGGACGTGAGACGGCACGACTTGGAATTCCAAGTCGGTGACAAGGTCATGCTGAAAGTCTCACCGATGAAGGGCGTAATGCGCTTTGGCAAGCGAGGGAAACTGAGCCCACGTTACATAGGGCCATATGAGATCCTTGAGAGAGTGGGAAATCTAGCGTACCGGCTAGCACTGCCGCCTCAACTAGCACGCGTCCATAACGTGTTTCACGTCTCCCAACTGAAGAAGTATGTGCCCGACACGTCGCATGTACTCCAACCGGACGTAATCGAATTGGATGATGACTTGACCTATGAAGAAACCCCGGTGCAAATACTCGACTACAAGGAAAGGGTGACAAGGAATAAATCTGTAAAGATGGTCAAGGTCCTGTGGTCCAACCACGAGACAGAAACGGAGACCTGGGAATTAGAAGCCGACATGAGGCAACGTTACCCTACCCTCTTCCAAGATGACCCGACCACAGTTATGGGGACATAACTGTATTCTTAAGGGGGGGAGGATGTAACACCCGAGGAAAAACAAATTCAAATTGTTTTGAACTACGTCATGACTTGATCCCTTCACAGGGTACATAGGCAGCTTGGAACTAATTTCTAAGTTCAGTCACGAAATAAATCACAAAATAAATCACGAAATAGATCACAAGGACGATAGGAGGAGTTGGAACCAATTTAGACTAGGCTAATTAGGACACGGAAATGTTGCGAGCGATAAGCCGGACTCGTAACAAGCTTAAGGAAAAGATTCCAAACCGGAGACGACCCAAGGAATCGAGCTAACACGTAGAAAACCGATAGGGGAAAGCAAGGAAAGACCCGACGGAACACGCGGACCGCCGAACCGGCCGGTCCGGCCGGCCCGCGCTCTCCGCGCGCCGCCGCGCGGCCACCGCGCGGACGGAGGAGACGCGACTCCAGGGCAGACCACGCGTGCTCCGCGCGGACAAAGGCCTATGCGCGCGTCACCAGCGCGCCAGAGGTGCAGGAGGTGTAAACTTTCCTTCCATGGTGATTTTCTTGCCAAAAATCCGTCCCCTATCAAGGGGAAACGGATCAAGGCAATGGGGGAAGGTTATAGAGGCTGTGTGGCCGCCCCTCCCCCATAATTTCCAGCAAACAAACCCTAGCCACCTCCCATATTCCTCTCCAAGTCGAAACCTCTCCGAACTCACTTTCCGGCAAGTATTCCAGCGACGGCAAGGCGAAAGGAACCAAGCCCTGCCCTCTAGACTCTTGGTAAGTTATTGTACAAAGTTTTAATTCGTCCATATATCTCAGAAACTCATATTCTAACCCTTTGTCCTTACTACGATTTCCCGTCGGAAAACGAACAAAAAGCGATCGGAGAAGTTGGCCGTTCGTCGTGACCCTAGGACACCCGGAAACCCAATCCATCGACCTATCCTCGTTCTAAGTAAGTTAAAACCTTACTCACAAATTTTCGTGGTTGTTTGTTGTTTAAATCTCGAGATATAGGCTTGTAACAAAAATCGGTTTTCAAAAACCCTATTTTCGTCCAATATCAAAGACTCGCCTAAAACTCGACCTTCGGGAATTCAAACTGAAAACTTTTCAACATAAAAGTTGTTCCTAACACCTTTATCTATCTTGTGTCCAAATTTCAGCCGTTGACATTAAGTTTTGCTATCCCAAATCACGCCGTAAACGTTCTGTGTCGACCCGAACGTTTTAAAACTGTGACAGATTTCTATATTCAACTTGATGCGTGTTTTTCACCCCTTTTTCGAATGATTTAACTTTGCATTCCTAAACAAAAGTTGTAGATAATTGAGTCTAGATTATGCATGTAAAATTTCACGGATTTTGGTGTTCATTTGATATGTCAATCGGTCAAATTTTCAGAACTGTTTTAAACCCTATTCGGAACCCGCGAGTATGCAGTGAGTTGTGGTCGATTTTTGAGTACCAAGAATTCATTATTTCCAAATTCTTAAAACATGAAAGTTGTTCCTTAACGTGTTTTGTAGTTACTGTAAAAATTTCGTACCGATTGGTTTTGAAATGAATTTTTAATCGGCGTTGCACGAACCTGTGACGAAAACAGTTTTTAAGACAGAAATTATTCCTTGCAATGAACTCGAATTTCGACTCACTTCGGAACCTTATTTCCGAAAACTTAAAACATGAAAGTTGTTCGTGTGTGTGTTTTTGAATTACTGTAAAAATTTCAGAATTTTTGGTGTAAAGACGAATTTTTAATTAAGAAAGGCGTAAACTGCCTCGAATAGGATTTTTCGAACTTGAGAAAACTCGAACTATGAAAACGCGATATCGATCATTTGATAACTTTGAAATACGAACTTTCGAAAAATCCCGTTCACTAGGCTGAGCCGATCGTCATGCTATCATTATCTTTGAGACTGCCTCGTTAGTGGTCTCCTTACTATCTGAGATTGCCTCGTTAGTGATCTCGCGCGCTGTATTTGTGGACTGCCTCGTTAGTGGTCCTACTATCTTTTTGGATCGCCTCGTTAGTGGTCCCACTATCTTTTGAGACTGCCTCGTTAGTGGTCTCCCATTGTTTGGACTGCCTCGTTAGTGGTCCTATGTTGAGATTGCCTCGTTAGTGATCTCCCAGTATGGTGTCCTCTTCTTAGTCTACGGGATAAAATGTAAAAGACTTGTGTGAGTATTCTATGCTTAAATCGTATTTATCATGCTTTTAAATTATGTATTTAAAATTATGCATCTGAAATTATGCTTTAAATTACGCTTTTAAAATTTAGCCCTTTAATCATGTTTTCCGCTGCAAATAAATTATGTATTTTAAATTCACGTACGGTAAGTGAAATCTTTAGTTTAAACACATGTAACCCCTATTATTTGTTAGTTAGGCATTGACTTACTCAGTATATCTTTATACTGACAACCGTTGTCATTTCTTTTTACAGAGTATGTCGAGTGACGCATGCACGCGCATTTGGGGGGACATATTTGTGAACATTTTAATTACTGCATCATACTACTGTTTTACCGGGTCTGTTAAACCCGAGGTTTTGGCCGTGTTGGCCGTGATTACTTTTCCGCTGCATTTACCTTTTTCCTTGCATGATGATTTTTACTACCGTACTTGATTAAAGTATTATTGGATTCCGGATTCATTGTTGAATGTTTTAAAACTTTGCATACCCATAAGCCTTGCACCTCCTTAGCGAGCTCGGGAATCCGTGTCTTGCTAGGGTGATGCGGCGGTGACACCTCGGCCTGGGTTACCAAATCCGGGGTGTTACACAATGTAGATTTCTTCATCCAGCTGACCATGTAAGAAGGCATTATTGATGTCCATTTGTGAAAGATTCCATCGATGAGAGGCAGCAAGTGCAATAACCAGTCGAACACTGATGGTTTTGGCAACAGGAGCAAAGACCTCAAAGAAGTCTTTCCCAAATTTCTGGTGGAATCCTTTTGCTACAAGCCTAGCTTTATGCTTGTTGACTGAGCCATCAGGATTACATTTGACTCGAAAGACCCATTTACAGCCTATGGGTTTCTTGCCAGCTGGTAGAGGCACAACATCCCAAGTACCATTCTTTTCTAATGCAGTGATCTCATCCTTAATGGCCTTATCCCAGTGAGGGATTCCATAAGCTTGATCATAGGATGAAGGGACATGATCTGTGTTCTCAATGGAAGTGCAAATGTAATCCTTGTACTTGGCTGGCCTCCTAACATTCCTCTTAGGCCTGGTATAAGGCTCAGGTGCATCAGTAATCTCTCTAATGCTGGAAAGAGAATCAGATGAAATAGGATTATCCATAGGAGATGGAGAATCAGGATTTGAGTTGTGAGAAGGCAACTCAATAGAGTGTGTAGATTCATGTCTCTCAGTAGGAGAGACAGAAGAAGAGTCATTGGGAGTGTGTCTCACTGATCTAGGAGAGATCAGAGGAGAGTGTTGTATGACATGATGAGCAGTGGGATCACCATGAGAATTGGCACTATGGTGAGTAGCAGTGGGCTGCTCACAGAATGTATAAGGAGAAAAGGTGGGTAGGTCAAGTATAAGTTCAGATGGAAAAGATTGAGTATTAAGGACAGAAGCAGGTGTGTTAGAATCAAAAGGAAAAACAGTATCATGAAATACCACATCCCTTGAGACAACTACCTTCTTGCTGTCAAGGATTAAGACTTTATACCCTTTCTTGCCTGAGGCCATTCCAAGATAGACACCCTTTAGACCCCTAGCATCAAGTTTTCCTGAAGGATTGGGAATTTTGACATAACATAGGCAACCAAAGCAGTGGAGGGAGGAAATGTCAGGCTTTTGATTAAGGAGAACCTCATGAGGAGATTTCCATTCAAGAACTGAGGTAGGTAATCTGTTAATGAGGTGAGCAGCTGTGAGCATAGCATCACCCCAGTAAGTTTTT
This sequence comes from Hygrophila difformis, assembly GCA_030278955.1. Classification (NCBI taxonomy): domain Eukaryota; kingdom Viridiplantae; phylum Streptophyta; class Magnoliopsida; order Lamiales; family Acanthaceae; genus Hygrophila; species Hygrophila difformis. Next base: position 37,706,120 of record JAOANR010000004.1, read on the forward strand.
GGAACAGAGGAAGTAAGGAGAAGATTTCGAGCAACTTGGATTAGGTGTCTGTGTTTCCTCTCCACTCTACCATTTTGCTGTGGTGTATATATGCATGAGGTTTGGTGAACAATTCCAAGTGAGGAGAAAAGGTTGAAGCATGTTTTATTACAGAATTCACTACCATTGTCTGTCCTAATGATCTTGACAGCTTTATTGAACAGAGTTTTAACATATGTGAAGTAAGATGAGAGCAGTTCAGAGGTAGCAGATTTGTGATGCAAAAGATATAACCATGTTGCCCTAGAACAATCATCAACAATGGTCAAAATGTACTTATAATTTGATCTATCCCCAACAGAAAAGGGTCCCCAGAGATCACAATGTATTAAGTCAAAACATGAGGATGCATGAGAATCACTGGAAGCAAATGACAATCTATGCAATTTTGAAGTTGAACAGATATCACAAGGCATTTTATCTTTATTTTCACTTTCAAATCCCAGTTTTGACATAACCATAGGGGAGGGATGACCAAGAATGTTATGCCAAAGCTCAAAACTATTTGACTTGGCTACAGTAGCAAGAGTAGGAAAACAATAAGGTGTAATGTGTTTATCATGGCAGAAAGAGTAAAGGTTATGCAGCAGATTACCCTTGAGCAGGATCTTCTTAGATCTCATGTCCTGCAAAAGGCATGAGGGGTAGGATCAAAAATAGCCAAACACTTAAGATCTCTAGTGAGTTGACTGATAGAGAGGAGATTGAGAATTAATCCAGGAACAAACAACACATTGGGAATAATTAGATCTCTTAACAATCTAACTGAACCAATGTGTGTGGGGGTTTTCACAGTGCCATCTGGCAGAAATATGGATTTCTTTAAACTGAAAGGCTGAGGTTCAATCAAGTAAGTTAGGTCAGCACAGAGATGACTACTGGCACCTGAGTCTAATAGCCAAGATCCTTTAAGAAAGTTTGAGTCAGAAGTACTACCTGCTAGCTCAAATATGTCTCTGTCAAAGACTCCTCCAGCAAAGTCCATTGGTGTAGCAAGGTTGACAGAGTGATTCTTTGCTAGTGCATCCAGTTTAGCATCAATCTTGGAGAGAATCCTCACTTCCAAGTCCTCATCACTAGCACTTTTAGATGTTCCAGTGACCACAACACCAGCTACTGACTTGTTCTTTCTCTTCTCTGCCAAGACTTTGTACCAATCTGGTACCACTCCAGAAACCATAAAGCAATTGGCCTTACTATGACCACTCTTTTTGCAATGATCACAGTAGGCATTCTTGTTGGCCAGCTGGTAGCACTTTTCTCTTGTATGTCCTGTTTTCTTGCAGTAGGAACAAATAACACCATTACCACGCCCAGTACTTTTATCTCCAGTCCCCTTATCAGCAGCAGCAAGGGCAAAAGTTGATGAGTTAGAATTATCTCCTATAATTCCACTACTTCCTTTTTGTTCAATGCCACAAAGCATTCCATGAGCTCGGCTAACATGAGGAAGTGGATCCATTAACAAAATTTGATTGCTAACATGCTCAAAATCAGCATTTACTCCCATCAAAAATTGTACCAATAGCTCATATTCTTCAGAGTCCTTAAGCGCCTTAAGAGTTTCTGAACTACAGGTTTTTGGGAAAGGTTTCAAGGCTTTTAGAGCATGCCATTGAGATTTGAGATCATTATAATAGCTAGTTAAAGATCTGTTCCCTTGAGTGAGGTTAACAAGTTTCCTTTGCAGCATAATGACCTGAGGTCCATTAGTCTGACAATAGCAATTTTCGAGCTCAGTCCACAGATTATGGGATGTTTCAGCATAGAGATATTGACAAGTGATATCAGGAGTTAAGGAATTTTGTAACCAATTCAAGACCATACAATCTACTTGGATCCATTCATCACGCAGTGGATCATCAATCGGAGGACATGGAAAGGTACCTTCAATGAATTTAATCTTGGCTTTGATTCGAAGACTGTTTTGAACAGCGATACGCCACGAACTCCAGTTGGAACCATCAAACAGTATTGGAGCCAGCTTCAAATGAGGTTGATCGGCGACGGACAGGTTCAGCTCCGCAGGGCGCGGAGGAGCAGGTGGCGGAGTTGTTCCTGTTGTTTCTGCCGTTTCTGTAGACATTGAGATAGAGGTAGGTGAGCTGAATCGGTTTGATTCAGCTCAGATTGAAGTGCGGAAGACGAAGTTTAGGAGCGCAACCGCTTTGATACCATGTGAGGAACGAGAGAAAATGGAGAAGAATGCATTCTGTTTCATTGAGAAGAAGAAGTTTGTTACTACGAATTGGGTGAATATGCCAGGGATTTAAGCAACCTGGACAAACACAGCTTAATGGACCTAACATAATGGATCAACAAATACAAATAAGGCCCAATGCAAGAAAGGCCCAAAAACAACAACTCAAACAAAAACAAGGCATCATGCTCGAACTGCAGCAGCTTCTTTAAACACATTCTCCTTCTTCTTTGTGCATGCTTCATACTCAAGAGTCTTGCGACGTCTCTGAAGTTAGCGATCACAATTCGCTTTTTCCTTTCCCCTTCTCTTCCGCCAACTTGGAGATCACTAGGGCCACCGTTAACCTCTACCGCTTGCCGCCACTGATTTCTGGAGCTGATTGCTGGCACTGCCGCCCTGGAGGATGATCGCCGTCTTATGACGCACGGCACGGTGCTCCGGTGGGGCGGCCAGACTCAGGGCCTGGGGAAGGTACACTCTCCACCCTTGTCTAATTATTTTGATACGTTCGACTGATTTTTTGAATTTGAGCTTTGACTTTATTGCAATATGTTTGCGATGTTGCTTTTTTTTCCTTCTCTTTTTTGGAAAATGAAATATGTTACAGTAGGAGTATGATTTTGTAATATTTGATGAGATTTTTATTGTGATTTTAATGTTCCGCTACTGTTATTCAATATAATGTTTTTTCAATTTTCTTGTTTGAATTTTAGAATATAATAATAGAATTTGATTTGTTGGACTCAATATGAAACAAATAAGTGAAATCCAGTTTTGCTAAATGTGTAAAAACAAAGATGTTAGCACCATCTGTTCAAGTCTATGAAAAAACGGTGATTTATTGGACATGTACACATGAGAATGGGACTTGGTTCGGTTATGGATTGATATTCTTATAAATCTAAGTGTTTTTGTTGAAAAAGAAAGAAGAATTGTTGGATAATACTTGCCTGAAATCTAAAATTTATGTCTTTTAATTTTTGAAAAAGAAATTGGGTTATAGCAGTTTTAGATAGGGAAAAATGAAAACTTTGAATATTTTTTTTACATGAACTAATTAAAAATAATTCAAATACAAAAAGAACAATGCATTGCAATCAAATATTCAAGTTACCAAAAGCTGTAGTTCAAGCTTATTCAAAAATCATACGAAATTTCAAATGTAACGAGAATGGTTGTAGATATTTTCGCCAAAAAATACTTCATTTATTGTGAACATAAATATTGTCAAAATGCACTTTAGGTATCCTACCTATGAAGGTTTTTTATTAAGTTTCTTTTCTTGATATACTTAATGTTTGTAATAAAATGAGCAAATGATGAATATGCTTTGGATGAGTTGCAGACGCCACCTGTTCATAACTATTCCTTGTTTTCAAGAAAAAGGAGAGGATATAATGTAAATGATATATTATTACGGGGAATGCGAGGAATCGGCAAACAAGGTAACTTGGAATTTTTTATTTATTTTATTTTAATTATATTATTTTATTTTAATGTGATATTCTTTTTAGAAACTCTTCACTTTGTTTTTGTGATTTTGATTGAATTTAAATTGAAGGCATGTTTTATAAGGCTAGACCATTCACATTAATAAAAATACTTGTAATATTTTAACACTTGTAATTAAAAAATTACAGACCGCAAACGAAATTTAAATTGCAAGACTCTTCCCTAATGAAAGTTTTGCAGAAATGAAAATATTACATTGCCCAAAATTCCGATGTTGCTCTACTATTCCATACCTCTCAGAAAGGCAATTAATTTTTTTTTTTGTTTACTTTTGTTTAGTTCCTTTTTTTTTTTTGTTTTTTTGGTCATTTGTGATGTTTAAGTGGTGGCAGAATATATGCATGGAAATAGTAATGCTTGTTTGTTGTTTTGAAGGAGTTGCAGCAAGAACAAAAAAGGAAGCTCAAATAAATGCTGGAAGGAGATGAACGGTTTATAGCAAGTGGAGTAGCTGTGTATGGGAAATAGAAGTCGTGTAAGTCCTGCTTTGTGTATGCCACCACTGTTGTGTACTTTGTCTGAGCCTGTGTTCCCAGGGAAAAGGAGTAATAACGGACGTAACACAGGACTTCTTTGTTTTCAACCTCTGCAGCAATGTCTCCCAAAACTTCCAGGTTCTGCAGGAAAGGAAAGCAGGGGCTTACAGTTACTTAAAGCTAGGTGCAAAACAAACCAAGAAGAAAGGCAGTGTACATGTTTTGAAGGTAATATATGAAGCAAATAGAAACATGGAGTACATTTTCAGAAGCTGTTTGGAGGTGCTCAGCTTTATGATCAATAATTGTTTCTGCAAAAGATCCTGATACATTCACAACCATTGACGCATTTGCATAAGCAAGGATGAGATTGAGACGTGTCCTATTAAAAATTAAGGAAGAGGGATGTTATGACCAGCAGGAAAGTGGATGAATTGAAAGGGGAAAAACAACCATATAGGTAACCTTGGCTCGATGCCTGCTTTTTCTCGGCAGTGAGGATACCGGACAACCCAAGTAATGTCAACATCCAATGCTTTGTGGAAATGGCTGCATGCAACGTACCAAAACTGTTGGGTGTAGTTTGGTAATTGAACTGTACCACGGACTCAAGCAGCATGCTACATAAGAAAGAGTAGATAATATTTGAGTTTGCATTAAATAACATGAATAACATCCGGAGGACAAAATAGTGCTAATACCACAAAGGGGGCACATAAAGTTACATGAGAAAGGGCAGGAGTTTTTTTTAATCAAACAAACAGTGGGGAATAATTATGTTTGAGTTTTTTTATGCAATGGGAATCAATGGGATTACTTTGCAATTGTACTGATAGGTTGAACCTTGCATGAAAGGGTGGGTGAAATTTACCTTCGGGAGAGTATCCAGAGCAAGTGAGACTGACAACACAAATTCATTTGTGGGGAGGGGGGGGGGGGGGGGGAGGGAGGGAGCAGGGACTTTTCATCCTTGTACTTGCATGTGTCAATGAGTTTCTTCCCATAGGAAGAGTGTTTAGTGTACGTAGTTACGATGATATTGTGGTGGGGGGTTTAGTTTAGGTTAGTGCAGTTTGTACTAGTCGTTCATAACAGTGCCTTCAACAGTTGGGGGATTCACGATGATGCAAGAATGAAACCGAGTTGTCAAGGAAAGCGTTGTGAACGAAGAATGCAAGTAATCGATACGTGTAAGGGAGCAATTAGGGGGAAAATTTTATGTCAATTATAAACAAAGGCGGAAAGCAGACTTACTGTTAAAGTGGATACTTTCATGTTCATGAAGATTACGTTTGGAGCAGACATAACCTGGGCAGCAAGGGCGTCACCGTATTTCAGATTGAACTCATTCGGCAAAGAGATAATGTAGGAAGAGGTCCTTCAAAGGGCAAAAGGTGAGGGAAAATTAAATTAACAAAATAATCATATACACGTAGCAAAAGTAACAAAAATTTGTGAAAAGCACATGTCTGTGACAGCCACAAAATCCCGAGTGGTTTGATTCCCATTATGGATGCGCAGGGCAGAGCCTCTACAATGACTACATTCACGTATGGCACACAAAAGAAAAGAAAAGATAGCCTGTGTGAACCGCATCTGTGGCGGGATAGTTTCTTCACACGGTTCAACAATTATTTTGTTCCGTATTATCCATGAGTAGCCATATGGCCCGACCTGATATCTACGGTTTGTTGGCTGTGACTATAGTAAGAATACTAAAAGAATTATTTATTTTATTTAAATATTAATAAATAATCTAAGTTTTGCATTAGTATGGATGATATTGTGTATTTACTGTTTTTATTTCTACTACCACAACCATGAAAACGACATCAATTTTGAACTTTTATGTTCAGTTGTCGGGTTCCGGCCACTCTTTCCTTTCCTTGATTTGCTTGGATTCAGTCAAGTAAGTATGTTCTTTTTGCTTGATTATTACTCCTCCGTCCCGTTAATTATGTCCCAAAACTTTTAGCCATATTATTTTATGTGGAGATAGTTAGTATTTAATGTAGGGGTAGATTAGTGTTTAAAGTGAGAGTAAATTAGGAGTTTATGTAATGTGATTAAATGGATTTAAATTTTTAATTGATTTATTTATTATGTACTTCATGTGATAGTTGTGTGTTTGAAATTTTAATATATTTATTATTGATGTGATGGGAGAGAGTTTGGCAATTAAAGTGTATAATTATTTACAATTATAATGGAATGGACTAAAAAGCAAAATGAAAGAGAATTAGTGGGACGGGGGAGTAATTATTAAAATAATACTAGACGAAATCGCCATCTAAGATAGGTTAAATAATATTTTATGAGTTAGTGATCGACATTTGATTTGATTTGACTTAGGGTCTAGGGCTGAAAAAAATAGAAATAAATATTTTTTGGACCATCACAATCTACCATATATTTGGGCAACGATAACATTACTTTCCAGAATTGAACCATTAGAAGAAAAGTGGGTTGAAAATCTAGGCCAATTGGTCGGATTTAAAGAGAAAATGGGCCACGTGGTTCGAACTCTCCCAATGGCCCACACGCTGGCTAAGATTCATTTGCTTACATGCGTAGATAGGAGTCTTTAAATTGCATCGCAAGAAAGCGACTTTCCCTAGAACTCCCTCATTTCTCCTCTATAACCCTAATCGCGGTCCTCCGTTCTCCGTCTTCTCCATCTCCTTTTTGTGTTCATTGTGTGAAATCACGTGAATGGGCAGCTCTGACTCAGAAACACAAGGCGAGAATTGGTATGGGCTGACACCGAGACAATTAGGGGTGGGCGTCGGGTTGGGTTTGGTGGGTTCGGGTTAGTCGGGTTCGGGTTAATCGGGTTCGGGTAGAAAAATAGATTACCCGCCCATTACCCTACATTGGTGGGTACCCGACATGTTGGGTACCCGATCGGGTCGGGTACCCAAAGTGTCGGGTACCCACTCTTTTTTTAAAGAAAAACCTTTTTTTTAAAAAAAACAAACTATTAAAGAAACTTTGATAAATTCAATAATCACCATCATGATTTACAAATTAATAAGAATGAGAACATACTCATTCATTAACGAATAAAAGACAAGAATTGACTAATAATATTTCAAAAAAAAATAGGGATTGAGGTTTTACCCTTTTGGTTTGCATAAAATTATGTAATTAGAAACACTAAAAAATAAATACTCTCTAAATTGTGGGAAACTTTTTTCAAAAAAAAAAAGATAGACATTTTTTAATAAATAAAATAAAATATTTTTTTAAAAAAAATCGGGTAATTCGGGTACCCGAGGGGGAATTCGGGTTCATTTGTAAAACCCGATACCCGACCCGATCTACTAACTTCGGGTTCGGGTACCCGACTTCGGGTTTTTTCGGGTTCGGGTACCCAACCCGATCCCACTATTTTTCGGGTTCGGGTCGGGTACCCGATTAACCCGCCCCATTTGCCCACCCCTAGAGACAATGTTTGCATGGGTTTGGATAAACTCATAAACAATATACCAACAAAATTGGTGTGCAACCAGTGCAAGAAAATAAGAAACTTCCATAAACTCATAATCACCAAAAGGAAAAGCATATAAGATCCGTATGGTTGCCGCTTGCTTGTCCTCAAATATGTGCAAGCTAGAGAATACGATCTGCCTTCAAATCATCACTCCATTGTTTCCTTGTCCTTGCGAGATTCTCTGCCAGATCTTCGTGAACGCAGGCACCGTCGCCCCCTCTCCAGATGTGGCTTGCCTCCGCCGCAGACCTTCCATCTCCGGCGCCCTTCCTCAACAACTTCTAAATCCCGCCGGCTAGCACTTTCGAGCCTTTATAAGAATGCGCCGCCTGCCATTTGGTCACTGTTGGTTCCTACCGCTATCGAAGGGGATTCAAGGGTGGTGTAATACATTATACTCCTCTGTTTTTAAATACCTTTTTCATTTCTGTACTGCACTTAATTCAATTCACATTTTGAATTATTAATATCTCACATTATACATAAGTAAAAATTATAAAAATTTGATATTTTAAAACTACGCGATTTGACGAATCCAACGAAATCTCACTTGTCTATATTTTGGAGATGTTTGGGAGTCAGCGGATCTGCTAGCAGATAGCGGATTCGGAGAGAGAAATGTGAGAGGATATGCTCTTCCAATATGCTATATGCTAACAAATATGTTTGCTCCCAAACATACTCTTTATCCTATATAACTATGCTAAAAACTTGAATCAAAGTTACTCAATTAATACTATGTTAGAAAAAAACGGAGGGAGTACTAGAATTTTTACTTGTATCGAATTTGAGTTATTAATCGTTAAAAATATGCATTGACTTACGTGCAAATGAGAAGTGTAACCTTTAAAAAAAACGGAGGAAGTATATAATACTTTTATAAGGCTTGTCAGGCTTGCCCGTTGTCTGACCACGAAGGTTGTGGCCCATAAATAACTGGGTAGCCCAAATGTAATTTTTTTTTCCCATTCTCCTTCGGCATTTTCACATAGTAGGCTACGGCCCACTTATGACGTAACAAAAGTCCAACAGGGAATGGGTGGATCCGTGTTTGATTATAACGAAAATCACGCAAGTTTTGATACATGTCATTTTGTAAGTTGGTACTATATTAAACCAATTTCTAGTTTCTGTTAATAGTCCCAACTTACAAAATGAAATATATCAAAAATTGGTCTTCCTCACCTCACCTTTATTAAGAAATAAAATATACTAGATTTTTAAGATAGAAAATAAATATATATATATAATATCGAGCGTGTTAACGAGCTTTCGAGCCGAGTATTAATTAGCTCGCCTTGAGCTCATTAATATTCCGAGTCGATCTCGAATTCGAGTCGAGCCTTGGTCGACTTTGATCGAGTCGAGCCCAAATATTTTACGAGCCTATCAGTCTCATGTACACCCCTAAGTATATTATTAATCAAGTATGCACCCCTAGTAGTGTCATCTCGAATAAACACTAGGTATTTTAATAGTGAACCTTATAATAAAATTTAGTGACAAAATGAAATTACTAATTATATTCAAAATTCAAGCGAATTTTACTTTTTCTCCAGTGTTGACTACTGAGTATTCTCAAAACTCTTTGAGCTCCAAAACAAATCTCTAGCCACTGTATAAGACAAAACGAAATTACTAATTATATTCAAAACTCTTTGACCTTCAGAAGTATATGTAGCCACTGTATTAGATTTTTTTTAAGCCGAATTCAGAGAAATTGTGGTAGCCACGCCACACAAATTATAAATGGGAGGGATAAGGGGACTAGGTGAGAAAAGGAACCCCAAACATAAGGTTGGAATGCAGAGATTTGGCCACTTTGGCAAGGCCTCATCCCAATGTATATGAATATTGAAAAAAGTTACTAGTCTTTGTTAATATTTTAAAAAATATATAATATTGTAGTATTCTTCCCTCCAATCTAGTAGTTTCCATTCTTGACACTACTTGAAAAATTGTGATTTGTTATTTAGAATTGTGGCAGCTAATGAATTTCAGTCGCTAAAACTGTGGTAGCTAATGAATTTCGCTCGCTAACATTTTTAGTGACCAACTTTTAGCAAAAATTTTAGGTCGCTGAAACAGAAAATTTTTGTAGTGTGATATCTAATGTTCTTCCAAATTAAATTTAAAATAGGTTAGAATGGGGTACATAAAGAGTGCAACATTCAGCACTCGTTGCATATGCCATTTTGGGTCAAAATGTACTAGTTTGACTATGGTGTTATACCATATTTCCATATTATAAATAGCCAATAAATTAATATGGTAAGAAAATTCAAACCTTCCAACAAAGGGTTATAAAAATCGAGATCTTAACTAATATCGTTTTTGTCTTTCCAAGATCGGGATCGTAGGATTAAATTTAGATCCAAAATCTTACCAAACAAATTAACAAATGAAATTATAACATATAATATTATTAGGTAAATATAGCAATAAAGCACTATAAACAATCGAAAATAAAATTTAATACCAGTTTTATGAAAAATATGAGTTATAGGAGTATATTTCAAATTTTGGTAGGATCATAAGATTCTACTATGAATATTGGGATTTTACAATCAAGATTGGGATCAAGATCGAGATCTTACTAAATTTAAGATTTTACAAAGATCTGGATCATTTTTAAGAAATATGATCATAAAATCGTAAGATATTGTTAGTCCCTTTTAAGTCGAGATTAGAAACCAAGTTGAATCTGTTTGATCAACCACACACTTAAGTAGTATATTAGTAGGTTAGTAAAAATAGTAATAGGTAAGTGCGTGAAAGTAAAATGAATAAACAAAAGTTGTTGACCCAGTTCGGCCCAAGGCCTACGTCTGGGGGATACCAATCCAGGAGAGTTCCACTATGTGTTCGAACACCACGTTAAAACACGAACAATAGTGAACAAGAAATCTTTTACTCCAACATCCAAGCAGATGGTCGATGGTACCAGACACTCCTTTTCTGGTGAGAACGCGCCCGTTTCTTCTTCGACCCTTTGAAGACTCCTTCTCCAAGTTTCCCTCGAATGAGCCTGTAAAAGATCATCCCTTTGATGTAGCACGACAGGGTAGTATCTCTTTGATGACACGAGCTTTGAGTGTTGCTCTTGATTGAGTGTGTCAACTTCAATCAAGAATACAATGAGGAAACGATTCACACAGTACCCTCAAAGAATAAATCCTCTCTACAATAATTGATCACTCGGATAGAATGAGAGGATTGCTCACAGATTCTCACGAATGCTTTTGCTTGATAGATAAGACGGGTTTTTGCTTGATGATGTCTGTGTCGCCCGTTCTTTCACCCTATGCCTTTAAGTAGAGGGGAGAATCCTTTCTAGTATGGAAAGAAGATTATGCTTCCAATGATCTCTCTCCTTCCGTAGTAATTAGCACACTCCAAATGGAATGACAATCATTCCTTAGCCGCCCTGCTCCACACCAAGGGAAGGAGCCGTTGGGAGAATCCTTCCAAAGTAGTTGATCCACTTACCAAGCTAGGGAGTTCGGATAAGAAGGGGCAGGGAGACTAACTAGTGTTCATCATCGGTGTAGAACACATTATAACAAAAATAAGGCACTAACAATCTCCCCCTTTTTGACATAATGTGAGCCAGAAAGATCAAAGATCCACCGATGCATGAGCACACATGAAAAACAATAGAAACACCCCCAACCACCATTACATCAGAAAAACTCCCAAACAACCTATCTAATGCTCCGTACATGTTACTCAAAAAAGTCTGAGGAGCATGTACATTAAACCAACAAAAAGATGTCCATCAAGATATCGTCCAGCAAAGTCATATAAAAACCAGTCCAACACAAAATAACGAGACAAAAGTTCAAACAAATAGTTCCACCACAAGACAGAACAAAGCAAATAAAAAACCTTACCAAAAGTAGTAACTCCCCCTTACTGTTGAGACCCAGAGGCATCTTTGATCAAGGTCTTCTCCCCCTCTGGATCACATTGTGTCGAATGGGGCGAGTCACTCTTGAGAAGAATCATCTTCTTCTATGGAGGCGTAGAATTCGGTTGCTGCTTCTGTCATCTCATCCTCAGGGTCACTGTTCCAGACATCAGGGAGCAGTAGGGTCATCTGAACAAGAGGTCTTTCTTCTTCATCAAGTTCCTTACGCTTCCTTCTAATGGCATCATGGTGTTCTGCTAGCATATCCCTTAGTTGATCAAGGGCCGACTGAGGAATAGGTGGACCATCCGGGCCTGGAATGTCTTGGACTTTGTCTTGCAACTTGGCCGTGAACTTGAACACCTTGGTGATGTCCATAAGCTCCTTGGGATGACCTCCAATGCCCACAGATTCCAGATACCCATAAATCAAAGCAGGGAAGGGTATAAGCGTAGAGCTGTCTTCTTTCAAATTCTCTGCTATAGCAACCATATGATCTATAACCAGCTTCCCATAATTGACAAACATTAATTGACACATATCTTTAGGGACAACCAAATGATTGGCAGTAGGCATAACATTTGCGGATATAAACTTGTATAGAAAAAAGAATTTTTGAGTCAAATTGCCTGACCTCAACCCTCTGCCTTTGATGCTTTTCTCTTTGTCCTTAGTCAACGTCTTGGCAATCTGGACATTGTTAAACTTGGTGCCCTGCTTGAATACAGTGTCAAAGTCACATTGTGGAACACCAAGGAATTCACAGATGTCTTTATCCTTGAAGGGGACAAGTTGCTTCTTGAAATACACACGTCTAAACCAACTGCTACCTGGAACAACCACTGATTTTATAAGGTTAGCATAGAAAAGCTTTACAATGGATTGCTTACTCTCTTGTAATTCGGATGCCCATCGAAGAAGGTGCCTTTTCTCAAGATAACTGGTCCAACCAATCTCGTCACATTTTTCTCCTCTAAAGGCAACCTCAGGTTTAAGTTTCCTCTCGCACAAGACAGTCTCAAAGAATGTCAGGGAGCTCCTCGAGTAGAATTTGGAACTATAGGCAAGATTGGTATCCACAATTTCAGGGATGTCACCCTGATCATCAGCTTGCTCAGCATCATCCATAGGGGCTTTCTGCTTCTTCTGAGGCTGAGAACTTGAGGGAGTATGATCGGCTTTCCTCTTAGACTTGCTGGCAGGGGTCTTTTTGGGCGCGAGCTCACGAATAGGAACATCTTCGGGAAAGGGTGTTTCCTCCCCCCAACCTCTGCTTTAGGCTCTCCAGCGTTACCTTGATCATCTTCTTCACTCCTTAGTTCATCTTCAGTAAGGCCTTCACGCCCGAGAAACTCTTCAGCTGAGATTGATGCCCTTACAGCATCCTTCGATTCTTCACTCGACTCTTCTTCATCAAGGTTGATTTCCACATTTTGGTCTGATTCATCCGACAATTCAGTGGACTCAGAAGCATGATCAGAGCCAGTGTCAGAACCATCACCAGAACTCCCACATCCAGCGTTTTTAATTGCAACTTTTGACCATGAGCCGGCACAGGGGCAGTCTCTCCAGAAAGTCTAGAGGGGGTTTGAATGCCAGAACCAGGAGTGGTGGTCTGGGGACCGGACTGGGTGACACTTGAGTGCTTTGGCATGGGAATAGAACTCACTGCATCAACATTGTCAGAAACCAAAAATTTTTTAGAAGCCATTTTACCTTTCCCTTTTGGAGGACTCTGGTTAAGAGCTGCGGCATCCGCCAGAGTAGAAAGAGGCACTTGAACGGTTGATATAGGGGATTGAGATGGAGGCGACGTGTTGAGAGCAGTTTCCCCTTGAGAATGTGAGGTTACAACCGCCGATTGAGGAATCTCCAGTTGCGATGAGATTAGGGCATCACCCGTAGCGGTTTCCTCGGTTGTCGCCCCATCTCTACTCGAATGTCAAGCGGATCAGAAATAGGCACTACCGGAGGCGCAATGGTGGTTGGAACCTCATTTGGGGGTGGAATTTCCGCCTGATTATGACCACGGCCGCGTCTGGCACTTCCGCGACTCCGTCCACCTCCTCGATTGCCACCGCGACTGCCGCCTCTAGTGCGAGGACTTCCTCTCGGTTGCGATGGTGCGGCTTCAGTGTTGGAACTCTTGTTCCTCGTTGTTACCATGCTTCCTACACAGAGCAGAGATCAACTTGGAAGAGAATGATTCTTGACGAAGGAAGTACGCACACGAGTTGGGAGAGAGAAAGAAGAGAATATAAAAACTTAGGAGAAGAAGCTTCCCTTTATATGATATAGGCTGCGAAAGGTAGTTTCCTTTTTGCATAGAGATATGCGAAATCATTATTGCCTCCCACCTAGGTAGCCGATTACAGAGTGGAGGAGTAACTTCCCTTTTTCGGATAAAGATCGAGAGTCATTGGTCCAAGTATGAAGATTTTGTTCCCTGCAAGAAAAGACAAATTAAATGTAGATTTTGGATTCCCCTATAATAAGGCTAAGAAAATAATAAATATAATTAAGGAAAAACTTAGCCATTTAATGTGACGGATGGGGACTCCCGAGGTCCTTTAGGAGTTAGACTATGGTGCATAGTCCAAGTTCCCTCCTTAGTTTTTCAAACCGATCTCCATCAAGGGCTTTGGTGAAGATATCCGTATTCTGTTCTTATCTTCCAACATACTCTAGGGACACTATTTCATCTTCCACTAGTTCTCGGATGAAATGGTGTCTAACATCAATATGCTTGGTTCGACTGTGTTGCACTGGATTTCTTGAAATGCTTATCACGCTCATGTTGTCACAGAGAACCACCAGCTTGTCTTGATCAAAGCCATAATCACTAATCATCTGCTTCATCCATAAGAGTTGTGCGCAACAGCTCCCAGCTGCAATATATTCTCCCTCCACCGTGGAAAGGGAGATCGAGTTCTGTTTTTTGCTATACCAACTTACCAAGTTGGTCCCAACATAAAAACATCCACATGTGGTACTTTTTCTGTCATCTATATTCCCGGCCCAATCTGCATCAGTGTACCCTACCAACTGAATATTGGATTCCGTTGAGTACCATATGCCCAAATCCGGTGTTCCAGCAATGTATCGGATCACCCTTTTTGCTGCATTAAGGTGAGACTCCTTAGGGTCTGCTTGGTATCTGGCACAGACTCCTACAGCGTAACTGATGTCGGGTCTGCTTGCAGAGAGGTAGAGAAGGCTTCCAATAATCCCTCTATACATCTTTTGATCGACACTCTTTCCTGCTGGATCTTTGTGGAGTTTGTCTGTTGTTCCAATCGGTGTTCGAACAGGCTTGCTGGACTCCAGCCCGAACTTCTTGACAATACTTTTGGCATACTTCGAATGGTTTAGAAAAGTTCCTTTTTTTTTTCTGAGTTACCTGCATACCAAGAAAAAATGTCAATTCACCTATCATGCTCATCTCAAATTCCTTACCCATGGTTTCGATGAATTTGTCTTTGAGCACATGTGAGGTTGATCCGAACACGATATCATCAACATAGACTTGGGCTACGATGATTCCTTTGGAGTCTTCTTTGATGAACATAGTTTTGTCTGTGCTTCCTCTTCTATATCCATTTTCCAATAGATATTTCGAGAGTCTTTCATACCACACCCTGGGTGCTTGTTTGAGACCATACAGACCTTTGTTCAACTTGAAGACATGGTCAGGAAAGTCTGCATCTTCGAAACCCTTTAGGTTGCTCCACGTACACTTCTTCTTTCAACCAACCATTTAAGAATGCGCTTTTCACATCCATTTGATAGAGCTTGAAACCCATTGAGCAAGCTATTGCAAGGAGAAGTCTGACAGCTTCGAGCCTTGCCACTGGAGCAAAAGTCTCACTGTAGTCTACTCCCTCCACTTGGGTGTATCCTTGGGCTACGAGCCTGGCTTTGTTCCTTCTCACATTCCTGTTCTCGTCACTTTTGTTCTTGAAAACCCATTTAGTGCCAATGACGTTGGTGTGATCTGGACGCTCAACCAAGGTCCATACATCATTTCTTTTGAATTGCAGAAGCTCTTCTTGTATGGCATTGATCCAGTTATCATATTGTAGAGCTTCTTCAACTCTTGAAAGCTCGATTCTTGAGGTGAAACAATGCAACCCTGCAAATTTTCTATAGTCGATTTTCTTCTTAACCCGAGTTCTTCGATCTTCAAGCACGTCACCAATAACATCCCCCGGATTGTGTTTACGGTGCACTCTGACCTGTGGTACTTCAGTTCCTGAAGAGGTCGATGTTCCAACCGGTGTTTGAACACTCCGTTGGGTCTCCTTGTTGTCAGGTACCGTAGTTTCCAGCTTGTTTTTTTCGATGAAGGAAGTGATTGATCAGAGTTGAGAGGGACCCTCTCTGCATCTTCTTCCTGGGAATTGACTGGTATTCCTTTGTTAGGTACATCATCCACAATAACATTTGTTGATTCGATTACCTTTCTTGTTCTGGAGTTGTACACTCGGAAGGCTTTACTAGTAGTTGAGTATCCAACAAAGATACTTTCGCCACTTTTCTCTTTGAACTTCCCGGTGTGCTCCCTGTCATTTACCACAAAACACTTGCAACCAAAAATGTGGAAATATGTTATTGAGGTCTTTTTACCCTTCCATAATTCGTATGGAGTCATGAGTGTCTTGGGTCTGATGTACACTCGGTTTATCATGTAACAGGCCGTGTTGATGGCTTCTGCCCAGAGAAATTCAGGAACTTTCTTGGAGTTCATCATGACACGAACCATTTCTTGCAAGGTGCGGTTCTTCCTCTCTATCACTCCATTCTGCTGAGGTGTCTTTGGTGCGGAGAACTCGTGTTTGATCCCTAGGCTAGATCAGTAATCATCGAATGCTTGATTTTCGAATTCCTTCCCATGATCACTGCGAATTCTCTTCACTTTGCAGTCTTTCTCGTTCATAATTTGATTGCATAGTTTCATAAAGACTTTGAAAGCTTCGCTCTTTTCCCTGAGAAAATCAACCAACGTATATCTGGAAAAATCATCTACACAGACGAATATATATACCGTTTACCTCCCAGACTCGAAATCTCCGTTGGTCTAATGAGGTCCATGTGTAAGAGTTCCAGGCACTGTGTTGTAGCATTGTGTTCCGTTACAGGAAGGGACACACGGGTTTGTTTGTTCTTGGCACAGTCTTCACAGAAGTCCGTGGTGTGTTTCTTCAGGTCTGGAAGCCCTCGGACAGCTCCTGTCCTGCTCAATTTGATGAGATCCCTGAAGTTCAGATGACCTAGCTTCTCATGTCAAAGCAGATTTCGGGAACTTCCTGCATCCTTCACAAAATTACAGGTTTGAACAAGTAAGTAGCAGTCATTCCGAGACCTTAGTCTCATCACGATGCACACATTGTTAGTATTAAGCACTTCACAATATCTTTTATTAAAGGATACAGTCAAATCCTCATCGCAAAGTTGACTTATGCTTATGAGATTAGCATAAAGTCCTTCCACATAGTAGACATTGTTGAGCTTGGGCAGTCCATTTCCGTGAAGAGTTCCCTGCCCGGAGAGGCGACCTTTCTTACCATTACCGAAAACAACCGATCCACCATCGATTTCATTGAAAGGTTTAAGAACGTCTTTGTCTCCTGTCATATGCCTCGAGCAACCACTATCGAAGTACCAAGTTGCACTCTTATCCTTTTGTCTAGAGGATAAAAAGGCAACATTACACCTAGCTGAGTATTTAGCAACTCACTCGCGCCTTATGCAAATCCTCTTCTTGAGCTCTTTATTAGGCCAGGTTACAGGTCTTCCTTCAAGGAGATCCTTGATAATCTTTCGACAGTGGTCAGTCTTGTGGCCTCGAAATCGGCAGTAATCGCAAATGAGAGGTCCTTTGAACATATTCCTCCTTTTGCCAGGACCCTTGGAACCCTTATGGAGGTTCCCAGTGTTCCGACTTTGTATCCTGTCATTGAGTTGGCCTCCTGCTATAAATTTGGTCTTCCCTTTGGAGGTGGAGGCAGGGCTGAATTTGTTGTATCCAAGTCCTTGCCTGTTTCCATGAGATTTTCCAGCTGCTAAGGCATCGTCGAGTTTGGCCTTGCCTTTATTCATGTCCGATAGAATCTTTTCGGACTTGTTAAGTTTCTCCCTGAGATCAGTGATCTCCAGTCTCCACAATCAGAAGATCATGTTTGGAAGAAATCTTCTCCTTTTCATCCTTCTCTAGGAGTATTCCAGCTTCGAGTTCCGTCACTTGATTGGACACCACTTCAGCATTTGACAGCAAGTCTTTGTTTTTGCTTAAGAGCCTCTCAATCTCGTTTCTTAGATCTTGATTGGCTTTTTTGCAGATCCTCTACCTCAGTCATAGAAGCTTCTAGTTTTTCAAACACTTCATTGTAGAGGTCTGTGAGACGCTCTATTTTATCTGCATGTTTACTGCTAGGAGACGCACAATCATGATCAGAGAAATAATTATTTACTGAGTTAGAAGTGATACCTTGTTGTGACTCAGTGTCTGAACATGAGTCTGAATCCCATGTTCCTGGTGCCATGAGGGCAATCCCATGCTCAGATTCTCCTTCACTACCTTCAGGTTCTTCGTCGTGATCACTGAAGGTAATGTGGTAGGTCTTCTTCTCCTTCTTCTTTAGATTTCCACAGTCTGCCCTAATGTGACCAAGACCTCTACATTCATAGCATTCTGGTCCTTTGGGCTTTTCCTCAGTCAGTTGATCCTTGCCAGAAGGTTTGGATATGATTTTGGAGTCTTTTCTGAAGTTGGATCCTTCGCCCATTCTGCTGGGGTACCCTTGCTTTCCCTTCTTGTTATTGAGAAGTCTGGCAAGTCTCTTGGTGAGGAGGGAAATCTCATCATCGTCACTGTTATCACTATCAATCTCAACTTCCTTGTCACTCGCCAATTTGGACTTAGCCTTGAAGGCTATGCTTTTGCTTCTGACATCCTTGCAATGATCCATTTCCCATGATTGCAGTAATCCCATTAGTTCGTCCACTTGCATAGTGGAATAGTTCTTGTATAGCTCCAAGGCAGCAATCTTGGGGTTGAACCTGTCAAGGATTGTCCCTACAATCTTTCGCACCAATTCTTGTTGGGAATAGATCTTCCCTAGTTGGTGTGCCTGATTAGTCAAGTCACGAAGTCTTCCAACATAGCTAACAATACTCTCATTCTCATCCATGGTTAGCTTATGAAACTGAGATTCAATGGAAATAAGTTTAGAAGATCTAACGGAAGCCATACCTTCATGGGAGTTTACCAGTACTATCCATGCATCATAAGCCGTGTCACACGAGGAAATAAGCTTGTATTGTTCTTCAGTAACCCCGTTGAAGATAGCATTAAGGGCTTTTGAGTTCATGGTGGATAGAGTCTTTTCTTCAGCAGTCCATTTGTCCTTAGGTTTCGGTGTCTTGACACCTTCATCGTCCTCGACAGTAGGACGCTCGAACTTGGACTCCACGGCATCCCATACTCCTTCATCGATGGCCATCAGAAAAGCCCTCATCCTGGTTTTCCAATAGGAAAAGTTCGTTCCATCTAGTAAAGGTGGCCTGGAAATGTTTCCTCCTTCATGACTCATCTCGACAATTGGATCTCACCCTAGGGTGTGTGCGCTCTGATACCACTTGTTAGTCCCTTTTAAGTCGAGATTAGAAACCAAGTTGAATCTGTTTGATCAACCACACACTTAAGTAGTATATTAGTAGGTTAGTAAAAATAGTAATAGATAAGTGCGTGAAAGTAAAATGAACAAACAGAAGTTGTTGACACAGTTCGGCCCAAGGCCTACGTCTGGGGGATACCAATCCAGGAGAGTTCCACTATGTGTTCGAACACCACGTTAAAACACGAACAATAGTGAACAAGAAATCTTTTACTCCAACATCCAAGCAGATGGTCGATGGTACCAGACACTCCTTTTCTGGTGAGAACGCGCCCGTTTCTTCTTCGACCCCTTGAAGACTCCTTCTTCAAGTTTCCCTCGAATGAGCCTGTAAAAGATCCTCCCTTTGATGTAGCACGACAGGGTAGTATCTCTTTGATGACACGAGCTTTGAGTGTTGCTCTTGATTGAGTGTGTCGACTTCAATCAAGAATACAATGAGGAAATGATTCACACAGTACACTCAAAGAATAAATCCTCTCTACAATAATTGATCACTCGGATAGAATGAGAGGATTGCTCACAGATTCTCACGAATGCTTTTGCTTGATAGATAAGACGGGTTTTTGCTTGATGATGTCTGTGTCGCCCGTTCTTTCACCCTACTCCTTTAAGTAGAGGGGAGAATCCTTTCTACTATGGAAAGAAGATTATGCTTCCAAGGATCTCTCTCCTTCCATAGTAATTAGCACACTCCAAATGGAATGACAATCATTCCTTAGCAGCCCTGCTCCACACCAAGGGAAGGAGCCGTTGGGAGAATCCTTCCAAAGTAGTTGATCCACTTACCAAGCTAGGGAGTTCGGATAAGAAGGGGTGGGGAGACTAACTAGTGTTCATCATTGGTGTGGAACACATTATAACAAAAACAAGGCACTAACATATATTAAGATCAAAATCGAGATCTTAATAACTATGTTTCAAGTTTCAACATTAAATCCTTACAATCTAGAATTAATTATCTCATTCTATAATTGTGCAATTATTCCTTAATATTGGTGGAATAAAATAAGCTGCTCTCTTGGTATAGAGTAAGCTGCTCTTTTTACTTGTCTTCTTAAGCCGTGTCACAAAAAAAAAATAGAAACACTATTAAAAAAAGGCGATTAGCAACATTTTGAGTTACTAATCAGGAGTATAAAAGAGTCGCAAAACCAATCTTTTGCTGTTATTAGTGACATTTTTAGCGACATTTCTGAGATATCACTATTTTTTTTAAAAAAAATTGTTGTGAAATTTAAGTCATCAAAAAAATATAGTAAGACCAACAACAGTAGATTTGAGTGGATTGGGGCTCTAGTCACTTAAGCAATGTCTCGGGTTCGAGCCTTGTGTATGCAAAAAAATTGCTTTGGGAGATGCGCCATTAATTGCCCATACAGATCATCGAGGGATTAGTCTTGAGTCCAATGTGACCCGGAAATATCCAGTAATTCACCTTAAAAAAATGGTACAAGGAAAATCTGTAATTGTCATGTCATACATACACATGTTTATGCTGCTAATGCAAGTGCCAAATTAAAGGCCGATCATATTCCTGTTTGATCAAATACTTCTCACCATTTGGGCCACCCTAACCAATGTATGCTTTCTTGATTAATATATCTAACTTCATCAAGACTTGGAACAACACTCCATTATTGATCACAACCCTGCAAAACAAGGAACAACAAAGACACTGTAAAAAAAAAGAGGCCCAACAATAATTTTTTGGCCCACCGTGGTGATGTTAGATTCAAATGTAGTCACCGCCCAATTGGCCCAATTGATTCCTAAGGGAGGAAGAAATATTAGTACCGCGCCACAATTCATCACAACCCTACCTACTATCTTTTGGCGCTGCTCTCCAACATGGTGGTTGCTAAAGAGAGACAGAGAGCGGCGAATTCCGACGCCTGGTCTTGCGACGTCTTTGACGTTGTCGAACGCAATTCGCTTTTTCCTCTCCCCTTCTCTTCCGCCATATTTGCCATCTCGGCGACCACTAGTGCCACCATTAACCTCTACCGCTTGCCGCCACTGATTTTTGGCGCTGGTTGCCGGCACTGCCGCCGTGGGGGATCATCGCCGTCTTATGTCGCACGGCCACTCCGTTCACTACAAGAAAATTTCAGTTTAACGACCGAATTTTTCGGTCGCTAAACCTCAAAATTCGGTCTCTAACCCTGTTAGCGACCGAATTCGCGACCGCATTTTTTCGGTCGGTAAAAGCTCCGTCGATAAATTTTTTACGATGAAATTTTTTTCGATCGGACTTTTGCGACTGCGACCGAATTTTCGGTCGTTAATCTCCTGCGACCGAAAATTTTAATTTTTTATTTTTCATAATTTTTATATTAGCGACTGAATTACCGACCGAAAATACGGTCGTTAAAATTTCGCGACCGAATTAGTGACCGACATATTCGGTAGCTAAAAAATATCAAAGATTGAGAAAAATTGTATTCAGAAGGGACTCGAACCCAATACCTCCCGATCACCAACCCCAACAACCCCCACCACCTTGGCTAGGCCCCTCTACCTCTTCAATTAGATCCCGTCACATGTCATATATATTAATCATCCCCAAATGTTGAGGAGAAACCTCGAACCCTGGTCTGGAAGCTCCTTGCGCGCGCGTGTACCACCTGGAGGAACAACATTTCATGTCAATGTATGGAATTTGTTATATATAAGCATATAAAATTATAAATTAAGAACTTAAAAAATAAAATTAAAACTGAAATTAATTATATTAAATAAATTATATTTATTAATTAAATAAAACATACACTAAAGTTAATTAAATCACTAAATAAATTTATAAAGAGTTGAAATCAATATAATTACATAAAATAATAAAAATAATTCAAAAATGAAAATAAAAATAATCAAAAATATTAATTAAATTATGAAATAAAAAAAATAAGTTAATTAAAATATATGTGAATAAATGGAAAAAATAAATAATAAAGAAAATTTAAAAATAGAATAATGGGGAAAGACCGCAAATTCGGTTGGTAAATCGGTCGCTAATTGTAGCGACGGAATTTTTGGTCGGTAAATCGGTCGCTAAATTATACTCCCTGCATTTCTAAATAAGTATAACATAAGGAAATGTCACGTGATTTAATGCAAGGAACAAAAGTGCTTTAGTGGAAGCTTTTTTATCTTTAAAAGCATTCCATATATGGTAATGTAACATTTATTATGAAGCACCCCAAAAAGGAAAGTGTTACACTTAAAAAGAAAAAAAACTTGCGACCAAAAGTTCGGTCGGTAGTTCGGTTGCTAAACGGGACCGATTTCATATCGGTAGCAAATTTGCGACTGAAAAAATGCGGTCGCTAATTACCAGCGGAAAATTCGGTCGCTATTTCGGTCGCCAACAGCGACAGAATTTGTTCGGTCGGTAATTGCGGTCGCTAAATGAGTTTTTTCTTATTGTGGTTGTCGCGCGACCAGACTAGGGGCCTAGGGAAGGTACATTCTCCACCCTTGTCTAATTATTTTGAGACTTTCGATTGATTTTGTGATATTGAGATTTGACTTGATTGCAATATGTTTGCCATGTTTCTTTTTTTTGAAATGAATGTGTTACAGTATTGCTTAGGGGTGGAAAAAATTACAAAAAACTCGGTATACCGAGCTTACCGTATCAAAAATTATCAAAAAATACAAAATTTAGGTATACCGAAAAAATCAGTACGGTAACGATATGAATCTTGCAGGATTTTCGGCATTTCGATATGCCGTTATGCTGAAATATTAATTTTATTATTTTAAATTTTTAATATTCTACTTAACCCATATTCTGTTCAAAAAAAAAAAAAACCCATATTCTAAAGCCCAAGCCCACTCTTAATACCCAAGCCCATGTCTTCATTTGCCCTAATTCCTAAACATGTGCAGTCGATTTCCCCTCCCTCGCCCACTCTTCTTCCTCTGGCCCCTTCATCCGTTCCAGCAATTCTGCTCCGGTTGAAGCTGTCGCCAAATCTATTTCCAGTCTCTGTCGAAGCCGCCGCCGATGCTGTTTCTGGTCTCCGTCGAAGCCGCCCTCGCCACCTCTCGTATCCCTTTCTCCTGCATCGCTTTCTTGTCGCCTTCCGTCAAACCATTCAATCTGAACACCATTCAAACCCTTCCGTCAAGCCATTCTTGTCGCCCTTCCGGAATCCTAGAGTTGCCGCCGACCTTCTCAATTCGTTCGTTCGACAGTCACACACTCCCTCACTCTTCACTCTTCACGCAGTGCATCCCATTCGTTCGTGCCGTAGTTTGCATCTTCCAGGTCTGTCGGCCATTGTGTTTGTGCTTCCGAATTCGCCCTAGTATCGCTTTTTTTTTTTCTGTATGATTTTCGATTTTTTCTGGAAAAAATTAAAAATTCGGTATTTCGGTTTGTTAAAGGCATATATTAAAGGATACCGAAATTTGGTTAAATTGGTATACGGAAATAATCGGTATCGGTATAGTTTTTATTCATACAAAAAATCGGTATTTCGGTATACCGTGTTTTGCCACTCTAGTATTGCTGAATATATAAGAACTGTTGAAAAGTCTAACTTAGGCTAGATTGAATGTCTTGAAAAATCAATAAGCCGCCTCATAATTCCTCATAATTATTATTTTTATATTATATTGAAGGCTGCTAAGGAGCCTATAAATATGGCCTTACTTGTATGTCATAAGACACAGAATTAGAATTCAGAATATAGAAATTCAATATCTTCTCTCTTCATTATTCTTGCATTTACATATCCTGCACTATGCTTTTATATTAAGATATTTCCTTAGCTTATCTCTCCTATATTATATAATTATTATACACAACAGCATATCTATATTCTATCTATTACATATAGTGCATATTAATAAACTTGTTATAGTTTATTACAACACGTTATCAGCACGAGGAGACTCTGCCCGAGTTACCAGAATTTGAGGTATAATTTCTTATTCCAAAACTTTCAATAAGATTATGGCTAACCTTGCAAAGCAGGAATTTTCTCCCTTAACCGTTGAAGGAAGCAATTATATGTCCTGGGCCCGAGATGTGAAAATGCATCTTACTTCAATGGGTCTGGAAGATACTATTGCTGAAGGCAAAAATCCCAGCCATCAAAATCAGGCAAAAGCCATGATTTTTTCTTGTGCCATCATATCGAAGAGGCACTTAAAATGGAGTACGTGACTGTGGAATCCCCACTGGCATTGTGGGAAAAGCTGAAAGAAAGATATGATAATCTTAAAAAGACGGTGCTTCCAAAAGCCCTTGATGACTGGACAAACCTGAGACTTCAGGACTTCAAAACAGTCTGGGAATATAATTCCGCAGTGTTTAAAATTACGGCCCAATTGCAATTATGTGGGCAAAAGATATCTGAAGCAGAAATGCTTGAAAAAACGTATTCTATGTTTCATGCTAAAAACTCAGTATTGAGTGAGACATACCGTCAAAAAGGTTTTCAGGGATATTCTGATCTTATCACCTGCTTATTATTGGCTGAACAAAACAACCTATTGTTGTTGAGAAATCATGAATCTAGGCCCGCAGGTGCAAAACCGTTCCCTGAGGTGAACGCGGCTCAATCATCGAAATATGTGCGTGATCGTGGGCACTTTAAAAATCAAAATGATGATCGTGGCCGAAATCGGTATCACAATCGAGGCAGAGGTGAATCATCTCGTCAAAATAATTATCGAAATAAGCCTCGATTTGAGCAAAATCGCAGATATGATACCAGAAGGCCTTACAAACCACAACAAAGAAATTATGCAAGAAAGCATAAACAAAATGATGAAATTTGTGATCGTTGTGGAATTAAAGGCCATATGGCTCAAACATGCCACACAGCTAAACACTTAGCTGAACTGTATCAGGCCTCGAAATGAAAAGAAAGACCAGGTGTTGAAGCACACCATAATGCCCACGATGATACTTATGATGATATATTAAATGATAATATCACGCACATGGAAGCTGATGATTTTGTTGAGCCAGAAACTGTTACTAAATAATATATTATATAGCTATATATATTTTGTACTTATCTTTTATAATTCCTGTTGAATATAAGTAATGATATCTTGTACTTCCCTTTTTATTATCCATGTATAATACAAATATGTTTTGCATCAATAATATTTATATTGCTGATGTTTAATAACCTTCTTATATTCTTGTAAAGAAATGGATGCTGGAAATTCAAAAGTCGGAGATGATATCTGCCTCATTGACAGTGCAACAATGCATAGCATTTTGAAAAGCAAAAGCTATTTCTCCAATTTAAAATTGGAAAAGACCGCAGTGAAAACTATAAGCGGTAATGCAAAATGCATTGAAGGCTCCGGTAGAGCTGTTATATTTCTCCCTGAAGGGACAAAAATGGCAATTGAAAATGCCTTGTTCTCACGCAAAGCTCGAAGAAATTTACTGAGCTTCAATGATATTCAAAAAAATGGATATCACATTGAAACTTCAAAAGAGGCATATCACGAGTATCTTTTGATAACTCGAATTGAAAATGACAAAAAATTTGTGAATGAAAAATTGCCATGTTACTCCTCTGGCTTATACTACACAAAAATATGTGCCGCAGAAATACATAACCTAGTAGGCTTGAAAGCTACTAGTGAATTTATTACCTGGCACGATAGACTTGGGCATCCTGGCAGTGTAACGCTGAGGCGAATTATTGAAAATTCAAATGGCCATACATTGAAAAGGCAAATGATATTGAACCCAAATGAGTTCAATTGTGCAGCCTGTTCACAAGGGAAATTGATAACCAGACCATCTCCAGTAAAAGTGGGAATTGAATCCCCTACATTCCTAGAAAGAATTCAAGGCGATATATGTGGACCTATTGATCCACCGTGTGGACCTTTCAAGTACTTTATGGTACTAATTGATGCGTCATCAAGCTGGTCACACGTTTGTTTATTATCAACTCGCAATTTGGCATTTGCAAGGTTACTTGCACAAATTATAAAATTGCGAGCACAGTTTCCAGATCATCCGATAAAGAAAATACGCCTTGATAATGCTGGAGAATATACATCACATGCATTTGATGATTTCTGCATGTCGATTGGAATTACTGTTGAATACCCTGTGCCTCATGTGCACACGCAAAATGGTCTGGCAGAATCATTTATTAAACGATTGCAATTAATTGCAAGACCATTGTTAATGAAATCAAAACTCCCTGTTTCTGCTTGGGGGCATGTCAGCACTTGTGAAAATAAGGCCGACAAGCTATCATAGCTACTCCCCTACACAAATTGTGTTTGGAAAGGAGCCCAATACATCCCATTTGCGAATTTTTGGGTGTGCGGTTTATGTACCGATTGCGCCACCACAACGCACAAAAATGGGACCTCAACGAAGGTTGGGCATATATGTCGGGTATGAATCACCCTCGATTATTAAATATCTTGAGCCAAAAACGGGTGATTTATTTACTGCAAGATTTGCAGATTGTCATTTTGATGAAACTCAATTCCCGACATTAGGGGGAGGAAATGATCAACTGAAAAAGGAAATATCTTGGCAAAATCCATTTGATTTCCTTGATCCTCGTCCAAGGCAATGCGAACTTGAAGTTCAAAGAATTGTGCATTTGCAGGGAATTGAAATCAATTACCCGATGCTTTTAATGATGCTGCTAAAGTTACAAAATCATATATAAATGATGCAGCAAATGCACCAGCCAATATAAATGTCCCAGAAGGGCATATTCCGAGTGTAAATGAATCTACTGCACGCCTGAAGCGTGGTAGGCCTTTGGGTTCCAAGGATAAAAATCCACGAAAGAATAAAATTATCCATATAGGTGATAAATCAATCACCGATGATACTCCCGAAGGAGGAATTGATTCAACCCCCGAAAAGGTTGAACCTGAAAATATTCACCCAGAAGAAAATGAAGTTATTGAAACTTCTTTCAATTATATCAATACTGGGAAATGTTGGAACCGAAAAGAAACAAACGTTGATAATGCTTTTGCATACAACGTTGCACTCGATGTAATGGAAAATAACGAGGATCCTGAACCAAGATCAGTTGAAGAATGTCGGAAAAGAAATGATTGGCCAAAATGGAAAGATGCGATTCAGTCTGAACTAGATTCACTGAATAAACGAAAAGTATTCGGCCCTATTGTCCAAACACCAAAAAATGTGAAGCCTGTTGGCTACAGATGGGTGTTTGTGAGAAAAAGAAATGAAAATAATGAAATTGCCAAATATAAGGCAAGAGTTGTAGCCCAAGGTTTTTCACAACGACCGAGAATTGATTTTGAGGAAACATATTCCCCAGTTATGGATGGAATAACATTCAGGTATCTAATGAGTTTAGCAGTACGAGAAAATCTCGAAATGAGGCTGATGGATGTTGTTACTGCATATTTATATGGCTCATTGGAAAATGATATTTATATGAAAATACCTGAAGGGTTTAAATTACCCGAGTCTTGCAACTCAAAACCCAGAGAAACTTATTCCATCAAATTACAAAAATCGTTGTATGGGCTCAAGCAATCTGGCTGAATGTGGTATAACCGCCTCAGTGAAAGTTTGATAAAAGAAGGTTATACAAATGACCCTATCAGTCCTTGTGTATTTATAAAGAAAAATGAGTCAGAATTTATAATCGTCGCTGTCTATGTTGACGATTTAAATTTAATTGGAACTCCTGAAGAGTTGAAAAAGGCGGTCGAATATCTGAAAAAGGAGTTCGAAAATCAAGGATTTCGGAAAAACAAAATTTTGCCTTGGCCTACAAATTGAGCATTTGGAAAAAGACATATTTGTTCATCAATCAGCGTATACCCAAAAGGTATTAAAGCAATTTCGAATGGATTATGCTCATCCGCTAAATAATCCAATGGTCGTTCGGGCACTTGATCCTGCAAAGGATCCATTTAGGCCAAAAGGATAATGAAGAGCAACTTGGCCCAGAAATGTCATATTTAAGCGCAATTGGCGCGCTAATGTATCTTGCAAATAGCACGCGACCTGATATCGCGTTTGCAGTCAATTTACTCGCAAGATTCAGTTCTTGCCCTACTCAACGACATTGGAAAGGCATAAAGCATGTTTTTCGCTATCTCCAAGGAACAATTGATCTTGGGTTATTTTATCCAAAAGACTCTCGACATGAGTTAATTGCTATGCCTATGCAGGTTATTTATCAGACCCACACAAAGCCAAATCTCAAACAGGCTATATCTTCACGTGTGGTGGAACTGCTATCTCTTAGAGGTCAATGAAGCAGACTTTAACTGCTTTTTCTTCTAATCATGCCGAAATATTAGCAATCCATGAGGCAAGTCGAGAATGCGTTTGGTTGAGGTCAATGACTCAGCATATATTGAATAGTTGTGGTTTAATCATTGAACCACAAATGCCCCCAACAATTTTATTTGAAGATAATTCGGCTTGTATAGCCCAGTTGAAAGGGGGTTATATCAAAGGAGATAGAACGAAGCATATTTCACCAAAATTCTTCTACACTCATGATTTTCAAAAGAATGGTGAAATTGATGTGCATCAAATTCGGTCGGAAAATAATTTAGCGGATCTATTTACCAAGGCATTGCCGACTGCAATGTTCGAGAAACTCGTGAAGAAAATTGGAATGCGACGGCTTCGAGAATTAAAATGATGTCCAATTAGGGGGAGCAATGAATACAAGAATACTGTACTCTTTTTCCTTCACTAGGATTTTTTCCCACAGGGTTTTTTCCTAATAAGGTTTTAACGAGGCATATTCTTTGTGTTGAAGACATTCAAAGGGGGAGTGTTGAAAAGTCTAACTTAGGCTAGATTGAATGTCTTGAAAAATCAATAAGCCGCCTCATAATTCCTCATAATTATTATTTTTATATTATATTGAAGACTGCTAAGGAGCCTATAAATATGGCCTTATTGTATGTCATAAGACACATAATTAGAATTCAGAATATAGAAATTCAATATCTTCTCTCTTCATTATTCTTGCATTTATTCTTGCATTTACATATCCTGCACTATGCTTTTATATTAAGATATTTCCTTAGCTTATCTCTCCTATATTATATAATTATTATACACAACAGCATATCTATATTCTATCTATTACATATAGTGCATATTAATAAACTTGTTATAGTTTATTACAACAAGAACTTTATTTATATGGATTGATATTTTTATAAATCTAAGAGACTTTTTTTTTTCCGTTAAATGGAGAATTCTTGGATAATACTTGCCTGAAGTCTCAACCTTTTATGTTTTTTTAGTTTTTAAAAAGGAAATTGGATTATATCAGTTTTATATAGGAAGAATGAAAATTTTGATTTTTTTTTTTACATGAACTAATTAAAAATGGTTCAAATACAAAAAGTATAATGCATCTCAATCAAGTATTCAAGTTACCTTAAGCTATAGTTGAAACTTGTTCAAAAACCATGCGAAATTTAAAATGTAATGAGAATGGTAATAATAGACATTGTTCTCAAAAAATATTTTGTTTATTGTGAACATAAATATTAAATGCACTTTAGTTATCCTACCTAAGTAGGTTTTTGATTAAGTTTTTTTTTTTTTTTTCCCTTGATATAACTAATGTTTGCAATAAAATGAGTAAATGATGAATATGCTTTGAATGAGTTGCAGACGCGACCTGTTCATAACTATTCGTTGTTTTCAAGAAAAAGGAGAGGATATAATATATATATGATATCTTATTATGGGGAATGCGAGGACTCGGCAAATAAGGTAACTTGGAACTTTTTATTTTTTTATTTTAATTATATTATTTTTTATTTTAATGTGATATTCTTTTTAAAAATTCTTCACTTTGTTTGAATTATATAAGAAGGCATGTCTTATTAGGCTAGACCATTCACATTGACTCACATTTCATCTCTGCAAAGCGTTTTGCAAGGTGCTT
The DNA here is from genome assembly GCA_030278955.1 of Hygrophila difformis. NCBI lineage: Eukaryota > Viridiplantae > Streptophyta > Magnoliopsida > Lamiales > Acanthaceae > Hygrophila > Hygrophila difformis. The sequence continues at coordinate 37,736,351 of JAOANR010000004.1, forward strand.
CAACAGCTCTTCTCTTGATAACAATGACACATGATTTGCTTGCCAGTGTGGAAGTGCAGTCGATCAGTGAAAGAGTAACCATGATTCTAGTTAAGAAGAGTAAAATGTTTTGACGTTGGGCCAAAGTCGTTCTTGAAAAATGAGCAATCATTCCAGTAATCCTGCACAAGCTTAAATGATTGTGTTAGGTCCGTTTGCGTGGATAACCAATTAAGTAGTCCTGAAAACTAGTTCAAGCACCTTTCGTGGACACGTTAAACAGTTTAAGAAATTAAGCAGCGGAAAGTAAATAAACTGTAAAAATAAAGAACTCAAGGTTTGTTGACCCAGTTCGGCACAAGCCTACATCTGGGGGATACCAATCCAGGAGATTCACTAATTGTTTTGGTTTGATCCTCGATCTAAACAATAGTGAATTGTTTCGCCCAACTCCAATCACCAAGAGGACTGAATTGTCAAACCAAGACACTCCCCCTGTCTTGGTGAAGATCTCCCCGACCTTGCTTCAATCCCTTGAAGGCTCCTCCTTCAAGTTTGCCCTTGGTCGAAACCTGTTGGCGACTCTCCTTGATCTTTTCAATTAAGCTCTTGAGTTGACGTCTTCCTCGAAACCCTTGATTGAATTTGTCAACTTCAATCAAGCTCTCAGTAACACTGTCGATCAATCCACCCGAGGAAGTGTTGATCGAATTTCTTCCTTCGAATTGATAAACTCACGAACACGGAAGAAATGTGATTCTCTTTTCACAATTGCTTTCGACTGCACAAGGGTGTAAGTCAATTTACTCGTCGTACAGATCCATCCCTTGGTTGTCCTATTTGAAGAGAATCACTTTGCCTCCATTCCAAGGTAGAAGATCTTCTTTCCATAAAAGCACGGATCCTTAGAATAGAGTTGCCCGGATTAAGAGATCTTGGTTTCCATACTTCATGTGCACGATCCGGGCAGGGAATCAGCTAGCCTTTAGGAATATTTCCAGGGCAGATTCGCCAGCACCTCTTCCCTTAAATAGTTTGTCGCCTGTTGATGTGATTGGTCCAACAAAGTAGTTCAGACATCGGTTGTGAACACATTTGCTCAAAACTGGTTCCCAACAATCTCCCCCTTTTTGGCAGAATGTGGGCCAGTATAAGAGTTGATTCAACCGATGTCTAAACAATTGACACAAGAACAAGGAATGTAGAAAGATATCCCATTGTGACCCAACCACCAATTACATTGATTCCCAACTCAAGACAAACTATACTAATGCTCCGTACAAGATAACCTATCACATATTCTAGGAGCATTTACATCAAAAGTAAGCACATGGCAATAATCATAAAATAAAGCATGTAAGATCACAATTCAATTATTACAGGCCATTGTGCGACTGTTCATCAGTTCAAAAAGTTCATAAAATGCAAAAAAAACTTTACCCAGCAGCAGCAGCAGAGGTGGTGCAGACTCCTTCCTTCAATTGTCCAGAGGAACCGATCAACATCATCGGTTAGATCAACTTCACTCCCCCTCTGGCACACATTTTGCCCAAAAAGGGCATATCACTCTGAGGCATCAGAGGAATCAGCATCAGACTCGCTGGACTCCTCCTCTGGATCGGTATCCAATGGTTCATCTTCATCCGACCAGACATCAGGAAGCTGCCTGAGCATCTTTTCCGCTTATTGGACCTGCATATGGACTTGAGCTTCCAACACTTTGAGATGATTGATATGGTCAGTGAGATCATCACGAAGCTGTGAAAAAGCATCCTTCTCAGGGATCCTTCCCCCTGGTCCAGCCAAGTCTGGCTTCTTCTTGGCAAAGTTGGCAGAGAGCTTGAAGTCAGCAATATCTCAGGACGATCATGTTTGCTTCCCATGATGTGAAGGTGCTTCAGGTACTCCGAGATGAGACCAGGAATGGAAGTGTGGTGTTATACTTCCGCTTGACTTTTCCAGCAAACCCCAGCATTTGTTCAAGCACAAGTGCACCATAATTGATCTCATATTTCTGGTCTATAGCAAACAACAGTTTACACATGCTTTTCGACACAACAGAATGGTTAGCAGTGGGCATGATATTGTGAGCACACAATTTATATAGCATAGCAAACCTTTGAGTCAGAACTCCTGCACTCAAAACTTTTCCTTGAAGTCTTTTCCCTTCCACTCCAGAGAGTGTTTCAGCAATAGTGTTCATAGGGAATTTTGCACCTCGAGAGTAAATAGATTTCAGAGAAGTGCGGGGTACCTGGAGAAAGCGATTCAAGGCCCTGGCTTTGAGTTCAAACAGTTCTCCATGGGCATAGCCGAGTTCGAGCCAGGGGCTCTTGGTGTTGAGGACTTCAGAGCTCAGGTTTGCATAGAAATGCCTAACTAGCTGTCCCTTGTATTGCTTGATCTCAGTTCCCCAAAACAAAAGGGACCTCTCCTCCAGGTACTTGTGCCGCCCCATCTCCTCGTATCGTTCCGCAGCAAAGCGAATCTCTGGATGGACCTTCATCTTCTCCAGGACAGTTGAGAAGTAGTGCTTGGACACTTCATAATAGAAGTCAATGGAAATAACGTTCCCGGCATCAATGATTTCAGGTTCATGGTCCTCAGATGAGGATTCAGCAATCTTCCTTTTCTTGGATCCAGAGGCTTTGGCAGAGGCTTTAGGTTCAGAACGAGTCCGCTTTTTGGGTTCAGACTCCTTGGGTGAACTCCTGGCAGGTGGAGTTGGTACACGTGGCTCAGTCTGTGGTTCAACTTCTTCAACAGAATCTGCTTCAGCATCTTCATCAACTTCTTCTACGAATTCGCCTTCCTCCTCTTCAGATTCTTCATTGGATTCCGCATCTTTGCTTTGGGTGGCTTGGGACCCCAATTCTTCGGACTTTTCTTCAGTCGGGTTCTCCCCCACGGTTGGATCAGGGGCATCTTCCTGAAAATGTTCCGTGTCTCCTCCCGATTCTATGTTTACATCATCATCGGAGCTTGAAGTTTCCTCATCTTCTTCGTCTTCTTCCTGTTCAATTTCGGTTTGAACTGTTTCTTTGACAGGTACAGTTTCCTCAGGTTCTGGTCTCAACATATGCTTTCGCTTTTGACTGGCAGTCCAGGCAATTTCTTCAGTGATCAGGTTCACAGCATGGTCCCTTTCATCATCACTTATGTCGATCATTGATTCATCTCCAGAGCTTTCATCAGCATCCTCTAGAACATAGTCTGAGTCGAGTTCCTCTTCGTCCAGTGGTTCAGTGACGGGTTCAGTTGGGGCAGTGATTTGCAGAGGATCATCAGGGGTTGCTTCAGTGGTGGTGATGGGAGCAGGGTTGGTCACATCACTTGGTTCCACAGCAGCTTTCTTCGCTGGAGTTTTCTTGTTAGGCTTTGTAGTGGACACCTTCTGTGCATCCTTGGGGAGCGCAGATTTTGGGGGTGCAGTAGGTACATTCACCGATTTCGATCCCATGGTTGGCAGATTCTCCAGAATAGAGTCCAAGGGCTTGAGTGCTTTGGCAACTTCTGTTTCCACACGTTCACTTACGGAGGCGTTCTTCTTTGCAACAGCCTTCTCCTTGGTTTTTGAGGCAGAGACAGCCTTTCCTCTCGTCTTCGGAGCCTCTGAGTCTTTCTTCTTCAAGGCCATGGCACCAGCAACTTCGGCTCGAATGTCGAGAGGATCTTGAACACCACCAGAGGTTCCGCTTTCTCCGGCAGTGGAATGAGAAGAGGAGTGAAATGGAACAACAACTAAGGATGGAGTTTCAGAGATGGTCTGCTCCATGATCGCCTTCTGTACAGCCTTCGCACGTCCCTTCGCACTGGACTCCTCGGGTGAGATACCCTTTTTGCTTCCGGCAGTCGAGGAGGGGGGCGGGTCTTGTGATTTGGAACCTTGGCTTCCTCGTGTCTTCACCATTGTATCTGAAAGAGAGAACTTTTGGCAAGAACAAGTGAAGAGGAATGTGTTTATAAGAAAACAAACTCTGGAAGTATAAAAGGCTGAGAGAGAACGAAGTTAAGGGAACTCGATCAATGAGATTTTGTGAGAATAATCATCAGCCTCCCTTAGTAGAAATAAGGTAAGAGAATCACAACTTCCCATAACCATCATCATCACGTTTTTGAACGGGTGGAGGAGTTAACCGTTCCCGCCTCACGCGCTTGTCACATCATGTTCAAATTTTGTTTCCAAGTTTTCAAATTTGGTTGCCGTTTTGATTCCTGCATAACTGAATTCTCACTACATATATTAGTTACAATATATTAACTTGCATAAATAAGGAAATAAAATATTTTAATTTAGAACACTCGCATAAATTAAAACTTATTCCATGATCTTTGGGATTTTATGCGATAGTGCAAAGGCCAAGATCCCTCCTTAATTTTTCAAATCTCTCTCGATCAAGAGCCTTAGTGAAGATATCTGCATGTTGCTCAGTAGTTCCGACATGTTGTATGGACACTATTCCTTCTTCAACAAGATCCCTTATGAAGTGGTGTCTAAGGTCCTTAGTTCTCCCATGTTGAACTGGATTCTTTGAGATGTTGATCGCGCTCATGTTGTCACATAGTATAGTGAGGACTTCTTGATCAATCCCATAGTCGAGCATCATTTGCTTCATCCATAGCAATTGTGCACAGCAACTTCCAGCTGCAATGTATTCAGCTTCGGCAGTTGATAGGGAGATGGAGCTTTGTTTCTTGCTATACCAACTAACTAGGTTGGTTCCAATGTAGAAGCATCCTCCGGTTGTGCTTTTTCGATCATCCGCATCACCTGCCCAATCGGCATCACTATAACCAAGTAGTGAAAGATTAGATTCTTTAGAATACCATATACCAAGATCACTCGTCCCTGAAACATATTTGATCACTCGTTTGGCGGCTTTTAGGTGTGATTCCTTGGGATCGGCTTGGTAGCGAGCACACACTCCTACTGCATAGCTTATGTCAGGTCGACTTGCAGCTAGGTATAGGAGGCTTCCAATGATGCTTCGATAGAGTTTCTGATCAACACTTTGACCACTGGGATCTTTGCTCAATTTATCATTCGTCCCTATGGGCGTTCGGACAGGTTTGCTGGACTCCATGCCAAACTTCTTTACAATGTTTCGGGCATACTTTGTTTGGCTTAGAAATATTCCATCTTTCTTCTGAGCAACCTGCAAGCCAAGGAAATAAGTTAGTTCTCCTACCATGCTCATTTCGAATTCCTTACCCATTATTTCAATGAACTGGTCTTTGAGCACATGGTGAGTTGATCCAAAAACAATGTCATCGACGTAGACTTGAGCAATGAGGATTCCTTTGTTTTCTCTTTTGATAAAGAGAGTTCTGTCCAGGCTTCCTCTTTCGAATCCATGTTCAAGCATATACTTGGAAAGCCTTTCGTACCAAGCCCTAGGAGCTTGTTTCAGACCATAGAGTGCCTTGTTGAGCTTGTAGACATGTTGAGGATAATGTGGGTCTTCAAATCCTTTAGGCTGTTCTATGTACACTTCCTCATTCAGCCAACCATTTAGGAAGGCACTTTTGACATCCATTTGATAAAGCTTGAATCCTAGCGAGCATGCGATCGATAGTAGGAGTCAGACTGCTTCAAGTCTTGCTACAGGAGCAAATGTTTCACTGAAGTCGACACCTTCGACCTGGGTGTAACCCTGAGCTACTAACCGAGCTTTGTTCCTTGTAATATTCCCTTTTTCATCACTTTTGTTGCGAAAGATCCACTTGGTTCCGATAATGTTCTTGTCTTGAGGTCTTTCAACCAGGGTCCAGACTTCATTTCTTTCAAACTGGAGGAGTTCATCCTGCATGGCATTTATCCAGTGTTCATCTTGAAGAGCTTCTTCAACTCTGGAGGGTTCGATCTTTGAAGTATAGCAGTGCAAGCCAGCTAGCTCTTTAAAGTCGAACTTTTTCCCTCGAGTCTTTCTTCTTTCATTTACATCACCAATAATGTCTTCAGGGTCATGGTGCTTGTGAATGCGTCCATTTAGGTCCTTTTGAGGTTCTGCTTCTCGTGACGAGGTGTCCATGATTGGCGTTTGGACTCTTTTGGTGGACTGGTCATAAGATGTGGGTGAACCTGTACTGTTTTGAACATCCTGACCATTGGGAGTTTCATCATCATGAGGTGGAACATCCTTTTTGCTGGTCACATCTTCTATGGTCACATTTGTGGACTCTAGTACTTTCCTTGTCTTAGGAAGATATACTCTATATGCACGACTGGTGGTAGAGTATCCCACAAATATTCCTTCATTGCTTTTTTCTTGAAACTTCCCAACATGTTCCCTGTCATTTAGAACAAAACACTTGCTACCAAAAATATGAAAGTAAGTAATTGAGGTCTTTTTACCGTTCCAAATCTCATATGGAGTCATAAGAGAGTTTGGCCTTAAGTAGACTCGGTTTATGGTGTAGCATGCTGTGTTCACGGCTTCGGCCTAAAGAAATTCAGCCACTTTCTTTGAGTTGAGCATCACCCTAGACATTTCTTGCAGGGTTCGATTTCTTCTTTCGACTACTCCGTTTTGTTGAGGTGTTTTTGGGCTGAATATTCATGCTTAATTCCATGTGTTGCACAATATTCTTCAAAGAATTGATTTTCGAACTCTCGTCCATGATCACTTCGAATGCGTTTCACCTTGGTGTCCTTTTCGGTCATGAGTCGATTGCACAGCTTCTCGAAAAGCTTTGAATGTGTCGGCTTTTTCCCTGAGAAAATCTATCCAAGTGTACCTGGAGTAATCATCAATACATACAAAAATGTATTTTTTACCTCCCAAACTTTCAACTTCCATTGGACCGATAAGATCCATGTGCAGTAGGTCAAGACACTTGGTTGATCCAGGGAGTTCCGACAGTTTGTGTGAACTCCTGTGCTGTTTGTTCTTGGCACACTCGTTGCAGAGAACTGCATTTGATTTATTGAATTGAGGAAGACCTTTGACTGCCCCGGTTCTGCTGAGTTTGATAAGATCTTTAAAGTTGAGATGTCCAAGCTTTTCATGCCACAGTGTGATGTGATCCTTTCCTGCAGCTGCACCAAAATTGCAAGTATGAACAAGATGATAGCAATTATTCTTTGAGCGCAAACCTCTCATAATGCATTCTTGATCTTGATTGAGCACTTGACAATCTTTCTTGGTAAACTGCACCACAAGGTCCTCATCACACAATTGACTGATGCTTATCAAGTTAGCTTGGAGTCCATCGACAAGGAAAACAGGAGACAGTTCCTTCGAGCCATTGTTCTCAATGGTCCCTTGTCCAACTAGGGCACCCTTTTTTCCATCTCCAAATACAACGAATCCTCCATCAATCTCTTTGTAGTGTTTGAGTAGACTCCTTTCACCTGTCATGTGTTTGGAACATCCACTGTCGAAGTACCATACTTTGTCCGCAGCATTCTTCTTTTGTGAAAGAAACGCAACTTGACATGTGTTCTGAATTTTAGGAACCCATTCGCACTTGATGGAGATCAGCTTCATCTTGATTTTGTCATTTGGCCAGATAATAGGTTTCCCTGTTTGTAGATCTTTTACCAGAATCCCACAGTTCTTGGTTTTGTGGCCTTCAAGCTTGCAATAATCGCATCTCAGTGGGATTGGAGGTGGTGGTCTTCTTGTCCATTTGTTTCTACCTACAGGATGGAATGATTTCTTGATAGTTCGGGGTTCACTTAGCATTCCTCCGGACACAAACTTGCTTTTCTTTTCTCCTCGTGAAGTTGAGGCTTGATATCCCAAGCCTTGTTTGTTGTTGCTCGGCCTTCCCATAGCAATTACATCATCTAACTTGGCTTTTTCTTTGTTTAGAGCCGCCAGAGTGCTTTCTGCCTTGGCAAGTTTGTCTTGAACTTCGGTGAGTTCTATGTGAAGAGCGTCTTTCTTTCCAAGCATACTATAGTACCATAGTTTATAGTCAACTTTTTCAACCTCAAGTTCCTTGTTCTCTTTCTGAAGCTCAGCATTTTTCTCACGTAGTTCGTTCACCAGTCCAGAAAGCTCTGAGGACGCCTTTTCAAGTTCCTGATTTCTGCTTGTGAGACTCTGGAGTTGTTCCTTTAGGCTTCCGTTCTCGACATGTAATTCTACTGATTCAGCAATGGATATTTCCAGCTTCTCGAAAGTTTCTTCGTAGAGATCATTAAGTTTACTGAAGCTTTCATCTTGATTCCTAGCAAAAGAGTGAACCATGTTAGAGGAAACCATATTGACTGAGTTGGTACCCATACCTGTCTCGGGTTCATCATCACTGTCTAAATCCCATGTGCCGACGAAGGCTACTCCATAGTTTACACCATGTTCATCAGACTCCTTCTCATCTTCAGAGTCACTGAATGTTACTTGATAGGATTTGCTGGACTCCTTTGGTCTGAGATTGGCACAGTCTTTCTGAGTGGATTTTGAGTTTGATGTCCCGGCATCCTTCTTCATGGAGGAGTTGAATCTAGATCTACGGTTCTTGATGATCTGATTTAGTCTTTTGGACAACATGGCCAATTCTTCTTCGTCACTAAAGTCATCATGATTTTCCATGGAGAAATCTTCCTCATCCTTGGTCATAGATTTGAATGCCACTGGTTTACTTTTGGTCCTGGGACAGTGATCCATTTCCCATGATTGTAGGATTCCCATTAGTTCATCAACCTGCAATTTATCAAAGTCTTTGTATAGTTCAAGTGCTGCGACCTTTGCATTGAACCTTTCCGGAAGCGTTCCAATGATTTTTCCTACAATGTCCTGTTGAGAATACACTTTGCCAAGCTGAAGAGCTTGGTTGGTTAGATCACGAATGCGACCAATATATTGGCCGACAGACTCATTATCATCCATAGAAATCTTATGAAATTGTGCATCGAGAGTAATGATTCTAGACTTCTTTACCGGAGCCATACCCTCGTAGGTATTGGCTAAAGTAGTCCAGACATCGTATGCAATCTTACATCCAGCGATAAGTCTGTATTGATCTTTTGTGAGAGCATTGTGAATTGCATTCAGGGCTTTGGAGTTCTTTGAAGCGGCAAGCTTCTCAGCAGCAGTCCATTCACTCCTTGGTTTGATGGTTTTTACACCGTCTTCTTCTTTTACTGGTGGAAGGTATTGATTTTCTACTGCATCCCAAGCCCCTTCGTCCAGAGCAATGAGGAAAGTCTCCATTTGATCTTTCCAATATGCATAGTTTGATCCATCGAGCAATGGTGGTCTGGTTACAGATCCGCCTTGGTTCTCCATGCCGTTTGTCTGGATCTCGCTTTCCAGAGCGTGTGGCTCTGATACCAATTGTTAGGTCCGTTTGCGTGGATAACCAATTAAGTAGTCCTGAAAACTAGTTCAAGCACCTTTCGTGGACACGTTAAACAGTTTAAGAAATTAAGCAGCGGAAAGTAAATAAACTGTAAAAATAAAGAACTCAAGGTTTGTTGACCCAGTTCGGCACAAGCCTACATCGGGGGAATACCAATCCAGGAGATTCACTAATTGTTTTGGTTTGATCCTCGATCTAAACAATAGTGAATTGTTTCGCCCAACTCCAATCACCAAGAGGACTGAATTGTCAAACCAAGACACTCCCCCTGTCTTGGTGAAGATCTCCCCGACCTTGCTTCAATCCCTTGAAGGCTCCTCCTTCAAGTTTGCCCTTGGTCGAAACCTGTTGGCGACTCTCCTTGATCTTTTCAATTAAGCTCTTGAGTTGACGTCTTCCTCGAAACCCTTGATTGAATTTGTCAACTTCAATCAAGCTCTCAGTAACACTGTCGATCAATCCACCCGAGGAAGTGTTGATCGAATTTCTTCCTTCGAATTGATAAACTCACGAACACGGAAGAAATGTGATTCTCTTTTCACAATTGCTTTCGACTGCACAAGGGTGTAAGTCAATTTACTCGTCGTACAGATCCATCCCTTGGCCGTCCTATTTGAAAAGAATCACTTTGCCTCCATTCCATGGTAGAAGATCTTCTTTCCATAAAAGCACGGATCCTTAGAATAGAGTTGCCCGGATTTAGAGATCTTGGTTTCCATACTTCATGTGCACGATCCGGGCAGGGAATCAGCTAGCCGTTAGGAATATTTCCAGGGCAGATTCGCCAGCACCTCTTCCCTTAAATAGTTTGTCGCCTGTTGATGTGATTGGTCCAACAAAGTAGTTCAGACATCGGTTGTGAACACATTTGCTCAAAACTGGTTCCCAACAGATTGTATGAGTTATTAATCTCATATTTAAAAGGAATCATAGAACAAAAGAGGATTCACTCTAAAACATTATTACTGTTTTAACATTCAATAAAACCCAAAATCCCAAACTACTAGTTATGCCAAATAATCCCACAGACTCATATAATGAACTTTCTTTTCGAAATAATAGAACACGTGATATATTTACTAATTCAGTATCAATGTGGTGCAGTTTTTCAAGAACACTTGGTTATTTTTTACTTTAATATTCCTAAATTTGTTATATTAATTAGAGTACAAAACAAAGATTATGATATAGAAACTAAGAAGCACAAAATAGGGAAATGACTTTGTGCTTACTTTAAAAGATTATCATCGCTTTATTTCTAATGTATGAACTACTTTAATGCATTCCAACAAAACTCACACAAAAACTAAAGAGTGTTATCACATTAATTCAACTACCGTTACTCGCAGCCCTTTGGATCCGGAAATGGTAGAAGCATTAGTATGTACGAAAAATTGTATAGCAGCATCCAAACAAGGTTAGTATAAATTCATTATGTAAGTCTTTTCCTCCAATCCTCCTTTCTGTGGGCCGCTTTTCCTATGCTTTTTGGGTTGACTTTATACACTGACAAGGCAGGCACTATACGCTATGCGAACGATCGCGCCCGTTCTGGTGGGTTGACGATGGTGATAGTGTCAAACAAGCCAGAAATTGTGATGAATGATCTGAAGCTTGAATTCTGGATGCTCATTGTTTGTTACGTGGGATACTGGATGCTAGTAGCCCACCTCAACAACCATGATGGAATTGCTCCAGCTCCAGGAGGCCTAAGCTTCTATTGGATCATCTTCAGACAACATGTGGCCATTTCCCTTACCATCTTTATTTGGGCATCCATGGCCGTAATGTTGGCTTCATATACCCATGGCCTGGAGAAAGCCGCCAATGAGTGGTTTGAGAAGACATATTACTATGCATTTGTCACACCAGGGATCCATGTCATCACTCTCTTCCTCTTGTGGGCTATAAGGGGTTTTAATTTGGATGATACACCACTACCACCAGGAGCGGGCGATGATAACGATACAATGAAGATAGATGATGCTGCTAGCTAGGCAGGAGTTTGAAGACAGAAGATGGTGGTTTACCTTTCCTTTTTAGTTATTAAGTTACTTACTTCACCACCGAATAATTCTTTTGTTATTATTTATAAGTTGTAGTCTTCTCACTTTCCCTTGAAATTTCAGGTTCTCAAAAGAATATTGTCTCTATCGTTGGTGATCTTGAGGTTTCGGAAACAATTACTGAAAACATAGTGGTTCAGGTTTAACACTTATATTTTTTGTATTATAATTTGATTTTAAGCTTTTGAATATATATGAGATACTTAATCCAAATATATATATATATATATATATATTATAGGAAGAAGAATGAGCATCGATGATGATTGAAGATGTTTATCCATTTCATAGTTGGTAAGTGACTAGGTGGTAATACTAGGTAATGTAATCTGTTTAATTTCGTACAAGGACTACAATGACAAGGCCTGTATATTGTATGGTATTGTTAAAATTGAAGGTTGCCTTTCTTGCGTCTGTGGAGTTTCCGTTGCTGTTAAACTTTATTTAATTATAGATGTATGTTGTGTTACAGGGACTGGTTGGTTCATAACTGTGATGTTTGTGACAGGATTTTTTGGTGGAAACATGGTTAAAAAGATCAAGGTATCAAGTTGCTTGTATGGAAGAAGGTTTGCTCCCAAACTGTGTGGAGATTGGATGTAAATTACTTCCTCTGTTCCTTTATAATTGACACGTTGAGGGTTTTATCACAATACTCAATGGGAGATTGATAGCATTTTCCACGTGTAAATGTGTCCATCCTTAATTGAGATCCTATTTGTAAAATGTTCATTGAATAACTTTTATTTGATTTTTTAATACAATTATATATGATAAAATATAATCAAGTGGGATCTTGTTAGATTCTTTTAATCGCATGGATTTAGAATATCAAAATTTTCATAATTTTTGCTTGTATGCAATTTGAGTTATTAAAGATTAAAAATGTGTATTGTGAAATGTGGGTCCGTGCCAAATATTAAATAACGGGTGGTAACATCTAGTTGTGTACGGTTTTCATCAGAAGATTTTGTCAAGGCACCATAGTGGAGTTATCCCTCTCTTGTTAGTGCTTTTCGGTTTGGTTTTCTCCATCTTAAGATTGATAATGTTGGCTTCCTCTGCATTGCATTGCCTAAATATCATATACATTTTGAATCTCATGTTTTCTTTATGAAATATTTATTTGTCATGTAGTTTCTTGACTGTGCTTTTGCACAGTTTTATTGAATCTTTGAATTGTTGTTACAAACTTCCAAATAGGATTTTTATTTTATTGTCAAACTGAATCAGCATTCATTACCCTTATGGTCTAAAATAATTTTAAGATTCTCAAAGCATGTTTGATATGCGGCTGTATTGAGTTTCGTTGAATTATATGATATGCATTGTTGAATTATAGTGACGTGGTAGCTTCCATTGAAAGAACTATTTTTTATGACCCTGGTATTGAATATTTGTGTTACTGTCACAAGACATTAATCATGTAGGTATCTCTCAAATGATAAAAAAGAACTGTCAATACCAAATGATGTTTTGCAAGAAAATATTAACACATTATTAAAAAAAAGAGATTTTCAAAATTATAAGATTATCCGACTATTTTATCCGTTAAAATTCAAATTCATGATATATCCGTCCTGTATTTGTCCCGTATCCGTATTCTGAAATATTTTTAAATTTGTTTTTGTATCTGACCTATTTGTATTCGATTCCGTATTTAATAACAAAATATGGGATATGATACGGGAAGAATACTATCCGCCTGTAACCATTCCGCTTCCATCCCTAGTTTTAGATAGGGAAGAATGAAAGTTTCGAATTTTTTTACATGAACTAAATATAAATTGTACAAATACTCCCTCCGTTTCTATTTAGTATTTTTTTTAGAGATTATAAAGTGTTCAATAATAATTGTCATTTGTAGGTAGTTATAAATAGTTATGCTGTGTTTTTATTAAATTACCCTTTTTTTATATAAATGCTATCTGTGGACATTTATTACGAAAGAGTTTAGTTGAAGGGTTTAAATGAAAATTTATAAGTTAATTAATACAAATCTGAGTTCTTGAAAATTGAGCTGAAAGAAATGACAATTTACGAATGGATGGAGTACAAAAAGTATAATGCATCTCAATCAAGTATTCAAATTACCAAAAGCTGTAGTTGAAACTTGTTCGAAAATCATACGAAATTTCAAATGTAATGAGAATGGTAATAGATATTGTTCCCAAAAAATATTTTGTTTATTGTGAACATAAATATAGTCAAAATGCACTTTAGGTATCCTACCTATGAAGGTTTTTTTATTTTAGTTTCTTGTCTTGATATATTTAATATCTATATAATAAATCCTGAATATTTGTCAGACTGTATTGCCCTTATTAAATATATTCCATCCTTTTTTGATTTTAAGGGTTATATTGTAATTATGCATTGGGTTTCCATGTAAATGCTGATTAATCATTCAGAAATGTATAGTCATCCAAATTAATTATACGTCTCATCCTACTTGCCAAGTCAATCAATCTTTTAAATCTTATATTTAGGTAATAAATCTATTTATTAGTATAAGAAAATCTTGAAAAAATCTTTTCATATATTTGAAAAGGATATAAATTGGAAATAAATTATAATATATTTGATATTATGATAGATTTTTTTTTGAGAAAATATGCAATTTATTCCAGCCAACTTCAGGGAATATTACAAACAAATAAACAGGGTCTCAGACCCCAAACAATCAGTGTAGATGTTCAATAAACTATCCACTCAAATAGCCGCAAAAAAAGAAACTACACGACTGCCACAAATCACCGAGCAACTCCACAGGCGATATCTCGAAGTGAATTCACATATAGGGTATTAAATGACAATCCATAATCTGTTTCAACTACACATTCCGCTGCTAATAATCTTCCACTAGCAGTGCATCCAATGAAAGGGCTAATGGGACCGGATAAGGGAATAAGTGGAAGGGATGGAACAGCGCAGGAAAGATCTTTGGGACAAAGGTTGAAATGGGAATGTAAAAAACGTCAATGGTTGAGCACTCACAACAGTTAAAACAATCTGGAGAGTTTCAAATTAAAAGCTCAGCAGATGGACCTTCAAAGCATGTTGCAAAGAGACTGGAAGAAAGGACACTGACAAGCTGACTCTACTGCCAATCACCTAGCATTAACAGAATGGTAGCCCCCCTATACAGGATATCCATAGGAACCCAAATAAAAACAAATCCCATACTCCTTTGTTTCCACATTGCCATGATCTAACAAGACAATCCTTCTTTACACTTTCTTCTTTTATTATTATATTTTTATTTTTTTTTATTTTTTTATTTTTTCTAATCTCTTCTCATTTTTTTTTCTTTTTCTGCCTTCTTTTTTTTTTTTTTTTTTTCAAAAAAAGTGGTAGGAACCCTCAACAGCCTTAGATGGCAAACTGATCTAAACTTCCAACCTCTTCAAACAGGGCATCCAACCCCCTTGATTTCCCAGATTCAATTGAAGAGAAGCATAATTAACTTATCATGTTCGCAACCACAGAAACTTCTACAATTCCCAGAAAGGTATAGGAAATTTAGGTGGCAAAGCATGGAAGAGACCAAAGGTTCAGACAATTAGGCTCAGGGATAATATGCAAGATGGCAAGTTAGGTGATGAGAAGGTGTTGTAGGCCAAAGGGGGATCTCATAGCCCTTATCATATCCAATGCACAGAAGAGGACACTAGCTAGCTGAACATGAGTATCAACAAGATCAAGATTGTCAATTAAAACCACATATGCGACCAACCGAAAAGGAGAGGGCTCGGGACTCACCAGGATAGTTGCCCAAATACACTCTCTACGTTCTGAGAAAAAATTACCCTCCATACCTCGCGCCTAGCGTTGCTTTAGCAGATGGCCATCCGATTCAAAAATTGCCTAGCCTCCCGCATTACCCGCAAGCTTAGACATCAGCATTCATTGGTCAGCATGGCACATGGTAACTCCTCACGAACAGAAACGACAGCCTCCAGACAAAACACACGACCAGCACCACAACCTTCTATCAAAACATGTATCTTTTATCACCCCAAATACAAAAAAGCAGCAACAGACTTGACTGAATCCCCCCAATCGCCATTTTCAAGGTTAAACAACAATAATCATGGATCTATATTGCGTAAGTGAGCCGCACAGGATTAAATCAGCATCGACTAGAGGCACAAAACAGTAATAACCAGCATCTTCTAACTTGACTCAAAAATTTTGAATCTTTAACCAATGTCCGCCATATCTTTTCATCCTCACTTGTAGGTCCTTGTTCCTTCATCTCCGTGTGAATTACCTTCCTTCTCCTAGATCATCAAGGTACTTCCAGAATCAGCATGATCCGACTTCAACAGATGGGCAACACCTATTCAACAAACTGGATCTCTCATGGCTTTAACATCCGCTCCCATTGCCACTATCATCGGCCATAATCCACGTCACAAATTACTTAGCTATCATTCCACGATTTATTCCACCAACCTTTTCCATATACATGTTTCACCTGCAATAAAGAAAGAGGGAGAGGAGAGAATAGCAGAAAAAAAAGAAAGAGAGTTAGTCAAAAGAAAACTCCTTAAAGTTATCTCCTTTCCTCCCCAACCACAGAAGAACTCATCCTCCCTATCCTCATAACAATCTTAAGATATCATCAACTTCTTCCCACTGCCATCAACTCCATATTTCCAAAGTGTTCCCCCCTGCTGCGCCTCTCTCCTAGCATACTGGTCAGCGATCCCATTCCTCTCCCGAAAGATGTGTTCCACCCTCACTTCCCCGCTGCATCGAATAATGGCCATAATTGGTACCAGCCACTTGGCTAGTCTCCATGGGAAGCTGTCCGGCTCTTTCATCCAGCGTACCACATTAAGAGAATCGCATTCGAAGATCAATTTTGGCAGGGGGAAACCTGGTCCCTCAATAAAGCAGAACACCCTCTACTAACTGCCATAACCTCTGCTTCGGTGGAGTCTGTAACCCCAATATGATCCGACAATGTAAAAATTATATCCCCATCTTCATTCCGAATCACTCCTCCAATTCCTGCGGGCCCAGGGTTCCCCACTGAGGATCCGTCCGTATTCACTTTCCACCAACCCTTCCGGGAACGTTCCCACACAAGACCAACTCTCGGAGCACGCCATCTCCTACCTGTTGAAAGTACCAGATCCCCCGGGAATTCCGAATTTAAACAAACTGTTGTTGCCACTGGGCCTCCCTCGTTTGTTTGCCACCATGTTCCAATTCTCCACCTTATTTCCTCCACCACCATTTTTCTGTCCCACACCTGCCCTTGAAATACCACTGCATTCCGCCTTCTCCAAATTGACCACACAATCGCCATGCTTGTCATGTTCCATGCCTCTCTCAAGCCATGCCTAACACTAGTACCAAACCACCATTAAAGAATGTGTTTCACTTTACAAGGCTTCGCCCATTTTACCCCGAACCACATCACAATTAAAGCCTGCTCCTATATACCATAATTCTGAAACCGCATCACAATTGCCAAATAAATGATCAGTTGACTCCAACTCCCTACCACAGCACGGGCAGCTAGCGTCATCTATATTGATGCACCCCCTCATAGCCAAGTTTACTCTAACTGGGATCGCGTCCTTCATGACTTTCCACACGAGTAACTTAACTTTAGACGGGCATTTCATCTTCCACAAACCATTCCAAAACCAACTCAGCTCGTTCGCACCACCTGCTCCTCTCTTGTTCCAACAGGACTTAATAGAAAAGTTCCCACTTCTCTCTTTTGACCACCTCAATTTATCTTCTATAAACCTGTTTAGTGACTGTCGACCTAAGACCCGAAGAAAATTGTTCCAAACACCCATCTCCCAGTCGAACAATGGCCGCCTCAATGCAATATGCCAAACCCACTCCACGCCCTGCCAATCCCCGAAATCAGAGATCATTCCTTCCTTATTAACCGACAGGGCATAGATTCTGGGGAATGCCTCTCTCAGTATCTGTTCCCCCATTGATCCATTTATCGAGCCAAAATCTAGTTCTACCCCCATTACCAACTTGGATGACAAAGCTGCTGCCCGCTCCTTGCTCCTCCATACTATCCCATGCCTTACATATGTTTCCCCATACCGAACGTCCGAGCCGGCCACCCGGAATTAAAGGATTTGAATTAGTATAATATTTTGCATCAATGAATCGTTTCCATAATCCTTGTTCGACTCCAAAACGCCACTTCCATTTCAGCAGCAATGCATTATTGAAATCCTGTACTTGTCTCAAGTTTAAACCCCCATCTTCCTTTAGTGCACAGATCTCGTCCCACTTTACAGTATGTAATCTTCTTTGACCATCCCATTCATTCCATAGAAATCTCCTCCTTAACAGTTCTAATCTCTCAGCCACTCCTCTCGGGACCTTAAAGATCGATAAGAAATATACAGGCAAACTACTAACCACCGACTTCAATAAGCAAATCCTCCCTGCTTGAGACAGTAGTCTCCCCTTCCACCCGCCAAGTCTGCTTTCAACCTTTTCTAAAACCGGCTTCCATAACTCTGTTCCATTTAACCTCCCTCCCATAGGAATACCCAAATATTTCATCGGCCATTCCCCTATCTCACATCCCATTATCGAGGCTGCCTCCTCCATAAAATCCTGATGGCAGTTCACTCCAAAAATACTACTCTTACAAAAATTTATTTTGAGGCCTGTAGTCAAAGAGAAACACCTGAGTAATCTCTTGATCACCAACACTTGTTCAAGATCCCCCTCGCAAAAGAAAATGGTGTCATCGGCGTACTGTAAGTGAGAAATGACAGGACCTCCCCCCGTTGCCTGCAAACCCCTCAACAGCCCTAACTCAACCACCTTCTGTACCAACTTATTCAGAGCCTCGACTACTAGGACAAATAAATAGGGGGAGAGAGGGTCACCTTGTCGAAGCCCTTTATGAAATTGAAAGAACTTTGTTGGCGATCCATTAACTAGAACGGCTGCACAGGTCGATTTCACACAAGCTTTTATCCATTCGATCCACTTTTCCTCGAAGTTCATCTCCTCTAAGACTTTGAATAATGCTACCCACGACACATTGTCATAGGCCTTTGCAAAATCCAATTTAATTACCAATCCACTCCGTCCAGCCACTCGCGTTGAGTTAATAATCTCCGCTGCTATCAACACTCCATCCATAATCTGTCTACCCTTCACGAAAGCCATCTGAGATTCCCCCACAGCACTACTTAGGATCACCTTAAGCCTATTCGCCAACGTTTTAGCCACTATCTTATATATACTTCCTACCAACGAAATGGGACGAAATTCTCCAAATTCCATAGGGCTTTCCACCTTCGGGATTAGGGTTATAAAAGATTTCCCCACCTCTCTCGGCAATGACCCCTCCGACTCCAAACTACTAAATACCTCCATGACATCACCTTTCAAGATCTCCCAATATTTTTTGAAAAAGGCTAAATTAAATCCGTCCGGTCCCGGGGCTCTATTTCCCCGGGACCGGACGGATTTAATTTAGCCTTTTTCAATATATATTATGATAGATTTAGTTAAACCAATATATATTCTTTAATTTTTGTTCGATATATATTATTTAATTGAATATGTTATATTTTCAAATATATTATATTAATTATATAAAAATTTGAGTCTGAAATATTAACCTCCATCTATATAATAAATTAAAAAATTAATTAATAATAACTATAATTCCGCTAATTTATCAAACTATATATAGTTAATAAGAAATTAAAATCCGTAATAAAAATATAATCTTATTTTAATTTTAAATTTTTAGTATCAGGTTTAATTTCTAAATATAATTATTAACATAAAATAGTTTTAATAAACTACATACTTCCTATGTTCTCTTTTAAATGCATCATTTCTGCATTTCACGCCGCCCAAGATACATTTTTAAAGGTTTTTTTTGGAAAAGCCGAAGCCGGATAAAAAAGTAGAAAACGCAAAAGGGCAAAATACAAAGCTCCAAACTGAAACAAAACAGAAAAAGAGAAAAACCAAGACGCCTGTCAACAAAAGGTCTGGACCCCAGAGGTTCCATCAAGCGAGGCGTCGTTCCTGAGAATGTCTTTGGCGAAATCCGGGGGGAAAGCCCATGTGGTATAGAAGGTCTCCAAAGTAGTCCCGTGTTTGGCCAAGCAATCGGCCACTTTGTTGCCTTCTCTCCACACGTGTCCTATGGTGCACTCCTCAAAACGATCCTTCACATCTCTGATCCTTTCCAAAACAGGCGCCATGGGGTGGTGGATATCTGTGCACCTCAACAAATCAATAGCCATGGAGCAGTCTGTGTAGCAGCTTATCTTGGTAATTCCCTTTTCCATAACATATTCCAAACCATGGGCAAGAGCTGAAAGTTCTGCAAATAGGCTGGAGTTTTCACCAATGTATCCGCAACCTCCACCTCTCCATTCTCCTCCTTCAGTTTTTAGGACGAATCCCACTCCTGCCTTCCCTGAGTTGATAGCTGCACTCCCGTCTACGTTGAGGATGAGACCCTTAAATTTGAGGTGATTCCAACTGGATATCCTTCTGGCCGGCCGAGATGTATGCATCTTATAAGACGCCCTGTCCATGTCTTCCCTGGCGTTCAAGATCTCCCTCTTTAGGATCCAAGTCGACTTAGATTTCCCCCTGAACACCCTAGCGTTTCTTTCGAGCCATATACTCCATATGGCGGCTGGCACACAGTTGCCATACAAATAGTAAAGCCCCTGCAAGAATTTCCTAATATCATTCCTCGGGACTAGATTGCAGTCGTCTGGAATGTTAATCCTCAAACTCTTCCATATCTGCCTCGCCCAAGTACAAAGGAAAAAGCAGTGGCTCCAGTTCTCAATTTCCACACCACAAATGGTACACAAGGGGGAATTTGCTAATTTCCTTGTAAAACGCAACCAGTTGACTGGAAGGGCTTCATGGCTAGTTAACCAAAGTAAAAATCCAGTTTTCTCCGGAATATGAGCCTTCCACATCCATCGCCAATTTTGCTCGTACGCTTCCTCCATGTTCAAATACTTGTAAGCAGACTTCACTGAATACTTGCCATTGGGGGAAAGTTTCCACATCCATAAGTCAGGGCATCTCGAGTGCAGGGCTGGAGGAGGGGATGAAACGATTCCCTGACGAATTTCCTCAGGGAGAGGTGTGTACATCATGTCCAAATCCCATCTGCCTCTAGTAATTATATCACAAACCCAAAGATGGCTATCCTGGATTGCCACGTACGGAATATAGCCCCCAAGGTGTATACCACGCCACCAAGGTGTGAACCACAGGGATGAGAGACCATTGCCCAACCGAATGGAAAAACCGTTGATCAACTGCGGGAGGGTTTTGTAGACAACCTTGAGAATGTGGGATTTCTTGTTCCAATTACTCCGCAAGGATAGGCTGTCAGTATCAACATCACCTTTGACCATTTGAACCCAAGGCTTATTAGGCGAGTGCAGGATCCCCCAAACCAGCTTGCCTAGAAGGGCAATGTTCATTTGGCGTGCACGTTTCAACCCCAAACCTCCTGCTCCCTTCTCTTTGGCCACTGTATCCCATTTGATAAGGTGGAGCCCTTTACCTTTGTTATCCTTCCAGATACACCGGCTGACTCTTCTATCAATAAGGTTGCAAATCTCCTCTGGTAGCCAATGTAATTGCATTACATACGAGGGGATTGCAGACAGAACAGCCCGTGATAGAGTAAGCCTACCCGCCTTATTAAGCAATTTGCAAGCCCATCCCTCCATCCGGGCATCCATTTTATCGAGGATGAATGAGTAATCCTTCAGCCTCTTCCTGCCAGTTAAAAGAGGAAATCCCAAATAAGAGTCAAATTTGGAGGTTTCCTCCATTTGTAGAGTATCTTTAATCCAGGTCCTGTCACCCTGATCTATATACCGAGGAATAAACATAGACGATTTAGAATGATTGAGCTTAAGGCCAGAGACTTTAGAAAAAATCTGAAGAGTATCCGCCACGCATTTAATACTCCCTTTATCCACCACGGAGCAAAGGATGAGGTCATCGGCAAAGATAAGATGAGAGATGTTAGAGCCTTGTCTGATGCACAAGGGCTTCCAATTCCCCATTAAAATCTGCTTGTGAATCATAATGGATAACTTCTCCATTACAATCAGAAAGAGGAATAGGGATAGGGGGTCCCCCTGTCGCAGGCCCTTGCCCGGTCTGAATTCATTCAGTCGCTGGCCATTCTATATCAAGGTGTAGGCAGGAGAATGGACGCAAAATAGGATGAAACGGATGACTGCTTCCGGCAGCTCCAATTCCTGAAGGCAATTTCTAAGAAAATCCCATCGGACATTGTCATACGCTTTCTCAATGTCAATTTTCAAAACAACTCCCCTAGGGCCCGACCTATTGCCAGAGATGATGCCCAAGATCTCTTGAAGGGTAACCGCGTTGTCTATGGTTCCCCTCCCCGGAAGGAATGCAGCCTGATGATGCGATATGAGGGACAACAGAGTAGGCTTAATCCGGCTAACAAGAATTTTTGTTAGGATTTTATAATTGACGTTGCAAAGGGATATAGGCCTGAGATGCTTGAACTCCAACGGATCTGGGATCTTAGGGATGAGGCAAAGAAGAGCTTTAGCAATATGAGATGGGAACTCCCCGCTAGAGAATGCTTGTCGGACAAACTCATGGATAGAATTACCCGTAGTATTCCAGAATTTCTTGTAGAAACCGCCGGGGTAACCATCCGGCCCCGGGGAGGAGAAAGAATTAAGATTAGTTACCACCTCCTTCACTTCTGCCAGTGAGATGTCTTCACTGATCCTCTCCTTATCTTCTTCAGAAATGCCATCAAATTTAGGAATATCTGATGTGGAAACGTCGACCTGACCATCTGTCTGATCCTAGCTGGATGGAGCCGCATATAGATCCATATAAAAATCTCTTGCCGCCTGTTTCATCACATTATCATCCTCTGTCCAGGCACCTGAAGGTAACTGAATCCCATGTATCCTCCCCCGGTACCTATTGAACTTAGCATTGGCATGGAAGTAAGCTGTATTTCGGTCACCGAGCTTCACCCATTTATCTCTCGCCCTTTGGTACCATTTAATCTACTCCTGCTGGAGGATTAGGTTGTATTCTCTATGTAGCTCTTGCTCCAACAGCATCAATCTCACAGAATCGACATTCTCCAGGGCACGAGAGATACCATCAAGCCTCTTTTTCAACTTGATTTTCCTCCAATGAATATTCCCCATACTAGACTTGTTAAAAACAATGGAGGCTTGCTGCACTTTATCAAGGTTACCACCAAGATTTCCTTCAGTCCAAGCATTATCCACGAGGCTCTTGTACCTGTCGTCCGTTGCCCAAGCAGCTTCCCAACGGAACGGGCTGCATGTGTGTTGCATCTGACCACCACAATGAAGCAGTAGAGGAGCATGATCGGACCCGACCCTAGGCATAACCTGAATATGGCCCAAGGGAAATAGAGTTACCCAGTCTTCATTCATCATGCCTCTGTCAAGTCTCTTGAAAATACGGTGTCCCTCACCCAACGGACGAGACCAAGTAAAGGCGCTCCCAGTGGTGTTAATGTTGGAGAGCCCACAATCATGGAACAAGGAGTTCAATTCTTCTGCTCTCTGCATATTGAATATACCCCCCTTGACTTCGTTCGCCGATGAGATTTGGTTCCAATCTCCTATAATGGCCCAAGCACCATTAATCGAATCGCTTAATAGTCTTATCTGATCCTAATTGGCTCTCCTGTCTTCATACTTCGGCGATGCGTACAAAATCGAGAGGTGCCAAAACTTTGCCCCCTGAGAAATACGCACGCTGATACAACGATCAATAATGTTCCAAATCTGGACATCCGTCCAGATGCCGATCCTACACAGAATCCATATCCCTCCTGCTTTCCCAACCGTCTCCTGGATAGACAAGGGGACAAACCCCTCCTTAAGAAAGAAACTATTAATTGGATCAAATTTAATCTGAGGTTCCAGAATAGCGAGCACGTCCGGTTTAGAATTCCGGATGGCATCCTGGAGGCATCTCTGAGTAATTTTGTTCCTTATTCTCCCCCACATTCCACACCAAAATTTTTTGATTTTTCAAATCCATAAACATAAGTTTGGAGATTATTAGTACGCTACAGAGAGCAAGGTCCATACCTCCCTTAGGATTGCATGGCTGAAGGGCCATCCTCATCCCCCCCAATCCTCCGCTCTTCTCCTTCGCCCTATCTAGGAGGTGATGAAGATCCCGGTGCCTGAGCTGCCGATGCTTCCTCTGCTGAGCCAGAGACACGGGCTCTCTTCTGTATTTTAGGCCTGTTCTGTATTACCTCTATGGCCTCCTTTTGGGCCTTGGCCCGAATCTTTTTAATTTTGGACCACAGCACCTCATTACTATTCCTATGATCCGTATTGGGGCAGCCCAAAACTTTCTTGACATTAGGAGTATCATTTTCCTTACCTCCATTCTTCTTTGGCCCGGGCTTGTTTTTGCTTGGCCCAGCCATCTTTTTTGGCCCATTGGTTTTTTTCCTGACCACTTGTATCCACTCATCCCCAAGCGGTTGTGGTGGAGTTGCGCCTTGCTCTCCACAGGTTTCCTTGTGATTTTCCTTAAGGGTGCTATCTGCATGGGACAGAACCTGTTCCTCGTTACCAGCCTCATCACTTTCCATATTGGTGATTTCCCCCTGCTCCGTTCCAAGACTCTCTTCCTCAGAGGGGTCAGATTTGTCTTGTTTGCCTGAGCTCCCAGCAGCAAGGTCAACCTCTCCTTTTGCAGACACCTTTCTGCCCTTTGTACTATCTACAGTCGTTTTGTCATCCCTTGGTACTGCCGTCGCCGGAGGTGAGCCAGCGTCGTTCAAAGGCCGGTAGGAACAGCCCACAGTCGAGTGGCCATACCTATGGCACTTAGTGCAGAGCAAGTTTAATCCTTCATATGCCACTTTATGCCACCGGTCACCCATCAAGATACTAGAAACCAAGGGGAGATCCAAGTCAATCTCCACGCACACCCTAGCGTACTTGCCTCGATTCACTCCTTTTTGTCACTGCGTCTACCCGAACTGGCGTCCCCAAGGCCGCTGCCATCTTGGTTAGTAGAAGCTCATCAAAGAACTCAAAACAAAGCCCCGGAAATCTAGCCCACACAACTGTTTTTTTGGGGGTTTCATCACTTGCTATGAAATTGGGTTTCCATGGCCTTACTGTTAAGTAACTCCCGAACACCATCCAAGGACCTTCCTTTATCACTTTCGAACGGTCTTCTACTCTATCAAACTTCACCAAGAAGTAGCCTGAGTCCATGTCTACCATGTGGAAGTTATTCTGCAGTTTCCACAGTTTCTTGAGCCTGTCTATCAGTGCCAGATAACCCACTCTCCTTCCTAGTACTGAAATGATGAGGGCGTCCTCATAGGGACTACACAGACGTTTGTGAAGTCTAGGATCCAAGGTGATCCGAGGTTTCAGCCTATCTCCGTCCAGGTGGTCAAGCTTGATCAGTTCTTCGTTCGCAGGGTCTGCAATGAGGGGAGCGACCACAGCTTCACGTCCTGCTATGACCATATCCCGGAAGGAAACGGCTGGTTTTCCAGCAAAGTGAAAAGTATCCGGGGGAAAGGACGAATCCAAGATCGGAGGAAATGAGGAGGGAAGAGAACTCAGAGGAGGCTCCGTCCCCGACATGACGAGAGAAATAGGTAGTAGTGTGTATTTTTTTAAAGATTAATAACTCAAATTATACATAAATAAAAATTATAAAAATTGGATATTCTAAAACTACGTGATTAGACGAATCTAACAAGATCTCACTTGACTATGTTTTTTCTCATATAACTATGTTAAAAAAATTAATCAAAATTACTCAATGAACCGTTACTACTATGCAAATGGATCACTTATTTGAGAACGGAGGTAGTAATATAAATAAAAATAATTATTGATTTTTTTTTAATTATAAGTATAAATATAATATAATTTTGATATTAACAATTAACATATTCGCCATGCTCAAGGATTGACAGTTAAATTGGGTGAATTGCATTCACATATGGCTAATTTTAAATTTAGTTTGGCTTTTAAAATTTTGGTAACAATTGTTCTAGATAATTTCTTCCATCTTTCATATTAACATAATAGTAATACTATTATGAACATATATATATATATACTGTCTTCATTTCTCTTATGTCTCAAATACAAATATTTATGAACATCATAGCGATTTTGTATTCTTTAAGTTACCTAATGTTAGTGTAATTTTTACATTATCTACATCAGTTTCACCAAATTATTTTTACAGTGTTAATTGATCAGTTAAATAAGAATGAATCTTTATTCTTTTTTCAGTTATTATTCGATTAATTCTTTCATCAATGATGAATGATAATCCGCTCTCCCCTAACATTAATTTGAATAGTAGTACTAAGATGTTTTCTCAAATTTAAAATATTAGGTTAGATAGTCAATTCTGCCACTAAATTATTTAATAGTACATAATAGTCTTCATAACCTTCAATTTTAAGTTTATGACTTTTCTTTTTTTTTTTTCACTTCAGAAAAACCACAATAAATTTATGTTGCCACTATTTCTCTTGATAACATAGTCTTCATAAGATTCAAGGATTCTGGATTGAGCTTTAAGCAATTTGGTTTTCGTTCCAGATTTGTTTTGATTTGTTAGATTCTGGAATTCCTGATGCTAATAACAATGAATTTGATATCTTTCTACATTTAGGTTTCTTAATGTGTGGATTATATATAGGAAATTAGGCAATATTCAATGTGTTTGAAAAAATACCTCAATTTCAGTTATGTTTTTTTTTTTAAGTTTTGTTCTTTCTTTTTCAATTTTTATCTCGATCCTTTTGAGAAATCAACTAAATTTTATCTCAGTATCTCAGTTTTGACCTTCTTCCCCTATTTGATTAGCTTATACTTCCTCTATTCTCTTTTAAATGCACTCCTTCTGTGTTTCATGCAGACCAAGACACATTTTTAAATATTAATAACTCAAATTGTATATATATAAAAATTGTAAAAAAATAATATTATAAGCCTACGTGATTAGAAAAATCTAACATATCACTTGACTATATTTTCTCTTACATAACTATGTTAAACTTTTGATTAAAATGACTTAATGAATAGTTGTACTATGCAAATGGATCACTTAAAAGAGAACAGCGGAAGTAATTTACAAGAGGGTATTGTGAATTATAATCCATATTTTAATATGCCTACCATCCGTCCCCTTTGTTCGGTGAACCCCACCTACTATAAATTGTTTGGTGAACCCCACCCACTATACACTACAAGAAAAAGTCAATATAGCAATCGAAATTAGCGACCGAATAAATGCAGTCGCTGTTAGAAACCAAAATTGCGACAAAAAATGACGGTCGCTGATTTTAACGACCGATTTAGCGACCGAACTTTTTCTATCGCAAATTTGCGACCGGCGAGGTTTGGTGGCTAACTCGCGACCGAAATAGCGACGAATATAAAAATTGGTCTCTGTTAGCGACCGCAAATTTGCGGTCGCTAATTTTTTTCAATTTTAAAAATTTTTGAACTTCTATTATGGTTAGCGACCGAAATAGCGACTGCAAAATTTGGTCGCTGATGTTAGCGACCGACATAGCGACCGGAAAATTCGGTTGCTAAGCTTTTTATAATTCTCTTTTATTTAACTTATTTTAGATTAATTTTTTTTTTGCGCTGACAGCCTTGAAAGGCTAGTGAAGTTGTAACAGAGAAAGGAAAACCATGTGCAAAATGAATGAATCCGCAAAATTAGCTACATCTAGTATCGAGGAAACCAGGTTCCGGCAGCATCAGTTGTAAGTAGAGATGTTATCGAGTCCGGGGGAAAAGCCCAGGTGGTATAAAACTGCTCGCTGTCCATGCCTAACCGGGCTAAACCATCGGCAACAGAATTCCCTTCTCGCCAAATGTGTTCGAAGTAACAACTTTGGAAAGAAGAACGCAGATCATCAATATGCATAAGATGGGCTGCTAAACCATGAGTTGTAGACCTTCGTGCCTTGATCAAACGAATTGTCTCCATGGAATCGCACAAACAAAGGATATTAGTAATACCTAGGTTTGCAGCAAGTTGAAGGCCACTGAAAACGCCCGCTACCTCTGCATGCATGACCGAGACGTCGCCAAGAAACCCTGTAACCCCTCCCAACCACTGCCCATATTGATCCCTCAAGACTGCACCAAAGCCTGCCCTGGCACGGTCTTGACTTCGAGAGCCATCAGTGTGCAAGAAAACCCCCTTCCATCCACCCATATTCCATGAAATCATTCTAGGAAACGGATCTCGACGCCCCAGCTTCTTATTGTTAATTTGTAGCTGCGCAACCCAGTAAGATATCTGTCGTACCATAGCATGTGTTTCTGTATTCTTCCCTTGAAAAACTCTACGACATCGTTCCCGCCAGATGAACCAAATGCCAAAAATGAAGACATCTCCAAAAATCTTGAACATAGCATGTAACCAGGATCTTATAGTGTTGGTATCCATAGTGTTGAGATCCAAGGGAATTGTGACATTGAGCGCACTCCAAAGATGTTGTACCCAAGTGCAATAAAACAGGCAGTGCGTCCAATTCTCAGATTCAATTCCGCAAATGGTACATAATGGGTTGGCAGCAAGGTGGCGATGGTGTCTCAATTGATTGCAAGGCAACGCTGCACGGCTAACTAACCACAAGAAAAGACAAACCTTTTCTGGGAATGCTGCACTCCACATCCACTTCCATCCTGTAGCCATCGGACGTTCACCAAGGAGATACTGGTATCCAGAAGCAGACGAATACTCACCATGCAGGTTACCATTCCATCTCCATCCATCATATAAGCCTGCATGCAATACAAGAGGAGGATGTTTGAGAATCTGGTATCTAATAGCATCCGGAATAGGAGAGTGGATAGGTGAAAGATCCCAGCCCTGCTTGGTCACAATGTCCTTGATTTTCAAATCAGTTTCGCATGTTTCAATAAAGGGCATTTGTGGACCTATAGCCTGGCCATAAAACCATTGTGAGAACCATAGGGAGCTATCTCCACTAGCCACATGAAAACCATAACCCCCAGATAGCCGAATTAAGGCTCTCCTAATGCTTCTCCAAGTGAAGGATCCCGCTGTAGGCAGAGACATGAGACTCTCACTCGTCCGACAATATTTCCATCGAAATTCCGCAACCCACCTCTTATCTCGTCCTATAAACAGATCATGTGCCAACTTCCCAAGCAAGGATATGTTCATTAACCTGGCTTGTCTCAACCCCAACCCACCAGCTTTCTTTGGAGTAGCTACAATATCCCAGTTTACAAGATTCAAACCCTTGCCTTTGCCATCTTTCCAAACCAAGGTCCTGATACGTCTGTCAATACTCTTACAAACTGATTCAGGCAACCAACCTATTTGCATACAATAAGAAGGTAATGCAGCAAGTACATTCCTGGCCAAGGTTAACCTACCGGCTTTGTTGAGGAGTCTCATGGCCCAACATGACATCCGATTATCCATGCGTTCCAAAATATGAGCATACGCAGCCGCCTTAACTCTGCCATGATGCACGGGAAATCCTAAATATCTCCCCAAATTATCAGTGAAAGGTATCTCCAATACATTAGCAACTGTAGCCTTCTCATCCGAGGTAATTCCCTTAGCAGCAAAGCATCTAGACTTCATCTTATTCACCATTAGCCCTGAATGTGCAGCAAATTTGTGAAGCGTCATAGCAACAGAATTCAAGCTATGCTCATTCAACATGATAGCAAGTATTAAGTCATCTGCAAAAATTAAATGAGAAATCCCATCCAGGTTTGAACTAATTCGAACAGTATCCCATCTATGATCTTCCACCTCACTGCATATGATTGTAGATAATCGTTCCATAACAATATTGAATAAATAGGGTGACAAGGGGTCGCCCTGTCTTAATCCACGTTCTGGATGGAATTCCTCCAATGCCTCCCCATTCCATAGCAATGAAAAGGTTGGCGAGGTAACACATGTCATAATGAGCTTACAAAGACTTGTTGGCAGCCCCATTTGCTTCAAACTTTCATCCAGAAAACTCCATCGAACAGTATCATACGCCTTCTCCAGATCGATCTTAATTACAATGGCTTTCCTGTGATTGGTTGCTTTAGCCAAATCATATACCAGCTCCTGAAGGAGTATTGCATTATCTACTGTTCCACGCCCAGGTATAAACGCCGATTGAAGCGGGGAAATAAATCCCTTCATCAGTGGTCGCAGGCGGTTTACAATGACTTTAGAAATGAACTTATATGCCACATTACACAACGTGATCGGTCGAAAGTGAGCAAAGCTGGAAGGAACAGGCACCTTTGGAATTAAGCAGATGTATGCCTTTGCCAACTGGAGATCGAATACACCTGTATGGAAAGAAGCACGCACCATGTCTATAATATCCTGTCCCACATTAGGCCAGAACCTGTCATAGAAAGCTGCGGGGAATCCGTCCGGACCAGGGGCCGCCAGCGGCCTAAATTGTTTCCGGGCAATCTCAACTTCCTCCGGGCTGACTTCAACGTGCTGCATGGCGAGGCCCCGTTGTGCCAGAGTAGGTAATGGCGGCAAGGCATCCACCATGGTCGCATCATTACTATCCAAGAATTTGTTATGGAAATACTCTCTGGCTGAAGATTTTAGGGTGGCCAAATCCGAACACCATGACCCATCTTCCAAATATAACCCATGTATCTGTTTACGATGGTGATGCATCTTTGCCTGCGCATGGAAAAATTTAGTGTTGCGGTCTCCCAATTTAATCCAATTCTCTCGCGCCCTTTGAAACCAATATATTTCCTCCTGAAGAAGAATCTGTTGATAGTCTTTTTGAAGTTTATTTTCCAATGACATATGCCACACCGAATGGGAGGATGACAGAAAGGTATCAAGCCCTGCCAAGCGCCTCAGGATCTTCTTTTTCTTATTTCTAATCCTTTTAATCTCATACTGACAGTGTTGATATGAAAGGGATTGCAAGTGTTGGAGTTTCTCTCCCAAAGAGGCTGACTGCGTCCATGCATCATGAACGAGATCTTTGTAACATGGATTGGACGCCCAAACAGCTTCCCAACGAAATGGTCTTGTAGGTGGCGAAATAATAGACTCCCCACAGGACATCAATAACGGTGCATGGTCTGAGGATGTTCGTGGCAACGTGACAATATGGCCGTCAGGAAACAAACTAACCCAGTCAAGGTTGGCTAGGCCGCGATCAAGCCTTTTCTTGATACATTGATATTGATTAACCCCACGAGACCACGTGAACAATGAACCTTCAGTACGAATGTTGAAAAGGCCACACGCCGTTATGCACTCTCGAAATTCGTCAGCTCGTCTATGATTATATCCTCCGCCCATGACTTCCGAAGGGGCAAGTATTTCATTCCAATCTCCCATCAGGAGCCAGGGTCCATTCACTCCTTGTGCCAGTTGCATTAGATAGTCCCAATTATCTTTCCTCTGCTGATAATTCGGGTGGCAATAGGTAGCGGTGCAATACCATATATCGTCCATATCTTGTAGAGAGAAAGTAAGAAAACGGTCATTCCTGTCGACAACATCCCAGGTAATGGACAAATTCGATTGGCAGACGACCCAAAGACCGCCTGCACGTCCCATCGACTCCTGTAAACATAAAGGAGTATACCCAAGCCTATAAAAGTAGTTACGTGCCCTGTCAAATAGCCCATGCGGCTCAAAAATAAAAACCAATGATGGTTTGTAATGTCTAATTGTATCAGACATGCATCGTTTAGTCGTGGGATTCATAAATCCCCTAACGTTCCATGCCAAGATAGAGAATCCAATGAAACTTGACATATATGATAGAATAGAGAGTAAGGAAACCCTAATTCCTTGGCATGATTTATCCCAGAGTTAATAACTTATGAAGGCCGCAAGGCCTCCACATCCATCTCATGGCCAGCCCTAGCTGTCGAAGCAGACGCATCTGCATTATCCAGTTTGTACAGATTCTCTGGAGCAGAAACAAATTCCGTAGAGACCTCTCGAGAAGCTGATTGAAGAGCCTGTTTCAGCGACTGTGGCTCCCCTTCAGTTTCTGTATCATCCGAATCCTCCATCCTCACCCTTTTTGGGCCAGTAATAAATTTGGGCCTAGCAACATTCTTCCCTTTTTCCTTGATAATGGGCTTGGGGTCAGGAGATTTCTTTAGTTGGCCCATACTTGGAATTGGACCATGCTTGGCCTCCTGCTGTGAAGCAAAATTGAAAATACCACCTTGGGCCTTGCTTGGCCCATTTTTTCCAGAATCTCCTCCAGTGGTGCGAGTATTGGGCTCCTTCTTTCTGGGCTTGCGGCGTTGGACTATCATCCACTCACCAACTCCAGTATCCAACTCTTCCAGATTCGCCACAGTGGTCCCCATCTTTTCCTTGTCTTCATGTGTATGCAAGCCACCCTCATTATTTAGTTGTTCGACCCGTGTCCCACTTGCAGACGTGGAGGAAGTGGAATCTACCACCTGTTTGCCAGAATCCTGCGCAGGTAATGGGCTGGCGGCAGCCGGAGCAAATTCCGTCCCCTGGTGTTGACCTCCGAAGTGGCAGCGGTCCTGCTTGTGGCCATACCGACCACATCGCATGCATACGACATGCAAGCTTTCGTAAGCAATTTTGATGATCTTCCCTTCCACTTCAACCTGCCCAAGGAGTGGTTCATCAAGATTGAGCTCAATACACACCCGAGCGTATCTTCCCCGCGAGATGGCTAAGGTGCTCTGATCAAATTTGAAGGGAATGCCTATAGCAGATGCAACCACCCGGAGACTGCTTTCCTTGTAAAATGCAGGCTTAAGGCCATGAAATTGGACCCATGTATGGATAGTGTTTAATTTAGTGCATTCAGGATCAAATTCGGGGGACCATTTCATAACAGCAAGACAATGATCATATACTAACCATGGCCCCCCGGTGAGTACTTTCTCACGATCTTCTGGTAATTCAAACTTTGCCAAGAAACATCCATACCCGACGTCAAGAAGGTCAAACTTGCCAATGGTTTTCCAAACCCGTACGAGAGCATTCCTCATGGCCAAAAACCCAACAGATAATCCTAAACCTTTGATTACCAAAGTATCCGTCCATGAGGAATAAATTTCAGAGAGAACCGAAGGATCAAACTTGATTTTCGGACAACGTCTATTTATGCCGGATCTGTCAATAGAAGCCAGATTAGATTTTAGGAGATCAACAGCGTCTTCCGCCGCAGCAGATGAAGTTCCACCCATAAAAGCATCCCGGTATGAAGGCACAGAGCCGTCACCTTGCTCACCAAAGGTGCCCGGAGGCCGACCAGGAGGAAAGTTAGCAGTGGGAAATTTCGACATCAGAGAACTACGTTACATCAGAGGGGGTATATATTAATTTTAATTTTTACCTTTAATTTATTTTATAACTTATTATAGAATAATAATATTATTAATATAAATATTTTTTTATTTTCTGTTCTCTTTTAATTTGAATATTATTTTTTATTTTTAAAGAAGTTATTGAATTTATTATTTATCTACTTATTGATTTTAGTTATTTATTTAATTATTTTATTTATTTATTTTACTTATTTATTTAATTAATAACAATATTTTATTAGTTTATTCTATTTTAAATTTTTGAATAATTTACTATTTTATTTAATTCCTTTATTTTCATTAATTAATTATATTATATATTTTATTCTATTTTTTAAATTTAATTATTGAATTTAATATTTTTAAATTGAAGATTTTAATTTAATTATTACACTTAGTTAATTATCGGTTTTATATTAATATTTCATTAATGTTACTTCCTTTCTATTTTAATTTTTATTATCTTAGTATTGTAATTAACTAATTTTATTATTTATTTAATAATATTATTTATTTATTTCATAATTTAATTAATATTTTTTATTATTTTTTATTTTCATTTTTATTATTTTATGTAATTATATTGATTTCAAGTCTTTATAAATTTATTTAGTGATTTAATTAACTTTAGTATATGTGTTATTTAATTAATAAATTAGTCTATAATTTATTTAATATAGAGGATGTTTGGGAGTCAGCGGATTCGATAGCAGATAACAGATTTGGAGAGAGAATTGTGAGAGAATATGCTCACTCAATCCGCTATATGCTGTTAAATCTATCAACAACCAATCACCCATAGTAAATTTCAGTTTTAACTTTATTTTTTAATCTATTAATTTATACGTTTATATGGTTATATATAACAAATTCCATATATTGACATGAAATGTTGTGTATCCAGGTGGTTCACGCACGCGCAAGGAGCTTCCAGAGCAGGGTTCGACGGTTCTCATCAACATTTGGGAATGAATAATATATGTGACACATGGCGTGATCTAATTGAAGCAGAGGGCTAGCCAAGGTGGTGATGGTTGGGCTTGGTGGTCGGGAGGTATTGAGTTCGAATCCTTCTGAATACAATTTTGGAATTTTTTAGCTATCGAAATTTTCGGTCGCTAATTCGGTCGCGAAAATAAAAAAATTAAAAAATAAAAGAAAATTGAGATTTTTTAGCAACCGAATATTTCGGTCACCAATTCGGTCGCTAAGTTCCGTGACTGAAATGTTCGGCCGCTAAATCGGTCGCTAAATTTGGTCCGAATTTTTTCCGGTCGCTGGAAATTTACTAACTGACCTTTTAGCGACCGGCGTCTTGCGGTCGTTAAGACGGTCGCTAAGCCAAAATAGCGACCCGTATTTCCTTTTAGCGACCGAATTTGACGGTCGCTAGCCCGTGTTTTTCTTGTAGTGATAAGTGTTTGTGTACCTAAATACTTTTAACTATAACAATGTCACAAAAATTCTTGATTTTGTTTACTAAAAAAGTTATGAACAAACGGCCCGTGCGTAGAGGGCAAAAAATCCTAGTTTATAATAAAATAAGTAAATGATGAATATGCTTTGAATGAGTTGCAGATGCTACCTGTTGATAAATATACCTTTTTTTCAAGAATTGGGAGGATATAATATATATGATACAGTATATTATTATATGGAGGACTTAGCAAATAAGGTAATTTGGAATTTTTAATTTTCCATATTTTAATTATATTATTTTTTATTTTAATGTGATATTTCTTTTTAAAAACTCTTTACTTTGTTTTTGTGATTTTGATTGAATTTAAATTGAAGGCATGTTTTATAATGCTAGACCATTCACATTGATTTAATTGATTTTTAATATATTTTAACTTGTACTATGAATTAACCATTTATTGATGTTCAGCATTGGGGTGCAATGTAATACTCTGAAAATTCATTTTTCAAAAGGTTTTGGGATGTTACAGCCACACCTTCCAAGCAAAACGTATACTATTTCGAGCTTACTTAAAAGATGTTAAGGCTAATTGTATTGTATTCTAAATACATATATCACTTACGGGGCGTTTGGTTCAGGGATCTAAGACTGGGAATCTTAGGTAGGGAATGAAACATGTCCATGTTTGGTTCGGGACATGTTTCATATGGGAATGTCACATTCCCACCAAGGTGGGAATGTTGAGTGTTTTAGGTGGGAATATGATTCCCACCGGGCAGGTAATCTTAGATTACCACATCCACTTTACCTACTTTTATATTAGTTTTACTTTTATACCCTCAATTTTTATACTTATTTTATTTTATAAATTTAGATATTCGTATTCTAAAAAATGATAAATATATGAAATTTAATTTTAAAAAATCAATTGAAAAATTTTAAATTATTTAAATATATTTTTAATATATATTCTCATATTTTAATATATATTTTCATATTTTCTTAAAATTTACTTTTCTTCTATATATAAAACAAAAAAATAAGGATTTAGAGACATTAAATAAGTAATTATCATACAATAAATTACATATAAAGAATTCTCAATATTTTAAAAAATAAACCGGCTTAAATATTTATATTATGTAGCGAAATGACATTTTTATAATATTGTTCAATTGAAATTCAAGGACATTATGGTAAATTAATTAGAACATGAAATTTGATATTCCTAATCTAACCAAACGTAATAATCTTAAAACATAAAAAAATAAGATTCCCAGCAATCTCATATTCACAACAATCATATTCCCACTGGTACTCTAAGATCCCTCTAACCAAACGCACCGTTAGAGTGCAAAGGTTTTTGTTTAATATATAAGCCAAAATTTAAAATAAATATTATATTAATTTGTATTTTAAAAGTAGTAATTTTATTCTAAAGTCCAATAATTTATTGCAGAAGAATAAAATAAAATAAATGTATAACCTCGTGTGAATATGTTGATAAAATAATTTAAAATACATGTCTATAAAAAAAATAAAGAATTAAGTATGTGACATGTCTTTACTTTTTAAAAACAAACATAGCTGACTCATCATATCATAGAATGCGTTGCTATTTTTTTTCAATTCGGTCCTAATTACGTAAATTGCATGATGTTGCTGATGTGGCCGAAGTAAATCACATTTTACATCTACCGTGGCCAATCTAGAATCTCCACATAACACACCAGTTTAATAAATGTTCGAAAATAATGTTTGAAGGCTACCATAACACATCACTACTATATAAAAAAATGCCTCTAGCAGGTCAATTGAACATTTCTTCACTGGAATGATGGACATAAATACATAATCTCTATTTGGTTCGCACTAAGTCCAGGGGCGGATCTACGTTACCACTACCGGGAGCATGGGACACCACTTAGATT
Organism: Hygrophila difformis; assembly: GCA_030278955.1. NCBI lineage: Eukaryota > Viridiplantae > Streptophyta > Magnoliopsida > Lamiales > Acanthaceae > Hygrophila > Hygrophila difformis. The sequence continues at coordinate 37,772,475 of JAOANR010000004.1, forward strand.
TATTTTTCAAGCTAAAGTTTTTAAAGGGGCGGTACAGTGCACCCACTTGAATTTTTGATGTGACCCACTATTCCTAATTTTTCCTCTATTATCACCTGGTGCACCCACCAAAAATGCAGTAGAGCAAAAGAGATGTCAAGCGCAATACTGTAGTAATCTGTATAGGAAAAGTTGCAGAGAGAAGAAGAGGGGGCGAGAGGTTGAAGAAAGGGTGCTATTGGACTTGATTTTTTTAAATAAATAATGTATTGGGCTTCCTTTTATATTATTGGGCCCGCAGGATTATATGTTATTTTGATAAATTGAAGTTTAATAAATATAGTAATAACCCATTTATGATTTAAGATAAAACTTTTTTTTTAAAAAAAAACTGACTTTTTCTTCTTCACTATATATATATATATAATGATGCTTATAATTTTAATTTTTTGAAAAAAAAATATTAGTAGGAGTATAAAACTTTTATTAATTTTTTATTAAATTTAATATATTTTAAATACTAGTAGTTCAACCTCAACACTGAAAGTCCGAATTCATATTTCTAGTCTAGAGGACAATGTTTGTGACCCCACTTAAATTATTTGCTGGATCCGCCACTGACTAAGCCCTTATTGAGGTTACACAACCCATAAAGAAATAACAACCATTCACAATAATAACATAGCTTACCTTCTTTTTCCATTACGGATAGACTCAACAACCCTTATCTCAGCCTTTTCACCACAACAAGAACTTGGTGTTCTTGGTAAATGTAGGTCAAGCAACTCCCTCTTCTGTGCGAAATCCATTCCCGCATCGGATTGGGCAGTGCCTTCGTTCGATGACATCGGAGTTCTGGTCAGCAACTACCACAGTGAATCTTATTTTAGGTCTCGGTGCTTTTTGGTGTTTCTCAAGAAACTGAAGACAAATTGTGATATATAATGTGTGCAAATAAATGATTGGTGTTTCTTTGTGGGTTGGGTAACCCGCAATGAGGGCTCAATGCGAACCAAGTGGAGACTATGTCCCTAAACCCAGTGAAGAATGACTCAATTGATCGGCTGGAGGCAATTTTTACAGCAATAATGTGTTATGGCAGTATTCAAATATTTACTTCAAACATTTATTAAGTTGATGTGTTATGTGTATGGACTCTAGATTGGTCACGGTGGATGTAAAATGCAATTTACTTCGGTCACATCAGCAACCTCAGGCTAATTACGTAATTAGAACCAAATTGAAAAAATTTGCAAATATAGATTACTATATGGGTCAAAACTTTACTGACGGACTGATTTAGATTTTTAGGAAAGAAAAAGGACTGACAAATCATTTTTTCCATAATAAGTATGTGTTTTAAACATCACAGTGATGGGTTTCAAAGAAAAATGACTCATTATGATATAATTTTAATTTAATCTAATATAATATGATATTTGTTAAAAGATTTATATAGTTTGGATTCTTACCCGTCATTGTCGCCTTCTGACACGGGAAGCTCTTTCCACCGCTGATGGAATCTTGTTCTGTCTCGGTCGTCCGGCTTACATTGAGCATTCTGGCGTGTTGCATGTGACATCTGCAATTTGGCTCGGTATCCATCAATCGTTGGGGGGTGTCATTGGAAACACCTGTTCGCCCCACGCAACAAGTAGTGTATTCTGCTTGTACATGAGCGGCACATAATAACTCAAATCGCCTCAAATGTGCCTGTACATAAACCATTCACAATTATGAATTCAATGCACAATGGCAATAACGACCCAAACCTGATAATAAAAAGTTGTAATTTCTAACATATACAAGATCGTGACAACAACGTAGGTGTGCAGGATGAGCATGTGCTCGAACAGATGGCATATACACGTCCTATTCGGGCCAGTGGCAGATCTAGAAAAATAAATTCAGTAGGTCTATTTTTTTTATTAATTATTATATTTTATTTTAATATAATAATTATTGTAAAACTACCAAAACTTTTAAATTCAAAGTAATGTAGTATCAAATACTATTATATCAAATAACTACAATTATTCACAAAGAATTCTCATACTTTGGTATCACTGTACAATAGCATAAATATTAATGTAAAGTAACCAAACAATTTTAATAGTTGATCTCTCATGCTATTCTGCAATTTATTTTTTTTACCGTAATCATTTGCTGAAAAAACCCGTTATACTATTAACGTTATTGCCAAAAGGTGAAATACTAACAAGGTTCTCAACTTCTTTTTTTATCAAATGAAGAAAATCAACTATAGGGATGCAACAAAATATGCAAATAAGTAATTCCCTTTACCTCATTAAATCATTTTCATGCTCTTGCAATTGTCAATGTCATTGAGAAATACTTCTACTCGAAAATGGTGAATATTTGACATTTGTGGGGACTTAATTCCATGATAATATATTCTCCTTAGAACAATGTTTTTTTTTAAAAAAAAAATCTATATTAGAAATCTTTACTGTATATTTTATCTTAAATGATGTAACTCTTACCAGATCATCTCATCCATTATTACTCAAATTTTAAAGATTTTTTCTTAATTAAACCAAACATGGACATTTTATCGAGAAAAACCAAACATGGACATCACATTTAATTTTCTTATTCTTTTCAATTTTAAGCAAGGCCAAATTTAGCTTATTCGTATTTGCAAATATAGCCAACAACATAAAGTATGCCACAAAAATGAAATCAAATGAAATTGATAAGTGGCTCATCTTTGTTTTTTTCATTCATATTAGAAACTTTTTCAATGACATTATGTAAGATACAAAAATAGATCATAGTATTCAAAATTATTTCAAAGTGAGAATTAATAAAGCACTTTGACCAGTAGTACATCCGCCACTAATTCGGGCCATGGTCCACCGTGTACGACTTATTGTTCAGTTTCACGAGGTACACGTTCGGCCTGTTCGTATTCCCGGCAGTCAGCCGTTCCCCTGCTTCCCTTGCTTTCATAACACATTCCGTCACCCATTCTGTAGAGTGACTTTTTGACTATTTCTCCAATCGACTATCTTCAAAAGCACTACCTTGCTTTTTCTCCAATGGTCTTTCTCCAAAATACTCTGTAGCAATCTGTCTGCTGCTCTCTGTTTTTGTATTTATAAAAAGCTTTCTTCTACCAAAATAATGGTTAAACAACGTCATTTTTGCTGTCATCTCATCTCTTCACTACTCACTTCCCTTCGTAATTTTATTTTCTGCTAGTCATATTAAGATATTGCAAATTACTTAAAAATCTTTCTATTTTTTTTAGGCCCCATTCCAATTTTATTACACCTTGCACCCCATCACATGTTTGACTTTGTTTACCACGTCATTATATGTGCCTTACTTAGATACTATATGATATTTACCAAGTTAATGATATGTGGTTTACCACTCTATTACTATGTGTTTTACCATAGCTACCATATATTAGTACTTACCAAGTTATTGGTACGTAATTTAGCACACTATACTAGTATGGTTTACCACAGATATCATATGGTATTTACCAAGTTTTTTGTATGTGTTTTACCACAAATACCTTATGGTGTTTACCAAGTTATTTCACATATACCATATGATATTTACTAAGTCTTGGTATGTGCTTTACCACAAATATCTTATGGTGTTTACCAGGTTATTGATATGCGCTTTACCACAAATATTTTATGGTGTTTACCAAGTTATTCCACATATACCATATGTGCTTTACCAAGTTTTTAGTATGTACTTTACCACGATTACCTTATGGTGTTTACCAAGTTATTGATAGTGTTTTACCATTGTATTGATATGTGTTTTACCAAGTTCTTGATATATGATTTACCAGGTTATTACATAGGGCCTAAAACACAATGTTTGAAATGATGGGACTTTGACTCTTATAATGTTTTATTCATGGGTACCGGGCCCTAGTTTTCCCCAGTTTCTGACCTAAATCCTTTAATTTTTAATAGAGGGGATTGAATAAATATAAAATCATAAGAAGTCATTTTATTAGTACAATAGAACCTGCATTATAGATGGGCCTGGGCCTAATTCCCTATTAAAATTTTGGATAGACTGCTATCGGTCTAACTTGGGCCGTTGGGCCTCAGCTGGTTGGGATTATTATAATTTTATTGTGAGTTAAATACTTATAATTTGTTACTTTGGGAACTTTCTCATGATCTAAATTTTAATTTTAAATTTTAATATTTAATACAATACCTTAATTAAAACTATCTTAAATACGGAAGGAGTATATTTGTATTTTTTTTGGCGAAACCACCGTGGAGTCAACGTCATACAAATTACAAATGGATAGAAACCTGGATTGGATAAGTCCTCATCCCTAGGGGTGTAAATGAGACTGATCGTGAATTATTCGAGCTCGGCTCGGCCAAAATTCGATTCAAGCTCGACTCGAAATGGCTCGGTTTGAGTTCGAGTTCAGCTAGTAACACTCATGACTCAAGCCGAGCCAACTACTATTCGGCTTAAAAGATTCATTTATTTTTTTGCATATATTCATATATTAGTAAATATAGTAATTATATAAAATATTAAAAGTATAAGTGTTATTATTGTTTATATCTTTTAATTTTTAAATTATAAATATATTATTTATTAAATATATATTTTAATTTTTTTTAAATATGTAGATTAAATAAATATAATTAAACATATGCAATATATTAAATAAAATTCCTTTTATAAATTATATGAGAATGAAAATGATACTATTCGTGCTCGGCTCGATTCGGTCAAAACTCGGTCAACGCTCAGCTTGGAGTAGCTCGGTCAACGCTCGGCTCGATCAAAGCTCGGCTCGAATTCTTATGAGTTCAAGCCGAGCTTACCACTATTCGGGCTCGGCTCGGCGTGTTTGTGAAACACTGTCTATATAAAATAAATATATCTATATGGAATTAAATTAAAAGTTAAAAGAGATAACATACTACGAATTGATGGGATGAAACCATAATTAATGTAACCTCGTCCTAGTCACGTTATGTGTCTTAATTGAAACTTGTGTCACTTTCATTGTGGAATTTGAAAATTAAACTTTGTGGATGACTGTCGCTGGGCGGCTTTCTAGATGTATATAAAGTTGTTTTTAACTTCTGTTTAATATAAAGAAAAGTAATATTTTTCAACAAAATTATATAAAAAAAAAATATGGAAACTATTGTTGAAAGCAAAAAATTTTAGGTTCGAATATTATAACAATACAAAAGTTTTATTTTAGCGAACGAAATTTTTTCCGTCTCAAATCATTAAAATTCTTTGAAAAAAATACTATTTTGACTATTGTGACAAAATTTGTGATGAATTCGACTTTTATAATAAAATATTTGGTCGCAAAACTCAATTCTTCTTGTATAAAAGTATATTTTTTAGACGTGGCAAAATGCAATATTTTTACTATAGGATGGATTGAAGTTTCGTAAGGAAACCAATCTTCGCAAAAATAAATAAATAAATAAATAAATAAATAAATAAATGAATCATTTTTATAGTGCAATTTATTTGAACGAATTTAAAATTATTATTATTAATACTTTTGTCGAAGCGAAAAATAGGTTTTGCATAATGAAACTTTCTTGTAGTTCCACTTCCACCCATCCATGGGTTCTGCATCATATCATAATCATGTAGTGTATCCAAATTCAATACGTTTCAACCATAAATGTGAGATTCGAATTCTATCTCACGGGTCTATATTTTATTTTTGATGGCAAAACTCTCATTTATAAGTGTTAAAGTAACTATAAACCATTTGATCTACATAATATTCTTATAAGTCACACCAAACATTTCATTTAATTATACTTTTTTTTTTGCTACTATTGACGTTCAACAATCAATAAATTAATTGCGCAAAAAAAAAAAAACAATCCATAAATTAAAGGTGATACTTAGTAGTATACCCAAAATAATTGGCACATCAGGTTTTGTACGGCAAGACAATTAAATTCAAACTGATTAGAATTTAGTGAAATAAAAAACATAAAAATAATTGATTTGAAATTTTCCTTCTATAGTCTCAGATACACATTTCAAAAATAAATTAGATTAATAAAATATATACCGTTTACGTAAATGTTGTTTTTGAACACTTACTGAAGAGAAAAAGAAAAATACTATCAAAAAACATAGATTAACTTAAATGGGTTGTGTAGTAATTATATAGGGAGAAGTTCGAGAGGGTAATCTCTACAGTACCATTTTTCATACTCTCTCATCATATCATATACTCCCTCCGTTTTTTATAACTTTTCCATTTCTACTCTGCACGTAATTCAATACATATTTTTAATAATTAACAATTCAAATTATATATAAGTAAAAATTATAAAAAAAATCATATTTTAAAACTACGCGATTAGACAAATCTAACAATATCTAACTTGACTATATTTTATCTTATGGAACTATGCTAAAGAGTTTAATCGAAGCTACTTGATGAATAGTATCAACTATGCAAATGGTAAAGTTAAAAAAAAAAAAAAAAAAAAAAGAAAAACGGAAGGAGTACTTCTATACTACCACATTATTCTTATAAGATAATAGATAAATCGCCAAGAGAAAAGACAAAAATATTTGAAAGAAACAAAAGGGTTTGTATAAATTAATGAAGGTGGTGTGTGTTTGACATGCTGGCACCTTATTAGTACAGTATTATTCATTAAGAAAGAGCTAAAACAAGGGTTAATTATATATCAATCAAGAGTTAGGTATCTGATCAAGTTTATCATCTTATTTTAATTTGTCTTTTTTACATAGGGTAGGGTAGCCCAACCTAGCTAGATTTGCCAACTTGGATTAACACATTTTACACTAATCCTAGCTACCCAATAATGCCCAATTCCAATTAATGGTCATGTAAGAAAATAAATATTAGTAACATATAAAATATTGAAGTCTAACCTCTTCACACACACGAAGAAAGTATTTACTTTCTTAGGTTACTTTTTGGCCTTTGGACATGTTTTCATTTGCCCTTTTCCTTAACCTGTAGTGTCTGGATTTCTCTTCTTGTAGGGTGTTTCCGTGTTTGTAATATAATATATATATATATATTTCATATAAGACATAGGAAATGAAGTAATTTATACACGTACCGGCAATGGCGAATTACCGATGTCCTATGTTAAGAGTTTTTTGTGTCCATCATTTACTTCATTTATGTCCGGAAATGAAGTAATTTATAAAAATGATGAATCGAGGAGTAAGAATTACTAAATCCAAAACTTTCTTGAAACAATAACAAAATAAATAGAGAGATCTGATTTATTAGTATTTTAGTATGTATTAGATGACAAAATTGTGAAAATGAGATGAGAATCATCACCATTCGTGGTTATCTTTCCACATATACTATTTGTAGTAATAACATACATTTATAAAATTGACCATCAAAATGTCTCGCTCGGTGCTACTCACTAGTATTTTGAAAATTTTATTGGTGGTGTTTTTTTTTATATACTATAGTTTTCTAGCACTGCCATATACCAAAACTTTTGTCGCTTCAACATCAATAATTTTAAAATTCTTACGAAAGAATCAGTTTATTGATGAGTTAATTATTTAATGAATTAGCCCTTAAGTACTAATAAATCATACTCTTGTTTTCTAATTGTTTGATTATTATTCATGCGCCGATGATCAATCCGGCCCATTTATTATTATTCATTTTGGAATTGATTAATCCTATCAATTACATCCTGCGTTTTTTTAATGTTACCTATCCCATTGTTTACGTAGTCAATGTATATTCTAATCATTAATAACTCAAATTTTATATAATTAAAAATTATAAAAGTTTGATAGTTAGAAACTACAGACGAGACGAATCTAATAACTATGATAAAAATTTAAGTCAAGTTCTACAATAAATTGTAGTAAAAATCAAACTGTAACACTTAAAAACAAAGGAAGTATATCATAAAAGTGAAAAATGCCTTCTTTCCTTCGAGAAGTGTAATCACTACATAAATTTTCTATTCTAGCGACCGAAAATTTTTGGTAAAATTTGATTACTAAAGAGGTTAGTGATCGGAATTGCGACCAAAATTCGTTAGCTACCACAGTTTTAGCGGCCAAAATTCATTAGTTACCACAATTTTAGCTACCAAATTCACATTTTTTCTAGTAGTGAATAGATAACCATGTTCGCGAGTTATAATTATTATAAGTGAAATAGTTAGGTGATTCATAGAATTCGTTGGCTAAATTTCATAACTTACAATTTTTTGTTGCCAATTAATCAATAACCTAGTTCATCAGTAAATAATGGAGTTTAGTAACCAGAGTTTTCCGTCATTAAAATAAAAAATTCTAAGTAGTATTAATTATATTATAAGTGTGTATACATAAAATATATAGAGATTTTACGAACAGCAGTTGACTTGAGTGAATGGCCGGGGCTCTAGTCGCTTAAGCAAGGTCTTGGGTTCGAGTCTTGTGCTTTAGGAGAGGCACCCTTAATTGACTTTAAAAATTCTCGAGAGATTAGTCTTGGATCGAATGTGGTCTGGGGATATACCCGGTTTCATCCAAAAAAATATATAGATAGATTTTGAAAGGGTTGGAAACCCTAAAAATTTGTTAACCACTTTTCTATTTATAATTTAGCTAAAAAATAATTATTCGAGCTAAGGTACTGGACCCACAATTATTAATAGGGAGTTACTTGAAACTCAACCAAAATTTTGATTCGAGTCATAGGCACAAAAAAATTGTTTTAAAAGAGTTTTGATGTCCTTTTAATACTACAAAAATTGTGGACCGAATTTGAGCAACGTTTGGCTGAGATCTAAGTTGTGACTTATTCTAACAACGTGGGGAATTCCATAAAGATAAAGTGCTTTACTATTTCTTAAAGGAATTTTTTTTTTTTTTTTTTTTTTTTTTAACAGAGGCAATCAATGATAAGAATAAGATATGGTTTGTCTTATTCTGAAACTTTTACCAGTGAAAAATTTGCAGCGCGCAATGGTCCTCTCATGGCTTTGCTGTGACCTATCACAAAACAACACAAAGATCCTAATTGTAGCTCGAAGATAATATTTATAAATACTGATGATGTATTGATGTGTTTATTGAGATTCGATTCACTTTAGATCATGGAGTCCAATTATTACTGTCTAGGATTCTCCAAGAATTAGGACATTTGTCATCTGAGAATTATTAACACATCCTCACTTTTAAATATACTAATGTTTAAATTAACAAGGTTTTATGAGTGGTTACAACTGTATCTTACCTGTGTCACAGCCTTTGTTTTTTTTGTTGCACTTAAATCATAGTAGTTTTTTCTTAAAAAAAATGTTAAAAGTTGAATATAATTATATGCTCTAATTTTTCACAAAATATATAAGCTTATTAGATTAGATGTTGTAATAATAGATTTAAAGTTTATTCTTTTTAAGGGAATATTAATTTATTACTAGTGATAAGTGGAGTGGCATTGATCCATATAAACAATGGGTCATTCTCCATATAAGTAATGTGTGACATTTTAAACCCGTCCTCGAGATGATATTAATCCCAGAAATGAAGACATATTCAAATAATTATCCATGGCTCTGATAGACTGCTACCATATTAGAAATACGTTGGATAAAAATTCCAACTCAAAATAAATTGGTGATAAATGGACTAGGAATGGAAATGTGCCGGTTTTGGGGCTGGGAGTAGCATCTCTATCCCCAAAACCGTTTGTTTTTTTAAGTCGGGGATCTTATCGGGGATTTACTTACAAGCCAATTTAAAAAAAAAAAATTGGTAATTGGGAGGACCAAATCCATATTATTCAAACCAACTTTCAATTTCATAAATTATAATATTAAAACACACAAATGTATTGTTTAACAATAAACCATAATCCACATCAAAATTTCATATTTGTTTCTAATATATAATCAACACATCAAATAAATGAGTTTTAGTATTATTTTTTATTTTGCAAAGCCAAAAGGCTAAATAAATAGGTGGTGAGAGTCCATACTATACAAATTACAGAGGGTAAGAGGAAAGATAGGGAGGCCGAGACGCCGAGTGGGGAATCCAACCCTCAATCATAAGAGTTAGAGTTAGTGACATAACAACTATGTCAAGTTCTCATCCATTTTGTAATTATTTTGGATTGACTAAGTAAAATTTATAAAATATAATGTCATAAAATATTAACTATATAAAATATATAATAAATAATATATTAAATATATCGGGGATGAGCCGGGGCGGGGACTACTTCCCCCATCCCCATCCCCGTCCCTATAGAATCCCCGAAAAAATCCCCAATCTCGGGCCCATCCCCGATAATCCTCCTCCCAAACCCGTACCGAAAATTCAATTTTCGGTTTTCACCATTGGTATGGGCTTTTTTGCCATCCCTAAGATGGACTGGCTCGGGTCTATATAAACAAGGGGCATCCTAACATATAAGCATTATGTGATATATTAACAGTTAAAAAAAAGTCTCAAAGTAGTATCACTACAAGACCAAAAAAAAAAAAAAAAAAATGCTATAAAATTTGGTGGCTATTGAGATTCTAGTTTTAGTAGCTAATAACGTTTTTAGCTATATCCAAGTAAGTATGAAACTAATGTGGGTGCTTGAAGCTGACAGATAAGAAGATTGAGGGAGCAGATTTTCTCACATTCTGCTCACCGAATATGTTATATGCTAGTGGATCCATCCACGGAATCTGTTTTCCACTAGCTATTGTGGGTGTTTGTATATACAGAACGTATAATTCTACACCATAATCGAATTGTTACCATTTCACATTTTATATATCCTAATCTCTTCCTTTTTTATGGGAAGAAATTTCCTTGCATTACAACTTTGCTAGAACCGTAATTTAATTCTTATGTTTGCACGTCTAGTCCTTTCCTCATCGACCAAATTAAATTAAATTTTTATAGTCCTCTTAAGTCTTAATGGTCTTCCAGTCAACATGCCAATTGCCAAAGCCAAAGCTCAAGTCGTTGATCCCATGAATTAGTCACTCTTCACTTTTTACTCCACATTTAAATATATATACTAATTAACGGCCAAATTTAACAGAGGGAGATATAAACGAAAAATTACAACTGGGAGACTAATAAATCATGCAAGTACTAATTTGTAAAATACATCTGAATAGTAATTCAGTATTTTTAAATAGTGATTCAGCACAGTATATACAAAATTTCTTACATTCGTTATAGTTATACTATTACCGTACTACAGCTACTTGCCTGCTACGTTCCCGGGGCGGATTCATTTATAAAACAGTGGTGTCACGAGACACTATTAAATTAATTAAATTGCTATTTTAAAGTATATTTTTTTTACATTTAATTAAATTATTCTTAGTGACATTACTTAATTTTTATGGTAACACCACAATCATTCATTCCAACTAAGTTTTCTCAATATTTTTTGTGTTGTAATTACTAACCTTAATTGCAATATATCTTTCACTATTTTTTGGGACAAGACTTAAAAAAATTTCTAGATCCGTCGGTCACCGTAGTTCCTATCATTATCGTATACTACTTTTTTTTTTTTTTTGTTGGAAGAAAGAAAAATGACTCATTCTCATACATGATTTGATGGGAGAAATACTAGATTAGTAAATGAGAGGACTCCAAAAAATCTGAAGCATGATAAAGTAAGAAATTGAAATGAGGAGTGAGAAGGTATGACGGGGAAAGAAAAGAACAAGAAAGTGTAGGACAGGTGGAATCCCTGACATAATCCTAAAAAGTGTCGTCTACTGAGATGAAAGAAGAATTGCAGCAAATAGACAAATTTTACAACAAAAATAATAATAATTTAAAAAAAAAAAACGAGAAGCAGAGGGCAGAGAGGCATTCATTGGCCACTAGCAAACAGACAAAAGCTTGCCCACGTGAACAACCCCAAATTGGAACCCATCATAACTCACAAGTAGCCCTGTGTGTTTGTTTCGTCTCTTCATTCCTTAAAGTACTAACCACAAAAAACTACTATAGTTGTTAAGATTGTTATTACGATTTTACGATTACACATTTTTAAAATGATTTCGAATCTTAAATTAGTAAGATCTGGATAAGAACTCAATCCTGATCGTAGAATATTACGATCTTACAAGAAATTCGCGGCAAGATGATGAATTTGGCGACAAAATTTTATTGAAGTCGTCGCCTAAAACCTCATCGCCTGGCGGATCTCGTCGCCTTGTTCGTCGCCTAGAGCGCTAGGTGATGAACAAGGCAATGAAATCATTTCGTCACCTACCCGCGAAATTCTTATAGTGATACTCCCTTAAACGCTTCTACGATCTTAGGTTCATACCCTCTTAAACTCATAAAACTTTTGTAAGATTTTATGATTTGGGATCAAAGTATCTCCTTTGATTATTTAATTTTAAACTTAAGAACTTATACTCCTTATGTATGATGTGTGAAAAAACATAATATGTATGTATGTGGAAATATTTTATGTTTAATTATAATATTTTTGTATTGTATTGCATTAATTAATTTGCAAGATTCATAAACACACGAAATAATGCTTTTAGTTGTTAGTATGCATAATTGAGCTTATTCATTATTGCAATTGAGTTTATCTTAGTATCCCGATTCAATCATACGAAGTGAAAAGCTATACTTCTTTCGATTTTTTTTAACTGTAACATTTTCGATTTTTTTTACTATTTATTGTAGCATTTGACTTTTATTTTTATCATAATTTTACAAGAAAGAATATAATTAAGTGGGATCTTATTGGATTCATCTCATTTTATAGTTTTTAAATATCAAATTTTTATAATTTTTACTTGTACCAAATTTGAGTTATTAATAGTTAAAAATGTGCATTGATATACGTACAAATGAGAAACGTTACAATTAAAAAAATGGAGAAAGTATATATATAATTGATTACAGAATTCGATATCTAAATTATTATGAAAATATTTTCTATCCCCATTTTTATTCAATTTTTATTTGAATATATCATCTAAAATATATTATTTTAATTATTAATATCTTAAATTATGTACCGGTAAAATTATATAAATAAAGAAATTTAGTTGTAATTTGGTTAAAAAAAAAATAATTGTAATTTTATTATACAAAAATTGATCAAAGAATATCGCAAAGGAGGGAATATTAATTACTTATTATTTTCAATTGAAGTACAAAAGAATCCTCTTATTCTATATAATATTTCTCTATTGATAAAAATCAATGATGACAAAAAAAAAAAATTTAAAAATACACTAGTATATACTTTAAAATTTATAGAAATAATATAGATTTAAAAATTATTTTTCTTAAAATAAAGGCATCATTATATCCAAATAATAGTTAGAATTAGAATAATCGGTAAATGCATACTTATTAAGCTATCTATACTTACCATTTTTAAATCTTTCATACCTAATTAAATAATTATCTATACACCCCATCAATCATCAAAGTATTTGAAAAAATATATACTTCTACATTTCTGGATGTTGACAAACTTTATATGAAATTATATCTTAAAATTTTCATATTTTCTACAACTATAAAAAATTGTTTTCCTTTTTTTTCTTTATCTATCACAGAAATGTCTGGATCATAGTAGGGTTGTTCAGAGTATGGTCTAAACCGTAAATCAGACCAGACCAAACCGTATTTTGACGGTTTGGTTTGGTTTGCGGTTAAAAATTTGTGGTTTGGTTTTTTTAGAAAAACCGTGGTTTATGGTTTAGGTTTGGTTTGGAGAAAAAATTAATTAGATCAAATCATAAACCGCAATTATATATATATTATAATATATATATAGTTTCAGAAACCACATGCTGCTACTGCTACCCTCCATTGGCTCTACTACTGTTGTTTTCTTATGCTATATTTGTAGTTTTTTTTCCAATAGCTTATTGTAATAGTTTTAGTTTATTACGTATTTGGCTTGTAAATAGTAAACTTATATTTTTTTAACTTTTAATTTGCATTTCGGAGTTTGAACTGTTACACTTACGATTGTAATTCATAGGATTTTTTTTTTTAAACATTGGTTAAACCGTAACCAAACCACATTAAACCGCTTTTTTCGGTTTGGTTTGGTTTGGCTTGAAATGCTAAAATAGTTTGGTTTGGTTTAATTTTTTTTCAAAATATTTTTTATGGTTTGGTTTAGGTTTAGTGCAAAACCACACCAAACCACACCGCGTTCACCCTACATCATGGTCTGGATCATGATAGTAGATCTTCATGTCCATATATAAATAAACTATTTATTTAAACATTCATATATAGCATTTTTTTTTTTCGCAATGCCTATCATAAATAGATAGCACTTTCTATTCTGATCATAGAAATGTATGGATCAAGACTCTTATCTTCATGCCTATACATACATATTTATAAACATTTTATATTTTAAAATTTTGTCATTTCTAAAAAAATTACTGTATATAAGTTGTATGTATATATTGCATGGTCACAGATTAGGGGCTGGCGAAATGATTTAAAGTCTCTGAATCTAATTTGTACCATTATTGGATGAAATATTTGAATAATCCCATGATTTTAATTTTTACTAAACAAGAACGACAAAAATAGTAACGAACAAAATCAAGATTACTTAGATGTTTTTTAATATTCTGAAAATTTGAATACATTAATTATTATGGCGGACTATCTAAGTTAAATTGCCCATGCTTGATAATAGTTTATGGGCATGTTTGAAAATTATTAGTATTTATTAACTCTTAACTGATCATATGAACAATAAATTAGTTAAAATTAGTTGTTACACAATTTCGAGACTAATTTTTTGCCTACAAATTTAGACAAATCCAAAATGCTACTATTTGCAGATGATTTAAATAAAGTTAATTGTAGACTGTTTTAAGTTATTTTTTCAAACACTCCTATATATAATGTGTGTTGCATTCCATATTAAATATGCGTATGCATATTTCATTGTCTTTGTGATTCATGTGGCAACGGATGAGTACCCTTAATGTGATAAATTTCAGGTTCAGAGACTCGAATGATCGAATGAACTGGCACACGATCGGACAGGGCTAAGAGTACTAATTAGAGGTTTATTGAGTTGTTTTTACTTTTTATTAGTAATTAATTAGGGGCTCTGGTATTGTCACCTGATGACTTGTAGTATTCATGGAAAAATGGCCAAGTAAGTCTTTTTTCTTTTAAATTTTGGCCGAATACATCCATTATCTATTCTTGACCTCATATAGTCCTCTACCTTTGCTAATTAAATCCAATTTCGTCCTTTTATTTATGATATGCTATGCGTATACTGTTCTTTTTATCCGAAAAAATTAAATTCAAAATTTGGAACTCCTACGTGCTATATAGGGTTGTGTTGACACTACCTTCTATTCCCTCCGTTTTAAAGGTTACGTTTTAACTTTTTTTACTGGTCATTGTAGCACTTTAACTTCTATTTTTGTTATAGTTATAGTTTATAAAATATAGCCAAGTGAGATATTGTTGGATTCGTCTCATCTTGGAGTTTTTAAATATCAAATTTTAGAATTTTTACTTATACTGAAATTGAGTTATTAATCGTTGAAAATGTACATTAGCATACGTGCAAATGAGAAGTGTAACCTTTAAAAAAAGCGGAGGAAGTATTAGTGAATTAACTTAAATTATCTCACAACTAGTTTAGGTTAACCAGTATGACGTGGCACACTGTTGGAAAATGAGAGTGTTGCATTAAAACATTATTCAGTATTTAATATTTTTGCAAAGCTCGTATTACTGCTTGAACTTGTTTTAAATTAGGAGTATATGATGAATTCAGGAGGATTGATCAGTAAATTAATTCAGGAGGATTGATCAGTAAATTAATTTGCTCAAATCAAAATAATTCTAAACGTAAGATATACTCCGTCTGTCTCAAGTGAAATTGTTGGGGCCATATGGAATAATGGGCTGCGAAAGAACTATTGGGCCATAAGACATGGGCCGGAAGAAAGAGGAAGTCCAAAAAGAAAGTGGGCTCAAGATTGGTAAGGCCGAAAGCACATAGTAAACCGAAGGAAGGAAATCAAAGCTGATAAAGATTTCGGCCGAAATGGGAAGAAATAGCCGAAACCAAAACAACCGAATTGAAGAGAGAAAGAGTTCGGCTCAGAGGAGTTAGCCGGAGAGCGGTTATTCCAGCTCCGGCTATAAATAGGGGCCGACGCACTCAAAATCAGAGAGATCAATCCAACCCCCAAATTACTTTTATCAATTTTAATTCCTTGTTATCTTTACTGCTTTCTTTACAGCTTTCCTTTACAGCTTTCCTTAGAATCTAGCCTAGTTTGTAGCGGTTACCATTTCCAAATCCACCGTTGCTCCTTAGCAGCTGGTAGTTTGGTTCTCTGTTTTTGGTGAATTCCGCCGTTGTTTCTTAACAACAGGCAGATTCTCCGTTGTATCGTGTTATTGTTGATCAATTCAAGGAAGATTCATTCAATTGTGGGCGCATTATTGTTAATTCGAACCCGTAATCGGTTTGATCCTTTTCCGATAGCCTCCCGTGAGGAGAAAAAGGTCCTTGGCTACACCCGAGCCAAACAGTGGCACGCCCAGTGGGACTCAAAATGGCGTTTGAACAAGCAACTCCAGCAGCAAACACGGCGGCGAGGACTGATTTGCCGCCGATTCAGGAAGAGCGCGCACCAGAAGCCGGAGAATTTCCCCCAGGGTTCCCCGGACCATCACATTTCCATAATCAGGAGTTTTCAAATGATGATTTAACCCCGCGATTCCGAGATCAGGTTCAATTTATGGTGGAGGCGGCGGTTACCAACTCGGTTCGCCAAATCGAAGGAAATATCCTGGCAGCGATGCCAGCCATGTTTAGAGCCGAGATCGCGAGGAGTATGTATCCGATGGGAGCGCAGCAAGCTCCAGTGGCGCAAAATCCACCGCAAAATCCTCACAATTTTCAACAGCAGGCCTTTAGGCCGCCAGGAGGGCATGGAGCTCGGCCTTTTGTTCCTCCGCAGCAGAGGTACGATCAGCAACAGAATCAACCGCCTCAACCAGTAGTTCAACCGCCTGCTCCAGTGGTTCAACAACAATACGCACCACTTCAGCAGAACCCACCACAACTGGTTGACAGAGAGCTGATTGCCGAGATTATTCGCACACAGTTTGGGAATCTCATCGGCCAGGAGAATAGGCCGATGTATCGGAAACCTTATCCAGATTACATCGAGGAGCAGTATCCACTGCCTAGAGGGGTGAAGGTTCCAGATTTCAACACTTTTTCTGGAGAAGTCGGCCGCTCTACCATCGAGCATATCGGCCGATTTACAGCTCAATGTACCAGAATCGCGCAAAATGATTTTCACAAGCTGATATTGTTCAGTTTGTCATTAACTGGCCCAGCATTCGAGTGGTACATTAACCTGCCAGCGGGATCGGTCAATACTTGGGCCGAAATGGAGCGGTTATTCCATGACCGATTCTATAATACTAGTCCGGAAGTCTCGGTAGTTGATCTGACGTCAACCAAACAGAAGGCGTCTGAATCGGTTACTGAATTCATTGAGAGATTTTATGCAGTGAAGGCTCAGGTGAAGACAATGCTGCCCGAGCATGAATATATTCAAATTTTAAAGCAGAATTTGAAGTTTGCCATCAAGGACAGATTGATGGTAACAAGACCGAGGACGGTAGCCGAATTAACGGCTGAAGCGATAAGGATGGAGACATATTTGGCGGAACAGGCGGTTTTCAAATCAAGCCGAAGTCAAAGTGGAAGGTCACAACCTATCCAGTCGGCTGCCTCATTTGCTGAATCTCTGGATAGATGTGAAATTCAGGAAGAGTACAATGCGGAAGACGTTCCTGCATTAGCCGAGGTTGCAAGGGCAGAGTTAATCATAAAGAAGCCTATGACGTGTCCAGCACTTCGGCCAGCCAGAGGCAAGGAGAAAGAAGGAGGAGATGAGTCTCAAAGGTTTTACTCTTTCGACTTGTCACAAATGGACGAAATATTTGATTATTGCCAGAAGAACGGATTGCTAGAGTTTAAAGGAAACCATCCACAGCCTACCAAGGATCAGTTGGAGGCCGGATGGTGCAGGTTCCACGGATCAGCCACTCATTCCACGGCCATTTGTGGGCATTTTAGGAAGCTGATTCAGAAGCATGTCGATGATGGGAAGCTGAAGTTCCCAGAAAGGCTTATGGCAGTCGATAAGAATCCGTTCCCAGCTGCCAACATGGTGATGGTGCAGCCCAACCAGAATAAATCGGTGCATGACCGATTGGGGGATCAAACATCATCTAGCAAGAGCTCTGTGCACGATCGGCTTGGGGATCAGCCATCAGCTCAGAAGTCAGGAGTATGGAAAAGGCTAGGATCTCCGAAGGGAAAAGAGAAAGTTACAGATGTCTTTGACCGATTGGGGAACTATGAGGTGAAAGAGTGGATCAAGCAATCGGAGAGACATCAGGAGATCGAGGCCGGAGATAAGAGTGAGAGACCAACGTTGAAAATTATAACCAACGGATGGGACTCAGAGATGAAGTTAACAGCCGATAAGCAGAATGGAAAGACTGTGATACAGATCACAGTCCCTGAAGAAGCAGTTAGCCCCGAAATGAAAAAGCTTAGAAGGCCACCAGCAAATACTCAGGTAGGCCGATGGGTCCGAAACTCTCCAGAAAGAAGGCATTTCGATCAACGCCGACACGACCATTCAGCTTGGAGGGCAGAGGAGAGGAAAGTCCCAAAAGGAAAGGGATCATATCGTACTTTCAAACGAAGAATGCAACGGCTTAAAGCAGCTGCTGCTTCTGAGCAAGAGGAGTATGATATGATGCATATAGAAGAGGACTTCCCTGATGATTGTTCGTTCTCGGGAGGACGAATACTCAATAGGGTATTTTCGGCTCGTTTGAGGTCCGAATCAAAAGAAGAGAGGAAGCCGAAAGAAGGACAGGATCGGCTGAAGAACAAAACTGAATTTCGGCTAAAAGTAATACAGCCGAAAGTTGAAAGTGAACAGCCGAAATCGAAAGAGGAATGGAAGCCTAGACCAGTCCGAACCAGGGAGTGGAAGCCAAAGACAACTATCATTCCGAATAGTGATACACCCCCTGTTGGGCAGTTTAAATTCGACTTCGGGTCTAGTGCGAATATGGTGACAGTAACCACCGAAGAGAAAGAGGAGTACTGGTCGGATTCCGAACCAGCGGTGGTTTTTTGTCAAAAGGATGGAGAATACTATGGTGATGAAGAACCCATAGTGGATTTCTGTTTCGATAAACTTGAGGTATTTCGGCCGGAAGCCGAAATAGAGAAATCTTTTGAGGAAGGATATAAGGCATTTGTTCCAGAAGCTCAAGTTCCAGAAGCTCAACCAGGTACGATTTTGCCTCCAACTGCACAAATGTCCCAGCATGTGAGGCCTTTATACGTTAAAGGTTGGGTCAATGGGAGACCACTCAGGAGAATGTTTATCGATGGTGGAGCCACAGTTAATATCATGCCACTATCCACGCTAACGAAGATAGGCCGCTCGAAGGAAGATTTACTCCCTACGAGAATGAAGGTAATGAGTTTTGTGGGGGCTCAAACCGCGGCCGAAGGATGTATACTGGTGGATGTAACGGTCGGAACAATATCAATTCCGACCATGTTCTTTGTGGTGGATGCAGAAGTTCCGTATGCGGCCCTATTAGGCCGATGCTGGATTCATACATCCCGATGTTTGCCATCGACGCTTCACCAGAAAGTATGGTTCTGGAAGAAAGATGGCACAGTAGAAGAAGTGGATGGAGATCAACCTCCATTTCCAGTCAGCTCAGCCGGACGAATTGATGCGGTGTTATATGAAGAACCGATTCAACCATTCCTAGCAGTGGTAGGGGACCGGTACCCGCAGGTGATCGAGTGTGATTGGACAGATTTGGGGTTTGAAATCAGATACCAGGCCGATGAACGGCCAGTCGAAGGAGAAAGTAAATGATGGAGTCACAACCGAATCAAGCGACCGAGTTCGAATCGGCCGAACTCGAAGTTTCAGACGACAAAGCAGGATGGAGCGATTTAATAGACGCAATTCCAAAGCGAACGCCGGATTTCAAAGCTCAAGACCCCTTGAAAATGGTCAATGTTGGTACAGACGAACACCCGAGGGAGATCCCGTTGAGTGCGAATCTTGATCAGCAGATGACAAGCCGATTCAAGGAGGTTCTAGTCGAATTCAAGGATTGTTTCGCATGGGATATACAGAGATGCCAGGATTGGAGCGGTCGATTGTAGAGCACAGACTGCCTATTAAAGAAGGATTCAGGCCGCATAAACAGCCGGCCAGGAGGGCAGCGCCCGAAATAGTCCCAAAAATAAAAGAAGAAATAGAGAAATTGTTAGCGGCCGGGTTTGTTAGGCCAGCTAAATATGTAGAATGGCTATCAAATATTGTTCCTGTAATAAAGAAGAATGGAAAATTGAGAGTTTGCATTGATTTCAGGAATCTTAATATAGCCACTCCAAAAGATGAGTATATGATGCCTATTGTTGACTTGTTGATTGATTCGGCCGCAAAACAGGGGATGCTATCTTTCATGGATGGATATTCAGGGTACAACCAAATTTTTATGGCCGAAGAAGACATTCACAAGACTGCATTTCGGTGCCCTGGCGCCATAGGGATATATGAATGGGTGGTGATGCCATTCGGGCTGAAGAATGCAGGAGCTACATACCAGAGAGCCATGAATTATGTTTTCCATGACCTCATAGGGGAGTGTGTTGAAGTCTATATTGATGACGTCATGGTCCGATCCAAAGATATCGAAAGCCACTTGAACGATTTGCGGAAGGTATTCGCGAGGATGAGGCTGCATGGAGTCAAGATGAATCCAGCCAAGTGTGCTTTCGGAGTACAGGCAGGGAATTTTCTCGGGTTCCTGGTACATAACAAAGGAATAGAAGTTGATGCGAACAAAACCAGGGCCATCCAAGAAGCCAAACCTCCACATGATAAGAAGAGTCTACAAAAGTTTCTTGGAAAAATCGGTTTTCTGAGACGATTCTTAGCAAATGCGGCTGGAAAGTCGAAGCCACTAACCGATTTATTGAGGTTAAAGAAGGAAGAGGAGTTCAAATGGGGAATCGACCAGCAAAAGGCCTTCGAACAATTAAAGCTGGATTTGATGAGTCCACCAGTGTTGGTTCCTCCAATTTTAGGACGGCCATTGAAATTATACATAGCAGCGGCCGAAGAATCTATTGGAGCATTACTGGCGCAGGAAGACGATGAAGGAAGGGATCGGGCGATCTACTATCTTAGCCGAATCCTAAGGGACGCCGAAGTAAGGTACTCGCCGATTCATAAACTATGTTTAAGCCTTTATCATGCATGCCAGAAATTAGAATATTATATTCAACCAAGGCAAGTGATAGTGGTAGCTGCGGTTGACATAGTTAAGATTATGATGAATGATCCGGTCAGTAGCCGAAGAATGGCCAAATGGGCCATGAAGTTAAATGCATACGATTTGAGATATCAACCTTTAAGGGCTATGAAAGGACAGATTGTAGCCGATTTTCTGGCTGATCATGTGACGCACCCGATAACCGATGACATCGATCATCAGGATCGGCCACAAGAAGTTGGTGAGATAGGAATTGTATACTTGCAACCATGGGTAATGACATTTGATGGTTCTAAAGCCGCTTCAGGAGTTGGAGCAGGGTTTACCCTACAAACACCGGAGGGCAAGATATACAAATATTTCGTGCAACTGCCAGAGTCATATACGAACAACCAAGCCGAATATAAAGCGTTAATTTCGGGATTACAACGGTTGATAGAAGAAGGAGTCAGAGCAATCATTGTCAAAGGAGACTCACAAGTAGTTGTCCAGCAACTGCTAGGCGATTTTTCAGTCAAGAGTTCGCAATTGATCAGATTGTATGAAGAAGCGGTTACTTTGTTAGAGGAATTTGATGAGGTGTACATTGAATACATCCCGAGAGAAAAGAACGAAGAAGCCAAGGAATTGGCTCAACATGCGGCTAAATATCGGTTGATGCCGATAGCAGGAAATGTAGAAGTGCGTTTGGCCGAAACAGAGAAGGCCGAATGGATTAGAAAGATAGCACAGACATTAGAAGATCCTTCGGAGGCTAATCCGGCCGAAAAACGGAAAGCGCTGGACTACGTCATAATAGGAGGATTATTATTCAAGCGTGCTATTGATGGAATATTGCTCAGATGCGTTGGAGAAGAAGACGCTAGAAGGGTAATGGGAGAGGTTCATGAAGGAATATGTGGTGCGCATCGGGCAGGAAAGTCGATGAAGTGGAGTATTATTCGGCTGGGATATTATTGGCCGAATATGGGTCCTGATTGTGAAAAATATGCAAGAGGATGCACCGAATGTCAAAAGCATGGGCCGATTCAGAAATTACCGGCCGAAGAATTACATATAATGATCAAACCATGGCCATTCAGAGGATGGGCCATGGACATCATAGGAAAAATTCATCCCTCATCGTCGAAAAGACATGAGTTCGTGCTAGTGGCAACAGATTACTTCACAAAATGGGCCGAAGCTCAGGCGTATGTCAGCATTTCACAAGAGGAGGTGATTGAGTTCATTAAGAGACAGTTGATCTATAGATTCGGGATCCCACAGACGATTTTAACAGATAGAGGAACGGTATTTGTGGGAGAAAAAGTCAAGGCCTTTGCGGACGAATACGGGATAAAAATTGTACATTCGTCACCATATTACCCGCAAGGAAATGGACAAGCAGAGGCCACAAACAAACAGCTAATAGGAATCATAAAGAAAATGATTGAAGATCAACCAAGAAAATGGCACGAAAAGTTATCTGAAGCACTGTGGGCTTATCGAAATGCCAAAACCTCAGCTACTGGGTTCACACCATTTCGGCTGACTTATGGAATGGATGCAGTATTGCCAGCCGAAATAACAGTGCCGACTTTGAGAACAAGCCAGGCGGATTCAATGTCAGCCGAACAGTATGATTGTGCAATGAAAGATGAGTTATTGGAGATAAATGCCAATCGAGTGCAGGCCTTTGAGAATTTGCAGAAAAATAAAGATATTGTGGCCGATTGGTACAATAAGCGAATTCGTCTTAAGCGATTTGAAGTTGGAGACTTAGTTTGGAAAGTTATATGGCCGCCAAAGCAGAAGGACGGCCGATTAGGTAAGTGGAGTCCCAATTGGGAGGGACCATTTATTGTTCATACAAGATTACCGAATGGAGCGTACGTTTTGGTGGACGAAAATGGTGAGCAGATGTCAAATCCAGTTAATGCAAGATACATGAAGAAATATTATCCATCAGTATGGGATCAAACATTAAGCGATGCGAAAAAGTAAAGATTTTATTGCATGAACGAATAAGTACAAAGAAGGCGCTACTTCGGCCGAAAGCGGCGTCGATAGCCCGAAATTACAATATACAAGGGAAACGTCCTATACTAAGCAGGCATATACAAGGGAAAGGTCCTTGAAAGACATTCAGCCTTGTAGAAATGCCGCTAAAACTATCGGCAACACAGAAGCGGGGCACAGTTGCTTGCCCCAGAACAGTATTGCCGATTTAAGTCCTACCACCGAACTTCTACTCTAGGATACGATAGAACGAAAAGTACAACGTCCCAGAGGTAGAAGTCAAACTCGGGTACAGCCGCCGCACGACCTCAGACAGAAGAAGGAGGGGTGCAGCGAGGCAGTCACCCAAAAGCGGTGGAAGGGGGAAAGGAGGGAGGAATAACTAGGGGTAGTTATTCCCCCCATTAGAAAAGGTCCGACTGGATATGCATCCGCAAAGTCGAAAAGGGGCACATCAGCATAGCCGTCGAGACCTGCATTTGGAATAATATATAAAGATCCTCGCCCATACGAACATGGTGAAGAGGGCATTAGTTGAACTCGTGTTGCATAAGCAAAAAATTTTCGTATCACGTCTGGAAATCCTCGCACAAGAATACTTGCCGGAGGCCATGGGGGAACTGGAGACAGGAAGTTGAATAAGGAAGAAGGAAGATCCATATTGCTATAGAAAAAAGAAAAAAAGGAAGTGATGGATAAGTGTCAACAATGCCGGGTATTTATAGAAAGAGATAAGTGCTTGACGGAAGAAACGGTCAATAGTAAATGTTATTTATGGGAAAACGTTACAGCTGATTCCCGGAAAAAGCTGCTAATATTCAGAAATCAGCAATAAAGGAGACCGAAAACAATGGAATTAACGGGATACGAATCGCATTACAAAAGATACAAAAGATACGAATCCAAGTACAATGTATCGGCCAACATAGTCTAAAAAAAAAAGGGGGCCGATTACAGCTGTCAAGAAAGGGAAAAGTGACCGAAATTTACACTTGATAAAGGACGAGTCAAAACACAAAACTGATATGCAAAGACAAATTAGTGGTCTTCCTGGGCGTCAGAAGGAACAGCATCATTCAAGCCTCGCGAGGTGGCAGTAGTAGGATTAGCCGAAGATGTCATCAGATTCGGACTTGCCGAGGGAGAAGGACCAGCAGTTTCACCAGGAGGAAGGTGAACGGTCGATGAACCAGCACCACAGGAAGCACCAGTTTTCCCTAGAAGAAAAGAAGGAAAAGGGGATAATAAGTAAGAGAGCATAAAAGAAAAATCATGACAGGAAATGGAAGGAAGTAGGGTACCTGAAGGAATGATTGGCGCAGGTGGGTTATCGCCCGAAGGGGAGGACTCTATTTCGGAAGGGTCCAGAGGAAACAAGACATGTGGAGAAAGGACTTGAACAACACTGTGCCCACCAAGGCTCTTGATGGCCGAATCCAGTTGACCAACTAAAGACTGGGTTTCGGCCCATTTTTCTTGGAAGGTACCAATAATGTAATCGTTGAAACTGATCCGCATGGCCAAATAAGAAGCATCCTCCTGAGAATCCAAGATTTTGGCCCTAGGAGCTTCGGCCGATTGACGAAGAATTTTGATCGATTGTTTCAGATCGGCCGATTTTCGCTTAGTGTGAGCCAAAGTTGATTCCAAATCCTTCTCTTGTCTCTGGAGCTTGGCTATCTCAGCCCGAATCAAAGCAAGGTCTTCGGACTACTTAAGCTCCTGAGATTCCACTTCAGACAGCTTACTCATTTGAGCCCGATACTCTGCAGAATAATTGTCAAAAATGGCTCGTGAAGAGGCTGCAGCCTCACGTTCGGCGGCAAGCCTATGTCGCATTTTTAAGTGAGCCAAAAGTTCCTGATCCATTGAGAGGACAGACCTCGTAATCATCTGAAGAGTACCATTCAGATTCAAAGATACCATCTCGTCATGAAATTGCTGCTCAAGATGAGACAAGAGGATAAGGATCGGTTTGGGGTTGACGAATTCCACGTCAGATTGTCGGCCAATTAGATTGCATAGCCTGGCCAGACAATCACCAAGGTGAGTAGAAAGATCCGATGGACGAGAGACCAGAGACGCGGGAGAAAAGAAATCGTCCAAAACATGCCGATCAGGAAATGGCGATAAAGGGACCTGATCGGCAGGGGTTTCATCAGCAGCCATACCACAAGGTAGGGGGCCAGACGGTTTCGGAACAACTAAAGATGAAGGTGTAGCAAAATCCGTAATAGGCTGAGGACGATCGACCGAAAGAGGGACGGAAGGGTCGGCCGAAGTAGAGCTCGCGATCAAACCACGAGGGGTAACAGCATGAGAACTAGCGGGAACAGCCAAATTATTGGTACTGGCCGATGTGCGAAATTCGGCTACCGGAGGAACCGATACCACAGTTGGAAGTGGTTGAACATCAGGTTGTGGTAAAATAGGTGGGACCTGACAAGAATAAGAAAAGGGAATTAGTCGAAGGAAAGGAGCCTGGAAAAGGAGAAAAAATAGTGTAACGAACCGCAAAGAGGGAGGCAGGGATTCTGCCAAGCGGTGAATGAGATGAACGCTTCCTGGTCTGAGTAAGAGGGAGAAAGTCGACGAGAGAGGCCGAAGGCGAAGCGGGCCTTTTTCGACCAGGTTCTGAAGTAGAGGAGCAAGGAACATCTGGAGAAATCGGATAAGTGAGACATAAAGAAAAAGGAACGAGCAACGACTGAAGAGGAAAGGAAAGGAAAAGAAACATACCTGGGCGAGAAGCGGAGGACGAACCGAGAATGCGCTGAGGAGCGGAACCCGGAGATGATGAAGGGACAGTGGAGAATGCCAGAATAGGAGAAAAACCACCCCTCCGCAGAACCGAATCAAGGTTGGCACTAAAGAAGACACCAGCAACACCGTTCCACCAAGACTGGAAACGGGAGGTAACAGACCCTGGACGAGCGACAAACTTCCAAACCTTGAAGGAGATCAAACGTTTGTGATAGAGGGAGCATTGCTGACGACTGGTAGAAGCAGAGAGGCGTCTACCGGCTCTGAGGGCCTCCACTAAGTCTTGACCAAAGCCGAATTGGCGGCTAACCAGATGGGGATTGTAAACTTGAAAAGGAATAGCAGACTTGGCAGGAACAAATGTGGAACCATTGAAGATCGGGCGGGGTAAGATACACCTGTTCCATATTTGAGCAAAAGCCAAAGGAAGAGGAGTCCCGAAGGGGGAAGTAACAATATTCCTGACCCAAGCAAAGTCAGCTTTCCGGTAGTGATAATGAGAAAAGGCTTGTTCGGCAGTACGACCCAGGAAATAGTTGATCCAGTGAGGGATCGACAAAGGAGGAAGGGGGGCTCTAAGAAGATCAGGAGCGACGAAATGGTTAGGACGAATATCATGGGGAGGAAATTGGGAAATGTCGCGAAAATGCCAAACTAACCACAAGTAAAGGAACCATAACGGGCCACGGGCTTTATCAGACGAACCTTTTTCCCAACCCGACACAGTAGCCGAAATACCCGCATACAGATGAGCAAGGAAGAAATCGGCTGAAGGCAGGGTCACATGATTAAGAAGTGCCGAAGCAAAAGAGTGTGTTTCGAGGAGAACACCCTTGGAAGGAACGCACCAGAAGAATTTCGTAAGGAAATACATCATAAACGCAAGAGGCTCTGAAGGGTGTGGAGCAGGCGAAATAGGATCACTCTGATGGGAAACGATCCAATTAGCAAAGGAATCTCCAGAGGAAAAACCAGTATTTTTCTCTTTGGGCAACGACATAATGGCGAGGTTATCCCCACGAACAGAGAGGCCAAGGAGAAGTTTCACATCCTGAATGGTGGGAGTCATCATCCCCCAAGGGAAACAAAAACAGTTCACAGAAGGATTCCAGAAGCAAAGAAGGGCCTGAATAGGGCGAAGATCTGTGGGAAGTGGCAAGGTACTAAGGGAAATCATACGGTAGACATATGACTTATGCCAAGAGTCACGACAGTGGGGCTCGAGGTGATGATACCACGCCACATAATCAGGAGAGGGCGAAGACCAATTAGCGAAAGATGAAGGGAAAAGCTTGGAAGAGAAACAAGGCTCATATAGAAGAACGGAACGATTTTCAAAGATCCGAGCAGTACATTCATCGATATCCTCAGGAATGCCCAACGGACCTAAGGAATAGAAGCCCTCAGGCAAGAGGCGAACTGCGGAGTGAGAAGCAAAAGAGTTCTCAATTCTGAGAAGATCAGCAGAAAGAGCAGTAACAGGGGGAGGAGGATTTTCCATCGGAGAAAGTGGAAAGAGAGAAAGAGAGAGGAGAAGATGGAAAGGCAGTTCACTCCGAGTACGTGATGGGCTACGTAAATAGGGGAATGATGGAGAGCATCCTCGAGAAGGAGAAAATAACCGCCAAAAGGAAGAAGAAAGGGAGGTTACTTGGGCTCTTTCGCATGGAAGCAATTCGCCCAAGTAAGGAGGGCATCTGTTGGGGCCATATGGAATAATGGGCTGCGAAAGAACTATTGGGCCATAAGACATGGGCCGGAAGAAAGAGGAAGTCCAAAAAGAAAGTGGGCTCAAGATTGGTAAGGCCGAAAGCACATAGTAAACCGAAGGAAGGAAATCAAAGCTGATAAAGATTTCGGCCGAAATGGGAAGAAATAGCCGAAACCAAAACAACCGAATTGAAGAGAGAAAGAGTTCGGCTCAGAGGAGTTAGCCGGAGAGCGGTTATTCCAGCTCCGGCTATAAATAGGGGCCGACGCACTCAAAATCAGAGAGATCAATCCAACCCCCAAATTACTTTTATCAATTTTAATTCCTTGTTATCTTTACTGCTTTCTTTACAGCTTTCCTTTACAGCTTTCCTTAGAATCTAGCCTAGTTTGTAGCGGTTACCATTTCCAAATCCATCGTTGCTCCTTAGCAGCTGGTAGTTTGGTTCTCTGTTTTTGGTGAATTCCGCCGTTGTTTCTTAACAACAGGCAGATTCTCCGTTGTATCGTGTTATTGTTGATCAATTCAAGGAAGATTCATTCAATTGTGGGCGCATTATTGTTAATTCGAACCCGTAATCGGTTTGATCCTTTTCCGATAGCCTCCCGTGAGGAGAAAAAGGTCCTTGGCTACACCCGAGCCAAACAGAAATGTCTTATTATTTTTGATATCCCATCACAAATGTTTTATATCTATAAATAAATATAATTTTATCCTCTAACAATTATGTGGACCCATCATCATATATTCACAAATTAACTCTACTTAATTCTCATGCCCAATATGTTGAATGGGCAGAGGGAGTAGTATAAAGGGAATTTTGAAATTCAAGAACATTTTCATTTTCAAGTGAAGACAAGATATAAAGTAACTTGTTTTTTTGTCTCGAAGCAAAAGAAGATCAAAAGTTTTATACTACTATTATCTTTTAATTTTTTTTCAATAAAAAGTATCATGCCTTTCTCAATTGGAATTTTCAAATTATCTACTCTTCAATAAAATAATAATTTCAAAAAAGAAGTTGGTACACGCAGGACTTACGAATTAAAAAGATTTCTTATGTCCATTAATAGGGCGAGCAAAAATTAAAAAAATTGATTGGAACCAATTTTGGAATTATTCTTGGGTCCAATGTGGCCTGAGGATACCCTGGTATTCACCTAAAAAAACTTCTAATTTTCCATTCCAATGCAGAAAGTTCCAATGCACCCATATATGCGTTTACCTGATCTCTTCTTCCACGCAAGAATTCATAGTGTATGTGTATATACAAGACATACTATAGAGTAAGGAAAATCGAGTAATCCTTTCCTTTATATTGCCAACCTCGTTTATCGAGTGGGCTACTGTGTATCTTTTTTAAAATAAAATCTACAGACAATCAATTATAATCTGACATAAAAGAATTGCTTTCTTCAAATTTATGAATTTGTTTGACAATTAGCTGTTAGTTGTTAACTAATTATTGAGTAATAAATTAGTCCAAATTATTGTTGTTTGACAATTTTGAAATTAATTTTTTGCCTACAATAAATTGAAATCCAATAAGTTACTCTTTGCAGAGGATTCAAAAAAGTTGATTATACCATGTTTTAAGTTATTTTGTCTGTTTAAATAAGATTTTTTTTTTAAAAAAAATCTTACAATGTTGAGGACTTAGCTAGATGCTACAACTTGAACTATTTCGAGATCCTCAACGTGTCTATTACAAATCACTTGTCTCTATATCTATTTTTCGTTGCATATCTTTTACTATTTGCTGTGTTCTTAGAAAGATATATGGTTCAAAATGGTGCCGGGCTTTTGCTCCAACACGAATTCATAAATCTCAATAGATCAATAAACAAGACCAAACAATCAATTAAATGCAGTTGACCTAGGTAGTATGGGGTTCTGATAACTTAAGCAAATGTCTTTAATTCGAGCCTTTGTGTATGCAAATTTTTTTTTGGGAAGAGATAATCCTTCAGTGCCCACCAGATCCTCAAGCGATTAATCTTAAGACTTGGGAATACTTGGTTATTCAAAAAATAAATAAATAAATAAATAAATTGTTTGGCTGGTGATGAGCCAAGGATCTTTTTCTCCTCAAGGGAGGCTATCGGAAAAGGATCAAACCGATTACGGGTCCGGATTAACAATAATGCGCCCAAACTTTACTGAATATTCTCTGAATTTATAAATGGCAAATTCAATACAATGGAGCATCTACCGGTTGTTAAGAAACAACGGCGAATTCACCGGAAAAAGGAACCAAACTACCAGTTGTTGAGAAACAACGGTGAACTTGGAAAGTAACCGCTACAAGCTAAGCTAGAGTCTAGGAAAAACTGTAAAGGAAAGCTGTAAAGAAAGTAGTAAAGATACAAAGAATTAAATTTGATAAAGGAATTTGGAGGTTGGATTGATCTCTCTGATTCTGTGCATGGCATCCCCTATTTATAGCCGGAGCTTGGTAACCGCTCCTCCGGCCGATTCCCTCGAGCCGATTTTCATTCCTTTCCTATCGGCTGACTTAGCTTTATTTCGCCCGAAATTTCTTCCCTCCGAAATCTTCCTCCGTTCGGGTTTCTTCTGTCTTGGATCGTTCCCTTTTAATTTCTCGGCCCAATCGATTTTAATTCCAAACTCTTCTTAGAATCCTTCTTCGGCCCATATTGAATGGCCCAATTATCTTTTCGCGGCCCACTACTTCTTGTGGCCCAACCAGGTGCCCTCCTTACTTGGGCGAATTTTCGTTCTAGAAAGAGCCCAAGTAAAATTTTTCAACCTTCCCTTTTCGTGCGCTAACTCCTCCTTGGAACCCGGCCACGTCTCTTTATATTCTTCTTATTCTAGCGTTTGTTTTCCCTTCATCTTTTCTTTTGTTCGTTCTGTTTTCTTCATAACATTTTCTTCTCTTTCCAATGGAGCAACCGACTCTCTCGCCCTCTTCTCTAAAGATCAAGAATATTGAAGATTCCTTCGCTGGCAAATCTTCGCTTCGTCTTATTGATGACGGTATTACTACTCTTGGACCCCTCGCTACTTCTGTCGAGGCCGCCGCCTCTGTTTCTACTTTTTTCGGTGAATCGAAGACGATCCCTTTGTTTTCGGACTACTTTTCCGCTAAACTTTTCAGTCCCATCAGTACTTGGCCCCTCGTGACTCCGGAACATGTCGCTTGGTATGAACGGGTTCGTCCTGAGTGTGAATCGATTTGGATATCCACCGGTATTAATCATTTGATTAAGTTGAGTACGTAGCCCTTCCCTTCTGAGTATCGGCATATTCAAGCCCTTCTCTGCTTTTGGAATTCTTCTGTAAATTGTTTCTGCTTTCCCTGGGGTATTATGACCCCAACTATTGAAGATGTTAAACTTCTATTGGACTTACCCTCTATTGGAAAATACTTCTTGGGTGTTACTGGTTCTGAAAAACCTTCGACGAAATCCACCGGTTATTCTTCGGGACTGACTTTTGCCTTATGGATTAATCGATACTGCGGTGATAAGCCTGAACTTCTCAAGCCGGAACCTGTGGCTTTCATGATGCATTTTCTTAGCCGATTTTTCTGGTGTACTCCCGCCAAGAATGTTATTCTCGAGACTTATCCTTTGGCGAAGTCGCTTATGGATAAAACCCATTTGCCTCTCACCGATTACTTTTTAGTTCACCTGTACTCTGGCATTTCGTCCCAGGTACATGGGTGGGCTAAAGGTTACCTTAATAGATCTCACGGCCCTCTTTGGTTTCTTCACCTTTGGCTTGCTTGGCATTTAAGAGATATTTCCGGTTTCGAGCCTCAGTCTCCTGATACTACTCCCCCTTCGGCCAATGATCTCCTTGAGATTCGTTTTCCCGACATGCTTATTGAGCAATGGATCTACTACATGAACATACTCCCTCTTGACTCTTCTTCTTGTTTCCTTTACTCTGGTGCTCCTAACAGTTGGGTTTCGGCTATCAGTATTCCTCCCTTCGGTGTATCTCTCCTGCCGGCGTTGGCTCAAATCTGGAATGCTTGTATCATTCCTCGTCACATTTTCAACTGCTCATTGTCCGTTCTTCCTAATCATTCTATCCTTTCCGAAGTTTATAACCCTCACTTGGTCGGCCGACAATTTGGTTTTGCTCAGGATGTAGTCGTTCCTCTTCACGGAGACCCGAATCGGTTCAATAAATCTTTTAAAGGATTCGGTCCAGAGGATAGCCGACGTCTTTGCCGAACATGGGCCGTCCGAATTTGCAAATTTGAAGTTCGCTCCTTCGACGTCCGCCCTGGCTTGTCGACAAAGCGTTTTGTCGCCTGGTGGGAAAAAGTTCTTTCTCGAGCTAATTTCGGCGATGACTTACGGACCTTCCTCATTTCTCGTGGTTTTCCAGGTATTATGATGTTTTCCATTATTGAATCGGCCCCCGGTTACTCCTATTCTTCTCAAGAGGAAGACCCTTTACTTCCTTTGCTTAGTAAGTCTCTTTGGTTCTTTATTCTGTTGTGTTATATACTTCTCTCAAGCTTTCTCTTCCATTTTCCTTTCTCTCTTTTTTCTTTTCTAGGAGCTTTTGATGACGCCTCGTCTCTTCCGCCTAGCTCATATATTTCGCCTGCTCCTGCTACTCCGTTGAAGCGAAAGCGTCCTGCCCCGAGTTCGGGAAAGTTGAAAGGCGAACCTGTCTCCAAAGCCCGAAGATGGTCGACTCGCTCGCCTCTCCCTGGATCGGCTGTATCTATTGATCAGGTTTCCTGTGATTCCTTTCATTTGTTCTTTTAAGCTATTTTCTGTCGTTTTGCTGATTCTTGTTTTCTCTTTCCTTTTTTTTTTTTCTTTAGACTCGCCGATCTGCATTTTCATCTAGTCCTTCTGCGTCTCCTGATCCTTCACCTGGCCCGAATGACACGCCTCATCGTCCCGTCAATCCTCATCTGGCTCTTGACACTATCGATGAGACTTCGACCATTGTTTCCGGTATGCTTCCTGCTTCCTCAGCTGGCCTAGGGCCAAGCTCGACTTCTCCTACCTTTGGGGTTGGTGATATTGATTTAACCACCCCTGATCCGACTGTTTCTTTGGCGTCTGCTCTGCCTTCCTCTTCTTCTGTTTCCCTTCAGGACCCTTCTTTTGCCCGTGTCCGACAAGAAGGGACAGCTCTTGGTGATGTCGCTCCTTCTTCTCCTTTTCCCGATAGGAGTACTTTGGATGATTTCTTTTCCCCTTCCTTTTCTCTCGCTTCGTCGGAATTTCCTAATTCTCTCAGGGCTTGTCTAGATAAGTTGGGACGCCTGATTTCCTGACAATCGGATGCCTTCTTAGTTCAGACCAAGCCTATTCTCTTGCTCCTTTCTCATATCAAGCGATCTTTTTCTGAAGAACTTCTTGCTTCAGGATTGCTAGATGCTCACCAAGCGATGTTTACTTGCCTTTTACGGATGGACCTAGAGCTTCCCAATGTTTTGGCCACTCGTAAAAGACTTGAGGATGAACATGCTTCCCTCACTCTCTATAAGCTGGAGTTTGACAAACATGTCTCTGATTATCATGCTTATATGGACAAGTTGTCGGCTAATGATAATCTTAGGCTTGAGTATTCAAATCGTCTTTCTGCCATTGATTCGGAAATCAGCCGTCTCCAGTATGAGGCGCAAGGCGTGACGAATGCCTTGGCTGAGGTGGACAAGGAATCGGCTCACCTGCAAGGACTCATCAGACAACTCCATAAATCTGCTCAGGCTCCAAGGGATAAGCTTGCTAGTCTCCAAGAAGAGATGGGTTATCTTTCCTTAAGCAATTCCTTTAGTGACGAAATCATCGGTGTGGTTTGTGGTCGGATACCCAAACCGTTATTGACAAAATTCGTTCTACCGCTGCTCAATGTCCTTCTGCACTCGATGCTTCCACGGTTTCGGATAACTCTGTTGCTGATCCTTATGCAGGGGATAATTCGAAAGACTCTGGTAATATTTAATTTGTTCTTTTGACTTCGATGATATATGATGATTATGTCCTTCTTCGATTTTGATCTCTTTTTAGATGCTCAGTCTGGACTTCTTCAAGATGCTTCTGAACATCTTCTCTTGTCTCAACCTGATGACCTTCCGATTTCGGCTGAGGCTGAAGCTCGATCGTTCCAGGAATTTCAATCGGCCTTGGATTCTACGACTGTCCAAAATTCGGCCGTTGCTCTTCCTAGTGGCTTCGATGATGATATCGCTTATGACTTGAGTGGAGATTGAGATTTTTCTATCATTGTTGTTATTCGAATATGGTTGTTATGACTCTTTGGGATTTTTTCCCTTTTCGACTGGATTCTTGATGTATCATTTGATTTTCTTTTAACTTCTCTCTCTTTCTTTAGCCGATCCCCTTTCTTTTCTGTGTTCTCGATCGGCCTGTTATCAAACGTTTGTTTTTTTGTGAATTACTGTATCCGTTTTCCCATAATCTCAGGGATATCTTTTTTTGGCAGGGTAATATTCTCTACAGCTTTATTGGGATTCCTGAAACGCCTCCCCTGTGATTAATGCTTTTCTTTTTATGTTTCTATTTTTGCCATAATTGACACTCCGTTGGTTCTCTATAAATACTGGCGTCTTCTCCCTTTTTCTTCAACACTTTGCAACGCTTATCATAATCCCCTTGATGGGTTTCATTCCTTTTTCTTTCTGGCTCTTTTGGCCTGCTGAACCCTTATTCATGACCCAAAAATCTTTCCTTCTTGCGGTGCAAGCTCAACTAATCTTTTTGTTGCCACCTACTCGTGGAAGGGGATCTCTTAGCACTTTTCCTAACACAAGCTTCGACGGTCATATCCAGGCTCCGTCCTGTCTCTCAATGTTGATATGACCTATCGTAACCTTGCTAATATCGGTCCCAAAGTCCTGGGCGGTCGAATGATAATCGCGCCTTTCTCTGGGACCGAATCATCTTCTCTGCTCTGAAATGTATACCCCGCGGATTTCACTCTTATTGTGCATGGGGGTGTCCTTGCTGGAGCAGAGACTTATTTTCTTTCTTTTCCTTCTTGGCTGGGGAGCTGACTTTATTGGCACAGCCATCTCTTCTCTCGCCGGCGGGAAGAATTTGGACCTGGGAATGACTGTTGGGCTTCTACCACTTCAGATCCCACTGGCTTGTATCCTTTTCCCGCCTCTTTCGTTTAGGACGTTTCCCTTGTATATTGTAACTTCGGACTATCGACGCCGCTTTCGGCCGAAGTAGCTCCTCTTTGTAATATTTTGTCCATGAAATAAAATCTTTTTCTTTTTGTTCACATAATGTTTAATCCCAAAACTGAAGCATAATACTTCTTCATATATCTTGCATTTACTGGATTCGAATTGTTCTCCATTTTCGTCAACTAATATGTATGCTCCATTCGGTAATTTCGTCTGAACAATAAAAAGCCCCTCCCAATTGGGGCTCCACTTTCCTAATCGGCCATCCTTCTGCTTAGGTGGCCATATAACTTTCCACACTAAGTCACCGACTTCAAATCGCTTAACACGAATTCACTTATTATACCAATCGGCCACAATATCATTATTCTTCTGTAAATTTTCAAATGCTTGCACCCGATCGGAATTAACTTCCAATAATTCGTGTTTCATTGACCGATCGTACTGTTCGGCCGACATCAAATCAGCTTGACCTGTTCTCAAAGTCGGCACCGTTATTTCAGATGGAAGGACTGCGTTCATCCCATATGTTAACCGAAATGGCGTGAATCCTGTTGCTGAAGTCTTGGCATTCCGATAAGCCCACAGTGCTTCGGATAACTTTTCATGCCACTTTCTCGGTTGATCCTCGATCATCTTCTTTATAATTCCTATCAGTTGTTTGTTAGTGGCCTCTGCCTGCCCATTCCCCTGTGGATAATACGGCGAAGAATGTACGATCTTTATCCCATATTCGTCTGCAAAGGCCTTGACTTTCTCTCCCACGAATACTGTTCCTCTATCTGTCAGAATTGTTTGTGGGATTCCGAACCTGTAAATCAACTGTCTCTTAATAAATTCAATAACTTCTTCTTGAGAGATGCTAACATATGCCTGAGCTTCGGCCCATTTCGTAAAATAATCTGTCGCGACTAGCACGAACTCATGCCTTTTCGATGAAGAAGGATGAATCTTTCCAATAATGTCCATAGCCCATCCTCGAAATGGCCATGGCTTGATCATTATATGTAACTCTTCGGCCGGTAACTTCTGAATCGGCCCGTGTTTCTGACATTCGCGGCACCCTTTAGCATATTTCTCGCAATCTGTTCCCATTTGCGGCCAATAATATCCTAGCCCAATGATACTCCATTTCATCGACTTTCCTGCCCGATGTGCGCTGCATATTCCCTCGTGTACTTCTCCCATTACTCTTTTCGCGTCCTCTTCTCCAACACATCTGAGTAGCACTCCATCGATGGCTCGTTTGAAGAGTAATCCTCCTATTATTATGTAGTCCATCGCCTTCCGCTTTTCGGCTGGATTAGCTTCGGATGGATCGTCCAACGTTCGTGCTATCTCTTTTATCCATTCGGCCTTCTCTGTTTCGGCCAAATGTATTTCCACATTCCCTGCTATCGGCATTAGCCGATATCTGGCTGCGTGTTGAGCCAATTCGTTTGCCAATTCATTCTTTTCTCCTCTGGGGATATATTCAACATATACCTCATCGAATTCTTCTAGTAAGTCGATTGCCTCTTCATATAATCTAATCAGCTGAGAACTTTTTACCGAAAAATCTCCTAACAATTGTTGAATAACCACTTGCGAATCTCCTTTGATTATAACCTCTTTCACTCCTTCTTCTATAAGTCGTTGTAGCCCCGAAATTAACGCTTTGTATTCAGCTTGGTTATTAGTATAGGAGTTCGGTAATTGTACGAAGTACCTGTGTATCTTGCCCTCCGGTGTCTGTAGTGTGAACCCTGCCCCAACTCCTGAGGCGGCTTTGGAACCATCAAACATCATTATCCATGGGCGTAGATACACTATTCCTATTTTGTCTATCACTTTCGGCCAACACATGTTTTTTAATATCATCTGACATCGAAGGTATTGCGTGATCGACCAAGAAATCGGCTACAATTTGTCCTTCCATAGCCTTGAGTGGTTGATACTTCAAATCATATGCGTTTAACCTCATGGCCCATTTAGCCATTCTTCGGCTACTAATCGGATCATTCATCAAGATTTTGACTATATCAACCGAAGCCACCACTATCACTTGCCTTGGTTGAATATAATATTCTAGCTTCTGGCATGCATGATAAAGACTCAAACATAGTTTATGAATTGGCGAGTACCTTAGCTCTGCATCCTTAAGGATCCGGCTTAGATAATAAATCGCCCGATCTCTTCCTTCATCGTCTTCTTGGGCCAATAGTGCTCCAATAGACTCTTCGGCCGCTGCTATATACAGCTTCAATGGTCGGCCCAAAATCGGGGGAACCAATACTGGAGGACTGATCAAAGCCTGTTTCAGTTGCTCGAAGGCTTCCTGTTGATCGACTCCCCATTTGAATTCCTCTTCTTTCTTCAACCTTAGTAAATCGGTTAATGGTTTTAACTTCCCGGCCGCATTTGCCAAGAATCGTCTCAGGAAACCGATCTATCCAAGGAATTTTTGCAAACTTTTCTTATCGTGTGGAGGCCTAGCTTCCTGGATGGCCTTGGTTTTATTTGCATCAACTTCAATGCCTTTTTATGTACCAAGAACCCAAGAAAATTCCCTGCTTGCACTCCAAAAGCACACTTGGCTGGATTCATTTTAACTCCGTGTAATCTCATTCTCGCAAATACTCTTCGTAAGTCGTCCAAATGGCTTTCTACATCTCTAGATCGGACCATGACGTCGTCAATATAGACCTCTACGCAGTCTCCTATCAGATCATGAAAAACATAGTTCATGGCCCTCTGATATGTGGCTCCTGCATTCTTCAACCTGAATGGCATCACTACCCATTCATAAATTCCAATAGCTCCAGGGCATCTGAATGCTGTTTTATGTACGTCTTCTTCGGCCATAAAGATTTGGTTGTATCCAGAATATCCATCCATGAAGGACAACATTCCCTGTTTTGCGGCCGAATCAATTAACAAATCAACAATAGGCATCATATATTCATCTTTGGGAGTGGCTATATTGAGATTTCTAAAATCAATACAAACTCTCAATTTCCCATTTTTCTTTATTACAGAACAATATTTGACAACCACTCTACATACTTAGCTGGCCTAACAAATCCGGCCGCTTACAACTTTTCTATTTCTTCTTTTATTTTTGGAACAATTTCGGGCGCTGCCCTCCTGGCCGGCTGTTTATGCGGCCTGAACCCTTCCTTGATTGGCAATCTATGTTCCACAATCGATCTTTCCAATCCTGGCATCTCTGTATAATCCCATGCAAAACAATCTTTGAACTCTAGTAACACCTCTTTAAATCGGCTCGTCGTCTGCTGATCTAAATTCGCACTCAATGGGATCTCCATTGGGTGCTCATCTGTACCAACATTGACCATTTTTAAAGGATCTTGAGCTTTGAAATCTGGTGTTCGTTTTGGAATAGCATCCATGAGTTCACTCCAATTCGCCTTTTCTCATGTCGGTCTGAGTTCGGCCGATTCAAACTCGACCATTCCTTTAGCTTCTTCGTTCATTCTTTACTTTCTTCATCGTTTGGCCGTACATCGGCCTGATATCTGACCTCGAACCCCAAATCTGTCCAGTCACATTCAATGACCTGCGGGTATCGTTCCCCTACCACTGCTAGGAATGGTTGTATGGGCTCTTCGTACAACACCGCATCAATTCGGCCAGCTGTGCTGACTGGAAAAGGAGTATGATCACCATCCACTTCTTCGACTGAACCATCCTTTTTCCAGAACCATATCTTCTGGTGAAGTGTTGATGGTAAACATCTAGCAGTATGGATCCGACATCGGCCTAATAGGGCCGCATACGGAACCTCTGCATCCACTACAAAGAACATGGTTGGAATCGAGATTGTACCGACCGTTACATCCACTAAAATACATCCTTCGGCCGTCGTTTGAGCTCCCACAAAACTTAACACTTTCATTCTTGTGGGCAATAAATCCTCCTTCGAGCGGCCTATTTTCGCCAGTGTGGATAATGGCATAATATTGACGGTTGCTCCTCCGTCAATAAACATTCTTCTGAGAGGTCTCCCATTGACCCAGCCCTTGACATACAAAGGTCTCACATGCTGAGACATCTTTGCAGTCGGAGGTAAAATCGTGCTTGGCTGAGCTTCGGGGATAAATGCTTCATATCCTTCTTCCATAACTTTCTCTGCTTCGACCTCCGGTCGAAGTGCTTCTAGTTTGGCGAAACAGAAGTCCACAATGGGTTCTTCATCGCCGAAATATTCTCCCTCTTTCTGACAAAAGACCACAGCTGGTTCAGAATCAGACCAGTACTCCTCCTCAGTTGTTGTGGTCATTCATACCATGTTGGCACTAGACCCGAAACCAAACTTGAACTGCCCGATTGAGAGTATGTCACTATTTGAGACGATGCTTTTTTTCGGTTTCCATTCCCTAGTTCGGACTGGTCTAGGCTTCCACTTCTCTTTTACCTTCGGCTGTTCATTATCAGCTTTCGGCTGCATTATTTTCAGCCAAAATTCAGTTTTGTTTCTCAGCCGATCCTGCCCTTCTTTCGGCTTTCTTTCTTCCTTCCCTTCGGCTTATTTCAATCGAGCTGAAAACACCTTATTGAGGATCCTTCCTTCAGAGGACGGGCAATCGTCTGGGAAGTCCTCTTCCATATGCATCATTTCGTACTCCTCTTGCTCAAATGTGCCAGCTGCTTTAAGCCGCTGCATTCTTCGTTTGAAAGTACGATACGATCCCTTTCCTTTCGGAGTCTTTTCTTCCCCTGCCCTCCAGGATGAATTCTCAAATCGGCGTTGGCCGAAATGCCTTTTATCTGGGGAATTCCGAACCCATCGGCCTACCTGAGTATTTGCTGGTGGCCTTCTGAGTTTCTTCATTTCGGGAGTGACAGCATCTTCGGGCACTGTGATCTGAATCACAGTCTTTCCGTTCTGCTTATCGGCTGTCAACTTCATTTCTGAATCCCAACCATTGGTTATGATTTTCAACGTTGGTTTCTCATTCTCATCTCCGAATTCGTCCTTCTGATGTTTGTCCGATTGCTTGATCCATTCCTTTACTTCATAATTCCCTAATCGGTCAAAAACATCCGAAATATTCTTTTTCCCCTTCGGAGATCCTAACCGTCTCCACACTCCTGCCTTTTTCTGAGCCGATGGCTGATTTCCTAGCCGATCATGGACAGAACTTTTACTGGTCGATGGTTGGTCACCCAAATGATCGTGTACAGACTTGTTTTGATCGGGGTGCACCATTACCATGTTAGCGACAGGAAACGGATTCTTATCAATTGCCATGAGTCTTTCTGGGAATTTCAATTTCCCATCGTCCACATGCTTCTGGATCAGCTTTCTGAAATGTCCACAAACTGCTGTAGAATGAGTAGCCGATCCGTGAAATCTACACCACCCGGCTTCCAGTTGCTCTTTAGTTGGCTGTGGGTGATTTCCTTTGAATTCCAACAATTCGTTCTTCTGGCAATAATCAAATATTTCATCCATCTGAGATAGATCGAAAAAAATAAAACCTCTGAGATTCGTCTCTAACTTCTCCCTCTTTCTCCTTGCCTCTGACTGGCCGAAGAGCAGGACATGTCATGGGCTTC
Source organism: Hygrophila difformis (assembly GCA_030278955.1). NCBI lineage: Eukaryota > Viridiplantae > Streptophyta > Magnoliopsida > Lamiales > Acanthaceae > Hygrophila > Hygrophila difformis. The sequence continues at coordinate 37,813,022 of JAOANR010000004.1, forward strand.
TTTATTACCAGTTCGGCCCTTGCTACTTGGCTAAAGCAGGAATATCATCCGTATTATACTCTTCCTCAATTTCACATCTATCCAGAGATTCTGCAAACGATGCCGCTGACTGGATAGGCTGTGATCTGCCACTTTGACTTCGGCTTGATTCGAAAGCCGCTTGCTCCGCTAAGTAAGTCTCCATTCTTATAGCTTCGGCCGTTAATTCGGCCACAGTCCTTGGTCTTGTGACCATCAATCTGTCCTTGATGGCAAACTTCAAATTCTGCTTCAGGATTTGAATATATTCATGCTCTGGCAGCATTGTCTTCATTTGAGCTTTAACAGCGTAAAATCTCTCTATAAACTCTGTGACTGATTCTGCCGCTTTCTGTTTGGTTGATGTTAAATCAACCACTGATACCTCAGGACTGGTATTATAGAATCGGTCATGAAATAACCGCCCCATTTCGGCCCTGGTGTTAACCGATCCTGCTGGTAAATTAATGTACCACTCAAATGCTGGACCAGTTAACGATAAGCTGAACAATATCAACTTATGAAAATCGTTTTGCGCAATTCTGGTGCATTGAGCTGTAAATCAGCCAATATGTTCGATCATAGATCGGCCAACTTCTCCAGAGAAAGTATTGAAATCTAGAACCTTTACTCCTCTAGGCAATGGATACTGCTCTTCAATATACTCGGGGTAAGGCTTCCTATACAACGGCCTATTCTCCTGGCCGATGAGATTTCCAAACTGAGTACGAATTATCTCAGCAATCAATTCCCTATCAACTAGTTGTGGCGGATTCGGCTGCTGTGGTAAATACTGTTGTTGAACCACTGGAGCAGGCGGTTGCACTACTGGTTGAGGCTGTTGATTCTGCTTCTGATCGTGCCTTTGTTGCGGAGGGACGAAAGGCCGTGGTCCTTGCCCTCCGAGCGACCGATAGGCCTGCTGTTGAAAGTTGTGAGGATTCTGCATCGCAGGTGGTGGATTTTGCGCCATTTGTGCATTCTGCGTTCCCATCGGATAAATGTTCCTCGCTAATTCGGCTCTGAACATAGCTGGCATTGCTGCCAGGATATTGCCTTCTATCTGGCGAACCGAATGAGTAACCGCCGCTTCTACCATAAATTGGACATGATCACGGAACCGCGGGGTTAGATCGCCATGTGGAAACTCCTGATTGTGGAAGTTTGATGGTCCAGGGAACCCCGGGGCGAATTCACCTTGTTATGCTGTGCGTTCTTCCTGGATCGGCGGCAAGTCGGTCTTTGCCGCCGTGTTAACAGCTGGAGTTGTTTGTTCAAATGCCATTTCTCGTCCCACTGGGCGTGCCACTGTTTGGCTGGTGATGAACCAAGGACCTTTTTCTTCTCAAGGGAGGCTATCGGAAAAGGATCAAACCGATTACGAGTCCGGATTAACAATAATGCACCCAAACTTGACTGAATATTCTCTGAATTTATAAATGGCAAATTCAATACAATGGAGAATCTACCGGTTGTTAAGAAATAACGGCGAATTCACCGGAAAAAGGAACCAAACTACCAGTTGTTGAGAAACAACGGTGGACTTGGAAAGTAACCGCTACAAGCTAAGCTAGAGTCTAGGAAAAACTGTAAAGGAAAGCTGTAAAGAAAGCAGTAAAGATACAAAGAATTAAATTTGATAAAGGAATTTGGGGGTTGGATTGATCTCTCTGATTCTGTGCATGACATCCCCTATTTATAGCCGGAGCTTGGTAACCGCTCCTCCGGCCGATTCCCTCGAGCCGATTTTCATTCCTTTCCCATCGGCTAACTTAGCTTTATTTCGGCCGAAATTTCTTTCCTCCGAAATCTTCCTTCATTCGGGCTTCTTCTGTCTTGGATCGTTCCCTTTTAATTTCTCGGCCCAATCGATTTTAATTCCAAACTCTTCTTAGAATCCTTCTTCGGCCCATATTGCATGGCCCAATTATCTTTTCGCGGCCCACTACTTCTTGTGGCCCCAACATAAATAAACAAGACCAAACAAAATGACGAGCGATCCCAACAAAACATGCTTATTACCAAACACGAGCACTGCCAATACATGCAATATATATACATACCAATTACAATTGTTGCACAACTATATGCCAACTAAACTTTTTTCAATAAATATACTATTTCAAATTATTAATCCATATATTAAGTGATAAAAGCGTATATATTCACGCCCATCATTGTCTTATAAAACATTCTTACAATAACATCGCATGATATCTTGAAACATTTTTCTTAAATATAATGTTCACAAGAATATTCAATGAAAATGGAAAGTCTACATTCGTACATTATTTTAATGACTGTACAAAATTCCGGGAAGGTGGCGAAAAAGAAGACAAATTTCGCCGCTTTATGAATTTTGCCCTCTTGTTTATCACTTGTGCGTCAGGTGACGAAATTATTTCATCATTTTCCGCGAAATTTTTGTAGTGAATATATTGAAGAAGATAATATAAAATAATTAAGAAAAAGTTGAGAAGTTTTGAAGTTTTCCTCTGCATATAGAAATATGATAGGGAGAATGTTGCAGCATACAAGGACAAGCACAAGGACAATTGTCCTTAGTATTCGTTTTCATTTGGCATTTTATGCAAAACTCCAGATATATAATACTCCATAATTTGTTAGTAATAATATAACCAATAATACAAATTATCACACACAAATTGCACAAAAATACACCGAATTGAATATTGAAAGCTCTGCGAAATCTCAAATGGATTCTTTCCCCTTATTCTTCTGAATCATGGTTCCTTTGGTAGGCCCTTCTTCTTGTTCTTTTTCTCTTTTGGATGTATTTTCTCTCATCTTTATTTTATTGAAAGATAATTATGTTATGTATTCAGCGTATGCATTATAGTGGATTCACAATATTTTTATCAGCCATGCGAATTGATGTAAGCTATATTGAAATTGGGACAGTGGTGACAACACAAAAAAAAACATAGGAAAACTAGATTGAAATTGAGGAATTTGATATTATAGTAAAAATTGAGTGATTATATCAAGCTGAATGTAAAAGATCTTCGAATACAAATTTATCAATTTGAATTGTATTATATACACCAACTCATTAATAGGGACGAAATGAGTGTGGATCAGAACCGAGAACCGAACCAGGCCCGAGTTTGAGTTGGGTCTTGGTTCTTATAAAAATTTATCCAAAATCGATCTATCCGTTGTCATTCCTAAATATGAAATGGGTTCGGATCAAACCCAAAACCAAATTGAACCATAGACTCTGGTTGGATATCGTGTCTTGACCGATCCATCCAGACTCGATTCATCATTACTATTCATTAATACGTAGATCTTCCCCTCGGGGCCCTCCCCAGGCCCCCATGCAAATATCACATATTGTGCTTGAAAAAGTGAAAATTAAAATCAAAATTGTATTTGTCCTTTTTGCCCCTCATCTTTACACAAATCCAAATGCACTCCTATATAGCTTGTTCTTACAATACCTTTTGCATTGTAGTTTGTAGATCCTTCTTGTCCTTTTTAACTTTCACTTGAAATCAAGGATTATATTTCTATGGTTGGGTATAAAGCTCATTTGTACCCAAATCATTATATATTTTGCGTTTGGGTGATTTAATCAAATCCCATTCATTTTACATAATGGAGAAACAGGCAGACATGCTAACTTGTGTAATTTGTTCGATATATATATGTTTTGTGTTTGTTTTTTTTTGTTAAGACAAGATCATACAGATTCGACGAACGGATAATAAATCGCACAATTCATTTTACAAGGAGCTTCAACTTGCATTGTATTTTAACTAAAAAATATAGATTTTGCTTAAAAGGTACAAGCATTAGATGTTTTTTCCCTTTAATATAATGGTGTTTTGAGATATAAGTGCACGTGGATTTGGACATAAAAGAAAAAATATATTAAATCGCAAAAGACATTAAGAAGTGAATATTTAAAAGCTAAACAGTGTCTCTATAAATTCTGTTAAATTGAAATTCAATATTCTATAAATATTAGGATTGAATTCGAATTCTAGTTTTTTTTTAAAAAAAATAAATACTCACACACACAATCACACCGCACACACACACACACACACACACATATATATATTAGGATTGAATTCGAAGTAATTTAGTATAGTGTAAGCTAAGTGGGTGTACTCACACACAATCACAGCGCGCGCGCGCGCACACACACACATATATATATACACACTATATAAGTAAAACAAAATATGATAAGAAATGTACTGAAATTTTTTGTAAGCCTGAGATAGATCATAAATCTATCATATTTTTTTTAAATTTATTTTTTTGCAAGGAATTTTTCTAAATCCCCTTCTTTTTGGAAGTTTGCAAGAAATATCAAATTTTCTATAAATTTTTATATTAACTACTCTGTTTTCGTCGTTTTCCACAAAATTCTTTCGTTGTGAATTATTACTATTACTGCACATGTTAAAGGTAAGTAAACTTTTAATCTTGTAACGTCAAATTTCTTTTTCAAGTTTAGAAGTATGCGACAAGCTAGAGAGTTTTGTACACTGTATACATATCTAACTTTCACGTTTAATTTAATTCATTTGAATATAATTAGCTTTCGAAATAATAATTGGGGGAAACCTTTCTGATTCAAATCCAAGGAAATTGCAAATCTACGAAATGCTCAAACGAAAGACACAGTTTGTAAAAATAGATGGCGTTCTACAACTTTTGGCATTTTTACATTTGCAATGTTTTAAAATTTGCCAGCAACAATTCATTCATTGATAATAAGTGGTGGATCGGCCTGTATTATATTCCTTGTTCATAATATAAATAAATATAAACTGTTGTATATATATACTAATCATTTCAAGACTCACAATACGGCCCGGAAGCTCAAAATCCTCGGATGATATTTTTAATTAATTAAGACAACATAGGATTGAGTAAGCAATGAATGAGGATGATATGATGAGAGGGTGAGTTGAGTTGTGTTTGGGCAGCTAGTGCTGTCGTTGTAATAAGATCCAAGAGGAGAAATTGTGGAGGGTATTCATGTCAGCCCTGTAATGCTTCTGTGTATACTCTAGCAGGGCTGGCCATCTGAAGTCGGGATAAACCCTGGGGTAGTTTTCGTCCACCAATTCATCGGGTGGCCTCACCACTCTATCCTCCTTCGGACATAGGAAAAACGCCAGCGACTTCCTCGGACTCCTGTCGTTCACCACTGCCCTGTGCAGACAGCTCTTGTACCTCCCATTCGAAAGCGCCTGAAAAACCCAACACAAGATTATTAATTATTTTTCTCTTGTTGAATCGAACAATGATCGATCGATCCATCCCTTGTAATAAATTGTTTGTTTCTTAGCTTATTATTACCATGAAGGTGTCTCCAATGTTCACCACGAAAGCGTTGAAGTTGGGATTGATGGACCTCCACTCGTTGTCCACGAAAACCTCCAGCCCACCCACGGTGTCCTGGTGAAGAATGGTGAGCGAGGTCGGATCACAATGAGGACCCGGTGCCTAACGTTTGGTCGGGCTTGTGGCACCTCGGGTAGTAGTTAAGCCTCATGATCGATTCATTTCCTTCGAAGAATTCCTTGAACCGGGCGCGGTCGAGCCCCAAGCTCATGCCCAAGAGCTCCATGATTCCTAGAGATAGTTTGTTCATTGCATCACAATACTCTTGATAGACTTTCCTGCAATGATTTATGTCTTTTGTCATTACTTAATAACTTTTTTCACATATGTCTAGTCACAATTTTCTGGTGTTGATATCACTTGTCCGAAGGTTTAAGGTTTTATGATTGTTATTGATTTTTAATAGGGGGAAAAAAAAAAAAAAAACTTCGAGTCTCACCCCAAGCGTTCGAAATCCGGACCCAAGGTCCGGAGAAAGTAGTCCTCAACAATGTGTGCTGACTCCGGCTTGCCAGAGTATTGAAAGGAAAGTGTTTCCTTCCATGGAAGTTTGGAAGAGAACCGTCCGACGAAGCTACTAGCATAGCCGCAATGCTCGCCGAGCTTCCTCTGAGCCCGTTCCTTCTCGTGAAGAGGCTGACCGAAGAAACGATCCATGCAACGATGAGCGTTGGCGATGAGTTCACCATCGATGCCGTGGTTGACCACTAGGAAAAATCCGTGCTTCTGGCACGCCTCCCCGACAAGCTCGGATGCTTTCAGGGAGGCCTCGGGGTCGCTGGAGAGGAACCCATTGAGGTCAATCAAGGGGACATCAAGCTCCGGGGGACTTTGTGGGCAGGGCCTCTCGTGATCGGGCCATATGAACTGTGGTGGCAGGGCCGTGGAGCCGCCGTGTTGGAGGGGCAAAGCGTCGAAAGCCAGGAGGAGTCCCCTGTTTGTGTCGAGAGGATGATCATCTTCATCTTTGGGTTTGGTGTTTGTAGGAAGGGTGGAAGAGGGTTTGTTGCAATTGCTGCTTGTGATCATCATGCAGTTGATTGTCATTGCATGAAGAGCTAGCTAGGTTTTTGTAATAACCTTGCAAGGTGAGTTATGGTATATATATGTGTATAAGAGTGGGGGGCTAAGAAGGGGAAGGGAGGGTATAGTAGTAGAGGATTATTAAGATTAGGAGAAGGGAAATATTGAAGAAAAGGGTGTGATGAGTGATGAAGGAAAAGCCAAAGGGCCGTTTTGGTTGGGGAAGTGGTGAACAAAAATGAAAGGGGGGGAATCTTTTTTTATAGTGTTTTTGGTCATATGGTCCAGGAAAGAAACAAAAAAGGGTGGGTGGGTAATTGCAAAGAAGGGGTTAGAAAATGGGGAAATTGCAAAAAGAGAGAGATGGGCTGATAGGGGTGAAAGCACATCTCTACACTACACTAATGTTGACAGATAAGATGGTTCCCCAATGGCTTTTGGCGTTTCTTTTGGTGGCTAATAATAAATTAATTAATTACTAATAATCTAATGTATCTCCAATGTGTTGGTATTCAAATTCCAGGATTTGGTATTTTCGGGAATACCCGTATACTATATAACCTATTCTATCTACAATAATTTCAATTTTTTTATTTAAATAAAACCCCGGGTGAGGGCTCGGGTGAAAACGGGACGGATAATTCCCGCTTGATCCGATGCCGTATTCGATTATATTCTAATCCGAATTCGAATTTTTATATCCGGCGGATATTTGGCAGATACGAGACCTGATATGGGATTGTAAATATCCGCTCATATCCGAATATTATGCGGATATTATCCGTATTTTCTATTCGAATATCCGAAAATTTATATATATATGTATATTATAATATATTATATTAACTTTAAAATAAATAAGTAATACTACATGTATAAATATAATCAAAAGCTTGAAAGCCATATGTAATTAATTAAATCAAATCATATTAATCAACTCGATTACATCATTAGGTTCTTTGCATCTAAACTGTAGTATGTAACATCTTGTAGTGATGCTATTTAAATGTTTTGAACGAAATAACTAATGATCTTGGAAAATTTTAAAAATCAGTTTAAGTTACATAGTATATATTCTCATTTTTCTTAAAAAATTTATTAAAAAAATTAATTTTAAAAATGATAAGATTATCCGAGTTAAAATCCAAATCCGTCTCATATCCGTTTCCCGAAATATTCGAATTCGTATTTGTATCCGGCCTATTCGTATTCGATTCCATATTCGAGAAAACAATATGGGATAGAATACGGGACGAGTACTATCCGCCTGTATCCGTCCCATTTTCACCCCTAGTCAGGGCTAAGCATAATCTCCCCTTTTTTTTTTCACTATTGTCATCATGTGAATATATTTTTCCATTCTTACGATATACTCCTCCGTTTTTAAATAATATTACCCTTTGCATAATTGATATTATTTATTGAGTAATTTTATTCTAATTTTTAGCATAGTTATATAAGATAAAATATAGTCAAATGAGATATTATTAAATTCATCTAATCGCGTACTTTAAGTATATCAAATTTTTATAATTTATATTTGTATACAATTTGATTTATTAATAATTAAAAATATGTATTGAATTGTGTGAAATGCAGGAATGGTAAAGTTAAAAACGAACGGAGGGAGTAAGTATTAACTCCGTTACTTAATATCGTCATGATCCTATATTTCATGAAATCTATACATATATTAAAGCATTAGTGAACAACACATCCTACATTTAATGTGGTGTCTCCATTTCAAATTTCTAATTTTTATAGATTTTTGCATTTTTAATTTATTAATTTTAGGTTTTTACATTTATTTATTTATTTACTCATTATAAATTTTCAGTTTTTGAAATCTATGGAATTATCATAATGTTCACTTTTAAATATATTTGAAAGATTTGAAATTTGAAATTTTTTATTTTTATCTATATTATATTATATTTTTAAATTTACTAATTTTATATTTTCGCATTTATTTATTTATTCATTAGGGATTTTAAGTTTTTGAAATATATGGAATCCTCACAATATCACTTTTAAAAGATTTGAATTATTTATTAATTCGTTAATATATTTTCAGTTTTTAAAATATATGGAAGTTTCAATTTTTATGCAATTCCCACAATGTTCACTTTTAAAAAGATTTAAAATTTAAAATTTTGCATTTTTTATTTTATCTATATTATTTTGTATTTTTGAATTTACTAATTTTATATTTTCTCATTTATTTATTTAGATCATATTGTAATATATATATATATATATATATATATATTATAGCATTAGTGAACAATCCATCCTACATTTAATGTGGTGTCTCCATTTCAAATTTCTAATTTTATAGTTTTTGCATTTATTTATTTATTTATTTATTTATTCATTATAAATTTTCAATTTTTGAAATCTATGGAATTCCAATAATGTTCAATTTCAAATATATTTGAAAGATTTAAAATTTGAAATATATGGAATCCTCACAATATCAATTTTATCTATATTATTTTATATTTTTAAATTTACCAATTTTATATTTTTGCATTTATTTATTTATTCATTAGAGATTTTAAGTTTTTGAAATATATGGAATCCTCACAATATCACTTTTAAAAAGATTTGAATTATTTATTAATTCATTAATATATTTTCAGTTTTTGAAATATATGGAATTTCTAATTTTTGGAATTCCCACAATGTTCACTTTTAAAAAGATTTGAAAGATTTAAAATTTGAAATTTTGTATTTTTTATTTTATCTATATTATTTTCTATTTTTGAATTTACTAATTTTATATTTTCGCATTTATTTATTTAGATCATATTGTAATCCCAGTAATTTTGTGTTGGTTTGGTCTCAATTTTGGTTATATATTTTTTTTGTGTTGTAAATGATGTAATGAAAATGCACATTGCACATCATATTTATTTATTCATGTTAAATATATATTAATGTGTGTATGTCAATCCCAATTTTTAGTTTTTAAAAGATATTTAATTTTCAATTTATATAGAGTTACCCACAATTTTCAGTTTTTAAAGATTTAGATTTTAAATTTATATGGATTTCTCAGTATATATATGGAATTTATATTACTAAAAGATGCATTAGTGAGTATATGGAAAAGATTTGAATATATAAATAAACTAATGTATATATAGGCCATACTTTTACAAAAATATGTCGCTTCTCCTATTATAAAATTATATATTTTCTAAAAGTAATACTTCCTCCGTTTTTTAAAGATAGCTACGGACCCACTCAGCATGCAGTCCAATGCACATTTTAAACCATTAATAATTCAAATTGGTACATGTAAAAATTCTAAAAGTTCGATATTTAAAATCTACAAGACGAGACGAATCTAACAAGATCACACTTGGCCATATTTTAACTTGTATAACCATAAGAAAACTTTAAGTCAAAGTATATAAGTGAACAGTACCCATTAGTCAACAGTAGCTAACAAAAAAAAAAACGGAGGGAATATAAAATTATATAATTGCTAATCTTTTTTTTTTTTTGGTATAGAAGTTGCTAATCGTTTAAAATATATTTTATAATATATTATTCAAATCGTATGTAAATCTAGATTAAATAATATAAATCTTATTTATGTTTTATTATATTAAAAAAATGCTCCCTCCATTTTTTTATTTACTACGGAATAATTTTCACGCAGTCCAATACACATCTTAAACCACTAATAACTCAACTTCGGCATAAGTAAAAATTCTAAAAGTTCCATATTTAAAAACTACACGACGAGACGAATCTAACAAGATCCTGCTTGGCTATATTTTAACTTCTATAACTATGATAAAACTTTGAATAGTAGCAAATTAGCCGATGTAGCTAATAAAACAAAATGGAGGAAGTACAAAACAATTATAATTATTAATGGAATTGTGAAAATTCATATTATATGGATAATTGGTTTAGAGTAAATTAATTATTTTCATAAAGCGTATTATAAATAAAAGAATCGAGTGTATAAAGAGTTATTGGGGGTACGAATAGATCCATAAGTAAATAAATAAAGAAAATTTTATTTTTTAATATATTTTTTAGGAAATACTCCCTCCCTTTTTTTTAATAAGTGTAAGACTAGGATTACACGTAATTTAACGTAAGTTAACAAAATTGATTTAGTTGAAGAATTACAATAATTAAATAAATAAAATAAGATGAGTCACATTTGACTTTATGGATTTTGAATTTTATTAATGAACATCAAAAAATTAATTACTTAACTATATTTAGTAAAAAAATATTAACCTTCAAATATTCCAAATATTGTAATGTAACATTTATTTTCAAACTCTAAAAAAAGGAAAGTGTAACACTTAAAAAACAAACGGAGGAAGTAATTCATTATTCTATATTTTAATAGATTTGCAATTGACAGAAGAACAAATATAAATTTAGCTTTGTTAGAAATTGAAAGGCTAATTGCTGCAAATTCTATAAGTTTGAAAATTTTATTTGGAATGCCGGTATTGAAAGAAATTTTAACATCTGAAACAAATAATCTATTGATAGTAGAGGACATATTATAATAAGGAATAAATGAAGGCGGTTCATGCAAAACTATTACCTTTATTGATTGATTAGCAGAAGAATGTTTATAATAAAATAATGTATGTAGTTGATAGTTATGAGAGTTGATTCTTTTTTCTTTATGTGGTAGAACTGACAAGACATTTATCGATAATTTATCGAGAAAATATTATGTTTAGCCCTTTGTGGGAGAGGTTATATTATGATGTCTGTAGCATCCAATGGAATAGCACCCAACTCCTTCGAAGAGCTATGACAACACATTTTAGATTTGGTATTCCACTTGATTGTGACGAGAATTCTACCTGCAAAAAACTTATTCATTTAGCTTCTCTTCTCATTAAACAAAGTTCATTATTTGGAATGAAAATTCTTGACGGGTAGAATGATTACGTGCCCTTATGAAATCACAAATTCCCCATCAATTTCAGATGAAAAAAATCCCAATCGCATTTTGTTTTATTGTGACTATTAGTCAATCTCAATATTTAAAGAAGATTGGACTCTATCTTAAAAAACCTGTTTTTATTCATGTCGGTGATATGTTGCAAGATCTCATGTCACTGGAAAGAGGGGATTCGAAGTAGTAATATGTAATTAAGATGAATTAACTCAAGATACTACAAGAAATGTTATTTACAATGAAAATTATATATGGCAGAAATTTGCACAATGAATACTTCATATAGGTGATCGCAATTGGTAAAGCTGGTATTAATATCGAAGATGTACAATTAGATGTAACATTTACAGATGATAATTTTATAAACTCTACGGGAGATCCTATAGCGACTATTGTTGAGTACTTATACAAATATAAACTGCACCACTTCAAATCTAGATATTTTTGAAGATAGTGCTATACTAATCCTTACCAATGAAATTGTTGATACGATCAATTATTACATCATGGAACGTATGTCTGCGAATGAAAATGTATATATGTCAATTCTAACAATATTTGTCAAGAGAATAAAAGTATAAATAATGCCAATGAATTATTTTCACTGGAATTTCCAAACACAAACAATTGTTCTGGATTACCGAATTATGAAATATAGATGAATGAGGGTTGCATAGTTATGTTTCTTAGGAATATAGATCCATCAAATAAATTAAGCAATGAAAGTAAGTTGATAGATACCAATATGCGGAACCATATAATTGATGTTAAACTATTTTCGGGAAACCATGAAAGTAAAAAATTATTGATTGTAAGAATGATTATGAGCCTATATCATTTTAACAAATTACCCATACGATTTCAAATGAGAATATTTTAACTTGCAATTTGTTTTGCTATGATTATAAACAAATGTCAATGTCAATCATTAAAGAATGCTGGAATTTATCTTCTAAAATAAGTTTTTAGTCATGAACAATTATGTTGTAATATTTCGTGTCACTAACAAGATGTGTTCAAATTATTAATATGCAATTAAGAATTATTTTTTTTTGAGGAAGTACTTTATTATCAACAAAGAAGCCTAAAGGCAGGTACAAAACCGAGACAGCCTCCCATCGGAGACCCCAGCAAATACAAAACCGCTGCAGCATCGGTACAGCAAACATAAAATAGCAATAAACAAGGCAACATACAACACATCATAATATCATAACCATCGCAGGAAAGTAAAAATATGTAAGACGAGGAGCTGTAGCACTGTAGCGCTGAAGACCCCATCCCCCATAGTCGGTAGATCAAGAAACTTTCGAACAGCATCACTTCTGAATAAAGTATCGACCCCAACTTCATAGCCATACTTCAAAACCACCCTTCAACCATACTCTCCCCCGACGCCCCACGCCTAGCCCAAATGTCCGCGAGTTCATTTCTTTCCCTCAAGATGTGAGCTGCTCTAACTAGCCCTCCCCACTTGAAAATAGCCAATATTGGTACCAGGTAGTGAAACAGCCTCACAGGGGTCTTTTCCGGCTCCTTCAACCATCGGACGACATTTTGCGAATCACACTCAAACACAAGCTTTGGTAACGGGAAACCTTGATCCCGGATTAAGGCCTTGCAAACCCTATAAACTGCCATAAATTCTGCCTCGTTAGAATCTTTAATACCAACACTGTCCGATAAGACAAAAATCACATCGCCTTTGTCATCCCTAATTACCCCACCTACTCCGTCCGGACCCGGATTGCCCATTGACGAGCCATCCGTGTTAACCTTTCACCAACTCACCCCGGGTCTCTCCCAAACTAAACCATGGCGATTTCTTCCAACTCTCCTAGGAGGATACTACACCAGGTTTCCAGGAAACTGGGAGTCCAATCTTAAAGTATTGGCTCCCTCTCCTCCCCTCTCCGCTGCCCACCACTGTCCCACCCTCCATTTCACCAATTCAATGGCCTTGCTACATTCGAAAGGGGATCCTCTGAAGACTGCTTCGTTGCGCAATGTCCAGACCGTCCAGATTATAACAGCACATGTCAAGAGCCAGGCACCCCTACAGCCTGTCCTGATTTGGGGATCCAGCCACCCGGCCAGCAGGTCTTGAAACCGCCCCGGCCCTGCCCAAAAAACTCCGAACCAACTTGCCCCTACATACCATAACTTGCTAACCTCCCCACACTTACAGAATAAGTGATCAATATACTCCAACTCCACCCCACACACAGGACAAGAGGCACTGTCCATCGGTAAACACCTCCTTCTAACGAGCTCCTCTCGAACCGGAACAGCTCCATGAAATAATTTCCAAGCGAGGATCCTTACTTCCATCGGACACTTCAAATTCCAAAGTCGAGTCCACAGCCAAGGCATTGGTGAAACGGCTCCATAATCTGTGCGCAGCCTACATGATCTTATTGTGAATTGACCATTGCTTTCCCCTAACCATCGAACTTGATCCCCCATAAACATGTTCAAACAATGAGCACTGATGACCTGCACGAAGTCATCCCACATTTCCAACTCCCAATCGAACGGCCTTCTTCTCAACTCAACCTCCCAAATCCAATTAATGCCATCCCACCTGCCAAACTCCACTGCCCTTCCAAACTTATTAACCGAAAGGGCATATAACCGAGGATACATATCCTTCAACGATTGGCCACCATGCGCCCAAGCATCATGCCAAAATCTAACCTTGCCACCATCACCAAGCTGAATAGAGAATTTAAAACTCTGCTCCCTCATATCGGTAGTATCCCATGAGCTGCTAACCTTACCCCATAGGGAATTCCCACCTCTACCCTCCGGTATTAAAGGAGATTTACCTCCATAATACTTCACGTTGATTACATCTTTCCATAAGGCATTCTCCGTACTAAACCTCCAGCGCCATTTTAATAGGAGAGCACTGTTTATGCACTCCGTTTGCCTAATGCTTAGGCCGCCTTCTTCCCGGGGCAAACAAATTAAGTTCCAATTGATAGTATGTAGCTTTCTCGTCCCATCCCACTCATTCCAAAAAAACCTTCTCTTTAGAAGCTCCAGACGATCAGCCACTGCTCTTGGTACTTTAAATAAGGACATAAAATAGAGTGGTAGGCTACTCATGACAGATTTAATTAAACAAAGTCTTCCGGCCTGTGTTAACATCTTACTCTTCCATCCCGCAAGTCTTTGTTCCGCTCTTTCAATAACCGGCTGCCATACCGTCACCCCGTTAATACGTCCCCCGATTGGTAACCCCAAATATACCATCGGCCACTTACCAACACCACAACCAAGAGCTCCTGCTGCCTCATTCAATCTATCAGTAGAACAGTTAATTCCGAAGATCTGGCTCTTGGCAAAATTTATCTTAAGGCCAGTGGCCAAGTACAGACACCTGAATAACCTTTTGATTAACATCACTTGGAGTAGATCCGCCTCACAGAACACCACCATGTCGTCCGCGTATTGTAAATGCGAGATAGCCGGGCCATTACCAGCAACTTCCAGTCCCTTTAGCAGCCCCAAACTCACAGCCTGACACATCATTCTATTTAGGACCTCGGCCACCAAAACAAACAAATAGGGGGAAAGTGGATCGCCCTGTCGAAGACCCTTATGCATCTTAAAGAACTCGGTCGGAGAACCATTTAGCAATACTGCTGCAGCAGCCGATTTAACGCACGACATGATCCACCCAATCCACTTGTCGCCAAAATTCATAGCCTTTAACACCCTCAAACAATGCTTCCTAAGAGACGTTGTCATAAGCCTTTGCGAAGTCCAATTTAATCACGAAACCTTGCCTCCCGGACCTTTGGGTTGAGTGAATAACTTCAGCCGCCACTAACGCCCCATCCAAGATTTGTCTCCCCTTCATAAACGCCATTTGAGAATTGCCCACCACCGCGGCTATAACCTCCTTCAACCGATTTGCCAACACCTTTGTTATCACTTTGTATACACTACCCACCAAAGAGATGGGCCTGAAATCCCCTAGTTCCATAGGATTTAATATCTTAGGAATGAGAGTAATATAGGATTTCCCGATGTCTCTTGGAAGGGTGCCATCTCGATCGAACCTCCAGAAAACATCAATAAGGTCCCTCTTGATCACCTCCCAGTATTTTTTGAAGAATGCTAGATTGAAGCCGTCGGGGCCCGGCACTTTACTTCCATCGCAACACCACACAGCGGACCGGATCTCTTCCTATGTGAAGCTCCTCATCAACCAATCCCTATCCTCATCTCCCACTTTCAGCAGCCCAATATCATTAACATCGAGCAGGTCCTCCCCTTTTTTCTCGAACATCGACTGAAAAAAAGAGAACACTTCCCTCTTGACCTCCCCAGGCTCATCCACCATAACTCCATTGATTTTTATAGCCCCGATCACAGCCCTGCGTCTATTCACAGCGGCCACTGAATGAAAGAACTTGGTATTCATGTCCCCTTCCTTTATCCACCTCAATCTGGATTTTTGAAGCCATCGACGCTCGTCCGCGAGAAGAAGATTCCTCAGTTCCACTTTTTATTGCACCAGTTCGATCTAATGAGGTCATCTCCATCTCCATTCAACACTTTTTCCTCCACTTCCTCTACTTCTGATTGCAACTTTTGAATCCTGCCTTCCAACACGCCACCCCATTAACCATCCCAGGCACGGATCCTCTTTCTCAAAATCTGAAGACGTCCCAACATCTTGCATCCCCTACCATGCCAGTTACCGTCCCAAACGTCCTTGACCATCTCCAATAGATCTTTAGAATCCATCCAGTAGTTATAAAACCTGAACGGTTTTGGCCCCCACGATTTCTCCCCCACCTCTAAGCTCACCGGATAGTGATCGGATAACACTGTTTCACATTTTCTTTGAACCACCGGTCCCTCCAGCCACAACCACTCAGGCGATAAAAGGAAACGATCAAGCCTACTACAAGCCCTACCACCCCTCCCAACCCAAGTGAATAAACCCCCCTCCATGGGTAAATCGACCAACCCCAAACGGCCAACAAACTCCCTGAAGTCCCTGATCGAGACCGGATCATCACTAATACCTATCCTCTCCCCTGCCTCTGCCACAGCATTGAAATCACCTGTTATGCACCATAAATCACCATTGCCCACATCACATTTCTGTATCATTGCTTCCCAAAAGTCCGCCCTCTCCACTCTAACATTTGGGGCGTGGACGTTTACAATGTTTATTATCCTCTCCACTCCACTCAACCTGCCCCTAATCCATATGAAATGGTGGTCC
Organism: Hygrophila difformis; assembly: GCA_030278955.1. Lineage (NCBI taxonomy): Eukaryota > Viridiplantae > Streptophyta > Magnoliopsida > Lamiales > Acanthaceae > Hygrophila > Hygrophila difformis. Next base: position 37,829,650 of record JAOANR010000004.1, read on the forward strand.
TTCTCCACAACATCGAAAGACCCGTATGAAGTATCCCAAATCACCAACAAACCCCCCGCGCTCCCTGCAGCCGGTTGAAAACAAAATGCACAACCACTCGACCCCCAAAGCCTGTACACCAGTCTATCCCTAACATCCTCCATTTTTGTTTCTTGCAAGCATAGAACTGTCGGTTTGTTTTTTTTACAGAATCGAACCAGAGCCCTCCTCCTAACACCCCCATTAAGACCCCTCAAATGGCAAGTTATCAACTTCATGGAATACAATAGATATCCCAACTCAATCCAGCCCCACCCAAGACCCTCACTGCCCCTCCAGCACCAAAGCTCTGACCATCTCGGCCACCACCTCACGCCTCGCGATCAGTCTTAGCCCAAGCTCCTCTGCTAGATTAATCGTCTCATCCACCTCCGCAAAATCAATCAGCCGGACCCCCCCATTCATACGGAGTGTTGTGAATTGCAAAGTCCCAAAGCCGTCCCCCTCTTTGCTTCTCATCCTCGTCCATTCCACCTTGGCTTGCCTGCCTTTCTTCCCAGTAATCCTCCCTTTCTGTCTGCTCTTCCGGGCCACTCTCCTTCTACCCTCCATCACCCTGCTCAGAGCGTTATCAATTTCTACCAGCGCTGCCGGAATCACCTCATCTGGCTCGCACAACGATTCATCTATGCCATCTTCCGCTGTCTCAGGTACATGATCCATCAGTAGTGTATCTTCATCAAGACTGCCTCTATCTAACATATTCTCTGTGAGAATCAAATCCCCCGCCTCCTTGCCCGTCCGCTCCAGATCAGGCACACACCTTTCCTTACCCTCGACCCAAACCTCTCCAGGTGAATTAATTCTGTTGTCGGCGCAAATCGAATACTGGAGAGCCATATTTCCCCTCGGATCATGGCAACTATTTGGGCTATGGACATGGGCCTCCATATCGCAAGGCCCGCCTCTCTTCTCCTCATATGGCCCAGTTGAATTAGGCCCATATGAGTTTTGGCCCACTACCCCCGTATCGTCCACACTAACTCCCCCTGCCACCTTTGCATTAACTTGGGAATCATGCGCCCCCATCTGTACTTCGATGTTATGATTAGCTGCCGCCGCACCCTGGAAATCCTCATCCCCAAGCGCGACTCTAGGGTTACTTTGCACTTCCCCAGATGTCTTGGACCTGGAACTGCCACCCTCTGACTCCTCCGGCAGCTCCGCCACCCTTCTCCCCGCCGAAGTGTGGATCCGCTCAACACCTCCCCTCACCTCGCCAAGACCGACCTCCTCCACCACCGTCTCGCTATAAGTGACCACAATCCTTGCATTCATCATCTCATCCCCTACCTGGAAACGAACCACCGATGGAATAGAATTATCCATCTTTATCTCCACAACCATCTTAGCCCTGTCTACCCTCTTCTTCTCCTTAGTATCATTATCCACTTTGACAACCCTTCCCCACCCATTGATTAGTTTATGAAAGTTTTACTCACACCACACCGCGGCCGAAAGGCCGAAAACGTAAACCCACAACAACTGTTTCCTTGCCACTACATTTGTGGTCCATCCCCTCTTCCACTCAGTGACGTGGTGATCCCCATAGTTCTTCAGATAATTATCACGATCCGTAGAATACTTAAACACCAAAATCACCATTGAACTCCCCCCATATATCACCTCTACGCACTCTGAATATACACTATCCAGCCAATCTTGGAATTCGACTAGCTTCTCGATCTTCCTTAAGTAAGCCACTGCAGCCCTCTCGAACCAGTCTCGGCAGTTCTCCGTCTCCTCCAAACGAACCACTGAAGCCTGCCTCATTGGTGGCCTAACAGGATTCCTTCCGCTTCCCCCTTTGATCACGTCCACGAAAGACCTGTCATCCCTCCATGCTCCATTAGGGTTTCTTCTAAATAAGCCCGTCTTTCGCACGCCCGATAGGTTCCTACCAACTCCTTGAACCTGCATGCCCCCGGCACTACGTGCGGCCGCTTTTGTTCCGGCCCCCCTGGGCCTCGCCCAATTCGCCCTAAGTTTCCTACCCTTGAACACCTTGTTATTCAAACCTTTAATGACCGATTCCGCCTCTTCTGCACTGTGAAACCGGAAGAAGCCAAACTTATAGCCGTTGGTTGGCCATCTCCGGTTGGGAATAAACCAATCTCTCACCTTCGCCATCCTCTCGATTTTGTTGAGGACCATGCAGTTCACAGTATCCACTGGTATGTTTCCCACAAAAATGCCTACAAGATCCCTTCTAGCGATGTGTCCGCTGTAGCCCCACCCCAGACTCCTTTCCTCCCACCTTCTTTGGACTCTCAGCGACCGCCGCCTCCTTCCCCCTCGACTCTCTCTCCGACACCGCCCCCACACTCGCCGACGCCGCCATTCCTCAGCTCTATGTTTTTTCTTCTTTAACTAAATTAATTGCAATTAAGAATTATTAACTCAATATACCAAAAAAAATATTATTTACAATGAAATTTATATATGATAGAAAATTTGCAAAATGAATACTTGATGTAGGTGATGGTAAAACCAGTATAGATTTTGAATATGTACAATCAGATGTGATATTTCCGCATGATATTCTTATAAACTCTACGGGTAATTCTCTTGCGACAATTTTTTTAGAGTACATATACAAATATAAACTGCACCACTTAAATTCAGACATTTTTGAAGATAATGTTATAATAGCCCCTACCAATGAGATTTTCAGCAAATCGTGAGGGAATTTTTCATATTATGCTTAATACTTATATTTAATTTTTTTTCATTTTAATTTAAATTTCAAATTAAATAAAAATATTTTTTGAATAATTATTTTTATTAATCTGATAGGTTTGTATTGGATAAGCCACATAAGCTAAAGAAGACGGTATAATATAATTTCATTGTTAATTTTAAAGATAATTAAATTATATTATCATATATATCCTCTTTCGAATATATATAAAATCATTACACATTTTTCATTACTCAAAATATAATTTATTATTACTTATATAATATAAGTATAAATATTATATAAAATATATATAATTATGTCCGTAGAGTTTCGACGGGTTACTTACTAGTTTAAGATAAATTTGTAATTTTTAATAACTTAAATTGTATACAAATAAAACTTACAAAAATTGGATATTATAAAACTAAGTTATTAGATGAATCTAAAAAAATCTTACTAACTATATTTTTCTTATATTTAATTATGCTAAAAAGTTTAATCAAAGTTAATTAATGAACAGTAACAAATCTTATAACAATTAAAAGAGAAGAGAGGAAGTACGTACATATAAAAATTTACTCCTCTGTCCAAGCTAAGCAAACCACTTTCTTTTGGATATGGAGCTCCACAAACTTGATGACAAACTTTGGATATGAACCCACAATACAGTTAATATTTTAAAATGTGTTTGAAAAAATTATTAATATATATTTTAAAATTTATATGATTAGACGACAAGTCTAGCAAGACTCAACTTGTCTTTATTTTATATTATATACCTGAAATAATGTCAAAAGCCAAACATGGCTAAATGAACCTTTTGGCACTATCCTATCACTTGTGATATAAAATTTAGAGTATATCTAATTTCTTATTTTGGCACACACATTGTCATATAAATTACTGATACTATATACTCCCTCCGTTTTTTCTTTTTACTTATTACGGACTTACCTTTCACGAAGTGCAATCTATATTTTAAACTATTAATAACTCAAGTTTGGTACAAGTAAAAATTCTAAAAGTTCGATATTTAAAAACTACTAAACGAGACAAATCTAACAAGATCCCACTATATTTTAACTTGTATAACTATAATAAAAAATTAAGTCAAAGTGATACAATAAACAATAACAAAAGTCAAACTGTAACTAATAAAACCAATGGAGGGAGTATGTAGTTACTATATCCTCCGTTTTTTTTAAAGGCTACGTTTTGACTTTATTTACTGTTAATTGTAGCACTTTGACTTCTATTTTTGTTATAGTTATAGAAGACAAAATATAGTCAAATGAGATCTTGTTGGATTCGTTTCATCTTATGGTTTTCAAATATCAAATTTTTAGAATTTTTATTATTTGTACCGAGTTTGAGTTATTAATCGTTGAAAATGTGCATTAGCATACGTGCAAATGAGAAAACCTATAAAAATACGGAGGAAAAGTGTAACCTTAAAAAAAAAAACGGAGGAAGTATATACATAGTATATGGTATCCATGAACGTGTGTTGCAGCCTTGGGTTTCTGCAACTTGAAGAAGATATTCTTGCAACAAGACAGGAGCGGTCGAAGACCGCCGAATCAAGACGTTCTTAGCCATTAGTACATCTTTCAGAAATTGGTTCTATAATAGTAGTAGTATTCTCCCTGTGGAGTACTGTGGCCGAATGTACAATCAATAAAGAATCAAGTAAAATAATATATTGGTTTGTTGTAACTTTAATGAAAGGGAGTTTCTAGGGAGATAGAAGTTAGAACTATGGTGTGTCCAGTTAAATGTTACCAAAGAATTTTTTAAATTAATGTGTGTGCATTTCTTTTTCTTCTTCTTCTTCTTTTTTTTTTAATTTTTTTTTTTAATCAATGTCTTACACCGTGCCATACAAAATTTAAGTGTTTTGACATTAAATTGTTGTAGTCGAACTAGGTGTTTTATTTATTTATATGTTGGAAAATATAATAATGCAAGAAAATATGTTGAAAAGCTGAAACAAATAAACCAAGATTTTGTAGAACATTTCAAAACGAAACAAACACAAGCATACATCAAAATACTTCAATTCTACCAAAAGCTCAATTTGACTATGATACAGTCACTTTAAACGTATGCATATGCGGCCACCTGCACACAATCTCCGCCCAATAGCTAGTTGGTTAGTTTAGTGATGATTAGAGCTGACTTTAGTAGGTGGACTATGTTTCTCCCCGTAACATCAATAGGGAGTGGGATAAAATAAATTTGATACCAGAACTCATCTCGAATCAAATTAGTTGGCCAACTGGGGCGTGCATGGGTGACCGAGGACAAATTCATCAGTATATTATCTAAAAGATAAAAAAAAGTAATTAGAAAAAAAAAACTTCAATTCTTTTAATTTACATCCGTTGGTCGCGTTGTCCATGATCAAAAGCCCACGACCTCAATTGATTAAAAGAATAATATTTGGATGATGTTCAAATTGGATATATTCCCACAAAGAATAAAATGTGAATTGTTCAAGTCTCTTAAAATGCAAATTAAAATTTTAGTTATTAATTACCTCAAACAGGAATAATTTTGATAAATAAATATTTCTAAATTATATGTTAGTGGGGGGGTCCAACCTAATATAAATGTCAAAATGATAGTAAAATTTTGTGCCTTATGTTGGGAGTCCAGCCTCACATATGTGTGTTCACGTGATAAATAACCCCAAAACAACTCATCACGTATACTATAAACACCATGATGCATTATTACCACACACACACACACACAGAGACAGAAGACATCATCTTTAAAATCTTGAAATGCTTAAAACTGACATTTTCCTTTAGGACAGCAGCTGGGGTTTTTTGGGGAGATACTTTGTGCATGTTCCACAAGAGATAGCATTTTCAGGTGGCCATGTCTGTTCCCCAATCAACCTCCTGCCTTGGCCCTATATATATAACCAAAAATAGTGGTGCATGATCAATAATAGTTACTTCTATATTATAATTGAATTCTTTTTTTTTTTAAAAAAAAAAGTGGATATAATGATAATCCAAGAAAACTCAAGCCATACATACATGTCCTTGTATAAGACAGGCATTACTTCTACCCCTTTGTTCAAATGTTTCTGTTGGTATTATAACAAAGCGAACACTTGGGGTACATATTAAGTGGAATTATTTTTAAATGTATATGCAAGGAGATTAAGCTTCAAAGATAGGAGTATAATACAATGGGAATTAATCCCATATATATATATATATGTATATCCAAATTCCAAGCTAATGGATATTCAGTGCCTGTGGTTGCAGCCCTTTTGGCAAAGTAGATAAATTGGCCATGCATGTGATTTGTTTCTCTATTGCTGTCTGTCTGTAAAAGTAATGCTATTTGCACAACATGTCATGCAAATTTGAGATTTTTCTTCCTCCTCTTTTTTTTTTTTTTTTTTTTTTTTTTTTTTCTTTTTTTTTTTTTTTGGTGTGGGGGAAGAGAATATATGGAAGGGAAGCGAAAGGAGATAGGTACTGGATGAGATTCAAGATAAGGCGACACGTCACTCGCATTCCACAAATAACTGTTGGCAGCAGCAGAAAACAGATAGCAATGGATATACTACTACTGGATGGATAGTGCTTCTACTATTGCAGCTGCTAAAACCAATTAAGACTAATTTGTTGCGACACCCAACTTTACTGCCGCACAGTTTTGTGTTTGGACACCTTCGAAAACCATCATACTAAAAGAATTAGATGGACACTAATATTCAACCAATTATTTTATTTTATTTTTTTTTTTGACGTGGGATTTGGATTTCTGGTTTCGCGACCAAAACTCCTCAACTACGAGTGATTTAGTGACTCATGAATTTGGTATCAAAATTAAAGTAAATATTTCACGACCTAAGGAGAGAAATCTGCCATGAGCTTTATTTGTGTAATTAAGGTTTGCTTACTGGATTGAGTCCTCCTGGGGTGTGTGTTTTTTTATTTTATTTTATTATTATTATTTTTAATTTTTCCAGAAGTTAATAATATGGGAAAATATGATTGATCGAAAAAGAGGCTGAAATGCATCATATATCAGCCCATGTGGGCAGGGAGAAATGGCCACCCTGTAATAAAGTGAATTGCTAAATGCAACTCGTCTGCAAAACAATTAAAAAATTACAACATGCGCATAGGAACAAATTTATATTTTGAGGATTGAGGCTGCTCCTAAATAAAATTAACTCAGATTCAATTTGGAATTACATGTAATAACATGATGATGTAATTAATTGCACTTGTAGTGTTATGTTATATTATTATGCGCAAATTGGTGTATGTGTGCATGACCAGTATTCTATTGATTTAAATCTTGTCATTATTAAATAATTGAAAATTTTAAAATTTTAAAACTAAAATTACCCCAATTATATATGGCGCATTGTGAAGCTGTCACAACTTTGCCAACATGCTTGCTAGCTATAAGGCTAATTCTTATCTGCTTTGCACTTGTTGTGTGGTACTGTGGTCCAAAATTATTTAATTCCTTCAGTGGCGGATCTAAAAAAAATTTAAGCGGGGTCACAAAAATAATAATTTAAATTTAAATTTAAATATATTGAATATAACAATCAAAACATACCTTTTACAAATACTCTCTACGGTCTTTCATACTTTGGAATCGACTAATAACAGCTTCATTCATAACATTGATGAGAGTTTCTTTCTCAATAGCACAATAAGAGAATCGTTGATCAAAAAATCATCACCTATTCGATTTCGTAAATCAGATTTCACAAGCTTTTGGGGTCCCTATAAAAATTTAAGCGGGTGCACTAAACTATGCCTAAATATTTTTTACCTTACAACACAAATTTAAGCAGTGTCCCGTGCCCCGGTAGGACGAATGTGCGTCCGCCCCTGGTTCCACATAAAATAATTATACTTTTTTTGGTGAACAAAATAATTATACTTAAGTATACGCAAAAAATAAATAAATAAATAAAATAATTACACTTAAGGATCAAATGAGTATATAAGTATAATACTTAGGGATTAAAATGGGTGGGACATGGTATCCGAAGCCTCTTCTTACCCATTTGTATTATTTATTACTAGTTTGTTATATTCAATAATTTTAAAATATACTTATTATATTATTTTAGTTATGGTGATGCATTATAATTAATAGACATGCATTTTCAGCACACCACTTGGTGATTTCATCCTCATATATAATTAATACTCCCTCCGTCCCATTCCAAATGTCCTACTTACTATTTTTTGATGTCCCATTACAAATATCTTCTTTCTATAAATAAAAATAATTTTCCCCTTCAACAACTATGTGGACCCCACCATATACTCACAAACCAACTATACCTTAATTCTCGTGCCCAATAGTAACAAGACACTTGGAGTAGGACGGAGGGAGTATAATTCAAGTAAGCCATATACCAATCCAATGGATGCCTAGCTCATCGTATTAATTTGCAATACTTGACTAGTAGTACTACTCTTTTGTACTTATGAAGAAAGAATTTTTATATGTAATTTTAATACAAGTTGCTTTTAAATTAAAAGAACTAGTACATATAAAGCCAACCCCTTTGGACACTCTTTTGTCCATTCCTTAAGTGGTATGCATGATTGTCACTGTTCCTTTGTTTTCCTTGTTTTTGTTTAATGATGATCACTTGTTAAATGTCATATTATACATTCCAAAAGAAAAAAAAAAGAAAAAAGAATCAAATGGAATATGTCTAGACTCTAGATAATTACTAAAATTTAGCATGGTTTGGGAGGGAATTTTAGCAACTGGCTTCCACTTTATATGCATAAACGAATATGTGTACATATGCATTGCGTTTATTTTTGTGAATAAATAAGTAAGAAAAACAAAGAGAATTTGTAGAGAAGAAAAAAGAAATGAAAAATATTCAAATACAAAGTGCAAGTATGCAAGAAGAACCAAAGTATCAGAATGTCCATAGGAAAAGTGGGCAGGATAGTAGGCTGAGGAGGGCCCATTTGGACAGGCCCATTACAGGGAAGTGGTCTGAATACTCATAATCTAGGAATTAATACTGCTTTTGGTAGGATCTATCTGTCCAGCTCTTACATACAAATTGCAGCAATCTACTACTTGCTTACATTGGTGGTCACCATTCATACAAGACCAAAACTGGTTAAATCAACAACAAAGTATTGTGTGGGGGTGTAGGGTAAACCCATTGAATTCCTATTACCTGTTGGCTGTTGTATAAAATATAATTTCGTCCATTTCTTGGATCAAGTTTGAAATATATATATATAAAGTGAATAATAGTATATTATATATGTGTAATTATAGTATATGCAGATGTGTTCCTTCATGTGTACTTCATATATACTACCAATAGTATTATCCGTAACATAAACGGTTAAGTGCTATTGTTGGAATTTTAAGAATTGGGTTTCGTGTTTTAACCTTTTATCGAACACACTATTCTTACAAGGCTTCGAATGTTGGAATAACGGTTGGTTGGTGGGAAAACTAGGCTAATTTCTTTTTTGGAAAGTTCAATCTAGCTATATAGTGCTTTCCCGTTTCTTTTTAAGTGTAACACTTTCTTTTTTTTGGGTGTTTCATAATAAATGTTACATTATACCATATATGGAATGCTTTTAAAGGTAAAATTTTTTCACTAAAGCACTTTTATTCCTTATATTAAATCCCGTGTCATTTCCTTATGTTACACTTATTTAGAAACGGAGGGAATAGTTCACAAGCCTTTGTGTTTGTTATCATCAATTAGCAGCGGCGAAACTAGTGTTGTTCATATAGGTAGGGGATGATTTTTGCACTAAAAAGAATTTGTTACAAGAATGAGAGGGCTAGTTTTCATTAAAAGAAATTTATTACAAAATTAAAAACTACTCCCTCCGTTTTTATTTAATTTTACCCATTGCATAGTTGATACTATTCATTAAGTAACTTTGTTTCAACTTTTTAGTATAGTTATATAAGATAAATCATAGTCAAGTGAGATGTTGTTAGATTCGTCTATCGTGTAGTTTTATTGTTTGGCCTCGGGTCGAGCCAAGGACCTTTTTTCCTCAAGGGAGGCTACCGGAAAAGGATCAAACCGGTTACGGGTCCGGATTAACGATAATGCGCCCAAACTTGACTAATTACGCCCAAACTTGACTGAATATTCCTTAGAATTGGAATGGCAACGAGATACAATGGAGAATCTACCTGTTGTTAAGAAACAACGGCGAATTCACCGGAAAAACTAGAACCAAACTACCGGTTGTTAAGGAACAACGGTGGACTTGGAAAGTAACCGCTACAAGCTAAACTAGAGTCTAGGAAAACTGTAAAGGAAAGCTGTAAAGAAAGCAGTAAAGATACAAAGAAGTAAATTTGATAAAGGAATTTGGGGGTTGGATTGATCTCTCCTGATTCTGTGCATGGCATCCCCTATTTATAGCCGGAGCTGAAATAACCGCTCTCCGACCGATTCCTTTAAGCCGAATTCTGTCTTCCTCTTATCGGTTGATTTGGTTTCGGCTGCCTTGGTCTCATTTCGGCCGAAATCTCCTGCCTCTCGGAGCATTCTTTCATTTGGTTTCTTGGATTGTTCGGCCCTATTGATTCTGAATTCACTTTCTTTAAACTCTCTCTCTTGGCCCATGTTTTTATGGCCCAATTCTTTCTCTCACGGCCCACTATTTCTCGTGGCCCCAACAGATGCCCTCCTTACTTGGGCAGATTTTCGTCCTGAAAAGAGCTCAAGTAACTCCCCCTTACTTCTTTGGCGGTTATTTTTTCCCCTTCTCGAGGGCTCCTGTCATCACTACCCTATTTACGTAGCCTATTCCGCCCTCGTAGTAAACTGCCCTTTCAACTTCGTTTTCCCCTTTTTCTTTTTGCTCGTCTTCTCCGATGGATTCTCCTCCCATCACTGTTCTTTCTTCCGACCTTCTCAAGATTGAAAATACATTCACCTCTTATTCTGCAGTTCGTCTTCTTCCTGAGGGCTTCTATTCCCTTGGTCCGCTGGGTCTTCCCGAGGATATTGACGAGTGTACTGCTCGCATTTTCGAGAATCGTTCCATACCACTATACACCTCCTGGTTTTCCTCTAAGCTTTTCCCCCCCATCTCTTGCTAACTGGCCTTCGGATTCTCCTGATTACGTGGCGTGGTATCGTCATCTTGAACCCCATTGCCGCGAATCCTGGTTTAAATCCTATACTCGTTGCATGATCTTTCTTAGTACCATGTCTTTTCCATCGGACCTTCGTCCTATTCAGACTCTCCTCTGTTTTTGGAATTCCTCTGTAAATTGTTTTTGTTTCCCCTGGGGTATGATGACCCCCACTATCCAAGATGTGAAACTTTTCTTAGGCCTTTCTGTTCGTGGGGATAACCTTGGTGTTATGTCTCTGCTTAAGGAGAAAAACGTCAGTTTTTCTTCTGGTGATTCTTTTAAAGATTGGATTATTACCCATCAGAGCGACCCTGCTTCGCCTAATCCACACCCTTCGGAACCTCTTGCCTTTATGATGTATTTTCTTACGAGGTTCTTTTGGTGTACTCCTTCCAAAGGAGTTCTTCTTGAGACGCACCCATTGGCCTCAGTGATTCTCAACCTTGTAGCTCTGCCTTTAGCCGATTTCTTCCTTGCCCACTTGTACGCGGGCATAACGGCTACTGTATCGGGCTGGGAAAAAGGTTTCTCTGATAAAGCCCGTGGTCCCTTATGGTTTCTTCATTTGTGGTTGGTTTGGCATTTTCGTGATATCTCTAAGTTTCCTTCTCATGATATTTGTCCTGATCATTTCGTCGCCCCTGATCTTCTAAGGACATCCCTTCCTGCCCTGTCGATCCCACATTGGATCAGTTATTTCTTGGGCCGAACTGTCGATCAGTCTTTTTCCCATTATTATTATCGGAGAACCGATTTCGCTTGGGTAAGGGATATTGCCACTGTTCCTTTCGGGACTCCCCTTTCTGTGCCTCTCGCTCAAATTTGGAATAGGTGCATACTACCCCGTCCGATTTTCAATGGTTCTTCATTTCTGCCTACTAAGACTGCTATTCCTTTTGAGATTTACAATCCTCATTTAGTTAGTCGTCAGTTCGGCTTTGGTCAAGACTTAGTGGAAGCTCTTAGGGCCGATAAGCATCTTTCTGCTTCTGCTAGCCGCACACAATGTTCCATGTATCATAAGCGCTTAATCGAATTCAAGGTGTTGAAATTTAGTGTTCGTCCTGGACTTGCTACTTCTCGCTTTCGGGCTTGGTGGGACGGCGTTGCTCGTACTTTCTTCAGCGCCGATCTTAATTCACTCATGCGGCGCGGTGGTTTCTCTCCCATTCTGGCTTTTTCCTCTTACCCTTCGTCTTCGCCGGATTCCACTCCTCAGCGCACTCTTGGTTCGCCTTCTTCTTCTCGTCCAGGTAAATTTCTTTCTTATTCACCGTCTCCTTTCTTATCTTCACATTACTCATTTGGTTGTTATTCTTGAATTTAGATGCTCCTCGCTCTTCTACCTCGGACCCTGGTCGGAAGAGGCTCGCTTCGTCTTCAGACTCTCTTGTTGGCTCTCTCCCTCCTGCTCAGACTAGAAGGCGTTCGTCTCTTTCACCTTTGGCAGAATTCCTTCTACTCAACTTGCGGTTCACTACCTTTCCTCTTTTTTTTTTTTTTTTTTTTTATATATATATATATCTCTTCTCTGTATGCTTTCTTCTTTTGACTAATCTCTTTCTCTTCTTTTCGTCAGGTTTCTACTGCCTTACCAGTGTCCAACATTTCCCCGATTTCGACTGTGACTTCGGGTCTTCTCCTGACCGAACTTCAAACATCGCCCGACGGTAGTAATTCGGCTGCTCGTGCTGGTTCCTCTTCGGCCATTCCTCTGGGATTGGCCCAAGGCTCTACTTTGACCGATCCTGTTGTTTCTCCCTTGATTAATCCTTCTCAATCTGCTGGGGGTCTTGTTGTACCTTCATCTTCGGCTACTTTGGAACCCCTCGACCATTCTCCTTGTGGTATAATTGCTAATGATGTCCCCGCCGATCAAATCCCTTCATCCCCATTTCCTGATCGGCGTATTTTGGAAGACTTCTTTTCTCCTGTCCCTTCTTCTTCTCTTCCATCAGACCCTTCGACTCATCTCGGAGAATGTTTGGCTCAGTTGTGTAATTTGATCGCCAGGCAAACCGACGTGGAGTTCGTCAATCCAAAACCGATCCTCCTTCTCTTGTCTCATCTCGAACATCACTTCCACGCAGAGATGGTTTCCCTAAATCTGAGTAGTCATCTCCAAATGATCATGAAGTCTGTCCTTTCTTTGGACCAAGAGCTTGTAGCTCACTTGGCGATGCGGAACAAACTTGCCGCTGAACGTGAGGCTGCGGCTTCTTCTCAAGCTATCTTTGACAATTATTCAGCGGAATACCGAGCTAAAGTGAATGTTCTCTCTGAAACGGAATCTCTGGAGCATAAGCATTCCAAAGATCTTTCTTCAATTCACTCAAAGATAGCCAAGCTCCAACAAAAGGAACGGGAATTGGAGTTAGCTTTGGACCAAACCAGGCGAAAATCGGCTGACTTGAAGCAGTCGATAAAAGTCCTTCGTCAATTGGCCGAAGCCCCTAAGGCCAAGATCTTGGACTCTCAACGGGATACTGCCTATCTTGCCATGCGGTCCAGTTTCAATGATTACATACTTGACACTTTCCAAGAAAAATGGGCCGAAACTCAATCTTTATTCGGCCATCTCGATTTGGCTATCAAAAGCCTTGGTGGGAAAAGTGTTGCTCACGTTCTTTCTCCCCACACTTTATTCCCTTTGGACCCGTCGGAGATGGAGTCTTCCCTATCGGATGATGCTCCTTCTTCTTCGAAACCTCCTGGAGGTATTTCATCTCCCTCTACTCCTTATTTGATTTTTTATTCCTGCATCTTAATCCGTCATTTTCTTTTGTTCATCCAGGGAAATCCGGTGTTTCTTCCGATGTTGATTTGGCTGCCGATCGTCTACTATCAAGTGACATTCCTGGCCCGTCTTCCATAGCGGACCCGAATCTGATGATATCTTCTGCTAACCCTTCTACCGCTGCTTTGCAAGGATTAGACGATGATGTTCACTTTGACGAGAGCGCGGATCATTAGTCTTATTTTCGTTTCTTACTTTTGTATATGGGCCAGAATTTCGACCTGTTTTCTTTGAATATGAATTTCGGTTATTTTTGCCACCTGTTGTCGGCTTCTTTTCTTTTTGTAAGTTGTATTCGCCGACGGAATGTACTTGGATTCGTATCTCTTTATCTTTTGCAACACGATTCGTATCCCATCCATCCCATAATTTTCGGTCTTCTTTATTACTGATCTCTGAATGTTAGCAGCTTTTTCCGGGAATCAGCTGTAACGTTTTACCATAAATAACATTTAATATTGACTGCTTCCTCTACTGAGTACTTATCCTTCTCCTATAAATACCCCGCTTTTGTTGATGTTTATCCATCACTTCTTCAGTTTTTGTATTTTTTTTAGCAATATGACTCTCCTCTTTTCTTTAATCAATCCTCTTTCTCCAGTGCCTCCATGGTTTCTGGATCGTGTATTCTCACAAGGATTTCCAGACGTGATACGAAAACTTTTCGCCCATGCGGCACAAGTTCAGCTAACATCCTTTTCACCATGTTCGTATGGGCGAGGATCTCTATTTGTTATTCCAAATGCAGGTCTCGATGGCTATGCGGACATGCTTCTTTTCTACTTTGCGGTTGCATATCTGGTCGGACTTCATCTAATGGAGGAATAACTTGCCCTTAGTTATTCCTCCATACTCTCACCCTTCCACCGTTTTGGGTGACTGACTGGCAGTACTCCTCCGACTTCTGTCTAAAAGAATACTGAAGCAGTACCTGAATTTGACTTCTACCTCTGGGACGTTGTACTATCCGTTCTAGCGTATCCAGGAGTAGAGGTTCGGTGGTAGGACTTACATCGGCAATACTGTTCGGGGGCAAGCAACTGTGCCCTGTTTCTGTTTTGCCGATAGTTTTAAGCGGCATTTTTACAAGGCTGAGAATCCTTCAAGGACCTTTCCCTTGTATATGCCTGCATAAGATAGGACGTTTCCCTTGTATATTGTAATTTCGGGCTATCGACGCCGTTTTCGGCCGAAGTAGCACCTTTTGTAATGCTCGCTCTTGCAATAAAATCTTTACTTTTTCGCCTTATTTGATGTTTAATCCCATACTGATGGATAATATTTCTTCATATATCTTGCATTTACTGGATTTGACATCTGTTCACCATTTTCGTCCACCAACATCTATGCTCCATTCGGTAATTTCGTCTGAACAATAAATGGTCCCTCCCAATTGGGACTCCACTTACCTAATCGACCATCCTTCTGTTTGGGTGGCTATATAACTGTCCAAACTAAATCACCGACTTCAAATCGCTTTACACGAATTCGCTTATTATACCAATAGGCCACAATATCTTTATTTTTCTGCAAATTTTCAAAGGCCTGCACTCGATCGGAGTTAATTTCCAATAGCTCATTTTTCATCGCACAATCATATTGTTCAGCCAACATTAAATCTGCTTGGCTCGTCCTTAAAGTCGGCACTGTTATTTCGGCTGGAAGTACTGCATCCATACCATAAGTCAGCCGAAATGGTGTAAATCCAGTGGCTGAAGTCTTAGCATTTCGATAGGCCCACAACGCTTCAGATAACTTCTCATGCCACTTCCTTGGTTGCTCTTCGATCATTTTCTTTATAATTCCTATTAATTGCTTATTCGTGGCCTCTGCCTGCCCATTCCCTTGTGGATAATATGGTGACGAATGCACGATTTTTATCCCATACTCTTTTGCAAAGGCCTTGACTTTTTCTCCCACAAATACAGTTCCTCTATCCGTTAAAATCGTTTGTGGAATTCTAAACATGTATATCAATTGTCTCTTAATAAATTCAATCACCTCTTCTTGCGAAATACTGACATATGCCTGAGCTTCGGCCCATTTCGTGAAATAGTCTGTTGCTACTAGCACAAACTCATGCCTTTTGACGAAGAGGGATGAATCTTTCCAATGATATCCATAGCCCATCCTCGAAACGGCCATGGCTTAATCATTATATGTAGCTCTTCGGCCGGTAACTTTTGAATCGGCCCATGCTTCTGACATTCGCGGCATCCTATAGCATATTTCTCACAATCGACCCCCACATTCGGCCAATAATACCCCAGCCGAATAATACTCCATTTCATCGATTTTCCCGCGCGATGTGCGCCACATATTCCTTCATGAACTTCTCCCATTACTCTTTTAGCATCTTCCTCTCCGAAACATCTGAGTAATACTCCATCAATGGCTCGCTTGAAGAGTAACCCTCTTATCACTATGTAATCCATCGCCTTCCTCTTTTCGACTGGATTAGCTTCGGATGGATTCTCCAACGTTTGTGCTATCTTCTTTATCCATTCGGCCTTTTCTGTTTCGGCCAAATGTATTTCCAAATTTCATGCTATCGGCATTAGCCGATATCTGGCTGCATGTTGAGCCAATTCGTTAGCTAATTCATTTTTCTCCCTTGGGATGTATTCGATGTAAACCTCGTCGAATTCTTCTAACAAACCAATTGTTTCTTCGTACAATCTGATTAGTTGAGAACTTTTGACCGAAAAATCTCCTAATAACTGCTGAATAACTATTTGCGAATCTCCTCTGATTATGATAGCTCTTACTCCTTCTTCTATTTGTCGTCGTAATCCCGAAATCAATGCTTTGTATTCGGCTTGGTTATTCGTATAGGAATTCGGTAGCTGCACGAAGTACTTGTATATCTTGCCCTCCGGCGTATGTAGAGTAAACCCTGCCCCAACTCCTGAAGCGGCTTTTGAACCATCGAACATCATTATCCATGGCTGTAGATATACAATCCCTACTTCGTCTATTTCTTTCGGCCGAACTTGATCCCCGATATCATCGGATATGGGAAGCATCGCATGATCGGCCAAAAAATCGGCTACAACTTGACCTTTCATTGCCCTAAGTGCCTGATATTTCAAGTCATACGCATTTAACTTCATGGCCCACTTGGCCATTCTTCGACTACTGATTGGATCGTTCATCATAATTTTTACTATGTCAACCGAAGCTACCACTATCACTTGCCGTGGTTGAATATAGTATTCCAACTTCTGGCATGCATGATAAAGACTTAAACACAATTTATGAATCGACGAGTACCTTAATTCGGCGTCCCTAAGGATTCGGCTTAGATAGTAAATTGCCCGATCTCTTCCTTCATCGTCTTCTTGGGCCAACAACGCTCCAATAGATCTTCGGCCGCTGCTATGTATAATTTCAACGGTCGACCTAAAATTGGAGGGACCAACACTGGTGGATTCATCAAAGCTTGCTTCAATTGCACAAAGGCCCTTTGCTGATCGACTCCCCATTTGAATTCCTCCTCTTTTTTCAACGTTAGTAAATCGGTTAGTGGTTTCGACTTCCCGGCCGCATTTGCCAGGAATCGTCTCAAGAAACCGTTCTTCCTAAGGAATTTTTGCACACTCTTCTTTTCATGTGGAGGCCTGGCTTCTTGGATTGCTCTGGTCTTATTCGCATCAACTTCTATGCCTTTATTGTGTACCAAGAACCCAAGAAAATTCCCCGCTTGCACTCCAAAAGCGCACTTGGCTGGATTCATTTTGACTCCATGTAGTCTCATCCTTGAGAACACCCTTCGCAAATCGTCCAAGTGGCTCTCCATATCTTTGGATCTGACCATGACATCGTCGATGTAGACTTCAACACATTCTCCTATTAGATTATGAAAGACATAATTCATGGCCCTTTGATAAGTAGCTCCTGCATTCTTCAACCCGAATGGCATTACTACCCATTCATATATTCCTATAGCTCCAGGGCACCGAAATACAGTTTTATGGACATCTTCTTCGGCCATAAAGATTTGGTTGTATCCTGAATATCCATCCATAAATGATAGCATTCCCTGTTTTGCGGCTGAATCAATCAACAAATCAACAATAGGCATCATATACTCATCTTTAGGAGTGGCTATATTAAGATTTCTGAAATCAATACAAACTCTTAATTTCCCATTCTTCTTTATTACAGGAACAATATTTGACAACCATTCTACATATTTAGCTGGCCTCACGAATCCGGCCGCTAACAATTTTTCTATTTCTTCTTTTATTCTTGGGACTATTTCAGGCGCTGCCCTCCTGGCCGGCTGTTTATGCGGCCTAAACCCTTCTTTGATTGGTAATCTATGCTCCATAATCGATCGCTTCAATCCTGGCATTTCTGTATAGTCCCATGCGAAACAATCCTTGAACTCGATTAACACCTCCTTGAATCGGCT
This sequence comes from Hygrophila difformis, assembly GCA_030278955.1. Lineage (NCBI taxonomy): Eukaryota > Viridiplantae > Streptophyta > Magnoliopsida > Lamiales > Acanthaceae > Hygrophila > Hygrophila difformis. Next base: position 37,847,743 of record JAOANR010000004.1, read on the forward strand.
TGTCATCTGCTGATCTAAATTTGCACTCAATGGGATCTCCCTCGGGTGCTCATCTGTGCCAACATTGACTGTTTTCAAGGGGTCTTGAGCTTTGAAATCCAGTGTTCATTTTGGAATAGCATCCATGAGTTCGCTCCATCCTGCTTTATTGTCTGAAGCTCCGACTTCGGCCGATTCGAACTCGATCGCTTGTTTCGGTTGTGCATTCATCATTTACTTTCTTCATCAACTGGCCGTTCGTCGGCCTGATATCTGACTTCGAACCCCAAATCTGTCCAATCGCACTCGACAACCTGCGTGTACCGTTCCCCTACCACTGCTAGGAATGGTTGCATGGGCTCTTCGTATAATACCGCATCAATTCGGCCGGCTGAGCTGACTAGAAACGGAGGTTGATCTCCATCCACTTCTTCAACTGTGCCATCCTTTTTCCAGAACCACACTTTCTGGTGCAGTGTTGATGGCAAACATCGGGATGTATGTATCCAGCATCGGCCTAACAGGGCCGCATACGGGACTTCTGCATCCACAACAAAGAACATGGTCGGAATCGAGATTGTCCCGACCGTTACATCCACTAGAATACATCCTTCGGCCGCTGTTTGAGCTCCCACGAAACTCAATACTTTCATCCTTGTGGGGAGTAGGTCTTTCTTTGAGCGGCCTATCTTCGTCAATGTAGACAATGGCATGATATTGACGGTTGCTCCACCATCAATAAACATTCTTCTGAGCGGTCCCCCATTAACCCAAACTTTCACATACAAAGGCCTCACATGCTGAGACATCTTTGCAGTCGGGGGTAAAATCGTGCTTGGTTGAGCTTCGGGGACGAATGCTTCATACCTTTCTTCGACCACTTTCTCAATTTCGGCCTCAGGCCGAAATGCTTCAAGTTTGGCGAAACAAAAGTCCACAATGGGTTCTTCATCGCCGAAATATTCTCCCTCCTTCTGACAAAAGACCACAGCTGGTTCAGAATCAGACCAGTACTCCTCCTCAGTTGTTGTGGTCATTCCTACCATGTTCGCACTAGACCCGAAGTCAAACTTGAACTGCCCAATTGAAAGTGTATCACTATTCGGGACGATGTTCGTTTTCGGCTTCCATTCCCTAGTTCGGACTGGTCTAGGCTTCCACTTTTCCTTTACTTTCGGTTGTTCATTATCGGCTTTCGGCTGCATTATTTTTGGCCGAAATTCAGTTTTGTTTTTCAACCGATCCTGCCCTTCTTTCGGCTTCCTTTCTTCTTTCCCTTCGGCTGATTTCAAACGAGCCGAAAATACTCTATTGAGGATCCTTCCTTCAGAGGACGAGCAATCGTCTGGGAAGTCCTCTTCCATATGCATCATTCCGTACTTCGCTTGTTCAAATGCGCTAGCTGCTTTAAGCCGTTGCATCCTTTGTTTGAAAGTACGATAAGATCCCTTTCCCGTTGGAACCTTTTTCTCTTCTGCCCTCCAAGCTGAATTCTCAAATCGGCGTTGGCCGGAATGCCTCTTCTCTGGGGAATTCTGAACCCATCGGCCTACCTGAGTATTTGCTGGTGGCCTTCTGAGTTTCTTCATTTCGGGAGTGACAGCATCTTCGGGAACTGTGATCTGAATCACAGTCTTTCCGTTCTGCTTATCGGCTGTCAACTTCATCTCTGAATCCCAACCATTAGTTATGATTTTCAACGTTGGTTTCTCATTTTCATCTCCGAATTCGACCTTCTGATGTTTGTCCGATTGCTTGATCCATTCCTTTACTTCATAATTTCCTAATTGGTCAAAAACATCCGCAAGCTTCTCCTTCCCCTTCGGAGATCCTAACCGTCTCCACACTCCTGCCTTCTTCTGAGCCGATGGCCGATCTCCTAGCCGATCGTGCACAGAGCTTTTACTAGACAATGGTTGGTCCCCCAATCGATCATGTATCGACCTATTCTGATCGGGATGCACCATCACCATGTTCGCGATAGGGAACGGATTCTTATCGATTGCCATGAGCCTGTCCGGGAACTTCAATTTCCCATCATCGACATGCTTTTGGATTAGCTTCCTAAAATGTCCACAGACCGCCGTAGAATGAGTAGCCGATACGTGGAATCTACACCATCCGGCTTCCAATTGGTCTTTGGTTGGTTGTGGGTGATTTCCTTTGAATTCCAACAATCCATTCTTCTGGCAATAGTCGAATATTTCGTCCATCTGAGATAGGTCGAAAGAATAAAACCTCTGAGATTCGTCCCTGACCTCTCCTTCTTTCTCCTTCGGCTAAGGCAGGAATATCGTCCGTGTTGTACTCTTCCTGGATTTCACACCTATCCAGAGATTCCGCAAACGATGCCGCTGACTGGATAGGTTGCGATCTTCCACTTTGATTTCGGCTTGATTTGAAAGCCGCTTGTTCCGCCAAATAAGTCTCCATTCTAATGGCTTCAGCCGTTAATTCGGCCACAGTCCTGGGTCTTGTAACCATCAATCTGTCCTTGATGGCAAACTTCAGATTCTGCTTCAGGAGTTGAATATATTCATGCTTCGGCAGCATTGTCTTCATTTGAGCCTTCACTGCATAAAATCTTTCAATGAACTCAGTAACTGATTCGGTCGCCTTCTGCTTGGTTGATGTCAGATCAACCACCGATACTTCAGGACTGGTATTATAAAATTGGTCATGGAATAACCGCTCCATTTCGGCCCAAGTGTTGACCGATCCCGCTGGTAAATTGATGTACCACTCAAATGTTGGACCAGTTAACGATAAGCTGAACAATATCAGCTTATGAAAATCGTTTTGCGCAATTCTGGTGCATTGAGCTGTAAATCGGCCAATATGTTCGATCGTAGACCGGCCGACTTCTCCAGAGAAAGTATTGAAAACTGGAACCTTTACTCCTCTAGACAGTGGATATTGTTCCTCAATGTATTCTGGATAAGGCTTCCTATACATCGGCCTATTCTCCTGGTCGATGATATTTCCAAACTGAGTACGAATTATCTCAGCAATTAATTCTCTGTCAACCAGTTGTGGTGGATTCGGCTGTTGTGGTAAGTATTGTTGTTGAACCACTGGAGCAGGCGGTTGCACTACTGGTTGAGGCGGTTGATTCTGTTGCTGATCGTACCTTTGCTGCGGAGGGACGAAAGGCCGTGGTCCCTGCCCTCCTAGCGGCCGATAGGCCTGCTGTTGAAAATTGTGAGGATTTTGCATCGCAGGTGGTGGATTTTGCGCCATTGGTGCGTGCTGCGTTCCCATCGGATACATATTCCTCGCTAATTCGGCTCTGAACACAGCTGGCATTGCTGCCAGGATATTGCCTTCTATATGGCGAACCGAATTGGTAACCGCCGCTTCAACCATAAATTGAACCTGATCTCGGAACCGCGGGGTTAAATCGTCGTTCGAAAACTCCTGATTGTGGAAGTTTGATGGTCCGGGGAATCCTGGGGGGAATTCTCCGGTTTCTGCTGTGCGTTCTTCCTGAATCGGCGGCAAATCAGTCCTCGCCGCCGTGTTGATCGCTGGAGTTGCTTGTGTCTCAAATGCCATTTCTGGTCCCACTGGGCGTGCCACTGTTTGGCCCCGGGTCGAGCCAAGGACCTTTTTCTCCTCAAGGGAGGCTACCGGAAAAGGATCAAACCGGTTACGGGTCCGGATTAACGATAATGCGCCCAAACTTGACTAATTACGCCCAAACTTGACTGAATATTCCTTAGAATTGGAATGGCAACGAGATACAATGGAGAATCTACCTGTTGTTAAGAAACAACGGCGAATTCACCGGAAAAACTAGAACCAAACTACCAGTTGTTAAGGAACAACGGTGGACTTGGAAAGTAACCGCTACAAGCTAAACTAGAGTCTAGGAAAACTGTAAAGGAAAGCTGTAAAGAAAGCAGTAAAGATACAAAGAAGTAAATTTGATAAAGGAATTTGGGGGTTGGATTGATCTCTCCTGATTCTGTGCATGGCATTCCCTATTTATAGCCGGAGCTGAAATAACCGCTCTCCAGCCGATTCCTTTAAGCCGAATTCTGTCTTCCTCTTATCGGTTGATTTGGTTTCCGCTGCCTTGGTCTCATTTCGGCCGAAATCTCCTGCCTCTCAGAGCGTTCTTTCATTTGGTTTCTTGGATTGTTCGGCCCTACTGATTCTGAATTCACTTTCTTTAAACTCTCTCTCTTGGCCCATGTTTTTATGACCCAATTCTTTCTCTCGCGGCCCACTATTTCTCGTGGCCCCAACATTTATAATATTAAATCTTTATAATTTTTACTTGTATACAATTTGAATTATTAATGATTAAAAATGTATATTGGATTGCGTCAGTGTAGAAATAGAAAAGTTATAAAAAAAACCGAGGGAGTATCAAATATCAGGCTTAATGTAAAAATACTGCACGCATTATGAAGGGGCTGAAGCCCCTTCATATAGCTACATGGTTTTGCCTTATAAATTAAATTATTAGTAATTGGAAAGTGTAATCAAGAATTTCTTCAAGATAAAGAAAATTAAATTTTACTATGCCAATTTCTTCAACCTAAAATCCATGAGACCAGGGATGGATTTTTACATTGATTTGAGTTGTAGGACAGGAGATGACTCAAATTTATGAAAATAGATATTTTAAGCTAAGAAGTTCTTATTTTTAGCTTTGTTTACTTTTATGATATCACTATTTTCGATTTCAACATAGCTTCCCTTGATGTTTTTTGTGTTGTCACCAATATCCCCAATTCCAATATACTTGGCTTTATTTGTGTGACACCATTGATAAATTTTTTTAATCCGTCACTGTATGGACATAGACATACAAAGATCATGAAATGTGTGATCAACGTTTATGTACAGAAAGATGGTTTAATTTGATGCTTTCATTGGATACAATCTCCTGAGAGCATATTCATATTGGCTTTGCAGATCCTCCTAAATTCGTTATCAACGGATATATCTTTCAGATAGTGCTAGAGAATTTGAAAAATATTATTATGCCTCGTAGTTGCGCAAATTTGTTGTTTATATTTTCAGCATGAATCAAACATATGTATACTTCAAGCTAACAAAGCCTTGAAATATTTTTGTAAAATTAATGTAAGAGTTCTATATCGCTGGACCATAAAGAACTTTGTAACAACGTTGTTACAAAGTTAATTAAGCGAACAATATAATTAAATCAAAGCAATACAGAGTGAATTCGACGCGAAGCCAACTTCATTATCGCTAAATTTGCGTAATTAACATCTCAAAACTCATTCCATTATGTTGTTTCACTAATAAGCCATATTAATTCATGAACGAAATTCCTAAGTATCGGACTCGGATGATCCCGAATAAACATTTTGAGAACAATATTGGCTGGCTAGTCTTGGCACACCCGTCTTGCAAATAGATTTGATGAGTCCATACTTGATTTCAAGTAGTTAGGGCATTGAATGAGTTTTAGCCTTTCTTTTTTCCTTCATAAAAGACAAGAAATCAAATTTAAAGTTTATATATTAATACAATAATAGGCCCTGTTTGAAAAATAAGCTAAATGAAATTAGCTTATTCGTGTCAATTTAAGATAAATTAGCTTATTAAAAAGGAAAAAATAACTTAAAATAGTATTCAATCAGCTATTTTTGAAATCCCTGCAAATAGCAGCATTTTGAAATTAGTTTTTTATAGGTAAAAAATTTGCCTTAAAACTGCCGAATACCTAATTTTAACTAATTTATTACACAAGTTACTCACATAATTAATTAACAGCTAACAACTAATTATCATAAAGTCCCTATATAATGCATTTGAAAATGCATGAGAGAATAATAACTAATAAAGAATTGAGTAGAAACTAATTAATTCCGTAGAATGTGCATGCATAGCATCAATTAACAGCTAACAACTAATTATCAGAAAGTCCCTATATAATGCACTTGAAAATGCATGAGAGAATAATAACTAATAAAGAATTGAGTAGAAACTAATTAATTCCGTAGAATGTGCATGCATAGCATCAATCAATCTCCAATTCTCCATTGACCCTATAAAGAAAAAAGATGAAACCCTACATGGGAAAATCAAATCAAGATGTCAAGCTTGCTTCCCACCCAACAATGGATTTTGCTAAAGATTATTCCACAAATTATAAAGTGTAACAAATCAGACCACATGAATTGCATCGTAGTTGTCTTCCACAACCACATATATATGTATATACAATAACACCAATAATCTAGAGATAGAATTCCAATTAAAGCTACGTTATATATATGTTATCCGATGATCTCCATAATGGCATATATGTATTATATATAATCAAATTATACTCTATCACGTCTCCATACTATCCGAGAATCAACACAACATTATCGCTTACTTAAACCATTTAATTAATTATATCGTCACATCACCTCCACAACATTCATGCCTATATTCATATTTCATTCCACCCAGTGTGTATAGACTCCATTTGCGTGTCGAAATTAATACCAGCGAATGAATGCAAACATGTAGTATATGTGTGTGTTGCAGTGGTGAATTTAGGTCTCGTTATGCATGCAAAGCTGTAGAAATTCATGGATGGGAGACTCACACCTAAAACAATTTGGTGATAGGTAGAGTTGCTCCCAACTATATAAGGTAGTAAAGAGGACACATCGCAACCAATGTGGGATGGGATTGGTTGCGGTGCAATCAACAAGATCCGCAGCACATCAAGGCACCAATCCCCAATTCCCCATCGTAGATTTAAAATCCAACGATTCAAAATGTAAAAGGGTAAAATTGTCCAAAAAAAATATAACGGTCAAGTCGCTGAAATATACAATAGTCCGTCGCTGGAATACACACATCACGTCGCTGAAATATATACAGCTCGTCGCTGAAATATGTTAAACCAAATAATTGGAGTTTCAACGTATATGAAGTTGCTGAAATGAACATTATCAAGTCGCTGAAAATTACTATAGCATGTCGCTGAAATATACTATATTGCGTCGCTGAAATATACTATGATTCTCGCTGAAATATATAAGAGTTGCGCTGAAAATATTATGTCCGTCGCTGAAATATAAACAAATCGCTGAAATGTATATAAATTGTCGCTGAAATGTACTAATTATATTTTGGGTAATATGACAAAATTACCTTCTTACCCTTTAAGTTAATCTCAACCGTCGATTAACAATATGAATCAACGGTCGGGAAAGGTCGCAGTACATCAAGACAAATGTCTTGATTGCACCCTAACTTCTCCCATGTGGGATACCAACACCCTCCCTCGAGATGATATCCATCTCGAAATAAAATTCCAAATTCAGGATCAAATATTCCCAACCCAGGCACCATGGCTCTGATACCATGTAGGAATTCATGGATTGGAGGCTCACATTTAAAATCAATTGGTGATAGGTAGAGTTGTCCCGAACCATATAATGTAGTAAAGGGGACACATCACAACCGATGTGGGATACCAACAAAAGCTACAGCTGTATTGGAGCTGGAGTTGTTGGCAGCTGTAGGAGTTGTAGGTATCAGTGTTACAAAAGCATTCGATAGAATTAGCTGTAGTTGTCATAAATTTGTAATCGGAGGAAAATAATCTGGTAGCTCGTTTTAACCGCTACCTGAGGTAGCTTCAACTTGCAGAGCTTCAAACCATAGCTACAGCTTCCAAAAGCTACACTTCTGAACGAGACTATTATTTTGATATAAAATTTAGAGCTCTTCACAACTCCCCAAAGCTCAGAAAATGTGTTTGCAGAACCGACCCTTAGATTGACAGAGCATTGAGGAATGGAACAGTGCAGTGACGCAGCGCTTGGGTGGTGGGGTGGTGGCGTCAGAGGTGGTCAGAATGGTTGCGACTCTATGGGATGGGGAATGGAGTGCAAGGGAAGGCGGATCAAGGAAAAACGCTGAAACGGGATAGGGAGAGGGAGAAGGAAAGTGAATATGGTAAAAAGTTTGAGTTAGATCTAAAATTAGGATTTGTGGTGGTAAATTGGGCTTGTTTTTAATTTTTAAAATTATGAGGCTAATATTATCTTTATTTAATTTAATTTGTACCATAGACTTGGTATTTACTAATGGATTAACCTAAAAAATTATTAATAGATCAAGAATTGTTTTGATTTTTGGGTTGGAAACATGCTTAAATTGGATGAGTGTAAAATCGGGGTCTAAATATTTTAAACCAGGTGAATTATATGTTAGAACAAAGAACCAATATCATTCATGATTTAAAGGACTCATGTTTATGAGCAAATGAATGAATAAGAGGTTCAAAATCTTTTTCTTTAATAAAAATTTATTCATGTACCGTTTATATTTGTTGGTACAATAATGCATCATTTTTGTTTGTTGCCGAATAATATATGAACGAATATTAATTACCAACTTTAGGGTAATGTTTTCCTTATATATTTATTATGCTTTAATTAGAGGTTCTCTTTTTTATAATTTTCGACTATATTTAATACCCTTTCTTTTTCTTTCTTGTAATTCCACCAAATTTGAATCCATAGCTAGATATTAAATCACTGAATATACTGAATAATGGATGTTACTCTTACTCTAAACTTCTATATTATATTATATTTTTATTCAAATATATATTATTTTCATGCAAGTTTGTAATTAGTTCTAGTATTGTCTTAACATTGAGTGAACTAACAGAAGGCTAAGGCGTTATTAGGTCTTTATTACCTTTTTATGAATTATAGAATAAAGTTTTGCAGTAAGAGGGTTTGTTACAAATAAGTGATAAGAGCTTCTTATTACTTAGTGTGTTTCTTTTATCTATTCACATCTTATTAGACCACTTTCTAATTGAATAAGTGTCTGTTCTGCACGCAGGTTTTGGTAGCTTGAGTTTTTATTTTGAAATAAAAGCTCCGTTCTGCACACTAGCTTCCGGGAGCTTTTGGAAGCTTTTTTTAGAAGCTACAAGAGGTAGCTTTTGGGAGCTTTAGAAAGCCACTTTCCAAATTTAATTAATTTTTCTCTTCAAATTACAAATTTTGACAGTCACAGCTACTTGTACCGAACACTTATTCAAAAACTGATAGCTACAGCTCCCTACAGCTGCAGCCCGCAGCTACAGCTCGACGTTCAGACGTGATAAGAGGTTTTAGGTTGTATGCTTGTTTTATTCTATTAAAGGGCATAAAATTGTTACTATAAAATTGTGGATCATAACTGTTTTATGGGGGTCGATGTAAAACAATCAAATTAATGTGCTACCCTATCCCTCCTTTATTTCCTTTATAATTTATGTGGCATGAGCTTTCACTTTCAATGGCTTCTCCAGAAAAAAAATAGGTAGCCCGCTTGGAAGGAATAAATATCAAAATAATCCTGCAAGTTTCTCTATTATTCAGTTTGGTACATAAATTATTTGATTATCCCAAATGATTCTATTTTATATTTAAGTCGAAATAGTTTTAAATGCATTTAATTTTTAATTTTAGGTCCCTAAAATTGTTCACTTTTATATTGTTCACTTTTACCCCAAAAAGTTTCTAAATTTTGCAATAGAATGAGGATGATGGATTATATATTTTAACCCTAATTTTATATAACTAAGTTATCCCAAAGGTCCACCAACGGGAGACACCTAACATGGTTGTGGAATGGGAAAGGCACAAAATTCAAAGAGACAGAAGCGTACGTGGGGCATAAAGCAAATGAGTTTATAATTTAGAAACAAATCAGTTCATGAGTTGGGAATTGAAGTGACAGACACCCAACAAGATTGGACCTTAACACAAAACAACACATTCCCCTTTATTTTATTTTATTTTTTTTAATGTACTACAGTCGTTGGGGACATGTTAACACAGTTCTTTCCAGTCGTTCCTTTATCCAGTAAAAGGAGCTAGCGAATACTTCATTCATATGGCAACAGGCACATCATATCATTCACTTTAATTTGGTGGGACTTTGATCTCTCTGCAAATGGGGAGCAAAGACTATCAGAATAGATTTTGCAGATTTTTGGATTGTTCCTGTAGTGCAGAGGGAAATATATTTATTACTTCCTATAATATAAAAGTGGGGTTTGGATAAGCTGAGGGAGGGAGTGATGAATGATAATAATGCATTGGAAAATTGAAAGTAGGGTTTGTGTCCGAAAGTATTTTTTGGAGCAATCAGAGGTCTGTGTTGGATATTTGTCGGGCTCAATATATCTACTGTGGCCATCTTTAATTTGTTGGGATGTCAATGTACTGAAATATGTACTACTAAAAATACTCATAATAAGAAGTTAGAGAAGATGTATTTACACGACGAGCACAGCGTGCAGCAGCACCGCGGGGTGTCTCCAATGGCGGCGACTGTGACTCCAATCGCCACGCCCAAATCGTTTCCGAATCGCCGAGACAGAGGGAGAAATGCGGAGGAAGTACACAAAACTTTCATTGTATGTTAAGGCCCTAATCTGTTTAAGCAGGACTTCTCAGGAAGAAATAGATAGAGGTCTTTACTTGATAAGCCCTTTGCTTAATGATAGATTTGTCAGTTATGAGCTTAGATATAGTTTCCTCATCTTAATCTCAGAATGGGAAAGAATTCCAAATCCGTTCTCAGGACAATCTAGGAGAAATTTTTGTACATACTTTGAACATATTAGGGAAGTTGTCCATGGTCCACCACATTTTAATTATGGTGCTGATCAAGTTGATTGCTTATGCTGTGATGCGGATAGAATGGTATCAGAATTCATACTTTCAGCTGGGGAAGCACTTTTTGATGAAAACCCAGCGGAAGAGGAAGAAGATTGACTTTTAAACAAGCCGCTCTAGTGATATGTCTTTGATATTTCAGCATTTTAATCGATAGTTTTGATAAAGTGTTGTTAAGTGATGCAAATCTCTTGTATCCTGTAAAGGCAGCTTGATAGTAATAGTAACAATCTGATTCCTATTTCTTTGAGTTCTCTTTTAAATGTTTCTAAGTAATAACTGTACTTCCTGAATGTTTCTCCTTCTCCTTCAAACAGAAACGTTAAAATTCCTCAGCTCTTGGGAACTCAATTAACTGACTTGCCTATTGAGCTTTTGGGAGATATAATGTCCAGACTGGGGAGAAATAACATGAGGGAACTTTTTAGAGCTTCAGAGACATCTAGCAGGTTCCATGCAGCAAGCAAATCACATATAGTATACAAGAGAGTCAATCTGGAAAGTTGTATGAGGTGGAGAGAAAATGTCTACTCTAGTAACCAGGAGAGTTTTATCGGCGAATGTCAAGAGACATGGAACTATATGTTCAATCTTGAACCTGCACTTGTGGAATTTACTGATATCAAAGATGAAACGAAAGCTTATGATCTCTTAAAGCCTCGTCTAGATGATAAACATCAGCCTTCCATCTTCATAAGAAGTCTTCTACTCCTATCCAAGCAAGATAATAAACTAAATGAGGAAGGAATAGAACTGATCAAATCAGTAGCCCAAGACATCTTAGATTTAGCGCTCATCAAAATCCATGTCCTTCATTGGCTGCTCTACTGTAACAATATTCCAAATCCTTTTTTTGCTCAACAAGAGAGAAGGTATTGCCAAAACCATACTGGGCTTCACTATCAACTGGCACCCCCAATTTTCAGGCCAGCGTGTATTCCATGCGAACTCTCTGCTATAGTTAGACAGTTTAGGCTAGCATGTGGTGAAGTCATGGCTGATGAAGAACTGTGGGATGACTTAGAAGAAGAGGATGATGAAAATATGTTACAGGGTCTAGAGTAGTTAAATTAGAAGGATTCTAATTTTCTTGTTATTTGTAATCCCTTTAATGTTTTCTGGATAGTGAAATGCTTTTACTAAATTTTTGCTATGTTTCAAACTGTATGTACTCTATGCAAAATGATATTTCTCTATTTCTATTAATGAATTTCATTTGCATTATCCTTTTAATTGTAACCAGTGCTGAAATTGGAAGCTCCTCCAAGCAACCAAGAATTTCATTGAACAAATCTGGATCAGAGGGAACTCGGATTACAGATCTACCCTATGAGATTCTTGGTGAAATTCTATCCAGGCTGGCTTTTGATCATCTAGAAACTATTTTCAACTGCAAATTAGTCTGTAAGGCACTAAATGAGGCTACCCACCATCCTTTAGTCTTGAAGAGGGCCAGCTTTGAAGATTTTTATTTTTTGGGATTGGGGTCCCCCTTGATCAAACAAAAATATAATTTCTTGAAAGCTACAGAGAGGCAGAAAATTGGATGTTCCAACTGCAAGAGGCAATGCGCCTGTTTGTCCGAGATAAAAATGAACAAGCAGCATTTGACCTCCTGAAGCCAGCCATCACTGATAATCATTAACCATCCATTTACATAAAAGCACTTATGCTTTTGAGTAAGGATGAAGTTGAAGAGCAAGAGAAGGGAATATGACTATTTGCTACTCTCTGCAGGAATAGGCGCAGGCTGAACGACTTTCAACTTCAAGTTAGAATATGGACGTCGGATCAACCTGAATTCTACTCTCCATTTCTAGGACAGCCTAGGAAGAAATTCTGTCAAGGTAGGAGTCTTTACGCTAATAATCACAAATGGCCAAGAAACCAATATGGAGTGACTTCAATATATTGCATGAGATGCGTGGTTACTGAACATTGCAATTGTTTTACCAAGTTTGCAACAGGACTGTAATTTCTTAAATTTGGATTATTAAAACCTCTTGTATTTGAAATTCCTAAATGTTCCTGCAAACTCTGTTGAATGACATCATTTGTAATGTGTTTTGTTTTGTTCAAGTGTTTTCATTTTGCAGCATTATATTTTTTTCTAGCAAAATTTAATCAACATTAATACCTTTACATTTAGAGCAAATCTCTAAATGTGAGTATGGTGACAAAATGTTAAACATTAACTAAGATAAAAGAATTTATATTAAGTTTCCAACCACAACTTCACATTTAGAGCAAAACTCTAAATGTGAGGATGGTGACCATGATTTAATCGATTTTCCTGTTTTCTTTAAAGGATCCACAAAATCACTTACGAAGAACTTCAAGCCCGTGGTGTTGAGTCAGACAAGAAAGAACAGTCATTCTGGAGAATGAAGGGCACGAAAAACCTGGTCTAACAAATTCAGAAGGGCTATGGATGGGTGGGTATGGAAATCTCACCCCCAATCTTTTATGTTAACCCTTTAATGATTCAACATATACCTTCTAAGGAGAGGGAATCACGTCTGATTGACTTAGAAGAGGCATTCTGGAATAAGATGAACCATTTATGGGAACAATAGATGGTTGCCCTTAACAATGAAGGAGACCTCCCTAAGGAAGTCAAATTGGAAAGGCTTCTCGAAAGAGAGAAGAAATGCATGGCTGAATGGAATCAAGAATGTTATAGAATCATTAACCCAAAGGACCATGCAGGGCTGGAGTTAGAATACTTTGATCCCAACCTTTGCCTAAGTATGTGAGAAGACTCACTAAACATTGTTGTAAGCTTAATGAGATCAAGAATGCTCGAGCTTATAATCCTCAACAGGCACTTCCTGCATACATGCCTCCGGCATTTTTGAATAAGAAGGGACCTATTGAATAGAATTTCTTGACAAAATTGGCAATGGATAGAATCATTGATGCCCGGATAAATCTTAAACATGCCCTTAAGCCACACTTTCAAAAGGCCAAACAAGGTAAAATGGAGTGGCATAAGTTTCTTAATACCATCTAGGATGCCAGAAACAGCTGGATAAGAAACATGAACGAATGGCACAAAGGACAGAATCTTAAGAAAAGGATCCTTAGACCAGGACTAGTGAGGAAAACTTATGAAGAGTTCCCACTAGAATTTTTTGCTGATCTAATGCCTGAGCAACAGGCATGGGTTAAGGATGCCGAAGAAAGGAAGGATGAAAGAACACGAAAGAACATGAAACAGGGGTCAGATCCAAAACAGACACCTCAGAATATAGTCAGGAACATCTTTAGAGAATCTGTCATAAATGAAGGTTTGGAACCGACAAAAAAATTCAGGAAAGGTTCAGCCCCAGTAATAACAGCAGCAGATGCAGACATTCTCATCACTGACAGACCACATAAGATCATGAAGAGATTACCTCCACCCCTCCAATAAGAAGTCCATGGACTTGTTTAGGAGAGAAAGTAGGAATTTATTGAGAAATACATGAGACATGATCAGATGTGCAGACAGAACGCATACAAGAAGCATAGGGCATATACTGATCAGACACAAGGAAAAATTCAACAGTTAATCATGGATGATTGGGATGCATGGAATGAGAAATATCTTAACAGAAAAGGGATGAATATTATGCTCAAAGGATTAGGCAAGAACTTCTATATCAAGAGAAATCACTCTGATGAGGACAGTACAGATGAGGAAGAAAGACTTGATAGGCTGCGGACATTGGACTCAATTTTGAAGGTTGTAGGAGAAGGAAATGAAGAAAATGATGAAGTTGATCCGGAATTGCAGGAGTTGGTTAATTGGTATAACAAAGAGAAAAAGAAGAAAGATCGTGAAGTGGATAAATTTCTACAAGCTTACGAGAATAAGGGTAAGAAGAAAGTGTCCACCCGGAAGAGAAAGTTACATACTCCCAGCTCAAGCTCTTCAGAATGAGCACCTCTTGTTGTACAAAAGAAAGAGAATGGGAGTATGGTGAAGAATCAAAAGACTGGAAAGACTAGCCAGCTTTCTAAGAAGAGAAAACATGAAGATGAATTAAGAATTAAAGAGGTTATGGATTTGAAAAGAGGAACTCCAGAATCAAAGCAACCGATGGAGAAAAATGAAGAGTTACTACAACCATCTCAGGGAAGGAAAGAAGTTGTCATTTACAAAATGAAGGAAAAGTCATCCTTGAAGCAACAAGACCCTGTCCCTGAGGAAGTTAAGCAGCAAGAAAAAGAGCCTGTAAAACCTGTCAAGAAATTCAGAATAAAGATGAAGGCCAGAAAATCAAAGTTTGTAGTACATGACATCAGTTCTGATAAGGAAAAGGTAGATCCAATTCTGGGAGATCAGAAAGCAATAGTGTCGTACAATGCAGATGATGAAATCAAACCAGAGAAAGTTTCCACAGAAGGATTGGAACTTGTACCTTTTAAAGATCTGGAATTGGGAGACATTGATCCAGAAGGATGGAAATCTTGTATTGTGGAGTATCAACCTGAAGCACAAGATCCTATGGATTCAACCATCCAATCTCAACAGACTGAACGCAGTACAGAGGAAAATTTAGAAGGACAGGATAAGGAACATCAGGCACAAGTGAATCAAACTCTACTTGCAAGTCAGTATGATTTAGATGAATTGCCAGAAAAAGGTGATGATCATAAAACTATTGATGACCTCGCTAAGGAAGCTAACATCTCTCTTAGGGAAGCAAGTCAATGTGAACAAAATTTACCACAAGAACAAAATTCATTTGATCAAGAAGTCCTAGATCAAGTCAATGAATTAGTGGGAGATGCAATTCAAGGATTGATCAAAGATTTGGAAGAGTTTGATGACCTGAACTTGTATGGAATCACTATGGGAAATATGAATTCATCTTTGGAAGGATTGATTAAGAAATACATAAAACTAGCCAGAGAATGAGGATATGCACACACTACCAAGGAACAAGCAGCTGAATATGCAGAAAAGCTTGAATTGGAGCTAGAAAAAGTAAAACAGCAGATCAATTCCGGAGAAAAAGTGGAGCCAAGTCCACTAGCACTTCAGGCTTACAGAGAAGAAGTCCAAAGAAATGAATCTCAGAATAATCAAGAGAGGCAGATGGTTCTCTATGAAGAAGATGTTGCCAGAGAAGAACAACAGAGAGAATATTTTGTTGATCAAAATGTTTATCAGAGCATCAAGTCACAAACTTTGGCTGGCAGTCAGCCCAATAAGTGGATTTTGCCATCTTCAAATAGGAATGAGGTAGCTCTGAGAGCAATCGCTCGGATGCAAGACCCTGTTTGGATTGAAAACCAAAAACAGAAAATGGCAGAACATTTGGGAAGCCGGGGAATGATCACTTCAGAATCTGCTGAGGTCCCATCCCTCTTGAATGAACCAGAACCAGAAGAACCTACAGAAATATTGAACCAACAGAGCTTGGAGATAACTGAAAGGATAGATACAAGTACTTCATTGATACGCGGATCAGATATCGATGATTTTCATCGTACTGAAACTATGGAAGCTCAAGAAGAAAATGTGGAACCTTTCCAGGAAAACAATCAGCCAAGCGATGAAGGAAAAGAAGATGTAGGAAATGATCAGGAAGAGGCACAAGAATCTGAAGGAAGTGAATCAAATACTTCTGAAGGATCTTCCAATGGAAAAGAAGTGCCAGAGCTTATGCCTTTGAGCTATTGGGGAAAGAATAGCCCGAAAGTAAGATGGTCAATTCTGACAGAATCGAGAAGAAGATTGAGTTCACAGAAGAGGAAATCAAAATTAAATTCAATGGAAAGAAAGAGGCAGTAGAAAATTACTTGGGAATGTCCACAATGATTGTTCCAGACAAGGGATTCCATCTAAAGTATTTGAGCCATAATTGTATTAACTACTGGAGAAGGATCAATGAATGGGACATCTTCATGAGGCACAACCACAAGTGTGGTTATATGGAATTGACCAGGGAATTTTATGCCAATTTTGATGTAGAAGCTGAGACAACATGGATCAGGGGTAAAACAGTGCAAGTCAATGTAGAAACTCTGAATGATATAATACATGCACCTCTATTGGAGCAGCCGGAAGTCAGGTCTGAAATTCTTTTAAGGAAAAAGACTCAGGGCAACAAGCTGATTAATGCTAAGAAAATGGCATTAGGATTTTGTTCAACACACAGAGGAACTGAGCAGAACAAAATCCCATTAAAGAATTTGAAACCTGAGTACTTGCCAACACTTGATTTCTACTACTCAAAGCTCAGGCCTACTACCAATTTCCAAGGACCTTCTGCTGGAACTTTTGAAGGATTTGCGTTGATTTGGGCAGAAAGAAAGTGTAGTACTGCACATCATGTGCTCAATGTTATCAAATCAAGAGTTGGGGAAGATGCAACATTGGCATACCCAAATCTTATCAGGAGACTTTGTGAAAACAGGGAGTACTGATGGCACCATTTTTTACAGAGATTATAAGAATAGATCCTCATATTCCTTTGCCAGTGGACACTTTAAGAGGAGAGTTAGTATATCGATTGCCAGATTTGGATGAACAAACCTCTAAGGGCTCAGGATCAAAAGTACCATCTCCTAAAGCCAGGCAAACTAAACTTCCTTCAAGATCTAAATCATCCCAGTCTAGAGCTTCAGTTAAAAGATCATAGATTTCAGCAGCATCTCCTGCATTAAATGATATTCCTGAAGATGAGGAGGACGAAGATATCTCTGCACCATCTCAACTTCCAAGACAACCGTTGAGGAATACAGTGTCAGTAGATGAATATCAGAACATGAGTACTTCAATCCAAAGCTTTGCACAGTCCATGGAAATGTTAGTAAAAACTATGTCAGAGGACAAATACATACAAAGGGAGATGGAACAGAAGAGGATTGAGCTTGAACATGCCAGGATTCAAACTGAAGAAAAACTCAGAAAAGAGGAGATGGAAAGGCAAGAGAAAATAAGGAAGGAAGAATGGGATAGGCAAGAAAGGATGAGAAGAGAGGAGATGGAAAGGTATGAGAGATTAAGGAGAGAAAAGTTGAAGAAAGAAGACAGGAGAGAGAGAGGGACATGGAGCTAAGGAGGCAAGAGCAGCAAAATAATACAAGGCTGGTGGACATCCTTGCCACCTTAGTATCAGATTAAAAGAAGCCACCCTCTGCACCACCTAAAGACCCAAACAATGATGCAGGTCCGTCAGGAACTGCATAGATCAATGAAGTGCAGACATTTTCACAGGGGAGTACCTGAAACTCTTTTCTTTTGTATATTCGTCTTTCAGCATTCCTCCATTATTTCTTTTATTTGAATTCTTGATTGCTCTATTGTGAATCTAATACCTGACTAGGATAGAATGGATAAGCTATAGATTAAGTCGTCTTGTATATTTAAATTCTATGACACAAGGTAAGATTGTTAACTAGAACTAGAACCCAAGTGGGATAGGAAGTTGCTAAAGAAGTAGAAGACTAAGTCTAAGTGGCTGATGACAGAAACATGCACTTTAAAGATTCTAATTGTATCTGAAGCCGCTCTTGACAACTGTTGAAAGTTAAGTACTTTGAGATTGATTGATGCCATTACTAGATGAATAATTTGAAGACTTTGTGATTTTATTAACTTGAGTGATTTGCATACTATAATCAATAAATTGGACTAAGGTTAGAAGGATTGATCCAATCTAGTCTCTCTTAAAAGATGAGTGTGCATATTAGTGAAGTATGAATCTAAAGCCAAGACAAGGGAAATTACAGAAACAAACGTGGTAAAATAATATGGACATAAGTAGCTGGCACAGTTGCCCCTCTGACTTATGGGTTGAAGAACTCTAAAAGAGCAAAGTCAATGGTAGGGGAGTTGAAGTTTCATCTGCAATGTCAGGTCATGGGACTCCTCCTAATAATGTGAAACCGAGCTATTCAAAGCCACGAGAAGCCACCCCTTGATATATTAAAAAAAAAAACCTTATTCTTTTTGGCCAAGGATTCAAAACCACGAAGTATGCACATAAGTTGGGCATGATTGAGCGTGAAAGGAGAAACTCTGACTAACTAAGGAACAATGCAATAACTCACAAAAATGGAAATCACTCTAGTTAATATTTCCATTGGGTCTGGTAAATCAGAAGTCAGGTATGAAGCATCAATTGATCGAATGAGTCAAGCTTGAAATAGTTGGAAAAGAGAAGGCAATGATCCAAGGAAGACCTTACATTAATTCTGAATTTTGGAGGCCACAATTTAAAATCATTCTCTGAAACTTTGCAATTTCCTACCACTTGAGGACAAGTGGTTCTAAATGTGAGGATGGTGATGACAGTCATTCATGACTGTCATTTTCGTCCAAATTTGTGCCCTGATCATAACCTTTGATAATATTTTCCTCAATATTGTATGAAGAATGAAAAAAGAATGGTGTAAATCTTGGAAAGATCAAGATCAGGAAAAGAATTAGAAATTCATGAAAATGGCTCGAAACTGTTAAAATAAATTGAAGTTTTTGTATCGCGGTGTTTTTATCAAAAACTAAGTCTCGCCTTGACAACAAGAAATAAAAGAAGATATTGCGAGGAAGAAACTTGGTGAAAAGAAAAGACTAAGCATGGATGAAGATCCATGTCGCGAGCAAAGAAAAAGAATGATGCGAGGAGTGCGGAAGCAGATTTGAACAAGTTGAAGAAGCTTACGCGACATTCAAAGTCATATCGCGAGAAAATTCAAGGGACAAAGTCCGCGCGCGAGCTGAGAAAGCTGGAAAGATATAGCAAGAAGAAGTTTGTTTGAAGAAGACTGTGAAGTTCTCGCTTTGACAGAAAGAGCGACTTCACAAAGCCTTCGCTTTGATGGAATAGGACAAAGCGTGAAGCGAGAGAGGGTCTGAGCGCGAGCAGTTATCACGGGAGGCAATTATTTTCGCACATCTATAAATAAAGCCCCTGGGGATCAGCTCGAACTAACGGGAAGACTGCAGAATCACTCTCAGTTCACTTAGGGCTTTTGTAGGTAGGGTAGCTAGGGTTTCATATTGTTCTGCGATTTATGTTTAATGTTTGTCAGATTTTTTATTTTTAGTAGTTTAGTTTGAATTCTGTTCGGTAGATTAGATTAGATTAACAATTTCCTAGAGAGAACAATGGCAATCAGGATCTTTCTATTTCCATCACGTTGACAATCGCTCATCTTGTTTTCTCGACTTCATCGAATTGAATTCGCAATTTTCTGATGAAATTCAGATTTCCAGGTGTTTTCGATTTCATTTCTTGTTGCAATTTACGATATATGGAATAAAATCATATGCTAGATTGAATATTTCTCTTTCGGATCGAAATCTTTGAAATGCCACAACTGAATTGGTAATGGTAATGGCCGAATTCAGAGGAAATTTTATGGTATAATCTTAGAATCTCAGTTGTGTTTTCATAAACATTTTGAGGATTCCGAAATCCTGTTATGAATCCATTGCTTGATTTCTCTAGTTCTGCGAAGAAATGTTACAATCCTTGATATTATGCTTGGTTCCGAATTTCTTAGAAAGCTTACAATTCACATTCTCAATTTCATTCGTATAATTAATTTCCATATCATGATTGTACACAAATATTTGTTTCTCAGAATTCTGAAATTTTCAAGTTAGGTATTGTTTCTAGCAGAATTATTGAATAAATGAATTCACTAGTTGAAAACTTAATCAGATTTCGATTTCGAATAATATTTTCTTAAGGTATAGTGAATTGATTTTCATTAAGTTCTTAAAGACCCACGCAGTGTTAAACATTGCGTGACAATCTTTGGGAACTAAAAACTCGGGATTCACTCTCCTAATCAAGGTTGAGAAATCTTCATTGTAGTGTCTCTGGTAAGGGAATAACGCGAGGAAGATCTTCAATATATCTCAAACTCAGTATTTTCCTTCATACAATAATTCATCCTCGCTCTATTTCATCATTGGGATGATGCGAGGAATAAACCTACCAACTTAAATTCTCAAATATGCTATTCCAAAACTCACGCTTTGTTTACTTGAACAAAGCGAGGGAGCAATATCAGATAGCATCAGAATTGGTTCCTTTTCTGAAGGAGGCCAAAGACATTCTCGCTATAAGTATATATCATGTACTGTATAAATGGGAATTAAACAACCTCGCCGCATTATTGTTAGATTTTATTGCGAGGAGCTTAATTCTCTGTATTAATCAAATCTGATGAACATTCTATGAATAATAACTCCCTCCAAGCTGTTCAGTTATAGTGCGCGAAAAATTAGAGTGTTCATAGTTTTAAACCCCAAAGTAATTACTGCAAGTTATTTTGGACACATATTTTGCAGAATTAATTCTCAAATCCTTTTTAAGGGAAGCAATTTCCTACATTCTGTCTAGCTCCTAACCTATATTTTTGGAGCACGCCAGCATTTTACTTAAGAGGACTCAAAACCCTCATTAATTCTTTATACATATATTACTACTTATAACTACAGTATTTTGGGATATTTCCCAGACTTAATGCTGAGTATTCTATCTTCTCTTTACAAACTTGCACTTCATAATCAATTGCACACCATTATTTTCATTAGCACATTGAGATAGGAATGATGATACAAGTCTGCTCAAACATCATCTACTCAGGATAATGAAGAACAAACCTGTTCTACAGTTGGACATTTAGTACCTGTCGTTTAAAAGGGAAAGATGTTTCAAAAACCATCTTTTGTCCCAAGAATTAATGAGAATCTAGAAGAGTTAACTTCCAGGAGTCATAGATTTATGATACTCTAATCATATGCTATGGGTAGGAAGTTAAACAACTTGTAGAGTTTCATTAATCCTGAGTCAAGTCATGAGTATTTAGACCTATTTACAAAGAATTCTCATGCTAATACATCTGTATGAATTTGAATAGTCCAGATAAGTCAAGGACTTTAATTAGAAATTTATCTTGACATACTTACAAGACTATTATTTCCTACAAATACTTGTTGGAATTATTTTGAGCGGTTTGAATCTTATCCAACCCTTGGATAATAGATTTAAATACTAGCTTTTTGATTTCTTGTAGAGGACATCCAAGATAGGAGTATAAGATATTTCTCTTTACAAAATGATAAGAAAACAAAAACAAGTTCAGATTAGTACAAGATTGATTAGATGTGACCTTAAGTCTTCAATGGCTTAATCTGAATCCGAAAGAAACAGATTAAGTGATACTTCTAAAAGCTTATACCAAGAGATAAGTCTGACCGATTATCTCTTAGTGTTAGTATCTCATGATTTAAGTGCTGAAATGTTATGACACTAGATTACAAGTACTCATCTTGGGAAAGTGATCGAAGACATGAAGAGTTGACAAACTTAGATAAAGGATTTATCTCATCTCATTGAGCTCACGCATTATTACTAACCATAGAAGTATGATTACTCTAGCAGAAGTCTTATTTTGTTTGCTTTGTCACTTAGTCCATTTTAAATTTGAAGTATCAACATTATCACGCAATCAAATCGCTTTCATCAATTTAATGCTTTCTTTTATGATGTTTCTTTTATTGCTTTATTAGTTTACTGTATTTACTTTTCAGTATTAGATTTTCAGACAAATTCAACACTCATCACAAACCAAGGAATATAATTAAATTCTAAGATTCATAATGTTATTAAAATGCTTCTATCGTATAACTCTCTAGTGAACGATCCCGACAAATAAATAAATACTGCAAGCTTGATATCGTGCGCTTTCGGTATGCAAACGAGGCATATTCTTGAAGTACTCTTTAAAAATTATGTTTTGAAGAGAGTCAAGAATCATTGTAGTAAATTTGCACTAAGGGGATCTTTGCGAGGGATTCCCTTAAAAGCTTCAATCTCTAGCACCTTCCCGGCTACTATTCTGCTACCAAAATAAAACTATTAAAGTCCTCCTTTTTACAAGAAAGACCGGGGCGACGCGAAGGCACCACCCCAATAATAATAATAATAATAATAATAATAATAATAATAATAATAATAATAATAATAATAATAATAATAAATTTTAACTAACTGCTCACCTTTACAGGTAGGCTTTGGTATAAATTGCTTTGTAAAAAAAACAAAGCATGAGTATCCCTTATATATAAGAACTAGATAAGTGTTAAAACTTCAACTTGTTCGATGTGGGACAAATTATTGTAATTTAAATAATACTTTGTATGTGTAATTTTATTATTAGGAACGGATATGATTGCAACACTATATATAGACTAACTTGGTATGAAAAATTCAACCATCTATCTGATGTGGGAAAATACTACAATTCCTGCTCTTATGTAATATTATACACTCATACGTGTTCCTCTTTTCATTTCATTTTATTTTATATATATATTTTTCTTGACTAACCAAAACATAATAATAAAAAAATAATAGTATATTAAAGCTCTACTACTACTACTACTACTAATAATAATAATAATAATAATAATAATAATAATAATAATAATAATAATAATAATAATAATAATAATAATAATAATAATAATAATAATAAATTTTAACTAACTGCTCACCTTTACAGGTAAGCTTTGGTATGAATTGCTTTGCAAAAAAAACAAAGCATTAGTATCCCTTATATATAAGAACTAGATAAGTGTTAAAACTTCAACTTGTCCGATGTGGGACAAATTATTGTAATTTAAGTAATAGTTTGTATGTGTAATTTTATTATTAGGAACGGATATGATTGCAACACTATATATAGACTAACTTTGTATGAAAAATTCAACCATCTATCTGATGTGGGAAAATACTACAATTCCTGCTCTTATGTAATATTATACACTCATACGTGTTCCTCTCTTCATTTCATTTTATTTTATATATATATATATATATATATTTTTCTTGACTAACCAAAACATAATAATAAAAAAAATAATAGTATATTAAAGCTCTACTACTAATTTAGCACTCATTACTATTACTAATAAAAAAAATAAAATAAAATACTAAAATATATTATAGAGTTTAATGTATGTATATATATATTAATATTCATAACCCTTCCCAATTAGTCAATTAAATCTACCTCAAATAGATAATTTAAAATGCAACAATACCCCTTAGTAAAATTTAAATTACCTCAAAAATAAAATAATTCCTCAAAATAATAATATGAGAATATAATACTCTACCGAATGTTGCAATCTACCCCCTTAAGAAATGACTTCGTCCCCGAAGTCAATAATTTTTTCTTTTAAAACAAGGGTAAATAGTTACGGAAGCCAAAACAAAAGTTTCCCAAAATTAGAATCGTACCATGCTAAGAGCAATATGGTAACGCTAGATGGGGTGTCACACTGGTGGTTATTAACGGTATGGCGATCATTTGGACAATATGGAAGTATCAGAACGAGATCATTTTCAAGGGTCAACTAGCATAGATGAAAGTAGCACTTGAGGAAGTCAAACGGAGAGTTAACTTATGGGGGATAGCATCATGGGGGGAAGAGATTGTAAATTCATATGGGACGAAGGTTTTCTTTAAGTTCAACTAGCAGTTGTGCACATTTTCTTTAAGTTCAGATTTTGGAAGGCCCCTCGCCGAAACACCTTCCAACGACTCTTCAGATCTAATAAATCATAGCACTCGCACACCAATTGAAATATCGAAATCACAATTTAAAAAAATCTTGCAAATTCAAATTGTATTTTCTAAAGAATTTTTAAAAATAGCTGAGTCATACGTCATTCCTTGAGGAAAACTGGGCAGAAGATTGAACACGGCTATAGCTGTGACACCTTGACTCCCGTTCTTGGGCAGAAACTTTCTTGAAATTCTTGACCACTCCTCTCCCATTTCTTCTTAAAAAAATAAAGTCTGTTTAATTGTAATACCCGAGAATTTTGCAACATAAAATAAATAAATAAATAAATACCCCGGAAATCCGGATCCGGGAGCGTAGAGGGATAGAAGTCCGAAAGAGAGGAGGAAACGCCCGACGGATCGCACGACCCGGCCCAGACCGAAGTCCAGGCCAGGACAGCGCGGTCGCCGCGCGTTCTTTAGGGGTTTACCGCGCCAAGAGCGCGCCACTTGGCAGTTGCGGCCGTTCCGCGATTTTCTCGCCCGAACGCGGATTTTTCGACTTTCGGTTGAACATATCTCGACTCAAGACGCTTGGGGTCAGATCTTGGACGCCCTAGGTCTTAAATATCTATAAATAAACCCTCTTGGGAGCCCCGAACATCTTTACAAAACCCTACGAAATCTCTCTACACACAAAACCCTAATTCCGGAGTCGTCGGAGGCACAAAACCGAATCAAGGGACTGACTTAGACGAAAATTAGGAGTCTTCGATCATCGGGGTAAGATTCGAACCATTCTTGTCCATTCTTTTCCATTCAAGATTCGAAAACGAATCCTAATTAAACCTCTTTCCTATTCTAAACCCCGATCCGGACGCGTTGAGGAAAAACGAAGGATCTCGGAGGGAGAACGAAGAACGCGGGAGCCACGCCCCCGAATCATCGAGCCGAGACATCCGTAAATCTGTAAGTTAACCTTACTATGGTTTTGGGCGAATTAAAATACACCTAACGTAAAGATCTAATCAAGAAACTAAAAATCTGTCTATATGAAAAACCCTACGGCGCAGCGTTTTTGCGTGAATTTTTCGGACCCTTAAAACTATTCAAACAAGAAAGCTTAAAACACGGAAAACATTCCTAAGACTTAGATCTAGCTTCTATAAAAATTTCGGAATTTTTCGTGTTGTTTTGTTACCTTAAACCGACCCAAAACTGAACTGCATTAAATCTGGATCTTGAAATTCTTGACAGAACTTTAGTTCGAACTTGTTGGTGATTTTTACCTTAGATCTAGACCGATCTAGGATTGGTGCTAAACATAAGAGTTGTAGATCTATACGTTAAGAACACCTCCGTAAATGTTTGAGATTTTTCGTTATGATTTGATACTGAATTCATTCTCAAACCGAACTGCTTTAAATTTGAATCTTGAAATCTGGACAGAACTTAGGTTCGAACTTGATGACGTTTTTGACATTAGATCTAGACCGATTTGGAACTTTAGCCGAACATGAAATTTATAGATATATGTCTTAGGTATCTCTCTGTAAAATTTCATCAAATTTGGAGTTAGTTTGCTATGGTAGATCTTGAAATCTTGAAACTGGTGTCAGAATTTTCGGACAGATTATCATCCTGTTAAAGATTGACGTTTTTCACCTACTTCCGTATCTCGGATTGAAAAACCTAAAACATGAAACTTGTTCATCTATGTGTTTTCAAGTCACTGGTCAAATTTCAGAATTTTTGGAATTAAACTCGATTTTTAATGAATTATGAAGTGAACTGTGGTTGAACGAGTCAAATCTTGAAATCTTGTTGAAACTTGTGAAATTTGCGAAACTTGTTTTGACCTTGCGGGTTCGATTCCCCAAGGGCGTCTGTGTTCCTGCGGGTTCGATTCCCCAGGATGTCTGTGTCAAGCCTTGCGGGTTCGATTCCCCAGGGTGTATATTTTCCTGCGGGTTCGATTCCCCAGGATGTCTGTGTCAAACCTTGCGGGTTCGATTCCCCAGGGTGTGTTTGAGTTCTTGCGGGTTCGATTCCCCAAGGGCGATTGTATGTTCTCCTGCGGGTTCGATTCCCCAGGATGTCCGTGTCAAACCTTGCGGGTTCGATTCCCCAGAATATGTGTTGATTCCTACGGGTTCGATTCCCTAGGATGTATGTGAGTTCTTGCGGGTTCGATTCCCCAAGGGCGATTGTTTGTTTTCTTGCGGGTTCGTTTCCCCAAGAATAAATTATACTAGATTATATCGAATAAAAGAGGGATAGTGAAATCCTGAAATACTTAAATAGTTTCCTTATTTAAATTATGCCTTTAAATTATGTCTTGCGATTATTTTATCATGTCGTTGAATTATGATCTTATGGAAATCCTTGCCTTTTGAATTATGCAATTAAATTATTATTAGATGGATAAAATTAAATCATGTCTTGTATGAACATGTTTTCTTTAAATCTAATTAAGGGCTTTGAAACCCCTTAATCATGTTTGTGTTAACTTACTCAGCACGTAGTGCTGACCAAACCATTTTTATTTCCCTGTTTATTTCAGAGCTGAAGAATATGCATCATCATATGCATTCATGGGAAGTTTGGGGAAACAATTTATTTTTAAATGTTACGTTAGACTAGAAATTGCATGAACGGGCCTGTTTAACCCGTGATTAGGCCATGTTGGCCCTTTTTATATTTTCCGCTGCGATACTGTACTAAACTAAATATTTCCGCTGCGCTATGCTATTATTATTTTCGAATTATATTGTATGGGCTATTTTGAATGCTTTAAATGTTTTAAATACTGCAATACCTAGCCTTGCATCTCTTTAGTAAGCTCGGAGAAACCGTGTCTCACTAGGGAGATGTGGCGGTGACATCCCGACCTGGGTGACCAAAAACCGGGGTGTTACAAGTTGGTATCAGAGCCCAGAATATTTTAAAGCTATCTATTTTAAAGAAAATATCTGATACCAATGTTGGTATCAGAGCCCGGCTATTTTTAAACTATTATTTTTAAACCATTACTATTTTAAAACTATTATTAATATTTGGACTATTCTTCTAAATTTTAAAGTATTATTTCCATGGAGAAATTTTTATTTTAAAACCCATGGGAAAAATATATATATATATATATATATATATATATATGTGGTGCATTAAATTATTATTGGGGGGAAATATCATTTGCATTTGCATATTGCATCTCTCCTATGAAACTTAGAATCTTTGCGAATTTTAACTTAGAATCTTTGCGAAGTTGAACTTAGAATCTTGGCGAATTGAACTTAGAATCTTGGCGAAATTAACTTAGATCTCTTGTTACACCAATATAATCTTGAGGCATGACATCGAATTAGAAACAATAACTAGATACTGATCCTGCCTTAGTTTTAGATCGCGTTCATCTAAGCGCACGCCTAAACATAACAATTCTCAGCCTTAGCCATTCCTATCCTAGTACGAATTGGAAAACTTCCTTATGTGGAGACAATAAAAAAACAAGTTTTTATTAAAACACTCTCTATTCCAAAAAAAATTTGTTTGGATTTCCAAACAACAAATCCGAAAATTTGAAATTTGAAATTTACAAAACGCCTCGTTCGAGCGATCTATCTAAACTCTACACGTTATAACAGAAAATGGCGCCTAGGAGGAAACCAAGGAAGGTGAGTCCAAACGGCACTGACGCTAACCTTTCCAACACGCCCAACAACAGTGAAAGTCCTCAGAACCTAGGAGAGCAAGTGCCTCAAGCGCCCAATAATATGGAAGCACGTTTAAAAACGATAGAGGGATTCCTAGTAGCATTAGGAAATGCGGAGGTGCATAGGACATCTGCAGCAGTAACTCCGCCCGTAGCTCAAACCAACTATCTAGCGTTGGTGAATCCCTATCAACCACCACGTTATGATGGGCAGGAGGATCCCGCCAAACTAGAGGGGTGGATCCGTACATTTGATAAGCTCTTGGATGCTATCAAATGTCCTGATGAGGCAAAGACACGAGTAGCAACCTACTACTTAGGAGGCGAAGCCGATGAGTGGTGGCAAGACCTCCAGAGGAATTTAGAGGAAGCTGAAGAAGCTTATTCGTGGACTAAACTTAAGGAGGATTTAAGGGATCGATTCTACCCCATGAGCACCAAGGCGGCAATGTACGAAGAGTTTTTATCACTGAAGCAAGAGGGACGGACGGTGCAGGAGTATTACACCCGGTTTAAGGAGTTAGTACGATTTGCTACGAGGATAGTACCAACCGACTCTGACAAGGCTCAGAAATTCGAGATGGGTCTGAACCTTAGTATCCGGGAGATACTTGCAGTAGGGCAATTCACGAACCTGCAGACGGTTTATGATCGAGCTATAGCAATTGATCGAGTCCAGCAACTGAAGGTAAGGAAAATGGGGAGACGAGCAAGGACTCGCAAGGATTTGAGAAGAAGAATCGGAGCAATAACGGTGGACAAGATAGGAACGAGAATAAGGATTTCTATAATGGGAGAAATGGCATACGTCGTACAGTCGTACCAAGTTGCCCACAGTGCCACCAAGCCCACCTGGTGCGCGAGTGCCCAAGGCGCGGGACTTGTTATAGATGTGGTGGGGAAGACCACATGATTAGAGAATGTAATGTTCGTGAGGAGATGATTGAGAAGAGGATAGAATTGGTAAACCCTCAACAAGGAGATCAAGGAAGAGAATAATAAGTAGGCAGTTATGGGGACATAACTGAAGTCCTAAGGGGGAGAGGATGTAATACCCCGTAAAATAGACATTTATTTTTGACAATATGTACTTCGAATAAATAAATAAACATATTCAAATTGTTTTGAACTACGTTATGGCTTGATCCCTTCACCGGGTACGTAGGCAGCTTAGAAGTTTTAATTCTAAGTTCAGTCACAACATAATAAAACAAACACAAGACCTTTAGCACGAGAAAAGCCGAAACACAACTTCGAGGACGAAGTTGATTCTTAAGGAGGGTAGACTGTAATACCCGAGAATTTTGCAACATAAAATAAATAAATAAATAAATAAATAAATACCCCGGAAATCCGGATCCGGGAGCGTAGAGGGATAGAAGTCCGAAAGAGAGGAGGAAACGCCCGACGGATCGCACGACCCGGCCCAGACCGAAGTCCAGGCCAGGACGGTGCGGTCGCCGCGCGGTCTTTAGGGGTTTACCGCGCCAAGAGCGCGCCACTTGGCAGTTGCGGCCGTTCCGCGATTTTCTCGCCCGAACGCGGATTTTTCGACTTTCGGTTGAACATATCTCGACTCAAGACGCTTGGGGTCAGATCTTGGACGCCCTAGGTCTTAAATATCTATAAATAAACCCTCTTGGGAGCCCCGAACATCTTTACAAAACCCTACGAAATCTCTCTACACACAAAACCCTAATTCCGGAGTCGTCGGAGGCACAAAACCGAATCAAGGGACTGACTTGGACGAAAATTAGGAGTCTTCGATCATCGGGGTAAGATTCGAACCATTCTTGTCCATTCTTTTCCATTCAAGATTCGAAAACGAATCCTAATTAAACCTCTTTCCTATTCTAAACCCCGATCCGGACGCGTTGAGGAAAAACGAAGGATCTCGGAGGGAGAACGAAGAACGCGGGAGCCACGCCCCCGAATCATCGAGCCGAGACATCCGTAAATCTGTAAGTTAACCTTACTATGGTTTTGGGCGAATTAAAATACACCTAACGTAAAGATCTAATCAAGAAACTAAAAATCTGTCTATATGAAAAACCCTACGGCGCAGCGTTTTTGCGTGAATTTTTCGGACCCTTAAAACTATTCAAACAAGAAAGCTTAAAACACGAAAAACATTCCTAAGACTTAGATCTAGCTTCTATAAAAATTTCGGAATTTTTCGTGTTGTTTTGTTACCTTAAACCGACCCAAAACTGAACTGCATTAAATCTGGATCTTGAAATTCTTGACAGAACTTTAGTTCGAACTTGTTGGTGATTTTTACCTTAGATCTAGACCGATCTAGGATTGGTGCTAAACATAAGAGTTGTAGATCTATACGTTAAGAACACCTCCGTAAATGTTTGAGATTTTTCGTTATGATTTGATACTGAATTCATTCTCAAACCGAACTGCTTTGAATTTGAATCTTGAAATCTGGACAGAACTTAGGTTCGAATTTGATGACGTTTTTGACATTAGATCTAGACCGATTTGGAACTTTAGCCGAACATGAAATTTGTAGATATATGTCTTAGGTATCTCTCTGTAAAATTTCATCAAATTTGGAGTTAGTTTGCTATGGTAGATCTTGAAATCTTGAAACTGGTGTCAGAATTTTCGGACAGATTATCATCCTGTTAAAGATTGACGTTTTTCACCTACTTCCGTATCTCGGATTGAAAAACCTAAAACGTGAAACTTGTTCATCTATGTGTTTTCGATTCACTGGTCAAATTTCAGAATTTTTGGAATTAAACTCGATTTTTAATGAATTATGAAGTGAACTGTGGTTGAACGAGTCAAATCTTGAAATCTTGTTGAAACTTGTGAAATTTGCGAAACTTGTTTTGACCTTGCGGGTTCGATTCCCCAAGGGCGTCTGTGTTCCTGCGGGTTCGATTCCCCAGGATGTCTGTGTCAAGCCTTGCGGGTTCGATTCCCCAGGGTGTATATTTTCCTGCGGGTTCGATTCCCCAGGATGTCTGTGTCAAACCTTGCGGGTTCGATTCCCCAGGGTGTGTTTGAGTTCTTGCGGGTTCGATTCCCCAAGGGCGATTGTATGTTCTCCTGCGGGTTCGATTCCCCAGGATGTCCGTGTCAAATCTTGCGGGTTCGATTCCCCAGGGTGTGTCTTTCTGCGGGTTCGATTCCCCAGAATATGTGTTGATTCCTACGGGTTCGATTCCCTAGGATGTATGTGAGTTCTTGCGGGTTCGATTCCCCAAGGGCGATTGTTTGTTTTCTTGCGGGTTCGTTTCCCCAAGAATAAATTATACTAGATTATATCGAATAAAAGAGGGATAGTGAAATCCCGAAATACTTAAATAGTTTCCTTATTTAAATTATGCCTTTAAATTATGTCTTGCGATTATTTTATCATGTCGTTGAATTATGATCTTATGGAAATCCTTGCCTTTTGAATTATGCAATTAAATTATTATTAGATGGATAAAATTAAATCATGTCTTGTATGAACATGTTTTCTTTAAATCTAATTAAGGGCTTTGAAACCCCTTAATCATGTTTGTGTTAACTTACTCAGCACGTAGTGCTGACCAAACCATTTTTATTTCCCTGTTTATTTCAGAGCTGAAGAATATGCATCATCATATGCATTCATGGGAAGTTTGGGGAAACAATTTATTTTTAAATGTTACGTTAGACTAGAAATTGCATGAACGGGCCTGTTTAACCCGTGATTAGGCCATGTTGGCCCTTTTTATATTTTCCGCTGCGATACTGTACTAAACTAAATATTTCCGCTGCGCTATGCTATTATTATTTTCGAATTATATTGTATGGGCTATTTTGAATGCTTTAAATGTTTTAAATACTGCAATACCTAGCCTTGCATCTCTTTAGTAAGCTCGGAGAAACCGTGTCTCACTAGGGAGATGTGGCGGTGACATCCCGACCTGGGTGACCAAAAACCGGGGTGTTACATTGATAATTTGTTCATGAAGGCGGGTGGAAGGAGGTAGCGGCTGGGATTCAAAATGAATTCTGCCAATGTAAAAGACATATATTTAATGAGTTCAATGATGAACCATAAGTGATGTTTATACCTGCAGAGCAAGAGCTGTGCCGGCCAATCTCCACAGCAAGATGAGGAGGCGAAAGTGGATGTTAATTCATTGGAGGGACAAAGAGCGCGGAGACCATAGATGAGGCGGCTCTGCGGCAGAGCTGCAGAGGTGGGAGATGGCGGAGAAGGTGAGCAGCAGAGGGCATGGCCGGGACAAATAGCGGCGGCATTCGCAAAATGCAGTTTTTCTGATTTGTAAATAGAAGTATCTCGGGTTGGACTTGGAGAATACAGATTTGTTTGGTTCTGATTTTGGTTTATGCAAGTCTTTATTGTCAGGAAACACATTTGCCGGATTAAAATTTTTGTGAAGTGTACTTGAAACTGCTGTAGCCGGATTTGAAATAAAGGGACGCATTGAGTAGGCAACAATTCCAAAGCGATCATAATTCAAGGGGAGCCGGGTCATAATTCAAGGGTATCCGGATAAAAACGGGTTTAATGGCAATTTTGTAAATATTTTAGTGTCTGTGAAAGAAAGTAAAAACTGATATTATATGGCAACTTTGTAAATATTTTAGTGTGTGAGAGAGTAAAAAGTGAGATTATGTGAGAGGAGAAAAAAGGAGGGAATGTGTGTGTTTGTGTGTGTGAAAAGTGGATATTGGTTTTATATCTAATATTTATATATTTATATATGCCAAACCTTGTGTGAACAACACTCATGGCATGAAGAGTTGTTTTTTGAGGAATAGTAATTTTCAACCCTTATTTCCTGTTATGCCCTTCCCTCATTTCAGTTGCATTTGAGTTTTTACCATCGTTAATTCCGCAAGAAGTCGGGCATTCTAAAACTCCTTTCGGTCCCGGATTTCGGACACCCGTCTCCTCCCGTGTCCTCCGACTACCTCGTTTCCGCCTGTCGTTCCCCGGCGCGCCCGTACGTGGTCGTTGCCGTAGGACAAACCCACCGTCGTGCTGGTTCCATTGCCGGAGTAGCACATCCTTTCCCACCTCGCAGTCGCGCTTCTCCCGGATTTTGCATCGTTCAAGGCACCGCACGGCGCGCGTCGTCCACCGACCCTTTCCCAGTGGAACGGCGCACGGCGGACCGTCACAATTTCCCATTCTCCTCATTTCTTATTGCTCTAATTTCCCGAAAGTATACCTTTTTCCCGTTCCCATAATTTCCTATTGCCCTAATTCCCCATTACCATTCCTCCACCACGGGCCCTGCTGGCGCCGCGACCATTGGACGGAGTTGCGTTCCGCCGCGAACCCTACTCCGCTCCCGCTCACATTCAGGTATAAAATCATTTCCCAGTATGCAATTTTCCCCGCGCTTCCCATTTGCCCTAATTTCCTTTTGCCGTAATTTTCCGATTCAGACTCCCGCCGCCGCTGCCCCGCTTGCGCCGCCGCCATAGGCCCGGGTTGCGCTCCGCCTGCGACCCTACTCCCTCCGGCTCGCGTTTAGGTATTTGAATCGTATAGATTCATTGTTCAATTTGGGGATTTTGAGGTGGAGCTTTGATTTAGGGCTTTTACTTTGAATTGCTTGTTGGCTTCACTTGCGCTCTCGTCCTTCTTACCTTTGTTCGAATCTTATGTTGAAGCCTTTAGGATTTTAGGGCTTTCAATTCCGGGTTCCGTGTTTTCCGAATTGCAGCCTTTTCTTAATTATCATTCATTGTGAATTTGGTTTTTACAATCCGCCCTGGCCGTGCTGCAATTTTCTCTTTCGGTCTCTGTGCAATGGATGAAATTTGGGTTGCTTTATGATTTCTAAGTTGCTACAGTTTGGTTTTGAGCTTGGATGTCCATCCCCTGCACTGCCTCACAATTATTTGGTTTATCTGTGGAATTAATTTGTGTTCATCAACTTATTTTTAGAACAGTTAGATGGATTGACAATTCAATTTTGTTTTGTTTTCTATTTTATTGGTTTAATGGTTTCGTTTTGCGGAAGTCTTTTATGTTTTGCCTTTTATGTGAACTACGCTACGCAGGTAATGTACTGATGAAGAGTGGTAACTATCGGACATATTGGGTGATTTGCAGGTACTGAATTTCCTTTTGATCCCTTCTTGGCCTCTTGTGTTGTTTTTTGCAAATTTTGCTTATTATTTTTAAATTAGCTGTGTTGTGTTGTAAATTAATGGTTGATTGCTTAACGTTCAGAGTTTAGGTTTGTTTAGAAGCTACAGACCCCACTTGTTGCTTGATACAATGTGCTTCTTTCTTCATGGGTTTCCTTTTCGGACTGAGTTTTCTGTACTATTTCTTGCCTTTGTTGTCCTTGAGTGGGTATCCAGGCATCTGAAGAGGGTCCTTGAGTCTGATTTTTTGGTATTAGCCAACAATACCTCTATTGTCTCTTTTGTCTTGATTAGCGTTGATGTACTCATGTATAAACTTTCCTTGATATTCTTTTCATTACCATTCAATTCTGCATTTCATGTTTTTTCATTTCCTCAAACACATAAGAGGAAGTTGATGATGGTGCATAAATGATCAATTGAGCTGAATTAGTCTCTGCCGGATAAAGTAATTGACTTTAGCGAAGATTTCTTATATTGTTATTGGCTATGTCTTTGGTGCATCAAAATTTTATTAACTAATATGGTTTTTCTTTTATCCTGTCTACTTGCGTGAATTATGAACTTTTCGTTTAATGAAAATGGATTCGACGGTAGGAGAATAACGGAGGTGTATCAGTCGCTGTTCTCACATTACTTTTCCTTCATTCATTGCGATGTCATAAAGAGAATCACATTTTGCCTAATTGCTTCTTTGATATGTTTAGGCAATATAAAAGATCTGTAACACCCCGGATTTGATAACCCAGGCCGGGATGTTACCGCCACATCTCCTAGCAAGACACGGCTTCCCGAGCTCACTAAGGAAATGCAAGGCTTGTGGGTACGTAAAAGATTTAAAACATTTCAAGATTTAGTCCGGAAATTTATAATACTTAATTCAAAATACGATAGTAATAATCATCATGCGCGAAAATAGAGTAAATGCAGCGGAAAGTAAATCACGGCCAACATGGCCAAATCCTCGGGTTTAACAGACCCGGTAAAAACAGTACGATGTAGAATTTAAAATGTCCATAATGGTTTCCCCCAAGTGCATATGCAATGCGTCACTCGACATACTCTGTAACGGTTTATCAGTATAAAAATATACCGAGTAATTTAATCCCTAACTAACAATTTAAGGGGTTACATGTGTTTAAATCCAAAGATTCACTTGTCATGCATTACTTTAAAAATCCATATTTTATTTGCAGCGGAAAACATGATTAATTTATCCAAGACGAAAATGCATAATTTAAAAGACTTAATTTAAAAGCAGAATTTAAAAGCATAATTTAATGACGTAATTTAAATGCGTAATTTAAAAACACGGTAGATAAGATTTAAGCGTAATTAACACTCACACAAGTCTTTTATACTTTATCCCGCAAACTAAGAAGATGACACCATACCGGGAGATCACTAACGAGTAAATCTCAACATAGGACCACTAACGAGGCAGTCCACAACAATGGGAGACCACTAACGAGGCAGTCTCAAAAGATAGTAGGACCACTAACGAGGCGATCCAAAACACAGCGCGCGAGATCACTAACGAGGCAATCTCAGATAGTAAGGAGACCACTAACGAGGCAGTCTCAAAGATAATGATTAGCATGAAGATCGGCTCAGCCTAGTGCACGGGATTTTTCGAAAGTTCGTATTTCAAGTGATCAAAAGGTTCGATATCGCATTTCATAGTTCGAGTTTTCTCAAGTTCGAAAAATCCGATTCGACGCAGTTTACGCCTTTCTTAATTAAAAATTTATTTTTACACCAAAAATTCTGAAATTTACACAGTAGCTCAAAAACACACACACAAACAACTTTCATGTTTTAAGTTTTTGGAAATAAGGTTTCGAAGTGAGTCAAAATTTGAGTTCTTTACAAAAGATAATTTCTGTCTCAAAAACTGATTTCGTCACAGGTTCGTGCGATGCCGATTAAAAATTCATTTCAAAACCAATTGATCCGAAATTTTTACAGGAGATACACAACACATTAATGAACAAATTTCATGTTTTAAGAAATTAGAAATAATGAATTTTAGATGTTCAAAAATCGACCACAACACGCTGTACACGCGCGGACTCAAACGATCACTTAAAACAGGTTCTGAAATTCGGCCGTTTGACATATCAAATGAACTCCAAAATCCATGAAAATGGGTAAAAAAACATGCATCAAGTCGAGTAATGAAATCTGTCAACAGTTTCAAATGTTCGGTTTGTCACAGAAAGTTTACGGCAAGATTTGGAATAGCAAATCTTAATGTCAATGGCTGATATTTGGACACAAGATAGATTAAAGTCTTAGGAACAAAATCTATGTTGAAAAGTTTCCGGATTGAATTCCAGAAGGTCGAGTTTTAGGCGAGTTTTTGAAATTGGACGAAAATAGGGTTTTCGAAAATCGATTTTTGTTACGGGTCCATATCTCGAGTTTTAAACAACAGTAAACCACAAGAATTTGTGAGTAAGGTTTTAACTTACTTAGTTAGAGATTTGGGTCGCTGGAATGGGTTTCCGGACGTCCTAGGGTCGCGACGAACGGCCAACTTCTCCGATCGCTTTTTGTTCATTTTTTCCGACGTGAAATCGTAGTAAAGGAAAAGGGTTAGATTTCGAGTTTCTAAGTGGTATGGACGAACTAGAACATTAAACCATAGGTTACGAAGAGTCTAGAGGGCAGGGCTTGGTTCCTTTCGCCTCGTCGTCGCCGGAATACTCGCCGGAAAGTGGTGTCGGAGGAGTTTTGGCTTGGAGAGGAAGTTTGGGAGTGTTTAGGGTTTAGTTTTCTGAAAGTATGGGGAAGGGGGCGCCCAACACAGCCCTTATGACCTTCCCCAATGCCTTGATCCGCTTGCCCTCGTTAGGGGATGGATTTTTGGCAAGAAGATCGCCATAGAAGGAAAGTTTACACCTTCTGCACCTCTGGCGCGCTGGTGACGTGCACCTATTGCTTTGCCCGCGCGGAGCACGCGTGACCAGGCCTGGAGTCGCGACTCTGCCTTCCGCGCGGTGGCCGCGCGGCGAGCGCGGGCCGGCCGGACCGGCCGGTTCGGCGGTCCGCGTGTTCTGTCGGGTCTTTTCTTCCTGTCCTCTATCGGTTTTCTACCCTTTACGTGTTAGCTCGATTCCTCGGGTCGTCTCCGGTTCGGAATCTTTACCTTAAACTTGTTAAGAGTTTGGCTTATCGCTTGTAACATTTCCGTGCCCTAATTAGTCTAGTCTAAATTAGTTCCAACTCCTCATATCGTCCTTGCGATTGATTTCGTGATTTATTTTGTGATTTATTTTGTCACTGAACTTAGAAATTAGTTCCAAGCTGCCTACATACCCTGTGAAGGGATCAAGTCATGACGTAGTTCAAAACAATTTGAATTTGTTTTTCTCGGGTGTTACAAGATCGAGCCAGCCAAGAACAAATGGCCAGTATGGATTTATTGATGGGTATCTTTAAATCAATAATTTTCCTTCATAAGTACCAGCTTCTCATTTGGTTTCTGTCAAGATGTTAGGATCATTCTTCAAACCAGTGGCTAACACATCAGTTCCAGTCAAAAGGAAAAGTTATGTTGTTCTTCCTTCCCATTGGTATCGTAGTCAATCTATAATATTGATGTCTGGAAGCTCTTCCATTTCTTGTTGATTGAAGTTAGATTATATATGATATGTTAAGAAGATCTTCTGATGCCTTTCTGGGATTGATGTTCACAGTAAATTGCAACTAATTTATGTGAATTTCCTTACTGAAGTTCTATGGTGTTAAAAAATCTGGTACGTGTATGCCTTCTCTTATTCTTGAATGCTATGGTATATAATCTCTTGCTGCAGGTGATGCTATAGTTTATATTTAGAGTTGGTTGTGGGCCTCTATGTCACTGCGAAAAGTTGGGTGCTTTATGATGTTTTACTCTTAAATTTAATAATATCCCACTACATTTTCATTGTACAATATGATGCCATTGTGTTCATGTGCTATTGATTATTTTTTCCTCATTAAGGTCATTTCCTTTTTCTTTGTCGAAATTAGAGCATCGTGAATGGGATTCGATTTAGTTCTTGTTGGGAATTCATAATTTAGTTCTTTTGAATCATATTGATCATTTGGTAGCATTCATTTGTTTTTTTTATAGAGGTTATTGTTTATATATATATATAATAGCTACCTCCCATTAGAAAAGCAATTAATATTTGAGTTTTCTTTTTTGTCATTTATGATGGCAGAATATATGCATCGAAATAGTAGTGCTTGTTTGTTTGTCTCAAATTTGTTCCGAGCATCTGTATTTCACCATTTGGTTATTTCAGAGCTTTTTAATTTCCTATGCCTTCAAATCAATCATTTTTATTGGCTAAATTATTAAAATAATATACTTTTATTCTCTTGTTCCCAGCATCTATTCAAATGGCAATATGAATATTAGTTTTTAATTGAACGCCACTTCAAGTGTCATCGGAATAAAATTGCGATATTTTTATTCTCTTGTTCCCAGCTTCAATAAAAAGTTCTCTCTCTCTCTAGAATTTGCTCTCAAGGAATCTCTCCTTCCATATCCGATGCTCTGTCCCTGTCGGCGGGTATCCCGCCGGATGCTCCTCGGCCACCTTTCGTCTTCGCTGGGAATGTCAAATTTCGCCGGACAACCAAAAAAGAATACGAGTCAAAGGGAATGAGTGAGTATTTAATTTTTAGTTG
Organism: Hygrophila difformis; assembly: GCA_030278955.1. NCBI lineage: Eukaryota > Viridiplantae > Streptophyta > Magnoliopsida > Lamiales > Acanthaceae > Hygrophila > Hygrophila difformis. The sequence continues at coordinate 37,886,443 of JAOANR010000004.1, forward strand.
ATTATTATAGTTAGGGATTTAAATTTTGAGGTAGTAAGTCTAGCAAAAAAAATTGAGATACTAAATACCTAGCATTTAAATGCACGTAATTAAATACGTGGCATTTAAATTTAAATAAAGGCCTAACTTATACTCCCTCCATCGCCCGAACTTGTTGTGATGCTTTTCAATCCAATGTTTGTTCTTTGTTTATTTTTCCTTTTCATCTTTTCCTTTTTTGTAATGTTTGCTGGCTTTGACTCTTTAAAAAAAAAATTAATTATCCCTTTCCTTTTTGGGAAATCCATAATTCTTTATTGGAGAGGACGAATGTAGGTATACGCCATACTGCCATACATATATAGGAAAACTATATATACGCATATAATTAATATATACTACATCCGTCTCAATAACTTAAAATAGTTACATTCCCCTCGGTCACCCGATATGTATGCACTTGCATAACTAAAATAATGAATGCCAAAAATCCAACGTAACGTGACAATTACGACTACAATGAGACGAGACAGAGAAAGTATGGAGGAAGTATAGCAAAACAAATAAGGAAGGCGCACAAGATAAATATCAAAATAATAACAGTCTATAAAATAGATCCAGGCCCTAAAGCATAAACAAAATCCCTTAAGCCTTATTCCGGCCACGATACACAACCGGCGGGTGACGACGACGATACACAAGCTGTGGACCACCATCTGCAGCTTCATCAGGCCGCAGACCACCTTCTCCAGCTACATCACCTTCATATACTTGCTCTCTATCATTAATTCCTGAGTAAAAAGTGTGATGTTATTTCACTGTTATTTTTTAAGAACAAAATCCAGATACATATCAAATATAGTGCATTACAATAGTAAATGTGAAAAAGGAACCACCTGGTTTTTCCACTTTGGAAATTTCCAGATTGCCTGCTATTTGATCCTTTTTTCACACAAGTATCGGAATGATATACATCTGAAATGAAAAATAAGTGAATTGTGTTATAGGCGTAATGCTAGATCTCCCTTCCTCCTCCCCCAATTTTAAATTCTATTTTGTAAGACTTTAGTAACAAGTAACCTTTAGTGACGGCATTGCTTCTTCTTTTGACATGTTGGTCAAATAAGATGTAAGTGATACTTCAGAGCCAGATGATACAGATGATACATGAGATGTAAGTGATACTTCAGAATTAGATGTAAGTGGTGATATTTGAGGTTCACAATGCGCACACTCCCAAAATTATCATAACATTCCCAATAGTCGTCAGCATCAATAGGAGTTCTCATACAGTACCTAATATTAGGTATTCATTTATAACTTTAAATAAAACTAAAATCTCAACAAAAATAAACTTGATATATAATGAATGAGAACAAACTAGCATGGAATTCCATCTATCCTTTGCTATTGTCCGCGTCGTGTTTATCGTCTGCATCGATACAATGAGAACGTGCGTCTATGGTTCAGAGAGAGAGAGACACTGACATATGCTCACAGTTTATTTTGCATTTACAGCGTGTAATTATTACTTCTTCGACACCCTCATCACCACAAATATCACAAATTAATTTGTCTTACAGGTAAGCACATTACAAATGTGGTGTTAGTTGGCATCAATAATAACTCTGAAAAAATCGCATGTTAATGTTGTTATAGAACCATATAGATACGGGCATGGACCCCCAAATACATGTGTGCACACAAATGTCACCCGGCCTACCTAGCTAGTAGAGAAAAGAAACCCATACAAATGCACAAATAACAAAAAAAATAAAAGAAGAAAAGAAAATAAGGTAATATGGTGGCGGACCGGCTTGCTAAACATGGTGCGGCTAAGGAGGAACTCTTCACTACGTGGGCTTTTCCTCCGGCTAAAGAGGAATTCTTCACTTTTATTCTCTTGTTCCCAGCCTCAATTCAAATGCCGATATTCAAATGGCGATATGAATATTAATTTTTAATTGAACGCCACTTCAAGTAGCATTGGAATAAAATGGTGATACTTTTATTCTCTTGTACCTACCCTCAATAAAAAAGTTCTCTCTCTCTCTAGAATTTGCTCTCGAAGAATCTCACCTTCCATGTCCGATGCTCTGTCCCCGTCGGCGAGTATCCCGCCGGACGCTCCTCGGCCACCTTTCGGCTTCGCTGGGAATGGCAAGCCATCTTTTAGAGATATGTTTCTTAAAGGAAAAAGTGATTTCTCCATTGCTCTAGGGAAAGAAGAAGCTGAAACAGGTGTGAAAATCGATCACATCAATGGTGATAGGCTTAAACCATGCATCTCAATCAACCCACAGATTAGGGAGCGGTTGTGCAAACCTTGGGAAGATGCCATCATAATCTCAGTCCTATGTAAGAAGGTGGGGTACCTAGGTTTAAAGGAAAGGATCAAATGCATCTGGAAATTGCAAGGTAACATGGAAATGCTTGATCTGGATGAAGATTTTTTCTTGGTGAAGTTTGCTAGAGCCGTCGATCGAACTAGGGTCCTCAATAAAGGAACATGGAGGGTATTTGATTATTATTTGACTATCACACCATGGAAACCAAATTTCTCAAAGCCACTACCGTCACACCATGCAAGACTATTGTTTGGGCTCGAATGCCGAGAGTATATGTAGAACTTTACGACGAAAACTTTTTGAAAAGAGTGACCACGGCGCTAGGCACTACGTTGAAGGTAGATGATATGACCAAGAAGGTCCATAGGGGAAAATACGCAAGGGTTTGTGTAAAAATATATATCCGTCAACTAGTTGTTACTAGTGTAAAAATATTTATCCGTCCATGACTTCCTTAGTCATGGCCATGACTAGACTGAAGAAAAGAAGCTGGAAATGAAGCCAATTGGGCCAGCCCAAGCCCATATATCAAACCAGGCCCATTACACAATTCAAAGAGTATGGACGGCAGGGACAGATTTCAGACTCTACTTTTTGGCAGTCTACACTTTTCATTTTGCCAATTTTAGAATTCACTTTTTGGAGTGAGACATTGGAAGACTTTTTTGGGAGGAGAGAAAAAGAAGAAAACACCCAAGAAGAAGCAGGGGACGTTCGACGAAGAGCAGACCGATCAAGCTGATTTCCATCTCTAATCCTTGGAATTTGGTTTTGGTTGTATTTCTTTCTTATTTTGTTTTCTCTTTCATGGATTTAGAGCAAACTTTCCTTACCTCTAGTTTAAAGGGTTGATTGAGAATGACTTTTGGGACTATGGGAGATGATGTATTTTGTGACTATGAAAACTTGATACTTGTTGATATTTATGCAATTCCTATATCTAGGGTTTATGATTATTAATTTGAATGAATATTTTTGGATCCAAATATTTGTCTAGATTAATAGTTGAATGCCAATTTAATTTGGATATCCGTAATTGTACTTGAATTGAATAGGTGGTAACTGGGTTGATTAGTTCCTTCCCGGGGAATTGTATAATCAAATTGAGAATTACTCCGCGTAGGTAGTAATTGGTTTGAATCGGGCTTTTCTAAATTCTAATGCAATTGAACAATATTTTCTATGGGCGTACCTAGGAATGTTGATTCGATTAGGGATAATTAACGGGCGTACCCTAATTGTCTAATCTGTAAGGAAAAGTTGGTTGTCTAAGCGGACCTGACAACTATAACCAGTTTATTAACTTGTATCATGTTTATGCATCAATGATCTATCCCAAATGCCATTCCAAATCATTCTTTGAACTAGAGGCCTTTAATTCCATAAGTTAAATCCAATCTTGTTTAATTCCTATGCTCTTGAATTCCCTTCGGTATTTACTTTTTTTTTTGAGGGAAAATTTTCCAATAGATAACCGCAATGTTGCAATCCAAATTACAATATTAGTAGCCAGAGAACATAATACCATAAAACCAGATATTCATAAGTACATCACAGTGACTATCCTTCAGACCAACCAACCAATATGAGACTGATCCTCTCTTTTCCATCAGCAGCTTAGGAAGCATCCAGTTTCAGTGTCATCCAGGGTCAAATCCGAAGGATTGAAAAGTTTCATTCAACCTTCCATTTCTAGTATGGTGATCGTGCCTCTACTGTCCGCCGTCTTCGTAGCGAACCCTTGGTGCACAGCCACTCCAAATCAACAACATCAATGTATGTAATGGATCAAGAGACAATCCCAAAGCCTTACTTAAAACACACCTCCCCTGCAAATTACTCAAAACCAATGTGTAGCAAGTAAAGGGACTAGGTATAGGACTCAAAGGGCCAAGAGGAAAAGGTAGAGAAAGGGAAACACAGGCTAGATAGGGTGAGGATCATCAAAGCCTGAATTGCATCAAATTTGAAGTTCCACAGTTTGACATGCCAAAGCCAGTCTACCAGACAGGTCAACGAAAATCATGCCGCTTCTATGCTCTCCATACAGACTTACTAAATAAAGGATCAATAGATATCCAAGATCAACTTTAAGAATATCCAAGGACTATGGATCACATCACAGCTCTTAATGCTGACTATCAAAACAACTCTTCTAACTGTCAATGCCCCTCTAAAACATATCCAGGATTCCAACTTGATTTTTTTTTTTTTTTTCAAATTTTTTTTTTTTCTTTCCAAAAATTGGTGACCAATTTTTGGTCACCAACAATGCAATTAAATCGATCCCTGTGCCCAATCACATAATACTAGAGATTATCTACACTCTTACAAACTAATCTAAAACCTTCCCACTCCCGATCCAATCGTTACATCTACTCAAAGAATTTTCCAAATACCAGTTCATGAGTATTCCTCCCCAACCCAAAGGACACAAACTGTTGACTGGCTAGCTGAAAGATCAGACTTCAGAAAAAGGGGCAAGTGATATGAGATAAATGAGAGGATGGAACAATCATTTGGGTGCACATATGGTTCATAGGGAGTAATAGAGATTGTGTGGGTAAGATAAAAGCTACACGGTTTAGACCTAGGACCCTTTACAAAACATTGGAAATTAATAACTGCAAGCTTAGAGTGTATGAATCAGTAAGTTTGGGACTGTCAACCTGATCATCACACAATTATGTGTTAAAAGGCATAAGGCTCTTAACTCTCCAGTGGATTTGTATGATGGCTCATCTTTGCAATGTTGGAAATCAACGAGCCTGCAGCATTCCATGGTCGGCCTTGATGAATCACCATGCGAAATAGCAGCAGCCTCAGCAAAACGAAGAGCAGCAAGCTTCTCTTTTCAAGCCGGGCAAAAAGTGGTTTTCCAGAAATAAGCACAATCATCAACTCTCCTCTTAAAACATAGAAACATCTCCTAGCAAACCCATGAAGTTGCGCGACCAGAACCACAGCTTCCCCCTCATTCCTTCAATACATCAGTGGATCAGCCATATTGTGGTGCCAAACTCAATGCAGTATCGTCCTCAAAAAACATCCTAGCTTCAGCCCTCTTAAGGTAGCTTTTAGACCAAGTAGCCAGACAGGCCACCCACAGCAACTCTTGACGCAAAAAGGCCTTTATTAAGTCATCAAACGTCATGATTATCATACATCCCCTTCAAAGCCACCCCCGCTCGCTATTCAAAACAGACCTGCATAGAAATTAATAGCTATTTATACATATATATATATATATATATTACAAGACTTTGTCTGCTATTGGTAACAACAAGACTGCTCCAAGCTGTCTACTCATTCCCAAAGTAAGGACTACAGTGCCACATCCCATCAGTTCTTACAACCACCCTTCGACCTTGCCTTCCCCGGCTGCACCACGCTTTGCCCAAATGTCTGCCATTTCATTCTTCTCCCTCAATATATGTTGCACCTTGATGTCCCCTCCACAATGGAGAATGGCCAGAACCGACCCCAAATAGCACGAGAACCGAGGGGGGATTTTACACGGCTCTCTTAACCATCGAACAACATTGAGAGAATCACACTCGAAGATAATCCTGGGAAGAGGGAATCCCTGATCATGTAACAACGCTGCACACACCCTACTGACTGCCGCCACCTCTGCTTCGTTTGAATCCTTGAATCCAATATTATCCGACAGGACATAGATCACCGATCCTTTCTCATCTCTAATAACGCCACCAACACCGGCTGAACCCGGGTTACCAAGGGAGGACCCGTCCGTATTAATTTTCCAACACCCCACCTCCGGCTTTTCCCATACTAAACCGCGCCGTGCCAACTCTTTTCTACCTCTCGACTGCCTGGACAGATTTACGGGGAAGCATGTATCCAATGAGTAAGAGTATGCATTTGAACCTTCTCCGCAGAAAAACCACCACTGCCCCGCCCTCCATTTGATCAACTCAATAGCTGTCTTCCGCTCGAAACGCTGCCCTTTGAATACAATCTCGTTTCGCATCAACCACACTGTCCAAATAGTGGCTACACACACCAGCAGCCATGCCTCCCTTAAACCCTTCGGTATTTACTTGCTTATGTACTACTTTATTTTCTTAATTTTGTTATCATAATCTTGTGACAATGCTAAAACCCCCCTTTTTAACTATTGTATATATTATGGAAATGTTGTAATCCAATCCCTGAGGACTCGGCCCTTGTCACTGCTATACTATATCTATTTTGTACTCGGTGACATTGGAATCAATTTTATTTTGCAGCTATACGACAAGCTGTCAAATTTTGGCGTCGTTGCCGGGGATTGGCGTTCAACCACTACATTCAGTGATATTTTCTATCTTTTTAGTTTGTAATTGGTATTTCCCTTGTTTATGCCTTGTTCTTCTCGTACATGTGAGTTGATATTTGATCTAGAGATTGAGAAGACAGCTCGTAGATTGACAAGGGAAGCCAAGATAAGAAAAGAATCTAAAGTTTCTACATCAACTTCTGGTTTGTCATTGGCTACAGAGCTAGACACTTCTAGTTCCAGTGGTGACGGAAGTGATACAGAATCATTAGAAGAGAAAAACATTGTCATGGCTGAAGATAACCGCACATTGAGGGAGTTGGCTGCTCCTGACTTGACACAGCAGCCTTTATGCATTACATTTCCTACAATTGATGATGAAACTCCCTTTGAATTAAAATCTGGATTAATTCATTTGTTGCCTGAATTTAATGGTCATGCAGGTGAAGAGCCTCACAAGCATCTCCAGGAATTTGATGTTGTATGTTCAAGCATGAAGCCATCTGGAGTTACAGATGAACAAATCAAATTGAGGACATTTCCATTCTCATTGAAAGGGAGTGCAAAAGATTGGCTCTATTATCTCCCAGCAGGTAGCATTACAACTTGGACAGACATGAAGAGGAAGTTCTTGGAGAAATATTTCCCAACCTCAAGAGCTGCAAATTTGAGGAAGGAAATATGTGGCATCAAACAACAATCAGGTGAAATGCTCCAATTGTTAATTCAATACTTCTATGATGGTTTGTTGTTGATGGACAGGAATATTATTGATGCTGCAAGTGGAGGAGCCTTGGTGAATAAGACTCCAACACAAGCCTGGGAGTTGATTGATCGAATGGCAGAGAATACTCAACAGTTTGGCACAAGGGATGCAATGCCAACCAATATGCCAAGTTGTGATTCTTCAATGCAAACAATGCAACAACAACTTTCAGAGTTGACAAGCTTTGTTCGCAAAATGGCTACAAGAAGTATCAAGCCAACTGTCCAGGTGAAGGCATGTGGTATTTGTACAAGTTCTGAACATCAAACTGATGCCTGCCCAACTCTCCAAGAAGATACACCGGTGGATGTGAATGCACTTGAATATTCCAACAGACGTCCACTGTACAATCCCTATTCCAATACCTACAATCCAGGTTGGAGAGATCATCCAAATCTTCGGTATGGCAATCAACATCAACAACAAAATCATCCATCTTCAGCACCACAACAAGTGCAACCTCCTTGTCAATATGAAAGGCAACCACCTCATGCCACAACAAGTTCAAGTCCATCTTTAGAAGAATTGGTGAAATCCATGGCCACATCAACTTTGCAATTCCAACAAGACACGAAGGCAAATATTGGAAAATTGCAAAGTCAAATGAATCAAATGTCTGAGGAAGTTAGACAAATTCGAGAGAAAGGAAAGTGGCCAGCTCAACCCGAGCCAAACCCAAAGAACGTGAGTGCTATGATTTTGAGAAGTGGAAAGGAAGTTCAAGGTCCATATCCAATTTCAAAGGAGCAAAATGAAGAGCAAATTGAGAAGGAGATTGAAACTAAAGTACCTCCTTTTCCTGACAGGTTAAAGAAGCCTCCAAAGCTGGACAAGAGGAAAGAGATGCTTGAGATATTCAAGAAGGTTCAATTGAATATCCCACTCCTTGAAGCTATCAATCAAATCCCTAAGTATGCGAAGTTCTTGAAGGATCTATGCACCAACAAGAGGAAGCTTAGGGGAGATGAACACATAATAGCAGGTGAGAGTGTATCTGCTGTGATAAAAAGGAAAATCCCACCTAAAACAGGTGATCCGGGTATGTTTTCAATTCCTTGCAAAATTGGAACAAAAGAGGTGAGCAAAGCCATGTTAGATTTAGGTGCTGCAATAAATGTCATGCCAAGATCAATGTATGATTCCCTAAATCTAGGTCCATTGAAAGAAACAGGAATTATTATTCAACTTGCTGATAGAACAAATGCTTATCCCGATGGTATGCTTGAAGATGTGTTAGTGCAAGTTAATGATGTTATATTTCCTGTTGATTTTTATGTTTTGGACATGAATGATGCTCATTGCTTTAACCCACCTCCTCTTTTGTTGGGAAGACCTTTTATGTACACTGCAGGAGCAAAGATTGATGTGAAGAAAGGCACACTCACCTTGGAATTTGATGGAGAAGAAATTCATTTCAATCTTTTTGAAGCTATTAAACATCATGATGATTCTGAAGCTCTATACTCCATTGATGTTACTAGCCCTTTGGTGCAGGAAACATTTGAAGTAGCCAACAAGGATGAATTGGAAATTGCTTTGACAAAGCATCACAAGTTAGAGAATGAGATGGAGATAGTTGTGAGCAAGTAAATACAAAGGGCTATACAAGAATTAGGCTCACTTCCTCAAGAGCCACAAAGGTATGAAGTAGCTCCAATTTTCATTCCTGAAACTAATGAACGTTTATATCCATCTGTGTGCAGGCACCTAAATTGGAATTGAAGCCCTTACCAGAGAATTTGAAATATGTGTTCTTGGGTGATGAAGAGACTTTGCCAGTGATCATCTCTTCAAAGTTGACAACCGAACAAGAGGAGAAATTGGTTCGTGTGCTTAGAGATCACAAAACGGCTATTGGATGGACAATAGCAGATATAAGAGGCATAGATCCCTCCTTTTGTACTCACAGGATCACACTAGAAGATAATGTCAAGCCAGTCAGACAAGCTCAAAGGAAGTTGAATCCAATTATGACTGAGGTGGTGAAGAAAGAAGTCATGAAGCTACTTGATGCAGACATCATTTACCCTATCTCAGATAGTAGTTGGGTGAGTCCTGTTCAAGTTGTCCCAAAGAAAGCTGGAGTGACTGTTGAAGAGAACAAGGATGGTGAGAAACTTCATGTTCGTAAGCAAACTGGGTGGAGACAGTGCATAGATTACCGTAAGCTAAATGGTGTCACAAAGAAGGATCATTTTCCTCTCCCTTTCATTGATCAAATGATTGAAAGATTATCTGGACATGCTTATTATTGCTTTCTAGATGGTTTTTCAGGATATTTTCAGATTGCAATAGCACCGGAAGATCAGGAAAAGACTTCTTTCACATGCCCATTTGGAGTGTTTGCTTACAGAAGAATGTCTTTTGGACTTTGCAACGCCCCAGCCACATTCCAAAGGTGTATGATGAGCATTTTTTCTGAATATGTTGAGAAAATCATTGAGGTATTTATGGATGACTTTAGTGTTCATGGTAATAGCTTTGATGAATGTTTAGGAAATTTGGCTTTGATTCTAAATCGATGCATTGACACTAACCTTGTGTTGAATTGGGAAAAATGTCAATTTATGGTTGAACAAGGCATTGTTTTAGGTCATAAAGTGTCATCACAAGGTATAGAGGTAGATAAGTCTAAAGTTGATTTAATTGATGCTCTACCTTATCCTTGTTCTGTGCGAGAACTTCGTGGATTTTTAGGCCATGCAGGTTTCTATAGGCGATTCATCAAGGACTTTTCCAAGATTGGAGCACCATTGTTTCGATTGTTGCAAAAAGATGTGCCATTTGAGTTCAATGATTAATGCAAGCAAGCTTTTAACAAGTTGAAGGAACATCTGACAACCCCTCCAGTGATTCAACCACCAAATTGGGAACTACCATTTGAGTTGATGTGTGATGCAAGTGACACTGCTGTTGGGGCTGTTTTGGGACAAAGAATTGGAAGAGCTTCCCACGTCATTTATTATGCTTCCCGAGCATTGAATGGGGCTCAATTAAATTATTCAACAACTGAAAAAGAAATGTTTGCTGGTGTTTTTGCTTTGGATAAATTTAGATCATATCTTTTGGGAACTAAAGTGGTTGTTTTTTCTGATCATGCAGCATTGAGATATTTGATGGCAAAAAAAGAGGCCAAGCCAAGGTTGATTAGATGGATTTTGCTTTTACAGGAGTTTGATATTGAAATTCGTGACAAAAAGGGAACAGAGAACATAGTTGCTGATCATTTGAGTCGTATAATCACTGAGCCTAATGAGATTCCTATTCGGGAATCCTTTCCTGATGAGCAACTTCTTTCCATCTCTACTATTTCTCCTTGGTATGCTGATATAGTCAATTTCTTGGTTACTAATGAATTTCCTACAGGTTGGCATAAAGCAAAAAGGGACAAGCTCAAGAGTGATGCCAAATACTACATTTGGGATGATCCCTACCTTTGGAAACGTTATGCTGGTCAAGTTATTCGAAGGTGTGTTGATGAAGGTGAGTTTCAATCCATTCTAGCATTTTGTCATTCTATGGCATGTGGTGGACATTTTGGACCTCAAAGAACTGCGAAGAAGGTATTAGAAAGTGGATTTTTTTGGCCTATTCAAAGATGCATATATATTCTGTAAGTCATGTGATAGATGCCAAAGAGTAGGTAATATTTCTTCCCGTGATCAAATGCCTCAAACTCCTATGATGTTTCTTGAAATATTTGATGTTTGGGGTATAGACTTTATGGGTCCTTTCCCTAATTCACATGGTTATTTGTATATTCTCTTATCTGTGGATTATGTCTCTAAATGGGTGGAAGCTAAAGCCACCCGGACTAATGATTCAAAAGTGGTTGCAGATTTCCTTAGGTCTAACATATTTTCTAGGTTTGGGATGCCAAGAGCCATTGTGAGTGATAGAGGGACTCATTTTTGCAACAAGACCATCACAGCTCTTTTCAAGAAGTATGGTGTTTTGCATAAAGTGTCAACCTCATATCATCCACAGACCAATGGACAAGCAGAAGTGTCTAACCGGGAGATCAAATCCATCTTAAAGAAAACGGTCCAACCAAATCGAAAAGATTGGAGCTTGAGACTAGATGATGCATTATGGGCCTACCGCACAGCCTACAAAACACCAATAGGGATGTCTCCCTATAGGTTGGTGTTTGGGAAACCATGTCATCTACCTGTGGAGTTACAACACAAAGCATTTTGTGCGGTACAAAAGTGCAACATGAGTCTTCAAGAGGCCGGGATCCAAATGAAGTTGCAAATTCAAGAATTGGAAGAAATAAGAAATGAGGCATATGACAATGCTATGCTCTACAAGGAGAAAAACAGAGTCTTCCATGATCAACAAATTTCCAGAAAAAGTTTTGAAATTGGCCAAAAAGTTCTTTTATATCATTCAAGACTTAAACTTTTCCCTGGTAAGTTACGTTCTAGATGGATTGGACCATTTGTTGTTACTAAAGTATTTTCTTATGGTGCATTTGAGATTCAAAGCTTGAAGACGGAGAAGAAATTTGTTGTCAATGGACACCGTCTCAAACCATATTATGAGGGATTTCCAATTGAGCCAATAGAATTGGTGTCCCTTGTTGATGCACAAATTGGGAGATAAATTTGGAAGAAGTCTAGCTCAAGGACTTTAAACAAAGCGCTTCTTGAGAGGCAACCCAAGCAATTTAACCATTTTGATACTATACATTTTGCTATATTGATGAATATATTTTGGTATAATTTTGATTTCTAATGGCATTTTGTCAATGATTTTGTAGATGTGAAGATGGAATTTTGAATCAAGAAACAAGTGGTGGTGTTTGAAGGGGAAATTTCAGTGAAGAAAGTCATTGGTAGTCATGAGCATGATTAACTTGTATATAACTTACTAAATTTTGAAGAAAATTTCAGGGAGGGTGTAATACCCGAGAATTTTCCAACATAAAATAAAACAATAATTAAATAAATAAATAATAAATAAAATAAATACCATAAATAAATAAATGAATCCAGCAAATAAAGAAATAAATAAAGATAAGGAAATGAGAAAATGAGATTTAACTTAAAAAGGAATTAAAGGAATTTAATTAAATAAAAGGATGGATTAAAGGTAAATGAATTATAAACCGAAACCCGACTAATGAACTCGAGGATTCGAGTCCAAACATCCAATTAGACCCGAATAAAAATTTAGAGAGAAAGTAGAAACCCGAAGATACCCCGGAAATCGGAATTCGAGAGCATAGAGGGATAGAAACCCGAAAGAGAGGCAGAAAAGCACGACGGATCGCACGACCCGCCCGGACCGAAGTCCAGGCGAAGTCGGCGCGGTGGCCGCGCGGTCAATAGGCATAGGGCGCGCCACGACCGCGCCACGTGACAGATTCACCCGTTGCGTGAATCTCTCGCCCGAACGCGGATTTTTCGACTTTCGATTGAACATCTCTCGACCCAAGACCCTTGGGGTCAGATTTTGGACGCCCTAGGTCTTAGTTATCTATAAATAAGACCTCCTAGGAGCTCCGAATACTTTTACAAAACCCTACAACTTTCTACACATTCGAAACCCTAAATCCGGAGTCGTCGGAGGCACGAAACCAAGGCGAACACTGTTGGACGAAAATTCTAAGATCTCCATAGTCGTGGTAAGTCTCGATCCAATCCTTGTTCAATATACGATTCGAAAACGAATCCTGATCTTCTTCTTTTCTCTTCTACACCTCGTATTGGATCTAGATCGTAGAACCCGACGAACGGCGAGGAGAAACGGTGGACGGGAAGCCACGCCTTCGAAATAGACGATCCCGGACGTTCGTAAACTCTGTAAGTTAACTCTTACATGGTTTTGGGATGAATTAAAACATTCAAAACTAAAAGATTAACAAGAAATCGAAAATCTGTCAATTTATACTTTCTACCGACGCAACAGATTTGATGAATTTTTCCGAACCTTAAAACGGATTCAAACGGAGAAACTTAAAACACAAAAAACGTTCCTAAGGCTTAGATCTATCTACTGTAAATTTTTGAGAATTTTTAGAGATGATTTGATATGTGAAAACCAACCGAAACCGAACTGCTTGAATCTAGATCTTGAAATCCTGGACAGAACTTAGGAATGATCTTGATCACGTTTTTGACATAGGATCTAGACTGTTTTAGGTCTTTGGCCGAACATGAAAGTTGTAGATAATTGTCTTAAAATGATCTCTGTAAAATTTTATCAAATTTGGAGTTGAATTGCTATGGTAGAATTCGAAATCTTTAAACTGTGGTACATTAAATTCGGACAGAATTATTCTTCTACGAAAATTGGTGATTTTGACCTGTTTAGGTATCTCAAATTAAAAACGTTAAAACACGAAAGTTGTAGATCTCGACGTTTCGGAGTCATTCGTGAAATTTTGGAATTTTTGGAATTAAATCTGATTTTAGACGAATTTTAGAGTAAATTGTGGTTTACCGGAAACAAAATCTTGAAATCTTGTTGAAACATGGAATTAACCTTTAGGGTTGAAATGAGTTGAGATATTATTATTTAAATGAATACAATTAAAGTCAGAATTTTAAAACTAAATCCCCTTACAAATTTGATAAATTTAAATTAGGGGTGAGTGCTCTGCAGGGTGTCCCCTAACTGCTTCACTTCGTGCCTTAATGGACGATGGTGACCCCGCGCGCTAAACTTGAAATGTGATATTGCCTAAACGGCGAAATATAGAGCCTACACTTTCGAGAATATCCACATGGGTTTCCCGAGGCTCCGGAGTGGTACTGGGTATGGCTGATACGGTTGCGGCCGCCGGGCTACCGGCTAAACTTGTTGACATCGCGATGCTATCGTGAAACTTTGAAATACCAAATCGGGGATGTAATGGGGATATTAAATTAAATTAAATTAAATTGAATTATGTTTGATGTCCAATTAAATTATTTAAATGCTTTATTTAAATTATGGCTATTATTCTAAGTCATGCAAAATGTGTTGTTAAATAGAGCCCTGAAATAAAAGTATGCTATCGGTTAGATTAAATTAAATATTATGTTATTATCATGCTTTTATTAAATTATTAAAATTAATGGCTTTTAAACCCTACGATCATGCATGTGTTAACTTACTCAGCAAGTTTGCTGACGAAAACCGTTTTTATTCCTTTTCTTACAGAATATGTGGAATGAGCATGTGTGAGCACGATTCATGCATGGGATTTTGGGAAACATTATTTGGCTTTTAAATTCATACTTTAGACTATATTATGAACGGGCCTGTTTAACCCGTGTTTTGGCCATGTCGGCCCTGTTTATATTTTCCGCTGCAATACTATACTAAAACAATTATTTCCGCTGCGCTATGTTAATATTATTTTCAAATTATAGTGTATGGGCTATTTTGAATGATTTAAATGTTTTAAATACTGCAATACCTAGCCTTGCATCTCTTTGGTAAGCTCGGAGAAACCGTGTCTTACTAGGGGAATGTGGCGGTGACATCCCGACCTGGGTGACCAAAAACCGGGGTGTTACAAGTTGTTATCAAAGCCCGGCTATTTTTAAAACTACTATTTTTAAACCATTACTATTTTTTTAAACTATTATTAGTATTTTGACTAGTATTTTTAATATTAAAGTATTATTTCTATGGAAAATTTTTATTTTAAAACCCATGGAAAAAAATATATATATATTGCATTAAATTATTTTGGGGGGAAAATCATCATTTGCATTGGCATATTGCATCTCTCCTATGAACTTAGGATCTTGGCGAATTGAACTTAGAATCTTGGTGAATTGAACTTAGAATCTTGGCGAAACTTGAACTTAGAATCTTGGCGAATTGAACCTAGAATCTTGGCAAATTGAACCTAGAATATTGGCGAATATTAACTTAGATCTCTTGCTTGCGCTAGATGGCTAGTCAAGACATGATGCAGTTGATGGTCAGGATGATGAGCGTTCATCTCGATTCCCACCAAACCTTAGAGCAAATGAAGTACCGTATGGCTCACTTGGAGGCCAATTTACATCACATGGGCAACTTGAGAGAGGCGGATCATCACCGCATAAACCAACTCGAACGCCAAGTCCAAACCCTCACTACACAAAACTTAATACTAAAGGAATACATTGATGCCCACGGGCAAGACTTAAACACTATCTTTGACGAGCTACTACCGCCGAGTTCGGAGGAGGAAGATCCGGAGGAAGATCCTGCTACCCCGCCGGAGGACGTCATGAGACACTAGAGATTCTATTGTTAGATACTATTTTGCTAGGAAAATATTTCTACTTTTGTACTAAAATTTCTTTTGAGGAAATAAAATGCCCGATTTATTTGTAATAAATCGAAAAACAAAAAAAAAATCAAAATAAGAACAAATTAAAATAAAACCCCGAAGCGTACGACGCTTCTTAATTCGATCGAGCACCACGTGCTAAATCACAAAACACATATACATTGCTTAGACTATATGCTAAATTCACCAGTCCTAATCTATCCTATTTGTACCAGAATGGCACCCAGAGGAAGAGGAAGAGGAAGAACCCAACCCGCTCCCCAAACCACCACTGAGATACCTACTGAGACACCACCAAACGTCACTGAACCGATTCAACCTGAGATGGAACAACCCCAAGGTTCGCAGGATGCCCCCGCACCGAACAATGTGGGCGATCGTCTTAGGACGATAGAGGAAGTGTTGATTGCGCTCGGAAACGCGCAAGTCAACCAGGGTCGAGTTGCGGCGGTACCTCCGCCCCAAGCTCGCCCTAACTACCTGGCGATGGTGAATCCTTACCAGCCGCCCCACTATGCTGGTGAGGAGGATCCAGCTAAACTGGAAGAGTGGATCCGGACCTTCGACAAGCTGCTGGGAGCAGTTAAATGTCCGGAAGGAGAAAGAGTGCATGTCGCCTCATACTACTTGGGAGGCGAAGCTGACACTGGTGGCAGGCGACGCAAGCTAAACTGACGGAAGATGACGAGCCCTACTCGTGGATGGAGATGATGGAACTACTCAGGGATCGATTCTATCCCTTGAGTACTAAAGCTGCCATGTACGAGGAGTTCCTGTCGCTGAAGCAAGGAGGCCAAACGGTGCAGGAATACTACACACGCTTCAAGGAGCTGGTGAGATTCGCACCAAGGCTAGTGCCTACTGATGCAGAAAAGGCACAGAAGTTCGAGATGGGACTGAAGCTGTCTGTGCGCGAGGTGATCGCGGGGGTACACTACCCCGATTTGCAAGCTGTGTATGACCGCGCTGTGGCGGTAGCACGTGTGCAGCAACTAAAAAGGAGGGTGAGTGGGGAGTCCAGCAGGGGTCCCCAAGACAAGAGAAGCCGAGACTCAAGAAACGAGAACAACACTGGAAGGAACGAGCAGCGCAGAGGGTCGAATAGGCCCCAACAAAACAACACTGGGAGGAGGTTCAACCAAGAAGATCCGGTACCACCTTGCCCGAGATGTGGACGACCCCATCTGGCAAGGGGATGCCCGCAACAAGGCGCCTGTTACCGATGCGGTCGAATGGGTCACGTTCGACGGGATTGCCGGACTAGGCTCGAGAACATAACGAGAAGGGACGACTTGGTCGCGGGGCAAGAACAGCCTCAAAATCAAAACGGGCGAAACGGGAATAACCAAGGGTACAGACCCCCTCAAAATAGGCCGCAAAACCAGAACCAGAACCAACGACCTCCGCCCCCTCAGAATCAAAACCAGCAACAAAATCAGCAGCCGAATGCGAATCAGCAGGGCAATCAGGGACGCCCTATGGGGAGGCTGAACGTGGTGAACCAAGCGGACGTGCCTGCGCAAGGAGAAGTGATGGCAGGTACATTTTATGTGTTGAATACGCCCCTTAGGATTCTATTTGATTCTGGAGCTAGTTGCTCAATTATAGCATCAAGGATAGTGCCTGAGTTAGATCTACCTAAGTGCGAGAGAATTAGCTTAGGAATTCAATTGCCTTCTGGAGAAGTAGTGTCTTGCTCTAAACGATATAACAGAATTCCTATAGTGATAAAGAATGTAGAATTCTTCGCGAACTTGGTAGAATTTAACTTAAGAGACTTTGACATCATACTGGGAATGGATTGGTTATCCCAGTATAAGGCGGTGATCGAATGCCAAAAGCAAAAGATCACCTTGTCAAAAAGTAGGGGAAAGAGAGTTATCTTTTACTCTCAGCCCCCTAAGAAAAGTAACAAAATTGTTAGTGCACTCAAATTAAGTAACTTGATGCGTAAGGGGTATGAACTATATGCGTGCTATGTGTACAACCTTGAGGCGGAAGAAAACAAGGTTGATAGCATACCAGTGGTAAGAGAATACCCGGACGTGTTCCCTGAGGACGTTCTGGGCATGCCACCTGAGAGAGATCTTGAATTCACTATAGATCTCATTCCGGGGACAGAGCCTGTCTCAAAAGCTCCATACCGGATGGCACCACTGGAAATGAAGGAGTTAAAGGAACAACTCGAGGAACTATTAGGAAAAGGTTACATAAGACCGAGTACATCCCCTTGGGGAGCACCGGTTTTATTTGTCAAGAAGAAAGACGGAGGACTACGTCTTTGCATAGATTACCGAGGACTAAACCAAGTGACCATCAAGAATAAATACCCCCTACCGAGAATAGAGGATCTGTTTGATCAACTGAAGGGAGCTTCAGTATTCTCGAAGATCGATTTGCGATCTGGGTATCATCAATTGAGGATCGCCGAGAAGGACATCCCGAAGACGGCATTTCGAACGCGATATGGCCATTACGAGTTCACAGTGTTATCCTTCGGGTTAACAAATGCTCCGGCCATGTTCATGAATCTCATGAACAACGTGTTCCGAGAATTGTTAGATCAGTGCGTCGTAGTGTTCATCGACGACATCCTGATCTACTCAAAGAGCGAGGAAGAGCATGCAAAACACTTACATCAAGTGTTAGAAATCTTGCGAAGAAATCAGCTATTAGGCAAGCTGTCGAAATGCGATTTCTGGTTGAAAGAAGTGGCATTTCTCGGACACATAGTATCCGCTGATGGAGTATCAGTGGATCCGGCAAAGGTTTCTGCCGTGACGGAGTGGGCAACTCCGAAGAGTCCAACGGAAATAAGGAGTTTCCTTGGATTAGTCGGGTATTATAGACGATTTGTGAAGGACTTTTCAAGGATTGCACGTCCTTTGACCCAGCTACTGAAGAAAGGAGCAAAATACGAGTGGACCGAAGCGTGTGAGACTGCGTTTCAAGAGCAGAAGAAACGACTCACAACCACACCCGTATTAACACTACCATCAGAGAATGGTGACTTAGAAGTTTACAGCGATGCTTCGAAGGAAGGTTTAGGTTGTGTCTTGATGCAAGACTCAAGAGTCGTAGCCTATGCATCACGCCAACTAAAACCCCACGAGGAGAATTATCTGACCCACGACCTGGAGTTGGCAGCGGTCGTTTTCGCTCTAAAGATATAGAGACATTATCTTTATGGGCGGAAGTGTCGAATGTTCACCGACCACAAGAGCTTGAAATATATATTCACTCAGAAGGAGTTGAATTTGAGACAGCGAAGGTGGTTAGAACTTATTAAAGACTACGATTTAGAGATAGCATACCACGAGGGGAAGGCGAATGTGGTAGCCGATGCCCTAAGTCGGAAAACCCAACACGTGACAAACTCGTTGGTAATTCCGCCGGCATTGTACATGGAATTGGCAAGATTGGAGCTAGAACTTGTGCATCCTGGCACAGTGAGAGAAACGGTCAATGCCATGGTCGTAGAAACTCCAATATTGGACGAGATTCGACTCGCTCAACCGGGCGACCCGAAACTCGAGAAGATAAAAGGGTATATTGCTGAAGGAAAGGCAATAGGATTTGCTGTCCACGAGGATGGAAGCATCCGTTTTAAAGGGAGATGGTGTGTGCCCCTTAAATGTGCCGAGTTGAAGCAAAGGTTGATGGAGGAAGGGCACAACACGCCATATTCCGTACATCCCGGAGGTGACAAGCTATACAAAGATCTGAAGAAGATCTATTGGTGGCCGGGAATGAAGAAGGAAGTGGCGAACTTCGTGGCGAGATGTCTCACCTGCCAAAAGGTTAAGGCAGTGCGACATAGACCCTTAGGATTGATGCAACCACTAGAGATTCCAAGTTGGAAGTGGGATAGCATCTCAATGGACTTTGTCTCGGGATTACCCCGATCACCTAAAGGCATGAACAAGATTTGGGTGATTGTGGATAGGCTAACGAAGACAGCCATATTTATCCCAATGAAAGACACGTGGACTATGGACCAATTGGCCCGAGCCTACATTGATAATGTGGTACGACGACATGGAGTACCACATGATATCATTTCCGATAGAGACAGTAGATTTGTCTCTCATTTCTGGACGGAGTTACAAAAAGCTCTCGGTACTCAAATCAAAATGAGCACCGCATTCCACCCGATGACGGATGGACAAACCGAGAGAACAATCCAAACACTAGAAGACATGCTGAGAGCATGTGTGTTGGAATTCAAAGGAAATTGGGAATCTCATTTACCCTTGATTCAGTTTTCCTATAATAATAGCTACCGTGCTAGCATCGGCATGGCACCTTTCGAGGCGTTGTATGGACGAAAGTGCCGAAGCCCGTTGAGCTGGGAAGAAAACGATAAGTCCGTGGTAGTGGGACCACAACTTATCGAAGACATGGCTCAACAAATCAAAGTGATTCAAGGGAAGATGAAAGCCGCACAAGACCGTCAAAAGAGTTATGCCGACGTGAGACGACGAGACCTAGAATTTCAATTGGGAGATAGGGTCATGCTAAAGATATCACCCATGAAGGGGGTGATGCGCTTTGGCAAGCGAGGGAAGTTAAGTCCTCGATACATAGGACCTTACGAAATTCTAGAACGAGTCGGAACTCTAGCCTACCGATTGGCTTTACCGCCACACTTAGATAGAGTTCATAATGTCTTCCATGTCTCGCAACTAAAGAAGTATGTGCCGGACCCGACACATGTACTTCAACCGGAGATAATTGAGCTCGATGAAGATTTGACTTACGAGGAAGTCCCAGTGCGTATTCTCGACACTAAGGAACGAGTAACGAGGAACAAAACCGTCAAAATGGTCAAGGTTCTTTGGTCAAACCACGAAAGTGAGACGGCAACTTGGGAAGTAGAATCCGAGATGAGAGAACGCTACCCGACATTGTTCCAAATCGATACCGACACAGTTATGGGGACATAACTGCAATCTTAAGGGGGAGAGGATGTTGAAACTTTTGACAAATTTCACTAACACGAGTATTTTTCTAAAATATATCAGGATTGAATTTATTAACTGAAAAAGTTATGGTTTATGGAATGGGTTTAGGAATATATTAAGAGTGCCACTTTTTATTACTCAGGTGGGGTGCTTTAATTTCAAATGGCGTTGCAGTCCTCTCATGTCATGAAACTTTTGACAAGTCTCATGGTACAACCGGGATAGATTGACCTTCAGCCTGTCACACTGAGGGTCCCCGGCATATGTGCCATGATGCTTCTCATGATTTCATGTCATGAGATTACCTACCATGAAACTTTCGGCAGATTCCCACTACATGAGTATTTTCTGAAAAATCACATTTTTTTTATTTACTCGTGTTAAGAAACTGTGCCCCCGAAAGCGCACGGAGTCAAAAATTGCAGTATTTATAGTAAGTACCGGATCGTTCACTGGAGGATGTGCGATGGAAGCAGGGCCCACGCCGTTTACTAAGATTTTCCACTGGTTACTCAATTCAAGTTTGTGATTGAATTACCAACTACTTGACATAATTTAAATTAAGTTATGAAAGCAATTAAAGTAAAGCAGATAAAATTATTCTAGAAGGTGAATTAAATTAATCTAAGAAGACAATAAAATCAATCTAAGAAAGCGGTTAAAATTATCCTAAGAAAGCAGATTTAAAATATGACAGAAGGGACAGGAAGAAAATAATAAAGATTGGACAAGATTCAGATGAAACACAATTAAACTTCCATTTTAATACGCAGATCTTAGTTTAGGGATAATCCATCAGTTAGCTAACTCTCATGCTTCCTATACTATGTTCCCTTTAACAGACAGATACTTACAGTACGGATTTACATGCCTTAAGACAGCAAAATCTAAGATACCACAGACTCACAACTGCCCTCACACGGCCGTGTGGAGGCATGTTATTCATCTGTGGTGGACAAGCAACACCTGACAAATCATTTATTGAAGTGTCAAGTACTGCTATCATTCCCCCATGTCACACCCAAAGATTCTAATCAAGCCCTGAACTATCCCTTAACTCTCAATCCTAGTAGCAGTTACACAACTCTCAATACAACCGAGTGACCTCTAAAGAAAGCAGTTAAAAGAAAGCGGTAAAAGAAAGCGGTAAAGAAAGCATTTAAAATCCTATCACTCGGAGGTTTTTGAAAGTCTGACCCTGGTAGTAAAAGAAAGCCCCCAGTCAGAATGACTGGGTGTGGATCAAGAATTCCCTAATCTCGGTGAACCGCTCGCAGTGTTCACTGCCCTTCGGGTGGTTATGAGATACAAACTAATGAAACGAACTAATAAATTAGTTCGTTCCGGATGCACTCACTCAGGACTCAAAAATAGGCTTTGGCAGAAGAGGATAGCAGTTGAAAGGAACTCAACCCTACCTTAGAAAATAACCAAGGCCTATGTATTGTTCCTCTAGAATTATCTAACACACTCTATTTGAATCCAAGTGGATCCCATCTCGGTGTGATAGTTAAGACTAAATTCCCAATACACAGCAATTTTGGAAAAATAATAGATGTTTGAAAATCATTCCCTAAACAGGTACTAGACTCTCAATTAAAGCACAGATCCTTTCAGTCTAGGTGAGACCTAATCGCTGACTCTGCTTCTAATTTCCCAAAATCAACCCCTAGTCGGATATGAATTAGTCATAACTGTCGAATTTATCCCCTACTCAGATCCGGATTTTGTAAAGGAATTTTTGTTGGAAATTTATTATGAAACATCTGATTCAAATCAAGACTTCTATGTCCAAGGGAAGGATCCCAAAATAATATTGACCACAATATCTACATAATAATATCATGCATAAATTTATAGAGAAGTGTAAAATTAAATAACCCAAAATATAAGGTGGGTTTAGACAGAATGTGAGACACAGAGATGAAATAGCCGGAGATGAGAAGAATTTATTTGGCTAAAAAGAGGGCCAGAAATAGCTGGGGTTATCCGGACTGCAAACATTTGCTATCCAACATCTTGCTGGTTTATCCTTGTCAGCGGACTTTATCAACCTTCTCCTCATTCCCGGTTGAGGTGCTGGCTGACCTTCAGGTGTAACAACAGTCTTGGATGTCTGCTCGGGCAGGATGGTTGCAGCAGTGGTGGCAGGTTCTGCAGCAGATGTTGTCATTTCAGTCTGAGCTGGCTGTACTGGAGTCCGGACTGCTTCTTGCTGCACCATTGGCTCGGACGTAGCAACTTTCTGCACGTCAGTCTGCCCTTTTGGCGGCAAAGCCGAAGCTTGTACTGCTGGCTGGGTAGGCTGTGGGTTGGCCTCAGGAGGGGTGGAAAAATAGGCATCAATCTCAGCATCTGGGTCCTCCGGATCTTCCTGAGCTTCTTGAGTTCCAAACAATTTGTGTGCAAATCTCAGGTAATCGTGCACGAATGTCTGACTTGTTACTCGGACCAGTTTAAGCTCCCAAGCCTCCTTAATCCGTGTGCAGAACAGGCTCCTGACTTTGTGATTATAGTGCATGACCTTTGTTTTATTTCCTTCCTTCCCATACCTCAAGGCTTCTCTATCCATTTCCATGAGGAGTTCAAGATATGAAGTTCTATATTGCTCCATCATGGTGTTGACCATGTCTCTTTCTAGCTCTTCTGTCACATAAGTCATCATCTGTGCTTTGTCAAACGTCAGATACTCCTTTGCCTCAGCCTCGGTCATTAATCTGAGTTGCACCTTCTTTTTGGTCAATACTGACCAATTGTGGTGCTGTATCTCATAAAGGGCTTTTTCCCTTAGTTCTCTGATGTGCTCGGAAAATCCAGGGTCCACCTCAGTTCCCTTTTCCATTGGTCTTGTCTGGCCAAACCGCTTGTTTATGAAAATCGTCTCAAAATTATCCTCATCTGGCAAGGTCAGTCCTTTATCCAATCTTTCTT
Organism: Hygrophila difformis; assembly: GCA_030278955.1. Lineage (NCBI taxonomy): Eukaryota > Viridiplantae > Streptophyta > Magnoliopsida > Lamiales > Acanthaceae > Hygrophila > Hygrophila difformis. Next base: position 37,909,994 of record JAOANR010000004.1, read on the forward strand.
GTGTTATGAGACCTTTGCCTTGTCCCCACAGACGTGCCATCTCGTGCCATTCCGTCCGAGCTGCATTGATTTCTTCTCTAAACTTGTTTATCATGGTGGAGTTCCTTTCTGTGTTGAACTCCTCGATTCTCCTCAGTTTGTGGCGCAGGTTGTAACTCATTTCCCGGTGTCTTAGCTTAGCCTGCCTGGTTACCCATCTCTGCTCTTCTCTTCCCATGTTGTCAAATAACCTTGGGTTCCAAATGCAAGGGAAGGCTTCGTGCATTGAAATGGCTCCCTTTGCCAGTATTTGGCTCACCGGTAAAGGTCTTTCCACGAACTGCAATCGCACTTGTGGGTCTATGGGCTGGTCGGGAATGAGTATATCATAGTTCGAGATATCGATTCCCACTGTTCCATCTTCTAGATGACGTTGCCAGACAGCTGTGTGTATTTGGAACTTCAGTGTGATTCTTTCCAAATGCACTTCGGGTGTCATTATGGAATCATGCGGGGCATGGTCCGTCATCAATTCCCAGAACTTCAGCATGTGATGGGAGAAATCCCTTTCTATGTTCGTCAGGGCGGTTGATCTATCTGCAGGAGGGATTTTTACGTCCCATCCGGGCCTCAATGATAACTCCGCCTCAGTGCCCTGGTCCAGTGGAACACCGTACACGCTTATCAAAGCCTCCCTGAGCTTCTTAATCTGAGTCCTGTTTGCAGATGCTTCTACTGCTGCCTGATGCAGGGTGCAGTCGGGCAAACCAATAGCTGACTTAATCACTAGCTCATTCCTGAAAAATATAGAAAGTATTAATTCCAATCAAGTTTTTATATATTTTTTAGGATTGAGTCTCAAGCTAAAAACCAACATCCTCACATTTTGAGCTTTGCTCGAAATGTGATTTATTTGATTAGTACTCAAAACATTATCATGAGGCATATGCCATTAATTAATTTAAAAAGAATCTAAGTCATTGGACTTAGAGATTTTTTTAATAGGCTATTGGGCCTAAAAAGTTTGTTTTTCAAATTTTATTAAACAAGCTCGCGGCACTTGTTGAAAATGGAATGAAACGACGATGATGGAATGGATAGCTCGAGGATGGAATGTGCAATGGAGACGTGGCGGAGTGGATTTGCTATTTTCGGATTGCTTGGACTGTCATTTGGACAGTTAAAACGTTCAAGAAAATACAAACACTATTTTTAATTTTGAAAAGGTTGACTTGATCTTATTTAATAAAAGGTGGGATGTGTGTGGTCCCATTTTTGGATTTTGTAAAGAGATAGCAGTTGAGGTGGCAAAACACTGCTACTTAACTCACACTCTTTAGTTCCATTGGGAACAAAAACACATTTGTCAACCCAAAATTCCTAGTACTATTTTTTTTGTCTTTTTGTGAAAAAGTGACTCTGCTGAAAAGGGGATTGGTGTGCACTGTGCACAGACATGCCAAAAATAATACAAACACTCACTTTTTAATATCTGCAGCATAGATACACAAACATACCCACACAGGGAGAACAGCATTAAATTCACATATTGGCATGCAAAGAACATGACAGAGCACAAGGACTCATCAACACAAAATCAATGCCTCCACTCATCAAAAACAAAAGATCAATCAACTGACATGCTTCAAAATCTCAGTTTCAACATAGCAAAGCAGTCATGCTCGAGACCTCAAAAATAAACTCAGGAACAGATTCACTTAAACATGCTTTCAAGCATTCATGCTACCTGATTCTCAGGATTAACCTAACTGGCATACTTCTCTACACAGACCTGAGAACTCCAAACTGCCCATCTACTCCAAAAATTCCCAAAAGCAAAATAACCAATAACACAGTGGTGTGTCTAACACACACCCCCATGTTCACTGGGTTCAAAATTTTAGCTTCCAAAATTTCGTACGAATTTTAGCAAAACAATAAGGGTTTACAGAGCAGACGGAAACGAGAACAATAAATCAGGATTCCACCAAAAGGGAAATCTAAGAACTCTACAAGCTAGAAAACACAACAATGGCGGAACTCATTACTGCCACACCGAACTCCCAAATGCAATCATAATACAAAACAACACTCCCCCTTCCTCTAGATCATGCTCGGCCATCACAACAATGAACAAGGAATCAAAATCCAGCATGCCCAAACCACATAATCCCTAAAATTGAACTCCACTAAGTGAAACAGACCATAAGAAAACCCATTCACACGATTTCGAGAATAAGAACACCAAAAATCCCCAAAAACGCGAGAACAGGGGCAATGGGTGCACGAGAAACAGTCAAGAAAAACACTTACCAGGGCTCGGTTTTCTTTGGAGAAGATGAAGACGAAGCTTCCATGGCAGAAATCGGGCAGAGTTTCCCCTGAGAATGGTCGGGTTTGCGAAGGAACACGGTGGTGTTCGTTCGAAAATGGCAGTTTCGAGTGCGAGAGGTTTTTCCGAAAAATTTTCTAAGTGTGGGAGCGTGGGGAAGAAGAGGGAGGTGGAGAGGTTTAAATACTAATGGGCCGGTCGTGGAACCCTAGCCCATTGTCGCGGAACAGGGTTGCGCGACCAGGCTCGGCGACATTAGAGGTGTCGCGGAAATGGGACTTTGTCGCGGAGTCATGCACCGCGACAAAGTATACCGCGACAAAATGGCAAAGAAGAATGGGGTGGTGTGCCCGTGTCGCGAAATAGGAGCTTTGTCGCGATGCAGTGTTCCGCGACAAAGGCTTCCGCGACAAGGACAAACAGAGTTCAAAGTTGAGTAAAATTTTGTCGCGGAATTGCACTCGGTCGCGATGCTGGGCATCGCGACAAAATGGTCACTCCGCGACAAAGACAAACAAGGTTTGATGATGAGGGGATCTTTGTCGCGGTGTTGCACTTGGTCGCGGAACGTTGTTCCGCGACAAAATGGTCATTGCGTGACAAACTTTTTGAATTTTCAAATTTTCAACGGGTTGGGCCCGAGTGTGATATTGGGCCTGCGTCCATTTTATTTGAGTTGGACCTGAGTGAATTCAGTCCAAGTAAATTCAAATCATTGGGCCATTATTTAAAATAATCTACTTGCGAAAAATTAGGTTGGGTCATTTCCATTTATCTGCGAGATTTATTCCGGATTTTAAATTGCTTTAAATTCCGAAAATAATTTCTCAGATTTGTGGAATTTTCCCAACCAAGAACCTGGTTTTCCATGCTTTTTCTGCTCCTTCTTTTTGGGTGGTTCCGAATTTCCTGCAAGACAGATAAATACCCATTAGGTTAGGTTTTCTCCTCAGTTCAACATCCTCACATTTAGAGTCTTGGTACTCTAAATGTTCAATTAATCTTGAGGGTACTTTTTCTGTTCTGGATTAGATATATTACATTAAACTAAGCTAATCTATGAGTAATCAGAAATGTAATTCTCTTAATAAACGACGCTGCATCCTCCCCGGCAACGGCGCCATGAAACTTTTGACAAATTTCACTAACACGAGTATTTTTCTAAAATATATCAGGATTGAATTTATTAACTGAAAAAGTTATGGTTTATGGAATGGGTTTAGGAATATATTAAGAGTGCCACTTTTTATTACTCAGGTGGGGTGCTTTAATTTCAAATGGCGTTGCAGTCCTCTCATGTCATGAAACTTTTGACAAGTCTCATGGTACAACCGGGATAGATTGACCTTCAGCCTGTCACACTGAGGGTCCCCGGCATATGTGCCATGATGCTTCTCATGATTTCATGTCATGAGATTACCTACCATGAAACTTTCAGCAGATTCCCACTACATGAGTATTTTCTGAAAAATCACATTTTTTTATTTACTCGTGTTAAGAAACTGTGCCCCCGAAAGCGCACGGAGTCAAAAATTGCAGTATTTATAGTAAGTACCGGATCGTTCACTGGAGGATGTGCGATGGAAGCAGGGCCCACGCCGTTTACTAAGATTTTCCACTGGTTACTCAATTCAAGTTTGTGATTGAATTACCAACTACTTGACATAATTTAAATTAAGTTATGAAAGCAATTAAAGTAAAGCAGATAAAATTATTCTAGAAGGTGAATTAAATTAATCTAAGAAGACAATAAAATCAATCTAAGAAAGCGGTTAAAATTATCCTAAGAAAGCAGATTTAAAATATGACAGAAGGGACAGGAAGAAAATAATAAAGATTGGACAAGATTCAGATGAAACACAATTAAACTTCCATTTTAATACGCAGATCTTAGTTTAGGGATAATCCATCAGTTAGCTAACTCTCATGCTTCCTATACTATGTTCCCTTTAACAGACAGATACTTACAGTACGGATTTACATGCCTTAAGACAGCAAAATCTAAGATACCACAGACTCACAACTGCCCTCACACGGCCGTGTGGAGGCATGTTATTCATCTGTGGTGGACAAGCAACACCTGACAAATCATTTATTGAAGTGTCAAGTACTGCTATCATTCCCCCATGTCACACCCAAAGATTCTAATCAAGCCCTGAACTATCCCTTAACTCTCAATCCTAGTAGCAGTTACACAACTCTCAATACAACCGAGTGACCTCTAAAGAAAGCAGTTAAAAGAAAGCGGTAAAAGAAAGCGGTAAAGAAAGCATTTAAAATCCTATCACTCGGAGGTTTTTGAAAGTCTGACCCTGGTAGTAAAAGAAAGCCCCCAGTCAGAATGACTGGGTGTGGATCAAGAATTCCCTAATCTCGGTGAACCGCTCGCAGTGTTCACTGCCCTTCGGGTGGTTATGAGATACAAACTAATGAAACGAACTAATAAATTAGTTCGTTCCGGATGCACTCACTCAGGACTCAAAAATAGGCTTTGGCAGAAGAGGATAGCAGTTGAAAGGAACTCAACCCTACCTTAGAAAATAACCAAGGCCTATGTATTGTTCCTCTAGAATTATCTAACACACTGTATTTGAATCCAAGTGGATCCCATCTCGGTGTGATAGTTAAGACTAAATTCCCAATACACAGCAATTTTGGAAAAATAATAGATGTTTGAAAATCATTCCCTAAACAGGTACTAGACTCTCAATTAAAGCACAGATCCTTTCAGTCTAGGTGAGACCTAATCGCTGACTCTGCTTCTAATTTCCCAAAATCAACCCCCAGTCGGATATGAATTAGTCATAACTGTCGAATTTATCCCCTACTCAGATCCGGATTTTGTAAAGGAATTTTTGTTGGAAATTTATTATGAAACATCTGATTCAAATCAAGACTTCTATGTCCAAGGGAAGGATCCCAAAATAATATTGACCACAATATCTACATAATAATATCATGCATAAATTTATAGAGAAGTGTAAAATTAAATAACCCAAAATATAAGGTGGGTTTAGACAGAATGTGAGACACAGAGATGAAATAGCCGGAGATGAGAAGAATTTATTTGGCTAAAAAGAGGGCCAGAAATAGTTGGGGTTATCCGGACTGCAAACATCTGCTATCCAGGTCCCAACTATTCCAAGTGGAACAGTTTTTAGATAGTGAAATTCCCTAAATGACAGTTGCCACTGTCATCTTAAACTCCACTATCTGTGAATTTGGATAAAAACCCACATGTTCTATCACTGCAATAATTATTAGATGATATTGGCAAATATCATCTAACATTACTACAGCTCCAGATTCGGGTTTGAAATTAAAGTAAAGAAAAGAAAACTGTATCCGGATAGGAGTCAGCTGAGCAGCTATTATAATCCTGGATGGACGAACCGCCAAGGCTTCCACCGACCACTATCCGGACCATGCAAAATAACATTTAATAATTAATATACAGACCACGAGCTAGTTATCCGTGGAGGAATACCCGCCAACATTAGTCTGTTACATCTCTTACTAGCTGTTTCACACAACACGGAAAAGACAAAATAAATAAAAGAAAATATTTTTGGGTCATCTTGCATGAGAGACATTGGTTTCTCATGCAAGGTATGGAAATTATTCCATAATTACTCTTCATGTCTAAATAATCACTCATTCCATAATTAATTAATTACAGTCCGGATTATATACTTAGATCATTAGAGTTTAATTACTTGTAGAAGAATCTTTTAATGGGAAATTGAACAAAGTTCTTTATATCAAATTAATCCTGGGTTGAGATCATTGGATTTCAACCTCAAAATATTAATATAAAGGTTCAATTAATTAATGGAATGAGATGGAGAATAAAAATTTGGCAAAAAGGTGCCACTTTGTCGCGGAATAGAGTTTGTGTCGCGGAGCGTGGCTCCGCGACAAAAGGGGTGGGAAATAAGAGAAATGGGATTTTGAAAATTAAGGTTTGCTTTGTCGCTAAGCAAAAAGTTTGTCGCGGAACATGGTTCCGCGACAAAGGTGCATAGCGACAAAAAGGTTGAAAATTGGACAAGGCATAATTCTTGTCGCGGAACAAGAGGTTTTGTCGCGGAACGTGGTTCCGCGACAAGGTTGCTTCGCGACAAAGCCCTTCCAGAATACAATCACAAGTATTTGGGTCCTTGGTCGCTAATCAGGATTTTGTCGCGGAACGTGGCTCCGCGACAAGGGTTGTTTCGCGACCAAAGGTTTTAAAAATGAAAGCTAACAAGTGTTCTTTGGCACCTTTGTCACTAAAGCATCATTTTGTCGCGGAACGTGGCTCCGCGACAAGGGTTGTTCCGCGACAAAGATGTGTCCAGGACACATGTCAGAAAAGTAAAGTGGAACAGTGGCATGCATTATGTGTGATCTCACCCATTTCAGATTCAAAAGTTAAACTAAGCTAAAAATAACAAAACAGAATTTGAATCTAGCTAGAACATGCTTGAACATAATGAAAATAAAACAAACTTAAAACTTAGGAAACCCTAATCTGAGTTTAATCACCCATAAGCATGCAACATTTTCCAAAGAAAAAACCACCAAGTAGTGACATTAAAATGCGAACTAAGGATCAAATGACCCAAAGAAAACAAGAGCAGTAAGATCCATGGGGTGTGAGACCCATTTCATGATTTTTGGGACACAAATGGAGAATGCTTTCCCATATTATTAAATGGTGTTGTTAATACCCATGATTTGGGTAGTACAAACCCTTAAACAAAAGCTTAAAACAGGAGATAAAATGTAAAAACTGGCTACCTGAGCTAAAAAGCTATAATCTACATCTAACTAATGCATGAATTAAATAATACAAGAAAAACCTAACTAAGCTACCCTAAACTAAACTAAACTACTGAGCTCCCCACTTGTCTTCAAGAGTGTGTGTTCTCTCTACAATTCTTCCAACCCTTAGCTCAAAGGAAACACCTCATATTTATAGAGGGGAAACCCTAAGCTCATGGGCCTTGATTTGAGCCCATTGTGTCTCAAGACATCACACACATCACAGCTTTGTCTCGGAGCACCAAGTTTGGTCGCGGAACACACTGCATGTGGCAAAGCTTCTCGACTGGGTCTTGTGTCTCTAAAATTGCATCTTTGTCGCGGAATGGACCTTTGTCGCGGAACAGGGCATCGCGACAAAGGTATCGCGACAGAGGGCTCTGGCTGGTCTTCTCCTTCATCTGAGCTTGCTTGGTCGCGGAGCGTTCCTTTGTCGCGGAATCATGCATCGCGACAAAAGGGCTTCCGCGACAAAGGTGTTCCTGGGCCCGCTGGATTGGGCCAGAAGGGCCGAAACTGTTCTTTTTGTGGGTTTTTTTCCTCTCTTTTTCCCATCTTTTTCATTCCTTTTTCTTTTCTTTTCTTTTTCTCATGTTTTTGGATTTTTCTAACATAAATACGTAATAAAATTACATATTTATGCCTTTTTCACACCAGCTTATTATTTTTACAAATATGCATAAATCAGTCCAATTCGACTGCTTTCTTACTTAATGTAAGACCGGAATGCGATCAAATGCCCATTTAAGACACGGAAATGGATTGAAAATAATGGTCATTTCTGGCCATTATCAACATCCTCACATTTAATACTGATCGTCCCCGAGCAGTCAGAGTCAATGTTCGTAAGAACATGGACTCTACATATTCAATTCATTTTCGTGGCTTCATAAATCACATCCTCTTTGGATTGGGATAAGACAATCAAAAACTACAAGTATTAAACTCCCTTGATTGCAGTGTTTAATGAAATGATACTTGCTCACTATATCGGGCCTACAAATCAAACATTATTATCAACCTTCATGAATATCACGTTTGAAAGATGCAAAGATTAAGGATGAGAATTAGAGGATGACATGAACATTTTAATGAAACAGAGCCTCACTTATAAGAGAATCGGAAAGATTACTCACTCTCAATTGGGGTTTAATTGTGAACGCTCCAAATCAAATTTAATTAAATTATCCCATAAGCTTGCAATCAGACCAACTTGCCACCGGCTCATTTCTTCAAATTGAGATCACGAGGTCTTATTTAAGGGATATAACGGGGCATACGGTTGTAATATTAGGTAGGAAAGGGAAATTATTGGGCTAAGGAGTGGCAAGAATTTATCTATCATGACTTGGCATTTTTTTTTATTTAAAATTTATGATCATCATTGTTTCTTTCTTCTGTTTTCTTTTGCATTTTCTTTTTCTATTGCATGACATTAGACTAAGTCTAATTTACTTTGTCATTCACAATTTATTGTTGTTGGATGAAACTCAACATTTTCCAACTTCTTCTTCTTTCTCTCTCTTTTTTTTTTTTTATATATCGGTTTATTGAATACCGATTTGAAATTTTGTTGATGATCAAAAATTGCAATGCCTTGATAAAATGCATTCTTGCACACTTGGGTTTGAATTTTTTTTTTTTTGGTCTTTTTAGAAGGCTAGGAATAATATAGAGGGCTTCAAAGAAGAATTAGGCTTAAGGCTCAAATTGGTTTATCCTAAAGGGGAAAATATTTTTGGGTTTGGAATTCAAACGATGGCCAAAAATTTGGGTTTTCTAAGTGCCTCAATCATTTGCTCGATTTTTGGAATATGGCATGGTCTTGAATCGGTCCCAATTGCAAGTTCTAGTTTCCTTTAATCAAAATGATTCACACATCAAAGAAAATAAATGAGTAAAAATGACTCATGGCTCAAATCTCACAAGGTTAGATTAATTCATGTCATACACTATTCTTAAATTTAATCAAAGCTTAACTCTAACATTTTATTCAATCAAAATCTCTAACATGCAGATTTATTACCCAATAAGCTGATCGCATCATTAAATTTTTATAGCTCAAAACCTTAGGAATTCCTTTCATGCATGTCTTCAATTATATTATCCCAATTTAAAAGTTTGAAAATTTAATCACAAGCTTAAATTCAACATGTGAATTTAGAGCGAGTTTATGCATATTTTTGCTGGTTATTTAATTTAAAGCAGTAAAGGGGCACTGCTGACATACAGAGTATGTCCACAGCATATTTTTGGCCTGACAGTCACTTATTCATCTTGGACTGTGCAGACATCTTTTCAAGAATAAAATTGTTTGGACTGCAAAATTCAAAATTAAAACAGTGGATGAAATCAATTACAAGAGATTCCATTGCAATCAGAACGATTTTGCACAAGGGAAATGAAATTCTCTTATATGATATTTACAATTATGCTCGATTGACATGACAATTACATACTTAATCTGCTTTCTCTCCTGGCTGATTCGACGGCTCTGCTACATCTGATGGGGGCGGGGGTGGCTTGGGGAGTTGACTGATGAGTGCCTGCATCAGTGTTTCCATCATCTTGCGCTGCTTTTCTTCACTTTCCACTCTTTCTCTGTGTATGCGCTCTTCTCTTTCCATCATCATTCTCTTGAATTCCTCCTCTCTCTTTTCCTTCTCCTGCTTCTCCTTTCGCTTCTCTTCCTTTTCTCTTTTACGCTCTTGGCGTTCTTCTTCTCTCTCCCTCCTTCGCTCTTCACGTTCCTCTTCGGCCCTTTTTCGCTGTTCCTCTTGGCTTGCCATGACTACATTAGTCATGGACTTCATTCCCTCGAGCATAGATTGACTCATCCTGCTCAGCATCTCAATTGTTTGGGAATCAGCGGGGAACTGAGATACGTTCTGGCTTTGAGGAGGCATCTGAGGTCGCGTCGGTGGTGGAATTGGCATCTCTGTCTGTTCTTGGTCCGCATGAGGCTCCTCTTGGACATTTGAAGGTCCTGAATCAGCACAGGTTTTCTGTGTTCCCTTCTTTGTCTTGGGCTGTCTCTTTCTCTTTCTCGATGCCCGCCCACTTGATATGAAAGAGGATTGGGCGTCTGAATCCCCTCTGCCGAACAATTGGGGGAGAGAATATCTAATACTCTCACACAGGGGAAGTTTCGGTACACTGATAGGCGGGTTTACTTTCACCACTGTCACCCTCAAAAGCGCTCAAATCAACTCCCTGAGCTATGCAGATTCTCCTAATTAGATTTGGATAGCATAGCACCTGTCTATCCTTTATCCGCGTTATCATCACCTCGAATACATGCCTCCCCACATTCAGTTTTGCTCCGCTCCACATTCTTGCAAATCCCATCAATACATTCCCAGATGTGGTGTGCGGATGCGAATTGGGCCGTATCTTGGACATGTAGAACTCATAAGTTGGCATGAACTGTAATCGCAGCCATTTTGCATTGAATGTATGTCCTGGGGCGGTCACGCTTGTCATGCTGTTGGCCAAGGTTGCATACCTCGCATATTCGCTCGTCTTGGCTCTCTTTGTCATGATCTCATCAGGGGGAAATTCGCTTTGGATATCTGGAGTCCCGAAGAACTGATTCAGCCAGTCAGGTGCAATGTTTATCACTTGTCCTCGGATCCACGTTGCTCTGGAAGCTTTATCAATGTTGCAGAAGAATTCCTTTGTTAGCTCCACGAAGCCATCTTCGTCATGATGCAGCATGAAGTTGCCCCACTCTTGATTTCTGTAGAAAGTCTCAACAGTGGGGTGTGACAATGCATCGGGTCTGAATCCTTTATCCGGCACTATCATTTTCTGCAACTTCTTATACTTTTCTGCATTCTCTTGATTGCCATTGAACTTGATCTGAACCTGTTCTTCACTCAGCTTTTTCTTCTCATATTCCTTTGAAACGCCCATTCTTTGCCTCACAGTATTCTCGGACCAGAACTCGACTGGTCGAATGGATCCGACAGATTCGTCGTCGCTCGTGTGCCAGTCTGTTTGATCGTCTCCTTCCTGTGGCTGGTCATCCCTTGGTTCAGCCTCATCTCCCCTCTGACTTGGCTCTCCTTCTCCATGAGCTGTTTCATCTCCGAATTCCTCCTCAACCTGTTTAATTACATGTTTCATCGTATTGAGTTCACAATTTACAGGCAAAGAAGATGTAGTTACATGAAAATTACGGTCATCAACATCAGTTGATACCTCCTCCTCCTCCCTAATTCTTGCAGCTCGTCCAACTGGACGTTGGAAAATAGGCGCCATTTGGTCCATGAATTCTTGCTCCTCCTGCCGAGCTTCTTCTTCTGAATCATTCCCATCTGCAGCTTCAGTCAAAATTCCCTGAACCTTTTCCTTAAGTGCAGAGGCCATGAGATGGTCGCCTGGCTGCTTATCCAATGTTTTGGCCAGTGCTGCTGGACCAATGGAATCCAATGGCCCTTCTGATTGTTCAGGTTGGTGCGACGACCCTTCTTGAGTGATGAATTCTTCAATTCTGGCCGTGCCCACGAGAGGATCAATCACTTGACCCACTTCTGTCTGATATTTGATTTGATGTGGCTTTTCTCCAGCATCAATTCTTGTTTCGATCTGTTCGTTAAGCATTTTCCTTATATCTCCCCGGATAGTCTCAGCATCATGTGCAGTGGGGCCAGTCCATGCAGGAGGTTGTTCTTCTTTGATTTTCAATCCACGCCCCTGCACTTCTCCAGTGATCTTTAGCTCGAAGTCTTCCTCATCACCCCGCTCAGCCTCTCCAGATTTCCTGCTTTCCAGATCAGCTTGCATCTTTCTGGCAGTTTTTTTGTCCTTCGTCTGCTGAATATTCTTTCTGATCTGCTCCTCCTCTGCAGCTTTTTGTTCCCTCGCCAAGCATTCTTCCTCAGTCACTTTCTCGACTCCCGAACCACCCGTTACTTGATCCATGAGTCCGGCTGATGCAAATTCATCATTTTGCATTTTTCTGGCTATTTCAGCATCGAATGCCACTTGATGCTTCTTTTTCGGGGGTGGTGGTGGCATCGGCTTCTTACCCTTGTCTTTAGGATCTGTGGGCTCTGCCACTTTCCTAACAGTTGGTTCAGGTTCCTTGATCTCCACTTTCTTTTCCGGAGCTCTTGCTGGTTTATCCTTGTCAGCGAACTTTATCAACCTTCTCCTCGTTCCCGGTTGAGGTGCTGGCTGACCTTCAGGTGTAACAACAGTCTTGGATGTCTGCTCGGGCAGGATGGTTGCAGCAGTGGTGGCAGGTTCTGCAGCAGATGTTGTCATTTCAGTCTGAGCTGGCTGTACTGGAGTCCGGACTGCTTCTTGCTGCACCATTGGCTCGGACGTAGCAACTTTCTGCACGTCAGTCTGCCCTTTTGGCGGCAAAGCCGAAGCTTGTACTGCTGGCTGGGTAGGCTGTGGGTTGGCCTCAGGAGGGGTGGAAAAATAGGCATCAATCTCAGCATCTGGGTCCTCCGGATCTTCCTGAGCTTCTTGAGTTCCAAACAATTTGTGTGCAAATCTCAGGTAATCGTGCACGAATGTCTGACTTGTTACTCGGACCAGTTTAAGCTCCCAAGCCTCCTTAATCCGTGTGCAGAACAGGCTCCTGACTTTGTGATTATAGTGCATGACCTTTGTTTTATTTCCTTCCTTCCCATACCTCAAGGCTTCTCTATCCATTTCCATGAGGAGTTCAAGATATGAAGTTCTATATTGCTCCATCATGGTGTTGACCATGTCTCTTTCTAGCTCTTCTGTCACATAAGTCATCATATGTGCTTTGTCAAACGTCAGATACTCCTTTGCCTCAGCCTCGGTCATTAATCTGAGTTGCACCTTCTTTTTGGTCAATACTGACCAATTGTGGTGTTGTATCTCATAAAGGGCTTTTTCCCTTAGTTCTCTGATGTGCTCGGGAAATCCAGGGTCCACCTCAGTTCCCTTTTCCATTGGTCTTGTCTGGCCAAACCGCTTGTTTATGAAAATCGTCTCAAAATTATCCTCATCTGGCAAGGTCAGTCCTTTATCCAATCTTTCTTGTGTTATGAGACCTTTGCCTTGTCCCCACAGACGTGCCATCTCGTGCCATTCCGTCCGAGCTGCATTGATTTCTTCTCTAAACTTGTTTATCATGGTGGAGTTCCTTTCTGTGTTGAACTCCTCGATTCTCCTCAGTTTGTGGCGCAGGTTGTAACTCATTTCCCGGTGTCTTAGCTTAGCCTGCCTGGTTACCCATCTCTGCTCTTCTCTTCCCATGTTGTCAAATAACCTTGGGTTCCAAATGCAAGGGAAGGCTTCGTGCATTGAAATGGCTCCCTTTGCCAGTATTTGGCTCACCGGTAAAGGTCTTTCCACGAACTGCAATCGCACTTGTGGGTCTATGGGCTGGTCGGGAATGAGTATATCATAGTTCGAGATATCGATTCCCACTGTTCCATCTTCTAGATGACGTTGCCAGACAGCTGTGTGTATTTGGAACTTCAGTGTGATTCTTTCCAAATGCACTTCGGGTGTCATTATGGAATCATGCGGGGCATGGTCCGTCATCAATTCCCAGAACTTCAGCATGTGATGGGAGAAATCCCTTTCTATGTTCGTCAGGGCGGTTGATCTATCTGCAGGAGGGATTTTTACGTCCCATCCGGGCCTCAATGATAACTCCGCCTCAGTGCCCTGGTCCAGTGGAACACCGTACACGCTTATCAAAGCCTCCCTGAGCTTCTTAATCTGAGTCCTGTTTGCAGATGCTTCTACTGCTGCCTGATGCAGGGTGCAGTCGGGCAAACCAATAGCTGACTTAATCACTAGCTCATTCCTGAAAAATATAGAAAGTATTAATTCCAATCAAGTTTTTATATATTTTTTAGGATTGAGTCTCAAGCTAAAAACCAACATCCTCACATTTTGAGCTTTGCTCGAAATGTGATTTATTTGATTAGTACTCAAAACATTATCATGAGGCATATGCCATTAATTAATTTAAAAAGAATCTAAGTCATTGGACTTAGAGAATTTTTTAATAGGCTATTGGGCCTAAAAAGTTTGTTTTTCAAATTTTATTAAACAAGCTCGCGGCACTTGTTGAAAATGGAATGAAACGACGATGATGGAATGGATAGCTCGAGGATGGAATGTGCAATGGAGACGTGGCGGAGTGGATTTGCTATTTCCGGATTGCTTGGACTGTCATTTGGACAGTTAAAACGTTCAAGAAAATACAAACACTATTTTTAATTTTGAAAAGGTTGACTTGATCTTATTTAATAAAAGGTGGGATGTGTGTGGTCCCATTTTTGGATTTTGTAAAGAGATAGCAGTTGAGGTGGCAAAACACTGCTACTTAACTCACACTCTTTAGTTCCATTGGGAACAAAAACACATTTGTCAACCCAAAATTCCTAGTACTATTTTTTTTTTGTCTTTTTGTGAAAAAGTGACTCTGCTGAAAAGGGGATTGGTGTGCACTGTGCACAGACATGCCAAAAATAATACAAACACCGACTTTTTAATATCTGCAGCATAGATACACAAACATACCCACACAGGGAGAACATCATTAAATTCACATATTGGCATGCAAAGAACATGACAGAGCACAAGGACTCATCAACACAAAATCAATGCCTCCACTCATCAAAAACAAAAGATCAATCAACTGACATGCTTCAAAATCTCAGTTTCAACATAGCAAAGCAGTCAAGCTCGAGACCTCAAAAATAAACTCAGGAACAGATTCACTTAAACATGCTTTCAAGCATTCATGCTACCTGATTCTCAGGATTAACCTAACTGGCATACTTCTCTACACAGACCTGAGAACTCCAAACTGCCCATCTACTCCAAAAATTCCCAAAAGCAAAATAACCATTAACACAGTGGTGTGTCTAACACACACCCCCATGTTCACTGGGTTCAAAATTTTAGCTTCCAAAATTTCGTACGAATTTTAGCAAAACAATAAGGGTTTACAGAGCAGACGGAAACGAGAACAATAAATCAGGATTCCACCAAAAGGGAAATCTAAGAACTCTACAAGCTAGAAAACACAACAATGGCGGAACTCATTACTGCCACACCGAACTCCCAAATGCAATCATAATACAAAACAACACTCCCCCTTCCTCTAGATCATGCTCGGCCATCACAACAATGAACAAGGAATCAAAATCCAGCATGCCCAAACCACATAATCCCTAAAATTGAACTCCACTAAGTGAAACAGACCATAAAAAAACCCATTCACACGATTTCGAGAATAAGAACACCAAAAATCCCCAAAAACGCGAGAACAGGGGCAATGGGTGCACGAGAAACAGTCAAGAAAAACACTTACCAGGGCTCGGTTTTCTTTGGAGAAGATGAAGACGAAGCTTCCATGGCAGAAATCGGGCAGAGTTTCCCCTGAGAATGGTCGGGTTTGCGAAGGAACACGGTGGTGTTCGTTCGAAAATGGCAGTTTCGAGTGCGAGAGGTTTTTCCGAAAAATTTTCTAAGTGTGGGAGCGTGGGGAAGAAGATGGAGGTGGAGAGGTTTAAATACTAATGGGCCGGTCGTGGAACCCTAGCCCATTGTCGCGGAACAGGGTTGCGCGACCAGGCTCGGCGACATTAGAGGTGTCGCGGAAATGGGACTTTGTCGCGGAGTCATGCACCGCGACAAAGTATACCGCGACAAAATGGCAAAGAAGAATGGGGTGGTGTGCCCGTGTCGCGGAATAGGAGCTTTGTCGCGATGCAGTGTTCCGCGACAAAGGCTTCCGCGACAAGGACAAACAGAGTTCAAAGTTGAGTAAAATTTTGTCGCGGAATTGCAATCGGTCGCGATGCTGGGCATCGCGACAAAATGGTCACTCCGCGACAAAGACAAACAAGGTTTGATGATGAGGGGATCTTTGTCGCGGTGTTGCACTTGGTCGCGGAACGTTGTTCCGCGACAAAATGGTCATTCCGCGACAAACTTTTTGAATTTTCAAATTTTCAACGGGTTGGGCCCGAGTGTGATATTGGGCCTGCGTCCATTTTATTTGAGTTGGACCTGAGTGAATTCAGTCCAAGTAAATTCAAATCATTGGGCCATTATTTAAAATAATCTACTTGCGAAAAATTAGGTTGGGTCATTTCCATTTATCTGCGAGATTTATTCCGGATTTTAAATTGCTTTAAATTCCGAAAATAATTTCTCAGATTTGTGGAATTTTCCCAACCAAGAACCTGGTTTTCCATGCTTTTTCTGCTCCTTCTTTTTGGGTGGTTCCGAATTTCCTGCAAGACAGATAAATACCCATTAGGTTAGGTTTTCTCCTCAGTTCAACATCCTCACATTTAGAGTCTTGGTACTCTAAATGTTCAATTAATCTTGAGGGTACTTTTTCTGTTCTGGATTAGATATATTACATTAAACTAAGCTAATCTATGAGTAATCAGAAATGTAATTCTCTTAATAAACGACGCTGCATCCTCCCCGGCAACGGCGCCATGAAACTTTTGACAAATTTCACTAACACGAGTATTTTTCTAAAATATATCAGGATTGAATTTATTAACTGAAAAAGTTATGGTTTATGGAATGGGTTTAGGAATATATTAAGAGTGACACTTTTTATTACTCAGGTGGGGTGCTTTAATTTCAAATGGCGTTGCAGTCCTCTCATGTCATGAAACTTTTGACAAGTCTCATGGTACAACCGGGATAGATTGACCTTCAGCCTGTCACACTGAGGGTCCCCGGCATATGTGCCATGATGCTTCTCATGATTTCATGTCATGAGATTACCTACCATGAAACTTTCGGCAGATTCCCACTACATGAGTATTTTCTGAAAAATCACATTTTTTTTATTTACTCGTGTTAAGAAACTGTGCCCCCGAAAGCGCACGGAGTCAAAAATTGCAGTATTTATAGTAAGTACCGGATCGTTCACTGGAGGATGTGCGATGGAAGCAGGGCCCACGCCGTTTACTAAGATTTTCCACTCGGTTACTCAATTCAAGTTTGTGATTGAATTACCAACTACTTGACATAATTTAAATTAAGTTATGAAAGCAATTAAAATAAAGCAGATAAAATTATTCTAGAAGGTGAATTAAATTAATCTAAGAAGACAATAAAATGAATCTAAGAAAGCGGTTAAAATTATCCTAAGAAAGCAGATTTAAAATATGACAGAAGGGACATGATAATGGCCAAAATTGACCATTATTTTCAATCTATTTCCGTGTCTAATACGGACATTTGATCGCATTCCGGTCTTATTTTAATAAGAAAGCAGTTGAATTTAGCAGATTTATGCAAGTTTGTATAAATAATAAGCTGGTATTGAAAAATACAAAAATATTGTTATTTTTATTAATTTCATATTAAAAATCCAAAAACATGATAAAAATATTAAAAATCCTCCACTTGATTAGTTTTGGTTCGATGTTGTCTATTCGGTAGAACATGGGTCTATTGGATGGAACACATACCAAATAGTCAAGTGGAATAAATATACTTATTTATATTATTTTTATATTTTGATTTATATAATTATAATTTTTATGTTTATTATTCTGTGTATAATTTATATATTTATAATTTTGGTCTATATATATATTCTGTGTCATTAAGTCCACTAATCACCTTTTTTTAAACTAATTGCAGGTGTTTAATGTAATTTGGTCCAGCCCAATCACAGTTTTAGTCCAAATCCATTGAAGCCCATTGCACCATCCCTTGGCCCAAATACTCATCCAAGCCCAAACACCAACCACCAAGCCCATCTCCAATAGCCCAAACCCTAAAACTCCTAACCCTAACCCTAACCCTGCCTCTCCGGCGCCGCCACCGCCGCTCCGGCGAGCCTCCGGCGAACTCCGCCGGCCATTCCCTACTCCAATTTCTCATTCCCATCTCGCCGCCGCTCCATCACCAGCGGCAGCCCCTTCCGGCCACACCACCACTCAGCCAGCAGCCACCATAGATCCGGCCTCCATCTCCTCCGGCCATCACTTCCACCACCTCCTCCGATTCGCCCTCATCTCGCCACCGCTCAACACGCCAGCCCTCGCCGACCACCATTCTCATCCCATCTCCGCCTCCATCCCACCCGAGCCACCATCGTCGTCTCCACCAACACCCATCCCCATTTCCGGCCACTGCCATCCTCAACGACCATCCTCCTCAAGTCACAATCGAACGCCGCCGCTGCCTCCACAGCCGCCGTCGCTGCCCTCACTCCGTCGCCGCTCCGGCCACAACCACGGCGGCCCCATCTCGCCAACACCACCTCCGCCTTCTATTTCTAGTCGAAACAGCAAATCCAAAGGCCAAAATGAAGAAGAAAAGAGGAACGAAAAAGAAGAAAGATGGGGAGAAGGGAGAGAGACGAAGAAGAGGGAGGAAGAAAACTAAGAAGATGAAACTGGAAGAAGAAGAAGATTAGAAAAGAACGAACAAGAATGGAGAAGTTTGAAAAACTGGAAGGAGAAAGAAACGAGAAAGAAAATGGGGAAAGAGAAAGCAAGAGGAGAGAGAAGAGAGCAAAGAGAGCAAAAATAAACCTTTGTCGCGGAAGATACCCGTTTGTCGCGGAAGGGTACACCGCGACAAAATGCTCCGCGCCCAAAAATTATTCCGAGACTGTGAGAGGAGAATCAAGGCACATAATTTGGTCGCGGAACATGGTTCCGCGACAAAGTGGATCGCGCCCAAAGCAGTACTCCGCGCCAGTGAGAGAAAAAGGCAGTCACGTGACCTGCGCCCACTCTCCCAATTCAAATTCCCACATGTCAAATAGGATGGAAGGTCCTGGGACCTCAGCTCCCATAGGCACAAAAATTCTTGTCTTTTCCCCTGGACCTCGAAGTCCCGCCCCCTCCTGGGCGGCATCCTGGAGCTAAAAAGTGTGTCCTGAAGCAGAATTTGTTCCGCGACAAGGCATAATTGTTTAGCGACACAATGGGCCTAATGGGCCTAGGGCTAATTCTCCACCTCTATAAATATAACCTCCCACCCCCTTGAACAGTAACCTAGCTACACTTTAGTTTATTTTTCACTGTTCTTGGAGACACCACTGTGCTCTCCAAGAATATGTTAGAGTAGGTAGTTTAGTTTATTTTTATGCAATGTAGATGTAGATCTTAGCCTAGTTTTAATTTATGCTTTGTAATAAATAAGTGTAGCTAGTGTTCATTTTATTTTCCAGTTTTATATTTTGTATTTTTGGGTTGAAAACACTTAATCAATGGGTGTGTTTAACCCATCTTTGGTTTTTGGTAATATTGAGAAAATGATTCCCAAAAATATATCATGTGTTTATCTCTTGGGCAATTTACTGTGATGTTGCATTTTGGGTCACTTGACCAATTTATTTTTATGTTTTAGATAGATTTTTAATTTTTATTTATTTTTGCATATATTTTGTGTTGCATCATTCCCGTCTTAATCCCACGGATTAAGACGCAAACCCCGAGTTTCCAATATGAGGGGTTATGCTGCCAAAATTTTTATATAAATTTTAAAACCCTTGGTCGCGATGCAACCTTTGTCGCGGAACCACGTTCCGCGACAAAACCCATGTTTAGCGACAAAGGACCAAATTCTTGCATTTTGTCTGCATGGCTTTTGTCGCGGAGCACCCTTGTCGCGGAACCACGTTCCGCGACAAAATTTTATTCCGAGACAGAAAATTATGCCTTGCCATTAATTTTGAAACCCCTTGGTCGCGATGCAACTCTCGTCGCGGAACCACGTTCCGCGACAAAAGCCTTGATTAGCGACCAAGGACCTAAACACTTGTAATTTTATTCTGGGAGGACTCTGTCGCGGAACCTTTGTCGCGGAACCACGGACCGCGACAAAATCCTTGTTCCGCGACCAGGAATTATGTCCTTACCAATTTTCAAACCCTTTGTCGCTATACCCCCTTTGTCGCGGAACCATGTTCCGCGACAAAATTTTTGCTTAGCGACAAAACAAACCCCAATTCTCAAAATATCCATTCCTCTTATTTCCCACCCCTTTGTCGCGAAACCTTTGTCGCGGAGCCACGCTCCGCGACACAAACTCTGCATCGCGACAAGGTGGCACCTTTTTGCCAAATTTTTATTCTCCATCTCACTCCATTAATTAATTGAACCTTTATATTAATATTTTGAGGTTGAGATCCAATGATCTCAACCCATGATTAATTTGATATAAAGAACTTTGTTCAATTTCCCATTAAAAGACTTTTCTATAAAATTAAACTCTAATGATCTAAGTATATAATCCGGACTGTAATTAATTAATTAATTATGGAATGAGAGATTATTTAGACCATAAAGAGTAATTATGTATTCATTTCCATACCTTGCATGAGAAACCAATGTCTCTCATGCAAGATGACCCAAAAATATTTTCCTTCTATTTATTTTGTCTTTTCCCGTAATGTGTGAAACAGTTAATAAGGAATATATCAGATTAATGTTGGCGGGTATTCCCACACGGATAACTAGCTCGTATTCTGTATATTAATTATTAATTGTTATTTTGCATGGTCCGGATAGTGGTCGGTGGAAGCCTTGGCGGTTCGTCCATCCGGGATTATAATAGCTGCTCAGCTGATTCCTATCCGGATACAGTTTTATTTTCTTTATCTTAATTTCAAACCTGAATTCAAGTTGTAGTATTATTAAATGATGTCGACCAACATTATTTGAGAATTATTACAGCAAAAAAATATGTGGGTTTTTCTTCCATTCACAGACAAAAGGGAGCTGAATGACGGTGGTCACCGTCACTTGGAATTCCTTTCTGTCTAAAAATCTTTCCATCTGGAATAATTGGGAACTGGATAGCAGATGTTTGCGGTCCAAATCACCCCAGTTATTTCTGGCACTCTTTTTAGCCAAAATTCTTCTTATCTCCGGCTATTTCATCTCTGTGTTCCACATTCTGTCTAAACCCACCTTATATTTTGGGTTATCTAATTTTACACTTCTCTATAAATTTATGCATGATATTATTATGTAGATATTGTGGTCAATATTATTTTGGGATCCTTCCCTTGGACATAGAAGTCGTGATTTAAATCAGATGTCTCATGATAAATTTCCAACAAGAATTCATTTATAAATCCGGATCTGAGTAAGGGATAAATTCGACAGTTATGACTAATTCATATCCGACTGGGGGTTGATTTTAGGAAATTAGAAGCAGAGTCAGCGATTAGGTCTCACCTAGACTGAAAGGATCTGTGTTTTAATTGAGAGTCTAGTACCTGATAGGGAATGATTTTCAGATTTATTATTTTCTAAAATTGCTGTTTGTTGGAAATCTTGTATTAAATATTGCACTGGGTCAGATTCCACTTGGATTCAGGTAAGGTGTAATAGATAATGCTAGAGGAACAACGTCCGGGCCTTGGTTATTTTCTAAGGTAGGGTTGAGTATTCTCTCAACTGCTATTTTCTTCTGCCAAAGCCTATTTTTGAGTCCTGAGTGAGTGCATCCGGAACGAACTAATTTATTAGTTTGTTTCATTAGTTTGTATCTCATAACCACCCGACGGGAAGTGAACACTGCAAGCGGTTCACCGAGAATAGGGAATTCTTGATCCACAACCGGTCATCCTGACTGGGGGCTTTCTTTTACTACCAGGGTCAGACTTTCAAAAAACCTCCGAGTGATAGGATTTTAAATGCTTTCCTTATCGCTTTCTTTTAAATGCTTCCGTTAGAGGTCACTCGGTTGTATTGAGAGTTGTGTAACTGCTACTAGGATTGAGAGTTAAGGGATAGTTCAGGGCTTAATTAGAATCTTTGGGTGTGACATGGGGGAATGATAGCGGTACTTGACACTTCAACTAATGATTTGTCAGGTGTTGCTTGTCCACCACAGATGAATAATATGTCTCAGCATGGCCATGTGAGGGCATTTGTGAGTCTGTGGTATCTTAGAATTTGTTTTCTTAAGAGCATGTAAACTCTTACTATAAGTACCTGTCTGTTAAAGGGAACATGGTATAGAGAGCATGAGAGTTAGCTAACTGAAAGGATTATCCCAAGCTAAGATCTGTGTATTAAAATGGAAGTTTAATTGTGTTTCATCTGAATCTTGTCCAATTTTTATTATTTTCTCCCTGTCCCTTCTGTCTCATTTTAAATCTGCTTTCTTAGAATAATTCTAATCGCTTTCTTAGAATAATTTTATTGCTTTCGTAGATTAAATTTAATTCGCTTTCTAGAATAATTTTACCTGCTTTATTTTAATTGCTTTCATAATCTAATTTAAATTCTGTCAAGTAGTTGTTAGTCAAATCACAAATTTGAATCGAGTAATCGAGTGGAAAATCTTAGTAAATGACGTGGGCCCTGCTTCCATCGCACATCCTCCAGTGAACGATCCGGTACTTACTATAAATTACTGCAATTTTTGACTCCGTGCGCTTTCGGGGCACAGTTTCTTAACACGAGTAAATAAAATATGTGATTTTTCAGAAAATACTCATGTAGTAGGAATCTGCTGAAAGTTTCATGGTAGGTAATCTCATGACATGAAATCATGAGAAGTATCATGGCACATATGCCGGGGACCCTCAGTGTGACAGGCTGAAGGTCAATCTATCCCGGTTGTACCATGAGACTTGTCAAAAGTTTCATGGCAGAGAGGACCACATTGCCATTTGAAATTAAAGCCCCTCACATGAGTAATAAAGAGTAACAATCTTGATATATCCCTAAACCCTTTCCCGCGAATCCTAACTCTTCTCATTTAATAAATTCAAACCCTGATATATTTTATTGAAAAATACTCGTGTTAATGAAATTTGTCAAAAGTTTCATGGCGCCGTTGCCGGGGAGGATGCAGCGTCGTTTATTAAGAGAATTACACTCCTGATTACTCATAGTTAGTTTAGTGTTAGTTTAGTGTACTTATTTCAGAACAGAGAAGTACCCTCAAATCAATTAAACATTTAGAGTACTAAGACTCTAAATGTGAGGATGTTGATTTGAGGGGAAAACCTAACCAATTGGGTATTTTGTCTTGCAGGAATCATGGAACCATCGAAAATGGTGTAAGGAGTTAAATGTGGAAGTGTAGCATTGGGGCTACACTACTTTGATCTTTCGTTTAATTTTACACTTCTCCGATTGTAAAATCGAGGTTAATTAAACGAAAAATCAAAGAAAAATGGAGAAGTGTAGCAGTGGAGCTACACTAATTTGCAATTGTAAATTGCACAACACGTGAGACTCACGTGTTTGTCATCTCCACCACATCTGGACCACGAAGCTCCACCGCTGCTCCATCGCCCATCCATCTCATTACCACCACTGCGCTGAGGAAACCCTCATCACTGGTGAAACAACAAATGGAGCAGCAGATCTTCGGACTACCAATTGCTCACCACCATCGGACAAGCCACGGCCATCATCTCACTTTCCGTCGCCCCTGTCCCGACTGAGCATCTAAAGAGGTTCCCGGTTGGATTAGTTCTGTAATTGACCGAAGATTATATCCGGAATTCAAAGAAATTTAAAATCCGGAATAATTTTCGCAAGCACGGAATTAATCCAACCTAAATTTCTGCAAGTCAAAATTATATATATATATATTTATATATATAAACCTCTTGCACATATTATATCAAATAATTCGGGTAGTAGTCAATTGAATCACATTTAGAGTACTAATACTCTAAATGTGAGGATGTTGATATTTTTGAGAAAACCCGATAACTTCTTCTGTGTTTGCTCTGCAGG
Organism: Hygrophila difformis; assembly: GCA_030278955.1. Lineage (NCBI taxonomy): Eukaryota > Viridiplantae > Streptophyta > Magnoliopsida > Lamiales > Acanthaceae > Hygrophila > Hygrophila difformis. Next base: position 37,933,823 of record JAOANR010000004.1, read on the forward strand.
AATTTGTGGAATCACCAAAAAGAAAATTAAAGCTCCAAAACAGGTTCCCGGTTGGATCGATTCCGTGATTAATTGAAAGTATTCTTGGAATTTAAAGCAATTTAAAATCCGGAATAACTTTTATAAGAACAGAATTAATCCAACCTAATTTATGCAAGTAAATATAGTAGATTAAATTTTATAAAATTCAAAAACGTGATTGAACAATTTTGATGAAAATCAAAAATTTTCTTAAGTATTGGGCATCGAACAAATTGTTTTGTTCGATGAACCAAACTATCACACATAGCCAAAATCATTGAACACTTAATTGGTTTGACGAAAAGGCTAACGGAATTATTTTTCTATCTCTTATGTTAATATTTTCTCCCTCCCTCCCTCCTCTTCTATTTTAATTTTGATAATTAGTTTAAGTAGGAATTGACTAACTCACATTTCGAGAAAGGCTCAAAATGTGAGGATGTTGATTCTTCACTTAAAAAAAAAAAAAAAAAAAAGTGTGTTACTTTTCTGTTTGTTTATTTTTATTATTTTATATTTAAACCCAGTGCAAAGCATGCATAACTCTGTCTAAGAATTCACATATTTGATTTTGGTTTATGATTAAATTTTCAAACTTTTAAATTGGGATAATATAATTGAAGACATGCATGATATGAATTTTTGAGGTTTTGAGCTATAAAAATTTAATGATATAATCATCTTGTTGGGTAATAAGTCCTTATGTTGAGAATTTAATTGAATAGATTGTAAGAATTATTCAAAGATTATATTTATGAATATTGTATGACATGAATGAACCATACCATGTGAGATTTGAGCCTTGAGTCATTTTTACTCATTCTTTTCTTTGATGTGTGAAAATCATTTTTAATTGAAGGACACTAGAACTTGCGATTGGGACCGATTCAAGACCATGCCATATTCCAAAAATCGAGCATATGATCGAGGCACCTAGAAAAACCCAAATTTTTTGTCGTCGTTTGAATTCCAACCCAAAAAAAATATTTTCCCTTTAGGATTAACCAATTTGAGCCTCAAGCCTCATTTTTCTTTAAAGCCCTCTATATTATTCCTAGCCTTCTAAAAAGACCAAAAAATTTCAAACCCAAGTGGGGCAAGAATGAATTTTATCAAGGCATTAAAATTATGATCATCAATTCATCAAATCGGTATTCAAAAATCCGATCAAAAAAAAGAAGAAGAAGAAAATTGTTGAGTTCCATTCAACACAAAAAAAAGAAAGAAAATGTTGAATTTAATTCAACATAAAATAAATTGCAATTGACAAAGCAAATTAGACATAGTCTAATGTCATGCAATAGAAAAAAAAAAGAAGAAGAAGAAAAGCACAAAAAAAAACATTGATGATCATAAATTTTAAATAAAAATATGCCATGTTATGATAATATTAATTCTTGCCACTTCTTAGCCCAAAAATTTCCCTTTCCTACCGAATGTTACAACCGTATGCCCCATTATAACCCTTAAATAAGACCTCATGATCTTGATTTGAAGAAATGAGCCGGTGGCGAGTTGGTCCAATTGCAAGCTTATGGGATAATTTAATTAAATTTGATTATGAGTGCTCATTGATAAAACCCCTTTTTGAGAGTGAGTGAAATTTCTGTTTCTACTATATGTGAGGCTCTGCTTCTAATTTATGTTCATGTCATACTTTAATTCTAGAATTAAATCAATGATTAGTTCTAAACATGATATTCATGAAGAATTATCAATAATGACTGATTTGTATGCCTGATTAAGTGAGAAATATCATTTTATTAAACACTGCAATCAAGAGAATTTAATACTTGTAGTTTTTGATTGTCTTATCCCAATCTAAAAAGAATGATATTTTTGAAGCCACGAAAATAGATTGAATATGTAGAGTCCGTGTTCTTAGGAACATTGACTCTGACTGCTCGGGGACGATCAGTATTAAATGTGAGGATGTTGATAATGGCCAAAATTGACCATTATTTTCAATCTATTTCCGTGTCTAATACGGACATTTGATCGCATTCCGGTCTAATTTTAATAAGAAAGCAGTTGAATTTAGCAGATTTATGCAAGTTTGTATAAATAATAAGCTGGTATTGAAAAATACAAAAATATTGTTATTTTTATTAATTTCATATTAAAAATCCAAAAACATGATAAAAATATTAAAAATCCTCCACTTGATTAGTTTTGGTTCGATGTTGTCTATTCGGTAGAACATGGGTCTATTGGATGGAACACATACCAAATAGTCAAGTGGAATAAATATACTTATTTATATTATTTTTATATTTTGATTTATATAATTATAATTTTTATGTTTATTATTCTGTGTATAATTTATATATTTATAATTTTGGTCTATATATATATTCTGTGTCATTAAGTCCACTAATCACCTTTTTTTAAACTAATTGCAGGTGTTTAATGTAATTTGGTCCAGCCCAATCACAGTTTTAGTCCAAATCCATTGAAGCCCATTGCACCATCCCTTGGCCCAAATACTCATCCAAGCCCAAACACCAACCACCAAGCCCATCTCCAATAGCCCAAACCCTAAAACTCCTAACCCTAACCCTAACCCTGCCTCTCCGGCGCCGCCACCGCCGCTCCGGCGAGCCTCCGGCGAACTCCGCCGGCCATTCCCTACTCCAATTTCTCATTCCCATCTCGCCGCCGCTCCATCACCAGCGGCAGCCCCTTCCGGCCACACCACCACTCAGCCAGCAGCCACCATAGATCCGGCCTCCATCTCCTCCGGCCATCACTTCCACCACCTCCTCCGATTCGCCCTCATCTCGCCACCGCTCAACACGCCAGCCCTCGCCGACCACCATTCTCATCCCATCTCCGCCTCCATCCCACCCGAGCCACCATCGTCGTCTCCACCAACACCCATCCCCATTTCCGGCCACTGCCATCCTCAACGACCATCCTCCTCAAGTCACAACCGAACGCCGCCGCTGCCTCCACAGCCGCCGTCGCTGCCCTCACTCCGTCGCCGCTCCGGCCACAACCACGGCGGCCCCATCTCGCCAACACCACCTCCGCCTTCTATTTCTAGTCGAAACAGCAAATCCAAAGGCCAAAATGAAGAAGAAAAGAGGAACGAAAAAGAAGAAAGATGGGGAGAAGGGAGAGAGACGAAGAAGAGGGAGGAAGAAAACTAAGAAGATGAAACTGGAAGAAGAAGAAGATTAGAAAAGAACGAACAAGAATGGAGAAGTTTGAAAAACTGGAAGGAGAAAGAAACGAGAAAGAAAATGGGGAAAGAGAAAGCAAGAGGAGAGAGAAGAGAGCAAAGAGAGCAAAAATAAACCTTTGTCGCGGAAGATACCCGTTTGTCGCGGAAGGGTACACCGCGACAAAATGCTCCGCGCCCAAAAATTATTCCGAGACTGTGAGAGGAGAATCAAGGCACATAATTTGGTCGCGGAACATGGTTCCGCGACAAAGTGGATCGCGCCCAAAGCAGTACTCCGCGCCAGTGAGAGAAAAAGGCAGTCACGTGACCTGCGCCCACTCTCCCAATTCAAATTCCCACATGTCAAATAGGATGGAAGGTCCTGGGACCTCAGCTCCCATAGGCACAAAAATTCTTGTCTTTTCCCCCGGACCTCGAAGTCCCGCCCCCTCCTGGGCGGCATCCTGGAGCTAAAAAGTGTGTCCTGAAGCAGAATTTGTTCCGCGACAAGGCATAATTGTTTAGCGACACAATGGGCCTAATGGGCCTAGGGCTAATTCTCCACCTCTATAAATATAACCTCCCACCCCCTTGAACAGTAACCTAGCTACACTTTAGTTTATTTTTCACTGTTCTTGGAGACACCACTGTGCTCTCCAAGAATATGTTAGAGTAGGTAGTTTAGTTTATTTTTATGCAATGTAGATGTAGATCTTAGCCTAGTTTTAATTTATGCTTTGTAATAAATAAGTGTAGCTAGTGTTCATTTTATTTTCCAGTTTTATATTTTGTATTTTTGGGTTGAAAACACTTAATCAATGGGTGTGTTTAACCCATCTTTGGTTTTTGGTAATATTGAGAAAATGATTCCCAAAAATATATCATGTGTTTATCTCTTGGGCAATTTACTGTGATGTTGCATTTTGGGTCACTTGACCAATTTATTTTTATGTTTTAGATAGATTTTTAATTTTTATTTATTTTTGCATATATTTTGTGTTGCATCATTCCCGTCTTAATCCCACGGATTAAGACGCAAACCGAGTTTCCAATATGAGGGGTTATGCTGCCAAAATTTTTATATAAATTTTAAAACCCTTGTATCGCGATGCAACCTTTGTCGCGGAACCACGTTCCGCGACAAAACCCATGTTTAGCGACAAAGGACCAAATTCTTGCATTTTGTCTGCATGGCTTTTGTCGCGGAGCACCCTTGTCGCGGAACCACGTTCCGCGACAAAATTTTATTCCGAGACAGAAAATTATGCCTTGCCATTAATTTTGAAACCCCTTGGTCGCGATGCAACTCTCGTCGCGGAACCACGTTCCGCGACAAAAGCCTTGATTAGCGACCAAGGACCCAAACACTTGTAATTTTATTCTGGGAGGACTCTGTCGCGGAACCTTTGTCGCGGAACCACGGACCGCGACAAAATCCTTGTTCCGCGACCAGGAATTATGTCCTTACCAATTTTCAAACCCTTTGTCGCTATACCCCCTTTGTCGCGGAACCATGTTCCGCGACAAAATTTTTGCTTAGCGACAAAACAAACCCCAATTCTCAAAATATCCATTCCTCTTATTTCCCACCCCTTTGTCGCGAAACCTTTGTCGCGGAGCCACGCTCCGCGACACAAACTCTGCATCGCGACAAGGTGGCACCTTTTTGCCAAATTTTTATTCTCCATCTCACTCCATTAATTAATTGAACCTTTATATTAATATTTTGAGGTTGAGATCCAATGATCTCAACCCATGATTAATTTGATATAAAGAACTTTGTTCAATTTCCCATTAAAAGACTTTTCTATAAAATTAAACTCTAATGATCTAAGTATATAATCCGGACTGTAATTAATTAATTAATTAATTATGGAATGAGAGATTATTTAGACCATAAAGAGTAATTATGTATTCATTTTCATACCTTGCATGAGAAACCAATGTCTCTCATGCAAGATGACCCAAAAATATTTTCCTTCTATTTATTTTGTCTTTTCCCGTAATGTGTGAAACAGTTAATAAGGAATATATCAGATTAATGTTGGCGGGTATTCCCACACGGATAACTAGCTCGTATTCTGTATATTAATTATTAATTGTTATTTTGCATGGTCCGGATAGTGGTCGGTGGAAGCCTTGGCGGTTCGTCCATCCGGGATTATAATAGCTGCTCAGCTGATTCCTATCCGGATACAGTTTTATTTTCTTTATCTTAATTTCAAACCTGAATTCAAGTTGTAGTATTATTAAATGATGTCGACCAACATTATTTGAGAATTATTACAGCAAGAAAATATGTGGGTTTTTCTTCCATTCACAGACAAAAGGGAGCTGAATGACGGTGGTCACCGTCACTTGGAATTCCTTTCTGTCTAAAAATCTTTCCATCTGGAATAATTGGGAACTGGATAGCAGATGTTTGCGGTCCAGATCACCCCAGTTATTTCTGGCACTCTTTTTAGCCAAAATTCTTCTTATCTCCGGCTATTTCATCTCTGTGTTCCACATTCTGTCTAAACCCACCTTATATTTTGGGTTATCTAATTTTACACTTCTCTATAAATTTATGCATGATATTATTATGTAGATATTGTGGTCAATATTATTTTGGGATCCTTCCCTTGGACATAGAAGTCGTGATTTAAATCAGATGTCTCATGATAAATTTCCAACAAAAATTCATTTATAAATCCGGATCTGAGTAAGGGATAAATTCGACAGTTATGACTAATTCATATCCGACTGGGGGTTGATTTTAGGAAATTAGAAGCAGAGTCAGCGATTAGGTCTCACCTAGACTGAAAGGATCTGTGTTTTAATTGAGAGTCTAGTACCTGATAGGGAATGATTTTCAGATTTATTATTTTCCAAAATTGCTGTTTGTTGGAAATCTTGTATTAAATATTGCACTGGGTCAGATTCCACTTGGATTCAGGTAAGGTGTAATAGATAATGCTAGAGGAACAACGTCCGGGCCTTGGTTATTTTCTAAGGTAGGGTTGAGTATTCTCTCAACTGCTATTTTCTTCTGCCAAAGCCTATTTTTGAGTCCTGAGTGAGTGCATCCGGAACGAACTAATTTATTAGTTTGTTTCATTAGTTTGTATCTCATAACCACCCGACGGGAAGTGAACACTGCAAGCGGTTCACCGAGAATAGGGAATTCTTGATCCACAACCGGTCATCCTGACTGGGGGCTTTCTTTTACTACCAGGGTCAGACTTTCAAAAAACCTCCGAGTGATAGGATTTTAAATGCTTTCCTTATCGCTTTCTTTTAAATGCTTCCGTTAGAGGTCACTCGGTTGTATTGAGAGTTGTGTAACTGCTACTAGGATTGAGAGTTAAGGGATAGTTCAGGGCTTAATTAGAATCTTTGGGTGTGACATGGGGGAATGATAGCGGTACTTGACACTTCAACTAATGATTTGTCAGGTGTTGCTTGTCCACCACAGATGAATAATATGTCTCAGCATGGCCATGTGAGGGCATTTGTGAGTCTGTGGTATCTTAGAATTTGTTTTCTTAAGAGCATGTAAACTCTTACTATAAGTACCTGTCTGTTAAAGGGAACATGGTATAGAGAGCATGAGAGTTAGCTAACTGAAAGGATTATCCCAAGCTAAGATCTGTGTATTAAAATGGAAGTTTAATTGTGTTTCATCTGAATCTTGTCCAATTTTTATTATTTTCTCCCTGTCCCTTCTGTCTCATTTTAAATCTGCTTTCTTAGAATAATTCTAATCGCTTTCTTAGAATAATTTTATTGCTTTCGTAGATTAAATTTAATTCGCTTTCTAGAATAATTTTACCTGCTTTATTTTAATTGCTTTCATAATCTAATTTAAATTCTGTCAAGTAGTTGTTAGTCAAATCACAAATTTGAATCGAGTAATCGAGTGGAAAATCTTAGTAAATGACGTGGGCCCTGCTTCCATCGCACATCCTCCAGTGAACGATCCGGTACTTACTATAAATTACTGCAATTTTTGACTCCGTGCGCTTTCGGGGCACAGTTTCTTAACACGAGTAAATAAAATATGTGATTTTTCAGAAAATACTCATGTAGTAGGAATCTGCTGAAAGTTTCATGGTAGGTAATCTCATGACATGAAATCATGAGAAGTATCATGGCACATATGCCGGGGACCCTCAGTGTGACAGGCTGAAGGTCAATCTATCCCGGTTGTACCATGAGACTTGTCAAAAGTTTCATGGCAGAGAGGACCACATTGCCATTTGAAATTAAAGCCCCTCACATGAGTAATAAAGAGTAACAATCTTGATATATCCCTAAACCCTTTCCCGCGAATCATAACTCTTCTCATTTAATAAATTCAAACCCTGATATATTTTATTGAAAAATACTCGTGTTAATGAAATTTGTCAAAAGTTTCAGGACAGGAAGAAAATAATAAAGATTGGACAAGATTCAGATGAAACACAATTAAACTTCCATTTTAATACGCAGATCTTAGTTTGGGGATAATCCATCAGTTAGCTAACTCTCATGCTTCCTATACTATGTTCCCTTTAACAGACAGGTACTTACAGTACGGATTTACATGCCTTAAGACAGCAAAATCTAAGATACCACAGACTCACAACTGCCCTCACACGGCCGTGTGGAGGCATGTTATTCATCTGTGGTGGACAAGCAACACCTGAAAAATCATTTATTGAAGTGTCAAGTACTGCTATCATTCCCCCATGTCACACCCAAAGATTCTAATCAAGCCCTGAACTATCCCTTAACTCTCAATCCTAGTAGCAGTTACACAACTCTCAATACAACCGAGTGACCTCTAAAGAAAGCAGTTAAAAGAAAGCGGTAAAAGAAAGCGGTAAAGAAAGCATTTAAAATCCTATCACTCGGAGGTTTTTGAAAGTCTGGCCCTGGTAGTAAAAGAAAGCCCCCAGTCAGAATGACTGGGTGTGGATCAAGAATTCCCTAATCTCGGTGAACCGCTCGCAGTGTTCACTGCCCTTCGGGTGGTTATGAGATACAAACTAATGAAACGAACTAATAAATTAGTTCGTTCCGGATGCACTCACTCAGGACTCAAAAATAGGCTTTGGCAGAAGAGGATAGCAGTTGAAAGGAACTCAACCCTACCTTAGAAAATAACTAAGGCCTATGTATTGTTCCTCTAGAATTATCTAACACACTGTATTTGAATCCAAGTGGATCCCATCTCGGTGTGATAGTTAAGACTAAATTCCCAATACACAGCAATTTTGGAAAAATAATAGATGTTTGAAAATCATTCCCTAAACAGGTACTAGACTCTCAATTAAAGCACAGATCCTTTCAGTCTAGGTGAGACCTAAACGCTGACTCTGCTTCTAATTTCCCAAAATCAACCCCCAGTCGGATATGAATTAGTCATAACTGTCGAATTTATCCCCTACTCAGATCCGGATTTTGTAAAGGAATTTTTGTTGGAAATTTATTATGAAACATCTGATTCAAATCAAGACTTCTATGTCCAAGGGAAGGATCCCAAAATAATATTGACCACAATATCTACATAATAATATCATGCATAAATTTATAGAGAAGTGTAAAATTAAATAACCCAAAATATAAGGTGGGTTTAGACAGAATGTGAGACACAGAGATGAAATAGCCAGAGATGAGAAGAATTTATTTGGCTAAAAAGAGGGCCAGAAATAGCTGGGGTTATCCGGACTGCAAACATCTGCTATCCACGTCCCAACTATTCCAAGTGGAACGGTTTTTAGATAGTGAAATTCCCTAAATGACAGTTGCCACTGTCATCTTAAACTCCACTATCTGTGAATTTGGATAAAAACCCACATGTTCTATCACTGCAATAATTATTAGATGATATTGGCAAATATCATCTAACATTACTACAGCTCCAGATTCGGGTTTGAAATTAAAGTAAAGAAAAGAAAACTGTATCCGGATAGGAGTCAGCTGAGCAGCTATTATAATCCTGGATGGACGAACCGCCAAGGCTTCCACCTACCACTATCCGGACCATGCAAAATAACATTTAATAATTAATATACAGACCACGAGCTAGTTATCCGTGGAGGAATACCCGCCAACATTAGTCTGTTACATCTCTTACTAGCTGTTTCACACAACACGGAAAAGACAAAATAAATAAAAGAAAATATTTTTGGGTCATCTTGCATGAGAGACATTAGTTTCTCATGCAAGGTATGGAAATTATTCCATAATTACTCTTCATGTCTAAATAATCACTCATTCCATAATTAATTAATTACAGTCCGGATTATATACTTAGATCATTAGAGTTTAATTACTTGTAGAAGAATCTTTTAATGGGAAATTGAACAAAGTTCTTTATATCAAATTAATCCTGGGTTGAGATCATTGGATTTCAACCTCAAAATATTAATATAAAGGTTCAATTAATTAATGGAGTGAGATGGAGAATAAAAATTTGGCAAAAAGGTGCCACTTTGTCGCGGAATAGAGTTTGTGTCGCGGAGCGTGGCTCCGCGACAAAGGTTTCGCGACAAAAGGGGTGGGAAATAAGAGAAATGGGATTTTGAAAATTAGGGTTTGCTTTGTCGCTAAGCAAAAAGTTTGTCGCGGAACATGGTTCCGCGACAAAGGTGCATAGCGACAAAAAAGGTTGAAAATTGGACAAGGCATAATTCTTGTCGCGGAACAAGAGGTTTTGTCGCGGAACGTGGTTCCGCGACAAGGTTGCTTCGCGACAAAGCCCTTCCAGAATACAATCACAAGTATTTGGGTCCTTGGTCGCTAATCAGGATTTTGTCACGGAACGTGGCTCCGCGACAAGGGTTGTTTCGCGACCAAGGGTTTTAAAAATGAAAGCTAACAAGTGTTCTTTGGCACCTTTGTCGCTAAAGCATCATTTTGTCGCGGAACGTGGCTCCGCGACAAGGGTTGTTCCGCGACAAAGATGTGTCCAGGACACATGTCAGAAAAGTAAAGTGGAACAGTGGCATGCATTATGTGTGATCTCACCTATTTCAGATTCAAAAGTTAAACTAAGCTAAAAATAACAAAACAGAATTTGAATCTAGCTAGAACATGCTTGAACGTAATGAAAATAAAACAAACTTAAAACTTAGGAAACCCTAATCTGAGTTTAATCACCCATAAGCATGCAACATTTTCCAAAGAAAAAACCACCAAGTAGTGACATTAAAATGCGAACTAAGGATCAAATGACCCAAAGAAAACAAGAGCAGTAAGATCCATGGGGTGTGAGACCCATTTCATGATTTTTGGGACACAAATGGAGAATGCTTTCCCATATTATTAAATGGTGTTGTTAATACCCATGATTTGGGTAGTACAAACCCTTAAACAAAAGCTTAAAACAGGAGATAAAATGTAAAAACTGGCTACCTGAGCTAAAAAGCTATAATCTACATCTAACTAATGCATGAATTAAATAATACAAGAAAAACCTAACTAAGCTACCCTAAACTAAACTAAACTACTGAGCTCCCCACTTGTCTTCAAGAGTGTGTGTTCTCTCTACAATTCTTCCAACCCTTAGCTCAAAGGAAACACCTCATATTTATAGAGGGGAAACCCTAAGCTCATGGGCCTTGATTTGAGCCCATTGTGTCTCAAGACATCACACACATCACAGCTTTGTCTCGGAGCACCAAGTTTGGTCGCGGAACACACTGCATGTGGCAAAGCTTCTCGACTGGGTCTTGTGTCTCTAAAATTGCATCTTTGTCGCGGAATGGACCTTTGTCGCGGAACAGGGCATCGCGACAAAGGTATCGCGACAGAGGGCTCTGGCTGGTCTTCTCCTTCATCTGAGCTTGCTTGGTCGCGGAGCGTTCCTTTGTCGCGGAATCATGCATCGCGACAAAAGGGCTTCCGCGACAAAGGTGTTCCTGGGCCCGCTGGATTGGGCCAGAAGGGCCGAAACTGTTCTTTTTGTGGGTTTTTTTCCTCTCTTTTTCCCATCTTTTTCATTCCTTTTTCTTTTCTTTTCTTTTTCTCATGTTTTTGGATTTTTCTAACATAAATACGTAATAAAATTACATATTTATGCCTTTTTCACACCAGCTTATTATTTTTACAAATATGCATAAATCAGTCCAATTCGACTGTTTTCTTACTTAATGTAAGACCGGAATGCGATCAAATGCCCGTTTAAGACACGGAAATGGATTGAAAATAATGGTCATTTCTGGCCATTATCAGATGTCATACCACCTATTTTTCGTGCACTTTTGTAAACTTTTGAACTACGTTATGGCTTGATCCCTTTACCGGGTACGTAGGTAGCTTAGAAGTTTTAATTCTAAGTTCAGTCACAACATAATAAAACAAACACAAGACCTTAGCACAAGAAAAGCCGAAACACAACTTCGAGGACGAAGTTGATTCTTAAGGAGGGTAGACTGTAATACCCGAGAATTTTCCAACATAAAATAAAGCAATAATTAAATAAATAAATAATAAATAAAATAAATACCATAAATAAATAAATGAATCCAGCAAATAAAGAAATAAATAAAGATAAGGAAATGAGAAAATGAGATTTATCTTAAAAAGGAATTAAAGGAATTTAATTAAATAAAAGGATGGATTAAAGGTAAATGAATTATACACCGAAACCCGACTAATGAACTCGAGGATTCGAGTCCAAACATCCAATTAGACCCGAGTAAAAATTTAGAGAGAAAGTAGAAACCCGAAGATACCCCGGAAATCGGAATTCGGGAGCATAGAGGGATAGAAACCCGAAAGAGAGGCGGAAAAGCACGACGGATCGCACGACCCGCCCGGACCGAAGTCCAGGCGAAGTCGTCACGGTGGCCGCACGGTCAATAGGCATAGGGCGCGCCACGACCGCGCCACGCGACAGATTCACCCGTTGCGTGAATCTCTCGCCCGAACGCGGATTTTTCGACTTTCGGTTGAACATCTCTCGACCCAAGACCCTTGGGGTCAGATTTTGGACGCCCTAGGTCTTAGTTATCTATAAATAAGACCTCCTAGGAGCTCCGAATACTTTTACAAAACCCTACAACTTTCTACACATTCGAAACCCTAAATCCGGAGTCGTCGGAGGCACGAAACCAAGGCGAACGCAGTTGGACGAAAATTCTAAATCTCCATAGTCGTGGTAAGTCTCGATCCAATCCTTGTTCAATATACGATTCGAAAACGAATCCTAATCTTCTTCTTTTCTCTTCTACACCTCGTATTGGATCTAGATCGTAGAACCCGACGAACGGAGAGGAGAAACGGTGGACGGGAAGCCACGCCTTCAAAATAGACGATCCCGGACATTTGTAAACTCTGTAAGTTAACTCTTACATGGTTTTGGGTTGAATTAAAACATTCAAAACTAAAAGATTAACAAGAAATCGAAAATCTGTCAATTTATACTTTCTACCGACGCAACAGATTTGATGAATTTTTCCGAACCTTAAAACGAATTCAAACGGAGAAACTTAAAACATGAAAAACGTTCCTAAGGCTTAGATCTATCTACTGTAAATTTTTAAGAATTTTTAGAGATGATTTGATATGTGAAAACCAACTGAAACCGAACTGCTTGAATCTAGATCTTGAAATCCTGGACAGAACTTAGGAATGATCTTGATCACGTTTTTGACATAGGATCTAGACTGTTTTAGGTCTTTGGCCGAACATGAAAGTTGTAGATAATTGTCTTAAGATGATCGCTGTAAAATTTCATCAAATTTGGAGTTGAATTACTATGGTAGAATTCGAAATATTTAAACTGTGGTACATTAAATTCGGACAGAATTATTCTTCTACGAAAATTGGTGATTTTGACCTGTTTAGGTATCTCGGATTGAAAAAGTTAAAACACGAAAGTTGTAGATCTTGACGTTTTGGAGTCAGTCGTGAAAATTTTGGAATTTTTGGAATTAAATCTGATTTTAGACAAATTTTACAGTAAACTGTGGTTTACCGGAAACAAAATCTTGAAATCTTGTTGAAACATGGAATTAACCTTTAGGGTTGAAATGAGTTGAGATATTATTATTTAAATGAATACAATTAAAGTCAGAATTTTAAAACTAAATCCCCTTACAAACTTGATAAATTAAAATTAGGGGTGAGTGCTCTGCAGGGTGCCCCCTAACTGCTTCACTTCGTGCCTTAATGGACGATGGTGACCCCGCGCGCTAAACTTGAAATGTGATATTGCCTAAACGGCGAAATATAGAGCCTACACTCTCGAGAATATCCACATGGGTTTCCCAAGGCTCCGGAGTGGTACTGGGTATGGCTGATACGGTTGCGGCCGCCGGGCTACCGGCTAAACTTGTTGACATCGCGATGCTATCGTGAAACTTTGAAATACCAAATCGGGGATGTAATGGGGATATTAAATTAAATTAAATTAAATTAAATTGAATTATGTTTGATGTCCAATTAAATTATTTAAATGCTTTATTTAAATTATGGCTATTATTCTAAGTCATGCAAAATGTGTTGTTAAATAGAGCCCTGAAATAAATTATGCTATCGGTTAGATTAAATTAAATATTATGTTATTATCATGCTTTTATTAAATTATTAAAATTAATGGCTTTTAAACCCTACGATCATGCATGTGTTAACTTACTCAGCAAGTTTGCTGACCAAAACCGTTTTTATTCCTTTTCTTACAGAATATGTGGAATGAGCATGTGTGAGCACGATTCATGCATGGGATTTTGGGAAACATTATTTTGCTTTTAAATTCATACTTTAGACTATATTATGAACGGGTCTGTTTAACCCGTGTTTTGGCCATGTCGGCCCTATTTATATTTTCCGCTGCAATACTGTACTAAAACAATTATTTCCGCTGCGCTATGTTAATATTATTTTCAAATTATAGTGTATGGGCTATTTTGAATGATTTAAATGTTTTAAATACTGCAATACCTAGCCTTGCATCTCTTTGGTAAGCTCGGAGAAACTGTGTCTTACTAGGGGAATGTGGCGGTGACATCCCGACCTGGGTGACCAAAAACCGGGGTGTTACAGAGGGAGATACCTGTTAATCATGCCCATGTTTAAGACCTTGGTAGAAGCCTGTGTTGGAAACCAAAATTTCAGGAACCCTCTGTACCCTTTGTCATGGCCATGGATAACTCCATTTGCCTACCTATGTTTGGTCCCTTTTGGAGCTTATTTTTCTGGGCACCTCACTACTCTTAGTCATGCTCATAAGGTTCACTTACTTCCCTGTACCAAAATTGGATTGAGATATATTTTCCTGGGCAACACGCTACTCTTACTCATGCCCATGACTAACCATTAGATACTTCCCTGAAATTTAACTCAAACACATCAATTTCCGCAAACCCTAATTTACTTGAACAAAATCATTTTACCCTTCCAAGACCTATTACTGCCTCCTGCCCAACATCCCGATCGCACCACCACAATCATCTTCAATCTCATCCACAGTCACCACCGCAGCAGCAACCAGCGCTGCCGCCTCTGTTCGCCGGCACCACCACTGCGAGCGCCTCCTTCTCTCTCTCCTGCTGCTCTCTCCTCTCACCCTTCGCTCGTACGCCGCTGTTCGCGCCGCCCTCCCCATCCGTTGCTCTGGTCGGCGTCGGCCCCTCAGTCTCTGTCCCTTCCCCTTTCGCGAAGTCGCACCACCGCGAGCGCCGGCCCTCCACCATCCTCCGGCTGTCGCTGCTTCGCGAGCGCCGCCGCCCTTCCCTTCCTCATTCCTTTTGCGAACGAGCGCCGCCACTCCCTTCGCCGCTGCTCCAGTCTCCGTCGTCTCTCCCTTCGATCGAGCGAGCGCCTCTCCCTTCGCGAACCCTAGTCGTGCCTCTGTCTCGTCGCCTGAACCTGAGCGCCGCCGGTCTTCCTCTATGTTCAGCGCCGCCTCCCCTACCCCCTGTTCGTGCCTCTGTTCCGAGCCACTCACCTCAGCCTCTGTTCTGCTTCAAATCTGCTTCGGCTGGTTTGGCTTACACTATATTGGTAAACTCTTTTCAATTTTTGAAGCACTCAGCTATGGTGATGAATGATTCTGTGTGTTTTTGATTTTGTGTGAAAAAAGCATGCTCTGGGATTACTGTAATTGTGGATATTCAGTTGCCTTCTTGTGAATTGCTTGTGGGAATATCTGTCCATTTTGTGTGAATTGATAAATGTGAAAAGTGCATCCATTAGTCATTGTTAATTGTGAAAATTTTGGTATTTTCTGGTGAAAAGTGCAAGTTTGTCGGATATTCTGTGTTGTGCAAGTGGTGGAAGTTGGGAATCTGCCTATGTCTTTGTCATTTTGTTAAGCACTTGTCTTTATCGTTATGTGCAAGTAGTGAGAATTAATTGAGAACCTGTCTTATGCAAGTTGTGATAATTGAAAAGAGGAATTGAACTTTGTTTATTGTTTGTGGAGACTACTTTGTTGTGTGGTGAATTTCTGCGTGCAGGACACATGGGTAGAGAAAAGGGCAAAGCTCAAGCCACTTCTCCAAAAAGTGGTCCACAAATTGCCAAGTCCAAAGGAAAAATTCAGAAAGAGAAGGCACCGGTCAAAAAGATAACCACACCACCAAATCTAATACCCACCATCCTTGTCCAAGGACCCTCTACTTCTACAACTGGACAACGGTCACGTGCCAAGGCTAGGCAAGTGGCGGTTGAACAAACCATTGGAGGGTTCCTCAAATTCACAAAGCAGAAAGATCAAGACATGTATGTAAAGTGCCAAGAGAGTAAAAGGAGCATCATCACAGGTAAAAGTCTCCATTACCCCACTCTTGAGAAATTGCAAATCGCCGACCAGGTACACACATATTTATCTAACATAGGTTGGTCAAGGCTTGCTTCCATGAATGCACTGGCAATTTCTGAACTTGTGCTTGAGTTTTATTCTACTTTTGAGTTCAATTTGCCCCCTAAATTTGATCTTAACACTCCCGATGTTATACAATTTAGATTGATGAACAAAACTTTTCTCATTCATTAACTGATTTCAATCTGGCTTTGGGAGTGATTACTGAAGAGGAAGCCACGAGTGTGGATTACTTAGGAAGCTTGTGTGATTACCATGATAACTTATCATATAAATTTTATGATTTCTGGAATGCCATCTCCTCAGAGCCCTTGTTCCCTTTCACTTATAATCATGCAAAATCTAACACTATTAAAAATGGAGCATTAAAATTTATGCACAAATTCATTGCATTCAATCTTTTGGGCAGGAAAGAAGGCGCCGGTAATGTGGCTAAAACAGGGCTATATGTATTGTGGGCAATGGTATATAAAGTTCGTCTCAATCTTGCCTATTGGATTGCTATGGAATTTGCTAGTGTTCTCACAACGAAAGGGAGGAATCTAATTCATGGCTCTTATATCACACATTTGGCACTTAATTTAGGCTTAATTTCTGATGTCTCTGATTCCTATCTCGCTTCTCTTTCCTTGCATAGGGCATGTTCTCCAGCACCCCTTGACATCGCTTGCCTGAAGACATTGCAAGTGATTACAACTGAAAAAGGTCAATTGTACTTCAATGACCGACCAATTCCAGGCACTAGCACCAGCACACCTTCCTCAAGCCGTGATGCACCACCACTTCTTACACTTCCAGCTCCTGCACATCCCTCTCCATCGGAGGATGACACTCCAAGCCCACCTTCCATCTACTTCCACGTGCGATTTGATCAATTAAGCGAGGAGTTAGCTCAACAAAAAGAAGAGCTAAAGGGAGTGAAAGAAGAGCTGAAGGAAATGAAAGATGCCCTGAATGCTATCGTCCACCACTTCAACATCCCACCACCACCACCCACTGCTCGCCAGTGAGCCACACCTCGGCTCCCCCACCGATTCCAGGGAAGTCCTATTCTCTTTATTTTTTTTCTTACATTGAGGACAATGTTGCATTTAGGTGTGGGGGAGGAAATAGTATCGCTTGCCATTTTCTGTGAAAATTTTTAAAAATTTCAAGCTGTTTTATGTGAATTTTTTTGTGAATTTGATGTGAATAGGTGACTGAATTGAGTCTATGAGGTTTGTTGACAAGTCTTTTGAGTATGATTGATGATTTCTGACATTGAACATCTGAAGCCAACTATTTTGTGAACCCATGTGAGAATCTGAGCCTCTTTCCAAAATGCTTGTTGTTTCTAAAAGAAAAATACACTTATCTCAAGCCTTTGGAAATTTCTTTCTTGTGTGAATTATGTGGTAATCATTTTGACATCCTAGAACTTGACTGACTATACATGTTGAGCTTGCATTGATTAAATCCAACGTTTTGAACATGATAAGGGCATTAGGATAACCTTTTTAGCCTTCTTTTTTGCCTTAACCCATATTTTTATTCCCTAGTTAGCCACTTTGAGCCTTATATCCATTTTCTTTGTTTATATATAACCCTTAGCCTATTAAGCCTTCTCTTTTTGTCATACCATTGCTTTTGGACCCTAGTGATTGAAGTACTTTCATAAGTCATTGTGGTTGAATTTCTGTTGGTTGCAAGGAAAAGAGCTTAGAAATTTGTTTTTGGGATTCTCAAGCTATTTTGTTGGATTTTTGTTGGAATGATTTGTGGAATGTTTGTATATACATATTCCCCTATTAAAAAAAAAGAAGAAAAAAGAAACAGCCCTATTATAAAAAAAAGAGAGAGAAAAAAATACAAGGGCAGTGGATGGATATAGCTTGACACGTGTTCCTCTGACCTCAGTGTTATGAACATAGAGTTGAAGTTCCGTCTGCACTTTTCAGATTGTTGAATTCCTCTAATAAACGTGACTAAGCTATTGAAGCCCACGAAAAAAAAAGATAAAAAAAAAGGAAAAGAAAAAAAAAGAAAGAAGAAAATCAAAAGGGGATATATGATAGTTGTGAGAAATTGTTTGGAAATTTTTGGTTTTGATGGGTTCATTTACTTAGGAAATTTTGGGATAGTTTGAAAGTTGTATATAGGATGATCTTTTGGTTTGTTTATTTTGGAAAACCTTGGGAGGATAGAATAGAGGTAATTTTTGTTCTTTTGAACCTCTTGGTTTTGTTTTGGTTTGGCAACCATGATGTGCTATGATGTTTTCTATGATGGCTCTTTGGAAGTACTTGCATTCACTTTAGCCCTTCTATATCCTTTTTCCTACCCCAACCATGGCCCCGTTATAACCTTTTTGAAAGACCCTTTGATTCTTAATGTTGGATAATATATTTTTGCATGGGAAATGTGATTTTCATTCAAGCCTATGGGATTGTCATTTTGATTTATCACTTGAGTGCTTACATGTTCACCTACACTTTGATATTGAGAGGAGTGTATACACTTTATCCTTGGAAGGTTGTTGGCTTAATGTGTTTGATGTTGGATTGATTTGATTGTACTTAAATGGACTTGTTGATTTTAAATTCTCTATGATTCAATTTGGTTTCTTTTGAATCTATGCTTGAGGGCAAGCATACTTTAGGTGTGGGGGAATTTGATAGTGTGAATTTTATGCTTGATAATGATATATATTGTGGATATTTTTGAGGTGGTTTTGCTAGAAATTTACTCTTGTTGTGCTTGTTTTGTTGTGTATATGATAATGGCATGAGAATGGAAAAATTGGAGCAAAATGGAAGAAAGAAAGAAAGAACAGGCAGCCATGACTTCCTTAGTCAT
This sequence comes from Hygrophila difformis, assembly GCA_030278955.1. Lineage (NCBI taxonomy): Eukaryota > Viridiplantae > Streptophyta > Magnoliopsida > Lamiales > Acanthaceae > Hygrophila > Hygrophila difformis. The sequence continues at coordinate 37,952,641 of JAOANR010000004.1, forward strand.
GGCCATGACTAGACTGAAGAAAAGAAGCTGGAAATGAAGCCAATTGGGCCAGCCCAAGCCCATATATCAAACCAAGCCCATTACACAATTCAAAGAGTATGGACGGCAGGGACAGATTTCAGACTCTACTTTTTGGCAGTCTACACTTTTCACTTTGCCAATTTTAGAATTCACTTTTTGGAGTGAGACATTGGAAGACTTTTTTGGGAGGAGAGAAAAAGAAGAAAACACCCAAGAAGAAGCAGGGGACGTTCGACGAAGAGCAGACCGATCAAGCTGATTTCCATCTCTAATCCTTGGAATTTGGTTTTGGTTGTATTTCTTTCTTATTTTGCTTTCTCTTTCATGGATTTAGAGTAAACTTTCCTTACCTCTAGTTTAAAGGGTTGATTGAGAATGACTTTTGGGACTATGGGAGATGATGTATTTTGTGACTATGAAAACTTGATACTTGTTGATATTTATGCAATTCCTATATCTAGGGTTTATGATTATTAATTTGAATGAATGTTTTTGGATCCAAATATTTGTCTAGATTAATAGTTGAATGCCAATTTAATTTGGATATCCGTAATTGTACTTGAATTGAATAGGTGGTAACCGGGTTGATTAGTTCCTTCCTGGGGAATTGTGTAATCAAATTGAGAATTACTCCGCGTAGGTAGTAATTGGTTTGAATCGGGCTTTTCTAAATTCTAATGCAATTGAACAATATTTTCTATGGGCGTACCTAGGAATGTTGATTCGATTAGGGATAATTAACGGGCGTACCTTAATTGTCTAATCTGTAAGGAAAAGTTGGTTGTCTAAGCGGACCTGACAACTATAACCGGTTTATTAACTTGTATCATGTTTATGCATCAATGATCTATCCCAAATGCCATTCCAAATCATTCTTTGAACTAGAGGCCTTTAATTTCATAAGTTAAATCCAATCTTGTTTAGTTCCTATGCTCTTGAATTCCTTGGTATTTACTTGCTTGTGTACTACTTTATTTTCTTAATTTTGTTATCATAATCTTGTGACAATGCTAAAACCCCCCTTTTTAACTATTGTATATATTATGGAAATGTTGTAATCCAATCCCTGAGGACTTGACCCTTGTCACTGCTATACTATATCTATTTTGTACTTGGTGACATTGGAATCAATTTTATTTTGCAGCTATACGACAAGCTGTCAGTTCAATATAAGGGTCTTCATCTCTTATGTTCCTCTTTTCAAAGGTATGGCCATGAAGTGAATGCTTGCCCGGAGATGGAGAAAGTGGCACCGGAGAAAGAGTTGACAGATCTCACATTGGTGGAAGGGACTAGTAAAGCTAGTTCTATGCCTACAATCTCCTTTCACCAATTTAGGAATACAGAAGAAGGAGATATTGGTGAGAAAGATAAAATGAAGGATGTTTACCCAAATTCATAAAGGTCTACAGACCTAGACTCTTTAATGTATGGCTCTAAACAAGAGATGAAAATAGCTAATAAAGATGTGGACAAAAGGGCTGGTAAGAGGAGTGAGATTCACACGCCTAACAAAAATGTCCCAATTCAACCTGAATGTGGGGAGTGGATTAAAGACACGAAGAAGAAACAAAATGGGCTAAAAAAATCTGGAGAAAAAGGGGGTAAGGCCCAAAACCACCACTCAAACCCAACTAAATCCTCCAAGGCTGCCAGGTCCAATAGTGGGAAAGGAAATATAAGGCCCTTAAACCAATTACCAATCTACTTGAGACCAAACAAAAATTGAAAGGAGGGGGAGGACCAAAAGCCCAAACAGGGAAAATATCCCATTCAGGAGCCACAATGCTCAACTTGGATGGAAATCCAATCTTTGCCAAAAGAGCTCGGCCATCAGACGGAGTGGAAGAGAACCACAATGAGGGGACGAGGGTGAGTTCCTCAGCCAAAACCCTGGAAGAGAAGGGAGAAAAGGAACACGGTAATGCGGAAGTTGACTCCAATATGGAGGATGCGGGAACCGGGGGGCAGGTCATGAGCCCTATTGGTTCTGTGCCTCAATATGGCGACTGGTTTGCAATTGATTTCCCAACTCCTTATAATGTTTATGGATTTTAAAGAATAAAAAATTTCATTCTGGAATATTGGTGGGATTTTGAGCGGTCAGAAAGCTTTGGTCGATGCACTGCGGCAGTGTTGTCCTGATTTAATTTTTATTTTTGATCCTCAAAATATGTTTGTTAAGGCTCTTTTGTTTTTTTTCAATGGAAGGATTTATTCATGTTTGTATTCAGAAGACCGTTGGGCGTGCCGGAGGTGTTTCGGTCCTTTCTAGAAATGGTGTTCGGTGTCATTTTGAGGTTTTTGATGAGAGGGACCGTTTAATTACTATTAAAATGTCTGAGGGAAGTAACAGTTGGTTTGCTACGGTCTCTATGTGTCTCCTAGGCTCTAGGAAAGGCGTGAAAACTGGATGGCTTTAAAAGAGATTGCAGGCTTAATTCTGGGCGCATGGGCGATCCTTGGTGACTGGAATCAAGTTCTAGATTCTTCTGAGGTTCGAGGAGGGTTATATAATTATACTTTGGCCTCTGAATTTAGGGATTTTTTAAGTGAGTGTGAGCTTCAAACTATAAACACTCAAGGGGGTCTCTTTACATGGTCTCAGCCAATTGGAGATCAGCAACGTATTTACAAGAGATTAGATCGAGGTGTCATCGGTAAGGAATGGATGGATAATTTTCATGATGAATTTGTCCAGGTTCTTTTTTAAGGTGGCTCTGACCATCATCTTCTCCTTCTTCATTGTGGGAAGAAAATCTACCGTAGGACTGCTAGGCTATTTCGTTGGGAAGCAAGTTGGGCTTCAACTCCTTCTTACGAGACCGTTGTTCAGGAAGCATGGGAAAGGTCTCATGCGGCCACCCCAATCCATCATAAACTTGATCAAACAAAGCAGGCTTCTCTGCATTTTAACAAGACTCGTGAGAGGAATTATAAATGGGAAAAGTTGAAACTCCTTAAGAGATTGGATGATATATCTCACGCTCTGGCTATGGTGGACTCCCTCTGATTGACACTTTTGGAGATGGAACTTAAGGCTGACTATGCTATGATCTTGGAACAAGAACTTTATTGGTTTCCAAGAGCAAGGGATAAACGGGTGAGATGTGGCAACAGGAACACAACCTATTTCCATACCCGTGTGAAATGTAAAAGGCATAAGGAGATGATTCACGGGATGTGTTTGGAGGATGGCACCTGGTGTGATGACGATATGATTCTTGGGCATCATGTACACGATTATTTTGAAAAAAAATTTACCCAGGATCGGATGGTGAATGGATGCCCGGAGCTGCTGCCTTGTTTACCACCTACGACTATGGACCTAAGGGAGAAATTACAGATGATCCCTTCCATGGAGGAAGTGACGAATGTTGTGAAAAGTATTAATGGGTTTTCGACTCCCGACCCGGATGGTTTTCTGGGGCTTTTCTATAAAAGGTATTGGAGTTTTGTTGGTACTTCAGTGATTGAATTTGTGAGTAAATCCTTCCAGGATAATTTTTTGCCTCCGGAGGTTTTGCATGCTTATATCTGCCTTATTTCGAAGATTCCCAATCCTACGAATCTTAAGCAGCTCCGGCGTGTCACCTTGTGTAATATGATTATAAAATATTGACTAAAATTTTGGTTGAGAGGCTATGCCCAGTCCTTCAATCAGCCATCTCACACCACCAAGCGACTTTTTTGCCTAAGAGAGGTCCAGTGGATAACGATATCACCCTTCAGGAACTAATCAGCCACATGTTAGAGAGTAGAACGAAGCTTGATGTCGTTATTATGAAAATAGATATTGCTAAGGCTTATGATAATGTCCAATGGAACTTTCTGGAACGCTGTCTGAGTGAGCTTAATTTACCTGATAATGTGAAAGCTCTTAGTATGCATTGTGATACTTCTTGGAAAAAAAATCCATATCGTCCCATAATTTCAAAAAAAATTTCAAAACTGTCCCACAAATACTGAAGTAGATGAATCTGTCCCACAAGTACCCTAATCATAGCCGAACCCGTCCATGAACCCGGTTTTTTCACTAATTATCGCCGAACCCGTCCCATAACTATCCTAATTATCATCGACCCCATCCCTCCACTATGAAATTTGTGGGACGGGTTCGGCAATGATTAGTGAAAAAACCGGTTCATGAACGGGTTCAGAGATGATTAGGATAGTTATGGGATGGATTCGTCTAATTCGATATTTGTCGGATGGTTTTGGAAACTGAAAAAACTTATGGGACTAAATGGGTTTTTTTCCCGTTACTTCTCCTTCCTTTCAATACTATGGAATGGAAGTGCTCTTCAACATTTCGCACCTAGTAAAGGATTGTGACAGGGAGACCCTATCTCCCCTTATCTTTTCTTTGTAGTCGTGGAAAAATTCTCTCTACTTATTCAGTCACTGGTTGAATTGAACATCTGGAAACCTGTTCAGCTGTCTAATGATTGGGTGGGTGTCACGCATCTATTTTTTTGCAGATGATCTCATTTTGTGCTCAATGTTTGATAATGGAGTATCACTGCTATTCATAATGCACTAAGGGATTTTGCAGCCGCTTCGGGCCTTCAACCTAACATACATAAATCTTCGGTTCTGGTTCCTCAAAGCCTTAATTCCACTGAAAGGAAGTGGCTTACGGACACCTTGAGTTTCCATGTGGTTGATGCTTTTGATAAGTACTTGGGATTCCCACTCTTAATGGGGAGGAAGAAGTGTCTTGACTTTGCTTTTTTGCTTGATAAAATTAATGCTAAATTGGAAGGTTGGGCTTGCAAGACATTGAACAAAACAGGTCATTTAATGCTTTGTAAATTGGTCCTCGCATCATTCCCTCCTATATTATGCAACTTCATTGGTTGCCGGAGGAAACTTGCTCTACAATTGATAGAAAACTGAGTCGTTTCCTCTGAAAGATAACTCTGGTAAACTTTTACATCTAGTGAGTTGGGAGAAGGTGGCGAAGCCGAAGTCTCACGCGGGTCTTGGTCTTCGCAAAGCTAGATTGATGAATGTGGCATTATTAGGCAAATTACTCTGGGATTTTATGCATTTCATTGGATAAAACTTGGGTAAAACTTCTTGGAGGAGTCCGGTCAGAATCTCGTTTCCCTGATTTAAATACCTCTGCTAGGCTCTCTAATTCTCTATGATTGATGGAGAATATTATTCCTCTCTTAAAGGATGGCTTCGTCCTACGGATGGGTGCTGGCAACTTCTCAATTTGTTTTTCTAAGTGGTGGATGGGAAACCAAATCGGTCCTGAGGCCTCATTCGTTGCTATTCAGGACTTGGAGCTTAAGGTGAAAGATGTGGTTGTGGAAGGGGCATGGGATTGATCTGGAGGTTACACTCGCCTACCGGCGAATATACAACAGCAAATCTGTGCTAGCCCCCCACCTATTCTGCACGATTTTATGACAGATATTTGGGTGTGCAATGGCTACCCAACTGGAACACACTCTGTTCGTTCTGGATACCTTTATCTTACTAGCCAGAGGAGTTTAATGAGGGATGGAAATGGATTTGGAAAGAATTATTGCCTGAAAAATTATGCTTACTAGTCTGCATTGTGTGCCAGGACTCGCTATCTTTGAATGCTACAAGGTATCCCCGTTCATATATTCTTCTCCTCTTTGTGTTATATGTGGAGTGGCCTAAGAAACTTGGCTCCGTTGTTTCCTCTACTGTAATTGGGTGGTTCATTATGGAATTCCCTCAACATTTTAATTCGCTATGATTGTTACTCTATTGCTAAGCCGGAAATTAGGACCTTTCTGCAAGGTATGTTCCATACCTATGGTCCTCTTTTTGCCGCGACTATGTGGGTTATATGGAGGGAAAGCAATGCTAGAGTCTTTATGGGAAGTACTAAATCTACCTGGAACCTTAAAAGAGAAGTGTATAACTTAGTGGCTGAATTTGTTAAAGCTGGGCGTGCTCGTGACAGTCATCCAGCTCCATTGCGCATGGTGTAGTGGAACTCCTTGGGTATTCTTGAATATATTCTTCATATTGATGGGAGTTCTCTTAGTAATCCGGGTAGAGCGGGGTTTGGTTTTGTTGTTCGTGCTGACGATGGACGTTGGATTGGAGATGGGTGTGGTTACATTGGTCACGCTACTAATGTTTTTGCTGAGATAACCGCCTTGGCAGCAGGCCTGGAATATGTTCACCATCTTGGGATTAAGAAGATTTCTTGCTATTATGATTCTTTGGTGGTTATTGATACTATCAACATTTGGAGTTGTTTTCACCCTTTCTTCAATAGATTTCAGATTTGTGCGCTTCCTTTCAGGAGTGTCGGATCCACCACGTCCTTCATGAAGGCAACAAAGTAGCTGATTCCTTAGCTAAGCATGGGACGTCGATTGCTGATTCTACACGACATGGACCTTTCCCCCAGATTTTGTTATGGGGGATATTGTGGCGGACGCGTCCGGCGTATGGTTCCCCCATGTCTAGTTTTCGTCTTGTGATGTTTGTCTAGTTGTTTTTGTTATTTTTCTCTTTCTTTTTTCCCTTTGTTTATCTGGCTTCGGCTTTCCCAAAAAAAGTGGCATCGGAATAAAATAATAATTCCCATCGTTAAACTCACATGCCACTTTCTTCTTTTTTTAAAGAAAAAAGAAAAAATCTAAATCGCCACTTCAAGTGGAGTCGCGACTATGAACCACTAAATATAAAAACTAAAGCAAGGCGGTGTAAAATTTTTTACTTTCTCTAACAGAACAAATAAATCAAACAAAATCTGATAATGTATTATGTGATTGAATTAAATAATTACAAATCTTAATAATCTAATTACCAAATCTTAATCTAATTGAGAGAGTTGCAATCTTTTTTGGTGAACAATGCCTCAAAGGCTGCTAAAAAAAAGAAAACAAAAAAACGACAAATATAAATAAAAATAAAAAGCAACGACCGGCGGCTACACTAGCCGCAGAACACCGTGCCTGACACCATCTTCGTGGAGCAATTGAATGACCCGATCTGGCGGGAACGCCCAGGTTGTGAAGAACTGCTCCTCACTGCAAGACCATTTCGCCAGAGCTATCCGCTACTCTATTACCTTCCCTATAGACTTGACGGAACGAACAAACATCAAACAAATCACTAACTTCCCTGATCGCTCTAATTAACGGCCATAGCTTGTGCCTTGAAGACTTCAAATTCACTATCAGATTATAAGCCTCTTTAGAATCAGTATACAATGTCACCTTCCTCTCCTCCAACGAAGTTGACAACCGCAGCCCTTTGAGCACACCGAAGACCTCCACCTCAAGGATATTCCTGCCACCTAGTTGCCCTCCGACTGCACCCTTCCATTCCCCAGTCGTCGAGCGACACACAGCGGCGAACCCGCTTCTCCTGTTTTCACCGTCCACGTTGCCATCCGTATGAATTATGACCCCCCTCCGTAACTCCCTCCATCCATCTCACCACAACATCTTTCTCCTTGACCCTACCCCCTTCACCATTAACCCTCATTAGAACCTCTTTAAACATTTGAATCCTTCGGATGACACTCCCATCCGCTGCCACCGACCCCTTGAAGACTTTGTTGTTCCTCTCCGTCCAGACTGTCCAAACAGCGGCCACAAATGGTTGCTTCCATCGTCTGTGCATGTATTGCAACAAGTACTTATCTCCTCTTTATCAAGATCCGAGATGTCAGCTACCTCGTTCACGCCCAACTTTCTCTAAACATTCTGAACCCATCCACATTCAAATAGCATGTGTTTCCAATCTTCCACTTCGGTCCCACAAATCAGGCAAAGTGGCAAATTGGCAACCTTGCGTGTATGTCGAACTTCATTAGTCGCCAATGAACCGTGAGCAAGTAGCCAGAAGACAAGACCAATCTTTTCAGGAATTTCCTTACTCCACATCCAATCCCATCCGCTGCTCTCCCCCCTAGCCTCTCAAATGAATTAATAATCCGACCTTACACTATAAAGACTGGACGCCTCCAGTCTCCATGTGATGGTATCAGCGGCACCTTTTACGAGCAGTGGGCAACTCGTCCCTGCAAAGTCCAGTTTGATCTCATCCGAGACCCAAGTGTATAACTTCTTCAATTCCCAACGTCCCTGGGCTACAATATCCTTAATTTTCAGCTCCATATTGTTGAAATGAAAAAATGGCATCAATGGTCCTAAACATTTTTCCTTCCACCATGGCGAGTACCAAAGAGAGCTATCGACATTTCCAATCCTACCTCCAAACCCTTCCTTGAACATCTCAGTTAACTTCACTAAAACTCTCCACGTCTTAGTTTCATGGCTGTACGGCCTTATGAAACCATCAGCTCCTCAGTCGTAACTCTCTTTCAAGAACTTAACCGACAACTTTGTATCATCGTCTGACAAAAAATCTCCCAACTGCTTCCCCAACAGTGCCAAGTTCATGAGTCTGGCTTTCCTCAAACCCAATCCCCCTTCCTTCTTCGGGCAAGTAACTTTATCCCAAGAAACCAAGTGAAGCCCTTTCCCCACCGTTCCCTTCCAGATCCATCTTCTTATCCTCTGATCAATCTTGTTACAGTTTGTAATGGCAAATCATGCACTTGCATAGCATAAGCAGGGATAGCTGCAAGGACCGAATGGGCCAGAGTAATTCTCCCGGCTCTATTTAATAACGATGCTGCCCAACCCGCCAACTTCCTATCCAATCTGCAAATAATATCATCAAAATAGGCGGCCTTCATTCTCCCATGCACAAGCTGGAATCCGAGATACTTTCCCATAGAATTAGAAACATTTATTCCTAAGTGTTGCGATATCCATCCTTGCTCCTCATCCATTGCACCTGCTGCCACCACAGCCAACGATTTGTCACAATTCATAATTAACCCCGAAGCTTCACCAAACCTCTGCATGACCTGTCCCATGCATACCACGCTGTCCTCAATTAATTCGGAGCAAAGAATGAGGTCGTTCGCGAGCATAATGTGTGAGACTTCGACCCCCTCCTTACCTCTTCCAATCGGCATCCACCTTCCTTGTTCGACTTCATGCAAAATAAGTCTAGACAGCTTTTCCATGACTATGACAAATAAATACGGGGACAACGGGTCACCCTTTCTGAGACCCCTACCCAACTGAATCTTCTCCACTAGCGAACCATTCCAGAATATAGAGAATGAGGAGGTCCGCACACACACCATAATGAGCTCCTTTCACTCTTTAGGTATAGCCATCTCGCGTAGACATCCTTCCAAAAATTCCCAATTAACTGAGTCGTAAGCTTTTGCCAAATCGATTTTCAACAACACACCCCTCCTGGACTGCCTTCGACGTCCCAATCCATATACCAACTCTTGCACTAATATGCCATTGTCCCTCGTCCCCCGGCCCGGCAAAAAAACCGACTGATATGGTCCAATAAATTCACACAAAAGAGGCCTCAACCGTTTCGCAATCACCTTCGTAATAAACTTGAAGGAAACGTTACAAAGTGTGAGCGGTCTAAATTGAGATATCATCTGTGGGATATCCACCTTAGGCAAAAGCACCAGAAAGGCATGTGCAATATCTTGCGGCAAGGCCCTGGTTCTGAACGCTGCATCAACTAATCTGAACATCCGATCCCCAAACATATCCCAATAGCCTATAAAACTCTGCCGGGAATCCGTCCAGGCCTGGAGCCGCGAATGGACGCATTTGCTTATTCACCACATCAACTTCGTCTCTCATCACCGGCCGCTCAAGCTGCATCCTCTATGCATGGCTCACCTCTTTCAGGCACCAACCATCGATTTAATATTTTACTATTAAATAGTGAAGAATTTTTTTTGAATAAATGTAGCCACTAATAAAATTATTAAAATAAAATCATATGAGTATATACAAGGTATTCAATTTCGATAGGAAATTTGAAAGATATTTGAAATTTCGAATATATTTGAGAAATCATGGAAACTAGTCCACGTTTGAAATTTTAATTAAAAATTCGATATTTCTTTAAAGTAATATTTTAGTTATCCTTAAATAAAGAAAATGATGTCTAATTAGGCCCTGTTCTCTAGAACTTATTTTCAGGACTTATTACTTATTTTTATTAAAATCGGATCACACCAGATCAGATAAAAAATATTAAGATCAGACTAGATCAGATTAGATCAAATTATTATAATAATGTAGATAAGACCAGACCAGACCAGACCACGTGGAATCAGATCAAACCAGAAACATTCAGACAAACCAGACAAATTCAGATCAGATCAAATCAGACAAGATCTTATAAAATTCAAATCAGACCAGCCAAGTTCAGGTATAGAGAACATGGCCTTAGTATAATAAATAAATTACTACCATATCCGCCCGCGCGGAAAGTAAACTTTTTATATATGTTTTTTAAAATAACTTAATATTTTAAAAATTTAAATATTTTATTACATAAAATTTGGTTCATGCCAATTTTCTGACCACATTATTGAGAAAAATGTGACAAAGTGGTTTAACAACTTTGTCAATTAAGTTATTTTCCTAATATTGTTGTTTGATTGATTTAGCCCATAATCAATTCGATTTTACATTACTTAATTTATAAATTTACAGTAAAATTTGCTTGATATGAATTCTGTAATATAGAAGTATTTGATTTTACATTTTTAATTTGTAATTTGCTAGATATATTTGTAATCATTACTTAATTTATGAATGACATTATTTAGTGTTTTCGTCTTTTAATTTTAACTCAATTTTATATTTTTATATGTTAATTTATTATTATATATTATTATTAATGCTATTGGACTCCTTGACGGCTTGACCAATGGCCTACCTCCCACCCCTAGCTCCGCTCTGACATCAGATTAAAGACCTGACAGACGTCTTTGACCGATGTTCAGTTCATCATGTACTTTTCGAGGGTAAAATGGTCGCGGATTGTCTAGCGAAATGTGGTGCATCTCTAGAAGAATTCTACACTACTTAGGCATTCCCCCAGACTTCACGAACGGGGCATTAGTGACGGATTCTTCTGGCGTGTGGTTCCCAAGAGTCTAAGTCAGATCATTTTTTCCTTTCGGCGATGTGAAAATATGTATGATCAACGATAATTGTGATTGGAGTAAAGGACTAAAGGGCAACTCTTTGGCCTTATTAATATTTTACTTTATAGGCTCTAGCTATGCAATTCATATGTCCCATATGTAAGAAATTGTGACACGTATTATAGTACATGTATGTATGATTAGATTTTAATTCAAATTTTTTAATAATCAAATGTATTGAATGTTATATTATTCACGAAAAAAAAAAAAAACCCCACTTAGTCCCGTAAATTTTTTTAATTTTCAAAACCATCCTACAAATATCGAATTAGACGAATCCATCTACAAACTACTTTAATTATCGCCGAACCCGTCCATTAACTACCGTAATCATCGTCGAATCTATCCCTCCATTAGGGTAGTTAATAGATAGGTTCGGCGATGATTTGTGAAAAAATCGGGTTCATCGACGGGTTTAGCAATGATTATGATAGTTAATGGACGGATTCATCTAATTCGATATTTTTGGGATGGTTTTGGAAATTGAAAAAATTGATGGGACTAAAGCCCTGTTCTCTAGGCCTGAATTTGTCTGGTCTGATCTGAATTTTATAAGATTCTGATCTGATTTGAATTTGTTTGGTCTGACCTGAATGTTTCTGGTCTGATCTGATTCAATCTGTTCTGGTCTGGTCTGATCTGATCTGATCTTATCTATATTATTATAATTATTTGATTTGATCTGGCTTGGTCTGCTCTAATCTGGTCTGAATGGGTCTGGTCTGATCTTAATTAATCTGGTATAATCTTAATGTTTCTTATCTAAATCTGGTCTGATCTGATTTTAATAAAAATAAATAATAAGTCCTGAAAATAAATCATCCAGAGTGGGGCCTAAGTGGTTTTTTTTCCTATTATTCACTAAGAAAATTATTCAATTAGTCCTTTAATTTATAATTTTTTGCAATTCCATCATTTTTTTATAATTTTTTTTACCCTCATATATTCCTTTAAATATGCTAATTAGTTTATAAGAAGGTTTATCCTTCATTAATGGTGCAATTCGAACAAATTATTGTATGTGGGACAAGCTGGCGGTCAAATTAGTCCACTAATTATCATCATTTTCATCAATTTAGTCCATTTTATTTTATTAATGGTAAATCGATCCCAAACTTTTTATATTTTTTCATTTTAATTGATAGATCTCCTTTACAAAATGTCCAACATATTTCTGTAAATAAAATTAAATACTAAATACCATATCTCATGTTTGAGTGCTACTGCATTTTTCTAGCTTTAGGGTTTTACAGACTCGGTGATATTTGGCACTCTCACGATCAGGCATTCTTGTCCGGAAGTTCTCTCTGCTCATGCGCATCATCAAGATTATTCACATTTCTTTTCAGCCATGAAGGATGCATTTTAAATTTCGATCTCTCTTGCCCTCAACAGACAACACTGCATAAATCCCTACTTTGACTCTTGGCAAGAACATTTTGGCGAAGTCCTTCTTAATTTACCAATAAATAATGAGATTTTATTGATAATTGCTTCTTTTAATGATGATTCATAAATAATTATTGATGGTGCTTGTTGGGACGGATTTGGTTTAGGTGTTGAAGTAGTGTTTTGTATGTGCTAAATGGGTGTTTTGTATGTGCCGAATGATTGTTTTTTATATGCTGAGTGTTTTTGTACAATCCAAACACCATTAAATACCTAGCATACACTTTATTAACAACACCCACCACACACACCTATTCGAGTCAACACTTCAGCACCTACTGAATACCACTCATTAAGCACCCTATCCAAATTTGATGATAATTTGGAGTTGTGATAGTAATCGGGTGCCTGGCCCGGACGCTTTTAATATGGGGTTTTTCAAGAAATATTGGGAGGTGGTGAAAGGGGATGTTTTGGAGGTGTTTAGGCGGCTTGAACGTGATTGTAAATTACCTAAAGAGGTGAGAAGGTCTTCCATTGCATTAATACCGAAGGTTGAAAATCCAACGGAATTTTGTGATTTTAGGTCAATTTCCCTAGTTGGAAGCATGTACAAAATTGTTGCAATTGTGTTGGTAAGAAGATTGCAAGAAGTCCTTGGGGGTTTAGTGGGGCAGGCCCAGATGGCATTTGTCTGTGGGAGACAAATATTAGATGGCGCATTAATATTAGCTGAGGTGGTGAATGCTGTGTCAACAGCTGGGCGTAAAGGTTTTGTAGTTAAATTAGATTTTGCCAAAGCGTACGATAATGTATCTTGGGAAGGCTTATATCGTGTCCGGGTGGCTATGAGATTTGGAGAAAAATGGTTGAAATGGATGAAGGAGTGTGTCGTCTCGGCTTCAGCAGCTGTTTTGATAAATGGCTCCCCTACCAGTTTTTTTAGCTTGCAAAATGGATTGCGACAAGGCGATCCATTATCTCCTTATTTGTTCGTCTTGGTTGTAGAAATCCTTAACAAGGTGATGTTTAATGCTACTGAGAAGGGGCTATTAGGGGGGGTTGAGGACGGGAGAACGGGGTCCGGTAATTTCACACCTTCAATACGCAGACCACACAATTATCTTTTGTGAAGGGGAGATCTCCCAGGTGGTGTTGATTAAAAGAATTTTGCAGTGCTTGACGTTGGCCACAGGATTATGAATTAATTTTGGAAAAAGCAACATCTACGGTATTAATTGCCCGCACGAGTTGGTGAATGAAGCTGCTTCAATGCTAGGTTGTGGAGTCGGAAGATTGCCTATGAAGTATTTGGGGATCCCTATCGGTGGTAGAATAAATGGATCAGCAATATGGAAGCCGGTTTCGGAGAAAGTGGAAAAGAGATTTGCTGGGTGGAAGAGTAGGCTCCTTTCGCAGGCGGGAATGGTTTGTCTAATCAGGTCAGTATTGAATAGTCTCCCTATCTATTTTCTCTCCTTGTTCAAGGTTCCAAGGGCGATTGCAACAAGATTGGAGCAGCTTAAACAGGGTTTTTTCTGGAATGACTTGGATGGGGTAAGGAAAATTCATTTAATTAGTTAGGATAGGATATGTAAACATAAAGAGGAAGGAGGTTTGAGTCTATAGAATGTGCAGTCGATTAATTTTGCTTTGTTATCTAAATGGAGGTGGAGGTTCGGTAACGAACACTCTCTTTGGAAGGCGGTGATTGATGCTAAATATTATGGTATGAAATACCCTCTTGTGCGGGTATAAAGATGAGTAGATCACTATGGGGAAACATTTGTAAAACTTGGTGATGTTCTGACACTGGAAACCAGTGGGCGGGGGGGTTTAGTGAGGAACAGTGATACTATACGTTTTTGGTATAATGTTTGCGTGGAGGAAGGGAGGTCATTGAGGGACTTATTTCCTAGAATCTTTGCCTTGGCTGTGAATAAGGAGTGGAAGGTTAAGGAGTTTGGTGCATTGGAGGGCTTTGAGTGGCAGTGGAGTATACAGTTGAGGAGGGTGTTGTTTGATTGGGAAATGGAGGTATGGGATGAGATGATGTGTGTATTGAGGAGGATGAAGTTAAGATCTGGCCGCGGGTAGGAAATAGAGGATTTTCAATTTGGTCGTTTATGAGATTTGCTTCAGGTGAGAAAGCGGCATATATACAAAGGAAGTGGCATCATTTTTGGAAAATCAAAGTCCCAATGAAGGTGAAAATGATGGTATGGAAACTATTTCAACATGCGTTTCCGGTAAGGGAGCTTCTACTTCAAAGAGGCTATTTATCAAAGGAGAACAACCACTGTCCATGTTGTGAGGAGGGAGTTGAATCGCATGATCATCTTTTCTGTCAATGCAAGTTTGCAAGTGCCCTTTGGTATCAAGGAGCCACCTGGTTTGGGTTCGAATTGGCAATCCCAGGTAGAGTGGATATTTTGATGGACTGGTGGTTATGTTGTGATCTGAACCATAAATGCGTGGAAGCATGGTTGATCACCGGATTGGCAATTTCTTGGACTATATGGAAACACAGAAATGTAGTAGTATTTAATGGGATTTCACTCGACAAGGAGGCGGCTATTGAGGAAATAAAATGGAGGGTTCGACAGTGGTGGCAAGCGGCTGTGGATGACAGAGTTTTTAGTCAACCTGGATTGGAGACACAAGGCCGTGATGCTTTGAGTCAAGTTGAAAGGGTGCGATCTAGGATCACACGACAAGGTTTAGTTTGGATTCGACCCGAAAAAGGTTGGTGGAAGATCAATACGGATGGGTCATCTTTAGAAATCCGGGGCCGGCTGGGATTGGTGGGGTAATTCGAGACGATGAGGGTGTAGTCATCTACATATTATCAGACTCCATTGGTGTCACAGATTCAACAGAGGCATAAATTCAAGCTGTTAGTCGGATGTGTCGGGCACTCGTAAGAGACCAATGTTTTCCACTCCAAAAGCTTGTATTTGAGTGTGATTCGATCAACGTGTAAAGTGGTTGGTTGAAACGAAGAAGATCCCCTGGCCGTTTCGAGAACATATTGGTCCGATTGTGTATACTAAGGGAGTAGAACTCAGAAGCGGATTACTGGGCGAAGCTCGGAGCAACGGGGGAAAGCCAAATGGAAGAGTGGTACTGATCGGAGTAGGTCATTGGAAGTGTCTGATTATCGTTTTTTTATTACGTATTTTCTGTGTCTTTGTTAAGTTTTCAAATGATCAGGTGTGCACCTGAGTCATTAAACGTATTCAGACAGACTTAGCTGTTGGTTTATGTTTTGATTTGGTCATTAGTGGAATTTTTCTTCTCAAAAAAAAAAGAAAAAAGAATGTTGTGTAGACTTGGGGGCCCGTTTGGATGTGCTTTTAGAAAAAGAAGAAGTCGAAAATAGACGCAAGTAGCGGAGTGAGTAATTTACAATGGACTAAAACTAAATGGGGGTAATAAAATGTTGGGATTTGGAGATAGAAGTTGCCCAAGTTAACTCCTCTCCTTCGTATTTACTGTTTATGAGTTTGATTCTACATCCAATCCCATATTATTGTCATTTATTTGTGTGGTGTAGATTTAATTACGCCAAAGTGAAAGAAATTGTTGGGATTTGTTATTGGTTTGATTCTTCACTGATCCCATATTCCTATCCTTTATAGTATATTTGTAATTTGTATGATATGGACTTCCACCACTCCTGGCCAATGAGCAAAAGAAATGTTGGGATTTTGGGCTGGGGAAATTAACTCGTTAGGTAGGGCATCTACAGTGGTGCATTAAAACCCAAAATGGGATGACATCTTCTCCCCAACAATATCCTAAAACCAAACCTATTTTAAGTTTTTTGAGTTTTATGAGTATTTACTATTCACAAACCTATCTCATTTTTTGCAATTAAATTAATTGCAATCTCATCCATCCAATTGTTGCAAATTGAACATTGATCTAATTTTGTATTATGGTTAATAATTTTATACTTCATACAATTTTTTATTAAATTTATTTTATAGTTAATTAGATTAAAGGTTTTAAGGTTTCTTTATAAAATAAATTTTAAACATAAAGATAACTAAATTTTTAAAGTTTTAGTACAAATCTTAGCAATCACTAAAAAGATTACACTAGCATACGAAAATATAATTAAACATAACACATATCAAATACTTAAAAAAGGTACAATATTAAACAATCAAATAACTATGCAAACGGGATATACACTTGAGAAGGGTGCTTTTCGACTGGGAGAAGGAGGTATGGGAGGAATTCTTGGGGGTAATTGGCAGACCGAAATTAAACAGGTTCCAGGAAGACAGGGTTGTGTGGGCGCATGAAGGTAATGGAAAATTTTCCATAAAATCTTGTTGCCTCTTGATGACAGGTAGTACTGAGGATGCGGAACACCGGTTGTGGAGGACACATTGGAAGATCAAAACACCCATGAAGGTTAAGTTGTTGGTTTGGAAGCTGTTGAATAATGCTCTCCCAGTAAAACTTGAGCTAATTAAAAGAGGATGCTTATTGCAGTCGAATGATGCATGTGGTTGTTGTGGGAATGCGCCGGAGTCATTAGATCATCTCTTTTCTACCTGCAAGGTTGCAAGTTCTTTGTGGTATGTTGGTGTGGGTTGGTTTGAAGTGACATGGGTGAAGCCGGGCCCGATTAAAAGCTTGTTATTATGGTGGCTCTATGGTGAGCAGGCGAGAAGTAAGAAGGATGTGTGGCTCATAACAGGCATGGCAATAGTGTGGTCGGTTTGGAAAATTCATAATGCGGCGGTATTTAAAGGAAAACAGGTAGTGTTGGCTGAGGTGGTCGAAGAAATGAAGTGGAGAATTCGTTCCTGGGCGTATGTCTTCATGGCGAATTCCAGCTCCTATTCATTTGGAATTGGTGCAAACTTTATTGATAATCTGCCCCAGCCCCGATGGTTGAAAAATAATTCTCTTCGAATGGGTCTCACTTGGATTAGACCTTCTCAAGGGTGGTGGAAGATAAACAAGGATGGTTCCTCATTTGGGAATCCGGGGCCAGCCGGGATCGGAGGCGTCATTAGAGATGAAGATGCTAAGGGGTTATTTGTCTTGTCTTACAATATCAGTATAGCAGACTCGACGGAGGCAGAACTCATCGCTGTAAATCGTGTCTGTTTTGCCTTTTTACGTGATCAAGGTTTTCCATTACCAAGATTATTATTCGAATGTGATTCTGTCAATGTTGTAAAGTGGTTGGGGGACCCGGGGTGTGTTCCTTGGAGACTCTGGCAGTACGTTGGGCCTATTGTTGCGGTATTGAAATGTGCAGGTGAAGTGAGGTTTCAACATGTATTACGGGAACGTAACTCTCTTGCCGATTATTGGGCGAAACTCGGGGCTTCTGGCGAGGGGCAGCTCGAGGTGTGGTATTGAGTTTAAGGGGTTGTTGGATGGTTGTACATCTTGGGCATAGTGTTGTTTGCTTTTTGGTTATGGTTTCTGGGATGTTATGGGATGCTTAATATTATGGGACGTGGCATGCCGCTGAGATCTTGAAGTTTGATGGCTGCCTGGTTTCTGGATTATATTGTTGAGCTGAATCGATTTCTATCTATGTGTGCAGCAGCGGAATGATGTGTTGTTTGGATGCCCTGCTGCTTCTTCTTTTCTTGTTCGATATGTCAGTTCTTTTCTCTCAAAACATTGATCTGCAAGTGTGTGATTTTGTAGTGTATGAGTTGCTATTTGTGGAAATAAACATCACTTTCCTCAAAAAAAAAAAAACTACGGTACAATATTTTTAATTTAATATGTATGTTCCTCCATTTAGTGTAATTTTTATTCTAATTATGTAATTCTTTCTTAATTAATTTGTATTGAATTGTATGTGGGGTTAATGTATAATTTATAAGAAATGAAGGGTATGATTGAAAAGATAAATAAGTTTGTATGAGAAAGAATATATAGAGAATATTCTTTTGAGTTTGAGTTTAGTGTAAATTGTTGGAGATGAATTACTGTTTAATGTGACATTTTTTTAGTTTAGTGTGGACCATTGAAGATGTTCTTAATCCATTCATTTACTTTCTCACACTTATTGGACTGTAATAGATTTGGATTTTATTTACTAACCAATTTTGTTCCCAATGTATATTCAGGCCCATTGGGCCGGCTCAAATATGAGTCCATGCCAACTTGTATCATGTTTATAGACCGTATTGTAGTGCGGGTGCCCGTGCCTTTATGAATTGATTTGTGAAGAGAGGTCTAGTCCCAAGACGTTCTTGTTCAACTCCGTTGTATCCTCATCCTAATCCAACATTCCCAGAGGTTTTTGGGGGCATAAGGGATTATTGCCAAATTCAGAGTATCTTATCTGTTGGCCATTCCTCACGGGCTCATGGAAATTCAATCCCCTCCATTCCTTTCTTTCTCTTGCTCAGCAAATCTCCGTCGATTGAATCCCATATAAACCTTTTTCCTCACTTTCTGTTGTCGTTTTTCTCGGGGCTCTCTTTCTATACCTGGGTGAAAATCAGGTGCGTGGGTTTCGTCTGCGTATGCATTTCGTTTTCTTGTTTGAAAATATATGCGCTAGGATGGTGGAAATTGTTGTTTGATTTCGCATGTTTTGCGTTTTACGGGGTTTTTAGCCTTGTTCTATTTTATAGGGTTATACTTATGGTTTGAAATTTATGCTTGATATATATTGTTTGAGTGGGAGTAGCGAGCAGGACTTTAGTGTTTTTGTTAAAGTGAAAAGTACGACTTTGTAAGAATATTCTGAGTGTTCTGCGCCTTTCTGAATTTGGAACATGAAATTATAATTGTTGTTCCGTCGTTGCTTAAGCTTATTTATTGGGGTTTTGGTCATATTTACCTTCTTGATCAGGATGAGATATGCCATTTGTTGATTTTAATATCTTTACATAGAGCGTTTGAAAACGTAGCACAACTATCATTGGTTCAACTTGTCTAGCTAGCAAAGTAGCAATTGCCATTTGTATGTTGAAGTGATGACATATTGATAAACTCATAAGGCTATCTTGTTTTGTTGATATTGCATTGAAAAGTTACAAAAATATTTAAACACGTTTATACAATAAATAATGAAATGACTGATAGCATGAATAATGAATATTGCTGTGTAAGTTGTTTTATTCATATGCTTCAGAATTTCAGGGGCTTTTAAAAATTTATGTTCTGTTATTTTTTAAGTATTTTTATCTTTTTCTACCGTCTCTTGAAATGTCTGTTTGAATTCAGTAATGCAATTAAAGCCATTAATGTTACTATCCAGTATCCACCTCTTTCGTGTTAATTAACATTATATAGAGAATTTTCTTCGGGAGACAAGTAGCAATAGAAACCTAATTCAGTTCAGCATTCTTATGTATATATATAATCCCTGTGCAATAAACTGACTGGAATCAATTTTGTCAAATAACCGTCATGGCGGCGCTATGGCGGGTGGCGGTGGCGGGTTTTCACCCCACTGCCACGCTTTACCAGGTTCTACCACAGCATATGCTGTGGCGGGAATGGCGGCCGCCATGGCCCATGGCGATGGCGGAGGCCACGGGGCCATGGGGGATGTTTGCGGAATTCAAGTTGATTGTTACTGTTTGCGGAATTCAAGTTGATTGTTACTGTAACACTCCGGAAAAGTAACTACCAAAATTCGGAATTGCAATGGTAATTTGATTTTGGAGGCAAATTGTTTCAACAAGTTGAAATGATTAAACAAGCAAGGATTAGAATTTAACAATTTATAAAGCTATCTTCAACAATTAAGAAGCTGCCTTAGTTATAAGTTTTTTCAAGAATATATCAGGCTGCTTAGTGCTTGTTGGGTGCTGCAATTGGGATTCTTGAGATTTTGAATGGTGAATCCCACAATTGCAAAGTTATTAGTGAACTTGTGGTTATAGTTGTGAGAGTATTAGATAGACATGTGCTTGTGATATATTCACATGTTCCACTAAAGTTACTCATGCAGTGTTTGTTTGTATGTTTGCTAAATTGGAAGGATATTATAATGTTAATATAAGTATGAAAGTATGCAACAATGTTTGCTACTTTGCTTGCCCTTTATTGATTTATTTATTTTTAGAAAAAAGTCCAGTGGTTGGGTACCCGACCAACATGTTGGGTCAGGTTTGGGTAATGAAATTTTATAGCTCCCAGTAAACCGACCCAGCCAAACCGAACCCGAAATCCATCCCAATCATTCTCTATGACATACTTTTCATAAAATTATAAACAAATATAAATTTACCGAATTTCTCATATAAACTATACTGATCAAATTTAGATTTTGTTTGCTGAATAAAATTCTGTTGGGTTGGTTGCTTGCTAGAAATTAGTCACACCTTCTGAACATTTGTTTCTCTTAGCAACCTATGTTCTATGTTTCTTATTGCACATTATCATTGGTCTAGCATTTTCTGTATTCCCTAATGTTTAGTAGGTTTCACTTTGATTGGCATGAAATCTTAACTGTTTCGGCGAAAATGTTATTCGGTAACTTATTTTCTTTTCTTTTCCTTTTTTGAAATGCATGGTCCCATATATGTCTTAACAATTAATATTAGTATTCTTTGAAGATGTGCAGCCCCAATGACTACCTTTAAAGACTGGGTTTTCTCTCAAGTGGTGTCGAGGTCGATAGGCTCTACCAGGCCACTGTCAGCATCAGAAAGCTTTATGTCACCGGAATCTCGGAGTGAAGATCTTGGAAGCCTAGGTATCACCTTTACTTGTACTATTTTGATAACTCATGATGGTATACATACTTCAAATATAGCCCATAAGAGAAATGGGGAATTGTCACATCTGCTTCCCCTTCTCTGATTAAAGTTGTGAAATAGAACCTTAGCTAAATCTAAACAGAATCTGCTCCTTGAGGTTTTATTTGCAATTGATTTTATGCCATTACAGAATGAATATTTTCTATCATGAACCAATCTAGAATAGTTTCTGCTTCGTTTACTTGCTTTCTGGTTCTGGAAATAAATTGGAATTAATGCCACTGCATTCTATTCTTTCTCTTTTATATTTTATGCTTACAGAAATTTGGTGACAGATTTCTGACATAGCTACCCATAGTAGATTTCTAACAGTGGATCTGTTGACTTTCCTATCCTTGTGTATCTATTTGTGAGTTTCAGTGTTTTATGACAGCCGTTGCTTGTTATTTCATGTGTCAGGTTCACCTCAATCAATTTTACAGCCTGATTCTACTGAAGCACCTTCCTCATCCATTGATAACAATGCATCTCAGAGTCCATCACCACAAGTTGAAAGTTCTTCTCGAACAAATTTTAGCACTGATGAAGAGAATTTAGGGCCCCTCGCAAATGTTGAAGCTTTACAGATTAAGTTTTTGCGCATACTTCATCGATTTGGCCTGTTGCAACATGACCTTATGGTGGCAAAGGTTTTATATCGAATCCACCTGGCAACTTTGTTACGAGCTGGAGAATCAGATCTAAAAAGAGCCAATCTCAAAAGCCATGAAGCTCTAGCAATAGCTGCCAAGCAAGAAGAAATTGGTCAACCTGATCTGGACTTCTCTCTTAGGATACTTGTTTTAGGAAAGACTGGTGTTGGCAAGAGCTCAACTATAAACTCCATACTTGGTGAGTCAAAGGTAGTGACTAATGCATTTAGACCTTCCACATATCAAGTTCAAGAGATTGTGGGAACTGTGAATGGCATAAGAATGTCTTTCATTGACACACCCGGGCTGTTGCCTTCCTCAACAAACTCCACCCGTAGAAATCGAAAAATTTTGCTATCAGTTAAGCGCTTTATCCAAAAATCGCGTCCGGATGTTGTCTTATATTTTGAGCGCCTTGATTGGATGAGCATGGGTTATTTTGATTTCCCATTGTTAAAACTTGTAACCGACATTCTCGGTTCTGCAGTTTGGTTCAGCACCAATATTGTTATGACTCATTCGTCTTCAGCTCTTCCTGAAGGTCAGAACGGATATCCTGTAAGCTATGATTCGTATGTCAGTTACTGCACCCAAGTGGTGCAAAACCATATTCACCAGGCAATATTGGATACAAAACTTGAGAATCCTGTGATATTGGTCGATAATCATCCCCACTGTAAGGTGGATAGCTCTGGGAAGAAGGTTCTACCTAACGGGCAGGCATGGATGTCCCAGTTCATGCTTTTGTGCATATGCACAAAGATTCTTGGTGATGTTAATTCTCTTTTGGCATTTGAAGACAGCATACAGCTGGGGCCTTTGGGTAGTTCTCGGCTGCCTTCTTTGCCTCATCTTCTCTCATCTACTCTCAACCATCGTGTTAAACTGAGCCCAGGTGGAGACCATGATGCCATTGATGAAGAATCTGTTTATGACATGGAGGAAGAAGATGAATATGATCAATTGCCTCCAATCCGCATCTTGACGAAAGCTCAGATCAAGAAGTTGAGTAAATCTCAGAAAAAGGAGTATTTTGATGAATTGGATTACCGGGAGACCCTTTACTTGAAGAAGCAGCTGAAACAAGAATATATGAGAAGACAGCAAAAATATAGTGATGTTTCAGCATCCGACGACAATCCTGATAATCAAGATGGCCCTCCTGAAGCAGTCATGCTCCCAGATATGGCCATCCCTCTAAGTTTTGATTCAGATTCCCCTGTTCATAGATATCGCTGCCTCGTTACAACTGACCAGTGGCTTGCAAGACCTGTTCTGGATCCTCATGGGTGGGATCATGATATAGGCTTTGATGGGATCAATCTAGAGATAGCTTCAGAACCAGGGAAGAACGTCATCGCTTGCGTTGCAGGCCAAATTAGCAAGGACAAACAGGACTTAAATGTTCAGTTTGAGTCGACAGCTGCATTTATAGATCCTAGAGGGCATACCTATAGCGTAGGCCTAGATGTCCAATCTTCCGGCAAGGAATTGATCTGCTCTATCCGCAGTAACGCAAAGCTGAAGAGTTTCAAGCCCAACGTAACTGAATGTGGTGTTTCCATGTTGTCTTTTGGGAGAAAGTACTATTTTGGTGCGAAGATTGAAGATACCGTATCAACTAGACGGGGCTTGAACTTTAAAATGAATGTTAGTGGGATAACAGGCGCTGGGCAAGTCGCTTACGGCGGAGGTCTTGAAGCCACCGTAAAAGGGAAGGACCACCCTGTGAGGGATGACCAAGTGACTCTGGCAATGACTATCCTCTCTTTCCAAAAGGAGGCAGTTTTGGGTGGAAGCATTCAGTCTGATTTCAGATTGAGCAGTGGTACAAGAATGTCGATAAACGCCAACGTCAATAGCCAGAAAATGGGACAGGTCAGCATGAAGGTTAATACCTCGGAGCACATGGAAATAGCTATAGTTGCTCTTGTCTCTTTGCTCAGAGGCCTTTTTAGGAAAAAGCCATACAACAATACAAGCTGTTGACAAATTCTGCTGACTTTTAACTTTGCCCTGACGTGAAATGGTTTGGTTACTGGTGGCGGATTGCCCGAATTTGAAGGCATGTAACAATCTTGTTCCTTAATAGGATAGCCAAGAAATGCAGTGCAGTTTCTTGAAGAATTATGACAGACATTGCTGCGCCCTCATCCTATTTGTTTACTTTTGCACACTAGCATCGAAGTACTATAAAAAAAAAATCAGTTGGATGGATGGTGTTGGTGTAATTATAATACATACAATATATATTTATATAGGCAGGGACACACACACACTCTCTCTCTCTCTCTCTCTCTCTCTCGCTGTGTCTTGTGACTCTCTTATTGGGTTCCTTATCCATTGCCCAATGAAGGTTCGTAATAATGTTCCATGTATTTTACTGTTATTAATGTGTAGTATTGATTTTAAAGAAATGTCTTTAATATGAGTTTTGTTCAGTATAATTTAACTTGGATGCAATTCCCTTCGTCATTCTCCTGATTTTAAAGAAATGATATTGTCATGATCGTCTCCTGGTTGTGTGTGATTTAGTTGAACTTTATCCTCAGCAGGGTCTTCAGCCATTGTTGTCTATATAAAATTGTGTAGCAAACAAGAAGCAATGATGATGTGTGGCATGGACTCTATGGGATGATATAAGTTTTGTGCATCAATTCCAGGAGAACACTGAAAGAGGGCATAGCGATTCCAGGAGCCTTACAAGAAAAATAAAATGAAAAAAAAGAAACAAGACAAAATTTGTGCATCAATTGCACCATTATTTTTTGCAAGCCACCCACGATAGTATAATTCATATAATTAACACACAAAACCAACAATGAAACTAATCAATCATGGGTTCAATAAACAAATTCAATCAATCTCAATAATGCATTTGCATACCAACCAACAATGGCTAAAGCATAATTTACCAAAAAAAAAAAAAAAACAATGGCTAAAGCAATAGAAAAGCAAAAAACAATGTAAAATCCATACCAACGCTCCCCCAAAGCATAATTAGAAAAAAAAAACAATGGCTAAAGCAATAGAAAAGCAAAAAACAATGTAAAATCCATACCAACACTCCCCCAAAAATCCCTAAAGCAATATTCTTATCATGAGAGATACTGTCAAATCATATTTACTCTTAAAATTGAGTTGACCGACAAGTTGGAACTTTGAATTTCATGAAATTATGTGGCGGTGTTGTTGTGAAGATTAGACTAAAGATCTTCACTTTCTTTTTCTTATAACCCAACTACTGATATGGGAACCATATGCTACATTCCTTCGCAATCAACAATAGAACAAAAAACCAAGATATAAAATGCACTATAGCAAAAAATCAACACATGAACAAATGCCAGTGGAAGGAAGAGAACCATTATGCAAACTAAAACATATTCTAAATCAGTGCAGACTCCAGAGCACAAAACAATGGCTTCATTAAAGATTTAAAAACGACAAGAATAATTCTTCTTATTTTTAATAGATGCAAGAACTAAAAATGTGTTTGATACTACACATTAATTAATTAAAGATTTGAATAGAGAAAGATAATTGTGATTAAAAATCTGGTGCCATTTTTACTAGCAGTTAGCACTACCATTCAATTTTTAACAAATTCGCACTTAGTAGAGAATGTGAATTGCTATATTTCTCGATCTTCTATTCACTCAAACAAACAAGGGAATTGGGTTCAATTCCATTTCTCTAGGCCATTCAATTTTTAACAAATTCGCACTTAGTAGAGAATGTGAATTGCTATATTTCTCGATCTTCTATTCACTCAAACAAACAAGGGAATTGGGTTCAATTCCATTTCTCTAGGCCATTCAATTTTTAACAAATTCGCACTTAGTAGAGAATGTGAATTGCTATATTTCTCGATCTTCTATTCACTCAAACAAACAAGGGAATTGGGTTCAATTCCATTTCTCTAGGCCCAATTCCCTGTACCAAACACAACCTTAGTCCCTTTATTTATAATTGGGAAATAGTATTAGGGTTCTGACACTTTCTCAACACTAGATTTTCACCCAAAAACCCTCATTGAATATTGACGATCACTATCGTAGCTATATTGCTAAATATCTGAATAAATAATACTCCACTATTGTGCTAGCAATTAACCAAGTGAATGAGAATACACGTCATTGTTGGAATTTGGAAAGGATTTTAAGGTAATTTTCACCAATTTTTAGATGATACGTAGTAAGTACGATTACTACTACTACTACTTAAGATAATACTAGTAGTGCGTAAAAGCGTGTGTGAATTATGATCAGTTAAATATTGAGGACCCATGACGTTTTTTAAGTTTTACCATGTGAATTCTCCCCCGTTTCCGCCACAAATTGGTTCGCTGAACTGCTCCCTCTGCACTTGGATTCAACCAACAAACCTTCCAAGCTTGATCGCTCAGATTTGTTTCAATGGCTACAACCACGAATCCCAAACCGGACAAAAATGCTGCGCAGTTTATGCCGCCGCCGGAGATCGGTCCCGACGGGATTATTCGAGAATCTCCCGTCATCGCCTATACCGAGAAGGTCACCTTTTATTTTATTTCTAAATTTCGCGCTACGTGGTTTGATAATTATTGGAAAGGTTAATTTTGTTTGTGTGGAATGCTTGTTTTCTGATTTATTTCTTGTATTCTGTTTTTCGAATCTGGATTCAGATCATTGAGGAAGAGCAGCTTCAGCTGAGGAAGTGAGTTGATTTGTTTGTCCAAATATTAATTATTTCGTTCTGTTGCTGTTTGGTTGGGAATTTAGACGTTGTTTGTCAGTTGCATCTTCGTTCTCTGAAAATTTGTGGCCTCTTGGTCTTAATTCAATTGCATTAACTTTTAATCATGTTTCTTCTGGTTTGTTGGCTAAATGATACATTAGTTAATTTATTTGCATTGCTTCGTTATTCCTGAAATAGGCAGGAGCACATTTTTGCTGATGACATTATATGTTCAGAAATGGTAGGATTTTATTTAATAATTTGCTATTTGAAGGCGAGATAAACTGGATGGGGAAAGCGAATTGATTAAAAATTTCATAGCACATACTGTTGAAACCTTTAACCCGTTTAGAGAAAATGATTGCGTTGTATTTAAAAATTGGGGTCTGGACTGATGAATATTCTTGCAATGTTTGATCAATCTTATCAATGACTGACTTAAACAGGTAACTTAAGGCTAGTTTGGCATGAAGTTTGGATTCATGTCTAGATTTTGAATCTAAAGTGATATTTGCTATATTGGATTGGATGTAGGGGTTCGTGGAGTATTATTAATAGAAGGGGTTGGTCAACGCCCTAAAACAAATTCAATGAATCAAATGCATTTTGATGCTGATCTCAGTGTCTGGTGTTGCATTGTACTTGATCTGATCATTTCAGGTTAGGATTAATTTAGAGGGAAAAAAATATTAGAACAACAAAAACAATATGTTGTCGAGCATGATCCACTCTATAAGAAGAATTAACCTCCGCAATAAACGGTGCCTCACCAGTCACCACCAGAATATAATGATTATGAATTGGTAACAAATAACTTATTAAACAGTTTAAGTGCCTGTTTATAACTTTGGGCAATGTTCTTGTATGCACTGTAGATGAGTTCACAGTTGTCACCATGTAGTCTGGTGATATACACATTTGGTCATACTCTTTCCTAGAGAATGTATATTTTCTGGTTGTCTTATTGAACATAATACCAGTTCAACTGTCTGGTTTGTACATTTAGGTACATTGAAGAAAATTATTCCAAGATCCGAGATGTAGAAAGAGAGTTAGCAAATCTGACAATGGAAATGAAGCTCACTTCTGGGCCAAAGAAAGCTGGTACATGGCTTTTATGCATCATCAGAATAAATGTCTTTGCACAAGGGTATGCATTAACCATTTCATGTTTACATTCATCAGCACTCGAGCACATGCGTAAGAAAATAGAAATTTCAACTGAGCGAATCCGTGTTGCTAAGCAGAAAGAAGAACAAATGAAAAAGGTATACATTATTGTACCAAATTAATTTCAGTTATATAAGATTTATATTCCTCCTGTATGAAGGTTGCCTATTGAGAATTTGAGACATATTTAAGCTTTACGTGAAGAGTTACTAGATAACGATCCAATTGAATTTGAAACGTGAATGCATATAAAACAAGATACTATAATGAGCTGTTACAAGCTGTGCCAAAAAATGTTATGGCTGCATTAAGAGGTTGAAACTGTGGATATTTATTGTCTCTTCCAATTATCGGGTGTATCATGTATGTTAATAGGATTTTCCATTACAGTTTCCTTTGTGTTCAATTCGTAATATCTGGTGTATCCATTAACACTTGCGTAGTTACTTTGATGTGTATCTATAGAACTGCTTTCAATTCTGATGTTCCAATTATGATCGACATTTTCTTAGCTTTCAGAAGGGTTTGGCATGCTATTTGAATAAGTTGTAGCAATTTGACATAATCAAATAGTTAATACTGATGATTGATAGGGCTTTATATTAACCTGTTGGGGTTGAAACTACTAGATTGAAGAGACTTGATAATACAGTGTTAAGCTTTTTACTTATTTTTATTATATTTTTACGGAAAAGGAAAAGGCGATATTTCCAATCATTTTAATATGATAACTAATAGTCAAATCAGATTGCCAAATTAGTTACCAGCTATTGGCAACAGAGGCGGACCCAGGATTTTATCCACGGGGTCCTAGGCTTCATTGGAATTTGCTATGACTAGACTTGAACGACTTACTTATTTTTTAAGGTCTGAGTCTAAGCTTTTTAACTTTGATAGACCTATTTTCTATTTATTTAAATATGTCAGGTTTTAAATTTTTTAAAAGCTTATTTAATCATATTACATTTTTTAAATTTTATAAAATATATATTTAAATATTTTATAAGCTAAGCCTAGCATATTGTTAAATATATATTTAATAAATTATAAACAATAGGCCATACTATAACCATATTTGACATAAGCATATTTAACTAAATATGCTTTTAAAATGACTTGTAAATATACGAGGCCTGAAATAGGCCATACTATAACCAATGTCGGATAGTATGTCATATTTCCATCTTTAAATTCTAGTGGACAATTTTTAGAATTGGGGAAAGAAATTTTATAATTTGCCAGAGATTTACACGAAAGGGTAAGGTGAAAAAAAAAGAAATATTTGGGGGGGGGGGGGGGGGGGGGGGGGGGGGGGGCACCAGGCCCCTTATTGCGTGGCAAATGTTACTGATTATCCCAAAAGTCCTAAATCTTGTCTCTTTGATCAATTTTTAATGTTCTATTTTTCCTTTTCTACTGTCTGTGATTATGGTCAGTTTTCATATATTATGATTTTTCTGTTAATAATTAGGCATGGGAAGAAGCTGCAAAAGTTGTGAAGGAGGAAGAAGCTGTTAAACAGAAGCTTTGTGAAGATTTGAATAATCTGGTTGACTTAAATTTTCAGATTTCTAAATTCCCACCTCCCTAGAGGTGTTTTTTTTTTCCTATAAAAAGGCACCTGTGATTTTTACAGGTTGTAGAAAGTAGTAATGCCCAACTCAGTAGACTGGAGGAATTGAAACGCCGACTGGAGTCTCTAAATCCAAGCAGATCATCTGTGTCCATTCCCTCTGTGAGATTCCATTAACTTAATATTGAATCGGTCATAAAACTTGAATTTGTCTACTGTTTTGTTTTTGTTCGCTAATGTGTCCTATACCTTATGAAACTTATTGTTAAGGTAGTTCTCATTACACAGCATGAAATCTATATGCGAAAGATATGCTACAAGTAATGTACATGAATGTAGTAGCATGTTTTAGCAGCTGATATTTCTTTGGTGCAGAACATTTTTCCAGTTTAAAACCTTCAGATAACTTGAGCATGCTCACTAATTATTCTCTTTTTTTTTTTTTTTTTGGAAAGGCAATGAAATTTGTTAATGAAACCAGGCGAATAGAATGGATTGTGAAGTATATTCAAAAATTAGGAAAAAGACTCGACACATTATATTAGAATGTATTTGCTTCAAATGTGTGTTGTAGTTCATGTTGATCTGCCTTGATGCTGTTGTAAGTTGTAACAGTCAATGTGGTTGAGAAAAATGTCATAATCCTCTTCGATGGAAAGGGAATCGTATTTTCCTGAAATCACTCAATTTGAGTAACAAGTAGAAGTTATCATGGGCCACTATGAATTCCTTGTTTTCATATGCTCTTTAGAATGTCTTATTTTTTTCATGGCAGTCCCAAGAAGCTTGTGTTGTAATTGAAACCTAAAAATCTTTTACTTGTTATACAATACTGTATTATTGTAAAGATGACAAAGTATGAACATTTTTAAAAATATACATTCAAGTTCAAATAAAGATATCGAACACAAACATCTAGTCTTGGAGGAGGACAACTGGAATGTAGATTATCAAAATTACTGATGTATAATTTCCTGCAGGAAAGTGGAGTTCAAGCTCTGCTCTCTTTATGCGTGCCAATATGTGAATTTTTTCTTCAGGTTTTATATTGTTTGATGAATTATCAGATGCCCCCTAAACTTAAAAGAAAATAAATAAACAAATTCAATATTATATCTTCATACATTTCTTCTATGTCCATTTCAATCATTTGCACTTTGATGTTTAGTTATTTCTTTCATGATCATTAAAAACAAAATGTCAGTTCTGGTGATTCCAATTGATGATTGATGATTAGCCTTTACTAAAAAAATGTTTAAAAACAAAACTAAAAGCTCCCAACAATTGATGATTCCAATTTTCATTAGTGAATGTCAGTTCTTTATTTGATTTCAGATAGTTAAATAGAACTGCGATATGGAAGTTTAATTCCTATATATATATGTAGTATATATATATATACACCTCATCCTTTTATTATTTATGTCTATTGGTTGTTTGATCTGGTGTTTACTCGTCTCTTTTGAATGTCAACTTCACGTGAGTTTTTCAGTAAGTAATGGGCATCCGTATGCGTTTGAATCATTTATATCTAATTTACATCAGCATGAACATTTATCCTCCTTGTTAAATTCAATGACTTTCAATCGATATTATGTTTAGGATGGAAATCAAAGCCCCGCACAGGTTAGTACTACTCCGGTTCCAAGTATATCAGAACCAGGCCCTGCTGGGAACCCTCTTGACAATGGTCAAAACATACAGTCACCTGTTGATGGGCCGGGAGTAGGGAGGAAGAAAGGGGTAATTCATGGTAAAGTAAGAGGAATAGGAGCAGTGCCTAAGGGTAGAGGTCCTGCATCACCTGGCTGGACTGGAGCTGGTTTTGATGTTGAAAGTAGAGGTTAAAAAGCAGCATTTCAGTTTCAGAAATATGTTCCCCCACGTGGTGAAATTCTAGTTCTACAGATTTATCTTTCCTTAATGCAATCCGTATTTCATCAAATTAACTTCTAAAGTTGCCTCAAATATCTTGAAGGGAAAGAAAAACTGTGGGATTGACTTCTACTGTAAACATGCCTGTATATTAGACTGTTGTGAACTCAATCTTTATCTATCGTGGCATGAGAATTATAACAAAACTACTTCCATGTTTCTCATTGCTTGGTGTATACGTTCAATAATAGTGCAGGAAGGTCTCTCACAAGAACCATTCAGAGCTGTTAAGTTCTTTCTATAGATACATCTGCAGTGGTGCCCTGTCAACGGCTGTAACCATCGCAATCCTCCTGCAGGTACCTATGAATTCCCCTGGACAACTTAATTAATTGACAGCTGATTTTTCGCAACATTATTTGTTGATTTAGCAGTATGACTGCACAACTTGTGCAGGAGTTAGATGCAATATTAATAAAGATCATCTACTGTCCTATTTGGAAATTGAATACCCTCTCTGCCATTCACATGGTTACTCATTTTAGGTTTGAAATCTGTCCCATTTATGTAGTGATGTTTGTTTCTGTTTTGCATTAGGGTTTTTTCCTCCATTTATTTCTAGCTGCCAAAACTTTTCTGAATCCCACTATGTAACTGTGTTGGTGATACCTTTTTGCCAATAGCCAAGTCAATAATATTCAACGTGACGCGATTGTTGCTTTTGTTAAAATGCCTTATTCTGCAAGTCCTTTTCTCTCATGTCAAAAATGCGTGCTGCTAAATTTATTGTTTATGTTTGTATTGTTTCTAGTATTTTTATTTTCTTTTTTCCAGAAAGATAGTAGTATAATTTATGGCCTGCCTACCACAAGAAAGGAGTATCATAAATTTGAGGTAGCCCACCTGATGCCTATTATAGTTGGACTTTAATTTTCATTCATAAGTTTGGTCATTTTGCATCCATTGCGTGAATTTATTTGTGATGTTTCAGTTTTGTCAGAAGTCATAAATTCATGAGAAACCAGATCATAAATATTGCAAATAGTTAAGGGAGACTATTTACTGTTTCTGAAATATCCATTGGGCTGTTGGAGTTTATACTGTTATAAGGTCATAGGAATGAAGAACTGGTTCATGTAAAGCTGCAAGATCGATGGTTTTGCAGCTGGATTCTAAAAGTTTGTTGTATGAAAGGAACACCACCGTTGTATCACCGTATAGCGATTGCAATTTGCAATGCATTCAGGTTGACCCAAAATCCATCTATTTAATAGGGTTGGAGGTCAAATAATGGCGCTAAAGGACACTCAGTCGGCCTTCAATTTTGCTGCAGTCAGTATTGGTTAATATGTATACATGTGTATGGATTTTGAAAGTTTGAATTGTCCAAGACAATAATGTGAACTTGTAACAACGTTAATGCATATTTTAAATAATAGTGAATTATCTAGAAAATTTAACCAAAAATGAGGATGTCCACCCTGAATGGGGCTGGACATATTGACATTATATTTAATTTCCTACATTGTGTTATGAGTTTATGATCAAGTGCATGTTTCGTTTTGCTTGTTTTTTCCCCCCTCCTTTTTGCTTCATTTAAAAGGCATTTTCAAATTTTTTAATCCGTTTGTTTTGACTTTTGTAAAAATGAAAAGGAGAATGAGAAGTCAAAAATCTCTCTCTGTTTTTTTTTTCAAAGTACGTAGGGGTTACTTCTAAAAAAAAATGAGAAGTCATTTTATGTATAAAAATACAAACATATTCCTATTTAATAAGGAACGAGAGATCTCCTCCAAATCATTGGTATGGCTATCGAAATCGTGAGCATCAGCCTAATGGTAAATATCGTTATAAAGATTTATGTCACTTTTAGTAATTTTAATGGGAGAAGTTATGGTGCGACTGAGTTAGGCTGCAATACATCAAGACACGAATCACGACCATAATTTTACACTACTAGAAAATATCCGGATTCGGTCGCTAAAATTGTGGTAGCTAATGAGTTTCGGTCACAAAAATTATGGTCGCTAACGAATTTCGGTCGCAAATTCGGTCGCTAACCCCTTTAGCTACCGAATTTTATCAAATTTTTTCGGTCGCTAAAACAGAAAATTCTTGTAGTGTTAATCCAACGGTTCAAAATAAAAAGGGTAAAATTGTCCAAAAATGTATAACGGTCAAGTTCCTGAAATACACATAGGTTGTTATCGCTGAAAAATATTGTGGCATGTCGCTGAAATACACACACCCCGTCGCCGAAATACATACAGTTCGTCACTGAAATATGTTAAATCAAAGAAATTGGAGTTCCAACTTTTATGAAATTGCTGAAATCAACATTATCAAGTCGCTAAATAATATTATGCATTTCGCTGAAATATACTATCAGCCGTCGCTGAAATATATTACAGTACGTCGCTGAAATACACAGAAGGCGCGTTGTAAACATTTATGCCCGTCGCTGAAATATTAACAAATCGTTGAAATATATATAAGTTGTCACTGAAATGCACTAATTATATTTTGGAGTAATATAATAAAATTACATTTTTATCCTTTAAGTTAATTTCAACAGACGATTTACAAAGTGAATCAACGGTAGTGAAAGGCCGCAGTACATCAAGACAAATGCCTTGATTGCACCCTAACTTCTCCCAATTTTAATATATAAAAAGTCCTTTTACGCACAATTCATCCAAATATGTTTCCGTTGAAATGCAACTTTAATAATATCCA
Source organism: Hygrophila difformis (assembly GCA_030278955.1). Classification (NCBI taxonomy): domain Eukaryota; kingdom Viridiplantae; phylum Streptophyta; class Magnoliopsida; order Lamiales; family Acanthaceae; genus Hygrophila; species Hygrophila difformis. The sequence goes on from JAOANR010000004.1 coordinate 37,986,580, forward strand.
TACAAACAATTATTTAGGTTGCTTTTGCTTTTGATTTCTTCTTCTCTCTCCTTCTGCTTTTTCTATACTTATCATTTTTTTCGAAAGCCAAAACAAACCGGCCTTAAACTCTGCCGAAGTTGGGATCTGCTTAGACATTATGGTTTTTGAGTTCGTCTTTTTTTTTTTCTTCTTCTTTTTCTTTTTTTTTTTTTTTTTGGGGGGGGGGGGAGGGGTGGGTAGGATTGAGGGCCGTGAGTTCGGCTTATTCGATCCATTCTAGTTGTATAATAAAATGGCTAGCTTAATCTTCATTTGAGCAACTACTTTTAAGCTTCAAATTATCTTTGCTCCTGATTATGGGTATAAATGTATAGGAATGAAAACTAAATTTGTACTTCCTCTGTTCTCATATAATTGCTCCCATCATGCATTTCACGCAGTCCAAGACATATTTTTAGATGTCAATAACTCAAAGTATATATAAGTAAAAATTATAAAAAAATAATATTATAAAACTACGTGATTAGACGAATCTAACAAGATCTCACTTGACTATGTTTTATCTTATATAACTATGCCAAAAAAATTGATCAAAGTTACTCAATGAATAGTAACTACTATGCAAATGGAACAATTATATGAGAACGGAGGAAGTATTCCCGAATGAACACTATTTCAAACCAATTAATATAGGTCAAATTATTCATAAATATTCCGTAAATATAAAATAACAAACAATAAATCCATAAACTATGAACAATTAATTAAACCATTTAACTGTATATGAAGAACAGAAGTTTTAAAATTATAAAAATAGTCTAACATCGATTGACCAAAAAACGAATGAATAGAAATTTAGATGAGCATTTATCACGTACGAATTTGGGGGTTGGATCTCCACCGCCTCTTATACCCTACTCTTGTACGAATTTGGGAGTATTTAAAAAGAAAAAAAAATCTCAAATGCTACAAAAAAAAAATGGAGTTAAAAAATCACCAGCATGTGAAACCAGACTGGTATATTCTGTCGTTGGTGGTGGTGTTGATATATAATAACAGAACACATGATCAAGATAAAGAAGTGGGGACAAATCACTACAAGAAAAATCCCTGCAGCGACCGAAAAGTCCAGTCGGTAGCCCAAAGAGACGGGTCGTCTCCGGGCTCACCGACCGCCGACCGACCGAATGTGTCGGTCAGTAATTCTCCGGTAGGCGGCCGAGAAGCAACCAAATGTGGTCGGCGGAATGCACCGACCGCTGGACCGACCACATTTAGGGTCGGCACAGCCTGGTCCCAAAAGGTCTGGGAATTCCCCACTGACCGAAGTACCGGTCGAAAGTTGCGGTCGGTAATTCTCTTCTATGAAAAAAATATTTTCGGGAGGGTTCGAACCGAGCACCTCAACATCACCCAACCACAACCCTAACCAGCTTGGCTAGCTTAGCTCTATAAATCATAAATTATTTTCCGTCACGTGTCCTATATAGTATACCTTTTCAAATATGTTGAAAGGTTTTGAGGAATACTAACCCGGATGCTCCTCTAACTTCCATCGCGCGCGTTCCATCTATGTAGCCCATGTTTCATGTCATTCAATGAAATGCTTTTTATATAACCTATATAAATACATATATACATATATATATGCGTATTTAAAATATAAAATAAAAACTAAAATATATTAATTAAAAAATTCATCAATTACAATAAATATAAAATAAAATTAATTAAATAAAAAAATAAAATAAATTAATTAAATAAAATAATAAGATCATTTCAAAATTAAGATAAATTCGAATTAAATTATAAAATAAATAAATAATAAAATTATAAAATCAATAAACTATTAAATTATAAAATAATTAAATATTTAAATAATTAAATTATAAAAAATAAATTAATTAAGGGCTCAAATAAAGAATAATTAAATTTTAAAAATAATCAAAAAAATATTTTATAAAACTATAAAATAAATGAAAAAACTTTTTGAGAACGCAAATTCGATCGATAATGCGGTCGGTAGATTATTTTTTTTAAAAAATAATTCAAATAAAAAAAATTTGAAAAAAAACATACCGACCGCCATCACTACAAGAAAAACAGGCTTTACCGACCGCATTATGCGGTCGGTAACCACGAAAAGCGGGTCGTCCACGTGGTTACCGACCGCACGCCCGACCGCAACGTCGGTCGGGAATCCCTTGGTAGGTGAATCTCGGCCGACCAAAAAAGCGGCGGTCGGCAACAGTACCGACCAAGTTGGCGACCGCAGGTTGGTCGGCATTTTTGCCGACCAACTTACCGACCACAATTTTGGGTCGGTACCCAACTCAGGGGACCTCGTGGTCCACCACTTGCCGACCGCGCCTGCGGTCGGGCCTGCGGTCGGTAACTTACCGACCAAGTTGCGGTCTGGGGTGCGGTCGGTACCCAAACTGTAGTGCACCAGAAATGGCTGTTTTCACAGCCATCCCTGCTGCAGCAATATCAACAAATAATCCACAATATGTTTCCAACACTTTCAGCACAATAAGGCAATCCCTTTCATTAACATCAACAATTAAACACATGTACAATCACAAATCTACAATGCATTTCACATTCCAAATTCAATAGATGTTGAAAACGATGATGACAATCCCAAAATGCAATTTGAAATGTGAAAGTCTGAAACGGAAAACATTAACATATTCTTGAAAATCTATACAAAGTAGAAACATCTATACGTCTCATAAATAAATAGTAAAGACACTAAGCAAGTGTCATCCCTCATCACTCAATGTGCACCCAAGCCTCCTCCACCCAGGCCGCCTCCATAGTCATCTCCATCTCCGTGTCCAGGGGATCGAGGGGCCCTGACTCCTAGCAATCTCTCCACCTGATCGGCCATAGACTCCTGTCTCTGTGACACCCGCTGAATAGTCTCTGTGAGCTGCTGAAACTGCTCCTGTGTCACATAAGTGGAATCAGATGGGGGAGCGGTGGTGGAATAATTGCCTCCGGGCCTAAACGACTTCGCCAACGATCCTAAGCCGTATACAGCGTGGCGTCTATCGTGACCACCGGCTACATCGTAGAAGACATCGTCCGGATCGAAGTCAGGCCCAATCTCAGGGTTCTGGCTCAATGTCTGTGTAACTACATTGAACTCCTCCTATATTCAACATGTGAAATACGTAAAGTACATAATATAGTGACCCAAATTAGTATAAATAGGTAAATGTGATTTTATGTAGAATTTCTTACATTCATCCGCGCCGACCTATCACGAATCCAATTGTCCTTCTCGTGCCCCCGCGTGTGTGTGTGCTCGTGAACCTCGTGCAAATGCACGGGCCTTCCCAGATCAGTAGACTGCAATATTTCAAGGACTACAACTCAAGAGCCAAAATCCACATAAGTAATTGAATATTAAATGTAAATATTCTAAACATACCAATTTATCTTTTGTGGCCAGGAATGTCTTTGATCCCGCGGTGTGAGTTGGGAGGGCCGGTGCATCCTCCTGTCCCCGTCGCCTGTTGAGCTTTCCCCTCTTTGACTTCTCCTTAAATTGCGGGGAATCCCAAATCCGCCTCCAGTTCTCTGCCACCAACTCGTCTGCGGGGTAGGGCTTCTTCTTGCTCCTTATGTCGAGCGTGTAGTCCTTGTAGCTGAAATTTAGAAACATGTGAAGTGGCATGTGAACCCATTTGATATGCAAACATTTAATTAATTAAAACAATAAAATACCGAGCGATATTCTTTTTCTCCCATTCCTTCCTCACGGCTCCAGCGTGCTCCGGCGCCCAACGAGCTACTTTCTGCAGGTTATGTAGATCAAGTTAAGTACAAATTCGAAGTATAATCCCAAAACATTTTCTGTAACAGTTATGAAATACCAAAAACTCATTCCAGTAGAAATCTTTCGTCTCCCGAGTGACCTTCCCCCAGCTTATCCCATTCATATCTGACCGCATGGGATATATATCTGTGATCTTCCTCACCACAGCGTTTGAGAACTCTATGCTGTCGAATACAATGATGATAAACCGACAAAAATATAATATAAACCAAAGTGTTATAGTGTCAAATGAAATTTGATACGAATGAAGTAAAACATAACACTTACACCCCATCGTCCCTGGGCTCAACGAGCAGCCTAGCTCCACCTAACTGGGGGGCTGGAGCTGCCCCCTGTGTAGAACCCGATGAACCTAGGAATGTACATAACATTTTAATTGTAGTAAATAAATAACGTTATATTATAATTATGAATTACTCGTACCTGGAGTGTGAGGTGGGGGAGTCTCTGGGACCTGAGTCATCGACCCTGCAGGTGCCTCCTCGGGCTGTTCCTCTGGCTCAGCTTCGTTCACTATTGTTCAACAAATGGTAAATGTAAATACAAACAATACTATAAGAAATGAATGTAGAAGCCTGTTGTGATAAATACCTGCAGTCTGGCGCTGATACGCCTCTCGGGCCGCCCGAAGAGCAGACGCCAGCCTAGACCCTCTCGCTGGGGTCCCCGATCCCCGCCTTTGGGACCCTGTCCCACGCGGTGTGCCCGATGACGAGCCACCCCCTTGGTCACTCATCTGCAAAAGTGGAATAATATTAGAAAATAAAAGAGGATATTATATTACACAAAGAATGCACTTTATTGGAATTTCATTAATTAGATTGTCACATTTTATATTTCAAAGTCATCATCCGAAGTCTCCTCTGATGGATCATCGGTGCCAGTCTCTTCTGAAGTAGTATCAGTGTCTATCGAAGATTCTGATTCAATACCCTCGTTGAGTTGTAGATCAACATATTGCACCTCACCGTCTGTCAAGGGCTCTCGCGTCGACGTGATATTTGCAGTGTTGATGTAACCATGCTCGGGGACATCATCCTGGAATGCATCTGCCTCTTCCCCTTGCTTAACCGTTATTATACCTCGTGGTTTGACTTTACAAACAGCCAACCACTCATTCCGATTAGCCGCTTGTCTGTTGGTTGGGAATGGTACATAGCAAACTTGCTCGGCTTGATGAGCAAAAATAAAAGGCTCATATACGTTCAAAGATTTTGATTGGTTTATTTCAACAATCTTATAGTTCGCATGAGTTCGTGTCCCAATTCCTTCGCGGGGGTCAAACCACCTGCATTTGAAGACTGTTGTCTGCTTGATAGGCAACGCAGGGTACTCTATGACTATAATCTCTTCGATGATACCGTAGTAGTCTCCATGTTCTTCCGACGTGATACACACTCCACTATTGTATGTCGACTTCTGCTTTCCATGAGATTCCGTGTGAAATTTCATTCCATTGGTAAAGTACATAGGATATGATGTACCAATTGGAAGCGGGCCCTGTGCCACATGGTAAACGCATGCATTCTCGGGTGGATGTTCGGTCACGTAATCTAAAAACCATTTAGAAAAGTCCGCGGACTGTGCTGCCCATATATCTGTAACACTTAGACCAGGGTGATCTTCCAGCAGCTGCTCTTGGAATATCCTATTGGTCAGACAAGAACATTAGTTATGTTACCCACGCTAATAGTTTACTAATTGAAAGATAATAATTAGAACTTACTCGAGGTACGGTTCGATCTCTTTACAATTTAAGAGGAGGTAATTATGTACGGCGTTCAACTCTTCCCCACACAGTCGTCTCTTTGTTGCTTTCCCCTGGGCACGTCCGGAGTGCGTAAATACACTAGGTAGTCTATCATCATATTGAATTATGCCACCGTCATCATTTCTTGGCACATTCCTCTCACGTGTGAACACATGCTTCTCAAAGTAATGAGAGCAGAAAATTGCGGCCTCTCTCACCATATATGCGTTGCAAATACTCCCTTCTACATGCGCCTTGTTGCGCACAGTTCTCTTCAAGCGATTCAGATATCTGCAAGTTAGAGTGCAACACAATATTGGTCCTCACAGTGAATAGAATGAATTCGTAAATTGCATAAAAAATGTAGAAGTATGTAAAAATTCACCTCTCATACGGGTACATCCATCTGAACTGAACGGGACCGCCAAGCCTGGCTTCGTGAGGTAGATGGATGGGAAGATGTTCCATGCAGTCGAAGAATGATGGTGGGAAAATTGCTTCCAACTTACATAGAAGAACTGGAATATCGAAGGCCAATTTGTCTAAGTCTTCAATCTTAATTGTTTTCGCAGTCAAAGCCCGGAAAAAGATGCTCAACTCTGCTATGGGTTCCCACACACTCTTCGGGAGCAGATCCCGCCAACCTATCGGTAGGAGCCGCTGTAGAAAAATATGGCAGTCATGACTCTTCATTCCAAACATTCTATGTTTGTTCATATCTATGCATCTGCCCAGGTTGGAAACAAATCCATCGGGAAACTTTAACCCTGCAACCCATTTCAAAAATATATCCCGTCTCTCCTTGTCCATTGTATATACTGCTTTTGGATATCTACCGGTACGATTGTCCCTATGCAGTTCAGGCCTATTGCACAATGACATGAGGTCCTCCCGTGCTTTCGCATTATCTTTTGTCTTACCCTGAACGTCCATAACTGTGTTGAAAACATTCTCGAACACATTTTTCTCAATATGCATGACATCCAAATTGTGTCTAACCAAATTCGTCTTCCAATATGGTAGATCCCAAAAGATACTCCTTTTTTTCCATCCACAAGTCTTACTAAGCACTGCATTCTCTTCAGCTCCTCCTAATTCTGTAACCCGTCGCATTCCATGCATTTCAATGTCTTCAAGCACCTCTTCACCGCACTTATACCTTGGTGCCGACCCGTGTTCCTCTCGGTTTTTCGTGAATTTTGACTTATCAACTCTGAAAGGATGATCGGGAGGCAGAAACCTCCTGTGAACATTGAACCAGGACTGTTTGCCACCCTCTTTTAGCCTAATGGATTCCGTCTCTTCCATACATACCGGGCAAGCTGTTTTCCCATATGTGCTCCAACCAGACATCATAGAATACGCTGGGAAGTCCCCAATTGTCCACATCAATGCCGCCTTCAGCTGAAAGTTTTGTTTGGAATATTTGTCGTATGTTGTGACCCCGACTTCCCACAAATCCAATAGCTTTGCTATCAATGGCTGTAGGTACACATCTATCCCTTGTTTTGGGCTTGATCTCCCAGGGATTATACATGTCAGGAACATGTATTCATCTTTCATGCACATGCCGGGCGGGAGATTGTAAGGTGTTATAATAACAGGCCAACAAGAGTACTGTGAACCTGATTGACCAAATGGTTGGAACCCATCCGTGCATAAGCCCAAACGGACATTCCGTCCCTCAGCAGCAAAAACTGGATGAATTGTGTCAAAGTGCTTCCATGCCCTCGAGTCGCATGGATGACACATCTCACCGGAAGACCCATGGTCATGTCCAACATGCCAAGTCATATGCTCCGCAGTCGTCTCTGAAGCGTACAACCTTTTTAATCGGTTTGTTAGTGGGAAGTAGAACATGTACTTGCGTGCAAGCCGTGAAGTGGAATTTGTTTCCCTAAACCGAGGCCCGTCACAGAACTTGCATCTATCTAATGATGCATCGTCACGCCAATACAACATACAACCTTTAGGACAACAATCTATTTTCTGAACAGGTAGCCCCAACCCCTCGAGTAGCTTCTTCGCCTCGTAAAAGTTCTTTACCATGGCATTATCCTCGGGAAGTGTATCTATTATGAGTTGGCATAGAGTGTCGAAACACCTCTCTGACAGATTATGTTCAGCCTTAATATTTAACAACCTAGCAATTGTTGACAATAAAGTCATTTTCTTGCATCCAGGCCACAGATCCTTGTCCGCCGCCTCCAACATACGGTAGAACATACTCTCTTGTGCGTTAGGTTCCTCGGGGGCCCTATGCTCATCTCCTTCATCACCTCCCTCGGGCGGTGTCGTGATCGGAATACCAAATCCCATACCATCGAACACCATCTGTATATAAGCATCTTCAGCGGCAGGCCTCGAAGAGCCGGCCGTTTCAAGAACCTCTGAACTAGTGGGGTGGTGTGACTCTCCGTGACACGTCCACCTTTCGTAATTCAGTACGAATCCATTGCATTGTAGATGATACTTGATGTCATCATCAGGTAGATAATACTTATTCCTACATTGTCTACACGGACACCTTAGTTTTCCCTGTGCTCTATCCACGTTTGAGTTTTGATGAGACATAAGCAGGAACAAATCAACTCCATTCTTAAATTCTGCGGTCAATACTCCCAATTCACGACGGGAGCGGTACATCCAACTCCGATCCATCACCTACATTAATATTGTGTCCTCGTTTTGGTTAATATAGACTACGTGGATGTTACATGGTTTGTTCCCTTGGATTAATTCAACTAGTGAAATTAGGCTAAATTTAAATTAATCGTAAGGTGGATTAGACTGATTGAATGTTACTTGAATATGTTGTCATCGTATATTCACCTTTAAACTAACTCAATTTTATCGTTAAAAACAAGTGGACATTTTGATATTAATCCAATCAATCAACATGGATTCGGTTCATCCTATACTAAACATTCTTCAATTCAACATCTCCACAATCATTCCGAATATACAATGCATCTATATAGCCTAATTTAAATACTAAGTTCATCCTATATCATAAACAAACACTTGCACAATATGCAAACTATAAAATCAACATAAATATTTCAACAAGCCATAAGTTTCTCATACGACATCCAAATTAGGCATATCATATATGCAAATTCATCTACTCGACGAGAGCTTTCCAATTATGTGATTATAATTTCTAGAATCTAAACATTTAGTGCGCAAATTATCAAAACAGGGGGCTGCCCGGAATTCGAACACATGCATTCTCGATTTTTTTCTCCTATTTTGCGAATATGCTAACAATAACATCAAACATAATGCCCAACACTCAATTCCTTCTATAATCTCATAATCCAACATCAATTAAAAAAAAAAAAAAGTGAAATCAACCTTCAAGCTAATAAAACGAAACACAACAAAACTTTGCCCAAAATTTTGACCAATCGAATATCTAAAATGAGAGGGTGAAGCCAATCGAATACCTTGGGTGATTGCACGAATGTACTCGAAATGCTTTCAACGAGACGAACCCTCCACTGCTCCTTCTCGAGTGGACTTGCGGGGGTGGCTCGAAAGTGTTCCACGGACGAGGGAGGACGACGGAGGCGCGACGGACGGCGGCGGGTCGGCGGCGCGGGCGGCGGTGGTCGGAGACGTGGTCGGAATCGAGTGAAGATACTGTTTTCGCGAGAGAGAGGGGAAAGAAAGACGCTGAGTTCGCGTCTGATTCTGTGTCGATTTGGGGATTTTAATCCCTAGGTTACCGACCGCATATGCGGTCGGTAACGCGGTCGGTATCACCGACCAACTTTAGAGTTGGTCGGTGATTTGGTTGGCTTTTAAGCCGGGACCCCACAACGGCTAACTTTTACCGACCACCACTTGCGGTCGGCCCTGCGGTCGGTAAATCCGACCCGCAAGACGGTGGTCGGTAATTGCGGTCGGTAAAGACTGTTTTTCTTGTAGTGCATGTGCAGGCGGTGTTACGGTCGGGTTCACCGACCAAATTTATTTTGGTCGGTGCGTTGGTTGCCACAAGACCAGGGGCCCCCAACGGCTTTTTCTCACCGACCGCTGCGTGCGGTCGGTGGGCCGGTCGGTAAATCCGACCCGTGTTTGGTCAGTCGGTGGAAGTGATTTTTCTTGTAGTGAATTAAATTAGGGCTTGAATTCAAATCTAACAACTATGAATGAACCATTGCTGGATCGGAGCCATTATATCGTGGGAATTAATTAATTAGTGGAATGGGAGTCAATTTTGTGACTTAAAAAAAATAATAAAAAAAAAAACCAGGATTCATCAATTTCAGTACGTAAGGCGGTCAAAACGCGAAAGTCATGTAAACCCTAGTTTGCTAGTTCTTGGATTATGCTAGTAACTTTTACTTGTTCGATAATGTCATGCAGGTTATACTGATAAATTGATGGAGTTGTTTCTTTATTTTTTACTCCTCATTCTTGATTGCCGAACCAAATGATTGCAATTTGGGTTGATTAACATATAAAAAGTCACAATTTCTTATATTTTCAATTTTTTGTTGATTTTTGTGTGTAAATGAATTAATGACGAGTTAATGCATTCTGTGCATGTGTTCATTTCCAACCCTCATCAACTGCCTCGTCTAATCCTCTTATATAACATGAGGTATAATTCAAATCCATTAGGTTGTATTTGAATGGATAAATTTAAATTTAGGGTGTGGATTTCAAATTCCATTTAGTTTAGAATGATGAGAGGTGATTTGAAATGGATCCCTAATTAAATCACTTCAATAATCCAAACAAATAGAGGAATTTGATATTATGGATTTTAAAATCTCTCTTGCAATTTGCAAATCCCTCCTATCCATCCAAATGCAACATTATAATATTTTTTAAACTCAAAATTCAATTTATATGCTATGATTCAGGAGTAATTATGTAGGGAATTGTGTTGAATTTCCACATTTCATGTTCTTCATTTTCTTTTTCCCATAAATATAAATAAATTATTTTGCCTGAATTTATGATCTCAGGTGTATTTTCTTTTTGTTCCAATTGTTAAATTAATTCCTGCATTTAATGCCATCGTCTCAAGACTTGCACTGGATTTTAATTTCTTTTTTTTTTTTTAGTAAACATTGATACTCGTATGTCGGTAAAAATGTATGGGAACCCAAACCATATAAAATACAAAAGAATAAAGAGGAATGATAGGGGGCCGGGTGGTGAATCGAACCCGGCCAACCATTAAGCCAAGTCATCTTAATTCCATTTATTTCACACATACACATCTTTATTTCCTTTTCTTTTAATACATCAATTATTATGTAGTGTAAAACAAAAAATTCAAACTTAAGCAAAAATGTCAAATGCAATTCCAAATTGGAATATCTCACTTCAAGCGGCAGCTAGCTATTAGTATAACAAAATACTATCCATAGCCACAGGCAAGCAGCAGCTGCATTATATATATACACATTGTGACATTGGCATTTATATATCACACAAATCGCATTAAATATTTGCACACATTAGTTAAAAAAGAAAATAAAAAATAGTGTAGTCAGGATACTGCAGATGCATCAACCTCCAGAGGGGCATGCAAATATAAAATAGTATTTTAATAGATACCATTATGGCGTATAGCCGTATATATATATATATATATATATATATATATTTCCTGGTAGTGGTCGACACGTATTGAGTAGTAACTTGCAATAATATGTTTAATTCTGAAAATTCTTTGATATATATGCTCATATGCTACTCGCATCTTGCATTGTGTTTCTTCCTCCCTTCTGACTGACTGACACACACACACACACCATTTTAATTTCATTGGTAATTTGGTATCGTTTTTATAATATTCTGGTGTTACTGCAACTGTGTCTGCTATTTTGAAATCAGGTGATTCTATGATAGTATTTTCCCTCTTCTCCTCGATGCATACCCAAATTCAAATCATAAGTATCAGTTAATTGACTATATATATAGTCGTCGATCTTGATTTGAGATTTGAGGACATCCCTTATTTCGTTTTAGCTAATTAAACTACGTGGCATTGTGAATTTTTAACGATATTGATATATGAATTCAACAAGACTTAATAATGTCAAGAATGATACAAGAAGGATATTAATTATTTTAAATTTGGAAGAATAATAATAAAATATATATATATATATATATTCAAATTTAGGGTTGAATCTCATTAGAAATTCAAGGAATACTTGAATCAAATCACTTGATGACATACCCATATATAATGAAGAAGTGGACTTTTTTATTCGTTACATTAGAAATATTTTACCATGTCAACTTGTGTATCGTATACTTCAATAGAGGAGTTTACTCGAAAATATATATGTGGATATGTGCTCATCAAGCATTCAAGGCTTTTTGGAAATCGGGAGGATTCTATGACGACCAAATTATTGGGTTTCCATTTTCCTCACCTTGGCTTGATAAGATAAAAAAGTATCTCTGGAATTTAGCATTCTTTTTTTTTTTTTGTAAATTTTGACACTCGGTAAATAATGTATGTGAAAACCCAAGCCACACAAACTAGAAAGGAGAATAAAGGGGAGGGATAGGGGGCCGGGTGGGAAGCGAACCCCCAACCATATGGTTGGGAGTCAGAGGACATGACCATTAGGTCAAATCCTCGTTCCCGGAATTGAGAAAATTATTGACATAAAATTGATTTATTTAAAGAGAAAATTAAAAGAGAGCGTGATCGAGTGCATTATATTGTCTCCTCCAGCAAGGTTGTCATTGACACACTACTATTTGCTTAAAGTGATGAAGCAATATAGTGTATGACATGACTTTGTATTGATCGATGAATACATTAATCCGTCTGAGTGGTCGTCATTTGTGCCTAGCTCTCGATCGGGCCGGGTGAATTGAATGATCACATTGGAGTTTGATGAGGCTTTGTGCACAAATTAAAGGTGATGATATATATAGTGTATACGACCATCCAATCCAAGGCATTCTTCATTTGTGGAATGAATCTGCACTTGAACAATATAATATAGTACTACTATATAGTTTCAAGGAGTTGGGACTTGGGAGAGCGATCTTGGTCATTACAACTTTGTTGCATTGCATGCATGTGTTAATTAGTCATGTGATGAGCAAGTAAGTGTGTTCACTATAGTATATAGTTTAGGATTGTTAATTGTACATCTGTGCTGAATTATTATGTTATTATTATAAACAACTGGGAAACTGTCTTGGATTACTACTGTTTTAAATTTCATGATGCATCATGATTTAGTATAAATCCAACAAATACATTTTCCACCCTAGCTAACCCTAATTCAAGAAGACAGCTGGTTGCAGTACTACTGCTAATTAATCTTATTACAAACAATCTCCTCCTGCTAATTAATGCACTCAGCTCGATAAATTCCTCTCAGAATCTAACCTAATAATACACTAATTAATACTACTCTAAAGCTGATGATCGAGGAGGAGGAAGGCAACAATTCAGAAACATTAATTCTTTTATTGAGCTAATAATTGAGCTAAGCTAAGGGCCACTCTTCTCTTCTGGATATATAGTATATTTTTAGGGCAGGCTGGCAGCAATATACTTTTGTCTACTACTCGATCAGTACTCCATATATCTTAGATGTTCTAGTCTTCTCCTACTCCTGGTCCTGCAGGCTGCACAATTGAATAAAAACAACACTGTTTGGTTTGGTTTGGTTTTATTGGACAGCGAGGGCCAACTCTTTGTCACACCACCATTAATGCATGGCTTTAATTAGCTTATAGCTTCTTGGGATATAATTCACCATTCATGGATGGTTTTTTGTTTTGGTTGAAAACAATATTTATTGTTACGGTATAAAGTACCACTAGTAATTTTATCTCGCAAAATAGGAACCTGTATTTACAATGACAGAATACTACTAGTATATACTTGTACTATTATTTTTAAATTAAATTATAGTAGGAGTATTGAATAGTAACAGAGAATTCCTCTCAGGCACGTGGCGTCCCCACTAAAACAACCAATTGATTGCATCATCACCTCACGTGAATGGCAGCACGTGAGTTTCGGCGGTCTTTCTCCGCTCCTCCTCCGGTGGCGCCCGCACCCGGCCGCCATACAGTCGCCACCGTCTCCCGTACTAATTGCTCCACGATTTCATCTTCAATCTCTTGCGCTATTGCCGCGCGTTCTTCCTCCAAATCCTCATCCCATTGTTCCCCGCGTAGATCTTTGTCAATTAACGAATCGATGTCTTCCAGAACCAAACATTTCGCCGACGGGAAACCGTCGATCCTCCTGCACAACTGTTCTACCAATGGCAATTGCCGATTCGACGCGTAGGCGGCGGAGGAATCCCATGGCTTTGAACTGAAATAGGATTTCAGAATCTCCCTCAATAACTCGTCCACCAACTGAAAAATCAGCTTCCTGTTGCACCGGCGGCTCAGCGCGGCGGTGGGTACGGCGGAGCTGAGGTGGAAGAGTTCAATGCGGTGGAAGATCAACGGGTCGATCGGGTGCGAAGGGGCCTCCGATTTCACCGACGTAATTAACGCAGTGGAATTCTCGTCGACGCCAGCTAGAATGAGGATTCTCCGAATATAACTCCCGTAGTCCGCCGCCGCGGCTCCCGGAGGAGGCGTCTTGGCAGCGCCGCCGTTATCTGGATGTACGGTTTCTTTTACAGTTGGCCTTTTCTCTGATTGTCCGTACGAATGGCTCTGCTTACTAGATAACTGCAAGAAAAATCCAATTGCACAGAAAAATTAAAGATACCAACTTTTACGCTTATAGGGATTTCAATCAGAATTGTTTCTTTCATCCGATCCTACATTGAAATAATTTTATGAAACAAAATTGCAAACCTGTTTTTGAGGCAATTTTGTCAGCGGAGGAGAAGGGTCCTTCTTGGCCTGCAAAAGGGTCGGGCTGCTAATGTGGATTATCTCAGTTTTCTTGGACTTCCTGTCTGATTTGCTGCTTGTTGCTGTTGGACGAACAAATGCCTCCTCTTTCTTTTTCCTGGTGGCCTGAAAGGGCAATTTCTTGACCCCCGATGAGTTATGTTTTCCAGTGGTCAAAACTTTCTTGTTCTGCTCTATGACCGCTTGAGGCTTAGTGCTGGTTTGTTTACTGTCAGAAGTTAAATCCCTAGGGCTTTTTGTGGCGGTTCCTGATTTGAAATTGAGTCCGTCATGAGGGCCGATTTCAGGTGACAGGGTTTTGGGTTTTTTGTTGGTGGGCTTGAGGAGGATGAGATTTTCATCTCTTCTGGTGAGATCTTTGTTGTTTCTGGTGGTCGTGTTGGTGATGTCCAGGCCAACTCTTCTGCCGACACTTTCTTTAACTTGCTTGACAATCTGCCTGGCGTAATGCCCGGGGCTTCGGGTCTCATCCTGTGGCTGAAACCTGAATCTTCTGGCCCGGATGGATGGTGGTTCGTCGGATATGTTGCTGTTCTCTTTGTTGTTGATTTGGAGAGACATTCTTGGCGTTTCCGGCGGCAGTGAATGGGCGGTTCCGGTGCCGACGCTGATATCGTCCTGGGAGAATGCCGCCCGGTTTGTTCTTCTGGTGAGGAGAATGTTCCGGAAGTTTCTTCGTTGCCTGGAGGTTGATGAGGCGCTGGAAATGCGCGGCGAATTGGAGGAGTCCGGGAGTAAATCCAGGCCCATCAGCCTGGCGACTACGCTCGGTGTTTTCACTCCAGCAGGGGAATTGCTGCTGCTCTCTGATGAAAAATCGTCTGTTCTTGAAGTTGAGGATAATCGCCCTGTTTTGATCTTAATCCTCGCCTGGTTTTAAATTACATCAATTGATCATTAGAATTTTAATTCCAAAACTGGAAATAAGGAAAAAAAATAGATATTCTCACAGGTAAATGCAAGCTACTTTCTTCCTTCCTGGATGATAAAACCGAATCGGGATTCAATTCCAGGCTATTCCTCGGCGCCTCCAATCCTGAATGCGAGAAAAGAAATCACCGAAAAATGAAATCTTGGACATTTGTTGCGTGAATCATTTCTATTCAGCGTGTGGTACAAATGAGTAATTCTTACCGGCTTCATGTCCGCCGAGGGCATTATTGCAATTTGTGGAATGAAAATGAGACAGGTTATGATGGTGGTGGTTGGAAGGGAAATCAAAGAGCTGAAAAACCGCCCGCATACAGCCGCCTGAGACGGCAGCGGCGTCTCGCATTTCACGGGGCATTCTCCGTCTCCTGGCGGAGGAGCCTCTACTTCCACCGCCGCCGCCGCCGCCCATCCAGTAGAGCCAATCTTTCCCCATATATGAATGCAAAATATGAGAGTATAAAAAAGAAAAGGCAAGTCACAGCACAGGAAGAGAGAATCACAACAGGAAAAAGGAGCTGAAATGTAATTTTAATACTGTGTCTGTGGCTGTCTGTCTGATTATCTAACAACTGAGCTTGTAGTAGTATGTAGCAGCCACTATTACATATGTATGTGTATGTGTATATGTATGTCACTCTCTCTTGGGAATGCAATGGATGACGAAATCGGAAATACCCATGCCTCCTCATCATTCATGTTTATATAGTACTCCCTCCGTTATTTTTTAGTTGTCTTTCTAGCAAATATTACACAAACCAAGAAACATAATTATTACCACACAATCTTCCATTTCTACCCCTATCACTTACCAAGAAATGTATTTGGGTGGAGAGAGAATGAATATTATCGGGGGAATCAGGGCCGTCTCCATCTTTTCAGGGGCCCGGAGCAAAATTTTTCATTAGGTCCCACATAATAATACAAAAAATGATTCAATATTAATTAGTAAATCTAAAAAAATATTAGACGGAGTAAAAAATAAGAAAATAAAGAATATTCTAACAAATTATGTGGTGTGGTGTTGTTGTGATGTGATATAGTTCAATTGATAGATGCTTAAATTTAAAAAGTATCGGAAGTCTTAGATGGCCACTTAATATTGGTGAAGAGTTTGTTGTAATTGAAAAAGAAAATATAAGACGAAGAGAAACATCAAAAGAAGAATGTACCACACTACATAAATAGGGAATTGGAAAATGTAAATTATGCAAACCAAGCAAAAGGGAAATTGAAAACTGTAATTTTTGTGGCATAACTCATACACCTTTACCGATATACAAGTTTCAATGTTTTAAAAATATGAATTAAAAAGGTAAATCATTCTACCGGAAAAAAGGTAAATCATTCAAACTCCAACAATGAAGTTAAGAAAAAAAATGTGAAAATAAACTTATAATGCATAATTTTAAAAAAAAGAGTGGGGCCCCCAAATTTTGGGGGCCCGGAGCCGTGGCGCCACTGGCTCATCCTTCCAGCCGGCTCTGGGGGGACTAAAGGGGTAATATTGGAAAACTTACATTGAAATACCCAAAATGACAACTATTATGGAACATTTTTTCATCTCTAAAAAGACTACTATTTTGGAACGGAGGGAGTAATACTAATACCCCTAATAAAAATTTAAAAAATGAATAGTAGAGTACAGTAAGTTTTAGGTACAACACAAATAGCCAAATGGGAGAGGTGGGATTGGGAAGGGCCAAAATCTTAATGATGGGGATCGGCAATGTTACTGTGCTGTCATATTTTGTTTCAGACATCATCCTATTCCTTTCCTGCCTATTACTAGTATTTACTGTTTTTACCCCAACTGTCGTCAACTTCATCTACGCCTATTTCAATTGTTTTTGATAGGAAATTATGATATATACTACCTCCGTCTGTGATAGTCAAACATGTCAATTTTTTTTTGTTACTATTAATTACTCCCTCCGTCCCGCGAAGATTGAAGCCTTTCTTTTGGGCACGGTAATTTAGGTAGTGGAGTTTAGTAGTTAAAGTGGTGTGAGTATTTGTGTTTAAGATTATAATGAATTTTGATACTGTTTATTGTTTAACTTTGACTTAATATTATCGTAGTGATGTAATTTGAGAAAAATATTCAAGTGTGGTCTTGTTAGAATCGTCTAATCGTGTAGTTTTAGAATATATATTTTATACAATTTTTATTTGTATCAATTTTGTAATACTAAGAGTTAAAGAAATATAAGGGACTTTGTGTAGGAAAGTAATAATGCATTGGAATTTGTGCAGAATAGTAAAAGTAAGTATTTTTAATGGGATTTGACAATAATTAAGATTCTAATCAAACTTATATTAATTTAATTTTTCTAAAAACGGAAAGGGTTCAAACTTCGTGGGACACCCCATAAAGGAATAGGGTTCAAACTTCGTGGGACGGAGGGAGTATTTAACTTTGATTCAAATTTTTATAAAAAAAAATATAGTTAAATAAAATCTTGTTGGATTCGTCATATTTTGTAGTTTTTTATAATATTAAATTTTTATAATTTTTATGTGTACATAATTTGAGTTACTGATAGTTAAAGATATGTATTGGATTGCGTGCTGGTGGGGAATGTGTCACTTTTAAGAGAACAGAGGTAGTATACTCCCTTTGTCTGTCCTGCTTGATTTTTTAACACTATTCATTTTTCAGTTTTGACTCAATATTATCATAAGTATATATTTAGAAAAAGATAGTCGAGTTCGGTCTTGTTAAATTCGTTTATTCCTATAATTTTATAATATACTCCCTCTGTTTTTTTTAACTTCATCCATCCTACATTTCACGCAATCCAATACACATTTTCAATCGTTAATAACTCAATTTGTATAAAAGTAAAACTTATAAAAATTTGATATTATAAAATTACGTGATTAGACGAATCCAACAAGATCTCACTTGACTATGTTTTATCTTATATAACTATATGAAAAAGTTGAATAAAAGTTACTCAATGAATAGTATCAACTATGCTAATGGTAAACTTAAAAGAGAACGGAGGGAGTATATTTTACATAATTTTTAGTTCTATATATTTTAAAATATTAACGATTAAAAATGTACACTAGATTGTGTGCAGAAACGAAACAGTACATTTTAAGGCCCTGTTCTCTAGGCCTTAATTTTTCTGGTCTGATATGAATTTATAAGATCAGGTCTGGTCTGATCTGAATTTGTCTGGTCTGATCTGAATGTTTCTGGTCTGGTCTGATTCCATCTGGTCTGGGCTGATCTGGTCTGATCTGATCTTATTTTCTCTATATTATTATAATGGGTGATCTGATCTGGTCTGATCTGATCTGATCTGGTCTGGTCTGATCTTATTTAATCTGGTCTGATCTTAATATTTCTTATCTGATCTGGTCTGATCTGATTTTTATAAAAAATAAGTAATAAGCTCTGAAAATAAGTTCTAGAGAACGGGGCTAAATGGGATGGAAGGAGTACATTTTTAAAAAAAATAAAGGAGAAATAAAAAGACTTCATAAAATTTAAGAAAAGGACCCATACCATGTTGCCCTCGAACTATTAATAGTTAATACTCGTCTCTTTTTACGTTTTTCTATTTAGTAATACAATAATTCTTTTTTAAAAAAGTAATTATTTTTATTAATTGAAAAAATATTTTATTAATTGGCTTATGAAATCCATTTGGCCCTCGTCATTTCATTATTCCAGAAGTGTGCCTGAAATTGACTTTAAAAAAAAGAAAGTAAAGGTAAAAGTAAGGGTAGAACCAAAAATAGAAACCTTCAAATTTTGTAATTTGATTGAATATTTAGAGAAAAAAAAAGGAAAAAGAAAAAGACCAACAGTTTGTTTGAATAAAATAAAAAACCGCTATAATTAACATATGTAAAGTTCCTAAAGTAGATGTATGTACTTTTATACTTCTCCGTCTCATTTAGATTGTCATGTTTGACTTTCTGGTACGATTAATTTGTATTTTTATCATAGTTATATAAGAAAAAACATAGTCAAGTGAGATCTTATTAGAATCGTCTAATCTTGTAGTTTTAGAATATCAAATTTTTAAATTTTTTTTATTATACACAATTTAAGTTATTAACCGTTAAAAATGTGTATCAGCATACGTGTCAGGTGGGTCCGTAGCGATTATAATAAGACGGAGGTAGTATATTTTTGTGTGTATGTATATGCATATTATAAATACTACTAGTAGATTATTGTATGAATGTTTTTAATAAATCAAGAAGTAATAATCGTTTACGAGGAGAACTAAAGGTAGGGGTTCATGTGAATATTTTAAAAAGTTGAGACCTTTTAAAACGTCTTCTTTTTTTTTTTTTTTTTTTACTTGTTTTGCTTTCTTTTTCTCTATTCGCATTATATTTTTACGGTATAGCTAGTATGTTATAGGTTAATTTTTGTTACGGCGATCAGGTGAGGTGACATATATATTTACTTGGTTTTCTGAAATCAAAATTCAATAATCATATTTTAAAGAGATGGATCCAACGGTTACTTGAGACTGGCCACATTTACAGAACGAAAATATTTATATAATAGGGTAACATGTTTAAATAACTTCTCCCAAGAGAGATACTCCAATAATTTGAATATAGCTATCTACCATTATTTATTTAATCTGCATTCTTATAATTATTACTACTATTATTATACTATTCGGGTGGGTTGTAATGACCGGACAGAGGGTGTGACAATTTTTATAATCAAGGTAAGGTTGTCAAAACATTGCAATAAAACCCTTGCTTGATGATATAAAAATAATGGCGTTAGTAGTAGTGCACAGAACTCGAGAATTATGGTGATCTCAAAAAATAACAAAATAGAGGAAACCCAAGAATCTAATCCATTACACTCAGAATTTGTCTGAATTTCATGTTACGAGGTAGTCTGAGTATATGTTTTCAAAATTTTGTTAATACAGTATTATGTGTCGATCATCGATCAGGTGAAGAACCTTTTTAACTTATATTTGTGTCCTTTCCACACTGTTATGGGGCATTTGTCCTAATCCTTTATACATATGCCAATTCAATTGCCCAGACCAGAGAATATGTACGTACCATGTAGTGTGTGTCTTAAGATGAGAATTTAAAAATTTCACATTTCAACAACTTTTATATTCCATTGAAGAATGCATCATTTTCTTGAAGAGGTTGAAGATAAAAGCCAAAGATATGGGCTTTGAACTTGATGATCATCAAATGTGGTGGTCCTTTTCATCAGAATTCTTTTTGCCCTTTAGAGCAAGAATGACAATCTTAGCAGCTTTAAGCTTTAAAGTTGTATAGCTGATTGAGTCCTTATCATTTTTCAGCAAAATAAACCTAAGTTTATTTTCAAGTCTATTATATTATGATTCAGTCAATAGGTAGCAACCTCATTTTTCACCTTTTTCAGTATATTGTTCTGGGAAGTTAAGGTTATTTCAGACCAATGATGATTCATCTTCATCATATCCTTAGTAATATCATTTGCCTATGTAAGGCATTATATTAGAGTGGCGAGTATGTATAGTCTTTTATCTTTTCCTCTTAATTTTTTTGTTTTCCTTTTAGACTTTTCTTGTGGCATAATATTTTTAGGGCACTAAATTGTAATATAGTATGAATTATTGGTAGTGGCATATTATCTATTGCCTGGTTGTTATACAATATATGGATGTATTCATGTAATGCTTAAACTATATAGATGTTTTAATGTCCTAATTCTTAAAATAATTTAAAGAGCTTAGGAAATGTAATCGACATAATAAAGTTGAACCATTTTTTTTTGTTAAATTCGATTTTTTTTATTCACATTTTTCACATTCCCCGCCCGTTGGGTGGGGGGTAATGCTAATTTTAAGAAAGATTCTAGATTAAACAACTCAAGTTCGGAACAAGTAAAATTCTAAAAGTTCGATAATAAAAAAGTACACAACGAGACGAATCTAACAAGATCTCACTTGGCTATATTTTAACTTTTATAACTATGATAAAACTTTATGTCAAAGTGTTTGTGTGAACAGTGTCATATTTCCACATGTTGCGGTTATTCAAGAACAGAGGAAGTATTAGTTAATAAAAATTAATTTCGGCAACTACAGAAATTGAACAAAAACCTTAACAGACAGGAATTGATGAGGGAATAAAGTAAATAATGTAGCTAGAGGCTCACATCAAAGTTGTAGTAGCATCTAATGTCTTGAAAGCAACATGGGTACAAAGACATCGATGGAATTGAACTGCAATTTATCCATTAGACAAAACACCTCACCCAACTCCTTGTAGCACGCCGCTCTGATTGGGGGTAGGACGCCAACATTCGTACCTAATGTGATGAAAATAATGTTTTTGTGATCATTTTACTTTTAATTACAGTTTTTTTTTAAACATTAACACTCGTGTGTCGACAAAGTATGTGGGAGTCCAAACCATACAAATTATAAAGGGGATAAAGGCAAGGGGTAGGAGGCCGAATTGGGCATCGAATACCAAACCATAAGGTTGGAAGTCAAGGGACATGACCACTAGGCTAAATCCACACTCCCATAAGGTTGGAGTATTGATTATAAAATTGACGGTAATTAATGACCATGTTTAGTTAATATTGATCACAACCATATCGAGAATGGTCAAATTACTTACATAATAATTTTACTCATTCAGAACCTTAATCGAATTGTGCCAAACTTGCTATCCCTAAATTATTGATTCCACGACTGCGTATAGTATACATCTATATATCGTACCTACTATAAATAAATAAAACTAAATTTTATAATACTAATTATCTAGAAAATTTTGTGAGTAGTGTTACAAAGATAATAGAAGCTGTGTTGAAATTAAGAATAATAGTCGCAACACAAGAAAAGTAAGGAAAGCAAGGTTGTAATTGAATTCGAAATATTTGCTTAAACTACGAGCTCCATTGGGTATAACTCATCATAACACTCATGCCCGCGGTTGTTAGTATATACAGGTGAATTGGTGAGACTTGATGATATAGACACAAATTTTGTCGTTTGGCAATTTATTAAATACACCAAACTCATCTTCCAGGCCAATTAAACGTTTTCAGTTTAAATAAAGTTTCAAATTTAAATTATTAGGTCTGCGATTATTTTAATTTTTCTTAGAAAAAAGTTATTTCATCACATTTTATAATTTTATTCGAATAATCAAGTTAATCCAAACATAAATTTTAAATAAGCGCAAATTAAACCAAAATAACTACTGTATAACATGTTGGGGTCCTCCCAACATGTGCAAAAAGTCCTTGGTCAAAAATTAAAATTAATAGCTCCCACATGCCAAGGAAGTAAATGTGGTGTGGAAAGTTAGCTGCAAATATTGAAGCCAAAATACAGCCACATTATTGATAAAACAGAACAGCCAGACAGAGAGGAAAATAGAGCAAAACAGCAGCAGCAGAGAAGAAACGCAGCAGCCAACACTCTCCGTCCAGTTTCTGATTTCCGGCCAATCGACACACCAAACCTTGTCCGATCGGGTTGAAATTTTTACAGCAGGTGCATGACATCTTGTTCTTCGTTTTGTACGGTGGAAATCGAATTTCAACGGTCAGAATTTTCTGTATGAATTTCTGTTCGTGACAGCAGTTTGTGTTCTCAATTTCTGATTTTTGGTGTTTTGATGGAGTTGAGATTGTGGTGACTTTGTGTTGTTGTAAGGCCACATCTTTGGTTGTAATTTGGGCAGACTTTGGTGTAATCTCCTTTGGTGATAGTGGATTTGAGATAGGCTCAAGAGCCTCGTGGTTTTTACCTTTCGAATTGGAAGGGTTTTCCACGTAAATCCTTGTGTTCATTGTTTGCTTGTTTTTGTTAATGTTCCTGCGAAATTCTAACAACTTGGAAATTAAGTGTCCGCTGTGAAATTTGAACTTGTGAAGTTATTTGGTGAATTCCCAACATAACATTACCATTAACAATAAAAAAAAAAAATCAAAAATAAATAAATGAAGAAGAGAATAAAACCTCGAAAGTCAATACATAATTTATGGTTTTTGTTTGGATGCCAAAAATGTTAAATTTACATCCTAAATAGCAATTTCGTTAGGGTGCAATCACCCTTTTTGACTTGATGTGCTGTGGGCATTTACAGCCGTTGATTGTCTTTAAAAATCGACGATTGAGATTAACTCTAAGGGTAGAAAAGTAATTTCATATATTTGCCATATTGTTCGCCGTTGGACGTCGTCTTCTTTGGATTTCCGAGTTCTCTTCTGTTTTTTTTTTTTTTGGTGACAAGTTCTCTTCTGTGTTTTGTTTGCTGTGTACGTGTTGCGGCGGTGTGAGGAAGTTGTTGGCAATTATGAATGCGATTAGCATGTCGTTGAATGCGTCGGCAACGTTTTCAGATTCGAGTTCTGCGTCCAATGGTACTTTTTAGCATTTTGGAATTTTGAGTATTTTTATCGCAGATCGTCGTTTTTGATTTTATGTATGTTTTTTGAGTTTTGAGTTCTTCTTTTGATATGTTTCTCTTTTTTTGTGTTTTCTGAAGTTTCATATCTATATGTTCATTTAAGCGTCAAAACGTTTGCACATGTGATTATGAGGGACTGAACCATTATATTTTCAGCGATGAACTCTTAGCATTTTCAGCGATGCATCACTAGCATTTTCAGCGATAACTGACTAGCGTTTTTGAGTTCTACTTTGATATGTTTCTTTTTTTTTTTTTTTTTTGTGTTTTCTGAAGTTTCATATCTATATGTTCATTTAAGCGTCAAAACGTTTGTACATGTGATTATGAGGGATAGAACCATTATATTTTCATCGATGCATGCCTAGTATTTTCAGCGATGTATTTCTAGCTTTTTCAGCGAGAACTGTCTAGCATTTTCAGCGATGGACGTTAAGCATTTTAAGCGATGGTTTATGTCAGCTACGTGTATTTATTATTTTAATGGGAATTCTTTGTTTATTTCTTCACAGGCAACATAAATTGGAGTGAGTTAAGTTTTGTTACAGCTGATGATGCGTTTAGGTTTTATTGTGATTATGCTCATAGTTTAGGTTTCTCGGTAAGGAAAATGTATGAGAGACCAAAGCCACATGAAGTTGATAGATTGTTCTATTTACAATATGCGTGCAATAAGGAAGGTTTTCGTCGTGGTTGTTTGTTGGATAGTGATTCATCTTGTCGTTCTAAGAGTCTGAAATTTCGTAGGAGTGATGAAACCCGAACTGGTTGTGAAGCAAAGGTGAGGTTACATTATAAAACTGATGAAAAAGTTTATAGAGTTGTGTTTTTCTGTGGTGATCATAATCATGATCTGCATGGACCATCAAGGAAGCATATGTTGAAATCGAATAGAAGAGTTGATGAGTTACACAGTGTTGTTGCTGGTATACATGAAGAAGTTGGATTGTCATTGAAGTCATCGTATGACTTGTTGAGTATGGGTGCTGGAGGTAGTGGACTTGTAGGATTTTTAAAGGACGATTTGAAGAATGCACTTGTTAGAAGGCGGCAAAGAAATTTAAAAGTAGGGGATGCTGGTGTTGTATTGAAGTATTTCTCTGAGAAATGTGTCAGTAATCCATTTTTCTTCCATGAGTATGATCTGGATGATGATGAGAGAATTACAAATATCTTTTGGTCAGATGCTGAAATGAGGATGGATTATCAAGCTTTTGGTGATAGTGTGACCTTTGATACAACGTATCGGACAAATAAAAATTACAGACCATTAGCTGTTTTTGTTGGATTCAATCATCACCGACAGACTTCTATTTTTGGAGCTGCATTGATGCTTGATGAAACTCAAAGATCATTTGAGTGGCTATTTAAAACATTTTTGAAGTGTATGGGGGATAAGGCACCTCAAACGATTTTCACAGATCAAGATTGTGCGATGGCACCGGCAATTAGGAAAATTTTGCCTAATACCTATCATGCTTTATGCAGTTGGCACATTATAGAAAATGCGAAAAAAAATTTGAGTCAACTGTACACACCAAGGTAAATATTTAGTTATTTTTACTTTCAATTGTTTTTTCGATTTTGGATATTGATATGTACATGTTGAACTCATTTTTTTAGGTTTGATAAGCTATTTCATCATTTGGTATATGATGTGAGGACAGAGATGGAATTTGAGGTGGAATGGGAATACATGCTATCAACTTGTTTCTCACAATCTGAACATAGGTGGTTGTCGACTACTTATAATTTGAGAAGTCAATGGTCCGCTGCTTGGGTTAAAAATCATTTTACTGCAGGAATGAGGACTACTCAGCTAAGTGAATCTTTTAACTCAGTTGTGAAACGGTATGAATAAATTTCGTTTTCAGCGATAGTTGAATAGTTATTTTCAGCGAGACGATACTGTTTTGATCAGCGAGAGTGTTCTATTTATTTCAGCGATGTGTGTTTGCTCTATGTAGTTGAGAATTTGATTTTCACATCCCCATATTGTGTTGACATTTCACAGGTTCTTAAGGCCAGTTGATAACTATGTTGAGTTCTTTGCACATTTTGAAAGGGTTGTGGAGTCAAGGAGGGATAATGAACGGATGGAAGATTTTAAGGCAGATGATAGACAAGTTTCTGCCAGGTTTATTATGAATCCACTATTGAAATATATAGCTGAGAAGTACACACCAAATGTGTTCAATATTTTCAACAATGAGTATGATTTGTCATTTGGGTATGTGGTTGAGCTTCAACCAGATGCATTAATTTATCGTGTTTGCAAGAGAGAAGATGCAGATTCAAAGTTGATTGGTGATCATGTGAATGTTAACATTGATGATGGTACAATTGGATGCAGTTGCAATATGTTTGAGAATATGGGGATTTTATGTTGTCATGCTCTGAGGGTGATGGATATTCTGTCAGGAAGTGGAGCAAAAGTGTTTCATACTATTCCAGATAAATATATTTTGCGGCGGTGGTCAAGGAATGCAAAATGTGATCTTAGTTATGTTGATGTTGGTGTTGGAAAAGAAACAAATGTGGTCAATGCAGCATCTAGATACCGGAAATTGTGTGGCTTGTTTTTGAAATCAGCAATTGTGTTGTCACGAAATGAGGATGCTTGTGAATCGTTTATGTATGACTTTGAGACATTGATGAAAACAAAGTATGACAACATTGATATTAACAAAGAGTCGGGTAATTTCTAATCAAAGACATATTTATGTTTTTGCTTTTTTTGAAATTAGTGTTTCTCAATGTTTTTGTTTTTTTTTTTTGCAGAGATTGGAAGTACATCAGATTACTCAAATTTGCATTTAAGGGAAAGAGAAACTTGTAAAGGGCGGAAGAAATCGAACAAGAGAATGGTCTCTATTTCTGAAGCTGTTCGGAAAAAGAAAGAGTTAGAACATCGTAAACGGATGCAGAAATGAAGTTTTTTGTTTTTTTAGAAATGACATGAAGTGTATTGTTCATTAATATTGTATTGATCGACTTAGTTCAGTGATAACTAATGCAATTCAGCGATGATTACTTATATATAAAAGCGATGATCGTTATGCAATTCAGCGATGAAAAGAAATGATAAAAAGCGATCGTCACAGTGCAATTCAGCGATGGAGATGAGTTAATAAAAAATAACAGTGTAGTAGTTAATAAAAATTTTACAATGTTTTTTCAGAATTCGCGTAATTAATAAAAAATAACCGTCTAAGTAATTAATAAGAAATAACCGTCGAGATTTCACCGTGTAGTATTTAATGTCAATTTAACCGCCAATTTTCAATTTATCACTGTCGATACTTTCTCTAGGGCTTTTCAGCGATTTTAGCGATTCTCTGCGTCTACGGCGAACGGCGATTGTTTTTCTACGGCGAACGGCGAACGGTGATACTTTACTTTTTGTTTATCAAGAATGGCTGAAAAAGTGCATACTCAGGTGTGTTGCGTCCCATCTAGCATTTGTCTTTTAAATAATATCCTGAACGAGACTGACGGAGATGGGAAGAAAGAGTTTATTCACGATACTTGCTTCAGTTGTCTGCTCATGTTCAAAATGTGCATGCTCAAGGTTGATCCTGTTATAACTTTGATTAATCAGTGGAGCATTCAGGAGGAATGCTTTATTATTGATAAAAACCGTCGATGGAGGTTTACAGATGAAGACATTCATAAAGTATATGGTTTGCCATGGGGAGTTGATAAGTTTATAATAGATTTGAAGAATAATGAAATTGGTTATGATTTTGCTGATGAATTTTGTGAAAAGTATTCTCTTATTACGAATAAGAAGGAGCCTAATCGGATACCTGTTAAGGATCTTAGAGCTATTTTAGAGAATACGGAGAATAATGAAATTCCATTGGATGACTACTGGAGGATGTATGTTTTGTTTGCTCTGCAGAAAGTCTTTACTCCTAACTCAGGGAGGGTTGTAAACAAGAGGTATCTTCAGTTTCTTAGATCTCCGGAAGAAGCTTTAAGGTACAATTGGTGTCTTCATATTAGACAATTTCTTATCAAATCTCTGAATGAATATAAGGCAAAATTGGATAAGGGAACCAGTGCTCAAGCACGCCCCTGTGGAGACCTGTTTTGCTTAATGGTAATTTTTAATTTTGTGTTTTTTATGCAATTTATATTTGTTATGTGATATATATTGTTGATTATGGTAATTGTTTGTTGATTATGTATCTTGTTTGTTTTTGTTTTTTTCAGCACATGTTTTTTGATTTCTATGAGCGTGAAGAGCTTCATTTGGTTGGATTTACTTGTAAAAAGGATCGATACTTGGAGATGGTTGATATCTGGAAGGTTTTCCCTAATGCAAAGTATCCAGATATTGACTTTAAGAAGAAATCGAGGGTTACGAAAAGGACTGTGGAGGAAGATGACGATCGACTTAGCACTTTTGTTTCTGGTCTAAAGAAGAAAAGGAGGGGTGGGAAAGAAGTGGAAGATGAGGGTTTGAATTCTACTGCAAATGAACCAACTGCCAATCTTTCTAGGAGTGTGGATGGAGGAGGGGATGAGCAGTTAGGAGAAAATGTGGATTTGAATGCTAGTGGAAATGAAGAAGCTGCCAATCTTTCTAGCTTGCAGCCTATGCATTCACCTGTTGTCCATGAAGCTATTGCAAATGAGACAACTGATTCTGAACCAGTTGTTCATCTTTCTGATCACACAATGGACTCTATTTTGAAGATTGCTTGCCAATATATGGATGCTGATGCTTCAGGCAATGTTGATCCTATCATAGAAGCATCCAGAAATGATGTTGAACCTTCCCCACACCCCCCTTGTGATCAAGATGCAGGTGAACTGTTGATTAATGTGGGTCGACGTCGTGAAGGAGAACAGTCAACTAATCTTGATATAACTGCAAGCGAAGGAGAAATCTTGATGGGTATATTAGCAGGAGCAGGAAATGTTGTGATGAGTCAAGGGGGTCCGGAGGTGACAAGTTTGCTGGAAGGAGGTGATGCAGATGTTGGGAATGTAAAAGACAAAACTGAAGAGAGAGTTGCCCCGGACACTGAAAATTTACCTGAAAATGTACCGAAGGTAGTTTTATAAATTTTGTACTTCATAATATTTTTTGAAGGTAGTTTCTGACATTCTTTTTTCTTTTTTGCTTTTTCTGTGTTGTTTATTTTTATTGCAGAGATCTTTATTTCGATTCCGAATCCCTTTCAGTTTCGATTCCTTGAATGTATGTACAGTGACAAAATGTTTGCTATAGGGGTTATTGTAACAAACTGTTTTGATATATTTTTCTTGTGTGATTTTTAGTTAGCACATGATGGGGCAAAGAAAGATACAGCACATGACGGGGCTGAGAAAGATGCTTCACATGATGTGGCTGAGAATGCAGAGGTACTGTACTAGTTTTCAGCGATGGTCTCTGTGTTTTTCAGCGATGATATCGACCACATTTCAGCGATTGGATATGATTTGATATATTTTCTTTTGTGACTTTAGTTTTTAATAGTTTTTAGCTATATCAATTGTGATGTAACAAAATGTTTTGATATATTTTCCTTGTGTGATTTTTTAGTTAGCACATGATGGGGCTAAGAAAGATGTAGGACATGATGGGGCTGATAAAGATGCAGCACATGATGTGGCTGAGAATCCAGAGGTACTTTAATAGTTTTCAGCGATGGTTTCTG
Organism: Hygrophila difformis; assembly: GCA_030278955.1. NCBI lineage: Eukaryota > Viridiplantae > Streptophyta > Magnoliopsida > Lamiales > Acanthaceae > Hygrophila > Hygrophila difformis. The sequence continues at coordinate 38,016,074 of JAOANR010000004.1, forward strand.
TGTTTTTCAGCGATTAAATCTTTCACATTTCAGCGATTTGGACATGGTGAATGATATATTTTATTGTGTGACTTTAGGTTTTAATAGTTTTTAGCTATATCAATTGTGATGTAAATAGAGGTATTTTCTCTAATTTACTCTAGTATGTGTATAGATGCATGGAGAAGATGTGCCAACCTTTTCTTTGGGCTTATCCGAGAATGAGAATGTTGTAAGAGATGAGAATCCAGAGGTATGTCAATAGTTTTCAGCGATAATTTATGTGTTTTTCAGCGATGACCCTATTCATATTTCAGCGATCATTGATATATCATCTGTAATTTTCAGGAACAAGCTAAGACAGTTCATAGAGCTAAGACAATTGAGAAATTGAAGGAGAAGTATATGCCTCCTAGAGTGATGATGATTGATCTACAGCCTATTGAAAAATGCAACAAGTTTACATTCATGGATATGACTTATACCCGATTTAAAGAATATCCAGAATTTAAGGCGTCATATACCTGTACTCCAGAAGAGTTGAATGTGGCTGTTTGGGCAATCATTACAAATATTCTAGGAAAGGTTGAAGCGAAGAACACAATTGTTTATGATGATCAAGAAATGAACTTGTCGAAGCTTGACATCGAAACACTGAGGGTTGATAGTGATATTGCGGATATTGTTATAAACTGTTACGCGAAAGTGATCAACCGTCGTGAATTCGAAAGAGCCAATGGGAAACCAATTCTGAAATATTGTTTTTCATCATTATTTGCTGTGAGTCTGATATATATATACATACATAGTTATATATATATTTAACTTCTTTTTGATGCATGATATGTTGTATCTTTTGAAACAGGCATTTTCAGAGGCAGAGGTGGATGCAGATTTACCATTAAAAGATGGTGCAGAACTTGTTGATGCATTCGTGAAAGATTTCAAGTTTTTTCCTGAAGAAATGATTGATGTAGTGTTGAATGCAGAGAGTGTAAGATACATTTTTGTTTTGATAATTTTGTTTATATTTTTGATCATTTTTAGATTCTAATTATATGTTTTCTCAATGTTCCAGTTCTTCTTCCCATATTGTCGACAAAACCACTGGGTTGCTTTTTCTGTTGATATGAGAAAGAGAAGAATTTTTTACTTCAACAGCAAGAATCCTGAAGGCGGGTGGACAGCTGATTATAATGTTTTGAATAGGATATGGTATAACTTGAGGATGCTGGGAAATACACTGATGAAATCTGAAAAATGGTTTGCATCATATCGCATGCTTTTCTCGCCGCTTGCAGAGCAGAAAGATGAGCACAGCTGCGGTGTTTTTGTCTTGTCTTATATGGATTATTGGGAAGGATTAATTATGGATGACATGTTGGCAGAAATGAAGAACAAGAGGTATAATCTGGCAAAAAGAGCCAAGGTCTGCGCTGAAATATTGATGTCAGATGTCAATCAAAAGAAAGATTTTGTGCTAGGAGAAGTGAGTAGAGAGATGCAGTTGGTTGCCCAGCATAGTCAGTCATTTGAGGTAAAGAAACCAGCACCACCTAAGCCAAAAAAGAGTCGGAAAAAGAAACAATGATGAAATGAAGTGTTTTTGATGAATGAATGAGCTGTTTTTTTTATGCGATGGATGACATTGCTTAAATGTATATGTAAATTTTTCGTTGCTGAAATGTACATTCTTTCATCTGTTAAATGTCTATTGTTTAATCGGTTATATATATTGCACTTTTTGTGATCGCTTAAATGTACATCTCTTTATTCTTACATGGGCATTGTAAATTATGGAGTATTATTCTCTATTTGGCTGATTTGGAGCGATTCGGTCAGGTTGGGATAGCTGAAAAAGGAACTGATGTGGATCCTGAGGTTGGGATAGCTGAAAAAGGAACTGATGTGGATCCTGAACATGCTGAGCACATCAGACTTCTAAGGGAAAAGTGTTACATGAGATAACGCGTAAGAACTGGCCAGTGCTGAGAAAGAATGCAAGACAGTACAGATTGATGAACAAGGCTGAGGCAGAGGAGTATCTGAAATATGATCTGGCACAAGATATGTCTTATTTAAAAGAATCCCTGGAAAGAGACATGGTGTCCGCCATGATGGAGCGTTACAGAATTTCTTATCTCGAACTCCTCATGGAAATGGATCAGAAGGCCCTGGATTATTGTAACACAGGAAATAAAAAGAAGATCATGCATTATGATTACAAATTCAGAAGTCTAATCTGCAAACGTATAAAAGGAGCATGGGAACTGATGCTGGTGAGGATCACCAATCCACAATTTGTGAGAGATTACTTGAGGTTTGTAGATAAACAGTTTGGCCAAAAGTAGAAGAAAACAGTTTTGTGAAAACGTTTGTAGATGTGATTATCAATTTTTCAGCGATGAGTTGTAAGCATTTTAAGCGATGGTTGAATATTCTTTTCAGCGATGGAATTGTATTCTTTTCAGCGATGTGTATATAGCATTTTTCAGCGATTTGTATATGAGCATTTTATGCGATTTTATGTATGTGTTGTGATATGTTTATCTTTTTATGAGTTTTCTGAAATTTCACATTTATACATTCATTTAAGTGAGTTCTGAGTTATGTTTGTACATGTGATTATCAGCGATGTCAAGAGCAACTTTTTCAGCGATGAGTAAACGGCATTTTAAGCGATGTTTTTGTATGTTTTTCAGCGACATAGAGCAAGCATTTTAAGCGATGGTGATAGATCGTCGTTTTTTGATTTTGTATGTATGTTTCTGAGTTATGAGTTATGTTGAGCGATGGACATCAAGCATTTTGGGATATGTTTTCTCTTTTCTGAGTTTTCTGAAAATTTCATATTTATACATTCATTTAAGCAACAAAATGTTTGTAAATGTGAATATAGCATTTTTAAGCTATGGTTCTATATTGTTTTCAGCGATGATTGGTAAGTCTTTTAAGCGATGGGTCTATGTTGTTTTCAGCGATGGGTCTAAGTTGTTTTCAGCGATGGGTCTATGTTGTTTTCAGCGATGGTTCTATATTTCGTTTTTATGGAGTGGCCTAAATGAAATGGGCCTAAATAAAATTAAATGGGCCTCGGAAAATTTTTTAAATTGTGAGCGTTATAAAAGGAATCACATTCATTTCTCGAATCTTCATTTCTAAACCGTTTCTCAAAACCCTAATTTCTCAAAACCGTAATCGGAATCACCTTCATTTCTCAAAAATGTCGTCCAAAAGAAGATGCACCGAAGAGAGTTCCAGTCGCACATCCGACTTGTTCACACAATGCTGGGAGATGTTCGGCAATTATCTGAAGGACACACATCCCACGTGTGACAATGCGCGCGGACTGAATGATTTGATAGAAAAAATGTTAAACGCTGGATATGTGCCGAAGAAGCATCAGGATATTCTTATTGAAACACAGGTATTTCTTATTGAAATTACAACTGAGTATGCTTAGGAACCTTTTGGTTGGAATTGTTTTGAACTGATTTATGGTTTTTAATGCTTTTTTGAACTGATTATAGTTGTTCTAGGGTTACGAATTGTTTCAGTGTTTTATGTTGGAACTGTTTGAACTGATTATGGTTGTTCTAGGGTTATGAGTTGTTTTTAAGTGTTTTATGGTTGTTTTAGTTATTAATTGTTTTTTTACTGATTATTGTTGTTTTAATGATTTTGTTTTGAACTGATTATGGTTGTTTTTTAGTGATATGAATTGTTTTTGTACTGATTATGGTTGTTTTAGTGATTGTTTTGAACTGATTATGTTTGCTTTTGTACTGATTATGGTTTTCTTTCTTATATTTACTTTGTTCTCTCAATTGTACTTATTGTTTCAGTGCTATGAATTGCTTTGTATCTTATATTTACATCTTATATATTAATAAGCTATCTTTCTTATATGTTGAAACACAGGATTTTCTGTTGAAAATTATAACTGAGTATCCTGATATTGAGGCTGCTGAAAGATCTTATAACATCATGTATCCCCACTTTGAAGCTCTGGACATTCATATTGGTGTCCTCCAAAATGAAGGCAGATCTAATGGTGCTGATGTCAACAGACGTTCATTTGATCCCACACAGCTGCGTGAAATGTCAAATCACTATCGCAGCGTGAAAGTCTCATTTGCAAATACTCCAGCACAGTTGAGAGAACGCAAAGAGGCTTTTACAAATATGTGGGGAGATCTGATTCATAGGCTTAGGGCGATGCATGAAGCCATCTCTGATCCAGCTCATATCCCGGCTGTTTAATATGTTTTTGGAATGTGTTTTGAATGACTCTTGAATTTGTGATGTTTTTGGAATGACTTGTTCTTTGTGAAGTTTTTGGATGTTTTTATGACTTTTTTTGAATGGTGGTGTTGAACATGTTTTGGATTGTTTTTGGATGTGTTATGACTGTGATTTTTAATGGAATGTGATTTTGATTTATGGTTTGATTTTTATGGTGTTCAATGTTTTATAACTTTGAATGGATTTAACTGGTTTTAGTGTCTACGAATTGTTTCAGTGATTTGCGGTTTTTATGCTCTATCGCTGAAAAGTACATAGTGAACTCGCTGAAAAGAATAGTTGTTCATCGCTGAAAAGTTATAACATCTTTTGCAAAGTGTATTCGGTTAAAGGAATGTCAATCATCGCTGAAAATAATAGAACAATCTCGATGAAATGAAGCACATACCATCGCTGAAAAGTATAATGTTATATCGCTGAAAATAATGATACAAATTAATATGTTTTAATTAGGAATCAATAATTTCGTTAAAAATAGTATCTTAAAGAAAACAGTTGCACTTCATCAATAGTGTACCATTATTTTTCAAGTCATCGCTGAAAATAATGGCACACTCTCGCTGAAATGAAGTAAATTATATCGCTGAAAAGAATAACAATGTATCGCTGAAAATAATGATACAAATTAATATAATTTGTGTCAGTAATATGTTGTAATTAGGAATTAATAATTTCGTTAAAAATCAAAACATATGATGTATCGCTGAAAATTACAAAGTGAAATCGCTGAAAGAGTATAGCATTCATCGCTGAAAAGAGTAGTAAACATCGCTGAAAAGATATAAGATCTCTGCAAAGTGTAGTATCTCGACGAAAACAATTGCACTTCATCGAGAGTGTACAATTATTTTTTCAAAAGTCATCGCTGAAAATAATGACGCACTCTCGCTGAAATGAAGGGACATTCATCGCTGAAAAGAATTATGTTGTATCGCTGAAAATAATGATACAAATTAATATAATTTGTGACAGTAATATGTTGTAATTACGAATTAATAATTTCGTTAAAAATAAAAACATATGATGCATCCTGCATTCTGCATCGCTGAAAAGATATAATATCTCTGCAAAGTGTATTAGATGCACATCTCGGAGAAAGGAATTTGAAGTCATCGCTGAAAATAATGTGGCATTCTCGCTGAAATGAATAACATTCCCTCGCTGAAAAGAATTACATTGTATCGCTGAAAATAATGTTACACTCTCGATGAAATGAAGCATAGTGATGTATCGCTGAAAAGAATAATGTTTTAATTAGGAATTAATAATTTCGCTAAAAATAAAAGCATAGTGATTTTTAGTGATTTTTTCTGTTGTAAGATATTTTAGGATACAAATCCGTTTAAGATATGCAATAAATCCGTTAAAGATACGTACTAATCCGTTAATTTCGTAATTAATAAAACCGTTACATATTTTAATTGGACAACTTTACCCTTTTGCATTTACAACCCTTGGATTTTAATTGGACGATCAAGATTTTCGCCTTGATGTGCTGCGGATTTGTTCAATCGCACCATAACCGGACCCCCTAAATAGATACCTAGTTATAATCCCTAATACTAATAAATTGACTACTTGACCGCAATTTACAACTTGGAGAGAGAAAACCTTATAAGCTTTAATTGTTTGCTTTCGACATTGAATTCGCAGTCACTTAACTTCTTTATCACTAGTATAACTAATTAAGACTGAATTTTGAAATTTAGTAGTTCAAAATTTTTGAACTAGGGATTACACAGGCTTATTGATATTCGGATTTCTTAGAAGCTCGCTATGCAATTTATATTTGGGGACATACGCAGTGAGGATATGTATCAGATTCTCTTGTTCATGATATATATATAGCTAGAATTTTGTCTGAAGAACCTGGATTTCAAAGGGAAATAAAATGATGGATGCATTGGCACGACAGGGAGCATCGCACGGACGACATTGGAGTTTTCTACTACTTGGGCATTTTCTCGCTAGTGATGTCTCATCTCTTCTATTTGCCGATGTGCGTGCGTTCCTTTTTGTTTCTTTATGTTGTTTGATTGGATGGTTGTAGATATTTTAATTTTTATTTTTTGCTGACATTCAGGCGTCAAATAGTTAAAAACAAAATGAAAGTAGATATAATTCAATAATGGGCAAATTATGTAGTGCATGTATATGTATGGTTTAGAGTTTGATGAAAAACAATGCATGTTGAGAGAATGGGACATAAATATATAATAAATACTTCCTCTAATCAAGAGATTTTAGCACTTTTTTTAGGGCTATTTTTAAATAATTTTAACATTTCAGTTTTGGATAACTTTTTTTATTTTTTTATTTTTCATTCATTCACACTACTTTTTCCCATTATATTCTTTTTCTTTGAGCTTCTTAAATATCCACCACTCATTTCCACATTTTTTAAAACCCGGTGTCACTACGCAATGTTAACATATTTTGATTATGGAGGGAGTATATATGTATGTGGTAGCCGTATTTAGCATGAATCATATCTCCATGTGTAATGGGCGTTACACATATCAATGGGTCGGTATATATACTGATATTTTTATCGGTAATTTGGTTTTGAAAGGCTTGCGCCATTAGGTGCTTGCATGCACATGGAGTATATAAACTCAGTTTTTTTCATTAATAATGTTGTCGGATAATCCATATATCGGCCAAGATTCGAATAATTAATTTCTCCGACTGAATTTTCGATTAAATTATAGTACAAAGTCAATTTGGGAATCCCAAGACATTAATTTCCAACGGTTATTATTATTATTATTATTATTATTATTATTATTATTATTATTATTATTATTATTATTATTATTATTATTATTATTATTACACATCTTTGCTGACACATATATGTTAATGTTTTTAAAAAAAGCGGTGGCAAAGGATGACGGAAGCTTAAAAGGAAAGAAATAAAAATTGTATTGGAATTCAAATTCAATTGACTCATCTCATTTCACATGTTATTTGCAAATAAATATTGACGAACAATGTGATACTCCTATTTGAAATAGTTAGCGCGATTTTTTTTTTTTTTTTTTGGGTACACTTCAGTAGAATATTGTGACCTCAGAATTCATGAATTAAAGCCTTGTTGTGATAGTATAAAGACATATGGAGCTCCGTGAGAATAGAACATTACATGCAATTTTGTACGTATATATAGAGTGTATAGATATACTACTATATAGATATAAATTAATAATAATCATATATAGGCTTTAGCCCGAGGAAAATGTTTTTTTTTTTTTTTCTCACTCAAATGTTCATTCATCTTATAAAATAGCAAAATAAAATTATTCGTCCCGATTTTGACTTTTCATGCCCTTTTTTCCTTTTATTTTACAAGATTTTTTTGTCTTTTTCCCTTTTAATTCCCTTTGCTTTAAAAATGGGAGAAAATCTAATTAATACTATAAATAAATAAATTGTTTTGGTCAGTTTTGCCTAAATAATTATACAAAGTCGATATTATCATTTTATACCGGATTGGAATATTTAGGAGCATATAATTACTGTGGTCTGTGTACATTGGTGTAAAAATTGAATTCTTATGGCATCGGGGAACAGAAGTAGGACAATGATTGATTACTGGTAGTTATTATCCACATACAATGCTACCGATGGTCTGAAGTTATGAATTAGTACTACATTAAACAGGAAATGAAAATGATGGTCTGAATTTGTGAAAGGTCCTGATTTTATATTGATTGCAATAAAAATTAAAATCAAACTGTCCTCTACGTTATAATTAAATGATGTTGGGCATACACGACTGACGACACTAACCGATTTAAACTTAAAACACTCATAGTATTAATTTTTTTACCACAGTCGCAATTAATAGCACTATGAACATTACAAAATTATAATGATTATAAATGATTTAATGCACAACACTGAAGTTTTAACAAGAAAAGGGAAAAAGAGGTTCATGAAGTACTTCATAGTCGGGTTAGAATACTTAGCAAGAACGTATGCATAATTTAATACGTTTGGTGTGCATTGAAGTAATTCAGGAAAATTTTGAAATTTATCAGTGTGGATATCTTAGTGGTAAAATTACAATCCGCTTACGTGAATAATTGAAATATTCTACATATGCAGAATGTTGGGAGAATATGATTATGTTATGCGAGAGCTAGATCATGTGAGTTGAAAATGTCATAACTAAACCATACTCAAACGTTACCGTCGTAAACATCACAAAATCCATTAGACGTTAAATTCTCACATTTATAATCAGAAAACCCACTCCGACCAATGCATTTTGTATATGTAGAATTTGCACTAACAACCGTTTCCGTAACATTAAGGTATAATTGGTTAATAGTACTCGATGAGTTTTTCTTACGTTTTTTGTTTGTTTGTTTGTTTGTTTTTTTCTTTTTGGGATGATGACTTGCCCAATTCCATGCCTTCCAACCTCAGAGTTGGAGGTTCGATACCCCACACAGCCCCTTATTCCTCATTTTTTATCCCTTTGTAATTTGTGTGGCATGGACTCCCACCACCTTTCTCTGACTTCGGCTCCTGAAAAAAATTTGTATTTTTCATACGCAAAATATCGTCACTTTAACTTAATTAGATTTAAAATTATTATTAAAATTACATGAAAAATATTTATCCAAAGGAAGGCAGGTGTATTTAAATTTTGAATCCCTCCAAATTGATATATATATTTTTTTGAAAAGGTCGAAGCCAGAGAAAAAAAAACAAAATTAGGACCAAAACATGAAGGTCCAAACTATAATATATATATATATATATATAAATATAGGAAAGCAATAACCCTAACGTCTAGGGAGCCAAATTAAACACCTAGCGCATTCACATCCAATTCCTCCAAACACATTTTATTTTATAGGTAGTCAACTGTACAATTATTTTTATTGGTGACAACTGTACTCTTATTAAAGACCTTTGATGAAAATCTTCAAAAATAAAAAAATACTCTCTCCATTTCAAAATAAGTGTAACACTTCATATTTTCACGCTATCCAATATACATTTTTAACCTTAATATCTCAAATTGTATAAAAATAAAAATGATAAAAATTTGATATCTAAATATATATGATTATACGAATCCAATAAGATCTCACTTGAATATAGTTTATCTTATATAACTATGTTAAAAAGTCGAATCAAAGTTACTCAATAAATAATAATTACTATGCAAACTTTACACTTATTTTGAAACGGATGGAGTATTTATATATATCCTTGCTGCTTCTGTTGCTCTTGCCTGATGACATAAAGTGTCTGGTACTCTTGAAAACACCACATTAGTAGGTGCAATTTTCCAAATTTTTAATTTTTTTTTTAGAAAAGAATTGGTGCTAAATTTAAACTTTAGCGTACCAAGATTAGTGACCGATTTTACAATCAAAATTTGATAGTAATAGTGGAATAATTAATTAAAAATTACTTTAAAGGATGGCCAAAATAATAGATTAGGTTTGGGGTGCTTAATCAGCAGAAGCTGAAGTGCTGAAGGTGTACATTTCTATGTGATGAATATTTTTATACAACTCAAACAAAATTAAATATCCAACACACACATCTCATTGGGTTAGCAAGCTAGTACTTGCTGAATGTCACTCATTCAACAACATATTCAAACTCCTTAAATGAATATATGTAGAATTTTTTAGGATTGACTGTAAATTAATGATGGATAAAATTAACAGTAAACACATTATTAAGCACAATACAAGGTGTGGTTCCTAATTGAAGTACATGCAGCAGTAAACGAGCCGAATCGAGCCGAGTTTTGGGTGCTTGAGCTCGGCTCATTAAGGATTCAAGCTCGGCTCGTGTTCATTCGTTAAGGAAGTCGAGCTCGAAATCGTGTTCGAGCTTGGCTCGTGAAAAAGTTCGTGTGCTCGAGCTCGAGTTCGGTTCAGCTAGTTTAGTTCAAACGAGTCAACTTACTCTTTTGTTTAGCTCGACTCGTTTGGGCTTGTTCGACTCAATTAAAAATTTACCAAAAAAATAGAAATCATTCATCCAATCCAGGGTTAGATGTTTTTTCCCACAATATTTAAAGTGTCAAACAAACATATAAAATTACAAAATTACCTGATTAACTAACATATACGAACACTTCCGAACTGTTCGCGAACAAAGCTCGAGTTCGTTCGTTAAGCAAAGGAGCTCATGTTCGTGTTCGAGCTCGGCTCGCTAAGCTTTACAAATGAACAATTAACGAATGGACACAAATCAAAACGAGCTTTGTTCGTGAACTGTTTGTTTGGTTTACAGCTCTAGAAGTACACAAAAAAGAAGTGGCAAAAACCATATGTAAGGTTTCATTAATAGGGTTCCCATTTCCCATGGTAGTTCATACCATCAATTATTCAATTAGAAAATTTCTACCCTACATTCTTTATCGCATATATATTTTTCAAGATGGAAACATGCTAGCTTCTGTTCTTTTTTATCTCTTTCAATTTGTAGATAAGATCAACATATGAGAAATTGATGTTTAGCAGAATGATTTTTCTCCACCAATCTCGTTGTCAACTTGAAAGTGAGAAAATGATGTTGTTATGATCGAAGATAGCATTGGTGAATTGTTCATCCATGCATCTAGGAGATCCATTCAATTTGTTTTTTCAAGAGATTTTTAGCTCAGAAGTTGTTAACATAGCAAAAATATATTAAGCCCAACGGAGTTGCTCGTCTAAATAAATTAGCCCAATTGGGTAAAATATATCCGGAAGAGGGAGGCCGCGTAGACACAGCCCGGAAGAGGGAGGCCGCGTAGACACAGCCCGGAAGAGGGAGGCCGCGTAGACACAGCCCGGAAGAGAGAGGCCGCGTAGACACAGCCCGGAAGAGGGAGGCCGCGTAGACAGCCCAGAAGAGGGAGGCCGCGTAGATGGAGGCCCAAAGAGATGGTGGAGGCCGTCCGTAAGAATGGAGGCCGTCTGTATGGGTGGAGGCCATGGAGGCCCAAAGAGATGGTGGAGGCCTGTAAGGGTGGAGGCCATGGAGGTCAAACAAGATGGAGACCAACCCTAGGATGGAGGCCAACCCTAGGATGGAGGCCAAGACGTAGGATGGAGGCCAACCCTAGGATGGAGGCCAAGAATCAGGATGGAGGCCCTCAGTTAAGGAAACAAATAAGAGAGAGCGGTCTAGAAGGAAACAAATCAACACGAGCGATTGAGGTGCAACTTGAAGGCTCTCATCACTCACCACTATATATGTGTAACCTAGGCCGACTTGCGGGACATCTCCAATCTTCTCCTCAGAGAGCCAGTTTTTATATTTTTTACTTTCTTTACTGCTTTCCTGCACTTTACAGTTTTCAGTACTTTTCGATTCCTTTATAGCTTTTCTTTCAATTCCTGTAATCTTTCCTCCATTGTTCTTGTAATCCTTCCTCAAAGTTCATTAATAAAAGAGAAATCTTTTATCCCGAATTTCCGCGTTAACAAATTGGCACGCCCAGTGGGACCCGATTCAAGACCATATCTGCTTCAGTAGTGCATGCGTCTTAGATCCGGAAGAATCGTTGCTGATCTGACACAAGAATTTGAGAACATGTCTCTGCAAGACCAGACAGTCCAGCACACATTGGATGAGAACGCCGGCGAGACGGCGAACATCACCTCACCACCACAGGGGATAATGCAGATCCCCACTCTGTCAGAACAAATGCGGCTATCGATGACCGAATCGATGGCCGAATTCATGCCTTTGCTTACAAGGCACTTGATGGACGTCCTGCGGCCCGCCATGGCCGACCTGACTAGCCAGATATGCGGTTCCCTACGCGATGGAGGCCTCCCGTCATTCAATTCTACTATGGCACCTAGCACTCCGTATCCGGGACCTTCAGGAGGACAACACCGAATGCGGGGAAACACACCGGGCCAGCCACCACTCCCGGACTCTGGAAGCGTGGCCAGTATGTTTCCACAGTCATACCAGACATCGTATACTTTCTCTACAGCGGCACCCAGCATGCCGAACTTGGGTTACGCGGCACCTCCCATGCCGGTATATGTTCCATCAAACCCGTTGATGGCAACCAGTGCCACACCAGGCTGCCTGGCGGCCGGACCTAGCATGGCACCCAGACAGGCGGCACCCCAGATGCCGAACATCCCAACTGCACCATATATGGCGGCTCCTCTCAACCCGGGTTGGATGCCACCAACCCTAGGGGGGCAGGCTACCCAGACAGGTGGAGTGATGGCGGCTCCTATGGTGCAGGCCGCCACTCCTATCCACGCGGCACAGGCCGCCACTCCTATCCACACAGGAGGACACGCTCCACAACCATGTGGAGCACCCACGACACCTGCTGCTGCGATGCCTCCTACGCAGGCACACGTGATTTCACCAGACCTGCTCGCGGACATGATGCAGCAGCACTTTGGAATCCAGTTAAAGCCGATGGAGCGGCCTACGTACCGGAAGCCATACCCGGATTGGGTAGACACCATGCAACCCTATCCGAGGGGGTTCAAGATGCCGGACTTCACTTCCTTTTCGGGAGATGAGGGCAAATCTACAGTGGAACACATCGGGAGGTTCACTGCCCAGTGCGGGGAAGCAGCGGCCAATGACTGGCTGAAATTAAGACTGTTCAGCTCGTCTCTCACCGGACCTGCTTTCGCATGGTTTGCATCGTTGCGGCCTAACTCAATCCAGAATTGGGCTGATCTCGAACGGGCATTCCATGATAGGTTTTACACTCCGCTATCTCAGGTAAGCCTCGCTGACCTCACTAATGCTAAACAGCATGCCGATGAGGCGGCAAACTCTTTTATTGGTAGATTACAACGGCTGAAAGGCCGATGTTCCATAGCAATTCCTGAAAAAGAAATAGCCAATATTGCAGTGGCTAACATATTGCCAAAACTAAAGGAGCATTTAATTGTGCAGGATACAACTGACCTTGCCCAGCTGGCCGAGAGAGCGGCTCGCTTGGAAAAGTTCCTGGAGGAACAAGAAGGGAGACGTCCTATACGTCGAGTCCACTTCGAGGAAGTGACACTCAGCGACGAGGAGGACGAACCAGTGGAAGTGGCTATTGCAGAACTAGTCCAGATCGCCAAGCCACACACCTGTGCTGCCCTTAAACCGCCTAGACAAAGGGAAGCCAAGTATAAGCCCGAAGAGGACCTTTTCGACATGAGCAAGGCAGACCAAGTATTCGACGCCTTACTCAAAGATGGCGTAATCAAGCTGCCTGAGGGGCAGAGGTTACCAACGGCCGAGGAAATTCGGGGCCGATCGTTTTGTAAGTGGCATAACTCATATACGCATAGCATTACCAAATGCCGGAGTTTTAAAACTGCCATAAAAAATAAGATTAAAGAAGGGCGTTTAAAAATTGCAGGTATGAAAGTGGACTTGGATCCGTTTCCACAACTTCGTGTGGGTGCGGCTGGACTTGTTCCAAACCCAGATGATGGCGGCTCCAGTAGCCGGATGGATCAAGAAGGGGAACGTGTTGAGATCGATGAACAAGATGACGACCTATTATCAGATGAATCTGACACTGAGAAAGAAAGAGAAAAGCAATTGTATAGCAAGCAGCCCAGGTTCAAACACATGTCTCAAGGGGACTTTGCAAGAGTTCTGAAAGCTGAAGAGAATGAACACCAGAAAAGGGAGAATCCTCCTTTGAGGATTGAAATCCCAAAACCTGCTGTGGAGGTCCGCGACAACGGGAAGCATCAACCTGCTACTAGGGATTACAGACAAAGAGTGGAGTGATACCAACCTTAATGAGGCGTCCAGAACACCCCGCTGAAGCTGATAGATGGATACGGAACCGGGCAGGAGGCAAGGCCACTCAAAAGGAGCCGCCACCCATGACAAGGAGTCAGTACAGACGAGCTCGAAGAAGGTATGCCGAGGAAATGCGGCAATGGGAAGCTCAGGTCCATAAGTTAGAGTCGTCTAAGCCCCGAAAACCAGTACAACCAACTTACTTCAGATCTCAAGGGGAAACATCCGAACGGCGGAGGCCTATCCACGAGAGATTGCAGCATCCGGATGGGAGACCTCTGTACATCAGGTATAGTCCCCCGTATCACTTCGAAAGCCGGTGCATGAGTGGCTGGGAGATTACAGGGGAAGGTCTAATGAGGCCTCAAGGAGGCCACGTTCACCATCACCTCCCTCCAGGAGACCGCCATCTCCACGAAGGACCCATTCACCATCACCTCCCTCCAGGAGACCACCATCTCCACGAAGGACACATTCACCATCACCTCCCGCCAGGAGGCCAGTTCGGGAAAGACTTCAATGGGCGGAGCGTCGCCATCCAGCGCCCCAACGCGAAACCATGGAACCTAGGTCCGCTCAGATAAAGAAACAACCTTCGTCTGCCAGGGACAAAGGCAAGGCGGCCGTCGTGGCCGAATCAAGTGAAGGAAGTGAACCTTGGGCAGATAAATTCATGGAGAGGTTTAGTCGCATGGGTGATCCGGGGTCAGCTAGAGAAATGGCTATGATGAAGGTTCTCACCAGGTTCTTTGCTTACATAGCGGCCCATCAAGACGGAAGACTGGGGAGCGAACCCGACAGCTATGAGGGGTTCCTCGCTTATTGCAAGAGTGTAGACGAACCCAAACAGACAGAAATGGAATCTGGAGTTCAGACAAACAGTGAGGTTACACAAGTCAGCTTCGGGGCGGTCACTCCCGAAGATGTGGAAGCGGCTATGGGGGCTAACCAAGAAAAGCCTAAAGTCGGCATTAGCGCGGTAGGTGTCATTACGGAAGATCTCGATATGTTGGACAACATGGAACTCGATGAGGAAGCCAACATGGAGGGTGAGCTAAACAACTTGGATGAAGCTTTCTGGGTCGGTTTGGAAGAGGAACTCAAGGAAGCAGGCTACAAGTATGAGCAAGAAGAGGAACCATCAAACCCTGTGGTGCCTATGCAAGTCGTGGGATTGGCGGCGGATGAGGAAGTCAGTGATGCGGAGTCTGAGATATGGGACGAAGAAGAGCCATCGTTCGCCAAGCTCATCGAGGAGATGGATGAGATGATAGCAGAACTCTCTCATCCAACCAGAAATCTATTCGAAGAATTAAGTGGCCAGCTTGTTCAAGGGCCAATGTTTCCACAGTTCGCCAAACCGGAAGTGTCTCAAACCAGGCAGCTGAAACCTCTATATATCAAAGCTCACATTGATGGGCGGCCGGTAAGTAGGGTATTCGTCGACAACGGGGCAGCAGCAAACGTGATGCCAATGTCCACTTTGAGGAAGATCGGCAAGAGTGAGAAGGACCTCATCCCCACCAGGGTCATGATGTGCAGCTTTGTGGGAGAAGCTACTCAACCAGCAGGATTCATAACAGCCGACGTCACTGTAGGGTCCAAGACGATCAAAGTGGCCTTCTTCGTGGTAAAGTCAAAAACTTGCTACTCAGTATTACTAGGACGCGATTGGATTCACATGGCACAATGTGTGCCATCCACCTTACACCAACAGCTGCTTATCTGGAATGATGATCAAGTGGAACTGGTGGAAGCAGATCCTCAGCCCTTCATAGCACACGACCGCAACAACGATGAGGCAGTCTTCTACTTAGAGGATGTCCAGCCAGCATCGGCTTTGATTGGTGTGGACTTAGACTTCGAGTCCATCGACTTCACTTCCAGCGGCTTCAAGCTACATCCGGCCGACCCGAATCCTCAGACTCCACATGATGAATAGCCAAGACATCTATAAAGATTTGCTGCAGCGGCTCGCCACCACTGAGATGATGATGGGTGCCGAAGACAAGTCCAAGAGTCTAACTGATACAAGGCCATCTGAGTGGCCATCCCCTGTGAAGCGGACATTGCCTAGTCCGGAAGCTAAGGAACCCCTTGTGGACATCAACCTTGGAAATGATGCAGAGCCAAAACTCACCAAGGTAAGCGCTTCATTGCCCGAGGAGGAGCGGCACCAACTAGTGGAGCTGATCCAGAAATACAAAGACTGTTTTGCGTGGCAGTATACAGATATGCCAGGATTATCAAGAGAACTGGTGGAGCACAAGTTGCCAACCCATCCTGAGTTCAGACCTCACAAGCAACCGCCTAGACGTTTTGATCCAGACACCATCCCAAAGATAAAGGCCGAGATTGAAAAGCTTCTTAGAGCAGGTTACATTAGAACGTGTCGCTATGTAGAGTGGCTTGCAAATATTGTACCTGTTGTGAAGAAAAATGGTCAATTAAGAGTCTGTATAGATTTTAGAAATTTAAACTTGGCTACACCTAAGGATGAGTATGTAATGCCTATGGCCGATATGCTTGTTGATGCGGCCGCCGGCTACAAATTTTTGTCATTAATGGATGGTTATTCTGGGTACAATCAAATCTTCATTTCTAAATCTGATGTATATAAAACTGCTTTTCGTTGCCCAGGACCAGTCGGCATCTTCGAATGGGTGGTCATGCCTTTTGACTTGAAGAATGCCGGAGCAACATATCAAAGGGCCATGAACATGATTTTTCATGATCTAATTGGCCACACACTTGAAGTTTACATTGATGACATCGTAGTCAAGTCATGTGAATTCGGCCTGCACTTGGCCCATCTGGAGAACGCATTCATTCGAATGAGGCAACATGGATTGAAAATCAATCCAGCTAAGTGTGCCTTCGGAGTGGCAGCAGGGAACTTCTTAGGTTTCCTTGTGCATGAAAGAGGTATCGAGGTAGATCACAACAAGGCCAAGGCCATCTTAGAAGCCCGCGCGCCATCTAACCTCAAAGAACTACAATCACTGATCGGCAAAATCAATTTCTTAAGGAGATTCATTGCTAATGCAGCTGGAAAGATGAAGGCGTTCACTACCTTACTTAAAGGAAGAAAGAACGAGATATTTTCATGGACAGCCGAGCATCAAGCGGCCTTCGAAGAAATAAAGAAAGCGTTAAGCAATCCTCCAGTGCTAGTACCACCGAGGCAGGGAATACCTCTAAAGCTATACGTGTCAGCCTCCGAAGAATCCATCGGATGTCTACTTGCACAAGATGATGAAGATGGTAGGGAAAGGGCTATCTATTACCTCAGCAAGACCCTACAAGGACCAGAGGTAAGATATACTGCATTGGAGAAACTATGTTACGCTTTGGTATACTCCTGCAGTAAATTGGAACATTACATGCTGCCAAGAACAGTCCAAGTGGTAGCTCCATTCGACTTGGTAAGAACACTCCTCCATAAGCCAGCACTGAAGGGTCGCCAGGCTAAATGGGC
This sequence comes from Hygrophila difformis, assembly GCA_030278955.1. Lineage (NCBI taxonomy): Eukaryota > Viridiplantae > Streptophyta > Magnoliopsida > Lamiales > Acanthaceae > Hygrophila > Hygrophila difformis. The sequence continues at coordinate 38,033,595 of JAOANR010000004.1, forward strand.
TATGAAGATTAGTCCCTTCACTCTGGTGCACGTCCCTCAAAAAGCTGTCAAAGGACAAGCCTTAGCTGATTTCCTAGCTCAGCATCCCTCATTAACAATACCAGAGGATCCCAAAGAAGCATCCTTCATCGGATTTGAGCCTTGGGAATTGACCTTTGATGGATCATGTGCGAGTAGCGGCTCCGGAGCCGGCATTACGATCACTAGCCCTTTGGGACAACATTGGAAGCTCGCTCGAGAGCTGGAACCAGGCACCACCAACAATCAAGCGGAGTATGAGGCTTTAATATTTGGCCTAGAGACAGCATTACTCAAGGGTGCGAAATCCATTACCATTTTTGGAGACTCCGAGGTCATCCTGAAACAACTAACAGGAGAATATGAATGCAAGAGTCCGAGGCTAGTCAAATGCCACGAGACAGCATTGGAACTCTTATCCAAATTTTCGGATGTTACCATCACCCACATTCCTAGAAGTCAAAATCAAGAGGCTAACGAAGCCGCCCAACTGGCTTCAGGCTGGCAGTCTAGTCGCCCTAGGGGGGCACCATGCATTGCTGCCATCACGGATGAGTCTGGAGACCAAGGAGAAGTCCAACCCCAACATTCCAACGATGACTGGAGGACTGAAATCACACGATACCTGGAGGACCCGTCATCTGGAGGGGACAGCTCGCTAAAAATTAAATCTTTACGATACACACTGATAGATGGTGAGTTATTCCGAAGGGCGGTCGATGGATTACTGCTCAAGTGTATAGGTCCCGAGGAGGCTAAGTTGGTAATGGGAGAAGTTCACGAGGGGATATGCGGCTCCCATCGAGCAGGACCTAGCATGAGATGGAGTATTCATCGTCATGGGTATTTTTGGCCAACCATCATGGAAGACTGCATCGTCTATGCCCGAGGTTGCGAGGCTTGTCAGAAACATGGGCCAATTCAGAGAGTACCAGCGGAAGAGTTACACACAGTCATCAAGCCTTGGCCATTTCGTGGCTGGGGGATGGACATCATTGGAAAAATTCACCCGCCGTCGTCTAAGAATCACACATTCATACTAGTGGCCACTGATTACTTTACCAAATGGGTGGAAGCATGGCCAATGAGGAAGATAGATCAAAATGATGTAATTAAGTTCATAACTGAGCTCATACATCGATTTGGAATTCCTCAAACAATCACCGCGGATCAAGGAACTGTGTTCACTGGCGAAAAGTTCTTAGCGTTTGCCAAACAATTCGGAATTCGCATATACCACTCCACTCCATATTACCCCCAAGCAAACGGTCAAGCGGAGGCCACCAATAAGATCTTGATAAGTATGATCAAAAAGGCGGTAGGTGAGAAACCAAGGAAGTGGCATGAGGCTCTGTCGGAAGTCCTATGGGCTTACCGGAATGCTAAGTCCACCTCCACTGGCTTCACACCATATTACCTGACATATGGTCATGACGCCGTTCTGCCTTTGGAGATTACGGTCCCCTCTCTAAGAGTGGCCCAACAGCATCACTTAGACTTAGCTGAGTATGAAAAGGCCATGTTGCGAGAGTTGGAGACAGCAGATGGCGACAAGCTTACCGCTCTGGAAAATATCCGTCGCCAAAAGATGAGGGTGGCGAGACATTATGACAAGAGAGTTCGAGGCAAAGCCTTTAGCGAGGGAGACTTAGTATGGAAGGTGATTCTACCCTCGGGGGTGCGAGACAATGAGACAGGCAAGTGGTCTCCAAATTGGGAAGGGCCGTTCATTGTTACGCAAAGGTTGATTAATGGTGCATATAAACTAATGGATATTGATGGTCAAGAACCTAAACAAAGCATAAACGCAAAATATCTCAAAATGTTCTATCCATCAGTATGGGAATCTGAGTAAGAAACATGAGTACATCCAAAGTGGCCAATCACAGTCTCGGCCAAAAAAGTAGCAGTAATATCCCTAAGTAAAGACAAGACCTACCCGCCACAAGGCCGATGGACTAATCCAAAGAATATACTGAAAAGCAAAGGGGCAGTATTTCATCACTTAGTATAGGATCCGAGAAAATTGAATGGCGGCTCCGGCGATCCATCATGACGGCGGCCCTCCGGGTGGCGGCCCCCGGCCAAGACAATGGCGGCCTCGCGGTCTCCCGGTGGCGGCCTCCGGCCAAGGCGATGGCGGCCTATGGCGAGGGATGGCGACTCGGTGGCGGCCTTCACTTGAGGATGGCGGTCAAGGACTGAATGGCGGCATCGAGCAATGGAGGTGGCGGCCTTGGGCAATGGAGGTGGCGGCCTTCGGGGCATAGGTGGCGGCCACTAGGATGGCGACCTCGGGCAGCCTCGCGCGGCGAAGGATGGCGGCCAGGGACTGAGTGGCGGCCTTGGGCAATGGGGGTGGCGGCCTTCAAGGCAATGGTGGCGGCCTCCTCCAAACTTTCGGGTAGATGGCGGCCTCACGCAAGAAGAATGGCGGCCTTGGGAGTACGGCCTCACAGCAAGATGGCGGCTTCGCGCTTGGAGGTGGCGGCCTCTCATTGAAGGTGGCGGCCTCATGCTCCAGTGGTGGCGGCGGCCTCGTGCTCCGAATGAGGGCGGCGGCCTCCAACAGATGGCGGTCAAGGCGGCGGCCTCGCGTTGAGTTAAGCGCGCAATGGGCCTCGATGGGCCTACAAACTTGATTTAAGCGCGCAAAATTGTCTTAAAATGCTAATCAGACAAAATGCGCGAGGGGGGCATCTGTTAACATAGCAAAAATATATTAAGCCCAATGGAGTTGCTCGTCTAAATAAATTAGCCCAATTGGGTAAAATATATCCGGAAGAGGGAGGCCGCGTAGACACAGCCCGGAAGAGGGAGGCCGCGTAGACACAGCCCGGAAGAGGGAGGCCGCGTAGACACAGCCCGGAAGAGAGAGGCCGCGTAGACACAGCCCGGAAGAGAGAGGCCGCGTAGACACAGCCCGGAAGAGGGAGGCCGCGTAGACAGCCCAGAAGAGGGAGGCCGCGTAGATGGAGGCCCAAAGAGATGGTGGAGGCCGTCCGTAAGAATGGAGGCCGTCTGTATGGGTGGAGGCCATGGAGGCCCAAAGAGATGGTGGAGGCCTGTAAGGGTGGAGGCCATGGAGGCCAAACAAGATGGAGACCAACCCTAGGATGGAGGCCAACCCTAGGATGGAGGCCAAGACGTAGGATGGAGGCCAACCCTAGGATGGAGGCCAAGAATCAGGATGGAGGCCCTCAGTTAAGGAAACAAATAAGAGAGAGCGGTCTAGAAGGAAACAAATCAACACGAGAGATTGAGGTGCAACTTGAAGGCTCTCATCACTCACCACTATATATGTGTAACCTAGGCCGACTTGCGGGACATCTCCAATCTTCTCCTCAGAGAGCCAGTTTTTATATTTTTTACTTTCTTTACTGCTTTCCTGCACTTTACAGTTTTCAGTACTTTTCGATTCCTTTACAGCTTTTCTTTCAATTCCTGTAATCTTTCCTCCATTGTTCTTGTAATCCTTCCTCAAAGTTCATTAATAAAAGAGAAATCTTTTATCCCGAATTTCCGCGTTAACAGAAGTATTTGACAACAGTAACGAATTTATTTTACCAACTTGTAGGCACCTCGAATGATAAGATCTAAGGTTCAAAATCAATCCCCTACGTTTGGTTAAGGATGGAGAAGCCCCAACTGTTCCACCACACCTCCGGATTATTAGAAATGCAATGAATGTTGTAAAGAAAAAAAAATATTATGGGGCTAAATTCAGTATGCTTCTTGTTAATACATTGCTTAAACATTGTGATATGTACTTTCATTTAGATGATGATACAAGTATTGGCACATCCCATTAACGATGACTGAAAGTTACTTTTATGGGTCTATATATACTTGTGCAGAGTCTGTAATTCATTAGATCAAGTGTTCACTGTTTTAGAATTTTCTTGTATAAGTTTTTGAGAGTTTTTGAATGTACTTTGAGTCTTCAAGATTTTGAGTTTGAGAAAAGATCTTCAAGAAGACGTTGATTGGGTGAAGTACACAAGTGAAATCCGAGAGATAGGTTTCTGATAGGTGTTCTGATTAGATTGGAAATCTGAAGGATTGATTCAGGAAATCGAAGAAGATCGGAGGTGTTGATAGATTCAAGGTGATTCTTAGAGAATTGAATCAGGAGGGTTGCCTGCAAGCTGTAGTTAAGGGGGAGTTCTAACTACTGTGATCGACTAGATAGTTTCTTCTAGTGTCGAGTTTGATTGTGCATGCTGTTTCTAGATTAAGTATGTAATTTCTTGATCTTTATAGTTTAGATTAGCTCATGGATTGGTATCCCCCAGACGTAGGTCTCACGACTGAACTGGGTTAACAAATCATCCCGAGTTCTTTACTGCTTTCCAAGTCGTCATAACACACATGCCAACGACGCGCACACAGAAACGCAGATTTCAAGATTCATAAAAGGGGACCTTGAAATTGGTATCAGAGCAAGTCCCCCAACGCAACTGAGGAAATCCATTCTTTCAAGATTCAAGAATCATGAGTCGTGAAGTAGCATCCAACACTCGACCGCCTTTATTCGATGGAAACAATTATGCATATTGGAAAGCAAGAATAAGGAACTACCTACTGTCACAAGGAGAAGGAGTTTGGGAATCTATTCTGGAGCCTTGGACTCATCCAACGAGACAAGTTCGTCCTGCAGAAGGATCAACCAATCCTCCAACAACTCGTCGTTCACCCTATGTTGAACTTACCCAATCGGAGAGAACTGCAAGGCAAGCGAACTACACAGCCCTGAATGCCATCAGTGGAGCCATGGATGAAGCTCAATTCAAAATGACTGCAAATTTTACAACCGCCTATGAAGCCTAGAATTTCTTGGAAACTCAACATGAAGGTTCTGAGGATGCTAGATCAACCAGGCTACATCGGATCGAGTCTATCTTCGACAGCCTGAGAATGACAAATGATGAAGACATCACCACTTACTTTGGAAGATTTCAAGATATTGTGAATCAAGTTACTGCTCTTGGAATGATGTTTGAAGGACCAAAATTAGTGAGGAAGTTTCTCAGGACTGTTTCAAAGAAATATTCTACGAAGGTTGCAACCCTTGAAGAAGTAGAGAAGATCAAGACTATGTCCTTAAGAGAATTGGTTGGAATTCTTCAAACATACGAAATGAATCATCTAGCCTCAAAAAAGTCTCAAAAGAACATTGCATTCAAAGCCGAGGATGAGCCTCTAGAAGACTTTGAAGAAGAAGTTTCTTTACTCTCTAAAAGGATTGCAAAGATACTCCAAGATAAGCGCTTCAAAAAATTTCAGAAGAAAAATCGATGTTCTGACAACCAGTTGACAACTGAGAAGCAGAATTATAGAAATGAGAAGAGATCTGATGGAAAGTTTCGGAAGTTTAAGAAAGACAAAGATGGTGATATGTCCGAGAAATCTTTCGATATTAGATGTTTTGAGTGTTAAGGAAGAGGCCATGTTAAAGCTGAGTGTCCCACTGCAAAGAAGAAGAAAGGGAAAGCACTTCAAGCCACTTTGAGCGATGATGATGATTTTCAAGTTGAAGCAGAAAATGAACAATCCAGTGACGATGAAGATGTTGTAGCATTCATGACAAGAGATGCTAGTCCCACTCCATCTGAAGGTATATCCAAGTCAATTCATTTTTCTACTAATAAAGTTGTTTCTGATACAGGTGATAGTGATGATGAGTTTCAACAACTGGCTGACGACTATGATAAGTTGAGAATAGAATATGAAACTTCACTACAAGAGAACAAGAAGTTGTTACGACAACTCACTGACAGCATAACAACTTTTGATCTAGAGATTGAAGAGAAAGACAAAGCTCTAAAAGAAGTCAAAACCTCGAAAAAGAAGAATATCAAACTTGAATCAAAAGTTCTACAGTTGCGAGAAGAAAAAGATGGAATACAAAAGGAGTTGGATGATATAAAAGAGGAAAACCGCAATTCCCAAAAGGTAGTGAAAGGTAAAAGTAAACTTGATGGAATTTTGTTTATGGGAAAGTTTTCAGGTGATCAAACAGGCATAGGTTATAAGAAGAAATCGACTCCAAGCAAAACCAAGTTCGTGAGTGGAGGATACTTGACTTTACAATACATGGAAAATGATGTTACAACGACGCCCAGACGACGGAAGGATTGCTGTTATTGCCAACTACAAGGACATTCTGCTAACACATGCATCAGAATAGTAAGAGACTTAATGAATGGTCGAGCTGTTGTCTGGCAAACAGAAAAACTTCAAAAAAGGATCAGAGTACAAAGAATATGGATTCTAAATAAGAAAAATCTGCCACTGAGTGATGTTGAGACCACACGAGGACAACAATCCATATCAACTAAAGAGAATTTCGGCCTTATAATTTCAGAGTTAGAAAGGGAAAGTATTGGACCAACCCAACACATAGATTGAACCAATAGAGCTTGAGATAAATATACGAAGCTGTGATGAAGCTGTTACTGAAGTGTCATCATTACTCACAGACTATTGTATCAATGTTTATATGGTTACAACACCGTGCCAACCAGAATTGCTCTCGATTCAGTTAAAAAATGGGTAAAATTGATTTCTTTTGCATCAATAAATTTTTGAGCTAATGAAATTTTTTGATTGCTTATTATTAAGGTGATATTAGGTTATTTTGAACGATGCTTATGAGTTTGATGAAGCTTCCATCAAGGGGGAGAATGGAGAATGGAGAAATTAAGGTGTCTATCTCGTCCTTAATGTTAAGAAGGAGTTTGGAGAAGCTTGGCTTAACATGTTGGTAATGGTATCTACTATATTTGGTTGGTAATGAGGATTTACATTTTTGTTACTCTGTGCTGATGACACTTTTTTTTTGATGTTTTTGCTTGCTGTGGATGTCTTTGGTTATGTTTGAGCTTTTAGAACTGTCGTCTATTTCTATTGTTTCTGAACTGATAATATTTTTGCTACTTGGATATTTGCTGATGTGCTAATATGTGCTAAATTCTTGCATTATTGATGTTTTTGATAGACACCTTTTTTATGGATCATCATCTCCATGAAATGTGGGGGAAATTGTTAATACATTGCTTAAACATTGTGATCTGTACTTTTCATTTAGATGATGATACAGGTGTTAGCACATCCTATTAACGACGACAGTTACCTGCTCTACTGGGAGATACCTTTATTTGCTTTATATACTTATACAGAGTCTGTAATTCATTAGATCGAGTGTTCACTGTTTAGAATTTTCTTGTATAAGTTTTTGAGAGTTTTTTCAATGTACTTTGAGTCTTCAAGATTTTGAGTTTGAGAAAAGATCTTCAAGAAGACGTTGATTGGGTGAAGAACACAAGTGAAATTCGAGAGATAGATTTCTGATAGGTGTTCTGATCAGATTGGAAGTTTGAAGGATTGATTCCGGAAATCGAAGATCGGAGGTATTGACAGATTCAAGGTGATTCTTGGAGAATCGAATCAGGAGGGTTGCCTGCAAGCAGGTCCTAACTACTGTGATCGACTAGATAGTTTCTTCTACTGTCGAGTTTGATTCTGTATATTGGATCAACATTGAGTCTGTTCTTGATCTTCATAGTTTAGATTAGCTCCTAGATTGGTATCCCTTCGATATAGGTCTCACGACTGAACTAGATTCACAAATCCTCCCGAGTTCTTTACTGCTTTCCAAGACATCATAATACACTGCCAACCACGCTCACACAGAAACGTACGTAGATTTCAAGATTCATAAAAGGCGACCTTCACTTCTACTACATGGGTTATGGGTTATAAATGAAAAGAATATAGTAATTATTTTAGAGATATTTATTCATCAATGTTCACTAATACATTCAAATATTTATTAATTTTTTTCCCCTCCTGTCGTAAAAGGTGGTTGTTTTATTTCTAGGTTATATTAAGAAAACAAAAAAAAAAAAAGACAAAAGAAAAAGATAGTAATGATTATAAGACTTCGTGCATGATTAGATATAACCAATGAACAAATGTTAAACAAATTTTCAAATTCAGTTTTTTTTTCGGAGCAGCCTATACAGGCTACAGAAGTGGTGGGGCCCATGCCACACAATTACAAAGGGGAAAAGGGGAGGGATAGGGGCCGGGTGGGAATCGAACCCTCAACCTAAAGATTGAGAGCCAGAGGCTTAACCACTTGGGCTAAGTCCCAATCCCCAATTTTCAAATTCAGTTGAAACCTCTTTTAAGTGAAAAGATCTCATTTGGGATAAATTTATTAATTACTAATACCTTGAGATTTTGTGGGTTTTTCTTTTTCTTTTTTTTCATACCTTTATATTTTAGTGTTATCATTATGTATTTTTTTGAAGAACAATAAAAAGTACTAGATATTACTAATAGGAACAAAAAGAAATGGAAGGATCCAGTGGTTATCTCCCTGCCTTCCAACCATATGTTGGGGATTTGATTCCCACCCGGCCCCGAGCCCTCCCCTTTATCCCCCTCATTTGTAATTTGTGTGACTTGGGCTTCCACACACATTTGCCGACACAAATGTGACAATGTTTAGCTAAAAAAAAAAAGAAATGGAGGGATTATTGTAGTGAATTTTTATCCCAAAGTAATACTGATATTAATATATTTGGGCCTAGGCCACATCTATTTCTATTCTGACCAATATGGCTTGCCCGACGCTTTTTGTCTTTTTCTTTTATATTTGGGGCCCTTCTTTGTTTGTTTTAGCCCATCTCTCTCTCACCTTCCCCCTTTATTTTCATTTATCACCTCGTTAATGTGAATTTATTTAGACCTTGTTTGTTTAGTCTTATTAAAAAGGCTAATACTTCAATGTGATCATCGAGGTTGGGCCCAATGTGGCGTGTGAATACTCAGTAAACGCAAAAAAAACAAAAGGCTAATATAAGTCATCAATAAAATGAATCATACGGTACCTTAATCAATAATATAGACAACCATTGAAGGTAATGCTTTGTGTGATGCATTTTATTAGAAGTCTTATTTAATCTGATCTAATTAGAAGTGTAATGAAAAATCTCTAATAAGATGCATCAAACGAGACCTAAATGTGTTACTGACTTAGTTTTTCAAACACTTGCCTACTCTTCATTTAAGAAAAAGGGCTAATTACATCAAGTATATCATTGAAAATATATCAACCTTTTGTTACCAGTACTGACTACAGATTATGGAAATAATTAAGGTTAAAGTGAAAGAAAACAGTACCATACAACGGAGCAGTAGTGAAGTAAAAATACATTAATTAGGCTAACTTTCTGTATCTTATTTTTGTTATTATTGAAGCGCATATAAGTTTATCTATCAACATATTATGATTATATATATATATATATGTGTGTGTGTGTGTGTGTGTGTTTGTGTGTGTGGGTATGTGAAGTATATATTTATATATAAAGATTCAACTAATTAAGAGCAATTTGAGGCTGGTGGGCCAATGAACAACTCAGTCACCACTTCAGAACCCTTCTGTGAGTTTTGCCTCCAACGCCCTTTTTCTGTCTGAGTTTCTGATCCTTCTTGCCTCATTTGCTTCAGACCAATCTGCACTCATAACCTTATTAACATTTAACATATATGCAGATATTGTAAATTTTACTAACATAACATAAGCATAGACTGTAAAGGAGACATATCAGATACTCATTGTGTGAATTTTGCTTCCCTATTAATGATTATAACAACCATCTTAAATATTTCAACAACTCCCAGCATGCCAATCATTATTGCTTCTTGCTTCTTCATTTTGATATTTATGATTATGCTGGGATAAAAAAGTTGGAATATTAAAAATAATGTCACCACCTAATTACTTAATACTTCTACTAAACATTATTTATTTTGTACACACACTATACTGTAGTAGTACTATATTAATTACTAGTGAAACTCACTAGCTAGGGTTTCATTACAAATTTTGGTAAACTAGAAGCTATTATTCAGTAGTTTCATAAATGCTATGGCATTTCATCACGTGTTGCAAATGATGTTTTCCTTATTGCCCTTTTCAATCTTCAGACAAGTTTTCTCACCTTTGGATTAGATGGTTGGGTGAATTGAAAAGTAAACAGCCAATTAATCACCTCACTAGGGCTAAGTTTAATGTACCTTTTGGCTGAGCCTTTCATTTTCTTCCAACAGAATTTTCTCCTGAAAGTAAGTAAGAAAAAAATCTATTAAAAGGATGAAATGGCAACGGCCAAGGGAATGCGATGGGCAAGCAGCAGTTTGATGCCTAACCTTCCCTCGCAAGTTTTCGGTTTCATCTTTGTACAGCTGATCCTGGAAAATGATGAACACATAAAACTATAGTCCATTTCATGATGTTTAAGAAAAATCAGGAGCATTTTTTTTTTATTTTTTTTTATTTTTTTGTATATAATTATTAATATGATCGATTCTAGAATGAAAATAAACGGCTAACCTTTCTTGATCTTATGCTCTTTAGGCTCATTTCAAGCTGGCTATCGATTTCTTGAAGCTCCTCCAATGAACAAACTCCAAGATTATGCCCTGAAAGCTTCCTGATTCATCGAATAATTAATAGTACTAGTAAATTAACTTTTCTTCATTTTAGAAAACCCATGAAGTTAAAACCTGTGGGAGTTCTCTAGTATCTCTATCTTCTTCGCCATGAATGCTGCTTCGTGCTTTAAAAGCTGTAAGAATGAATTTTGAGACTACATTGCAATGAACTTGTAAAATTTAATATAATCCTATTCTTAAACGCATGTTGATCAATCAATCGATGCATACATTCAAGACTGTCATTTAAAATGGCAAGAAAGACATATGTTTAATTAATTACACAAATAAGTTTTTATATGTTCAACAAGCTTAGTATCGTAATGTTAAATTAAGCATGTTGATCAAAGCAAAATTTTGTATCTTCCAATGATTTTAATTTGTGGTTCGAGTAAAAGATCCAGTGAATGTGGAGTTGTTGTGTGGATTACACATGTATGTAATGTAAGCAAATACTACTATACACTACTCGAACCTGTAAATGTTGTTCGACTCCAATGTTTGCCGCTTGATCTCTTGTCACATCCAAATACTTCTGTATTGATGTCCGCATACTGACCATCACATGTAAAATTAAACGCGTTAAAATTTTCTGACACGGAAATGAAAATTAAAAATATAATAATAATTGCATTAGCATGTACATATATTGTAGTATGCTATAGGAACATGTTTTAGAGATTCAACTGCGAACCAATTAATAGATTTGGTTGAAATAAAAGGTGTAAGAATAAGACAACTGGGGTAACTATTTTTTATTTTTTTTTTTGGTAAATATTGACACCTATGTATCGGTAAAGGTGTGTGGTAACCCAAATCACACAAATTACAACTGGGGTAACTACTTTATAATATTATGATTTATTTATTTATTTAATTTTTTTGTGTAAAAAGTCAAGGTTAGAGGAAAAATTGTGTTGGTGCTCATGAGTCCAAAGTAAAGAAATTTTAAATCTTGAATTCCTCCACTCATCCCACTCAACCAATTCGTGTTGGTGGATGATTCAAATTTTAAAATTGGACGTCCTCGAAAGTTTTCATGAATTACTGTTATACTGTAATGACATGATACATTTATTTCATGCAATTTCTTCAAAATCAACCAATGTTTGTTTGGATTCTAGTACAATAATGGAACCAAATAATTAAAATTCTAATCAATGAAGGAGGGGTGTACGGTCTAGTGTCTACACAGCCAGGCACATTTATATTTATACTGTGAAGTCCTGTAAATTTGTTTCAAATATGTTTACATGTCATAAATGATTAAAACGACTAGACAATTAGAAAATCGCACATGAGATACTTAAGTTTGTAAGGATTACTGCCAAACTTTTTGTTTGGATCATTCCTAAATAATTAGATAACTATAAAATCTGAAAGCCTACAAAATACTGCAAAACCGTAAAGTTTTAAAAGGAGAACTTTGCATAAGAAAGATCTAACAAAATGAACCTGCAAATTTTAGATTATTTCTCAGAACTCCATGTTTGCTACTGCACAGCCCTAATCCCAGTTGGCAAATGTTCAGACCAATTTTGTTTTTAAGGAAAATTAAAATACCATGGCAATTATTATATCATGGATGATTGCCAATTAGGCAATGATAATTCACTACTCAAGCCACTTATTTCAGCATCTGCATATTTGATTATGTATTGGTGAATCCATATGTCAGAATTGATGTAATATTTCAGCTTTCATATGGCAAAGCTTGAGAACCTTTAAACCCATGAAAAAAGAAAAAAGAAAAAAAAAAAAATAATCATACTTTATATGCCAATCTAAATAAGGAATGAGCGATATTCGAAGTAAAATAGTATGCAGTAGCAATATCTAGTACCATATCATCAAAAGAAAGGAACCTTATTATATTTAATATAATCATGAACAACAAGTAAAGAAAAAAAAAAAAAAAAACCAAAAACCCTTATTTTGAAGCTATCTAGATAGCTAGTGAATTGAACGGTGATTGCAAAAGATCTCAAATCGGCATAGGATCCTCACAAGATTTAGAAAGCACAACAAATAGTACTCTTCCTGTGTTCTCCAATGTTTATCAGTACCTAAAGGAAACCTAAAAAAGCTGAAAGCACTCTAACAAGGTACAATCAAAGCACTCTAATTATATTGAACATAGTGAAAGTTCATATAGTATAAATATATATATATATATATAACTGGAGAAATCAGTGTATATATTCAAATAAAACAGGCAATTAATTCTTCTGATTTGTCCCTTTTTTGTTTTTCTTAAAATTGTGAAATTAAAAATACTGGTACAACTTACTTGGAAGTGCTTGAGAATTCATAGAGTCTACCCTTCTGAGAGAAAATGATCAAAGCAACTTCAGCATCACAGAGCACTGAGAGCTCACAAGCCTTCTTCATCAGCCCATTTCTTCTCTTTGAAAACGTCACCTGTCTGCTTGAAGCATTCTCTATTCTCTTCATTTGAACCTTTCCTCTCACCATTTTTTCCTTTTTATGAAACTATTTTATCTTTAATTTCTAAAAATACTTTGTCCCTATACTCGGATTGAACTATATATAACAAATTTCTATGGTGAGCAAGACAAGACTCACTGTGAAACTTAATTTTAATAGAAAAGGGGAAGAAAGAAACTAAACACCATACAAGGGTATGGACCCCCTCAAAAAACCCTAGTGGAAGGACTTGCCAAAAATTAAAAGCAAGATCCAGCCTATATGAACCCTAGATTTTAGGGATTCTTTTAGGGGAAAAAATAAATCAAAATCTGAATTAAAACTGGAGAACAACCTCAGAAAAATGAATTCAAGAAATTCGTAATATGAAATTATCTCAAGAGCATCAAAAAAGGGGGCTGGAATGAGGATTTGCGAGACAATCAGACAACCGTCAGCTAGAGTGGGATTTGATATTATTCTATGAAAAGAATTTTTTTTTTATTTTCCTTTCCTAGAAAAGAAATGAAAATTGTTTGTAGTTGAAAAATGGGGAAAAGAAAACGACAGAGCAAAGAGAGCGAGGGATGCAATTATTCGTCGTCTTCCTCTTCTGGCCTGCTAAACATTAGAATCTAACAACTTTATTTTCAGACCACAGAATCCAAAACATGAAAACATTTCCATATTCGACATGTATATGTTATTCCCATCACTCCCAATCAATTAGACTAAACCCTAAAAGAAATTAATTTAGTTTTATATATGACAGAAGAAGGAAAAGAGAGAAATGAGAGCCAGATAGGGGGGGGGGGGGGCCTTCGTGTGCTTGCAGCTTTGCTTGTTTTGGCAATTGGTAAAGTGAAGAATATATGGACGGGGAAACAGTTGACTTTACAGCTGTTACTTAAGTTCTTGAAAAACTCAGGATGCAATTCTATTGTCTATGGATGGCTGTTACTGAACAGAAATTTCATTTTCCCCCTAAAAATGTACTCCCTCCGTCCCGCGAAGATTGAAGCATTTCTTTTGGGCACGGTAATTTAGGTAGTGGAGTTTAGTAGTTAAAGTGGTGTGGGTATTTGTGTTTAAGATTATAATGAATTTTGATATTGTTTATTGTTTAACTTTGACTTAATATTATCGTAGTGATGTAATTTGAGAAAAATATTCAAATGTGGTCTTGTTAGAATCGTCTAATCGTGTAGTTTTAGAATATATATTTTATACAATTTTTATTTGTATCAATTTTGTAATATTAAGAGTTAAAGAAATATAAGGGACTTTGTGTAGGAAAGTAATAATGCATTGGAATTTGTGCAGAATAGTAAAAGTAAGTATTTTTAATGGGATTTGACAATAATTAAGATTCTAATCAAACTTATATTAATTTAATTTTTCTAAAAACGGAAAGGGTTCAAACTTCGTGGGACACCCCAAAAAGGAATAGGGTTCAATCTTCGTGGGACGGAGGGAGTACTAAGATGAAATAAGGAATTACTATAATTATAGAAGTTTGAGTAATCCAAATTATTTTAGGAAATACTCCATCCGTATTCGAATAATTTTAACATTGGGTCGTCACGGGTATAAGAAAATGAGGAAATAAATAGTTGAGATTTAGGAGAGTAGAGAAAAAGAAATAGAAAAAGTAGTGTGAATGAAAAAAAAAACTTACCCAAAAAAAAAATATTAACATTATTTTAAATCAGCCCAAAAAGGGAAGAAGTACTTTCAGGCAGGCCTAATATCAATCCTTATTATTAAATTAATGGACTAAATCAATCCTCATGATTTATTTGAATATTTTTAATTCAAACTAAAAATGGTTTATATTAGTCTGTTCTGCACGTAACTTTTGGAAGCTTTGAAGCTTTATTTTTTATTTTAAAACAATAGCTCCGTTCTGCACACTAACTTTGAAGGTTTTAGCTGTGAATTGCAGCTCCGAAAAGCTTTACAATCAGAAGTTGCACTCATTAGTTTTTTAGAGCTTTCGAAAGCTAATTTACCAATAAGCGAAAATTTTATTGAACAAAAGAAAAAAAGAGACAGAAGAATAAAAGGAGCCACCAGCGGCAAACCATCAGAAAACAATTTAATCAATTTTTCTCTTCAAATTACAATTTATGACAGGTGAAGCTACTTGTATCGAACACTTATGTAAAAACTGGTAGCTACAACTCCTAAAGCTCCCGACAACTACTGCTCCCTATAGCTGCAACTCGCAACTACAGCTCTACGTGCAGAACAAACCCATGTTTTTTTTTTGAGGAATTATATCTTTATTCCCAGAACAATTGCATAGCTTCTGTCTTTCTTACACCCACAACCATTGTCAGTACCGCAGTGTACGATTAACAAAATGACTCATAACACATAAGGTAAGCTTCAATTGAATAGCAGCAATTATCATCTCAGACTTCTATATAGCGCTGCATAGCGTAGGGCTCTTCACTATGTGAGAATTTTATCGCCTTACATCAGTTCGCTCTCCATCTTCCAGATTAGCTCCCTCTTCCATCTCAATCCACACCTATACTCAGCAAAGCTCCCCTCTGTTATACCCCACCATAGTCCATGGCTACCAGTTACAGCCCAGTATATGTGTTTCGGCCCCTCGTCTACACCTCCGGTTCCCTGTCATCATAAGGTTCAGAATGCCACTCCTTTATATTTGCTTTGCCTGCAGCGCCCAATCTCGCCCACTTGTCCGCCATGCTATTCCTCTCTCGTAAAATATGCTGCACGCGCACACACCCTCCAAACTTTAACACAATCATTACTGGATTCGCAATATCCCCAAACCTCCATGGAATTAAATCCGGATTTTGCAACCAATGAACCACATTATATGAATCGCACTCAAACATAATTTTGCATAATGGAAATCCCTGGTCCCTAAACCCATGTAAAACCATATATGTGCACATAAATATTAATATGATGGCTATGGTTGATAAATAGTTTATATGTCAATTTTTAGCTGATTTGGGGATTTATTATTAGTTGTTTGACTGGGTCAAACAACTAATAATAAAGGTGTTCAGTAAGTAGAATATTAAAAATATATTATTGGCTCCAAAAATATTTTGAAAACGCTCCGTGTTTTGGTTTTACATTTCTATCACTTAGTTTTCATTATCAACTATTTTTTACCAAACACATTTTAATAAATACAACATCAACATTTGATCAAACCTGCAGGTAACTTAATCAGCTAGCAATGACTAATGACAACCAGAGCCGATATGAATTCCAAATATTCGTTAAGTGATATATTTTAGTTTATTCAAAGCATAATATTAAGGGTATTTAAAATGTGTTGAATCAAACTATTGAATCGTTGACCAATGTACTGATGGAATTAGCAACATAATTTTTACCTAGTACATTGTGTTGTCTGTAAATGCATTTTTTTATAATATATTTTTTTTTGAACAGCCTATACGACTAATAATTGATGGTAGAAAAGAAAATGGATTAATTTCTAGGTTACAGGAAAAATGTATTTCAAATGTAAATATCTTGTTCTTATTAGTATTTTCCAGTGTAGTTGGATTACAATTTTCCAAATTTTTTTCTAATTAACTGAACTAAAACCAAATATTATTATACGATATTGAAAAATTATATATTATAATCATATTATTATACTTCCTCCGCTTTTTATTGTTCACTCATATACTTTAACTTAAAATTTTATCATGGCTATACAAGTTAAACATAGCCAAGTGGGATCTTGTTAGATTCGTCTCGTCTTGTAGTTTTTAAATATCGAACTTTTAGAATTTATATATGTACTGAATTTGAGTTATTAATGGTGTGCATTGGATTGTGTATTGGGTGGGTCCAAAGCAATCTTTTAAAAATAGAGGAAGTATATCATAGCCAAATATTTAGTAGCCAAAAAATTGAGTAGCTATTCCAAAGGTTAAGCTACCGGAGTTGGTAGCTAAAATATTTTTTCTTATATATATAAACTTTTTATCACTTATGATTGGAAGTTAATTTGAATATTTTAATCTTTCATTTAAATATGTACTTTGATTAATTTGTGGAAAGTTTAGAACAATTTGATTCGAACAAAACACTTGTAAATGACTTTTTTGTTAATTGGAATTTCGATTATTTATTGAGTACGTATATATTAGAACTATTTCGGTTTGAATTGATCTCAATTAGTTGCAAATATATGGATGTGATCATATCAGCACTAATGCACCGGATCCCATCAAAACTCCGAAGTTAAAGGTGCTTGGACGAGAGTAGTATGAGGATGGGTGATCCCGGGAAGTTCTCGTGTTGCACTCCTTTAAAAATATCAGGCTTAATTCAGCTACGTAAAAAAAAGATTTATTTGCAAATATATATCTACTAACTCTCAGTTAATTAATGAAACCTCATCCACCCTTGCTCCCTCCGTTTTTTAAAAAATGAAACATTTGCATAGTTGTTACTATTTATTGAGTAACTTTGATTTAAGTTTTAAACACAGTTATATAAGATAAAACATAAGTGAGATCTTGTTGGATTCGTCTAATCGCGTAGTTTTAGAATATCAAATTTTTATAATTTTTACTTTTATACAATTTGAGATATGAAGCGTTAAATATGTGCATTGGATAACATGAAATGCAACAATGTTGCAATTTTTAAGAAACGGAGGGAGTATAATGCAATTTCAATCATAACAATTGGGGTTCAAGCATGAAGAGCAAATCGGGGGATGGTGGTTAGTTTTTCGTGATGGGACTTGGGCATATGTTGGATTTTGCGACAGAATTTTTCCATTACAAATCATTGCCGTCCATTAGAAAATACATTAATTTGGTTATTGCGGCGAAATTTGCATGTGTTGGATTTGGGTTTCATAAAACAATAAAATCCAACCTGCGATAGAATCCATAACAAAGTGTGATGGAATTTGCAACATAACTATCCCGTTGAAAATTAAATTTAAAAAAAAAAAAACTACAGACAGATTTTGTTTCAAATAACAACAGATTCAGCGCTAGAAAATTTCTGTCACAAATTGAAAATTAAAATATATAGAATAAAAAAAATAAACTACAATAATGGTTAAATTACAACATAAAATTTCATTACAAATTTTGTTTCAAATTGCAACAAAAATATATTCATTCACACAAAAGCCGTCTCAAATAATAAAGGAGAAAAAAATTTCGTCACAAATCTCATAAATTTATTGGAAAAAATGCCAAATATATCCTTTTTGTTTTAAAAAAAGCCAAATCTATCCTTTTTCTATTTTATTACCGAATTTATCCTCTACATATGCTAATTATATCCGGAAATATCCTAAATTCACTAATCGTGGAATGTCTGCTGACGTGGCAATAAATTAACTTAAATCCTACACGCTGGATCGAATTTGAAGTGTGTCTCAATTAGGACTGGGGAAAAATACCGAATATACTGCATACCGAACATACCGTATCGAAAAATACCGAAAATATCGAAATTTTCGGTATACCGTAATTTTCGGTATGGTATCATACCGTACCGTAAGATTTCGGTACGGTAACGGTATAAATTTTTTGATACCGCGGTATATCGCTACCGTACCGAACTTTGGTATATACCACGGTATCGGTATATACCGCGATACCGTTATATACCGTAATATCGGTATGTTGGTATATAGCGAAAGTTCGGTATGCCGATATATACCGCAATACCGGTATGTCGGTATGTAGTGAATGTTCGGTATGTCGGTATATACCGCGATACGGTATGTCGGTATGTACTGAATGTTCGGTATAGCGGTATATACTGAACTTACCGGAATGTCGGTATGGAAACAGTATGAAAATATTTCATACCGAAACTTTCGGTATACCAAAGATCGGTATACCGAAATGTTTGGTACGGCAACGGTATGAAATTTTTCATACCGTAAAGTTCGGTAAGGTATACGGTACGGAGAATTTTTTCGGTATGATACCATACCGAAAATTACGGTATACCGAAAATTTCGATATTTCTTTTTTCGATACGGTATGTGCGGTATGCGGTATACTCGGTATTTTTCCCCAGCCCTAATTGAAAGACACTTCAAATCCCATCCAGCGTGTAGAGTTTAAGTTAATTTATTCCCACGTCAGCAGCCATTCCACGATTAGTGAATTTAGGATATTTCCGGATATAATTAGCATATGTAGAGGATAAATTCGGTAATAAAATAAAAAAGGATAGATTTGACTTTTTTTGAAACAAAAGGGATATATTTGACCTTTTTCCGAAATTTATTCATCACAATTCTAAATATAAAATCAACAAAGGCCTGAGTGGATGGGGCTCTAGTCGCTTAAGCAAGGTATCGGGTTCGAGCCTTGTGTATGTAAAAAACTGCATTGGAAGAGGCGCCTGGGAAAAAATAAACTGCAGCATATTCAACCAAAGCTCAATCAGTTCCACTATTTTTTTCTGGCTTCTATTCTTTAAAAATAAAAATAAAAAAAATACATCAACCGGTTCCAAGTTATGAGGTAGTGATCACCCTGAAAAGGGAATAATGATCCGGGGACTTATATTTTATTCTATGACACCAACTTTAGTATGGATCAAATTAAACATAAACATCATGGTACGCTGCGACATGTTGATTTATTACTTGCTCAACTTGTAGATACATACATAGCTTTTCAAATAGAATTATAATAATCTGAAGGAAACTTAAAAATCCGTTCAACGAAAAATACGACACGTTACTATCCTATAAAATACAGTATTAAATTTGGGTGAGATTTATAAATAGGAAGGTGAATGTGCACCCTATAAACTCATGTGACAATTTTATTTTATTTTATTTTGGTAAATTCAATGAAGTCACAAATTAATTGGGAAGAATTTTTTTTCTTTTTGCTGAACAGCCTATACATGCTAGGAAAAGATGGTGGGAGTTCATACCACACAAATTACAGAGGGATAAAGGAGAGGGATAGGCCGGGTGGGAATCGAACCCCCAACCTATAGGTTGATAGTCGAAGGACTTGCCCACTAGGGTAAGTCCCTATCCCCAATTGGGAAGAATAATTTTTGTTTTAACCAAAGAATTTCTTGAATAGATTAAGGGGTATATATATATCTTATCTTAAATATATATATATGTCAAACTCCTAATCTTCTTATGAACAGTAAATTTTCAATGTGAATTTCCTGTTCTGCCCTGATCCTCTGCTCCGTCTTTTCCCACCACAACTAATGCAGTTTCCTCGAAATTTCGTGTTACGACTCACTTGTCTTCCTTATTCTTTTTTTGCTGCACACTATTATGCCTCTTCCTCATTTTCCTCATTTGATATTTCCCCAATTTCCTGTAATTTCTCCATCTCTGCTGTCTGGCTGCGCTTCTGGAGTGAAGCAAAAATTAGTGCCACTGCCTCTACGCCAATGCCGTCGTCCGTGCGACGCCGTTGTCCAGCCCACGCTGCCGTTTCCGCCGCTGTTTCTGCCGCCGGGCAGTTCGACGACAGTTCCGTCGGCCGCGCTCACCCCGTTCGGCGCCATTATCGTCGCGTGCGAAAATCGGTAAAGTTCCGGCTTGGGATCATTTAATTTGTTGAACTTTCATGATCCCTAAATTTATTACGCATTTCGTAACCCTAATTGTCGTTAGGCCTTTGATCATATTTTAGCCTTGCACAAAAATCCGTAAGTCTCCCCAAATCTGTGGCTTTCCGCTGACTCTCGCCGGGCGGATCGGTCCCCCTCGCCATTCCTGCTGCTGTTACTTGGTAATGCCTTATTTTGGATTGCTCATTTTGTTCATTTGTGTTCGGGGTAAATAGCTCGGGCATTTGGGGATGAATCTTTTATGCATTTGCTTACCTAGGACTTGTCACAGTGAGTAAATGTATGAGTAGGACTCTTTTTCCCCAATATTTTATGCATTTACAGTTGCTTAATTTGCAACTCTATGATGTGGGTTGCTATATTCCTTGTTGCTTTGTTAGAATTCTCATTAGGGTTACATTGTTAAGGTAGCTTTTGATTGTGCTCCATTTGTTCCTGGTCCAACTTAGGTGCGTTCGGTGAACAATAAATGTGAATTGTGCATTTTTTTTTTCCCGTTGAGTTGCACTTTGAACGCATTTGTGTGCAGGCTACGAATGCTGCTCAATTAGCAGCTGATTGAATGTCTCAGCTCTTTGTCCAGTCTTGCCATTTTTTGTAGCCAAATATGGTTTTTACCCTACATAATCCTTCAAAATTCAGCTTTAAAGTTACCTTTATTTTTTGTTCTTCTCTTTGTGCTGTGGGCTCTGATCTGGAAATCTTGCTGAGTTTATTGGATATCCAATGACGGTGCTGTGGCTTTTAAAGCTTCTTCGAATTTCAGTGTTTTTTCACGATTGATTTTTGTAACAGCTTTGTCTTCATACCTTATTCTGTAACCCAGTCTGCTCTCCGTGACATTGTAACTTTTAGTGGATACAGTTAGACATGGTTTGTTCATTTAATTGTCCGAAACTAAAATCCATCAATGTAACCATATTACTAATTTATGCTCACTGTTTATGATTATTCACTTGCAATTTGATGAAAGTGTATATTATTGCCGATTATCTTTTGGATTAGCTTACACGATTGGAAGGGATGTTTAAAGCTGCCTCCCTTTGACACCCGTTATACCTTTTGGGTCAATTTTCACGCCTGATGTTTTTATATTTCCCCCTGCAATGTGATAGATTTTCATATCACATGTCTACATGTCATGTTTGAAATAAATTCATTTTTTATTTTAATGAGGATGTGTTATATCATAAGATCGTGTTATCGATGATGATAAGAGGGCTACTGGTTTTACTTGGATCACTGGCCTGAACTCGGTGTCACATGTCATAGGCAATATCCTAGCATGTTTTCTTCCTCCAGATTACATATTCCAGGTACTCTTATGCCAAAAACTTCACTAATTGCATATCATCATCTATCTTCATTTCACATGACGTTGCGTCCAATTTCAGGTGTCAATAATTCTTTTGATCCTTGGTCCAGTTTATCTCACTATTTCTCTGATTGAAACAGTAAAGCCTATACATAAGCCAAGTCAAGATGTCCCTTTCTTGAGAAAGGCTATTAAAATCATTGAACATCGGTATAACTTGATGAAGCATGATGTGCATAGTCACCAGCAGGTGAATATTGAATGCATCAACTGTTGTATTACACTTCTCTTTTGTGCAAATTAAGCATTAGGAAATTTTATAATTGTTTGACTCTTAAGTCCATTTCTTTTGTTTCCTTCTATGAATTGGGGATGTCTGGTATCAGCAGTGTTCTATTGGTGAGCTTGTTATCTGTGGCAACTTATTCTCTTTCCTAAAGTTGTATTTGCCTTTTGTTATTTGGTTGTGTATTGCATTATCATTGCTAATTGGGGGCAAATGGTATATCTGACACATCAACTCTGAATACTTATTTGTCCATGAAGTTGTTGCATATGTAAGAATCCTCTGATCAGGCAGATCAGCCTTTGTACACTGAGTACTTTTTAACTTACCTTTTGCAAACTTGCAGGACTATTTTAAGTCTGCTTTTGACTTCAACAAGAATTAGTTCTCCATACTGGGATCAGTAGCACATGTAAGACTGTTGTTTTATGTGTTTTCCGACTGCATTTATTTCTTGAACAGATTTTTTGACACAGAGTTCATAAATGCAGGGATTGCTTTCTGGCTTGGCCTGCCCACCATGGGTATGTAAACTGCACTTTATACCAGCCATCGCACATTCATCTTTTTTTAAGCAATGCACCAGTATAATGCATTATGAAGTTTATCTTTGTACCAGGAAATGACAAATATCTATCCATGTTGATATAGGTACCTTATTTGACTTTCAGTGATTTGTCGATGAATTCAATGCATTTTTATTCCACCGTTGTACATAACAAGAGGAAGTGAGTGTAAGTTGGGTTGTGAGCTGTCACTTCGATTCTTGCAGTTTATGAATTGTCCTTTTCAAAATTTCATGCATTTTCTCACCTTGTCCTGCCCTTTCAGAATTGAGTTAAGATTGGAGATGATGCCTGATGAATGTGTTGAGGATTATGATTTTTGGGTGTTCAACCGCCTTTCCGATTTGCTTATTCTCAGGTTTGTTCAGTACTACTCTTCTGGGTGCTGTAAAAATAATGATTCTCATTGTAATCTAAGGTTTTCATTTTGTGAAATATAAGTCAAATTCATTGACATTTCCCCTGGCGAGAGGTTTTTGATGACAGACAGTAGTCACGAGCCAAGCAACACTCGCGATCAAAATGTAAGAGTTCTTATTCTGGATTCATTATTCTATGTATTACCGTTTAAATTTTTTATTGTCACAGATTTCCTTACTGAGGGTCGTAATCCATATTTTTCACATGAGAACTGGCAAAACCATGAGAGATTTTAAGGGAAGTGTAGATGAATTTGCCACGGGAGGAACTGGAGACGTAGGTGGCTTGCCATGGCATGTTTTTAGGTATTTCTAGTTTTGTTCCCTCATATTTGTTGATACATCGTACCCACACATATATTCATATTATATATCTTGGGATTGGTTTAGCTATGCATTCTTATAGATTACTACTGTTATATTTCCAGCGGGGCTGGTGGGAAAGAAGACATGTACTTCGCTAGAATTGGGAAAATGTCATCTCTTTATGAGATTGAAACATTTACTCTTCTTGACAAAAAATCAGTAAGGGTTGAAAATGTTGTGGACTTCAGTTGGGGATCCTATGCTTGCACTCTTTGTTCTTGAACTAAGTGGTGGAAATCAACAGGAGAATTTACAGACTTATTTGTTAAATATTGTACATATTAGCACATGTAGGGATCTCTCATTCAGTAATTTTATTGTGCTTTGTCGACAGGTGAGTCTTGTGCAAATCCCTAGCAAAACAGAGGTCAGACAAAAGAATCTATTTAGCGTTAGCAACTGTCAAATGTCACTAAATCAACTTATGCATCTGAAGTTGGACTGTCTTTTTCATATATTCCTACTATAGTTTATGTTGTATATTTCCTTGAAAATGGCACCTAACATTTGAAATATTTATATCAATTTTGCTTTGATTTTCATAATTTTTTTTCTCACCGAGCGCGCAGCGTAGTGCGCGCCGCCGGGTAGAGACCTAGTATATATATATATATATGGATAGGTTTAGTGGGTTGATTTTTTTTTCAAAGTTAATTCTTTTCATTCACAAGACTAGAATCTGAAATTATCCTTATTTTATATTTAAGATAAATATCTTTTTAATTTCTTAAAACTAATTAAAACGTGAAAATAAGTTTTAAAAATGGGCAAATAGGGATGAGGATTTGCTAAGTAGCCAAGTCTCTGCCTTCCAACATTATAGTTGGGGGTTTGTTTCCCCACCGGCCCCGTATCACCTCCCTTCATCCCCTTGTACTTTGTGTGGTGTGGGCTCCTGCAACTCTTTCTCTGACTTCAGCTTCACAAAAAATAAAAGGGCAAATAGACCTATATGATTTTTTTTTAAAATCTACCTGAAAATACTTTCTTTTTATTTTGTCGTCTGTACATTGTTAAATTATACTGCAGAAATTATTTTAAGTGGTGTCCTAAAAAATAATGGAAGTTGTGTTAAACTTAGGGATAATAGTCACAACACAAAAATGATTAAGGAAACCTAAGTTGGGACGAATGATTGTGGTGTCATCACAAACATCAAGTGGTCACTAACCCTAATTTAGTTAAATACTGAAAAATTTCTACCTTAAAATAGCAATTTTATCAATTTAAGTGGTGTCCAGTGCCACCACGGTTGTAT
Organism: Hygrophila difformis; assembly: GCA_030278955.1. Taxonomy (NCBI): domain Eukaryota; kingdom Viridiplantae; phylum Streptophyta; class Magnoliopsida; order Lamiales; family Acanthaceae; genus Hygrophila; species Hygrophila difformis. Next base: position 38,058,358 of record JAOANR010000004.1, read on the forward strand.
ATGTGAATCCGCCCCTGGCAGTGTTAAATAAAATAGTGTATTTAGACTATTTTCAATGGTCCCCTAAAACTCAAAATGGATTGACATCATATCTCCAACAATACCCTAAAATCAAACCTATTTTAAGTTTGGGGAAAGTAATAAAAAGGGCCATTACAAGAGTCTATTCCACTTTTGGGCCATTATAAGTTGAATTTCCAGAATTAGGCCATTACAGACATATGTTAATGAAATTAAGCCATAAGGACCAATTTGAAATTAATTAATTCCCAACAACTTTTTCTTTCTTTCATTAAAGCCCCAAGAGAGTTTGATTTTATTTATTTTAGTCATTTGTCAATATACTTAATTTTTCACTATATAAATGACACCCAATGCGCTTGAAAATTGGTATCAGAGCCTAGGTTTAATTGAAGAACATATTAGTTATATTATTTATAATATTTTATCTCTTAATGGTGAAGATTTAATTATTTAATGGATTCATTTAATTTGAAACCTACGAGTTATTTCCAAAATTTGGAAATAAAAAGTAGAAATTTCCAGAGGAAATTCTTGAACTTGTCCATAAGACAAGATATTATTAAAATAAAATTTCTTTCATAAAAATGAGAGGAACTGACTGGAAAGAAATTGATCCGGATAGCTCTAAGTTTTCACAAGACTTAAGAGAAATCCAAAAGACGATTCAAGATTATGGTAACCGGGTATTAATTATACCTGGAAAAATAGATAAGTTGAATCAATCAACCGAGGAGATCTTGAAATTATTTCAAGATCTCAAGAAAGAGATTTTGAATCTGAAATTTGACATTTCGGATATCAAGAAAAGACAGAAGGATATTCCCGGATCTTCCAAGAATAACCAAGCCAATATTAGAGATGCATTTGGACAAGAATAATCAAGGTATACTATCAACAGAAATCAAATGAATTCATGGTTATGTCAGTTCCATACCTAACTCGGTTACAATATCCAAACTTCTTGAGTAATTATGCAAGACAAATTACGAATTAAAGATATGATACTAGCATGATCTCGAAAATCAAATTATCGATGTTATGCAGATTTCAAAAAGTGAATATTGTGTTCGAGGTTTATACTTCTCTAAAACAGAATTGACGAACATTAAATTCTGATAAAGCCTTTCGAAATTGTAACCAGAAAGATAAGAAATAACACGATTTGACAACTGATCTTCCTTCATATATCATGAATAGCAAAGAAATTAAAAACGAATACACCTGGAAATCTGATTGCAATCAGAATAATGCGAATTCAAGCGAAGAAGTCGGAAACTAGATGGCGATCATCATAATGGATGAACAAAAGCATTCCGATAGCAATCCTCCTTCCAGAGTACTCTCAAACTAATCTACTAAAATAATCCGAAGAAAATCTACTGCAAAATTGAATTACAAATCTGAAGAACATGAATTAAATTGCAGCGAAAATAAACCCTAGCTAACCTACCTACTGAATTCTAAAAGTGAACTGGAGAGTAAAACGAGCTATTCTCTTCAATCTCCGGTTGTTTGAGCTGATCTCCCAAGGGTCTTATTTATAGATGGACGTTGTAACTGCTTCCGCCTTGGACAATAACCGCTCGCATCAGAATAGCTCTCCTCTCGCTTTGTCCAGTTCCTTCAAAGCGAGAGTCAAAAATGGAATTATCTTTCTCAACAAGACGAGATTTCAAAGTCTTCTTCCAACAGTTTTCTTCTCGCCATAACACTTAAGACTTCTTGTCTTGCACAAACTTTCTTTCCTCGCGATGTCAAACGATCATCGCGTAGACTTCAGCTTCTGAACATTTTTCCTTAGATCTTTCCTGATTTCGTATTTGAGTCCTCGCATCATTCATTTCTTTCCTCGCTACGTCCATTTCCATCTCCCGCAGCCTTTCAACTTAACTTCCTGCTGAATGACAAAGCGTGAGTCAGATCAAATAAAAACATAGCGTGCGAGACTTATAATAAAAACTCAGAATTTCAAGCCATTTTATGCAATTTTCCAGTTTCTTCACAATCTTGGTTCTTCTTCCATCTTTTTATATCTTCCATGATTATTCATTAAAAACTTATGGAATTAAGAACAAAAGATCATCATTAAGACACTAAATTGGACGCAAATGACAGTTATAAAAGACTGTCATCACCATCCTCACATTTAGAACCACTTGTCCTCAAGTGGTAGGAAACTTGTAAAGTTTCAAAGAACAAGTCCAATTAGTGGCCTCCAAGATTTAGATGTTCATGTAAGACTCTCCTGGATCAATACCTTCTCTTTTCCAAATATCTCAAGCTCAACTCTTTCAACTGATTGATGCTTCATACCTGACTTTGAGTTTACCAGACTTCATGAAAACATTAACAAAAGTGATTTGCATTTATGTGAACTATTGTTCTGCCTTTTAGTTAGTCAAATTTCTCTTCTCACGCTCAATCCTATCCAACTTATGTGCATATCTTGTGCTTCTGAATCCTTAACCAAAAAGAATAAGCTAATACACACTCTTCTTTCTTTTTTTTTTTTTTTTTAATCAAGGGGTGGCTTTCCGTGGCTTTCAATAGCTCGGTTTCACATAATTAGGAGGAGTCGTATGACCTGACATTGCAGATGAAACTTCAACTCCCCTGCCCTTGACTTTGCTCTTTTAGAGTTCTTCAACTCATAAGTCAGAGAAGTAGCTGTGCCAGCTACTTATATCCACATTATTTTACCACGTTTGTTTCTGAAATTTCCCTTGCTTTTTAGCTTGGACTCATACTTCACTCAATATGCACACTCATCTTCTACGAGAGACTATATTAGATCAATCCTTCTAACTTAGTGCAGTTGTTGTTTATGGTATACAAATCACTAGAGTTAATACAATCATAAAATCTTCAAACTGTTTATCTAGTAATGACATCAATCAATCTCACAGTTTACAGCTTAGAATAGTTTCTATGGTAGCCACTTTAGACTAGTCTTCTATTCCTTCATCAGTTTTCTGCCCTACTTGAGTTTCTGATCTTGACTTGAAATTCAATCTCACGATACAACTTCATATTAACTCTATTCTAAATCACATTCACGATTTGAGAAATAAATGGAAACAAAAAAGAAATAATGAAAGAAAGAAAGCAATAACAAAGGAAAGAGAAGGTTACAGAAAACTCCCCTGTGATCTCGGGATGGACCTGCATCATTGCCTGGGTCTTTTGGTGGTATCGATGGAGACTTCTTCAGGTCTGAAACTAGGTTGGCAAGAATGTCTACCAACCTTGTACTATTTTGCTGCTCCTGTCTCCTTAGCTCCATATCCCTTTCTCGTTCCTGTCTTCTCTCCTCAAGTTCTTCTTTCCTCAATCTTTCAAATCTTTCCATCTCCTCTTTTCTCATTCTCTCTTGCCTATCCCACTCTTCCTTCCTTATCTTTTCTTGTCTGTCCATCTCCTCTTTCCTGAGTTTCTCTTCAGTTTGGATCCTGTTATGCTCAAGTTCAATCCTCTTCTGCTCTATCTCTCTTTGAATGTGCTTGTCTTCTGACATAGTTTTCACTAACATCTCCATGGACTGTGCAAAACTTTGAATTGAAGTACTCATATTCTGAGATTCATCCACAGACACTGTGTTCCTCATTGGTTGTCTCAAAGGTTGAGATGGTGCAGAAGTATTCTCAAATTCCTCATCTTCTGGAATAGGATTCAATGCAGGAGATGCTGTTGCAGTCGTTGTCCTTTTCACTGCAGCTCTTGATTGAGATGATTTTGATTTTAAAGGAAGCTTTACCCGTTTTGTCTTGGGAGATGGTACATTTGATCCTAATCCTTCAGAAGTTTGTTCCTCTAGATCCGGCATTTGGTAGACCAACTCTCCCCTCAAGGTGTCTACTGGTAATGGAATAGGAGGGTCTATCTTTATGATCTCTGCTAAGAATGGTGTGATTGACACTCCTTGTTTCTCACAGAGCCTTCTGATAAGATTTGGATAGGCTAATGCTGCATCTTCTCCAACTCTTGATTTAATGACATTGAGAACATGGTGTGCAACACTACACTTTCTCCCTGACCATAATAGTGCAAATCCCTCAAAAGTTCCAGCAGAAGGTCCTTGAAAATTTGTAGTGGGTCTGAGCTTTGAGTAGTAAAAATCAAGTGTTGGCAGATACTCAGGCTTCAAATTCTTCACTGGAATCTTATTCTGCTCAGTTCTTCTGTGTGTTGAACAGAATCCTAATGCCACTTTTCTAGCATTGGTAAGCTTATTTCCTTGAGTTTTCTTTCTCAAAAGGACCTCAAACTTGACTTCCGGTTGTTCTAGCAGAGGTGCCTGTATCGAATCATTTAGAGTCTCCACAGTGACTTGCATTGTTTTTCCTCTAATCCATGTTGTTTTAGCCTCCACATCAAAATTAGCATAGAACTCCCTGGTCAACTCCACATAACCACATTTGTTGTTATGTCTCATGAAAATGTCCCAATCATTGATTCTTCTCCAATAATTGATACACTTGTGATCCAACCACTTGGGATGAAACCCCTTGTCTGGAACAATCATCTTGGACATTCCCAGGTAATTCTCTAATGCTTCCTTTCTTCCACTAAACTTAATATTGATTTCTTCTTCTGTGAATTCAGTCTTCTTTTCAATGCTATCAGGGATTGATAACCTCACCTTTGGACTATTCTTTCCCCAATAACTCAAAGGCAACAGCTCTGGAATTTCTTTTCCTGGTGAAGATCCTTCAGAGGTATCTGATTCACTCCCCTCAGACTCTTGTGCTTCTTCCTGCTCATTCCCAATATTCTCATTTCCTTCTTCTAGCTGACCTCCTTCTTGAGCAGGTTCTGCATTTTCTTCCTGAATCTGTTCTGGGTTTTCTTCATGGACAGGTTCTGGATTTTCTTCTTGAACTTCCTCAGCATCATTATGTTGTAGATTACCTATGTCTGAATCATGCATCAATGATGTGTTGGTGTCTATCTTTTCAGTGACCTCTAAGCTATGCTGATTCAGGATCTCTGTGGGATCTTCCTGTACAGGTTACTTTAACAAAAGAAGGATAGCAGGAGGTTCTGAATCTTCAAATCCTTGGATTCCAAAATGTTCTTCTGCTTTCTTCTTCTGTTCTGCAACCCACTCAGGATCATTCATCCTTGCAACCGCTCTCTGAGTTACCTCATCCCTAACTTGAGATGGTAGAACCCATTGATTCATTTGATCCTTAGCATTTGTCTGTGCTCCGAGATGTTGATTAGCAGTGTCTTCCACCAAATACTCTCTCTCTTGATTTTCCTGAATTTCATTTCTCTGCACTTCTTCTCTTTAAGCTTGGAGTGCTAATGGAGATGGCTCCAATGTTTGCTCAGAATTCATTTGTTGTTTAACTTTCTCCAATTCTAACTCAAGCTTAGCTGCATATTCATTTGCTTGTTCTACTGAAGTGCGTGCATTCCCTCCTTCCCTGGCCAGTTTTCTGAACTTTTTGATCAAACCTTCCAAAGAATAGGTCATGTTTCCTACAGTAGTTCCATGCAAGTTCAGATCTTCAAAATCTTGCAGATCTTCAAGTGATTGATCTTGCACTGTGTTCACCCCTAATTTTTCCACTTGATCTAGAAATTCTTGCTCATCTGAAGCTTGTTCTGGTGGTGAATCTTGCTCCAACTGATCTACCACTTTAGAAGAATTATCAACTTCTTTAGCTGGATCTTTGAAAGTTTCTTGTTCAATTTCTTTTCCTGAAGATCCTTGTAAATCGATCTGACTTTGGATAAGAACCTTGTTAACCTGAGCTTGTTGATTTTCATCCTGTCTTTCCAAATCATTACTTACAATAATCTGAGTTTGTTGAAGTTCAGTGGTTGGCTGAGTTGATCCTTGTACATCAGGTTGATGTTCGTCAATACATGCTCTCCAACCTTCTGGATCTATATCTCCCACTTCCAAATTACCATAAGGAGTAGTTCCAACCTTTCTGTATAAGGTATTACCCTTAAAGTTGGTTCGACTTTCTCTTCATCAGAGCTGGTATCATGCACCACATACTTGGGCTTCCTAGCCTTCATCTTTATTCTGAACTTCTTAACAAGTTTCTCAGGTTCTTTTTCTTGTTGTTTTTCTTTCTCATGAATGGTTTCTGATTGTTCTACCTTCTCAAAGGAGGGTTCTTGCTGCTTAGACTTCTCAGGATTAGTCTCCTTCTGCTCAGAAAGTAACTTTCCTCTCCTTTTGTAAGTAACAACTTCCTTCTTTCCTTGAGCTGGTTGTAGTGTCTCTTTATCCTCATCCATCAAATCCCTTGTCTCTGAAATTCCTACTTTCAAGTCCAAAACCTCTTTAGTTGCTAGCTCATCTTCATTCTTCCTCTTCTTTGGGAACTGGCTAGTTTTCTCAGACTTGAATTTCTCCACCTTGCTCCCAGTCCTTTTCTTAGCTGAGGGTACTTCTTCTGAAGTGCTTGAACTAAGATTATGTGACTTTCTCTTCCTGGTGGATATTTTCTTTTTACCTTTCTTATCTTGGGTTTTCATAAATTCTTCGAATTCATGCTTTTCCTTTTGCCTGCTTGCATAATAGTGTTTCATACTCTCTTGCAGGATCGGATGGAGTTCATCATTTCCTTCATTCCCCTCTCCTACAATAATTGTAACTTCATCCACTACTCACATTTTCTCAAATCTTTGTTCCTCATCTGTACTATCTTCATCTGAATCATTTTTCTTGACATAAAAATTCTTACCCATACCTTTTAGCATCACATTAATCCCCTTTCTGTTCAGATACTTCTCATTCCATGCATCCCAATCATCAATGATTACCTGCTGAATCCTTCCTTGTGTTTGATCAGTATAAGCTCTATGCTCCTTGTATGCGTTTTCTCTGCACATACTATCATATCTGATATATCTCTCAATGAATTCTTTCTTTCTCTCCTGAACATACCCATGAACTTCTTGCTGGAGAGTTGGGGGTAATCTATTCATGATCTTGTTAGGTCTGTCTGTAATGAGAAGATCTGCATCTGCTGGTGTTATTGTTAGGGCTGAAACTTTGCTAAAATTCTTTATAGGTTCCAGTCCTTCATTAATAACAGATTCTCTGAAAATGTTCCTGACTATATTCTGTGGTGTCTGCTTTGCATCTGATCTCTGCTTTTTGTTTTTCCATGATCTCTCAGCTTCTCTCTCTTCTGCATCTTTAACCCATGCTTGCTGTTCAGGCATTAAATCAGCAAACTCTTCTGATGGAAATTCTTCATTAGGTTTCCTTTTCAACCCTGGTTTAAGAATTTTTGTCCTCAGATTTTCTCCCTTAGCCCACTCATTCATATGCCTGATCCAGCTATTCCTAGCTTCCTGAATGGTTCTAAGAACATCTCTCCATACCATCTTTCCTTGTTTAGCTTTCTTAAAATAAGGCTCGAGGTCATGTCTTAAATTGATCCGAGCATCAATAATCCTGTCCAGAGCCAAATTTGTCAAGAAATTTTGTTCAATAGGCCCCTTCTTGTTCAAGAATGTTGGAGGCATGTATGCAGGGAGTGCCTGCTGAGCATCATAAACTCGAGCATTCCGAATTTCTAGAAGTTTACAGCTATACTTAGTGAGTCGCTTCACATACTTGGGCATTGGTTGAGGGTCAAAGTAGTCCAACCCCAATCCTGTTTGATCATTTGGATTGATCATTATGTAACATTCCTGACTCCATTCAGCCATACACTTCTTCTCCCTTTCTAAAAGTCTCTCAAGTCTAATTTCATTAGGGAGATGTTTATCTTTCATCAATATAGCATATTGATCTTCCCAAAAGTTGCTCATCTTAATCCAGAATGCTTCTTCTAGATCAATCTTCAATGATTCCTTTTCCTTATGAGGTATATGTTGGATCATCAGTGGATTGACATAAAATTCTGGAGGTGAAATCTCCATTCCTAACTATCCACAGCCGTTCTGAATATATTTCACCATTTTTTCTGTTTTCTTCATTCTCAAGAATGATTTTTCTTTCTTGTCTGATTCTATCCCTCGAGCTTGAAGTTCTTCATAGGTCATCTTATGAATCCTTTAGAAAAAAGATAAGATAAAACTGATTAAATCGGTGTCACCATACTCACATTTAGAGCTTTACTCTAAATGTGCAGGTGGTAAAAGAAAGCATAATATCAATGTTTCCTTTTTACATTCATCATTTTTGCATGATATCACCATACTCACATTTAGAGATTTGCTCTAAATGTGAAGATTTAAATGCTGATTAAGTCTTCTTATTGAAAAACGAGAATACCAGAGGATTTAAAAACATAATATAAACAAACCAAAACAGAACACAGAATTCACCAGATTCTTGCTAATATTACGGAGTTACAAAGCATGATGGTTCTTGTGACTCCAATTTGTTAATTACAAATAAGGAGGCATCTCCCCCATCAACTCCAAATCTGAGAAACAAATTACAGTGCTCAGAGACTAAACACCTCATGCAGTAAATTGAGGAAACACCATAAGGGTTTCTTGAAAGACTGTGATTATTATCATAATAGTTCCTATAATTGCAAAATCTCTTCTTAGGTTGTCCTTGAAAAGGTGAAAGGAATTCATCCTGATTTGATAGCCACCTTCTGACTTGGAGCTGGAGATCTTTGAGCCTTCGTCTATTCTTACACAGAGTAGCAAAAAGACAAATTCCTTTCTCTTGCTTTTCAACTTCATCCTTACTCAAAAGCATAATAGCTTTTATGTAAATGGATGGGGGGTGATTATCAGTAATTGCAGGTTTTAAGAGATCAAATGCTGATTTTTCATTCTTAACTCGAACAAACAAACGCAGTGCCTCCGGTAATTGGTACATCCAATTTCCTGCATTTCTACAGCTTTCAATAAAATCTCTCTGTGTTTCTTCAAAAGTGCCTCATCCCCATGCAGAGAATTCTTCAAGAGAAGCCCTTTTCAAGACTAAAGGATGATGGGTGGCTTCTTCTAATTCCTTGCAGACTAATTTACAATTGAAAACAGTCTCAAGGTGATCAAATGCCAGTCTCGACAAAATATTCCCAAGAATCTCATAAGGAAGATCTGTGATCTGAGTTTCCCCTGATCCAGATTTCTTTATTGAAGTCCTTGGTTGCTTTGAGGAGCTTCCAATTTCACAACTGAGCAGAATTAAAAACAGTAGCCAAATTAAAAGCTAAGGGATGAAAATCATTGATGTAAAAGGAATGTACAGATCTGGACATAAAGAGAATTCATTGTTCAAGAAAATAAGCACAAAAGATTACAAGCAAAAGGAATCATGAACTGCTTGGTTACAACACTAATCTAATTCTAGCAAATCATCTTCATTTTTCTCTTCTTCTTCATTGTCCCACTGCTCCCATTCGAATAATATACCTTCCTCACCAGTTGCTCTTCTGAACTGCTTGACTATGTCAAATAATTCACAAGGTATGCACTCCATCCTTTCATTCAAAGGTAATTGCTGGCGCTCGATAAGAGAGTGACTCTTATAGAAACTCCTTTCCTCTTGAGCAAGGAATGGATTTGGGAATTTTTCACAGTAGAGAAGCCAGTGTAAAATACTAATTTTAAGGAAGGCTAAATCAAAAGAATCCTGGGTTACAGATTTGATCAGTTGGATCCCTTCTTCATCAAATTGTTGGTCTTGCTTGGAGAGCAATAGGAGACATCTTATGAAAGCAGATGGTTGGTGTCTATCATCTAAACCAGGCTTTAAGAGTTCATAGGCTTTTTTTTCATCATTATTATCAACAAAAGCTATCAGTGCAGGTTCAAGACTAAACATATAGTTTCCTGCATCCTGACACTCTTTAATAAATTTAACCTGGTTACTGGGATAAACACTTTCTCTCCACATAGCACAAGTTTCCAGATTAACTCTCTTTAGAGCTAGTGATGATCTGCTTGCTGAAAGAAATTGTTTGGATGTCTCTGATGCTCTAAAAAGTTTCTTTATGTTATCCTTTCCCAATCTCGACAGAATGTCTCCCAACAACTCAGTTGGTAAATCAAATATTTGAGTTCCCAAGAGTTGAGGAATTCTGACATTTCTGTTTAAAAAGAAAAGGAAGAAAAACACAGAATTCAGAGAGAAACTTATTGTTTGTGCAGTAATTACAAAGTAAAAGATTAGATTTCATTGACAATACCAAGCTGCCTTACAAAATACAAGAAACTTGGATTGGTGACAATTTCAAAATCTAATACTAGAAAACTTATCACAAACATTATTCTCTTCCTTCTTCATCCAAGAAATCTCCAGTAATACTATGGTTATAAGAGACCTCCTTTGCCATTATCCTAAAGTCAGCTACTGCCCTAGTTGTATCACAACAAAGACAGATAATCTGACCTGCTCCATAATTGAAATATGGTGGCCCATGGATGATTTCCCAGTCATGATTATCAAAGTTGCAGAATTCCCTCTTATCTGTCCAAGGAAAGGATTTGGAACATATTCCTACTCTGAGAGTAAAGTCAGAAGGTTATATCTAAAATTATAGCTATTTAACCTATCATTTAATATAGAACTCATTAAACAAAGCCCTCTATCTATTTCATTTTTAGAAACTCTGCTTAAACAACATAAAGCTTTAATATACTGAGAAAACTTATGATTATCATTAATTCCTTCTTCCAGAATTTGAAACGCTTTGTTCTCTTCACCCTGCGTGAACAGTTCCATAGCTTTATGAAGATTCAAAATGTGATTATTAGCCCGTCTGCAGGAGTGTAGAAACTCAGCCTTACCAGAGGATTTGTTAGAAATACTCTTAAAAACTGGATCCTCTACATTGAATCTCCGGAAGACAATAGGATAATTTGAAGCAATTCTGAATATTGAACATGTTCCTTTACAGTGGACCAAGTCTTCAAAGCTGCTCTGCCCTACTCGTGACACAATCTCTCCAATGATGTCCAGTGGAAGATCAGTCATTTGTAGTGCAGAGAACTCAGAAGCCTGCTCTCCAAAGTTAATGCCGTTTAAGCGAGTTTTAAGGAGAAAAATTAGTTGTTTGTATTAATGAAAATCTAATACCAAGATTTTGCGAGTTTTCAGAGAAGTGTAAACGAGTGAAAGAAAAATATGCAAAATGCAAAATGCAAACCCTAATGCTACGAATCAAGCATTTAGACACGAAATACAGAAGCAAAGCTTGCAGAATTTAAACACCAGTAAGAAGAAAATGAAATAAGCTTGAAGGCTTACGGATTGTCGCCTGCCATTTCTTGATTGAGTTCCTGAAAGTCAAAATGTTTCGAACGTTTCTGGATGGAAATGTTGCGAATGAGATGAAAGAAACTTGACGATGGCGGTTTCTTCTCGAGAGAAAAGATATGGATAGATTTGAGAGTGATTTGAAAAGATGTGGAAGTTACAAGATATAGAAATGGGCCGGCCTAGTCTAAAGACTGCAGAGTAGGATACTCAAGTGTTATTCTTCTCTTAAATTTAATGATTAAGCCTAGGCTTGCTATGTCAGCGGATTTGAAATTAACTCAAAATTGAGTTAATGAACTTATGCAGGCAAAATTTTTTTAGATGAGAACCAGTTATTCGAGAAAAACAACGCGAGAATTAAAACTACATAAAAATTGCATTTATACAAAAACATAGACTGAAAAGGGTTACATAATAACAAAGAAACGCATTCAGCCTAATCAGATTCTAAATCAGACTCAGAGTCTGAATCTAGTTCACTACATATTCATTAAAGGCTACCCTCAATTCCTTAATTAAGGTTGTAACCTCACAGCGTAAACAATTAATGTTTGTAGCACCATAATTGTAATGCGGAGGTTGCAAAACCAAATTCCTATCATGAGGGGCCAAGTATTCACAGTAGTCCCTATGCTTTTGCCCTAAAAATGGATTTGGCTCCTCCTCACTATTGGCAAAAACTTTTCTAATCTTCTCCTTCATCTTCTGAATATGCTCCTCTTCTTTGAAGATTGATCCCATCAAGTATAAGCCTTCATCAATCTTCTCAAAGCTCTCTGAACTCATCAGAATAAATGCTTTGATAAAGATTGAAGGATGATGTTCATCTTCTATTCCTGGCCGTAAGATTTCAAATGCAGCTTCCATGAGCCCTGTGCTCCGGAAGGCTTTCAATGCGGGCTCCAGGTTGAGCATGCAGTTATTGTCTTCCCTGCATCTTCTCAAGAATGCTCGATATTCTTGATCAAAAGTTCTCTCTGTAGTAATTTCCTCCACCATGTTTGCTCTTCTCCGCACAACAGGGAGTTCACTTGCTCCGTGAAATTTCCGTGGTGCTCTGACCACATCCTTGATATCTTCCTGCCCCATTTTTGACAAAATATCCCCTAAAATCTCATCAGGGATATCTAAAATGGAGGTTCTACAATTTGGGGGTAATCCGGCCATTTATCTTAGTGAAAGAATCTAAGATAATATGAATGGAAGAAAGACTATAACTTGTTAATTATAAACCAGGGAAAATTATATGTCATAATTGCAGAGGAGTGAAACGACGTGTGATGGTTTAATGAAAAGGGAGAAGAAGAGTCTGTAAGGGTATTTTGGTCTTGAATCGTTTTGAAAATCTATCCGTTCAGGTTCCCCGAATCCCGCATTGTTTAATGTAAGCGCGTAACATATAGAACGTTCCTCGCTTTGTATATTGATCAAAGCGAGGAATATTCTGTATAGTTTGTTCAAGAACTTGATCACGCTTTGTAAATTTAACAATGCGTGATTATTTAGTTCCTCATGCTAATTATTATTTTTATCAAAGCGAGAATCTTAGCCAAATTTTTATATTAGTTAACAAAACTTGAGGCTTCCTTCTCGCTTCATAGAATTAAACAAAGCGTGAGCTATCATTCTTCAATCTTAATCACGCTTTAATTAGAAACAAAGCGTGAGTACTTAGATTGATAGATCAAACACTTGTAAAAATTTATTCATTACTCAAAAACCTGATTGAAGACTTCTTTCTTTTTCCTTCTTGATTCATCACAGCTTCATTCCTTGAAATCCTGAAAGACAAAAACAAATAGGGAATTAACAAAATTCTTTAAGAAAAAGGGGAATACTACTCAGCTAACCTGGGTAGTACCCCACCCCCTATATTTTTTATTTTTTTTAAATACTAGGAATTCAGAAAAACTATGGATTATCCAAGTAATCCGTTTGAATATTTAAATCTTGTTGACCAATATATTCTTTAAGCCTGTGTCCATTTACTGCCTTTTCTTCTTCATTAAGCATAATTGTGACGGCTCCATTATCATGAACAGTTACAATAGGAAATGGTCCTGTCCACCTTGATCTCTGTTTTCCTGGAAACAATTTCAAACGAGAGTTATACAACAATACCATCTGACCAACATAAAATTCCTTATGTTTTATCTTTGCATCATGAATTTTATTGGTTCGATCTTTGTAAATCTTGCTGCTTTCATATGCTTCCAGTCTCATCTCTTCCAACTTAGACAGATCGAATTTCCTCTTTTCTTGTCCTGACTGAACATCCATATTAAGCATCTTAATGGCCCAATATGCTCTGTGTTCTAGCTCAACTGGAAGATGACAAGCTTTTCGAAAAACTAATCTGTAAGGAGACATCCCTATGGGAGTCTTGAAAGCAATTCTGTATGCCCATAAAGCATCATCCAGTTTCTTTGACCAGTCTTTTCTTGTAATATTCACAGAAGCTTGTAAGATATGCTTAATTTCCTTATTAGATACCTCCACTTGTCCACTTGTCTGAGGATGATATGGTGATCCAACCTTATGATGAACACTGTATTGTTTAAGCAACTTCTCAAAGAGTTTATTCACAAAGTGAGATCCTCCATCAGATATAATGGCACGAGGGGCTCCAAACCTGGTAAAAATATTCTTTTGCAGAAATTTAGTAACTTGTTTAGCTTCATTATTAGGTAAAGCCACTGCTTCTACCCATTTTGAGACATAATCAACAACTACTAGAATGTAGTGATTACCATATGAAGGGGGAAAAGGTCCCATAAAATCAATTCCCCAAACATCAAATATCTCAACTTCTAAAATTCCTTTTTGAGGCATTTCTTCTCTCATTGAAATGTTTCCCAATCTTTGGCATGGTGGGATAAAAACAAGATCGAAGCTACTCTACAGGTAAAAGAATAATATAAATATGAGTATGTTCGATATAAACCCATCTTAATGAATATGCAGGATTAAAAAGATATGCAACAAATTATCAAGGAGCATATCGATCTTAAACTCATAGAGCCTGGAGTCTCAGCTTGTAGTAGCCCTGGATTCTTGGTAAGAAATCACGGTGAAATAAAAAGAGGTAAACTCAGGTTGGTAATAAATTATCAATGTATTAATAAAATAATACAATTTGATGGTTATTACATTCCGAGTAGAGAACACTTAATTGATTGCATCAAAGGTGCTAAAGTGTTTTCTAAATTTGATTGCAAATCTGGTTTCTATCAGATTAAGATGGAGAATGAGTCGAAGAAATTCACAGCATTCTCCACCGCACAAGGGCAATATATTTGGAATGTTATGCCAATGGGGCTTTCTAATGCCCCTCAGATATTCCAAAGAAAGATGGATAATCTATTTAAGGATTATCTAGAGTTTATGTTCGTCTACATAGATGGCATTCTGATTGCATCTCGAAATATTAAAGAGCATATTAAACATCTTGAAATATTTTCTGATGCATGTCACAGGGAAGGTCTAGTTCTCTCTGAGAAAAAGGCCACTATCGCTGCTAATAAAATTGAATTCTTAAGAGTTCAAATTGATGAAGCAGGGATAGAGTTACATGAACACATTGTGGAGAAAATCCCCAATTTTCCTGATATATTAAAAGACAAGAAACAACTTCAGAGTTTTTTAGGAGTTGTAAATTTTGCGGGTATGTTTATTAAAGACCTTGCAAAATATAGAAGGGATTTTAGACCACTCCTGAAAGAGACTGAAAGCTCTAGATGGAAATGAGAAGAAATCCATACCAAGAGAATTCGTGAACTAAAGCAAGTCTGCAAAAGCTTGCCAAAACTCGCGATACCTCAAGATGAGGATGAGCTGGTAGTCTACACAGACGCCAATGATTTTCGATGGGCAGGAGTGCTCAAGAGAAAAACAACTACGGGTCAAGAACCTTGTAGATACACAGGAGGATTGTTCACTGAACAACAAGCCAAACTTTGGCATATTAACGAGAAGGAATTCTTTGCAGTATGGAAAACATTCAAAAAATGGCCTTTGTTCTTACTTGCAAAGAAATTTGTATTAAAAGTTGATAATACTAATGTTAGGGCTTTTTTAAAAAAATAAACTTGAATCAAAAATTGAAAAAGCTCGTATTATCAGATGGCAAGCTGAATTTCAATATTATACTTATGATATTGATGTTATAAAATCTCATGAAAATGTTCTTGCAGATTTCTCGACGAGAGATGGAAGCATTTGAAGCTGATTCCATCATTACGAGATTCAAGCACCTCAGAGAAAACCTAGAGGAGCTATCAATGCATTTTGAACAGCTCGAGATCAATGCACGAGCAGCTGGCCAAATACAACAGAGCGATGTGGACATGGTCCGTAACAATATACGAGCCTCCCATATAGCAATGACAGTACTATGGGAAACAGTATTATAGCCAATCAGGAAAGCGTCAGCTTCCCTGGTAAACAAAGAGAAATGTGCCCAAAAAGCTAAAGTGGTCACATATGAAGAAGCAGATTCAAGCACTGCTTCAAAGGAACCATTGTCGGATGCCGACAAAAATGTAAGTCACATTTCCGAAAGTTCAAGTCAACCCACTGCCTCTGGGGTAAAAGAGGAAGAAATTAACCTTAGGCCAATGACAGGCACCTCTAAAGTTAATTCAGATGAGAAGGTCCTATCTACTGCCGGGCTGGACTACCAAGAAAAATGGGAACAACTGGTTTCCAAAAAGGGAATTAACCCCAGCAAAACAATAATCGACACATCCGGGAGATACAATAGGGTATGGATGCTCGAAGGATCGAAACCAGAAGAGGTTCGAAAGTGGTATAACTTTGGAGCATTAGCATCTGTTCATACTACATCACC
This sequence comes from Hygrophila difformis, assembly GCA_030278955.1. Taxonomy (NCBI): domain Eukaryota; kingdom Viridiplantae; phylum Streptophyta; class Magnoliopsida; order Lamiales; family Acanthaceae; genus Hygrophila; species Hygrophila difformis. The sequence goes on from JAOANR010000004.1 coordinate 38,074,434, forward strand.
AGGGTTTTCGGAAATCGAAAAACTTCCGGGATGTATAAGTAGTGCGGTGCACGAATCATAGCAGAACAACCCGCACCTGCAAAGAGGAGATATTCTGGAACTTAAGTCCATCTCAGCGGCACCAGAAATAGTCGGGAAAGGTTCTTATCCGGTCTTTCAATTTATTAAATTACAAAGACCTGATATGATTGCCTTCAACAGAGTTAAATCTATGGATGAGAAGGCACCATTAGTATCTTCAATCAACGAAGATGAAATCTCCACCCGACGAGCATGGGGATTCTGGGTCTGTCTCACCAAGATGGAAAAGGTTAAATATCCATTTAAAATATTCTCAAACAATTTAAATGGATCGTTCCTGGTTAATTCTTTAACAGGAAAAAGCACAGAGTTTGTGGAAACCTCTTTCGAAAAGAAGAGGTTACTCATCTGGGAAAACAAGTTGCCAGCAACCGAGTCTACCAGAAAAAAGGCATGCAACATGATGCATGTTGGCCAATGGGATAACCATATATGCCCATATTGTGCAGAACATGAAAAACCCCTATTCGTACAAAGATCCGGGTAACCCAGAAGAAATCCGGATCCGAACAGGACAAAGGGAAGAAACGTCCAAAAAACTTTCACAAGCCAAAGTAAGAACAGCTGGATGTAAGAGAAAAAGAGGTGTTGGCAATACTCTATAATTGGAAGCCGACAAAGAAAGTTTAGAGTCGTTGAGAGTAAATGGCAGACAAGAGAAGGTGGAAAGTTGACAAAAAAGATGCCACCCGAGGATAATAATACAGCAGGATAATAATGTAACCAGCTGAAATCCAAAGCAAGTGACAAACGCAGTGACGTCACAATAAATTAAAGAGTGTTTGGGATCCGTGATTGAAGTCTGCGGATGCCTATAAATGGAGAAGTTTGAAGCAGATGGAAGGTATCGAAAATCCTCCCAACTCTTCAAAATATTTGTAATATTTCTCTTTCTGCAAATATCCTTTGTGTTTGTAATAGTATGGGGTGTGAAACTTTTGACAATTTCCGTCCCACGAGCATTTTCTAAAATATACCAGGTTAGATTTATTAAAAGAAAAGAGTTATGATTCACGGGAAAGGGTTTAGGGATATATATGTTAAGCTTAACTGTCTTTTTATTACTCAAGTATGGTGCGTTGGTTTCAAATGGCGCTGTGGTCCTCTCTGTCATGAAATGTTGATAAATCTCATGGCACAGCCGGGATAAGTTGACCCTTCAGCCTGTCACACTGAGGATCCCCGGCAAATATGCCATGATACTTCTCATCAATCCTTGTCATAAGATTTTCTGCCATGAAACTTTTGACTGATTCCCACTACATGAGTATTTTCCGAAAAATCATGATCCTGGTTTAGATTTTATTTAATGAAATCAATTTATGATGGCGGGGTTGTGATTAGGGATATATTTATAAGTAGTCATATTTTTATTGCTCGTGTTTAAGAAACTGTGCCCCCGAAAGCGCACGGTGTCAAAAATTGCAGTAATTTATAGTAAGACCGGATCGTTCACTGGAGGATGTGCGATAGAAGCAGGTCCCACGTCGTTTTACTAGATTTTCCATTCGTATTGCTCAATAGGTTTGAAAAGTGATTAACATCTACTGACATGAATTTAAACTAGATCTCGAAAGCAGTTAAATTAATCTACAAAGCAAATAAATTTATTCTAGAAAGCGGATAAAAATTATTCTAAGAATGCAGTAAACATTATCTACGAAAGCAGGGAAAAGGTGTATTGTGCCAACCGTGAAGCTGAATCACAATGTAGACAGAAGGGACAGGAAGAAAAAAATGAAAATTGGACAAGAGTGAGATACAGCAATATTAAACTTCCATTTTTATACGCAGATCTTTGTTTGGGATAATTCTATCAGATAGCTGATTCTCATGCTCTCAATAATGCTTTCCCTTTAACAGACAGGTACTTGCAATATGAGTTTACATGTTCTTAAGACCGCAAATTCTAAGATACCACAGATTTGTAACTGCCCTGGCCTGGGTGTGTTACTTCATCTGTGGTGGAAAAGCAACACCTGACAAATCATTTATTGAAGTGTCAAGTACTACTATCATTCTCCCATGTCACACCCAAAGATTTGAATTAAGCCCTAAACTATCCCTTAACTGTCAATCCTAGTAGCAGTTACACAACTCTCAATACAACCGAGTGACCTCTAATGAAAGCGGTTAAAAGAAAGCGGTAAAGAAAGCATTTAAAACCTATCACTCGGAGGTTTTGAAAATCTGACCCTGGTAGTAAAAGACAGCTCCCCATCAGGATGAAGGAGTATGGATCAAGAATTCCCGGCTCTTGGTGAACCACTAGTGTGTTCACTTCCTTCCGGGTGATTATGAGACACAAACTAATGAAACGAACTAATAAATTAGTTCGTTCCGGATGCACTCACTCAGGACTCAAAAGTAGGCTTTGGCAGAAGAGGATAGCAGTTGAAAGAAAACTCAACCCTATCTTGGAAAATAACCAAGGCCTGGATGATGTTCCTCTAAGATTATTTACTACACTGTATTTGAATCCAAGTGGACCCCATCTCGGTGTAGCACTTAATCTTACATTTCCATCAACCAGCAATTTTGGAAAATAATGGATTTGAAAATCATTCCCTGTCAGGTACTAGACTCTCAGTTAAAACACAGACCCTTTCAGTCTAGGCGAGACCTAATCGCTGAATCTGCTTCTAATTTCCCAAAACACAACCCTTGACAGGATATGAATTAGTCATAACTGAAGAATTTATCCCTTACTCAGATCCGGATTTTATAAAGAGGTTTTTGTTGGAAATTTATAAAGCAATATCTGTTTAAGATCTAGACTTCTATTGTCCAAGGGAAGGATCCCAAAATAATTACAGACCACAATAGTATATAATATTATCATGCATAAAGATATATGGAAGTGTAAAATTAATTGACCCAAAATATAAATGCGGGTCTAGACAGAAGGTGAAACACAGACATGAAGTAGTCAAGGGACCAAAGTAATGGCAGAATAATCAGGTGGACTGTAAACATCTACTGTCCAATTTCCCAATTACTCGGATGGAGCGAATTTAGACAGCTTAGACCCTATAATGGTGGTGTCAACACCAGTTGGGCCTCCACTGTCTGTGAATTCGGATAAAAACCTACATGCTTCCCTTCTATAGTGATCATCAGTTGGCATTGACTGATGCCAACTGACTCCCAGTACGGATTGGAATTTAGGTTTGGAAATTAAGATAATATCAAAAATAAAACTGTATCTGGATGGGAGTCAGCCGAGCAGCTATTATAACCCCGGATGGGCGAACCGCCAAGGCTTCCACTGACAATCGTCCAGACCATGCAAAATAACAATTAGTAACTAATACCCAGAATACGAGCTAGTTATCCATGAGGGAGTACCCGCCAACATTAGTCTGATGTATTCTTTACTAATGGTTCCACACAACACACAAAGACAAAATAAATAATAAATAAAAGAAGATCCCTTGTATGAGAGACATTGGTTTCTCATGCAAGGTTGTGGATTGGGTCCACATGTGATGGTCTTAAATAATCCTTCCTACCATAATTAATTACAGTCAAGATTATCTGTTTAAGCCATCAAGATTTTGTTTATACAAGAGTGTTTTAATGGCAATTGAACAAAGGTCCTCTAATCATGATGATTGCCGATGTTTGATTATTACTAATCTCAATCCTTAATCATTAATGAGTCGAGGGTTCAATTTTTTAAGTGATGCAAATGGAGAATCAAAATTTGGGCAGCATAACACCCTATATTGCAATTCCAGAATGTTACATCCTAACCCGTGGGGTTATGATGTGAGTGTTGCAATATAAAATAGGAGGAGAATGAAAGTTGTTTGGGGTTAAATAGAGGGAGAGGAACCCTTGTCGCGATATCATAAATTTTGTCGCGGACCGAGGTCCGCGACATGAACATCCCGACAAGTTTTTAGAATTTTTGGCAGCATAACGCCTCTTTGTCGCTATGCAAGATTTTGTCGCGGAACGTGATTCCGCGACAAGAGTGACATCGCGACAAAGTGTTTCCAGGAAATTCCTAAAGCATTTGAACATTTGTCGCTATGCATGGAAATTTTTGTCGCGGAACGTGGTTCCGCGACAAGGTGTTCCGCGACAAAGTGTTCAAAGATCAAGGAACATGGCATAATTTTTCAGTCTCAGAATGGGATTTTGTCGCGGAACGTGGCTCCGCGACAAAATGACTCCGCGACAAAAAGCCATGAAGACAAAATGCAAGAGTTTGGCTCCTTTATCGCTATGCATGGACAGTTTTGTCGCGGAACGTGGCTCCGCGACAAGGTATTCCGCGACAAAGGGTTTTAAATTATGGAGACAAGTGTCTTGAAACACCTTGGTCGCGGAACAGCCATTTTGTCGCGGAACGTGGTTCCGCGCCAGAAGGCGGTTGGCGCCCAAGGTGGTTCAGGACAAAAGTCAGAAAAAGCAGAAATGAACAGTGGCATGCAAACAGCGTGATCTCACCCTATTTCAGATCAAAAAGCTATTCTAAGCTAAAAATAAGCAAGAAACATTCAAAATAAAGAAGAACATGCTTAAACAAAAATAACAAGGATGGACAGAATATTAAAATAAAGCAGGAGTCCTAATCTAGGGTTTGATCACACATCCACACAACATTATCCATAAAATGCTAACAGTAAACATAAATAGGCATAATGGGGGTCAAGAGACCCCAAAACGAAAAAGAAAGCATAAATCCATGGGGTGTGAGACCCATTTCATGATTTGGGACACAAATGATGAATGTTTTCCCATATTATTGAAGAGGTATTGTTAATACCCATGATTTGGGTATTACAAACCCTAAAACAAAAGTTTAGAAACCAAAACATGGTATAAAAATGGCTATCTAAGCAACTGTGAACAGTAAAAATGCTAAACTAAGCTAAACTAAGAGCAAAAATTAAATAATACATGAAAATAAACCTAAACTACTCTACCTAAGGAAGAACTCCTAAGCTTGCCTGCAAGAGCTCTACAACAATTTCAATCTCTCTACTAGCCAACCCTTAGCTCATGGGAGGCACCTCATATTTATAGAAGTGTAACCCTAAGCTCATGGGCCTTGATTCTAGCCCATTATGTCTTAAGACATCACACACATCACAGCTTTGTCTCGGAGCATCAAGTTGGTCGCGGAACACACTGCATGTGGCAAGGCTTCTCGACTGGGTCTTGTGTCTCTAATTGTGCATCTTGGTCGCGGAACATGCCTTTGTCGCGGAGCATGCCATCGCGACAAAGGTCATCGCGACAAAGGGCTTGGCTGGTCTCCTCTTCATCTGGGCCACTTGGTCGCGGAACCCCTCCTTTGTCGCGGAACACTGCATCGCGCCAAGGGGCTTCCGCGACAAAGGTCTTCCTGGGCCTGCTGGATTGGGCCAGATGGGCCGAAAATATTCTTTTTGTGGGCTTTTCTATCTTTTTCCCATCTTTTTGTTTCCTTTTCTTTTTCTCAAGTTTTTGGATTTTCCTAACATAAATATGTAATAAAATTACATATTTATGCTTTTTTTATATACCAGCTTATTTTTTTACAATTATGCATAAATCAGTCTAATTCGACTGCTTTCTTACTTAATGTAAGACCGGAATGCGATCAAATGCCCGTTTAAGACACGGAAATGGATTGAAAATAATGGTCATTTCTGGCCATTATCAACATCCTCACATTTAATACTGATCGTCCCCGAGCAGTCAGAGTCAATGTTCGTAAGAACACGGACTCTACATATTCAATTCATTTTCGTGGCTTCATAAATCACATCCTTTATGGATTGGGATAAGACAATCAAAAATTACAAGCATTGAATTCCCTTGATTGCAGTGTTTAATGAAATGATACTTGCTCACTATATCGGGCCTACAAATCAAACATCATCATCAACCTTTCATGAATATCATGTTTGAAAAATACAAAGATTAGGGATGAGAATTAGAGGATGACATGAACATGTGTAATAAGACAAGCCTCACATATAAGAGAATCGGAAAAATTCACTCACTCTCAATTGGGGTTTAATCATGAACGCTCAAAATCAAATTTAATTAAATTATCTCATAAGCTTGCAATCAGACCAACTCGCCACCGGCTCATTTCTTCAAATCGAGATCACGAGGTCTTATTCGAGGATTATAACGGGGCATACGGTTGTAACATTAGGTAGGAAAGGAAAATTATTGGGCTAGAAGTGGCAAAGATTTATTCTATCATAACTTGGCATATTTTTATTTAAACTTTATGATCATCATTATTTCTTTCTTTTTGATTTTCTTTTGCATGACATTAGACTATTGTCTAATTGCTTGTCATTCGCAATTTATTTGTGTTGAATGACATTCAACTTTTTTTTTTTTTTTTGAATCGGTTCATGGAATACCAATTAATACTTTTCATTGATGATCAAAAATTGTAATGCCTTGATAGAATTCATCCTTGCACACTTGGGTTTGATTTTCTTGGTCTTTTTAGAAGGCTAGGAATAATATAGAGGGCTTCAAAGAAAAATTAGGCTTATAGGCTCAAATTGGTTAATCCTAAAGGGTAAATATTTTTGGGTTTGGATTTCAAAAGAAGGCCAAGAATTTGGGTTTTCTAGGTGCCTCGATCATATGATCGATTTCGGGAATATGGCATGGTCTTGAATCGGTCCCAATTGCAAGTTCTAGTTTCCTTTAATCAAAATGATTCACACATCAAAGAAAATGAATGAGTAAAAGTGACTCATGGCTCAAATCTCACAAGGTTGGGTTGATTCATGTCATACAATATTCTCAAATTTAATCAAGGCTTAATTCTAACAATTTATTCAATCGAAATCTCTAACATGCAAATTTATTACCCAATAAGCTGATTGCATCATTAAATTTTTATAGCTCAAAACCTCAGGAGTTCATGTCATGCATGTCTTCAATTATATTATCCCAATTTGAAAGTCTGAAAATTTAATCACAAGCCTAAATTCAACATGGGAATTTAGAGCAAGTTTATGCATATTTTTGCTGGTTATTTAATTGAAAGCAGTAAAGAGGCACTGCTGACATACTAGGTATGTCAACAGCATATTTTTGGCCTGACAGTCACTTATTCATCTCGGACTGTACAGACATCTTTTCAAAGGAAAGCAGTAAAGAATCGTTCAGTGGTCTCAAAAGCTGAGTTCCAATTTAGGGAAAGCAGTAAATACATCCGTGGCAAGGGATCCTTGTGCAGTTGATACAAACCTGCACACACAAAAGGGGAAATCCCTTGCAGATTACTACTACTAAAATGGAAATGAAATAAAGCAAGGTAAAGTGGAACTAGGATTCTTCCTTCTTTCTTCAGGGCATGTATCGGAGCCAGAGGACACAGCTGGAAAGCTCACAACGTAGGCACCAATCGCGGTTTCTCAGAGGTGCATGCCATCTTGGGCAGTAGACTCTGACTCCTTGGCCCGCCCACAGTGGTGGGTTGTCTGGGTTGTCAGTTATCCAAGCGAGGACGTTGGTGGACGTATACCGAAAAACTGATCGATCTGTCACCATCCTGTCGATCATTCTGATTCCTTGTTCAACTCGTCCTTCGTCCGTCTTACTCATAAGCATCAATCCCCGGGTGAAGATTGACGCCTTATGGTTGTCCTCAAGCCCTGGGCGTAGCAGTTCACAAGCGCGCTCCTCATTCCCTTCTGCAAATGCCCTGAGTGCTGGGATGAGCTGAAGATTGAAGTTTCTTGCCGCTGTGCATATTCGCAGGAATCTCTCCTTCTGCCGACGGATCCTTACTTGCCATCTCTTCACAGTGGAGGAGTTGACATCGCATCGCCTGTACACGATGGCAAGGCTTCCAGCATCCCTGAACTTCCTGCATACACGTTGTGTAGTGAACACCTCCTTGATTTCATCCTCTCCTATCCGGGAGAGAATTTCACCAAGGAGTTCGAGCGGTAGGTCCAGCAGCTTGGTTCCTTCTGGTGCAGGATCTGGAATGGGAGGATTACCCCTGAAAAGATAAGAAGTGATGAACCCAATTTTTATGCAATTTTCAGAAATTATTCAAGTTCAGAAACCAACATCCTCACATTTAGAGCTTTGCTCTAGATGTGAGATTATTAAATTTCTGACTTGAATTTTAATTTAAAGCACATGTAAATAATATTTGGTTTTAAATGGGCTAAGGAGCCCAAAATAAAATAAAATTGGTCATTGGGCCGAAAATCTTTTTAATGGGCCATTGGGCCCAAAAGTTTTCAGTTTTATTAAACAAGTCCGAGACACTTGTTGGAAGTGGAATGAGATGGATAGATGGAAATGGAATGCTCGAATTTTGGAATGTGCAATGATGACGTGGCGGAACGGATCTGCTATTTCTGGATAGCTTGGTGTAATACCCGAGAATTTTGTAACATAAATAAATAAATAAATACAATATATAAATAAAATAAATAACTTAAAGATAAAATGAGAAATGGAATTTAATTCCAAAAGATGAAATGAGAAATGAAATTTAATTCAAGAAGGAATTAAATATCCAAGAACCCGTGAAGTCGAAAATAATTTAATTAAATAAATTATTGCACGGGAGCCAAAAGACGACGAATTAGAAGCCGACAAATCCGAAACCGACGGACTTAAGATTTCAAACACGAAATCAATTTCAAGTCGAAATAGATTTAAGATAGGAATCATGATCCGAGAATGACCCGGAATAATCGAGCCCGAAAATGTAGGAGGATAGAAACCCGAAAGAGAGGAGAAAAGGCCCGACGGGATCGCACGGCCCAGTCCGGACGCAGGCCCAGACCAGGCCGCGCGCCCTCCGCGCGGTGTTTGGCCTTACACCGCGCCACCACCGCGCCGTGGGACAGCCTATGATCATCTTGCGCGTTCTCGAGATTTCTTGCCATATTTTCAACCCCCGACTATGGAAACACAATCACCATGGAGGGAAGGATATTAGGGACGAAATTAAGTGATCCTATACCCTATAATCAGATCACACAACCCTAATTCACTCCATAACTCTCATAATCTCTCCCAAGCTCTACCAAAACCGAAAACCCCAAAAATCCCTTGTGTTCTTGAGTTTCCGACGAGCAACCGGAGCAAGAGGACGTTGAAGAAGAGAGGTCAGACCCCTTAGGACGTGGGTAAGTGTTTCTTAAGTTTTCCTACACATTTTCAAACCCGAAAATTCGATCTAACACTAGATTTCTTCTTTCGAGTCGAATTCGTGGCCAAAGTCGGAAGCTTCGCGTTGAGGAGATCCGTTCGTAGCCATCCGTAGGTTCCGGACGAACCAAGGGCTGTTTAGAACTCATATTATGTAAGTTAATTCTTACATACGGTTTTTGGTGGCTAAAATTTAACCCGAACATGAGATTTAACGGAAAACTCGATGAAATCTGTCAACAAAAGATTCACACGCGCGCAGCATTCTTGGAGGAATTTTTCGAACCCTTAAAATCTTCAAACGAGAAAACTCAAAACATAAAAAGTGTTCCTAAGACATAGATATACATGCTGTAAAATTTTCATAATTTTTCGTGAAAGTTTGATGCCCGAAAAACGAGTCTGAACACCTCTGAAATTATTTTCGCGCTTAGAACTTGGCAGATTTCACTCTCGATCTTGTTAGCCATTTTGACCTTGGATCTAGGCCGAATTAGGACTTGTGCAAAACATGAAATTTGTAGATCTATGAGTATTGAATACCCCTGTAAAATTTCATGCATTTTCATTAAGATTTGCTACCCCAAACAGCATCGAACATATTCTGTTGCGCGTGAACTTTTCGAAAACTGAGACAGATTATATGATCGAACTTGATGTGCATATTTCGATCACTTGTGATCAAAACTAATCTTTGGTGTAAACATAAAAGTTGTAGATAAATGTCTTGTGAACATGTCTGTAAAATTTCGTGTATTTTCATTAACGTTTGTATAGTCAAAACCCATTTTGAATACACTGTGTCCAAGAAGGAAGAGTCGACAGATTTTTTTAAACCAAACTTAGTGGATTAATCTGACTTAATCCATGATGAATTTGCATAATTTGCCTCTAATAAAACTTGTTTATTTTGGTGTCTTTTAAGTGCCTGTAAAATTTCATAAATTTTGGAGGTTGTTTGCTATGTTAAAAACGCTTTTGAAAATCAGTGCGCTGTGTAGATAATTATGGCAGATTTTGGCTTGTGTAAAGATTGTAGAATTTCACCCGTTTCCTCACATAATTTCGGAAAACTTAAAACACGAAAGTTGTTCGTTAGCGTGTTTTTGATCTACTGTAGAAATTTCAAGTCGACTTCCTTTGAAATGAATGTTTAAACTGAGATGGCGTAAACTGTGGAAATGGCTTGGTTAAAATGTTGAAAATCTCGTCTTTTGAGAAACACATGATTTGAAAGATATGTCTAAACAAATAAAAACATTTTTCTAAATTATTTTGAAACATTGGTGATTTGTGACCAAGTTAGATACTATCAATATTGACTATGTGGCTTGTGGACATAAGGGCCCAAGCGTATGTCTAGCGGACGTAAGAGCCCTAGCGCGATATTGATTATGTGACTTGTGGACATAAGGGCCCAAGCGTATGACTAGCGGACGTAAGGGCCCTAGTGAAATATTGACCATGAGGCTAGTGGACATAAGAGCCCTAGCGAATGGTGATCTATAAAAGAAACGAAACAAGAAATTTATACGAGATTTAATTAAATCCTTGCTAAATTGTGTTTTGGTTTATATCAATTTATTTAATCGCCTTGCAAGTTATACATGTGATCATTTGGCATGCTTACCTTTGATTTCTACAATTAAATTCCATTATCTTGATGAGTTAATTTATATAGTGGCTGCGATCATGCTAAATGTAAGTCAATTCTTTCTTAAATAATTAAAGGCTTTGAAACCCCATTATTGTATGCTAGGGGTTAACTTACTCAGCATGTTTATGCTGACAAACCGTTGCTCTCTTTTTCTTTTCAGAGTATGAGGCTTACACATGAGCATAGCATGCATTGGGATTTGGGAACGTTTACTCTCGTTTTTATGCATGACTTGCATAACGGGCCTGTATAACCCGTGTTTTGGCCGTGTTGGCCCTATTTATATTTCCGCTGCTATATCTATATTTAAATATTACTTTCCGCTGCAACTTAGATAATACTATGTAATGATTTTTGTTATATATTTATAAATGGGCTATTTGAAATGTTTTAAATTCTGAAAAACCATAGCCTTGCATCTCTTTAACAAGCTCGGAGAAACCGCGTCTTGCTAGAGAGGTGTGGCGGTGACATCCCGGCCTGGGTTATCAAATCCGGGGTGTTACAAAGTGGTATCAGAGCCCGGAATATTTTAAAGTTACTATTATTATTTTTAAACCATTATTTTAAACCTAGTATTATTTTTAAATTTATTATTATTTTTAAACTACTAGTATTATTTTGAGCCAAAAAAAAAAAATTGTATTTACTTTGTGTAATATTTTAAACCCAAAGATTAATTATTTTGGCCCAATATTTAATTATAATGTTAAGCCCAATTATTTTAGCCCAATATAGTGGCCCAAACATTTTTACCTTATTCTTTAAAAATCTATCCATGGAATAAACTTATTTTTAAAACCCATGGGTAGAAAAAAAAATGCATGCATAAATTAAATTTTATTGGGGGGATTGCATATGCATACACACATAATTGCACTAACTCTTCTTGATGTGAATCAGCTACTCTAAGAAAACACTCTTAAATTAGTATTCGACATGACCTTGACTTAGGAGCGCTTGCTAAAGACTAACTTTGCCTTAGTCCTAGATCTTGATCACTTAGAAACTCATCTTCGGGTGCTTCTATAACAGAAAATGGCACCTAGAAGAAAACTGAGGAAGGTAAGCCCAAACGGCACTGACACTTACCTTCCAAACGCACCTAACAACAATGAGATTCCTCCGAACGTAGGAGATCGAGCGCCTCCTATTCCCAACAACATGGATGAACGATTAAGGACGGTAGAAGATGTACTCGTAGCATTAGGAAATGCCGAGGTGCATAGGGCACAAGCGGCAATACCTCCGCCAGTAGCTCGAGTCAACTACTTGGCATTGGTAAACCCCTACAACCCACCCCATTATGACGGGCAAGACGATCCGGCCAAGTTGGAGGGTTGGATCCGTACCTTTGACAAACTTTTGGACGCTATCAAATGCCCCGACGAGGAGAAGATACGTGTAGCGACTTACTACTTAGGAGGCGAAGCCGATGAGTGGTGGCAAAACCTTCGAACGAATTCAGAGGAAGGTGAAGAATCTTACACCTGGGAAGGACTTAAGGAAGCCTTGAGAGAAAGATTCTACCCACTGAGCACTAAGACTGCGAAATACGAGGAATTCATCAACCTGAAGCAAGGTGCACAAACAGTGCAAGAGTACTACACCAAATTCAAGGAGCTAGTACGATTTGCTACGAGGATAGTACCAACCGATTCTGACAAGGCTCAGAAATTCGAGATGGGTCTGAACCTTAGTATCCGGGAGATACTTGCAGTAGGACAATTCACGAACCTACAGACGATTTATGATCGTGCTGTAGCAATTGCTCGAATCCAGCAGTTGAAGCGTAAGGAAAATGGTGAGTCGAGCAAGGACTCTCAAGGACTTGAGAAGAAGGATCTGAAAGATAACAATAACAACTCGAGGAAAAACAATGGATCTCAAAGGAAAGAAAATAAAGGTCTCAACCACGGAGGAGATGACAACCGTGGTGCGTTCATACCACGCTGCCCACGATGCAACCATGCACATCTGGTACGCCAGTGCCCGAAGCCTGGAGCCTGCTATAAGTGCGGCAAGTTTGGTCACAAGGCTAGGGGATGTCGAACGCCAGAGGAGGCGATCGAAAGGAGAATAGATCTGGTGAACCTTCAGCAAGGAGAGACTGACGAGTAACAAGGTCAAAATCCGAACTTTCTTGAGAATAATGCATAGGCAGTTATGGGGACATAACTGTAATCTTAAGGGGGGGAGGATGTAACAACCCGAATATTATGTATCCCAAATCAATAAATAAACAAATTCAAATTGTTTTGAACTACGTCATGGCTTGATGCCTTCACAGGGTACGTAGGCAGCTTAGAAATTTTAATTCTGAGTTCAGTCACAATATAAAATAAAGAAAAAAAAAACTAATATAAACAAAAAGAACCATAGTTCTTAGCTCGAGAGGGAAGCTAAAAACGCAACTTCGAGGACGAAGTTGATTCTTAAGGGGGGTAGACTGTAATACCCGAGAATTTTGTAACATAAATAAATAAATAAATACAATATATAAATAAAATAAATAACTTAAAGATAAAATGAGAAATAGAATTTAATTCCAAAAGATGAAATGAGAAATGAAATTTAATTCAAGAAGGAATTAAATATCCAAGAACCCGTGAAGTCGAAAATAATTTAATTAAATAAATTATTGCACGGGAGCCAAAAGACGACGAATTAGAAGCCGACAAATCCGAAACCGACGGACTTAAGATTTCAAACACGAAATCAATTTCAAGTCGAAATAGATTTAAGATAGGAATCATGATCCGAGAATGACCCGGAATAATCGAGCCCGAAAATGTAGGAGGATAGAAACCCGAAAGAGAGGAGAAAAGGCCCGACGGGATCGCACGGCCCAGTCCGGACGCAGGCCCAGACCAGGCCGCGCGCCCTCCGCGCGGTGTTTGGCCTTACACCGCGCCACCACCGCGCCGTGGGACAGCCTATGATCATCTTGCGCGTTCTCGAGATTTCTTGCCATATTTTCAACCCCCGACTATGGAAACACAATCACCATGGAGGGAAGGATATTAGGGACGAAATTAAGTGATCCTATACCCTATAATCAGATCACACAACCCTAATTCACTCCATAACTCTCATAATCTCTCCCAAGCTCTACCAAAACCGAAAACCCCAAAAATCCCTTGTGTTCTTGAGTTTCCGACGAGCAACCGGAGCAAGAGGACGTTGAAGAAGAGAGGTCAGACCCCTTAGGACGTGGGTAAGTGTTTCTTAAGTTTTCCTACACATTTTCAAACCCGAAAATTCGATCTAACACTAGATTTCTTCTTTCGAGTCGAATTCGTGGCCAAAGTCGGAAGCTTCGCGTTGAGGAGATCCGTTCGTAGCCATCCGTAGGTTCCGGACGAACCAAGGGCTGTTTAGAACTCATATTATGTAAGTTAATTCTTACATACGGTTTTTGGTGGCTAAAATTTAACCCGAACATGAGATTTAACGGAAAACTCGATGAAATCTGTCAACAAAAGATTCACACGCGCGCAGCGTTCTTGGAGGAATTTTTCGAACCCTTAAAAGTCTTCAAACGAGAAAACTCAAAACATAAAAAGTGTTCCTAAGACATAGATATACATGCTGTAAAATTTTCATAATTTTTCGTGAAAGTTTGATGCCCGAAAAACGAGTCTGAACACCTCTGAAATTATTTTCGCGCTTAGAACTTGGCAGATTTCACTCTCGATCTTGTTAGCCATTTTGACCTTGGATCTAGGCCGAATTAGGACTTGTGCAAAACATGAAATTTGTAGATCTATGAGTATTGAATACCCCTGTAAAATTTCATGCATTTTCATTAAGATTTGCTACCCCAAACAGCGTCGAACATATTCTGTTGCGCGTGAACTTTTCGAAAACTGAGACAGATTATATGATCGAACTTGATGTGCATATTTCGATCACTTGTGATCAAAACTAATCTTTGGTGTAAACATAAAAGTTGTAGATAAATGTCTTGTGAACATGTCTGTAAAATTTCGTGTATTTTCATTAACGTTTGTATAGTCAAAACCCATTTTGAATACACTGTGTCCAAGAAGGAAGAGTCGACAGATTTTTTTAAACCAAACTTAGTGGATTAATCTGACTTAATCCATGATGAATTTGCATAATTTGCCTCTAATAAAACTTGTTTATTTTGGTGTCTTTTAAGTGCCTGTAAAATTTCATAAATTTTGGAGGTTGTTTGCTATGTTAAAAACGCTTTTGAAAATCAGTGCGCTGTGTAGATAATTATGGCAGATTTTGGCTTGTGTAAAGATTGTAGAATTTCACCCGTTTCCTCACATAATTTCGAAAAACTTAAAACACGAAAGTTGTTCGTTAGCGTGTTTTTGATCTACTGTAGAAATTTCAAGTCGACTTCCTTTGAAATGAATGTTTAAACTGAGATGGCGTAAACTGTGGAAATGGCTTGGTTAAAATGTTGAAAATCTCGTCTTTTGAGAAACACATGATTTGAAAGATATGTCTAAACAAATAAAAACATTTTTCTAAATTATTTTGAAACATTGGTGATTTGTGACCAAGTTAGATACTATCAATATTGACTATGTGGCTTGTGGACATAAGGGCCCAAGCGTATGTCTAGCGGACGTAAGAGCCCTAGCGCGATATTGATTATGTGACTTGTGTACATAAGGGCCCAAGCGTATGACTAGCGGACGTAAGGGCCCTAGTGAAATATTGACCATGAGGCTAGTGGACATAAGAGCCCTAGCGAATGGTGATCTATAAAAGAAACGAAACAAGAAATTTATACGAGATTTAATTAAATCCTTGCTAAATTGTGTTTTGGTTTATATCAATTTATTTAATCGCCTTGCAAGTTATACATGTGATCATTTGGCATGCTTACCTTTGATTTCTACAATTAAATTCCATTATCTTGATGAGTTAATTTATATAGTGGCTGCGATCATGCTAAATGTAAGTCAATTCTTTCTTAAATAATTAAAGGCTTTGAAACCCCATTATTGTATGCTAGGGGTTAACTTACTCAGCATGTTTATGCTGACAAACCGTTGCTCTCTTTTTCTTTTCAGAGTATGAGGCTTACACATGAGCATAGCATGCATTGGGATTTGGGAACGTTTACTCTCGTTTTTATGCATGACTTGCATAACGGGCCTGTATAACCCGTGTTTTGGCCGTGTTGGCCCTATTTATATTTCCGCTGCTATATCTATATTTAAATATTACTTTCCGCTGCAACTTAGATAATACTATGTAATGATTTTTGTTATATATTTATAAATGGGCTATTTGAAATGTTTTAAATTCTGAAAAACCATAGCCTTGCATCTCTTTAACAAGCTCGGAGAAACCGCGTCTTGCTAGAGAGGTGTGGCGGTGACATCCCGGCCTGGGTTATCAAATCCGGGGTGTTACACTTGGACTGTTTGGACAGTTAAAGCATCCAAAAATTTGCAAACACTGTTTTTAATTTTAAAATGGTTGACTTGTTTTATTTAACAAAAGTGGGATGTGAGTGGTCCCATTTTGGATTTTGAAAAGGATAGCAGTTGGGTGACAAAAATACTGCTATCTTACTCACACTAGTGTTCCATTGGGAACAAAAACTCAAGTCAAATATTAAACAAAAATAACTCTTTTTGTCTTTTTCTAAAAGGTTGCTTTTATTAAAAGTGGAAGTTTCCCATTGGGTGTTTGTACTATGTTTCCATAAACAAACAAACATTTATTCCCATGAGATTTCTAACATGGGGACAAATGTGCCCAAAGAGATCTTACCTCTTTTATTACACCAACTCAACACTGTGCACATCACATCAGGATCAATCAAACCAACAACATCAAGATATTCAAAACAATACCCAAATGTTCATCAGTTTGTTCTTTCCAGTTTTAAAACCTCAAAATCTTATCCATTACCAGTTTCAAAATGGAGTTTCAAATGTTTCAAAATGGTGTTCTCAACCGAGAGCACTCAAAAACCTCCAAAAGTCTAGAGTTAAACGAGCACACTGACCACACCACACCAAGAACACAACAAACTAAAAAAACAAAATAAAGGGTCCGAATGGTTGCTATGAACATGGCGAAAACAGGGTTTACCCTCTCCTCCTTGGCTCGGGTCTAGGCACGGGTCCAAGGTTTGGGAGGAGTCCATGAAATCGGTCCATAGTTTCCCCTTGAAAATGGAGTGAAAGAGTGCGAAGAACACGTGGTGTTCGTTCGGATGAGAGGAAAATGGGGGAAAAGAAGATGAAGAAGTTGGAGGAAGTTGAAATGACAGGAGAAGGTGAAAAGAAACTGGAGGGGGTGAGGGGGTATAAATACTTGAACTTTTGTCGCGGAATCCGAGACTTTGTCGCGGAACCAGGTTCCGCGACAAGGCACGGCGACATCAGAGAGGTCGCGGAGTTGAGGGTTGGTCGCGGAGTCACGCTCCGCGACAAGGTCATCGCGACAAAGTTCAGTATGGAGACAGTCAACGCAGGTTGTGTCGCGGAGCAGGGCTTGGTCGCGGAGTCATGCTCCGCGACAAGGTGCATCGCGACAATCAGTGGGGAAGGGTTAAGAAAGAGAAAAGGGGGTTTGTCGCGGAACAGGGCCTGGTCGCGATGCATGACATCGCGACAAAGGACCTTCCGCGACAAAGAATTTTTGAATTTCAAATTTTCTTGGACAGGGCCCGAGTGTGATGTGGGCCTGAGTCCATTTTATTTGATTTGGGCTGAATAAATTCAGTCCAAGTAAATTCAAAATGCTGGGCTGAGAATTAAAATAATCCACTTGCATAAAATTAGGTTGGGTCAGTTCCATTTATCTGTGAATTTTATTTCGGGTATTAAATTTCTTTAATTTCCGAAAGCGTTTTCTCAGACTTATGGAACTAATCCAACCAAGAACCTGGTTTTCCATGTTACTCTTATCTGCTCCTCTTTTTGGTGGTTCCGAACTTCTGCAAGATAGATGAATGAAATGCATTAGATTTTCTCCAAATATCAACATCCTCACATTTAGAGTCTTAGTACTCTAAATGTTTAATTGATCTTTGGGTACTTGCTCGTCATGAAATAAGTACTGTAAATATATACTATATATATATATATATATATAAACTGAAATTTTTGTGTTTTTAAATGCTGTTTCTTATTGAATGTAAGCCGGGTCTGCCACTGCTTGGCTTTCTTTCTCCGGATCGAACTGTCCGAAGTACTCTTTCAATCGTTGTCCATTCACCACTATATCGCCCCTATCAGTTCGGATCCTGACAGCTCCATTTTTGAACACCTCTAGTACTTTATGTGGTCCTTCCCATCTAGATTTGAGCTTTCCGGGGAACAGCTTCAACCTAGTATTGAACAGTAACACATGTTGGCCAACATAAAAATACTTAGGTTTAATCCGGCGATCGTGCAACTTCTGGGTCCGCTCCTTGTAAATTCGAGAGCTTTCATAAGCTTGCGCTCGTATTTCCTCAATTTCATTGAGGTCCAACTTACGTTTGCTCTGAGCAACTTTCGGATCGAAGTTAAGCGTTTTAACGGCCCAGTAAGCTTTATGCTCTAGCTCTACAGGTAAATGACAGGCTTTTCCGAAGACCAGCCTATATGGAGACATCCCGATGGGAGTCTTATATGCTGTGCGGTATGCCCATAGAGCATCGTTGAGCTTACGTGCCCAATCCTTACGGGTTATCCCGACAGTGGCTTCGAGTATGTGTTTGATTTCGCGATTGGATACTTCGACTTGACCACTAGTCTGAGGATGGTAAGGCGTGCCTATCTTATGGAGGATCCCATTTTTACTCATTAAAGTTTCAAAACCTTTATTAATAAAGTGTGTTCCTCCATCAGATATCACCACCCTAGGTACGCCAAACCGACTGAAAATGTTGTTCTTGAGGAACTTGATGACTTGGCTACCATCATTGGTCGGTAATGCGACAGCCTCGACCCATTTGGATACGTAATCGACAGCTACCAAGATATAGTAGTTTCCACCATCTCAGATGGTGGAAACGGTCCCATGAAGTCAATGCCCCATACATCAAAGATCTCAAGTGTGAGAATCCCCTTTTGAGGCATCTCATCCCTCTTGGAGATGTTTCCTAATCTTTGGCATCTGTCACAGCCCTTAACAAATAGCCTGCAATCCTCATAGATGTAAGGCCAATAAAATCCACATTCGAGGACCTTGTGGGCCGTTCGAGCGGGACCATGGTGACCTCCATATTCTGATTCATGGCATTTTCTGACAATTTGATAGGCTTCATGCTCAGTCACACATCGCCTGATTATTAAATCAGGGCAGTGTTTGAAGAGATAAGGTTCTTCCCAGAAGTAACTTAATACATCTCGTTTGAACTTATTCCTCTGATGATAGTTCGAAAACTGGGGGGTTATTCTACACGCCAAGAAGTTAGTGATGTCGGAAAACCATGGACAAGCTTGATTATGCAGATGCAACGCGAACAACTGTTCGTCCGGGAAATCTTCATTGACGGCTTTTTCCTTTTTATCATTATCTAATCGAGATAAGTGGTCAGCAGCACCATTATCTCGACCTCGCCTATCTTTTATTATGATGTCAAATTCTTGCAACAGAAGTACCCACCTGATTAATCGAGGTTTTGCATCTTGTTTGCTAAACAAGTATCTCAATGATGTATGATCAGTGTATACTATGGTCTTCGTACCTATCAGATACTGTCTGAACTTGTCAAACGCGAAGACTACAGCATACATCTCTTTCTCCGTTGTGGTGTAGTTGACTTG
The DNA here is from genome assembly GCA_030278955.1 of Hygrophila difformis. Classification (NCBI taxonomy): domain Eukaryota; kingdom Viridiplantae; phylum Streptophyta; class Magnoliopsida; order Lamiales; family Acanthaceae; genus Hygrophila; species Hygrophila difformis. The sequence continues at coordinate 38,094,081 of JAOANR010000004.1, forward strand.
GGCCTCATTCAGGGCGTGACTTGCGTAATGAATTACGCAATGTCTCCCATCCTTATGCTGTCCAAGAACAGCGCCTACGGCGAGACCACTAGCATCGCACATTACCTCGAAAGGCAATGACCAATCGGGTGGTTGCACTATCGGTGCAGAAACCAACATCTTCTTGAGCGTGTCAAAGGCTTGGACACACGCTTCGTTTATTAAGAAAGGATTTTCTTTACAAAGCAGATTAGTGAGCGGCTTGGCAATTTTAGAGAAATCCTTAATGAATCGCCGGTAAAAACCGGCATGCCCTAAGAAGCTCCTAACTGATTTGATCGATTTAGGAAGAGGGAGATTGGAAATGATGGAAACTTTGGCTGGATCAACTTCAATGCCTGCACGAGAAATGCGATGACCTAACACTATGCCCTCAGTGACCATAAAATGGCACTTTTCCCAATTTAAAACTAGGTTAGTGTCCTCACACCTCTTTAAAATCTTGGCAAGATTGGTCAAACAATCTTCGAACGTATCTCCATACACAGAGAAGTCATCCATAAAGACCTCAATGCATTTTTCGATAAATTCAGAGAAAATAGACATCATGCATCTTTGAAAAGTAGCAGGTGCATTGCACAAACCAAAAGGCATCCGTCGATAGGCGAAAGTGCCGTACGGGCAAGTAAAAGTGGTTTTCTCATGGTCTTCACTAGAAATAACAATCTGATTATAACCAGAATAACCATCCAAAAAGCAATAAAACTCTCTCCCTGCCAACCTCTCAAGCATCTGATCAATGAATGGCAATGGAAAAATGGTCCTTGCGTGTGGCCTCATTCAGCTTCCGGTAATCGATACAAACTCTCCATCCGGTCACTGGTCTAGTTGCACCCTCTTCTCCTTGCTCATTCTTGGTTATGCACATCCCTCCTCGTTTGGGTACGACCTGCACCGGGCTAACCCATTTGCTATCAGAGATAGGATAGATTATACCAGCATCTAAGAGCTTGATAACTTCTTTCCTTACCACTTCCTGCATAAGGGGGTTCAATCGCCTTTGAGGTTGACGGGAGGGTTTAAACTCTTCTTCCATTAGAATCATGTGCATGCAAATAGAAGGGCTTATTCCTTTTATATCAGAAATGGTCCAACCTATTGCATGTACATGTTTCTTAAGAACGACCACCAGAGCATTTTCTTGCTCTTGGGAGAGCTTAGCCGAAACAATCACGGGTAACTTTTTATGTTCTGCGAGAAACGCGTACTTGAGATGATCGGGTAGTGTTTTAAGTTCAAGCTCTGGTGGACATTCAACGGAAGGGAGTAGTTTGCGAGAATTGGGTAGTGGGAGAACAGATTTACCTTCGGGATCCTGCATCAGTACAGGATCCTCTTCCTCCTCTTGGTTGGCGTCATCATGGAATTCGATGCCGTCAAATTCCTCCAAATCCCCTGTTTCGGGATCGGCAAAGTGAACGGCTTTGCATCCTTTGTGCTCCACGCCAGCAGGCTTCAGTACCTGCTTTGATAGTTCATCCAGCATCATTTCACAATCAAGTTCAGAGTCTGGCTCTTCCCTAACTATTACATTTTCAAATGAGAAACAAGAACTGTCATTCGGAAATTTCTGCAATTTCTCCATATCAAAGATGATCTCCTCGCCATCGACCCTTAAGGTGACTTTTCCGGATTTAGCGTCAATCAGTGCACCACCAGTGGCTAGAAATGGGCGTCCAAGGATAAGCGGCATTTCAGAATCCTCTTCAATGTCGAGGACGATGAAGTCGACCGGGAAAAGAACCTGCCCGGTTTTGACCACAACATCCTTGAGGATTCCTACGGGCTGAGTGATCGATCTGTCTGCAAGTTGCAGTCTCATCTTGACCGGTTGAATTTCTCCAAGCTTAAGGCGAACAGCCATAGCTAGTGGCATCACATTGATGCTTGATCCTAAATCACAAAGCCCCATACTCACTTTGGCCTTTCCGAATTGTACTGGAAGTGTGCAACATCCGGGGTCCTCCTTCTTTTCAGGCATTCTCCTCTGAACGATGGCACTGCATGTGCTGTTGAGAATAATTACCTCTTCCTGCTCAACCTGCCTTTTTCCTGAAATCAATTCTTTCAAGAACTTAGCATAGATGGGCATTTCGGAAATCATTTCTGTGAGAGGAATGGTTATCTCTACAGACTTTAATCGTTGCAGAAATTTCTTGAATTTAAGATCATGTTCTTTATTTTTAAGACGCGCAGGATAAGGAATCCTGGGCATGTACTTGTTATTAGCAATTTTTGGTGGTGAAGGGAAGGAAGTTGTACCTTCACCTGTACCCTTATCTGTTTCAGCCTTTTCGGGCGCAGCTTCAGTCTGCAATTCGGCTGTCTCTTTTTCCGCTTTGTTCCCATTATCAGCTTCCTTACCAGCAGTGTCAACAATATCATCTTCTTCAAATTCCACTCCAGTATCTGCTCCCTTTGGTCCAGCTAGTACTCTTCCAGATTTCAAGGTTATTGCCTTGCATTGCGGGTTCTTTTCCGCAGTACTAGGCAATGTTCCTTTGTCCCTTTTCTGCATCTCATTAGCCATCTGTGTAACTTGGGTCTCCACATTTCGGATGGAGGCCTGCAGTTGATTGTTGATCTCTTTCTGACTAGTGATGAAATCAGTCATCAAATTCTCAAGCCTTGAAGGAGGCTTTTGATTCTGATTCTGATTTTGGTTCTGATTCTGATTTCACTGGCCTTGGTTTGGGACAAACTGAGGCTGGAAACTCTAATTGGGCTGAAAGTTCTGGAAATTCTGAGGCGGCCTCTGCTGGATCTGAGGTTGGAAACCTGGATTCTGAAAATGTTGGCCCCTGTTCTGATTGAATCCTTGGTTCTGCTGAGGATTGAATTGCTGCCGTGGCTTATTCAAGAGATGTGAGTTCAAGGCGTTGTTGTTTGAGTAGGACAAATTCGGGTGTCTATTTGGAAAGGCTCCTGCATAGTTACAGCTCTCAGCTGTGACTTGCTCGCATGTGTCAGTTGCATGAGCGCCTTGACACAGTCCACAGATCACATCAGTTTGCTGTCCCTGCGCAGAACTTCCAACTCCTTGATTTACAGACAACGCTGCCACTTGCTCTTGAAGTTTTTCAATGTCTGACTTCTCTACTGTACCTACAGCACATAAACTACGAGGGGGAGTGAGATTACCATCATCAGTTAGAACAGAACGGTTTACACTCATGGCTTCAATCTTTGCCCAGGCTTGGTCCATCGGTATGTAAAGCAAATGTTGACCACCAGCAGCATCAAGCATGGATTTCCATGCTGGAGTCAGACCACTGTAGAACTTTCTTAATCTCTCCCAGTCATGGAAGCCATGTTGAGGACACTTTCTGAGTAGGTTGAAGAATCTTTCCTTTGCATCATACAAGGACTCGTCTGGTTTCATCTTGAATTCCGCAATTTTGGAGCGGCATTCATCCACCTTGGACTCCGGGAAGTATTTTGCTAGGAAGTTTCTGATCACATCTTCCCATGTAGACTTCTGATTTACGGGCAGTGACTTGTACCATGTTCGTGCTCCGCTTGTCAGAGAAAAGGGGAATAGCCTTAGTCGAATAGTGTTTGCGGGTACATCACGATTCTTGATCGTGTCACACAATTCTAGGAAGGTTTGCAGGTGATCATGGGGATCTTCATGACTTGCTCCGGCAAACTGGTTGCTCTGGACTAGATTGATTAGGGCCGGTTTCAGTTCGAAGTTCCTGGCCAGGAATGGAGCTTGTCCAGGAATGTTCAGATATGGCTCTAAAATCGGCTGCATGTAATCAGCAGCAGCTGCTGCTTGATGATTGTTCTCAGGCCCGCCTTGGTACTGCTGTGGGTAGTAGTTCTGAGGCATGAAATAGTTCCTCGGATCATTGAAATCATTCGGGTTCGGGGGATTCTGATGGGGGTTATGGTATTGCTGATTCTGTTGGTTTGGGAAATTTTGCTGATTTGGTTGGTTTTGGTTGTTTGGTGGGTTTTGGTTCGGGTTGGGAGGGGGTGCCTCGAAGTGCTGCTGCTCCATGTTTGGTGGATTTCTACCTCATTGTATGATCTGGGGAGGGGGGTCATCCAAATCATCATGATCCGCATCTTCGGGGTCTTCCTCAATGTTGTGAAGTGGGGGATTGGGTTGAATGATTGGTGGGATGTCAGGGTTTGCCATTTCGGAAATATCGCTGCTGGTGCTTGGCGAAAGTAATGCCTGTCGTTCCCGTTCCCTTCTTCGTTTAGTCTCCGCCCTAAGACGTCGAGCTGTCTTTTCTATCTCTGAATTAAACGGGATCTCGGCTGGCGTCTGCTTTCTCCTTTGCATAGAACAACGGCTTCAATAATGACAGTACCTGTACAATCCCCAGGTTAGAAGTGGTTCTGAAGGTGAATATTTATAATTATATGTATAGGCTAATCTAGGAGCAATGAGGAATGTAATCCTCTAAATAAAACGGCGCTGCATCCTCCCCGGCAACGGCGCCATGAAACTTTTGACAATTTCCGTTCCACGAGCATTTTCTAAAATATACCAGGTTAGATTTATTAAAAGAAAAGAGTTATGATTCACGGGAAAGGGTTTAGGGATATATATGTTAAGCTTAACTGTCTTTTTATTACTCAAGTATGGTGCGTTGGTTTCAAATGGCGCTGTGGTCCTCTCTGTCATGAAATGTTGATAAATCTCATGGCACAGCCGGGATAAGTTGACCCTTCAGCCTGTCACACTGAGGATCCCCGGCAAATATGCCATGATACTTCTCATCAATCCTTGTCATAAGATTTCCTGCCATGAAACTTTTGACTGATTCCCACTACATGAGTATTTTCCGAAAAATCATGATCCTGGTTTAGATTTTATTTAATGAAATCAATTTATGATGGCGGGGTTGTGATTAGGGATATATTTATAAGTAGTCATATTTTTATTGCTCGTGTTTAAGAAACTGTGCCCCCGAAAGCGCACGGTGTCAAAAATTGCAGTAATTTATAGTAAGACCGGATCGTTCACTGGAGGATGTGCGATAGAAGCAGGTCCCACGTCGTTTTACTAGATTTTCCATTCGTATTGCTCAATAGGTTTGAAAAGTGATTAACATCTACTGACATGAATTTAAACTAGATCTCGAAAGCAGTTAAATTAATCTACAAAGCAAATAAATCTATTCTAGAAAGCGGATAAAAATTATTCTAAGAATGCAGTAAACATTATCTACGAAAGCAGGGAAAAGGTGCATTGTGCCAACCGTGAAGCTGAATCACAATGTAGACAGAAGGGACAGGAAGAAAAGAATGAAAATTGGACAAGAGTGAGATACAGCAATATTAAACTTCCATTTTTATACGCAGATCTTTGTTTGGGATAATTCTATCAGATAGCTGATTCTCATGCTCTCAATAATGCTTTCCCTTTAACAGACAGGTACTTGCAATATGAGTTTACATGTTCTTAAGACCGCAAATTCTAAGATACCACAGATTTGTAACTGCCCTGGCCTGGGTGTGTTACTTCATCTGTGGTGGAAAAGTAACACCTGACAAATCATTTATTGAAGTGTCAAGTACTACTATCATTCTCCCATGTCACACCCAAAGATTTGAATTAAGCCCTAAACTATCCCTTAACTGTCAATCCTAGTAGCAGTTACACAACTCTCAATACAACCGAGTGACCTCTAATGAAAGCGGTTAAAAGAAAGCGGTAAAGAAAGCATTTAAAACCTATCACTCGGAGGTTTTGAAAATCTGACCCTGGTAGTAAAAGACAGCTCCCCATCAGGATGAAGGAGTATGGATCAAGAATTCCCGGCTCTTGGTGAATCACTAGTGTGTTCACTTCCTTCCGGGTGATTATGAGACACAAACTAATGAAACGAACTAATAAATTAGTTCGTTCCGGATGCACTCACTCAGGACTCAAAAGTACGCTTTGGCAGAAGAGGATAGCAGTTGAAAGAAAACTCAACCCTATCTTGGAAAATAACCAAGGCCTGGATGATGTTCCTCTAAGATTATTTACTACACTGTATTTGAATCCAAGTGGACCCCATCTCGGTGTAGCACTTAATCTTACATTTCCATCAACCAGCAATTTTGGAAAATAATGGATTTGAAAATCATTCCCTGTCAGGTACTAGACTCTCAGTTAAAACACAGACCCTTTCAGTCTAGGTGAGACCTAATCGCTGAATCTGCTTCTAATTTCCCAAAACACAACCCTTGACAGGATATGAATTAGTCATAACTGAAGAATTTATCCCTTACTCAGATCCGGATTTTATAAAGAGGTTTTTGTTGGAAATTTATAAAGCAATATCTGTTTAAGATCTAGACTTCTATTGTCCAAGGGAAGGATCCCAAAATAATTACAGACCACAATAGTATATAATATTATCATGCATAAAGATGTATGGAAGTGTAAAATTAATTGACCCAAAATATAAATGCGGGTCTAGACAGAAGGTGAAATACAGACATGAAGTAGTCAAGGGACCAAAGTAATGGCAGAATAATCAGGTGGACTGTAAACATCTACTGTCTAATTTCCCAATTACTCGGATGGAGCGAATTTAGACAGCTTAGACCCTATAATGGTGGTGTCAACACCAGTTGGGCCTCCACTGTCTGTGAATTCGGATAAAAACCTACATGCTTCCCTTCTATAGTGATCATCAGTTGGCATTGACTGATGCCAACTGACTCCCAGTACGGATTGGAATTTAGGTTTGGAAATTAAGATAATATCAAAAATAAAACTGTATCTGGATGGGAGTCAGCCGAGCAGCTATTATAACCCCGGATGGGCGAACCGCCAAGGCTTCCACTGACAATCGTCCAGACCATGCAAAATAACAATTAGTAACTAATACCCAGAATACGAGCTAGTTATCCATGAGGGAGTACCCGCCAACATTAGTCTGATGTATTCTTTACTAATGGTTCCACACAACACACAAAGACAAAATAAATAATAAATAAAAGAAGATCCCTTGTATGAGAGACATTGGTTTCTCATGCAAGGTTGTGGATTGGGTCCACATGTGATGGTCTTAAATAATCCTTCCTACCATAATTAATTACAGTCCAGATTATCTGTTTAAGCCATCAAGATTTTGTTTATACAAGATTGTTTTAATGGCAATTGAACAAAGGTCCTCTAATCATGATGATTGCCGATGTTTGATTATTACTAATCTCAATCCTTAATCATTAATGAGTCGAGGGTTCAATTTTTTAAGTGATGCAAATGGAGAATCAAAATTTGGGCAGCATAACACCCTATATTGCAATTCCAGAATGTTACATCCTAACCCGTGGGGTTATGATGTGAGTGTTGCAATATAAAATAGGAGGAGAATGAAAGTTGTTTGGGGTTAAATAGAGGGAGAGGAACCCTTGTCGCGATATCATAAATTTTGTCGCGGACCGAGGTCCGCGACATGGACATCCCGACAAGTTTTTAGAATTTTTGGCAGCATAACGCCTCTTTGTCGCTATGCAAGATTTTGTCGCGGAACGTGGTTCCGCGACAAGAGTGACATCGCGACAAAGTGTTTCCAGGAAATTCCTAAAGCATTTGAACCTTTGTCGCTATGCATGGAAATTTTTGTCGCGGAACGTGGTTCCGCGACAAGGTGTTCCGCGACAAAGTGTTCAAAGATCAAGGAACATGGCATAATTTTTCTGTCTCAGAATGGGATTTTGTCGCGGAACGTGGCTCCGCGACAAAATGATTCCGCGACAAAAAGCCATGAAGACAAAATGCAAGAGTTTGGCTCCTTTGTCGCTATGCATGGACAGTTTTGTCGCGGAACGTGGCTCCGCGACAAGGTATTACGCTACAAAGGGTTTTAAATTATGGAGTCAAGTGTCTTGAAACACCTTGGTCGCGGAACATCCATTTTGTCGCGGAACGTGGTTCCGCGCCAGAAGGCGGTTGGCGCCCAAGGTGGTTCAGGACAAAAGTTAGAAAAAGCAGAAATGAACAGTGGCATGCAAACAGCGTGATCTCACCCTATTTCAGATCAAAAAGCTATTCTAAGCTAAAAATAAGCAAGAAACATTCAAAATAAAGAAGAACATGCTTAAACAAAAATAACAAGGATGGACAGAATATTAAAATAAAGCAGGAGTCCTAATCTAGGGTTTCATCACACATCCACACAACATTATCCATAAAATGCTAACAGTAAACATAAATAGGCATAATGGGGGTCAAGAGACCCCAAAACGAAAAAGAAAGCATAAATCCATGGGGTGTGAGACCCATTTCATGATTTGGGACACAAATGATGAATATTTTCCCATATTATTGAAGAGGTATTGTTAATACCCATGATTTAGGTATTACAAACCCTAAAACAAAAGTTTAGAAACCAAAACATGGTATAAAAATGGCTATCTAAGCAACTGTGAACAGTAAAAATGCTAAACTAAGCTAAACTAAGAGCAAAAATTAAATAATACATGAAAATAAACATAAACTACTCTACCTAAGGAAGAACTCCTAAGCTTGCCTGCAAGAGCTCTACAACAATTTCAATCTCTCTACTAGCCAACCCTTAGCTCATGGGAGGCACCTCATATTTATAGAAGTGTAACCCTAAGCTCATGGGCCTTGATTCTAGCCCATTGTGTCTTAAGACATCACACACATCACAGCTTTGTCTCGGAGCATCAAGTTGGTCGCGGAACACACTGCATGTGGCAAGGCTTCTCGACTGGGTCTTGTGTCTCTAATTGTGCATCTTGGTCGCGGAACATGCCTTTGTCGCGGAGCATGCCATCGCGACAAAGGTCATCGCGACAAAGGGCTTGGCTGGTCTCCTCTTCATCTGGGCCACTTGGTCGCGGAACCCCTCCTTTGTCGCGGAACACTGCATCGCGCCAAGGGGCTTCCGCGACAAAGGTCTTCCTGGGCCTGCTGGATTGGGCCAGATGGGCCGAAAATATTCTTTTTGTGGGCTTTTCTATCTTTTTCCCATCTTTTTGTTTCCTTTTCTTTTTCTCAAGTTTTTGGATTTTCCTAACATAAATATGTAATAAAATTACATATTTATGCTTTTTTTTTTATACCAGCTTATTATTTTTACAATTATGCATAAATGAGTCTAATTCGACTGCTTTCTTACTTAATGTAAGACCGGAATGCGATCAAATGCCCGTTTAAGACACGGAAATGGATTGAAAATAATGGTCATTTCTGGCCATTATCAGGGTGCATCCCCAAGAGTCTTGCATCCTCCATGAGGAACTAAGTGTTTGTCTTCTCCATTAGGGGAAATTATGTTTGAATAATATTTTTAATATTTCTTCAATAAAATTCAGGCTTCCAAATATTTCAAATACTCCGTTATATAGTTAAAACATTTACCCAAACCTTGATACATCCTAAGGTAGGAAACGAAATAGGATTGTAATACCCGAGAATTTTCCAACATAAAATAAATACAATAAATAAAATAAACACAATAAATAAATAAATTTAGCAAATAAATAAATAAAGATAAGGAAATGAAAAATGAAATTTAACTTAAAAAGGAATTAAAGGAATTTAATTAAATAAAAGAAATTAAATAAAGATAAATAAATTGTTACACGTGTACCCGACACCAATGGACTCGAAAACTCGAGTCCAGACATAAATTTAGATCCTAGGGAAATGACGATACGGAATAGGAACCCGAAGATGGCCCGGAAATCGGAATCCGGGAGCATAGAGGGGTAGAAGTCCGAAAGAGATGAGGAAAGGCACGACGGATCGCACGACCCGCCCGGACCGAAGTCCAGTCGTGGGCCGCGGGGTGGCCACACGTTGAAAGGGCAAACGGCGCGCCACGACCGCGCCACACGACAGATTCGCCGGTTGCGAGATTCACTCGCCCGAATCCGGATTTTCCCACTTCAGTTGAACACCTTTCGGCTCAAGACTCATCAAGGCCAACCTTGGACATCCCTAGGTCAGGTCTACCTATAAATAACCCCTATTGAAAGCCCCGAACACTTTTCAAAACATCCATACTCTCTATACGTTCGAAAACCCTAATTCCGGAGTCGTCGGAGGCACGAAACCAAGGCAAGGACTGTCGTGGACGAATTCGGAAGATCTCTTACGTCGTGGTAAGTTCCGATCCGATCCTTGTTCCATATACGATTCGAAAACGAATCCTAACCTTCTTCTTTTTCTTCTCTACACCCCGAATCGGATCTAGAACGAAGAACCCGACGAACGGAGAAGATAAACGGTGGACTGGAAGCCACGCTGTAACACCCGAGAAAAACAAATTCAAATTGTTTTGAACTACGTCATGACTTGATCCCTTCACAGGGTACGTAGGCAGCTTGGAACTAATTTATAAGTTCAGTCACGAAATAAATCACAAAATAAATCATAAAGTAAAATCACAAATTAAATCACAAATTAAATCATAAAATAAATCACGAGATAAATCACGAGATCGATCGCAAGGACGATAGGAGGAGTTGGAACTAATTTAAACTAGACTAATTAGGGCACGGAAATGTTACGAGCGATAAGCCGAACTCGTAACAAGTTTAAGGTGAAGATTCCGAACCGGAGATGGCCCGAGGAGTTGAGCTAACATGTAGAGGGTAGAAAACCAATAGAGGAAAGCAAGGAAAGACCCGACGGAGCAAGCGAACCGCCGAACCGGCCGGTCCGGCCGGCCCGCGCCCGCCGCGCGCCGCCGCGCGGATGGAGGCGTCGCGACACCAGGCCAGGCCACGCGTGCTCCGCGCGGTCAAAACAATAGGTGCGCGTCACCAGCGCGCCAGAGGTGCCGAAGGTGTAAACTTTCCTTCTATGGCGATTTTCTTGCCAAAAATCCGTCCCCCATCAAGGGCAAGCAGATCAAGGCATTGGGGGAAGCCATAATATCAGCCTTGGGCGCCTCCTACCCCATATTCTCAGAAAACCTAACCCTAAACACTTCCAATCTTCCTCTCCAAGTCAAAACCCCTCCGAACTCACTTTCCGGCGAGTATTCCGGCGACGACGAGGCAAACGGGATGAAGCCCTACCCTCTAGAACCTTGGTAAGTAGTATTACAGTGTTTGAATCGTCTGATAGTGTGAATTTTGTGCTTGATAACGATATATATTTTGGATGATTTTATGGTGGTTTTGGTAGCACTTTACTCTTGTTGTGTTTGTTTTGTTGATTGTAGGTTGGATGGCATGAGAATTGGAAAAAGAAGAAGAAAAGAGGAGAAATGAAGAAGAGGACAGCAAAGCACAACATTACTAGTCATGGCCATGACTAGCAATTATGAGGGAAGCTGAAATGAAAACACAAGCCCAAGTCCATAGGCCCAAGCCCATTACACAATTAAAAGAATGATGAAAAGGAGTGGACGGCTGCATAGTTTCAGACTTCACTTTTTTGTCATAAAACACTTTTTCTAGTTTGCTATTTTTAGACCTCACTTGAGTAGAAGAGAGAACAGAGGCAGAAGGAGAAAACAGACGGAGAGAGGCAGAAAACAGACGCAGAGGAGAAGAAATTTTGGGGAGAAGCTTCTTCAAGCTTTGCTTTTCTTTATTCTCATCTTTGGAAATTGGTTGTAATTTCTTCTACTTTGTTTTAATTTCCATGGATGTAGAGTAGATTCTTCCTTTCCTCTAGTTTAAAGGTTGATTGAAAATGGCTTTTGGGATTGTGGGAGATGATGTATTTTGTGACTATGAAACTTGATGTTTGTTAATATTTATGCAATTCCTATATCTAGGGCTTATGATTATTGATTTGGATGAATGTTTTTGGATCCAAATGTTTGTCTAGATTAATAGTTGAATGCCAATTTAATTTGGGTATCCGTAATTGTACTTGAATTGAATAGGTGGTAACCGGGTTGATTAGTTCCTTCCCGGGGAATTGTGTAATCAAATTGGGAATTACTCCGCGTAGGTAGTAATTGGTTTGAATCGGGCTTTTCTCAATTCTAATGCAATTGAACAATATTTTCTATGGGCGTACCTAGGAATGTTGATTCGATTAGGGATAATTAACGGGCGTACCTTAATTGTCTAATATGTAAGGAAAAGTTGGTTGTCTAAGCGGACCTGACAACTATAACCGGTTTATTAACTTGTATCATGTTTATGCATCGATGATCTATCCCAAATGCCATTCCAAATCATTCTTTGAACTAGAGGCTTTTAATTCCATAAGTTAAAATCCAATATTTTTAATCTTGTGCTCTTGAACTCATCTTGGTATTTAATTGCTTGTGCATTTCTTTAATCCTTTTAACTTTGATATCAAAATCTTGTGATAATGTCAAAACCCCCCTTTTCAACTATTGTAGATATTATGAAAATGTTGTAATCCAATCCCTGAGGAATCGACCCTTGTCACTGCTATACTATATCTATTTTGTACTTGGTGACATTGGAATAAATCTTTGTTTTGCAGCTATACGACAAGCTGTCAAATTTTGGTGCCGTTGCCGTCCATAAGCTTTAACAAACTCGAAATCTAATCCTTTTCCTTTGCTACGATTTCACGTCGGAAAACGAACAAAAAGCGATCGGAGAAGTTGGCCGTTCGTCGCAACCCTAGGACGCCCGGAAACCCTTTCCAGCGACTCAAAACTCTAACTAAGTAAGTTGAGACCTTACTAACAAATTTTTGTGGTTTATTGTTGTTTAAAACTCGAGATCTATACCCGTAACAAAAATCGATTTTCAAAAACCCTATTTTCGTCCAATTTCAGAAACTCGCCTAAAACTCGACTTTCAGGAATTCAACCCGAAAACTTTTCAACATAGATTTTGTTCCTAAGACTTTAATTTATCTTGCGTCCAAATTTCAGCCATTGACATTAAGGTTTGCTATCCCAAATCTTGCCGTAAACTTTCTGTGACAAACTGAACATTTGAAACCGTTGGCAGATTTCATTACTTGACCTGATGCATGTTTTTCACCTGTTTTTAGAATGATTTAACTTGCATTTCTAAACAAAAGTTGTAGATAAATGTGTCTAAATTATGCATATAAAATTTCATGGATTTTGGAGTTCATTTGATATGTCAAACGGCAGAATTTCAGAACCTGTTTTAAGCAATCCTTTGAGTCCGCGCGTGTACAGCGTGTTGTGGTCGATTTTTGAACACCTAAAATTCATTATTTCTAATTTCTTAAAACATAAAAGTTGTTCCTTAATGTGTTGTGTATCTCCTGTAAAAATTTCGGATCAATTGGCTTTGAAATGAATTTTTAATCGGCGTCGCACGAACCTGTGACGAAATCGGTTTTGAGACAGAAATTATCTTTTGTAAAGAACTCAAATTTTGACTCACTTCGAAACCTTATTTCCGAAAACTTAAAACATGAAAGTTGTTTGTGTGTGTGTTTTGGAGCTACTGTGTAAATTTCAGAATTTTTGGTGTAGAAATGAATTTTTAATTAAGAAAGGCGCAAACTGCGTCAAATCGGATTTTTCGAACTTGAGAAAACTCGAACTATGAAACGCGATACCGAATCTTTTGATCACTTGAAATATGAACTTTCGAAAAATCCCGTGCACTAGGCAGTGCCGATCTTCATGCTAATCATTATCTTTGAGACTGCCTCGTTAGTGGTCTCCTTACTATCTGAGATTGCCTCGTTAGTGATCTCGCGCGCTGTGTTTTGGATCGCCTCGTTACTGGTCCTACTATCTTTTGAGACTGCCTCGTAAGTGGTCTCCCATTGTTGTGGACTGCCTCGTTAGTGGTCCTATGTTGAGATTGCCTCGTTAGTGATCTCCCGGTATGGTGTCCTCTTCTTAGTTTGCGGGATAAATTATAAAAGACTTGTGTGAGTGTTAATTACTCTTAAATCTTATTTACCATGTTTTTAAATTACGCATTTAAATTACTTCATTAAATTATGTCTTCAAAATTCCGCTTTTAAATTAAGTCTTTTAAATTATGCAATTTCATCTTGGATAAATTAATCATGTTTTCCGCTGCGAATAAAATATGAATTTTTAAATTAATGCATGAGAAGGTAAAATCTTTGGATTTAAACACATGGAACCCTTTAAATTGTTAGTTAGGGATTAACTTACTCTGTATATTTCTATACTGGTACACCGTTGTCATTTTTCTTTTACAGAGTATGTCGAGTGACGCATTGCATATGCACTTGGGGGAAACCATTTTGGACATTTTAAATTCTGCATCGTACTGTTTTACCCGGTCTGTTAAACCCGAGGATTTGGCCATGTTGGCCGTGATTTATTTTCCGCTGCATTTACTCTATTTGATTTCGCGCATGATGATTACTGCTATCGTAATTTGAATTAAGTATTATCAATTTTCCGGACTAAATCTTGAAATGTTTTAAATCTTTTACATACCCACAAGCCTTGCATTTCCTTAGTGAGCTCGGGAAGCCGTGTCTTGCTAGGGAGATGTGGCGGTGACATCCCGGCCTGGGTTATCAAATCCGGGGTGTTACAAGTTGGTATCAGAGCCCGGAAAATTTTTAAAGCTACTACTATTTTAAACCATCATTTTTTTAAAACCCAAGTGTTATTTTTAAATTATTTATTTTGACTACTAGTATTATTTTTAGCCCAAAAGCTTATTTTTACATAGCCCAAAATCTTAGCCAAAGAAATATTAAATTTTGGCCCACTATAGAGGCCCAACTTTTATTCTTACCCATGTAGTAGATTTATTTTAAATACATGGATAGATTACATTTTAAATGGGGAAAGGGGGATTTGCACTTGCATGTTGCATAAGCATACGCCACATAGTTTTAAATTTCTACATATCCTAACCTTGCCTAAAACATATTCTAACCTTAACCTACCTTGTTAACAATAGATGGCCACCCCAAACGTGAACATGATCAACCTACTAATTAGGTTGATTGAAGCATACCTTGAATCTCCTCAAAACGTGAACAACTTCAGACTAAGGGTAGAACAAATGGAAGCTAACCTGGGCCACCTAACTAATCTGGGCCAAGCAGGACATCAAGATATAACCCAACTCCAAATCCAAATCAACGAACTCCAGACCCGCGAGACTGAGCTTCGGACCCAGATTGACGACGTAGAGACCCAAGCTTCCCGTGTATGCATATGACGATGCATAATTCTCAACTCTGAAAGAAAAAGAAATAAAAATGGTTTGGTCAGCACTACGTGCTGAGTAAGTTAACACAAACATGATTAAGGGGTTTCAAAGCCATTATTTAGATTTTGAGAAAACATGCACACAACATCACATCATTTAACTTATTTATCTAACAATAATTAAATGGCATAATTTAAAGGATAGAGATTTCATAAGATCATAAATATAATTCGCAAAGTAAAACAATTGCAAGACATACTTTAAGGCATAATCTAAAAGGAACAATTTTTCGAGTCTTCTAGTTTCATATCTCATGTCTCCTGTTTCAAGTTTATATTTCAATTGCCATTCGGCAAGCTTTATTTATCAATTGCCTTCCGGCAAGCGTTATATCTCAATTGCCTTTCGGCAAGCATTATATTTCAATTTTCTTTCGGCAAGCACTATATTTAAATTGCCTTTCGGCAAGCAGGATATTTCAATTGCCCTTCGGCAAGCAGGATATTTCGATTGCCTTTCGGCAAGCAGGATATTTCAATTGCCTTTCGGCAAGCAGGATATTTCAATTTGTATTTTATTTCAAAGGAATTCCCAATTATTTAAACCTTAAAGGCTAATTTCATGTTTCAACAAGATTTCAAGATTTGACTTCCGGTAAACCACTGTTTACTCTAAAATTCGTCTAAATTCAGATTTAATTCAAAAAATTCCGAAATTTCACTACTAACTCAGAAACGTCGAGATGAACAACTTTTATGTTTTAACTTTTTCAATCCGAGATACCCAAACATGTCAAAAACGTCAATTTTTGCAGAAACCCAAATCTGTCCGAATTTTACGTACCACAGTTTAAAGATATCGAGTTCTACCATAGCAAATCAACTCCAAATTTAATGAAATTTTACAGAGACCATCTTAAGACGTTTATCTACAACTTTCATGTTCAGCAAAAGATCTAAATCGGCCTAGAACCCTAGTCAAAAATGTCGTCAATTTCTGACGTAAGTTCTGTCAAGAATTTCAAGATCCACATCCTAGCAGTTCGGTTTCGGGTGGATTTCATATAACAAATCATCTCGAAAAATTCTGAAGTTTTACGGAGGTGTTCTTAACGTATAGATCTACAACTCTTATGTTCAACGCCAAGCCTAGATCGGTCTAGATCTAAGGTAGAAATCACCAACAAGTTCGAACTAAAGTTCTGCCACCGTATCAAGATCTAAACCAAAGGCAGGTCGGTTCATAGTCGTTTTCGGATACCAAAACACGATGAAAAATTATGAAAATTTTACAGTAGATAGATCTATGTCTTAGAAACGTTTTTCGTGTTTTAAGTTTTTCCGTTTGAAGTCGTTTTGAGGTTCGGAAAAATTAGACAAAACTGTTGCGCCGTTAGAAATCACATGTTGACAGATTACGAAAGTTTTGATTAAGTTTCTAGATCTAAATATTTTAAATACTCCCAAAACCATGTAAGCGTTAACTTACAGATCTATGGATGTCTCGGCTCGATGATTCGGAGGCGTGGCTTCCACGTTCTTCGTTCTCCTTCCGAGATCCTTCGTTTTTCCTCAACGCGTCCGGATCGGGGTTTAGAATAGAAAAGAGGTTTAATTAGGATTTGTTTTCGAATCACAAATGGTAAGGAAGGGAGCAGATCTTACCACGATGACGGGAGTCTTTGGATTTTCGTCCAACTCAGTCTACTCTCTTGCCTTCGTGCCTCCGATGAATCCGGGATTAGGGTTTCGACGTATAGAGAGATTTCGTAGGGTTTCAAACGTATTCGGAGCTTTTAAGAGGTCTTATTTATAGATAACTAAGGCCTAGGGCGTCCAAGATCTGACTCTAAGAGTCTAGAGTCGAAAGATGTTCAACCGAAAGTCGAAAAATCCGCGTTAGGGCGAGAGAATCGCGGAACGGCCGATTCTGTCATGTGGCGCGCTCTTGGCGCGGTTTTCTCCCATTGGGCGCACGGCCACCGCGCCATCCTGGCCTGGACTTCGGTCTGGGCCGGGTCGTGCGATCCGTCGGGCTTTTCCTCCTCTCTTTCGGACTTCTATCCCTCTATGCTCTCGGATTCGGATTTCCGGGGTATTTTCGGGCTCCGATTTCCTATCTTAATTTTATTCGGACCTAAATTTATATTTGGACTCGAGTTATTGAGTCTATCGGTGTCGGGTCTTCGTGTAACCATTTATTTAATTAAGTTGTCTTCGGATTCCCGGGTTCTCGGAACTTTGATTCCTTTTTAATTTAAATTCCATTTCTCATTTCCTCTACATTTATTTCTTTATTTGTTGAATTTATTTTATTTATTGTATTTATTTTATGTTGGAAAATTCTCGGGTATTACAGTCTACCCTCCTTAAGAATCAACTTCGTCCTCGAAGTTGTGTTTCGGCTTTTCTCGTGCTAAGGTCTTTTGTTTGTTTTATTATTTTGTGACTGAACTTAGAATTAAAACTTCTAAGCTGCCTACGTACCCGATGAAGGGATCAAGCCATAACGTAGTTCAAAAATTTATTTGGGATACATATTGTCGAGCCAAACTAAAAAATAATGCAACTCCTTTATTACGGGGTATCACATCCTCTCCCCCTTAGGACTCCAGTTATGTCCCCATAACTGCCTATTCAGTACTCTCGAGAGGTTTCGGGTTTTGGTCTGTATTCTGATGGTACTGGTGCCGTTGGTTATTGCCACCTTGACCGTCTGGGTTTCGTGGTTGCTTAAGTCGAGTAGTCACATCCTCTCTCTTGTCGATGTTCCCTTTCCGTGTCCGGCAATCACGCAACTGATGACCATGTCGACCACATCGAAGGCATGCTCCAGGCTGAGGGCATCCTCTCGCATAATGCGGTTTACCACACTTTGGACATGGTGACGCATAGTCCCCATGGTTGAAGACGATCCCCTTTTTCTCCCAATTGTCATTTTGATGTTGTCCTTTCGAGTTTCCATCGAAATGGTCCCTATCCACCTTGTATTCTCCTTGTGGTCCTTGGTTAGCCTCATCTACCGGTTTTCGTTTCAGTCCTTGGACTCGTGCAACCGCTACCGCACGATCATAAACCGTCTGCAGGTTCGTGAATTGTCCTACTGCAAGTATCTCCCGGATACTAAGGTTCAGACCCATCCCAAATTTCTGAGCCTTGTTAGAGTCGGTTGGTACTATCCTCGTAGCAAATCGTACCAACTCCTTAAACTGGGTGTAATACTCCTGCACCGTCCTTCCCTCTTGCTTCAGCGATAAAAACTCTTCGTACATTGCCGCCTTGGTGCTCATGGGGTAGAATCGGTCCCTTAGATCCTCCTTAAGTTTAGTCCACGAATAAGCTTCTTCAGCTTCCTCTAAATTCCTCTGGAGGTCTTGCCACCACTCATCGGCTTCGCCTCCTAAGTAGTAGGTTGCTACTCGTGTCTTTGCCTCATCAGGACATTTGATAGCATCCAATAGCTTATCAAATATACGGATCCACCCCTCTAGTTTGGCGGGATCCTCCTGCCCATCATAACGTGGTGGTTGATAGGGATTCACCAACGCTAGATAGTTGGTTTGAGCTACGGGCGGAGGTACTGCTGCAGGTGCCCTATGCACCTCCGCATTTCCTAATGCTACTAGGAATCCCTCTATCGTTTTCAAACGTGCTTCCATATTATTGGGCGCTTGAGGCACTTGCTCTCCTAGGTTCTGAGGACTTTCACTGTTGTTGGGCGTGTTGGAAAGGTTAGCGTCAGTGCCGTTTGGACTCACCTTCCTTGGGTTCCTCCTAGGCGCCATTTTCTGTTATAACATGTATAGATTAGCTTATCTTGGTTTACATAGATCGCTCGAACAAGACGTTTCGTAAATTTCCAATTTCAAATTTTCGGATTTGTTGTTTGGAAATCCAAACAAGATTTCTGGAATAAAGAGTGTTTTAATAAAACTTGATTTTTTTTATTGTTCCACATGAGGAAATTTTCTAATTCGTACAAAGATAGCAATGGCCAAGGCCGAGATTTGCTATGCTTGGGCGCGCGCTTAGATGAATGAGATCTAGAACTAAGGCAAGATCAGTCTCTAGTGAGCGTTTCTAATTCGATGTCAAGTTTCTATGTTATCCGGTGCAAGCAGAAGACCTAGGTTAAACTTCGCCAAGATTCTAGGTTATAATTCGCCAAGATGCTAAGTTAAAGTTCGCCAAGATTCTAAGTTCTCTAAACAAAGGAAATGCAATATGCACATGCAATGATGATTTCCCCCCAAAAATAACTTATACACTATATATATATTTTTTTCCCATGGGTTTTAAAATAAAAATTTCTCCATGGAAATAATACTTTAAAATTTAAAACAATAGTCAAAATATTAATAGTACTTTAAAAATAATAATGGTTTAAAAATAATAGTTTAAAAATAAGAACAATAGTTTAAAAATATTCCGGGCTCTGATACCACTTTGTAACACCCCGGTTTTTGGTCACCCAGGTCGGGGTGTCACCGCCACACCTCCCTAGCGAGACACGATTTCTCCGAGCTCACTAAAGAGATGCAAGGCTATGGTTTTTCAGAATTTAAAACATTCAAACAGCCCATTCATATATAATTTAAAAATAATACATCAAAGTTGCAGTGGAAAATAATATTTACATATATGTATCGCAGCGGAATTTAAATATAGGGCCAACATGGCCTAATCACGGGTTAAACAGGCCCGTTCATGCAAGATCTAGTCTAATACAAAAATTCAAAATAATATATCATCCCAAGCTTCCCGTGTATGCATATGACGATGCATAATTCTCAACTCTGAAAGAAAAAGAAATAAAAATGGTTTGGTCAGCACTACGTGCTGAGTAAGTTAACACAAACATGATTAAGGGGTTTCAAAGCCATTATTTAGATTTTGAGAAAACATGCACACAACACCACATCATTTAACTTATTTATCTAACAATAATTAAATGGCATAATTTAAAGGATAGAGATTTCATAAGATCATAAATATAATTCGCAAAGTAAAACAATTGCAAGACATACTTTAAGGCATAATCTAAAAGGAACAATTTTTCGAGTCTTCTAGTTTCATATCTCATGTCTCATGTTTCAAGTTTATATTTCAATTGCCATTCGGCAAGCTTTATTTATCAATTGCCTTCCGGAAAGCGTTATATCTCAATTGCCTTTCGGCAAACATTATATTTCAATTGCCTTTCGGCAAGCACTATATTTTAATTGCCTTTCGGAAAGCAGGATATTTCAATTGCCTTTCGGCAAGCAGGATATTTCAATTGCCTTTCGGCAAGCATTATATTTCAATTGCCTTTCGGCAAGCACTATATTTCAATTGCCTTTCGGCAAGCAGGATATTTCAATTGCCCTTCGGCAAGCAGGATATTTCAATTGCCTTTCGGCAAGCAGGATATTTCAATTGCCTTTCGGCAAGCAGGATATTTCAATTTGTATTTTATTTCAAAGGAATTCCCAATCATTAAAACCTTAAAGGCTAATTTCATGTTTCAACAAGATTTCAAGATTTGACTTCAGGTAAACCACTGTTTACTCTAAAATTCGTCTAAATTCAGATTTAATTCCAAAAATTCCGAAATTTCACTATTAACTCAGAAACGTCGAGATGAACAACTTTCGTGTTTTAACTTTTTCAATCCAAGATACCCAAACATGTCAAAAACGTCAATTTTCGCAGAAACCCAAATCTGTCCGAATTTTACGTACCACAGTTTAAAGATATCGAGTTCTACCATAACAAATCAACTCCAAATTTAATGAAATTTTACAGACACCATCTTAAGACGTTTATCTACAACTTTTATGTTCGGCAAAAGATCTAAATCGGCCTAGAACCCTAGTAAAAAACGTCGTCAAGTTCTGACCTAAGTTCTGTCAAGAATTTCAAGATCCACATCCTAGCAGTTCGGTTTCGGGTGGATTTCATATATCAAATCATCTCGAAAAATTCTGAAATTTTACGGAGGTGTTCTTAATGTATAGATCTACAACTCTTATGTTCAACACCAAGCCTAGATCAGTCTAGATCTAAGGTAGAAATCACCAACAAATTCGAACTAAAGTTCTGCCACCGTATCAAGATCTAAACCAAAGCCAGGTCTGTTCATGGTCGTTTTTGGATATCAAAACACGATGAAAAATTATGAAAATTTTACAGTAGATAGATCTATGTCTTAGAAACGTTTTTTGTGTTTTAAGTTTTTCCGTTTGAAGTCGTTTTGAGGTTCGGAAAAATTAGACAAAACTGTTGCGCCGTTAGAAATCACATGTTGACAGATTTACGAAAGTTTTGATTAAGTTTCTAGATCTAAATATTTTAAATACTCCCAAAACTGTGTAAGCGTTAACTTACAGATCTATGGATGTCTCGGCTCGATGATTCGGAGGCGTGGCTTCCACGTTCTTCGTTCTCCTTCCGAGATCCTTCGTTTTTCCTCAACGCATCCGGATCGGGGTTTAGAATAGAAAAGAGGTTTAATTAGGATTTGTTTTCGAATCACAAATGGTAAGGAAGGGAGCAGATCTTACCACGATGACGGGAGTCTTTGGATTTTCGTCCAACTCAGTCTTCTCTCTTGCCTTCGTGCCTCCGATGACTCCGGGATTAGGGTTTCGACGTATAGAGTGATTTCGTAGGGTTTCAAACGTATTCGGAGCTTTTAGGAGGTCTTATTTATAGATAACTAAGGCCTAGGGCGTCCAAGATCTGACTCTAAGAGTCTAGAGTCGAAAGATGTTCAACCGAAAGTCGAAAAATCCGCGTTCGGGCGAGAGAATCGCGGAACGGCCGATTCTGTCATGTGGCGCGCTCTTGGTGCGGTTTTCTCCCATTGGGCGCGCGGCCACCGCGCCATCCTGGCCTGGACTTCGGTCTGGGCCGGGTCGTGCGATCCGTCGGGCGTTTCCTCCTCTCTTTCGGACTTCTATCCCTCTATGCTCTCGGATTCGGATTTCCGGGGTATCTTCGGGTCCGATTTCCTATCTTAATTTTATTCGGACCTAAATTTATATTTGGACTCGAGTTATTGAGTCTATCGGTGTCGGGTCCTCGTGTAACCATTTATTTAATTAAGTTGTCTTCGGATTCCCGGGTTCTCGGAACTTTGATTCCCTTTTAATTTAAATTCCATTTCTCATTTCCTCTACATTTATTTCTTTATTTGTTGAATTTATTTTATTTATTGTATTTATTTTATGTTGAAAAATTCTCGGGTATTACAAAAATCTTTGGATTTAAACACATGGAACCCTTTAAATTGTTAGTTAGGGATTAACTTACTAGGTATATTTTTATACTGATAAACCGTTGTCATTTTTCTTTTACAGAGTAAGTCGAGTGACGCATTGCATATGCACTTGGGGGAAACCATTATGGACATTTTAAATTCTGCATCGTACTGTTTTTACCGGGTCTGTTAAACCCGAGGATTTGGCCATGTTGGCCGTAATTTATTATCCGCTGCATTTACTCTATTTGATTTCGCGCATGATGATTACTGCTATCGTAATTTGAATTAAGTATTATCAATTTTCCGGACTAAATCTTGAAATGTTTTAAATCTTTTACATACCCACAAGCCTTGCATTTCCTTAGTGAGCTCGGGAAGCCGTGTCTTGCTAGGGAGATGTGGCGGTGACATCCCGGCCTGGGTTATCAAATCTGGGGTGTTACACACGCCTCCGAAATCGACATTCCCGGACGACTGGAAATCTGTAAGTTGACACTTACATGGTTTTGGGAGTAATTAAAACACTTAAATCTAAAAGCTTAATCAAGACTTTCGAAAATCTGTCAACATGTGATTTCTAAACACTTAAATCTAAAAGTTTAATCAAGACTTTCGAAAATCTGCCAACATGTGATTTCTACCGGCGCAGCAATTTTGTACGATTTTTCCGAACCCGTAAAATTCTTCAAACAATAATACTTAAAACATGAAAAATATTTCTAAAGCTCGGATCTATCTCCTGTAAAATTTTCAAAATTTTTTGTGATGATTTGGTATATGAAATTGACCCAAAACCGAACTGCTAAGATTTGAATCTTAAATTTCTTGACAGAACTTAGGTCTGAACGTGATGACATTTTTGACTAGGGTTCTAGGCCGATTTAGATCTTTAGCCGAACATGAAAGTTGTTTACAAATGTCTTACGAAGGTCTCTGTAAAATTTAGTTAAGTTAGGAGTTGATTTGCTATGGTAGATCTTAAAAATCTTGAACTGCTGTAAAATAAATTCGGACAGATTAATGTTTCTACGAAAATCGTTTTTTTTTACCTAATTCGGTATCTCGGATTGAAAAAGTTAAAACACAAAAGTTGTTCATCTCAGTGTTTCCGAGTCAGTGGTAAATTTTCAGAATTTTTGGATTTAAATCTGATTTTAAATTAATTTTAGAGTAAACAGCGGTTTACCGAAGTCAAATCTTGAAATTTTGTTGAAACAATGGAATTCGCCTTTAGGGTTGAAACGAGTCGAAATCTCTTCTTAATAAATTTAGTGAAATCAGAATTTTTGAAATAAATCCCCTTACAAACTTGATAAATTAAAATTAGGGGTGAGTGCTCTGCAGGGTGCCCTCTAACTGCTTCACTTCGTGCTTTTATGGACGATGGTGACCCCGCGCGAAAAGTTAGATATGATATTGCCAAACCGGCATGAGATATATGGCCTACACTCTCGAGAATGTCCACATGGAATTCCCGAGGCTTCGGAGTGGTCTGGGTATGGCGGATACGGCTGTGGCCGCCGGTTTCCGGCTAAACTTGTCGAGATCGCGATGCAATCGTAAAACACTTGAAATTACTAAATTGGGGATGTAATGGGGAATTTAAATTAAGTTGGATTATTTATCATTGTCGTTTAAATTGTTAAATGCTTTGTTTAAATTAATTATGGCTTTCATTTTAAATTGTGCTAAATGTATTATTGACTAGTGCCATAAAATATTATGCAAATTGGTTAGATAATTAAGTTGAATTATGTATGGCTTATTATCAGGTTTTTATGTAAATATTAAATTAATGGCTTTTAAACCCTACGATCATGCATGTGTTAACTTACTCAGCAAGTTGTGTTGACCAAACCGTTTATTTTTCCTTATCCCTACAGAGTATGTGGAACAAACATGAGCACGTTCATGCATGGGGGAATCATATTTTGCGAAACTTTATTTTTTAAATTCTAACATTAGACTATAGAATAAACGGGCCTGTTTAACCCGTGTTTTGACCATGCCGGTCTTATTTACATTTCCGCTGCAATATTATACTTAAATATTCTTTCCGCTGCATTATGATATTATTATTTTTCGAATTTATATTGTATGGGCTGTTTGCAAATGTTTTAAATATTTTAAATACTGAAATACCTAGCCTTGCATCTCTTTAGTAAGCCGGAGAAACCGTGTCTTACTAGGGAGGTGTGGCGGTGACATCCCGACCTGGGTGACCAAAAATCGGGGTGTTACAAGTTGGTATCAGAGCCCGGCTTATTTTTAAACTAGTATTTTTAAAACCATTATTATTTTTAATTTATTATTATTTTTAATCTACTAGATTATTATTATTTTTAAACCATTAGTATTTATATTATTATAGAAGCCCAAAAATGATTATTTTAAACTTTCCTAGCCCCAAAATTATTTTTAGCCAAATTATAATTATTTTGACCAAATATTGAGGTCCAAGGATTTTAAATATTATTTTTAAATTTTTTTGCATTGTTTCCATGGAAATGAATTTTTATTTTAAAAACCCATGGAAAAAAAAATATATATATATATATAGTGCATGAATTATTTTTGGGGGGAAATCATCATTTGCATTTACACATTGCATCTCCTTTATTTAAATAACTTAGAATCTTGGCGAATTTTAACTTAGAATCTTGGCGAAGTTTAACCTAGAATCTTGGCGAATATTAACTTAGATCTTTTGCTTGTGCTAGATGGCTATTCAAGATATGATGAACTTGATGATCAAAATGATGAACGCTCACTTTGACTCTCAACAAACCATAGAACAAATGAAACATCGTATGGCTCAATTGGAGGCAAATCTGCACCACATGGGCAACTTAAGAGAGGCGGATCACCACCGCATAAACCAACTCGAACGTCAAGTCCAAACCCTCACTACACAAAACCTAATCCTGAAGGAACACATCGATGCTCATGGACAAGACTTGAATACCATCTTGATGATCTACTGCCGCCAAGTTCGAAGGAGGAAGACCCGGAGGAGGATCCCGCCACCCCACCGGAGGACGTCTTGAGACGCTAGGGATTCTATTTATTGTAGATACTATTTTGCTAGGAAAATATTTCTACTTTTGTATACCTTCTCGCTTGTACTAAAATTTCTTTTAAGGAAATAAAATGCCCGATTTATTTATAATAAATCAACAAAAAATCTGGACAGACCTGTCCGAACCAAAAAAAAAACTGAGATAAAATAAAATAAAATAAAACCCAGAAGCGTACGACGCTTCTTAGTTCGATCGAGCACCACGTGCGAAATTACAAAACACATATACATTTATAAAAATCGTTAAGACTATATGTTAATTTCACAAGTCCTAATCCACCCTATTTGTAACAGAATGGCACCTAGAGGAAGAGGAAGAACTCAACCCGCTCCCCAAACCACTACTGAAACACCTCCAAATGTCACGGAACCGGCTCAACCTGTAGAGGAACAACCCCAAGGTGCGCAGGACGCCCCCACACCGAACAATGTGGGCGATCGTCTTCGGACGATAGAAGAGGTTTTGGTTGCGCTAGGAAACACGCAAGTCAATCAAGGGCAAGCTGCGGCGGTACCTCCGCCTCAGGCTCGCCCCAACTACTTGGCAATGGTGAATCCTTACCAGCCGCCCCACTACGCTGGTGAGGAGGATCCAGCTAAACTGGAGGAGTGGATCCGAACCTTCGACAAGCTGCTGGGAGCAGTCAAATGTCCGGAAGGAGAGAGAGTGCACGTCACTTCGTACTACTTGGGAGGCGAAGCGGACGACTGGTGGCAGGCGACTCAAGCCAAGCTGACTGAAGATGACGAGCCCTACTCGTGGGCAGAAATGATGGAACTGCTCAGGGATCGATTCTATCCCTTGAGTACTAAATCAGCAATGTATGAGGAATTCCTGTCGCTGAAGCAAGGAGGCCATACTGTGCAGGAGTACTACACTCGTTTCAAGGAGCTAGTAAGGTTCGCACCAAGGCTAGTACCCACGGATGCAGAGAAAGCACAGAAGTTCGAGATGGGACTGAACATGTCTGTTCGCGAGGTGATCGCGGGGGTACACTACCCCGACCTGCAAGCTGTGTATGACCGCCTGTGGCAGTAGCGCGTGTGCAACAAATGAAGAGAAGGGTGAGTGGGGAGTCCAGCAGGGGTCCCCAAGACAAGAGGAACCGGGACGCGAGAAGCGAGAACAACACGGGAAGGAACAAACAGCAGAGAGGGTCGAATAGGCCACAACAAACCAACAATGGGAGGAGGCTTAACCAAGAAGAACCAGTACCACCCTGCCCAAGATGTGGACGACCCCATCCGGCGAGGGGATGCCCTCAACAGGGCGCCTGCTTCCGATGTGGTCGAATGGGTCACATTCGTCGGGATTGCCGGACGAGGATCGAAAATATAACAAGGAGGGAAGATTTGGTCATGGAGCCGGAACAGCCTCAGAACCAAAATGGGCGGAACGGAAATAACCAGGGGTATAGACCCCCTCAAAACCAATTTAGGCCGCCGAATCAGAACCAGAATCAACGACCTCCGCCACCGCAGAATCAAAACCAACAGCAAAATCAGCAGCCGAATGCAAATCAATAGGGCAACCAAGGACGCCCTATGGGGAGGCTCAACGTGGTTAACCAAGCGGGCGTGCCTGCACAAGGAGAAGTGATGGCAGGTACATTTCATGTTTTGAATACACCCCTTAGAGTTCTATTTGATTCTGGAGCTAGTTGCTCAATCATAGCATCAAGATAGTGCCTGAGTTAGATCTACCTAAGTGCGAGAGAATTAGCTTAGGAATTCAATTGCCTTCTGGAGAAGTAGTATCTTACTCTAAACGATATAACGGAATTCCTATAGTGATAAAGAACGTAGAATTCTTCGCGAACTTAGTAGAATTTAACTTAAGAGACTTTGACATCATACTGGGGATGGATTGGTTATCCCAGTATAAGGCGGTGATCGAATGCCAAAAGCAAAAGATCACCTTGTCAAAAAGTAGGGGAAAGAGAGTTATCTTTTACTCTCAGCCCCCTAAGAAGAGTAACAAAATCGTTAGTGCACTCAAACTAAGTAACTTGATGCGTAAGGGGTATGAGCTATATG
Organism: Hygrophila difformis; assembly: GCA_030278955.1. Classification (NCBI taxonomy): domain Eukaryota; kingdom Viridiplantae; phylum Streptophyta; class Magnoliopsida; order Lamiales; family Acanthaceae; genus Hygrophila; species Hygrophila difformis. The sequence continues at coordinate 38,121,547 of JAOANR010000004.1, forward strand.
CGTGCTACGTGCACAACCTTGAGGCGGAAGAGAACAAGGTTGATAGCATACCAGTGGTAAGAGAATACCCGGATGTGTTTCCTGAAGACATCCCGGGAATGCCACCTGAGAGAGATCTTGAGTTCACTATAGATCTCATCCCGGGCACAGAGACTGTCTCAAAAGCTCCATACCGGATGGCGCCATTGAAAATGAAGGAGTTAAAGGACTAACTCGAGGAGCTGTTAGGAAAAGGGTACATAAGCCGAGTACTTCCCCCTGGGGAGCACCGGTTTTATTTGTTAAGAAGAAAGACGGAGGATTACGTCTTTGCATAGATTATCGAGGATTGAACCAAGTGACTATCAAGAATAAATACCCTTTGCTGAGAATAGAGGATCTATTTGATCAACTGAAGGGAGCTTCAGTATTCTCGAAGATCGACTTACGATCTGGGTATCACCAGTTGAGAATTGCTGAGAAAGACATTCCGAAGACGGCATTTCGAACTCGATATGGCCACTACGAGTTCACAGTGTTATCCTTTGGGTTAACAAATGCTCCAGCCATGTTCATGAACCTCATGAACAATGTTCAAGAGCTGTTAGATCAGTGTGTAGTGGTGTTCATTGATGACATCCTGATCTACTCGAAAAGCGAGGAGGAGCACGCCCAGCACTTGCACCAATTGTTAGGGACCTTGCGGAAGAATCATCTATATGGCAAATTGTCCAAATGCGATTTTTGGTTGAAGGAGGTAGCATTTCTAGGACACATAGTATCCGCTGATGGAGTTTCAGTGGATCCGGCAAAAGTTTCTGCCGTAACTGAATGGGCAACTCCAAAGAGCCAAACTGAGATAAGGAGTTTCCTTGGATTAGTCGGGTACTATAGACGGTTCGTGAATGATTTTTCAAAAATCGCACGACCTTTGACCCAGCTACTGAAGAAGGGAGTAAAATACGTGTGGACAGAGGCTTGTGAGACAGCGTTTCAAGAGCTGAAGAAACGACTTACAACCACACCCGTATTGACACTACCATCAGAGAATGGTGACTTCGAAGTTTACAGCGATGCTTCGAAGGAAGGTTTAGGTTGTGTCTTGATGCAAGACTCGAGAGTCGTAGCATATGCATCACGCCAGCTAAAACCTCACGAGGAAAATTATCCGACACACGACCTGGAGTTGGCAGCGATTGTTTTCGCTCTAAAGATATGGAGACATTATCTTTATGGGCGGAAGTGTCGAATGTTCACCGACCACAAGAGCTTGAAATATATATTCACTTAGAAGGAGTTGAATTTGAGACAGCGAAGGTGGTTGGAACTTATCAAAGACTACGATTTGGAGATATCCTACCATGAGGGAAGGGCGAATGTGGTAGCTGATGCCCTAAGCCGGAAAACCCAACACGTGACAAACTCGTTGGTAATTCCTTCGGCATTGTACATGGATTTAGCGAGATTAGACGTGGAACTTGTGCATCCGGGCACAGTGAGTGAAACAATCAACGCAATGGTCATCGGAACTCCAATATTGGACGAGATTAGGCTCGCCCAACCGGGCGACGCGAAATTAGAAAAGATAAAGGGGTATATTGCCGAGGGAAAGGCAATAGGATTTGCTGTCCACGAGGATGGAAGCATTCGCTTCAAAGAGAGATGGTGCGTGCCCCATAACTGTGCCGAGTTGAAGCGAAGGTTGATGGAGGAAGGTCACAACACGCCATATTCAGTGCATCCCGGAGGTGACAAGCTTTACAAAGATCTAAAGAAGATCTATTGGTGGCCGGGAATGAAGAAGGAAGTGGCAGACTTCGTGGCGAAATGTCTCACCTGCCAAAAGGTTAAGGCAGTGCGACATAAACCCTTAGGGTTGATGCAACCACTAGAGATTCCAAGTTGGAAGTGGGACAACATCTCAATGGATTTTGTCTCGGGATTACCCCGATTACCTAAAGGCATGAACAAGATTTGAGTGATTGTGGATAGGCTAACGAAGACGGCCTTATTTATCCCAATGAAGGACACGTGGACTATGGACCAATTGGCCCGAGCCTACGTCGATAATGTGGTACGACGACATGGAGTACACATGACATCAATTCCGACAGAGACAGTAGATTTGTCTCTCACTTTTGGACGGAGTTACAAAAGGCTCTCGGTACTCTAATCAAAATGAGCACCGCATTCCACCCGATGACGGATGGTCAAACCGAGAGAACAATCCAAACACTAGAAGACATGCTGAGAGCATGCGTGTTAGAATTTAAGGGGAATTGGGAATCCCATTTACCCTTAATCGATTTTTCTTATAATAATAGCTAACATGCTAGCATTGGCATGGCACCATTCGAGGCGTTGTATGGACGAAGGTGCCGAAGCCCGTTGAGCTGGGAAGAAAACAGTAAGTCTGTGGTAGTGGGACCACAACTTATCGAAGACATGGCTCAACAAATCAAGGTGATTTAAGGAAAAATGAGAGCCGCTCAAGACCGTCAGAAGAGTTACGCTGACGTGAGACGACGAAACCTAGAATTTCAAGTAGGAGATAGGGTCATGCTAAGGATATCACCCATGAAGGGGGTGATGCGCTTTGGCAAACGAGGAAAGTTGAGTCCTCGATACATAGGACCTTACGAAATTCAAGAACGAGTCGGAAATTTAGCCTACCGACTGGCTTTACCGCCACAATTAGATCGAGTTCATAATGTTTTCCATGTTTCACAACTAAAGAAGTATGTGCCGGACCCGACACATGTACTTCAACCGGAGATAATCGAACTTGAAGAGGATTGACTTATGAAGAAGTCCCAGTGCGAATTCTACACGTTAAGGAGCGAGTAACGAGGAACAAAACCGTAAAAATGATCAAGGTTCTTTGGTCGAACCACGAAAGTGAGACGGCAACTTGGGAGGTAGAATCCGACATGAGAGAACGCTATCCGAAACTGTTCCAAACCGACACCGACACAGTTATGGGGACATAACTGCAATCTTAAGGGGGAGAGGATGTCACACCATGTATTTTTCGTGCATTTTTTTAAACAAGCAAACAAATTCAAATTGTTTTGAACTACATTATGGCTTGATCCCTTCACAGGGTACGTAGGCAGCTTAGAAGTTTTAATAAGTTTAGTCACAAAATAATAAAACCACCAAAAAAGACCTTAGCACGGGAGAAGCCGAAACACAACTTCGAGGACGAAATTGATTCTTAAGGAGGGCAGACTGTAAGACCCGAGAATTTTCCAACATAAAATAAATACAATAAATAAAATAAATACAATAAATAAATAAATTTAGTATATAAATAAATAAAGATAAGGAAATGAGAAATGAAATTTAACTTAAAAAGGAATTAAAGGAATTTAATTAAATAAAAGAAATTAAATAAAGATAAATAAATTGTTACACGTGTACCCAACACCAATGGACTCGAAAACTCAAGTCCAGACATAAATTTAGATCCGAGAGAAATGACGATACGGAATAGGAACCCGAAGATGGCCCGGAAATCGGAATCCGGGAGCATAGAGGGGTAGAAGTCCGAAAGAGAGGAGGAAAGGCACGACGGATCGCACGACCCGCCCGGACCGAAGTCCAGGCGTGGACCGCGCGGTGAAAGGGCAAACGGCGCGCCACGACCGCGCCACACGACAGATTCGCCGGTTGCGAGATTCACTCGCCCGAATCCGGGTTTTCCGACTTTGGTTGAACACCTTTCGGCTCAAGACTCACCAAGGCCGACCTTGGACGTCCCTAGGTCATGTCTACCTATAAATAACCCCTCTTGAAAGCCCCGAACACTTTTCAAAACATCCATACTCTCTATATGTTCGAAAACCCTAACTCCGGAGTCGTCGGAGGCACGAAACCAAGGCAAGGACTGTCGTGGACGAATTCGGAAGATCTCTAACGTCGTGGTAAGTTCCGATCCGATCGTTGTTCCATATACGATTCGAAAACGAATCCTAACCTTCTTCTTTTTCTTCTCTACACCCCGAATCGGATCTAGAACGAAGAACCCGACGAACGGAGAATATAAACGGTGGACTGGAAGCCATGCCTTCGAAATCGACATTCCCGGACAACTGGAAATCTGTAAGTTGACACTTACATGGTTTTGGGAGTAATTAAAACACTTAAATCTAAAAGCTTAATCAAGACTTTCGAAAATCTGTCAACATGTGATTTCTACCGGCGTAGCGATTTTGTACGATTTTTCCGAACCCTTAAAATTCTTCAAACAGAAAACTTAAAATACAAAAAACGTTCCTAAGGCTTAGATCTATCTCCTGTAAAATTTTCAGAATTTTTCGTGATGATTTGCTATATGAAATCGACCCGAAACCGAACTGCTAAGATTTGAATCTTAAATTTCTTGACAAAACTTAGGTCTGAACGTGATGACGTTTTTGACTAGGGTTCTAGGCCGATTTAGATCTTTATCCGAACATGAAAGTTGTAGACAAATGTCTTAAGAAGGTCTCTGTAAAATTTCGTTAAGTTTGGAGTTGATTTGCTATGGTAGATCTTGAAAATCTTGAACTGCTGTAAGATAAATTTGGACAAATTAATGTTTCTACGAAAATCGATGTTTTTGACCTGTTTCGGTATCTCGGATTGAAAAAGTTAAAACACAAAAGTTGTTCATCTCAGTGTTTCCGAGTCAGTGATAAATTTTCAGAATTTTTTTACTTATATCTGATTTTAAATTAATTTTAGAGTAAACAGCAGTTTACCGGAGTCAAATCTTGAAATCTTGTTGAAACAATGGAATTAGCCTTTAGGGTTGAAACGAGTCGAAATCTCTTCTTAATAAATTTAGTGAAATCAGAATTTTTGAAATAAATCCCCTTACAAACTTGATAAATTAAAATTAGGGGTGGGTGCTCTGTAAGGTGCCCCCTAACTGCTTCACTTCGTGCCTTTATGGACGATGGTGACCCCGCGCGAAAATTGAGATATGATATTGCCAAAACGGCATGAGATATATGGCCTACACTCTCGAGAATGTCCACATGGAATTCCTGAGGCTCCGGAGTGGTACTGGGTATGGCGGATACGGCTGTGGCCGCCGGTTTCCGGCTAAACTTGTCGAGATCGCGATGCAATCGTGAAACACTTGAAATTACTAAATCGGGGATGTAATGGGGAATTTAAATTAAGTTGGATTATTTATCATTGTCGTTTAAATTGTTAAATGCTTTGTTTAAATTAATTATGGCTTTCATTTTAAATTGTGTTAAATGTATTATTGACTAGTGCCATGAAATATTATGCAAACTGGTTAGATAATTAAGTTGAATTATTTATGGCTTATTATCAGGTTTTTATGTAAATATTAAATTAATGGCTTTTAAACCCTACGATCATGCATGTGTTAACTTACTCAGCAAGTTGTGCTGACCAAACCGTTTATTTTTCCTTTTCCCTACAGAGTATGTGGAACAAACATGAGCACGTTCATGCATGGGGGAATCCTATTTTGCGAAACTTTATTTTTAAAATTCTTACATTAGACTATAGAATCAACGGGATTGTTTAACCCGTGTTTTGACCATGTCGGTCTTATTTACATTTCCGCTGCAATATTATACTTAAATATTATTTCCGCTGCATTATGATATTATTATTTTCGAATTTATATTGTATGGGCTGTTTGCAAATGTTTTAAATATTTTAAATACTGAAATACCTAGCCTTGCATCTCTTTAGTAAGCCGGAGAAACCGTGTCTTACTAGGGAGGTGTGGCGGTGACATCCCGACCTGGGTGACCAAAAATCGGGGTGTTACAAGGATTGTGTTGTTTGCTGCTGAAGGAGACAAGAATCGGCGAACCATCGGTTGCGGCTGCGTGGTTGGAGGAAGTCCGTAAAAACCCAGAGCTTGAGAAACCCGGCAGCAAGGCGGTCAAACTCAAGGTATGGAGTTTAGTGCTTAATTGTATTATCGGAAGCATGATGGGCTGATATTGGACTAATGGTAATGAAGAAACTAAAATCTGGGGTCAAAATGAAATAAAGCAAAAGTTGGTAGGTTTAATTGATGTTTGAAAAAGACAAAATAGTCTGAATGGCCCTAATTTGGTCAAAGATGGTTTCTAATGGCCTAAAATTGGAAATTGATTTTATCATTGCCCAAATGTGGAAATGGTGCCTTTTAGTGGCCTAAAAAATTCATTTCCTCTTTAAGTTTTTATCAACTTTTTGAATAGTAAATACTCAAATTTGAGTTTTTACTATTCACAAACCTATCTCACTTTTTGCAATTAAATTAATTACAATCTCATTCCTCCAATCGTTTCAAATTGAATACTGATTAATTTGTATTATGGTTAATAATTTTATACTTCATACATTTTCTTTAAAATTTATTTTATATCTAATTAGATTATAAATTTTAATGTTTCTTTATAAAATAAATTTTAAACATAAAGATAACTAAATTTTTAAAATTTTGGCACAATCTTAGCAATCATTAAAAGAAAATTATATTAGCATACGAAAATATAATTAAAAATAACACATCTCAAATACTTAAAAAACTACAGTATTAATGAGTATTGAATTTATATGGGGTTAATATATATATTTTTTAAGAAACGATGAATATGATTGAAAAGATAAATAAGTTTGTATGAAAAAGAATATATAGAGAATATTTTTTTGAGTTTGAATTTAGTGTAAATAATTAGAAATAAATTACTATTTGATGTGACATTTACTGTAAAATGAATTTGAGTATATGATTGCTATTGGAGATAGTCTTAGGTTTCATGCTTTTACAAAATGACGGATTCAGTATTCACCCACACGTTCGAGTGCCCAATGATCTAATTGTTATTATTATTATGTTTTTTAATCAAACGCCAAAAAACTTTTATTGATCGACACGTATCTAGAGTACTATGTTCTTATTTAAATTTCCTAGTATGTTAAATTAATTAACCTATTTTGGGCTCATGCTTTTACGAATAAGGGATACACCTAACCTAACCTACTCCTTCAAGAGATAACATTATTTAATTAAGATCTAATAATTAAGGATGTGTATGTTTTATTTGTATGTTACTGATATTGTTTCCATCACACCTACTTATGAATATTCACAGCTTTAAAATAGGTTCACAAGAGATAGATATTCTAACCCCTGCAGACAGTGGCGTATGTACTTAGGACAAGGTGGGAATTGAGCCACAAAAAAATTAAAAAATAGTAAAAAAATTAGTAGTAATATTTTAATGTAATTAGGAATTAGAATGTAATTTTGAGATATTAACATTATTTGATATAATAATGCTTCAATATTTAGTGCTTCAACAATTAGGAGGGATCGAATCTGCTAGCAAATAGCAAATTCGAAGAGCATATTGTCTCATAGTAAAATTTAGAATTTGAACTTTGAAGTTAATGGTGAAAAATAATTTTAAATTGAGATATCTTTTGGTGATTATATTCTATATGGTATTAGAGTTTAAAAAACTAAAAATTGAGAGAGACAATGTTTAAAATTTAGGTGCTACAGTAGAGATATTACCATGAATTATATTGTTTTTTAGTATTTCAAAAGTTAAACAATATATTTTTTTTTTCTAAATGCAACTAAGATTTAAACAATAATATTTGAGAGGTTAGAAGTATAAAGTCAGTCAATAAACTGACCTACCAAATTATAAATCTTGGATCCGCCACTGCCTGCAGATAAACAATGTTCTTGACATTCGTAGGCTCTTGTGAGCCATTGATCAAATATTAAAATTAATTGCTAAGAGTATTTTTGTAATTTCAATAACATGCAAATGATCTTCATTCATTTTTCTCTCGTCTCTCATAATCTGCTATAGTTCAATTTGGAAATTTTCAAATCTGATAGAATATTTAGATTCCTTACATCGAGTAAAATAAATTTTCATATAAAGAACGTCCAAATCCGAGTTCATTTGAGAAAGTTAAAGCCATTTGAAGTTTATTACGATTTTAAGAATCATTGCTTTTACTTCTCAGTGACGGAGCCTGTACAATTCAATGACATGACTTATACAATTCAGCATGATAGCCAACGCATTTCAGCGACTGAACCTATACAACAAAGCATACGCAATAAAATTAAAAAAAAACTCTAACTTTCTCAATTTAATTCGGATTTGTTCGTTCTATATATGAAATCTATATATTCGATGCAATGAGTCTAAATATACCATTAGTTTTGATCTTGTAGGAGCCGACCAAAACTAACCCGTTGCCATTCCTACTTAAAAATAAATTGATTTTTATTTTCAATTCCATGCACTATTATAGTCTTAATTTAACTCAACTTCCAAATCCTTTTACTAATTTCATTAAGAAATTGCTACTAGTGCACCTCAGGCAACTTTACTAAACGGACAACATTTTGGATTTTCCAGAATTTTTTGTGATACTTATAAAAATAAAAGTAAAAATAAAACAAAATAAAACATAACTATTTTAACTCTTGTTTTAGACACACCAAGCATTGCCAATTTCACTATTTTTTTTAAATTTTTTTTGTGTGTTAAGTTAACTAACATTATTAAAATTCAAGTGGGCTGAAACTGAACATATCAATTCGTTTCGAGCTTGTATGAAGAAAATATCCGGATTGGATATGGTGCTGAATGAGTAATATTCGACAGGTGCTGACGTGCTGATCTAATGAGGTGCGTGTTGGGTGTTAATTAACGAGGTGTATGCTGGATATTTAATGGTGTTTGGGCTGTATAAAAACACTCAGCACATACAAAGCATTCCTTCTGCACTTCAGCATGAGCTGATTCAGTTCCCAAATCAAATCCGAAAATATCTATAAATTTTATACTTACAAAGTAAGAATAATTGATGAAGTAATTCAATTAACAAAAAAATACACTTTATTGACTAAGAGGGTGTTTGTTTTGGCGTTTTGAAAATTGCTGTAGCGTTTAGAAAACGGATAAACAGATTGCTTAGTTTGCCAACCTGAGATACAAAGCTTAATCTTATCTTCAATGTAATTACTGTAACAAAACGTGCTGCATAGAATAAAGTGTTTGGATGAGCTTATACTGTTTCAAAGCGCAATAATCAGATAATCAATTTTGAAAGTGTTTGGCTTTGTGTTTCCAGGTTGTAAAATTACCACAAAGAGTATGGGTAAAAATATTAAATAAATTTTATTTTCAATATCTTATTCATGTTATAATTTTTTTTATTCATAAATTTTCCAACAAAATATATATATTATTTTTTTATATAACTGAATCAATTTTTAATATTTTAAAATATAATAATGTTATATTCTAAAATAATATTAGTATAATAATGACGATATGTTAATAATTTTATATTTCAAAATATAACTACTGTAATATTATACATCATGTAATCCATGTAGCAAAAATATGTTAATGGGAAAAGGCTTGAATAATGACGATATATAGCAAAACTATATTATTTGGAAGACCAAATAAAGATATGTTCATCCCATATTTTTAGGGATATTTTGGTAAACAAATTTATGCTCTCAAACGCATTTTCTTTGCAGCACCTTTTTTCTGCTGCAAGAAAATAGTGGTAAGTTACCCTCATATCGCAATTATAAGCTTCTCAAAAAAAATAATCAATTATAAATCATATATAACCAAACACTTTAAACTAATTATTTGTGTTTTAGAAACGTAATAATCAAATAAGTTGTTTTAAAACGCCGAAACAAACACTCTCTAATTAGTTTGATATTACAATTCATCCAAATACAAATTAACTAGAATAAAATTTCAATTTTTCAACCAAAAAAATTAATTTAATACCTAAATATTAAAATTAAACACATATATATATGATCATGATAATACAACTAAACTTTTTTCAAACTCCATCAATTTAAAAGATTACAAAAATAGTTTTAAATAAATTTTCAACAACAATAAAATTACTGCAAATTAAAAATTTAAAAATAACAATATAAATTTGAAAAATTATAAAGATAAGTGCAAGAACTTTATCCAAACACATAATAGTATTAATATTGTTAAAGTCCAAATTTATGAAGCAACTACCCGGAGGCTCTCTGTAGGAGTCTAGCGTACCAATTTTGTGTTGATTGGTTCATAATTAATTGTGATTAAGTATTCTTAATTGCATTGTCCTAAAACCTGAAATGTGTTGTTTTATACAGTAATTCAGTGTGGTAGTTACCATTTATCATCTAGAAAACGTGAGATATCAAGTACTTTATATTTTCATTCTATATGTAGCATGTTGATGAGGACATAAATTGAATTTAATTGTGGTGGACCGCCAATATATTATATTGGGCCCACCTATAGCACCCCAATATAATTAACCTTTGTGTACCTTTTTTTTTTATTTATTTATTAAGTTCTTTAAACATTCGAATATTCTTACAATGGATCTGGATTAGATTTAATAACTGATTCATGCTTTGTTTTGATAGTGGGTTTTGAGTTTTATAGATATCGACTCGGGACTGATCATTGATTAGATAGAAAAGAAGGCAAAGACCCTTACAGAATTCCCCAATAGAGTTTTGGAAGTAGAAGACGAACCGATTTATGATATTCCGGGTGATTATTGAGTGTAGCGAAATCAAAGTTTATGATAATTTGTGTGGTATGGGCTCTCACACATCTTTGCCGATACATGAGTGTTATTGTTTATAAAAAAAAAAAAAAGGTTTATGATAAAGTCAGCCAAGTTTCTATGGTCTTCTACCTTTGCCTAGTCTCGGTCCAAAGTGTATGGCTCCGCACCTGAGCCCTATTGTCTAGTTATAAACTCAAAGGAGGTGTAGTTCTTTTGTTTTTTTTAAGGCAAATACTCCCTCCCTCCGTTTTTTTTAAAGGTTATATTTAGTATTGACACCAGATTTAAGGAACATTTTAAAAGTGTTTTACTTGAATCCTAACAAAGTAATTAAAGAAATAAACTAAAATGAGGTACTTTGACTTTTGTCCTTCTTTTTCAAATATTGGAGGGAGGTTAAACTTTTTCAAGTTTTAAAACTTTCATTAACTTTAAAAATATTCTAAATATAGTAATGTAACACTTAGTTTAAAACACCTATAAAAAGTAAGTGTAAGTGTGTAACCTTTTAACAAAAAATGGAGGGAGTATTATAAAAGGCCGAAGACCCTAACAAGTAACAACAATAATCGAATTTTATTAATACTTCATCCGTTCCTAAATAGTTGTCTCTTTCAGCTCAATTTCAATAACCAAGATATGTATTAATTAACTTATAAATTTCCATTTTTACCCTCCAACTAAACCATTCGTAATAAATATCAACAAAATCATTTATGTAAAGTAAGGGGTAATATAGTAAAAATATAACATAAATACTTATAACTACTTAAAAATAACAACTATTGTGGAACATTTTTTCATCTCTAAAAAGACTATTATTCGTCAACGGAGGGAGTACGAAGGAGATATTTATATGGTAAAACAATTAGTACAATCTACGGTATATTTTAACTGCCTTCTCGGATCTCTTGCACTATAGGCACCTCTCCGACCAATGGAATTGGCTGGTCACTAGCTACACCATGACAACATAAAAATGTTCTTATTAAATAATTGTTATTTTATTAATAATTAATTAAAGAAATGGCCGGTAAGATAGCAAGAATGATAAGAGATGTAAAAAGAATTGCAAATGGACAATTATTTATAAATTAATTACTTCTCATAAAAGACAATATTGATATGGAATTGCACACAGCTCCCATTCCCATATATTAAGGGTGGAGGAAAAAAAAAAACAAAAGAACAAAAAAAAAAAAAAAAAAAAAAAAACCACGACCACCAGTTCTAACTCGATTCATTAAGCTATCAGCTCGTTTTTTTTTTTTTTTTATTAAGTGAGATAAGCTTGAAGACATTTTAGTACTTGAATAATAAATGAGCCTACTCGGCTATGATCGTTAAACTCGACTAAATTTTAATAATTATAAGATTATATAATTTTATGAAATATTTGTTGAATTTTTTATATGAATATATTACATTGTTTAGCAAAGTTATAAAATGAGGTTTGACTCACTTTTAAACTAAAATTTTTTATTCTAACTAGTTAGTTCTTCGAATTCTAGCTGAACTCGTTCGTGTTAAGTTTAATGAACCAATTAATATGTTCAAGCTTAAATTCAAAACTACAATGAGTGGAGCCCGGCCCAACTCATTTATTAAATTAGCTGAGTTTAAATACTTCTTTCGTTTCTTTTTATTTGTCACATTGAGATTTTGGACACTATTCACACACACTTTCACTTAAAGTTTTTATCATAGTTATATAAGTTAAAATATAGGCAAGTGAGATCTTATTAGATTCGTCTCGTTGTGTAGTTTTTAAATATCGAACTTTTAGAATTTTTACTTGTATGAAATTAAGTTATTAATGATTTAAAATATGCATTGGATTGCGTATTTGGTGGGTCCATAACAAATAAATAAGAATGGAGGAAATACTTCCTAGATTGAATTTGGCCACTTAAAACCCAACAGCGAAACAAAAAACATAATTAATGCCTTATTTTAGTGGTGCCATAACTAATCTATGTTTTTAATACCTTAATTATTATTTATTTTTAATAAACAAACTACTTATTTTTAAAAAAATAATTCGATACTTATGAATATAATAATTTAAATAAATATTTGATTTAAGCACTAGAAGTAATTACATTTTTCAAAAATTGAGTAATTTTAATCTTTGAATTATGAATAATTTAAAATATTGGTGAAAATTTAATAATAATTGTAATTGTCATTTCATCCATTTTAAATTTTCTATTTCATGATAGGAATTCAACTATTAGATTAGCTTGAGCAATAGCGCAATACGAAGCTCTAACTGCTTAAGTAAGGTTTTAAATTCAAACTTTGTGAATGCAGAAATCAAATTCGTTTGGTAAAGGTCAATCTACCAACAGTGGTGGATTTAGAAAAAAATTTAAGCGGGGTCGCAAAAATAATAATTTAAATTTAAATTTAAATATATTAAATATAATTCTTAAATTTAAATATATTAAATATAACAATCGAAACATACCTCTTACAAATACTCTCTACGGTCTTTCATACTTTGAAATCGACTAATAACAGCTTCATTCATAACATTGAGGAGAGTTTCTTTCTCAATAGCTAGCACAAATAAGAGAATCGTTGATCAAAAAATCATCACCTATTCGATTTTGCAAATCAGATTTCACAAGCTTTTGGGGTCCCTACAAAAATTTAAGCGGGTGCACTAAACTACGCATAAATATTTTTTACCTTACAACACAAATTTAAGCGGTGTCCCGTGCCCCGTATCTTGAATGTGCGTCCGCCCCTGTCTACCAAGCCCACTTGTACATCAAATGTTACTTTGGGGGACTCCGATATTAACAAGTGGAATAATTTGTTATCATGGATTTTAAATGGCTTCACAAATCCGTCAATTCAAGCACATTGTAAGTATTAAATCGATCAATCGAAAATTTAAACTAATAAGTTCATAGATGTAATTCATATTTTTGCACTAAAATAATTATATTTGAAATCCATTTTGTAGCCAAACAACGTATACAGATTGAATGACTTACATTAACCCCAATGCCATCCATCCAAATGAAAGACTAAGTTAACTCTAAGTCCAAATATTATGTGTAAAATAAAACGCAAAAGAAAATAATTTAAGGTTGCATTTAGATTGATAAAACTGGATTTGACGAAAAGTTTAATAGAAAATTAAAAGAGTAGGGATATAAAATCTACTCATACATTCTACGTTAGGGTGCAGTGACACGTTTGTACTATAGAATTTTTATTTATTTTTAATCAAATAACATCATACAACAAGGAAAATTTTTAAAACATCATCATGTAAAGACAAGAATAAATAAATATTTTATTCATGTCCAAACCCAACAAATACAATAGCTAATAATCCAACCAAATACTTACTTTAAACCCAAAACCAACTACACCATGTCTGTAGCATGAATAAACACCGGAAAATGATCACAAAGCAATACAAGGGGTACAATCCCCCCTCAAATAATCGTACTTTCCAAGGGGTAAAACCCCGCTCTATCTCACCTTTTCAGGTTCTTGTTTGTTGCTGGAAAGGGCTCTCCTATGCACAGATTTGTTAATTTCTTGCATCGACTTTCCAACTGCTACTATAATTCTCTTATGAAGGTTCTGCAAGCTAACAAGGGATTAATCTTGCAGAATCATAGCACTGCTATCCGGACTAATGGCAACGTCCAAAACCTGGAATGATACAAAATTTTATGATTTTTTCAATAGAAGCAAACCAAAGCAAACCAACTGTAACTAAAGAACTCAAAAGCTCCAGCCAAAACATTTAACAACAATTAAAAAATCATATTTTTCCAGTGTTGACTTCTATTCATAAAATAGGAGAAATTAGTGATGGCTAATTATATTCTATGCAACATTATTTTTCAGACCGAATATGCAATTTTCTAATCCACTGTAACACCCCGGATTTGATAACCCAGGCCGGGGTGTCACCACCACATCTCTCTAGCAAGACACGGATTCTCCGAGCTTGCCAAAGAGATGCAAGGCTATAGGTATTGCAAAAAGATTTAAAAACAAGTCCGGAATCTATGTAAAAATAATAAGTGTCATCCACACATATAGTAGTAATAATATATTGCAGCGGAAAAATGTAAATGGGCCGACATGGCCAAAACTCGGGATTTACATGCCCGTTATGCAAGTATCGTAAAAAGCAAATAAACAATGTTTAATAATCCATCCCCAATGCACATGCTATGCATTATCTCCGTACTCTGAAACAAAAAGAGAATACAACAATTTTATCAGTATATAAAATACTGAGTAAGTCGATCCTAACATAGCAATAAAGGGATTTAATTAGATAGTTTAAAATTTCACTCCTAACATGCATTCACAAAAGTTAAAGGAAATAATAATTTTAATTGTGTACTTAAACATGCATCTAATCCACAATAACAATTTAGTCATGATATGAAATTTAAAGACATAATTTAAATGCATAATTTAAAGACATGCAAAAATAAATAAATACTTAAAAATATTAAATCTTTTATTTCCCCGTTACGTAACCATTTCTCAGTGTTTTGTATAGCCGGTGATCCGGCGGCCGCAACCGTGTCGTAAGTATCTCGTATAGCCGGTGATCCGACGGCCGCAGCCGTATCTGCCATACCCAATAACACTCCGGAGCCTCGAGAAATCCATACGGACAACCCGAGGGAGTAGGCCATGTATCTCCCGCCGATTGGCGTAATATCTCATCAAATTCTCTCGTCCATTATAGGCCCGAAGAGAAAGGCTAGAGGGGCACCCTGCAGAGCACTCACCCTCCACCAAGTATCTCATGTATCGTTCAGATTTAATGTATCGGGGTTTTTCAAAAGTGTAGATGTATCGTATTTCAAATCTTTGATCGTTCGTTTCGACATTTCAAAATCCTTCGATTTAAAAGTATCTTGGCGTCACAGTTTGCGCCTTTTAAATTTAAAAATTCGATTTAAGTCCGAAAAATCTGACACCTTCACAGTTTATGCAAAACACCCTAACGAACAACTTTCGTGTTTTAACTTTTTCGAAATAAGTTGAGGAAACATGTCAAAAATTGATTTTTCTATGCAATCAGAAATCTGTCCGAACTCAGGTTTGACACAGTTCAAAATTCCGACTTTTTAACATATCAAATGGACTCCAAAAATTCTGAAATTTAATTGCACATACTAGACATGATTATCTACAACTTTCATTTAGATTGTAAAGATCAAATCGGACTAGAAAATATAGAAATAAATTCACTAAGTTCGAACATGTTCATAGGCAGATTTCAACATGTTTTGTCAAAACAGTTTCTTTTCGATGCGATTTAAAATAGCAAACGTTAACGAAAATGTCTGAAATTTTTACACAACCTAGATTTATGTGTTAGGATTAAAAGTCTAGTTTTGGGTTTCTCGGATTGAATCCTCGAAATATGAGTTTTAGGCCGAAAACAGAAACTGCGCACGTTGGGGTTTTTAATTTCGATTTTTACGTTTCGTTACATTACGCCTATACCGGACGCCCCGAAATCACCCGTATTGATATGGAAGGCTCAACTTACAGTGATAGAGAGTTTTGGGTCGTCCTAGGGTCGCTGGCTCGTCCAAAATCCTACGAACGGATCTCCTCAACGTCAAGCTTCCGACTTTGGCCACGATTTCGAATCGGACGAAGAAATCTAATGTTAGATCAAGTTTTCGGGTTCAAAAACTTAAATAGAAATCTGTGAACGACTTACCACAGATTAGAACACTAGGAATCTTGTATTCAACGCCTCCTCCGTCGGTTTTCGTCGCCGGGAAGTGATCGGAAAGTCGCCGGGAAGTCGCCGGAAAGTGTTTTGGCTTTGGAGAGAGTTGAGAGAGTTTGAGAGTGAATGGTGACTGATGAAAATGGTGGAGAGGCTGCCCTAGGTCGCCTAAATGCTTCCCCCTTCGGCCAAAATCTGCTTTCCAAAGTCGGGAGGTCGAATTATGGTAAGAAATCGCCGAAAACGCGCAAGTTGCCAAAACCTGTAGGGCCACGCGGGGTTGGCGCGCCTTTTAGCCAAACCCCGCCCGGCCAGTGCGCGAGACTCGCCTGGACTGCGGTCCGGGCGGGTCCGTGCGATCCGATCCGTCGGGTCTTTTTCTCCTATCTTTCGGACTTCTATCCTTCCCTGTTTTCGCGCTCGATTTTTCCGGGTCATTTCCGGATTATGCTTCTCATCATAAATTTATTCCGTCTCAATTCGATTACATGCTTGAAATCCTAAGACCGTCGGTTTTGGTCCGTCGGGTTCTAATTCGTCGTCCTTTGACTTCCGTGCATTTCCGCGTCTACGGGTTCTCGGAAATGAAACCTTCTCTCCTATTGGATTAATTCCTATTTTTATATTCTAAAATTTACGGGTATTACAGTCTACCCCCCTTAAGAACCAACTTTGTCCTCGAAGTTGTACTTCATCCTCTCGCGAGTTCGGGAATTGTTTGATTAAGCGATTGTATTATTGTGTGTCGTTGTTTGTTATTATTTGACTGAACCCAGAATTGAATTTTTCGAGTTGCCTACGTACCCCGTGAAGGGATCAAGTCATTACGTAGTTCAAAACAATTTGAATTTGTTTATTTGGGGTACAAGGTATTCGTACAAAATATCGTAGAATTACTCGGGTTGTCACATCCTCCCCCTCTTAAGATTACAGTTATGTCCCCATAACTGTTGTTGCACTGTCTTGGAATAGGGTTGGGTAACGCTCCTTCATGTCTGCTTCCAGCTCCCACGTTGCCGTCTCGGCTTCGTGGCTAGACCAAAGAACCTTAACCATCCTCACGGTCTTATTCCTTGTTACCCTCTCCTTCTTGTCGAGTATTCGCACCGGAATTTCTTCGTAGCTTAAGTCATCGTCCAGCTCAATTTCCTCCGGTTGGAGTACGTGGGTCGGATCATGGACGTATTTCTTCAGTTGCGAGACGTGGAACACGTCGTGGACACGAGCGAATTGTGGCGGTAATGCTAGTCGGTATGCAAGATTCCCCACTCTTTCTAGGATCTCGTAGGGTCCTATGTAGCGTGGGCTTAATTTTCCCCGCTTGCCAAAGCGCATCACACCCTTCATCGGTGATACCTTTAACATGACCTTATCGCCTATTTGGAATTCCAAATCTTGCCGTCTCACGTCGGCATAGCTCTTTTGCCGGTCTTGCGCGGCTCTCATCTTTCCTTGGATTATTTTGACTTGTTGAGCCATGTCCTCAACAAGTTGCGGTCCAATTACCATGGTCCTCTCGCCCTCTTCCCAGCTCAATGGGCTTCGGCATTTGCGTCCATACAGTGCCTCGAAAAGTGCCATGCCAATGCTAGCATGGTAGCTGTTGTTGTAGGAAAATTCGATCAAGGGTAAGTGATTTTCCCAACTTCCTTTAAACTCTAGTACGCATGCCCTCAGCATGTCTTCTAAAGTTTGGATCGTCCTTTCCGTTTGTCCATCCGTCATGGGATGGAATGCGGTACTCATCTTTATCTTCGTACCGAGGGCTTCTTGTAGTTTTGTCCAAAAATGTGAGACGAATCTACTGTCTCTGTCCGAGATGATGTCATGTGGTACTCCATGTCGTCGTACCACGTTGTCGACATATGCTCTTGCCAACTGGTCCATGGACCAGGTATCCTTCATTGGGATAAATATGGCAGCTTTTGTCAACCTATCCACGATCACCCAGATTTTATTCATCCCCTTCGGTGAACGTGGTAACCCCGAAACGAAGTCCATTGAAATGCTATCCCATTTCCAACTTGGGATTTCCAATGGCTGCATTAATCCTAAGGGTTTCTGCCGTACGGCCTTGACCTTCTGGCAGGTGAGGCATCTCGCCACAAACTCGGCTATTTCTCTCTTCATGTTCGGCCACCAATAGTTCTTCTTTATGTCCTTGTATAGCTTCTCGCCCCCGGGGTGGACCGAATATGGGGTATTATGGCCTTCCTCCATTACTCTTTGCTTCAGGTTCTCGCATTTTCGTGGTATGCACCACCTTCCCTTGAAGCGGATGCTTCCGTCCTCATGGATTGTAAAATCCATTGCCTTTCCTTCAGCAATGCTCTTCCTAATTTCCTCCAGCTTTTCATCACCCTGTTGTGCTAGTCGTATCTCATCAAGTATGGTAGATCCTACTACCATCGTGTTGACGACCTCACTTACTTCGCCAGAGTGTACCAATTCCAGACTTAATTTTGCCAAGTCTCTGTACAACTCGGCCGGTCCACAAGTGAATTCACCACGTGTTGAGTCTTTTGACTCAAGGCATCGGCCACGACGTTGGCTTTTCCTTCGTGGTACGCGATTTCCAGGTCGTAATCCTTAATCAGTTCCAACCATCTTCTTTGCCTCAAATTCAGCTCTTTTTGCGTAAATATATACTTGAGGCTCTTATGGTCGGTGAACATCTGACACTTCCGCCCATAGAGGTAATGCCTCCATATCTTTAGAGCGAACACGACTGCGGCTAGCTCTAAGTCGTGCGTCGGATAGTTCTCTTCGTGTGGCTTTAGTTGACGTGATGCGTATGCTATGACCCTTTGATCTTGCATTAGTACGCATCCCAATCCTTCCTTCGAGGCGTCGCTGTACACCTCGAAGTCTCCATCCTCCGATGGTAATGTCAACACTGGTGCTGTAGTAAGCCGTTTCTTCAATTCTTGGAATGCGGAATCACACTCACTGGTCCAGTCGTATTTCACCCCTTTCTTTAGCAGCTGTGTCAATGGGCGAGGGATCCTTGAAAAATCCTTTACGAACCTTCGGTAGTACCCTGCCAATCCGAGAAAACTTCTTATCTCGGTTGGATTCTTCGGTGGCACCCATTCGGTCACTGCCGAGATCTTTGCTGGGTCCACTGCCACTCCGTTGGCGGATACGATATGTCCCAGAAATGCCACTTCTCTTAGCCAGAAGTCGCATTTGGACAGTTTGCCATACAGCTGATTTGCTCGTAAAACCCCTAACACTTTGTGTAAGTGTTCGGAATGCTCTTTTTCGCTTTTCGAGTAGATCGGGATGTCATCTATGAACACCACTACGCATTGATCTAATAATTCTCGAAACACGTTATTCATGAGATTCATGAACATCGCTGGGGCGTTCGTCAGCCCGAATGATAGCACCGTGAATTCGTAATGCCCGTAGCGAGTTCTGAATGCCGTCTTTGGGATATCCTTTTCGGCGATCCTTAACTGGTGATATCCAGATCGTAGGTCGATCTTTGAAAATACTGAAGCTCCCTTCAGTTGGTCGAACAAATCCTCGATTCTGGGCAAAGGGTACTTGTTCTTGACCGTGACTTGGTTAAGTCCTCTATAATCGATGCATAGACGTAGACCTCCATCTTTCTTCTTCACGAATAAGACCGGGGCTCCCCATGGGGACGTGCTCGGCCTTATGTAGCCCTTTTCTAGCAACTCCTCGAGTTGTTCTTTTAGTTCCTTCATTTCCAGCGGCACCATACGGTAAGGAGCCTTCGAGACAGGCTTCGTTCCCGGAATAAGATCTATAGTGAATTTCAGATCTCTCTGAGGCGGCATGCCGGGAACGTCTTCTGGGAATACATCCGGGTATTCTCTCACCACCGGAATATTATCCACCTTGACCTCTTCGGCCTCAAGGTTATGAATGTAGCATGCATATAACGCGTAACCTTTACGCATTAAGCTACATAGCTTTATGGCGTTAACTATCTTGGTAGACTTCTTAGGGGGTTGGGAGTAAAAGATGACTCTCCTTCCCCGACTCTTTGACAACGTGATCTTTTGTTTTTGGCAATCGATCACGGCTTTATATTGGGTTAGCCAATCCATTCCTAGTATGACGTCAAAATCCTGTAGTTCGAATTCTACTAAGTTCGCGAAAAACTCTACGTTCTTTATAACTATCGGAATTCCGTTATATCTCTTAGAGCATGATACTACCTCTCCCGATGGAAGTTGAATCTCTAAGTTAATCAATTCGCACTTAGGTAGATCTAGTTCAGGTAAGACTCCAGATGATATTATCGAACAACTAGCTCCTGAGTCAAATAGAACTCTAAGGGGTGTACTTAAGACATGGAACGTACCTCCCATTACGTCCCCTTGCATAGGCACATCTGCCTCATTGATGACATTCAATCGCCCCATTGGACGTCCCGGGTTGCCTTGCTGATCCCGGTTCGGGTTCTGATTCTGTTGCTGATTTGGATTCGGTGGGGGACGTTGATTCTGATTGAGATTCTGGTTCTGAGGGGGTCTATACCCCTGGTTGTTTCCATTCCGTCCATCCTGGTTGCGAAGCTGAGTTGGCCCCGTGCCTAAGTCCTCTCTCTTGGTGATGTTTTCCAGTCGAGTGCGGCACTCATTCGCCATGTGGCCGTTGCGACCACACCTGTAGCAGGCGCCCTGTTGGGGGCACCCTCTGGCCAAATGAGGCCTGCCGCATCTCGGGCAAGGTGGTACCGGGTTACCCTGGAAAAGGGTTCTATCGTCATATCCTCTGTTGTTGTTTTGAGGGGGTCTGTTCAGATCTCCCCGAAAGTTGTTCCATACAGCATTGTTTCCGGAACGGTTGTCTCTACCCCTCTTATCCTGACCCTGAGATCCTCGACTGGGTTCTCCACTCACTTTCCTTTTTAGTTGTTGCACCCTTGCAACAGCTACCGCACGATCATACACCGATTGCAGGTCTGGGTATGGGACGCCAGTGATCACCTCTCGTATAGCCAAGTTTATCCCCATTTCAAATTTCTGTGCCTTCTCCACGTCTGTCGGCACGAGTCTCGGTGCGAAACGCACCAACTCCTTGAAACGGGTGTAATATTCCTGGACTGTTTGCCCTCCTTGCTTCAGAGATAAGAACTCCTCGTACATGGCGGACTTTGTGCTCATGGGATAAAAGCGATCCCTAATCAGACTCATGAATTCTTCCCAAGAATAGGGTTCCTCGTCCTCGGCTAACTTATCTTGCATGGCACGCCACCAGTCATCCGCCTCCCCTCCGAGATAGTACGATGCCACAGGCACCTTCTCGCCAATTGGGCACTTCACCGCGTTTAGTAGCTTGTCAAATGTTCGGATCCATTCTTCAAGTTTAGCCGGGTCCTCTTCTCCGGCGTAGTTCGGCGGACGATACGAGTTCACCATAGCTAGGTAGTTAATGCGGGCCTCGGGTGGAGGTACCGCAGCGGCCTGGCCTTGGTTCACATGCGCGTTCCCTATCGCGATGAGAACCTCTTCTAGAGTCCGTAGGCGCGCGTCCATGTTGTTTGGCATGGGGTTTGCCGGCTCCTCTTGAGCGTGTACCCCTTCGCCGGGTATAGGCATTTCTGGTTGCATAGGGGTTTCGTTGGTGTTTGGAGTAGTGGGCTGAGCGCGTGGTCTTCCTCTCGGTGCCATGCTGTTGCAAGAACAAGAGAGTTTAGATTCTTTTGTTGAAGTATTATGTAATGCTTAGGAAATAATTTGACTAAATAAATGACGATATTAACAGGTATCAGTTCTGTTGGAACCTGTTAGTATAGGTTGTTGGGGTTTAGCGTATTGTTTGTTGTTATTCGGGGTTGGTTCTACTTACTGCTTTGTTTTTGTTTTGTTTGTTTGTTTGTTCGGGTTTTAGTAGGGTATTCGAAGAGAAATAATTTAATTAAAATGTAAGGAATACTTTAAATATAATTGTATAAAATAAATGCTTGTAGATTTATTACTCAAGAGAAAATTTTTCAGCTGTTTACAAGCATTCGTAACAGGAATGAAATAGTAGTGCTGGTACTAGTTGAAAAAAAAAGAACATAGATAGTAGTGCATCAGTATGGGCTCCAAGTCTAGAGGGTATGGGTAGGTACATCCTCGATGGGACCGTCCTCGTCGCTGGATACGTCAATAGCAATGGGTGTCCCCACCGGGCTCGGGCTCGGAGGAAATATGTCAGCCTCTAGGCCTAGCAGCTCAGCTGCTAAGTGTCCTAATTGCATCATCCGTTCGTTGTCCTTGTTTTGGAGTGTGACCACTTGGGTTTGGAGTTTGGCGACTTGGGCCTTGAGTTGGGTTATTTCCTGATGGTCAGCTTCCCTAAGATGTCTCAAATAGTCCACGTTATTCTCTAGGTGCCCCACTCGAGCCTTGAAGTGATTGACATGCTGTTGGGATTCGAGGTATGCGTTGGTCAGTTTCATCATCAGATTAGTCATGTTCGCGTTGGGTTCGGCCTATCTAATGTCAACAAGGAGGTTAGAGTTAGAGTAGGTTTCGAATAAAAGTTAGGATATGCAGGAATTTAAATCTATATGGACATGCACATGCAATCCTCCCCCATAATCAATTTAATTTAATCATGGATTTAAAAAGTTGGGTCTCTATATTGGCCAAAAATAATAATTTGGACTTTAAGATGTAGAACATGGGTACTTGGGCCGAAATGGTTGGGCTTAAAATAATTATAAGTATTGGGTCAAAATAATTTAACCCCCTTTGGGCTCAAAATATTATACTAATTGGATAAGGAAATTTTTTTGGGCTCAAATTTTGGGCTAAAATAATAATACTAGTAGTCTTAAAAATAATAATGATAATAATAAATTTAAAAATAATACTTAGTTCAAAATATTTTAAAATAAAAATAGTAGTAGCTTCAAAATATTCCGGGCTCTGATACCAACTTGTAACACCCCGGATTTGATAACCCAGGCCGGGGTGTCACCGCCACATCTCTCTAGCAAGACACGGATTCTCCGAGCTTGCCAAAGAGATGCAAGGCTATAGGTATTGCAAAAAGATTTAAAAACAAGTCCGGAATCTATGTAAAAATAATAAGTGTCATCCACACATATAGTAGTAATAATATATTGCAGCGGAAAAATGTAAATGGGCCGACATGGCCAAAACTCGGGATTTACATGCCCGTTATGCAAGTATCGTAAAAAGCAAATAAACAATGTTTAATAATCCATCCCCAATGCACATGCTATGCATTATCTCCGTACTCTGAAACAAAAAGAGAATACAACAATTTTATCAGTATATAAAATACTGAGTAAGTCGATCCTAACATAGCAATAAAGGGATTTAATTAGATAGTTTAAAATTTCACTCCTAACATGCATTCACAAAAGTTAAAGGAAATAATAATTTTAATTGTGTACTTAAACATGCATCTAATCCACAATAACAATTTAGTTATGATATGAAATTTAAAGACATAATTTAAATGCATAATTTAAAGACATGCAAAAATAAATAAATACTTAAAAATATTAAATCTTTTATTTCCCCGTTACGTAACCATTTCTCAGTGTTTTGTATAGCCGGTGATCCGGCGGCCGCAGCCGTGTCGTAAGTATCTCGTATAGCCGGTGATCCGGCGGCCGCAGCCGTATCTGCCATACCCAGTAACAATCCGGAGCCTCGAGAAATCCATACGGACAACCCGAGAGAGTAGGCCATGTATCTCCCGCCGATTGGCGTAATATCTCATCAAATTTTCTCGTCCATTATAGGCCCGAAGAGAAAGGCTAGAGGGGCACCCTGCAGAGCACTCACCCTCCACCAAGTATCTCATGTATCGTTCAGATTTAATGTATCGGGGTTTTTCAAAAGTGTAGATGTATCGTATTTCAAATCTTTGATCGTTCGTTTCGACATTTCAAAATCCTTCGATTTAAAAGTATCTTGGCGTCACAGTTTGCGCCTTTTCAATTTAAAAATTCGATTTAAGTCCGAAAAATCTGAAACCTTCACAGTTTATGCAAAACACCCTAACGAACAACTTTCGTGTTTTAACGTTTTCGAAATAAGTTGAGGAAACATGTCAAAAATCGATTTTTCTATGCAATCAGAAATCTGTCCGAACTCAGGTTTGACACAGTTCAAAATTCCGACTTTTTAACATATCAAATGGACTCCAAAAATTCTGAAATTTAATATGCACACACTAGACATGATTATCTACAACTTTCATTTAGATTGTAAAGATCAAATCAGACTAGAAAATATAGAAATAAATTCACTAAGTTCGAACATATTCATAGGCAGATTTCAACACGTTTTGTCAAAACAGTTTCTTTTCGATGCGATTTAAAATAGCAAACGTTAACGAAAATGTCTGAAATTTTTACACAACCTAGATTTATGTGTTAGGATTAAAAGTCTAGTTTTGAGTTTCTCAGATTGAATCCTCGAAATATGAGTTTTAGGCCGAAAACAGAAACTGCGCACGTTGGGGTTTTTAATTTCGATTTTTACGTTTCGTTACATTACGCCTATACCGGACGCCCCGAAATCACCCGTATTGATATGGAAGGCTCAACTTACAGTGATAGAGAGTTTTGGGTCGTCCTAGGGTCGCTGGCTCGTCCAAAATCCTACGAACGGATCTCCTCAACGTCAAGCTTCCGACTTTGGCCACGATTTCGAATCGGACGAAGAAATCCAATGTTAGATCAAGTTTTCGGGTTCAAAAACTTAAATAGAAATCTGTGAACGACTTACCACAGATTAGAACACTAGGAATCTTGTATTCAACGCCTCCTCCGTCGGTTTTCGTCGCCGGGAAGTGATCGGAAAGTCGTCGGGAAGTCGCCGGAAAGTGTTTTGGCTTTGGAGAGAGTTGAGAGAGTTTGAGATGAATGGTGACTGATGAAAATGGTGGAGAGGCTGCCCTAGGTCGCCTAAATGCTTCCCCCTTCGGCCAAAATCTGCTTTCCAAAGTCGGGAGGTCGAATTATGGTAAGAAATCGCCGAAAACGCGCAAGTTGCCAAAACCTGTAGGGCCACGCGGGGTTGGCGCGCCTTTTAGCCAAACCCCGCCCGGCCAGCGCGCGAGACTCGCCTGGACTGCGGTCCGGGCGGGTCCGTGCGATCCGATCCGTCGGGTCTTTTTCTCCTCTCTTTCGGACTTCTATCCTTCCCCGTTTTCGCGCTCGATTTTTCCGGGTCATTTCCGGATTATGCTTCTCATCATAAATTTATTCCGTCTCAATTCGATTACATGCTTGAAATCCTAAGACCGTCGGTTTTGGTCCGTCGGGTTCTAATTCGTCGTCCTTTGACTTCCGTGCATTTCCGCGTCTACGGGTTCTCGGAAACGAAACCTTCTCTCCTATTGGATTAATTCCTATTTTTATATTCTAAAATTTACGGGTATTACATCCACAAACCAATACTTGCACATTTATTTGACATAACTATCACACCATCTAATAAACATCATCACATACTTGCATACCAAACACAAATCAGAACTGAAAAAATGGGCAGTATAGATCACCATGGAAACCATCACAGTAGTAAGGTTGCACCATCACGGTAATCAATTAAAACCAACACAGAATAAGTAATTTTTTTTTTTTAACTTGGATTGAAAACCTATGAAGGTATGAACCTGACATTAAGGAAAAAGTATAATATGAAACTTTTAGATAACTAGTACCACAATAAATACAAAACTACGTATAAGAATCCAACACATATTTATATTAGATTAGTACTAACAAACTAAACTAAAAATATGTGCTTTTTCCACAGCAGTTTACAAATTCAACCGATAAACATCACCTACATCATTGCATGCACCAAAATTAAACCTAGACAGTAGCAACATATACACAACATATAAAACCAGCACAAAGGAAAACCAGATCCAGCACACTGGCCGCATTAATTCCGCACATGTTTTTATATTAGACCGGCATATATTTTAAATGAGACCAGCACATATAATTCATGGAACAAGCACAGATAGCATAATAAAATAGCACATAAATAACAAACATAGTTACTCGCTGAGGGGATGCCGGCACCTCACCTAGCCGAATAAAAAAGAAAAAAATTGATATCGTTAAACTGGGTAAAACAATCACTTGCAATTACACCTATTCGTTGTCTTATCACACATAGAACTTTACGACCTCAGCCCACTATACAAGTCCCTTGGTGATTATCCCATCGGAGACAGTCCAAGCTGGGACCGAGACGATGAAGCAGGAGGCGTCTAAGCCTTCGGCGAGGATTACGGAGCCAAAGGTGGCAATTTTGTAGGGGACGAAGCGGAAATTGGATTCCCGCTGTTCGGCGGTGAGCAGTCGCATAAAAAACTGGTGAAGAGGATGACCATGGATGGCCTCGGCAGGAATGGAAATTGGGGAATTAACTATTGAGTAAAATCTAATTAAACATTCACCACCGGCCCCCATTTATTTTCTACCTTTCCAAAAGGCACAAGTACTTCCTAAAATACAATATGTCATTTAATATTCTCTTAATTACTAAAATCTTTCCATTACTAATACATCCAACAAACTATTTCCTAATCCATATATTCAGTCCCCTGCTGAATCAGTAGGGGAACCATACCCTGAATGAATGGAGGTGTAAGTAGGAGATGACTACTTAACAATCTTCCCATTAAATGAATTGGGCCTTATTTGTTGACGCTTCAGAGTTGGGTTCGTCGGCTGCTTCTTTTTTTTTTTTTTTTTCTTTTTGCGAAGCGGCCTCAGAAGAAAAACATCAAAAGGGAAAAGGAAACAGAAACGAAAATAAACCCAAAGCAAACATAAACACAAACAAAGTGTAATGACTAGGAAACCAAGTGCCGGAAGCAACTACGAAAATAAACCCAAAGCAAACATAAACACAAACAAAGTGTAATGACTAGGAAACCAAGTGCCGGAAGCAACTATTGTTAGGTCCCTCTCGATGAAGTCCGGTGGAAAGTTATCCGCCGACGGACCGTGCCGAGCCAATCCATCCGCCACCCTATTCCCTCCCCGCAACACATGGTGAAAGGCACAGGAGTGTAGGGCTAGCTTCAGACAAAATCCTAAAACGAGTAGGAGCAAAAGGATGAGTACTATTGAGTAGCATCAAAGTATTCCAATAAGCCCAGTGCCACTGTGGAATCCGAGTAACAATTCAAGTGTTTCACTCCCAGGCTCACAACAAAGTCCAGCCCTATGGCAATGCGCAGCAAGCTCCGCGTAAGTGCACGTCGCCATCCAGAGGTAACCACATCCCCCGCCTAGCTCGCCATTCACCATCGTCATTGCGAACAACAAACCTGTAGCCCGAACGAGTTGGATTTTCACGCACACTGCCATCCACAATCAAAATGATCCCTGCTGCCAGGCCCAACATATTCCACCTTATCAGTCTAGCTAGTGGGAGTGCCGCCGAAATGAGGAGAGTGAATTCTAGTAGCCTCCAAATCAAGATGTAGCCGAGTGGTATTTTTGTAAAGCACAAATATCGGTCTATCTTTTCCCCGAAAAATTCTAGCATTCCTTTCCAACTGTGTCCCCCAAAGAGCCGCCACAAACAACACACCAGACAGTTTAAACATCGCGTGTAAAAAGCCCCTGATGTCTGCCTTGGATATTCTGTTACAGTCCAATCTTTGGCCATATTATATTGGATTGGAGTATGAGCATATAGGCTGTACGTACCGAATAAATCCCAGCCGACTCAAATCCAAGTGGTTCTTGGCTTTCTACATTATGTATATATGCACATAGATAAATTTTTATGGTTTCACAATCTGAAGGTTCACTCTAAATTCTAGATTGTTAAAATGGGTAAGAACAAAGATTTTTGTTGAAGAATTATACCTATTTTATTTTATTTCATTATTGTGGTGGTAAAACACAAACACAAAATTATAACAACGTTGGTGAGTGCGACTTGAATGGGTGGCTCATTATTACAGCCACCAATTTTCCAAAGGACTCGATTTCTCCAACAGCCCCACTTTAGACTCATCATTTTCAAGTAAAAATTCAATACAACTATGACAAGTGTCCAAACTTTTCAATGTTCTCCAAGGAAAAAACAAAACCCCAATTTCTATCTACTACCATCACAGTTGCACAAGTTGGATTTTGTCAAGGAATAAAGGCTAAAATGTTCCTTTAGTTTGCTAAAAAACTAAAATAATCTTTTATGTTTCAAAAAATCCAAATGGTCCTCTACATATGTATAAAATGGCCAAAATAATCCTTTTGTATTATTAAAATGGGCTAGTGGACATCCATACTTTTATATTTAACCCCAAACTTTCAAAAACTTTCATTAAGGCACTAGGAAGATTTGACTTTGTACAAAAAGGTCCTCTTTCAAAACTTAAATAATTTTATTGTCTATATGACTTCGGATCCGCATGAAAATTGGTCTCAGAGCCTAGGTTTTATTGAAGAACATATTAATTATATTATTTATAATATTTTATCTCTTAATAGTGAAAATTTAATTATTTAATGGATTCATTTAATTTGAAACCAACGAGTTAATTTAAAAGGCTACCATCGCTGCTAACAAAATTGGATTCTAAGGAGTTCAAATTGATGAAGCAGGGATAGAGTTACAGGAACACATTGTGGAGAAAATCCGCAATTTTCCTGGTATATTAAAAAATAAGAAACAACTTCAGAGTTTCTTGGGAGTTGTAAATTTTGCAGGTATGTTTATAGAAGACTTTGCGAAATATAGAAAGGATTTTAGACCACTCCTGAAAGAGACTGAAAGCTCTAGATGGAAATGGGAAGAAATCCATACAAAGAGAATTCGCGAACTAAAGCAAGTCTGTAATAGCTTGCCGAAACTCGCAATACCTCAAGATGATGATGAATTGGTAGTCTATACAGACGCCAATGACTTTCGATGGGCAGGAGTGCTCATGAGAAAAACAACTACGGGACAAGAACCCTGTAGATACGCAGGAGGGTTGTTCACTGAACAACAAGCCAAACTTTAGCACATTAATAAAAAAGAATTCTTTGCAGTATGGAAAACATTTAAAAAATAGTTTTTATTCTTACTTGCAAAGAAATTTATTTTAAAGGTTGATAATACTAATGTTAGGGATTTTCTAAAAAATAAACTTGAATCAAAAATTGAAAAAGCTCGTATTATCAGATAGCAAGCTAAATGTCAATAGTATACTTATGATATTGATGTTATAAAATCTCACGAAAATGTTCTTGCAGATTTCCTGACGAGAGGTGGAAGCATTTGAAGCTGATTCCATCATTACGAGATTCAGGCACCTCAGAGAAAACTTAGAGGAGCTATCAGAGCATTTTGGGCAGCTGGATATCAATGCAAAAGCAGCTGGCCAAATACAAAAGAGCGATGTGGACATGGTCCGCAATGATATACGAACCTCCCATATAGCAATGACAATGCTATGGGAATCAGTACTCGAGCCAATCAGGAAAGCGTCAGCTTCTCTCGTTAACAAAGAGAAACGTGCCCAGCAAACAAAAGTGGTCACGTATGAAGAAGCAGATTCAAGCACGGCTTCAAAAGAACAATTATCGGACACCGATAAAAATATTGAGTAAGAAGAAAGTCACATCTCTGAAAGCTCAAGTCAACCCACTGCCTCTGGGGTAAAAGAGGAAGAAATTAACCTTAGGCCAATGACATGCACCTCTAAGGTTAATTAAGAGGAGAAGGTCCTTTCTACAGCCGACTGGACTACCAAGGCAAATGGGAACAACTGGTTTCCAAAACAGGAGTTAACCCGAGCAAGACTGTAATCGAGACATCTGGGAGATACAACATGATCTGGATGCTTAAAGGATCTAAGCCAGAAGAGGTTCGGAAGTGGTATGACTTTGGAGCACTAGCATCTGTCCATACTACATCACCAGAGTTTCCGGAAATCGAAAAACTTCCGGGATGGATAAGCAGCACGGTGCTTGAATCATGGCAGAACAACCGTACCTGCAAAGAGGAGATATTCTGGAGCTTAAGTTCATTTCAACGGCACCAGAAATAGTCGGGAAAGGTTCTTATCCGGTCTTTCATTTTATTAAATTATAAAGACCTGATATGATTGCCTTCAACAGAGTTAAGTCTATGGATGAGAAGGCACCATTGGTATCTTCAATCAGTGAAGATGAAATCTCCACCCGACGAGCATGGGGATTCTGGGTCTGTCTCACCGAGATGGAAAAGGGTAAATATCCGTTTAAAATATTCTCAAACAATTTAAATGGATCGTTCCTGGTTATTTCTTTAACAGGGAAAAGCACAGAGTTTGCGGAAACCTCTTTTGAAAAGAAGAGGTTACTCATTTGGGAAAACAAGTTGCCAGCAACCGAGTCTACCAGAAAGAAGGCATGCAACATGATGCATGTTGGCCAATGAGATAACCACATATGTCCATATTGTGCAGAACAGGAAAAACCCCTATTCGGTACGAAGATCCGGATAACGCAGAAAAAATCCGGACCCGAACAGGACAAAGGGAATAAACGTCCAAAAAAATTTCACAAGCCAAAGTAAAATTTGCTGGATTTAAAAGAAAAAGAGGTGTCTGCAACACCCATAATTAAAAGCCGAGAAAGAATGGTAGAGTAGTTGGCAGTAAGTGGCCAACTAGAGAAGGTGGAGAGTTGACAAAGAAGCCACCTAACACAATAATTCCAAAAGAACAATAATATAGCCGGTGGAAATTAAGGCCAAGTGACGAACAAGTGACGTCACAAGGATTTAGAGGAAGATTGGAATCCGTGATTGAAGTCCGCGGGAGCCTATAAATAAAGGAGTTTGAAGCAGATGGAAGGCATCGAAAACCCTCCCAACTCTTCAAAATATTTGTAATATTTTCTTTCTGCAAAAATTTCCTTTGTGTCTGTAATAGTATGAGGTACATCCCCAAGAGTCTAGTATCATCTGCCATGAGGGGCTAAGAGTTTGTCTTCTCCATTCGGAGAAATTATGTTTGAATAATATTTTTAATATTTCTTCAATAAAATCCAGGCTTCCTATATCTATAATCTTCAAAAATTAGAATTAAACTCTTTTGCCCCAAACCTCGCTACGTCCTAAGGTAGGAAATGAAATAGGACTGTGCTGACTGTTGCTGAAGGAGCCCAGAGCTGGTGAACCATTGCTGCGGTCGTGTGATTGGAAGGAGTCTGTAAAATCCCAGAACACGGAAGACCCGACAACAAGGCGGTCAAACCCGAGGTATGATGTTTTTGTTTAATTTTTCTTACGGAAGCATGTTGGGCATTTATTTGATGTATGGATTAATAATAATCACTATTTAAAGTTTGGGGGCTAAAATGAAATAGTTTGAAAGGTTGGTGCTCAATTGAATATAAAAGAGTGTCAAGTGGATATTATTTTATATAAAAAAGACTAAATTAGACATTAAGGCAAAAGGTAGAGGACTAATTAGGTATAAATATTGATAAAGGATTAATTTGGCAAATATAGAAAGAAAAAAGGACTAATTGGGCATTTATTCCGCATGCATGCACATAACAAGAATTAAACCACAGGAGAACGTTGGTGGGGCCTAGGGGCAAGAGTTTTCAGATTGAATTGTTGGCTTTTTTTTTTTTAGCCGAAATTGGAGACTCTTGATTGTAAGCTCTCAATCACAATTTTTTACTTTTTTTTCAAAAAGGCACGGCTGGACTTGCGGCTACACACTCAAGTATATTTCACATCAACCTCAAAATTTCTTCCAAGATGTGCGGCTCAAGGGAGAATTTCATGACATCAACTTTTTCTTTTATCATACTAGCTTATGATGATGATGGGCTACCCACCCTTATCTTGTCACACAAACATAACTCTCAAAATATGAATCAAAAAGTAATTCCCCAAGAAAGACTTGAATAAAATGAAGAACACCTTGAAGATTAAGATGAACACTCAAGAACACTCAAATCACTCTTTGGAATTTTGGAATTCAATTCACCAATTAAGAACAAGAACAAGTTTTTCAAACATAACATATGCATACAAGAGTCCAAAATGTTCGAAAACTAAAGACAAACACAAGATTAACAAGATTGAAGTCCAAAAAGTGGTGAAAATTAGAGTTTAAGCTCAAGAACACACATGAACTTCAGAAATTCATAACTTCCAGATACGAACTCGGAATCAAGCTTATCATATATGAAAATTTATCTACTCAATGAGAGGATTCTAAATATGTGCCTGATTTCCAAGATTCAAACTATTGAGTTCGTAATAGCCCAAAACAGATTCTGCCCAGATTTTTTGAGTTTTGTCAAGAACAACACATGAACTTCAAATGATCATAACATTGTCATACGAACTCCAAATTGAGCATATCATATATGAAAATTCATCTATTCGACGAGAGGATTTCAAATTATGCCCAGATTTCTAAGATTCCAAGTAATGACTTCAGAAACGACCAAAACAGTATGTTGTTCAGATTTCAGATTTTTTTGAAAATGGTGATTTTTTGGTATTTTTGATTTTAAAGCTCAAGAAAGATCCTATAGAGGCTCTGATACCAAATAAATTATACTGCTATGGATCTTATAGGATACATTCTTGGAAAATAAGAAGGATGGAAAGATGAAGAAGATGGATATGAAAAGTGATAGATAAGGAAGCTACCAGACTTGAAGAACAAGCATTGAAATGATGAATCAAATTCCCCGTCTCCTCCACAATCTTCAACAATGGTGTAGTCTCCGGAAATAGCATCGAGTCTCCGGAACCGTGACACTAGCTCAAGAACTAACTTCAACGAAGAGGATGAGATTTCTCTCGGGTAGGGATTTTCGGTTTCCCCAAAACTCTCATTGATCTTTGAAAGAGAAAAGTGACGGTGCTCTCAAGCAAACCAACTTCATGTTTTCATAATGTTCAAAGATGAAGATACAAGGGTGGAGAGGGTCATATATATAGGCTCTCATCCAAATACATGTTGGACACTTAGTAATTAATCCTAAGCAAAATATTATGAAAAGAAAAACAAATTAGGTGATTCTATATGAGCCCCAAGTTCAGTATATTTTAACTGAAGTTCAGTATATAAGTTTCACGTTCAGTACAGAGAGCTTTAAGTTCAGTACATCTTGACTCCAGTTCAGTACATCAGGAATCAATAGTATAGCGCGCCTGTGCATCCTCCTTTATGTTGCTTGAGCTTGGGCCGCGAACATCTCTTTTAATTTTCCAAGTCCATGGACTTGGTCCCTTGAGAGTTTGGAATGTCCGTGGCCATCCGATCAAATTCCGGCTATCTTCCGGCGTGGATCCAGCGAGGTCAATAACGGGTCCGGGGCTCATTCTTTGATGTTTTGGGCCTCGGACCTCTTGAGCCCAATTGTTTTTCCTCCATTTGGGCCCAAAGGTAGCGCTTAAACTTTCCAAATTAGATGGCTCGAGTTCATTGAAAGTCTTATCCGGATTATTTGACTGGTTGGTTCTGACTTCCATGTCAAATACAATTCTCAAATTTACAATCTCTTATCTGTAACTTGCAATTGCAAATGCCTTAGGCCTTCTCCAGTGGAAATACCTCCACTTCATGTATTTAGGTGCCATGTCAGCGCCACCTCAAAAGTTAAATACATCTACCTATAATACCCAACTCTTCCCCCAACAATAAATACCCAAAAAGTAGGTATTTAGGGGACCCGCTTACTATTATATTTATTATACCATTCATATTGTAATTTATCAACTAAAAAAAATAATTTAATTTTTAAATAAAAAAGAAGAAGAAAGAGTCAAACGGATAAAATTTTTTGAGGAGCAAACAGATACAATTGAAAAAAGACAAATAGGTAATAGACGAAATACTTAATTATTATCAATTATAATAAATATTTAATTTTTGAATAAATAATAAATAATAAATATTTTTTAGCTATTTTAATTATTGTATTTTAGAAGTTAAGATAATTATTTTGAATATTTAAATTTTGTATATATAGATTAGCATTTTGGACATATAGGTTAACATGTTATATAAATAGGTTAGGATTTTAGAAATATAGGAGTATTATATTTTGTAAGCATTTTGTGCATATAGGTTAACATTCAGATACATAGGTTAGCATTTTGAACATACATGTTATTTTCTCTAAGCATTTTTTGCATATATATATATATATATTAATTTTGAATACATAAGATTTAGGTTTTGGCATATAGGAGACTTTAGATACACAGGTTAGCATTTTTTGTAACGCCCCGAAAAATTAAACTTGTTTTCGGAAGTATTACCGTCGTACTAACTATCCTAAATAAGTGGCCATCTAATTTAAAACATAAAGTGATTATCTGTTTAATCAAATTAATGCAGAAGCTAAATAGCTTTAAAACACATAGGCACATATAAAGACACACATAATGACCAAATACTAGTCCTAGCAAATTACCCAGCCTACAAGCCTCACAAAACAGCATCAGGTATCATACTGATATCTCAAACCGGGCTACCAGCCCAAAGCAATAAATCATATAAGGCTTCAGGCCGAGAGAATGTAGATCCTAGGCTCACAGGCCTCAACTAAACAATAAATCAAGTGCCAAGTCATAATTAAACAACAGAGTATCACATAAATATAAAATTGAAGACAGATCATATTTATGCAATCTCTCAACCCAAACCCAGTCATGCTCCAGCGCCTCCAGCAGGATCTATAAAACAAACAAGCCAAGGAGTCAGTACAACGTACTGAGCAAGGGATATATGTGCAGGGGAGTAAGGGATCAGATACTAATGATAACAAGCACAATTTAATTAAAACATAATATAAATTAAATAGGTAAAACATCACACCATCTTATACCGGTGCTTCAACCACAATTATACAATTTATGCAAGTGGTGCATGGCCTAGTGATAAAGGCCAAAATTGTCCATTATTTCCAATTCATTTCTGTGTCTGAGACGGACATTTTGATCGTATTTCCATCTTATTTTAATAAGAAAGCAGTTGAATTCGACAGATTAATGCGAGTTTGTAAGAATACTAAGCTGGTAATGAAAAACACAAAAATATGTAATTTTAATTGTATTTGTGTTAGAAAAATTCAAAAACATGAAAAAAGGAAAAAAGGGAAGGAAAAGAAAATAAAAGATGGGAAAAAGAATAAAAATCCCCCAAAACTGATTTTTTTGCTAAGTGTTGAAGATCAATGCGGTTTACATGATGCAGTTTATACCACATCAAACCCATGTAAACCGCATCATTGAAGAAGAAGAAGAAAAATGATCAAGTGTTGGAAGAGATGCAATGCGAAATACTCAATGCGGTATACCGCATTGACCTTGAAACCTTATCATTTCAAGAAAAGGAAGAAACCAAGCAGCAAGAGAGGCATGCGATGCGGAATACCGGATGCGAAATGCACAATGCGGTTTCTACGAGGCGAATTAAAACCGCATTGATGTAGTAAACCGCATCCCAGCTCAAGACCAAGAAAGGGGACCTCATGCAATGCAATGTGGGTGATGCGGTTTATACCGCATTACTTCAAGAAACCACATTGATTTCAAACCATGGAGAATGTATTCGGATGAGGCTGTTCAACACGTGATAAACACATGGTACTGTTAATGGGCCCTGATGGGCTTAGGGTTTCGAGAAAGAAGTATAAAAGCTGACCTTCTCCAACACTTGAGGACACTTTTCCACTTACATTCAGCACAAAGAGAATAGCATGATGATCTCCAGTTCACCCCTTAAGGGTTAGGTGGGTAGTTTAGTTAGATTTATTTTTCATGCATATTAGCTTAGTTTTACATGCTTTGATCACAGTTTAGTTTGTAAACAGCTTGTTACTACCTTTTAGTGTAGCCATTTCCATATTTTTAACATGCTTTTTAGTTAGAATGAACCCTACCTTCAATTAATGAGTGGTTTTGGGTTATTTAATATGTTTTCAAGTGTTAATACAAGGAAAAATTCCAGAAATGGTTTTTGTCTCATGTGTTTGACACTCTTTAAATGCTTTCCTAGCAATAAATGTTAGAATGTTTGTTTGTTTGCAACTAGGTTTCATTTATTGTGTTCCTTGTTGACTTACAACTTCAATAAATGCATGTTTAGTGGGTTTGTAGCATGTTTTATGCCTAAGAGCTTCAAATAGTGTTCTTAGGTTTTAAATAATTTTAGGGTTTGTTAGAAATAGGTTTTAATGCTTTATTTTTACCTCTCTTGTTCTAGATCTTCCATTTATGCTACCTTAGATAATGTTGGTGTTCTTACTTTTTATGCATGTAGTTCTTAGTTTTTAGACTGTTTTTGGTAGTTTAATCTTTAAATTCCATGTTTGTAGTTTTAGGGTTTAATTCTTGCTATTACCCACTGTGCATGCATACTTCTTATTAACCACAAAATATTCACAAGTATGACTGCGAGATGACACTGATGTGAAATGAATGATGTGGTCTAATCCCATCTATCATAAACCGCATCAGATAGAAACCGCATGAATATTTGTGAGCAACAATATAATTTATGAGAAAATTGTGAATAGAAGACTGCATCATATATAAAAAGTTGGTGTTTTGTTGTTTATTTCTACCTTAATGCGATTTCCACCAATGCGGTTTACGCAATGCGGTTTATACCGCATTGCCCATGTAAATCGCATTGCCTCAGAAACCGCATCACATGCATTTCCATTCCCTTCATGCCTTAGTTTATTTTCTTAACAACCTCATGCGGTTTGTACCAATGCGGTTTATACCGCATTGCCTTTGTAAACGGCATCTCTCTCACATTTTTGAAGCAAATGCCTTAGCCAAATGTGAGTAAGGGAATAACCCCATCGATGCGGTTTGTCCGATGTGGTTTATACCGCATCAACTTGACAAACCGCCTCAGATGGTTTTATTTCGCATCCTTGCAATGACTAATTATGGGTAAGGAAATACTTCATTTCTCATGCATGCTCAATGCGGTTTAAGGGATGCGGCTTATACCGCATCTAATTTAATAGACCGCATTGAACTCTTCTTTCTATTTTGAAACTCCAAAAATATTTTATTTTCCTGGGTTGTGTAGGTTGCATGGGTGTATTGAGCTTAGGCCCATGTCATCTAATTTTATTTATTATACATCTCAACCCATTAGTGTCAAAATTATTGTGTGATTACACTCACACAATACCAAAAATCTTCTTTTAATTATA
This sequence comes from Hygrophila difformis, assembly GCA_030278955.1. NCBI lineage: Eukaryota > Viridiplantae > Streptophyta > Magnoliopsida > Lamiales > Acanthaceae > Hygrophila > Hygrophila difformis. The sequence goes on from JAOANR010000004.1 coordinate 38,159,049, forward strand.
TTTTTATTTTTATTGTGTGTATGAATGAGTAATAAGGAATATCACAGATCAATGTTGGCAAAAAGGTCCCTTCACAGGGATAACGATTAGCTCGTCTTCTGTGTATTAATTATTACTCGTTATTTTGCATGGTTTAATTAGAGATTGGTGGAAGCTACGACAAAAAGGTCTCTTCACAGGGATAACGATTAGCCACTCAGTTAATTCCTAATTAGATACAGTTTTCTTTTCCTTATCTTAATTTCAAACCTGAATTTCGAGCTATGGTAATGTTAGACAGTGTCGATCAACACTGTTATAATAGTACTGTAGTAAGAAAACATGTGGGTTTTCCTCATTCATGGACAGTAGAGCCCTCAATGATAGCGATCACTGTCATTGAAGGTCTCTACTGTCTAAAATCATACCATCTGGAATAATTGGGAACTGGATAGCAGATGTTTGCAGTCCAGATCACCCCAGTTATTTCTGGCACTCTTTTTAGCCAAATTCTTCTTCTCTCAAGGCTAATCCATCTTTGTGTATCAAATTCTGTCTAACCCCACCATATATTTTGGGGTGTTTTATTTTATCTTCTCTTATACATGTATGCATGATATTATTGTGTAGATATTGTGGTCATTATTATTTTGGGATCCTTCCCTTGGACTTAGAAGTCTTGATCTAAATCAGATGTTGCATAATAAATTTCCACAAAAATCACTTTATAAAATCCGGATCTGAGTAAGGGACAATTTCACAGTTATGATTAACTCATCTTCTATCGGGGGTTGATTTTGAGAATTTAAAAGCAGAGTCAGCGATTAGGTCTCACCTAGACTGAAAGGATCTGTGTTTTAATTGAGAATCTAGTACCTGTGTAGGGAATGATTTTCGAATATCAATTGTTTTCTCAAAATTGTTGTGTGTTGGAAATCTTATATTAAATATTACATCAAGTCAGAGTCTGCTTGGATTCAGATGAGATGTGATAAATAATACTAGAGGAACAACATGTAGGCCTTGGTTAATTTCTAAGGTAGGGTTGAGTATTCTTTCAACTACTAGCTTCTCCCGCCAAAGCCTAGAATTGAGTCTTGAGTGAGTACATCCGGAATAGATCTTCACGGGTCTGTTCCATTCAGTTTGTATCTCATAACTAATCAGATGTTATAAGCCCGGTGGCTTACTGATATTTGGGAAGTTCTAAATCTGCATCTGGTCACCAAGACCAGGGGCTCTTTTATACTAACGGAATGAGATAGCTTTTGAGGCTTCCGAGTGATAGGTTCTTTAAATGCTTTCTTTACTGCTTTCTTTACCGCTTTCTTTTAAATGTTTTGTAGAGGACACTCGGAAGAATTAGAGGTTGGCCGCCGTATATAAGGTTTAAGAGTTATGGATTAGTTCGGGGTTTAATTTGGACTTTGGGTGTGACAGGGGAGAATGATATGAGTACTTGGCATATCAACTAATGATATGTTAGGTGTTGCTTATCCACCATTGAGAAATAACATACCTCGGCAGGGGCAGTTATTAATCTGTGGTATCTTAGATGTTGAGGTCTTAAGAGCATGTAAATTCTGACTGTAAGTACCTGTCTGTTAAAGGGAACATAGTTTAGAAAGCATAAGAGCTAGCTAACTGATAGATTATCCCAAACAAAGATCTGTTTAACAAAAATGGAAGTTTAATTATTGTTTCATCTGAAATCTTGTCCAATCTTTATTATTTTCTTCCTGTCCCTTCTTTCACATTTTGAATCTGCTTTATAGATAGTATAGCTAAATTTTTCATGCTTTCGTAGAATAATTTTACCCGCTTTCATAGAATAATTTTTATTGCTTTCTTAGAATAGATTTAATTGCTTTTTAGAATAATTTTATTGTGCTTTGTAGAATAATTTTATTGCTTTCATAAGCTAGTTTAAATTATGTCAAGTAGTCTTAAAATCAAACTCAAGCTTGAAACGAGTAACCGAGTGGAAAATCTCAGTAAACGGCGTGGGCCCTGCTTTTATCGCACATCCTCCAGTGAACGATCCGGACTTACTATAAATTACTGCAATTTTTGACACAGTGCGCTTTCGGGCCACTGTTTCCTACATGAGTATATAAAAATGTGACAACCTATAAACATATCCTTAATCCCAACTCCATCTTCATAATTGATTTTATTAAATAAAATTAAACCGGGATTATATTCTTTTCAGAAAATACTCATATAGTGTGAAATTGTCAAAAGTTTCACCTAGCATACACCTATCTACCCTATTTGCAAATGCAAATGCAAATGAGTATGACTAGTCGGCACCTAAAAACCCGGGCGGTATGAACCCACGAGTGAGAATATCATCAACTCCAACCCGTTACAGGGTAACATACACCATCCCCACAGGGACCACAGGCATCACAACCTAAATCATACACCCCGAAGGGCCAACAGGCATCACAGCCAATAATCACACCCCGAAGGGTCAACATGCATCACAACCAATAACAGGTATAACAGCCAATAATCTACCCCGCAGGGCCATCGGGACTCAACAACACCTGTGAAGGCTGCCCAATTAATCATAAATATCATAACAACCCATCGAGTTAATAACAGTCAATTACAAATAAAAGTCCACTTTACAACACATTTACATAAATATTATTATATATTCAATCTCTTCATTTGCACAACAGTACACAACACACATACAGAGATGGACTTACCATGGGAATTCCTAAATATAACACAACATATAATTAACAAGAGATTAGCTTAATCATATCCTCAATTGAAGTCCAGCCGCAACTTTTGACTAGAATTACAATTAGACTATGTGAATGCAAATACCAATTCTCATCACTCTATTTGTGCCCCAGATATGTATACTCAGGATATATATTTTAGCTTTTAAAGCTATATGGACCACCGGATCAATTCAAAATAAATTCTGCAGAGACACAGATAATAAGGCTTTTATAAATTCTACTGTACAGGCAAATCAAACACTACAACAATAGCAAGCAGTAACCGGAAATCAACACATATATAACCCTTGCCTTGTTCTTCCACAAGTTTGGATCAACGATTCGTCAATATCCAAGCATCAATCGAACCAAAACAGTCCCAAAATCCAAAACCCAACTCGTTTGCAACGATTCGACACCAAACTCCAACGGATTGGCAAGATTTCTACACTCCCTTTTCTTCCCCCAAAAGACCGATCGGTCTTCTCCGTTTTCCCAATTCTAAAAATCTGAAACAAATGAGTCCCAAATAAACTCTTGACACCAATTGGGCCACTTCCAGAATGGGCTTCTCACTCACAATCAATATAAATAAAATAGACAGCCCAAACTAATAAAAATTAATTTGGTCATTATATTCATCCCCCCTTATGATCATTTCGTCACCGAAATGCACATTCAAGAATGTGATCAAAATCAATAAGTAAGGGAACAATGTTACCTCATAGCAACGGAATCAAGTCCAAGTCTGGGTACTTCAGCTTCATATGCTCCTCGATTTCCCAAGAAGCATCTTTAGCTCCGTGCCTAGACCACAACACCTTAACCATCGGAATGGTTTTGTGCCTCAAAACCTTTTTCTTTGCATCAATTACTCGAACAGGATATTCCTTATACTCAAGACTCATATCCAATTTAATCACATCAGGTTGTATATCTTAGATGGGTCAGATACAAACTTCTGGCGTTGAGAAACATAAAAGACGTCATGGGCTCGACCCACTTCAGCTGGCAAAGCCAACCTATACGCCACTTTACCAACTCTCTCCACAATCTCATAGGGTCCAATATATCTCGGGCTCAACTTGCCATTTCTTACCAAACCGGCGTACCCATTTCATAAGTGATACCCGCAAAAGTACCCCATCACCAACCTCAAACTCTACATCCCAAGGAGCTAAATCAGCATGACTCTTCTGCCTGTCCTGAGCCTCTTTCATGCGGTCCCTGATGATTCTCACTTTAGGACCCACATTCACCTTATCTCTTGGATAATTCCAACATAAAGGACTCCTGCACTTCCTCCCATACAATGCCTCAAAAGAAGCTATGCCAATACTTGCATGATAACTATTATTGTAACTGAACTCGACTAAACTGAGATGATTCTCCCAGCTTCCCTAGAAATCCAGTGCACAAGCTCGCAACATATCCTCTAATGTCCTAATGGTCCGCTCTGTCTGACCGTCTGGCTGAGGATGCCATGCAGTACTCATGCTAATCTATGTGCCAAAAGCTATCTGCACATCCTTCCAAAACTTGAACATGAACCTGGAATCCCGATCAGACACAATCTCATTGGGAATCCCAAACCTCTTAACAACATGTTGTATATAGACTTGGGTAAGCTGACTCATACTCCATGTCAATCTCATAGGTATAAACACTGCACTCTTTGTCAAATGATCAACCACGACCCAGATGGCATCCATCTTCCTCACAGTTTGAGGCAACCCTGTCACAAAATCCATGGAAATGGATTCCCACTTCCATTCAGGTACTGCCAGCGGCTGTAGCAAGCCCATCGACCTCTATGCTCAGCCTTCACTCGTTGACATGTTGTGCACTTAGCCACATAATCAACTACATCCCTCTTCATGTTGTTCCACCAGTAAGTCTGTCGGATGTCTTTATACATCTTTGTTACCCCTAGGTGAACAAAATAAGGAGTAGTGTGAGCCTCATCCATGATCATTCTCTTCAGGTCATCACAACACTCCAGTATGCACCATCTATCACCCTGTCTCACCATCCCCTTATCATCAATTCTGAAACCCGGAGCCTTACCATCCTGAATCTTCTGTCTCAACACTGTCATCTCTCCGCTATTATGCTGACTAGCAAAAATTTCATCAATCAAAGATGATGTAGTGACTAACATGTTTAAAGTGTGCTGAACAGAGCCAACGGGAACTACCTGAACATCAAGTTTGAGTATATCCCTGCGCCATTTAGGCATTACCCCTAAATATGCCACTGTATGATTTTCTTTTCTGCTCAAAGCATCTGTCACTCGGTCTACCTTCCTTTCAATATATTTAACATCAGTTCCATCCACCTCTTTTGTATGCCACTCATATGATCTGAGGTGTATAATCACTTCAGATTTTTATGATCTGAATAAATCTTACACTTAGTCTCATACAGATAATGCCTCCAGATTTTCAGAGCATGCACTACCGCTGCCATCTCCAAGTCGTGAGTCGGGTAGTTCTGCTCATGCGGCTTAAGCTGTCGCCCCTTCTGCATTAACACACAACCTAAACCCTTAAGTGACACATCTGTATAAACCTCATACTCACCTGAATCGTCAGGTAATACCGAAACAGGTGCCTCTGTCACTTTCTTCTTCAAAAGTTCGAATGCATGCTCCCAATCATCATCCCATCTAAATCTACCATCTTTTCTCAACAATCTTATCAGAGATCTAGCAATACTAGAAAACCCCTCAATGAATTTGCGGTAGTAACAGACAAGACCCAAGAAACTTCGAATCTCTCCCACATTCTTCGGGGCTTGCCATTTCAACACCGCTTCCACCTTAACAGGGTCAACTGCAATACCCTCACCAGAAACAATGTGTCCCAGAAAAGATACCTTCTCCAACTAGAACTCACACTCAGAGAGTTTAGCATACAGCTTATGCTCTCGCCATGTGTTCAAAACTGTCCTCAAGTGACCCGTGTGTGCCTCATAAGTCGGAGAATAAACCAGAATATCATTTATGAACACAGCCATGCACACACCCAGTAGGGGACATAATACCCTATGCATAAGATCCATGAAGATCGTTGGTGCATTAATCAAACCAAAAGGCATGATCGTGAATTTAAAGTGTCCATAACGAGTTCTGAACACTGTCTTAGGCCTATCAGCCTCCGCCACCCTTATCTGGTGACAGCCCGATCTCAAAACAATCTTACTAAACACACTGTCCCCTCTCAACTGATCAAACAGATCCTCAATCCGAGGTAAAGGATACTTGTTCTTCACCGTGATTCAATTCAAACCTCTGTAATCGATGCACATCCTCACCGATCCATCTTTCTTCTTAACAAACAATACGGAAGCTCCCCAAGGCGAGCTACTCGGCTGAGTATACCCCTTACCGGTAAGCTTATTCAACTGATCCTTCAACTTCCTTCAGTTCAGCAGGAGCCATACGGTATGGAGTTTTAGACATAGGAGCTGCATTAGGCATCAGCTCAATGGTAAAATCAATATCTCGAGCATGTAAGAGACTATAAATTTCATTAGGAAATGCATCCCCGAACTCAGACACAACCGGGACATTCATGGCAGCTGGAACCTCTGCTCGAAGATCCCTCATTAGCCACAGGGGAAGAGAACAACACTGCGCATCAAGTCACACAAAAAGCAACAGAAACCACACCAATAGAAGGTGGAATCAAAGAAGATCGGTAAGAAACATACTTACCCTCATAAGAGTCCGAAATGATATTCGTGGAACACTACAATCAATCACAGCACAATGGCAAGACAACCAATCCATGCCCAATAATACGTCAAACTCGACCAGGTTAAAGACCACCAGGTCTGCCCTGAATTCACGACTCTCGATGCTTAACGCAATATCTTTCCATAAATGATCACTTCGAATAATATTACCCGAAGGTAAAGAAACTGGCATCTGGTAGGGCACCAACGGTCCTACATCGCAAAGCCACGAAAGAACATGAGACTTCCATATCGCACGGTACTAAGGCAGAATGATTCGTAACAGTAGTAGTACCTACTCCATGCTTAAGAATGGAATTCAGAATCTCGAATGAACATGAGACTCCAAATTCAAACACGGTAATCGCAACACAAAATGCAACACAAATAATTCCCATAACAAGGAAATGAGTTTGTCTCTCCACCAAAGAGTCATGAAGAAACACCCACGATACAAGAATTATACCCGCACCAAAACATTATCAATCAACATAACGTTTCCATCACAAGAAGATGACACGCTTGACAAGCCCTCCTAAGTCGGCCGCTCATCAAAAATGAAGTCGGTTCCCTCGCGTTACCGATCTCGACATACAGGACAGTCACCTTGCCTCGGCTCACGCGACAGGCATCTAACGCTTTGACGAACAGATCTCATGTCCTTTTGACTGACCCAATATCAATTCTATGCCTCGCCGCATCGTTATTCCCTCTAGCCTAACCATACCGTCACTGGCATAGCCTAGAAATGGGTTTCTACTATCCTTCGCATGCAGAGGGACTGCAAATGCCTATCTCACCCCAGTTGGTTATCGCACTAGGGGGACTTTCTTAGAACCCTATCTCACTCTCGAGGGTACATCAAACCCATCTGAACACCATTCCACACATTGATCCCGCTTGGATCGCCATTCGAATAGCCCAGGCTTCCAGTAGGCCATTCCCAACTATTTAGCCAACTTAGATTGCAACATTAACAAACAATGTTAGCATAAATCACCAACATACATAATATCATGAATAACTGAGAGCAGAATAATGAATATAATAATTAAATAAATAAATAAAAATTTTCACAGTCTTCAATGACTGTGAAGTCCAAAGGATCCTGACTGCAGTACCATTATTCTCCCACAGTTCCCCAACTGTGGCTCAACATGGTATGCACAATACTCAATAAAAAATTAAAAATAATAATAATGCAATTCTATACTATATGTATCCCACACACATTTCACCACCTATGTCTACACAAATTTTAATATATTAAAAGAGCGCACAGGCTCTGATACCACTCTGTAACGCCCCGAAAATTCAAACATGATTTTTGCAAGCATTACAGTCGTACTATCCTAAACTAGTGGCCAGCTAATTTAAAACAGCTAGTACAAGGCTGAGAAAATCTAAAGTGATTATTTGTTTAATCAAATTAATGTAGAAGCTAAATAGATTAAAAACACATAGGCACATATAAAGACTCGCATAATGACCATATACTAGTCCCAGCAAGTCATCCAGGCTACAAGCCTCACAAAACAACATCAGGTGTCATATTGATATCTCAAACCGGGCTAGCAATAAATCACATAAGGCTTCAGGCTGACAGAATGTAGATACGAGGCTCACAGGATAAATCAAGTGCCAAGTCATAATAAAACAACAGAGTATCACATAAATATAAAAGAAGCATATAGATCCTATCTATGTGATCTCTCAACCCAAAGCCAGTCATGCTCCAGCGCCTCCAGCAGGATCTATAAAACAAACAAGGTAAGGAGTCGGTATAACGTACTGAGCAAGGGATATATGTGCAAGGGAGTAAGGGGATCAGATACTAATAATAACAAGCACAATTTAATTAAAACATAATATAAATAAAACATGTGAAACATCACACCGTCCCATACCGGTGCTTCAACCACAATCATACAATTTATGCAAGTGATGCATGGCCTAGCATACTCCTATCTACCCTATATGCAAATGCAAATGAGTATGCCTAGCCGGCACCTAAAAACCCGGGCGGTATGAACCCACGGGTGAGGATATCATCAACTCAAACCCGTTACAGGGTAACATACACTATCCCCACAGAGACCACTGGCATCACAGCCTAAATCATACACCCCGAAGGGTCTACTTGCATCACAGCCAATAATCACACCCCGAATGGTCAACAGGCATCACAGCCAGTAACGGGCATAACAGCCAATAATCCACTCCGCATGGCCATAGGGACTCAACAACACCTGTGAAGGCTGCCCGATCAATCATAAATATCATAACAACCCATCAGGTTAATAACCGTCAAATTCAAATATCCACTTTACAACACATTTTCATAAATATTACTATATATATTTAATCTCTTCATTTGCACAACAGTACGCCTTTCACCAAACATTGGAACGCACTACTTAAAGCTTATATATAGTGCAATAATATTTATCAAGCTTAAAGCTCAAATGTAAGTGAAGTACCAGTAGATTCCCAATATGAATTTGAAATGGGTAAGTGCTTAAAAAGATCCAGTAATTGATTTAACTTGATAACTGCATCAATTGCTATATCTCATATTCTTATAATTAAAATGACTTTCATTAGCCATGTAGTATTCTCTTTATAATATAAATCAATAAACATGTCATATATATACACATATACACGGAACACATACAGAGATGGACTTACCATGGGAATTCCTAAATTAACACAACATATAATTAACAAGAGATTAGCTTCATCATATCCTCAATTGAAGTCCAGCCGCAACTTTTTACTAGAATTACAATTACACTATGTGAATGCAAATACCAATTTTCATCACTCTATTTGTGCACGGGATATGTATACTCAGGATATATATTTTAGCTTTTAAAGCTATATGGACTACCACTCCGTCGTAAGACATGGTCTTGCGACGGGTATAGGGTTCACGAGGTGAGTGTTACACAAGTAAAGGCCACGTCATGAGCCTTCCCTCAGTATGTCGCAAGACCCAGTCTTGCGACGTGGTACTGTTGAGCGGGAAAATGTCTCACGACGCGTTTTTGAATTTTCAAACTTCTTACGGACTGGGCCCGAGTGTGTTGTTGGGTCTGAGTCCGATTTTATTAGTTTTGGACTTGAAAATGAATTCAGTCCAAAACATTTCAAAACAATTTTATTGGGCTGTAATAGTTAATGATCTACTTGCATAAAATTAGGTTGGATCAATTCCACTTATTTGTAAGAATTATTCCGGATTTTAAATTGCTTTAAATTTCGAGAGTATTCCCTTAAATTCATGGAATTAATCTAACCGAGACCCTGATTTTCTGCACTATTTGTCTGCTCCTTCTTTTTTGTGGTTCCAGAATTCCTACAAGATAGATAAATCAACCATATTAGATTTTCTCCAAATATCAACATCCTCACATTTAGAGTCGTAGTACTCCAAATGTTTAATTGATTTTTGGATACTTTCTGATTTTTAAAGTAAGACAGTGTTTATATACTTAAAATTGAAATTTTTTTGATTTTATTGTTGTTTATTATTGGATGTAAGCCGGCTCTGTCACTGTCTGGATTTCTTTTTCTAGATCGAACAGTCCGATATATTACTTCAACCTGTGTCCATTCACCACCATATCGCCCTTATCAGTTCGGATCATGACTGCGCCGCTTTTGAACACCTCCAGCACTTCGTATGGCCCTTCCCATCTGGATCTCAGCTTTCCGGGGAATAGCTTCAACCTAGAATTGAACAATAAAACATTAATGATTGGATTTAATCCGGCGATCGTGTAACTTCTGGGTCCGCTCTTTATAAATCCGAGAGTTTTCATAAGCTTGCGCTCGTATTTCCTCAATTTCATTGAGGTCCAACGTGCGCTTACCCTGAGCAACTCTCGGGTCAAAATTAAGTGTTTTGACGGCCCAGTAAACTTTATGCTCTAACTCTACAGGCAAGTGACAGGCTTTTCCAAAGATAAGTCTGTATGGAGACATCCCAATGGGGGTCTTAAATGCAGTGCGATATGCCCATAGAGCATCATTGAGCTTACGTGACCAATCCTTTCGGGTTCTCCCAATAGTGGCTTCGAGTATATGTTTGATCTCGCAATTGGATACCTCGACTTGACCACTGGTTTGAGGATGATAAGGCGTGTCTATCTTATGGAGGATTCCAGTTTTACTCATTAAGTCCTCAAAAGTTTTGTTAACAAAGTGTGTTCCTCCATCTGATATTATCACTCTAGGTATGCCAAATCTATTAAAAATGTTGTTCTTGAGGAACTTGATGGCTTGGCTACCATCATTGGTTGGTAATGCGACCGCCTCTACCCATTTGGACACGTAATCGATAGCTACCAAGATATAGTGGTTTCCACCAGATGGTGGAAACGGTCCCATGAAGTCAATGCCCCAAGCATCGAAAATGTCAAGGGTGAGAATTCCTTGTTGAGGCATCTCATCCCTCTTAGAAATGTTTCCCAATCTTTGGCATCTATCGCAGGCTTTTACAAATGCCTTGCAATCCTCGTAAATGGTAGGTCAATAGAAACCACACTCGAGCACTTTATGAGTTGTTCGAGTGGGGCCATGGTGACCTCCATATTCCGATTCATGACATTTCTTGGCGATTTGATAAGCCTCATACTCAGTCACACATCGCCTGATTATTGAATCGGCGCAGTGCTTAAAGAGATATGGTTCTTCCCAGAAGTAATTTAATACATCTCGGTTGAACTTATTCTTATAGTGATTATTCTGAAATGGTGGGATTATTCCGCATGCCAAGAAATTAGCGATGTCGGAAAACCATGGACACTCTTTATCGTGTAAGTGCAATGCGAACAATTGTTCGTCCGGAAAATCCTCATTTACGGCTTTTTCATTTTTATCATTTTCTAAGCGAGATAAATGGTCAGCAGCACCATTGTCTTGCCCTCGCCTATCTTTTATTACAATGTCAAACTCCTGCAGCAATAGCACCCACCTGATTAATTGAGGCTTTGCATCTTGCTTGCTAAACAAATATCTGAGTGCACTGTGATCCGTGTATACTATGGTCTTTGTACCTATAAGGTACTGTTTGAACTTGTCAAACGCAAAGACTACGGCATACATTTCTTTTTCCGTAGTAGTGTAGTATACTTGGGCCTCATTCAGGGCGTGACTTACGTAATGAATTACACAATATCTCCCATCTTTATGTTGCTCTAGAACTGCAGCTACTGCGAGATCACTCGCATCGCACATTACCTCGAACGGTATCGACTAATCAGGTGGTTGTACTATTGGAGCAGAAGCTAACATCTTTTTGAGCGTGTCAAAGGCTTGGACACACACATCATTTATTATGAAATCATTTTCTTTGCATAATAGGTTAGTGAGCGGCTTGGCAATCTTTGAAAAATCTTTAATGAACCTCCGGTAAAAACCGGCATGCCCAAGAAAACTCCTAACCGACTCTATTGAGTTCGGAAGGGGAAGATTGGAAATGGCGGAAACCTTGGCTCGATCAACTTCAATACCTGCTTTGGAAATGCGATGACCTAACACTATGCCCTCTGTTACCATAAAATGGCCTATTCCCCAATTTAAAACCAGGTTAGTGTCCTCACATCTCTTTAAAAATTTAGAAAGATTGGTCAAACAGTATTCGAACGTATTTCCATACACAGAGAAGTCATCCATGAAAACCTCAATGCATTTTTCAATAAATTCAGAGAATATTGACATCATGCATCTTTGAAAAGTGGCAGGTGCATTGCAAAGACCAAATGGCATCCGCCTATAGGCAAAAGTGCCGTACGGACAAGTAAAAGTGGTTTTTTCATGGAATTCACTTGCAATTACAATTTGATTATAACCCGAATATCTACCTAAAAAGCAGTAAAATTCTCTCCCAGCCAACCTCTCCAACGTTTGATAAATAAAAGGTAAAGGAAAATGGTCCTTGCGCGTGGCCTCATTCAGCTTCCAGTAGTCTATACAGTCTCTCCATCCAGTGACCGGCCTCGTAGCAACTTCCTCTCCTTGTTCGTTCTTCGTTACGCACATCCCACCATGCTTAGGAACGACCTGCACGGGACTGACCCATTTACTGTCAGAGATAGGATAGATGATACCAGCATCTAAGAGCTTGATAACTTCTTTTCTTACCACTTCCTGCATTGGTGGGTTCAAACGTCATTGGGGTTTGCGAGAGGGTTTGTAATCCTCTTCCATCAAAATCATGTGTATGCAAACAGAAGAGCTTATTCCTTTGATATCAGAAATGGTTCAACCGATTGCATGTACATATTTTTTTAAGCACTCCCACCAGAGCATTTTCTTGTTCTTGTGTCAGCTTAGCTGACACAATCACCTGTAACATTTTAAGTTCCGCGAGAAATGCATACTTTAGATGATCCGGTAAGACTTTTAGTTCTAGCTCTGGTGGGCATTCCACAGATGGGAGTAATTTGCGAGAATTATATGGGGGAAATCAGATTTACCTTTTGGATCCTGCATCAGTACAAGATCCGCCTACTCCTTCTGAGCGGCTTCTTCATGGAATTCAGTGCCATCAAACTCCTCGAGATCCCCAGTTCCGGGATTGGAGAAGTAGACAACGCTGCAAGCTTCGTGCTCCTCGCTCGCAGGCTTCAGTACCTGCTTTGAGTGTTTGTCCATCATTACATCACCAAATCCAGAGTCTATGCTCTCAGTCTCTCCTTCCTCACTCCTATCTATTACATCATCAAACGAAAAGTAAGAGCCATCATTTGGAAACTTTTTAAGTTGTGCCACATTGAACACCACCTCTTCCCCATCCACATGTAGCATCACCTTCCCAGATTTGGCATCAAAAATAGGCTCCGCCAGTGGCCAAGAATGGCCTTCCCAGGATTAGAGACATTTCAGAGTCCTCTTCCATGTCTAGGATGATGAAGTCTTCTTGAAAGGGGGTGCTTCCTGCTCTGATTATCACGTCCCTTAAGATCCCTATGGGCTGTGTGATGGATCTGTCTGCAAGCTGCAGCTTCATCTTGATTGGTTCGACGACCTCGAGTTTGAGGTGCTTCACCATTGCCAATGGCATTACATTGATATTCGATCCTAAATCGCACAATCCTTTTCCTACATTGATTTGGCCAATTCGGATTGGCAGAGTATAGCACCCAGGGTCTTCTTTGTTCTCAGGGAGTTTCTTCTGGATGATTGCGCTGCAGGTGCTGTTGAGCACCACCAGTTCCTCCTGCTCAACCTTTCTTTTTCCAGAGATCATTTCTTTTAAGAACTTAGCATAGGTTGGCATTTCAGAAATCATTTCAATGAGAGGAATGGTAATTTCAACTTCTTACAGTCTCTTCAAAAATTTTGCAAATTTGAGATCTTGTTCTTTATTCTTTAACCGTGTCGGGTACGGGACCCTTGGCATAAATTTGGTATTATCATGTTTTTGGGGTAAAGGGACAGAAGTTGTATCTTCACCATTACCGTTTGCAGCCTCTTCTGGTGCAGCTTCAGTCTGCATTTCGGTTGTCTCTTGCTCATCATCCGCTTCCTTCTCAACAGTACTTTTTTCCTTTTCACTATCATCTTTCCCAGTTTCCTTTCCCTTTGGCCCCGCCAAAACTTTTCCAGACTTAAGCGTGATTGCCTTGCACTGCGGGTTTCTTTCTGCAGTGCTTGGCAATGTTCCCTTGTCCCTTTTCTGGAGTTCATTTGCCATCTGAGTCACTTGAGTTTCCACATTCCTTATGGAGGCTTGCAGTTGAGAGTTCATCTCCTTTTGGCTTGTAATGAAATCAGTCTTCAAGTTCTCCAGCCTGGATGGCAGCTTCTGAACCTGAACTTGGTTTTGGTTTTGATGCTGGTTCTGATTCCACTGATTTTAATTAGGATCAAACTGGGGTTGAAAATTCTGGAAGTTTTAGTTTGGGTTTTGGAAGTTTTGGTTTGGAGGGGGTCTTTGCTGAATCTGTGGCTGAAAGTTCTGGTTTTGGTTTTGAAAGTTCTGGCCCCTTTGTTAGATAAATCCTGGATTCTGTGGTCTGAAATTTGGCTGTGGGTTAAACTGGGCTGGCTTATTCGACAAATGCGAATTGAGAGCATTGTTGTTTGAATAGGAGAGGTTGGGGTGTCGGTTTGGGAAAGCCCCAGCGAAATTGCAACTTTCAGAAGCAACCTGCTCGTATGTGTCGGCTGTGTGAGCACCCTGACACAGCCCGCAGACTGCCTCTGTCTATTGCCCTTGCGCTGAACTTCCTTCTCCTTGGTTCACAGACACCGCAACCACTTGCTCTTGCAACTTTTCAAAATCAGTCTTCTCAACTGTACCTACAGCACATAATCCACGGGGAGGGGTGTTATCAACATTGTCATCATTAAGTACAGAACAGTTTACACTCATTGTCTCTATCTTTGCCCATGCTTGGTCCAGGGGCATGTGCAGTAAATGTTGTCCCCCTGCTGCATCCAGCATATATTTCCATGCCGGTATCAGCCCACTGTAGAACTTCCGCAACTGCTCCCAGTCATGAAATTCATGCTGAGGACATTTTCTGAGGAGGTTGAAAAACCTTTCCTTTGCGTCGTACAACGATTCCTCCGCCTTCATCTTGAATGCAGCTATTCTCGATCTACCCTCATCTACTTTCGACTCCGGAAAGCATTTCAAAAGAAAGTTTCTTACTACATCCTCCCAATTACTTCTCTGTTTGACCGGCAGGGACTTGTACCACGTTTTCGCTCCGCTGGACAGGGAAAACGGAAATAGCATCATCCGAATAGTGTTCTGGGACACCCCCTGATTCTTGATTGTGTTGCAAAGCTCTAAGAACGTCTGCAAGTGATGTGCTACGCCTTGAACCACTCGGCCATCTCTCGTGTGGGTCCTCATGGTTTGCTCCGACGAATTGACTATTTTGAACCAAATTGATCAGCGTTGGTTTCAACTCGAAGTTTCTGGCTGTAATTGGTGCTCTTCCCGGTATATTGAGGTATGGCTCCAATATCGGTTGCATATAATCTGCAGCAGCTGGTTGCTGGTTGTTTACCTGTCCTCCTTGATACTGTCCTTGTTGGTTGAAGTTCTGGTTGGGGTAGAAGCACCTCGGGTCATTGGGATCCTTCGGGTTTGGTGGAAACTGGTTTTGAATGTACTGGTTTTGGTTTTGATACTGTTGGTCTTGGAAGTTGGGATTATTTTAAAAATTTTGGTTGTTTTGGTTATTTATGGGGGCGGGAAGAGCATTGAAGGGTTGATTTATGAGATTTGGCAAGTTCCCTCCTCCTTGAATTACCTGAGGAGGGGGATCGTCCAAATTCTCGTCATCAATGTCTTCAAGATCCTCAAGGATGTTTTGTAGTGGTGGATTGGGTGGTATAACGGGTGGGATGTCCGGGTTCTGTGCCATCTCAGAGAGATCACTGCTCGTGCTTGGTGAAAGTAGTGCCTGTCTTTCCCGTTCTTTTCTCAGTTTAGCCTGCGCCCTTAGACATCTGGCCATTCTTTCGATTTTTGTGTTGTACGGGATCTCGGCGGGTGTTTTCTTTCTCCGTTGCATAAAACAGCTTACTTGATAATGACAGTACCTGTACAATCCCCAGGTTAGTAATGGTTCAAAGGTGTATATTTATATATGTATAAGCTAACTATGAACAATCAGGAATGTAATTCTCTTAATAAAACGGAGCTGCATCTTCCCCGACAACGGCGCCATAAAACTTTTGACAATTTCCCACACGAGTATTTTTAAGAAAATAAGATAATCCCGATTTTGATTTTTATTTAATGAAACCAATTTATGATGATGGAGTCGGGATTAGGGATATATTTATAGGTTGTCACGTTTTTATTACTCGTGTTAACAAACTGTGGCCCGAAAGCGCACGGTGTCAAAAAATAGCAGTTATTTATAGTAAGACCGGATCGTTCACTGGAGGATGTGTGATAGAAGTAGGTCCCACACCGTTTTATAAGATTTTCCACTCGTATTGCTCAAATCGTTTAGGGGTTTGAAAACTAACATCTACCGACAAAATTTAAACTAAGCTATGAAAGCAGGTAAAATACTTTACAAAGCATATTAAAACTGTTCTAGAAAGCAGATAAATCTATTCTAAGAAAACAATAATATTTAGTCTAAGAATACAATTAAAATTATCCTAAGGAAGCAGTAAAAACTATTCTAGGAAAGCAACAAATTTATGCTACGCTATCTAGAAAGCAGATTTAAACATGACAGAAGGGACAGGGAGAAAAGAATAAAAATTGGACAAGATTCAGATGAGGCATAACTAAACTTCCATTTTAATACACAGATCTTTGTTTGAGATAATCCTTTCAGATAGCTAATTCTCATGCTCTCGTTACTATGTTCCCTCAACTGACAGTAAGAGTTTACATGTTCTTAAGACCACAAATTCTAAGATACCACAGACTCATAATTGCCTCGGCCAGGGTATGTCATTCACTTGTGGTGGACAAGCAACAACTAACACATCATTAGTTGAAGTGCCAAGTACCGTTATCGTTCCCCCGTGTCACACCCAAAGATTCTAATCGAACCCTGAACTATCCCATAACTCTCAAACCTAGAAACAGTTAGAACCTCTCTCAATACATCCGAGTGACCTCTATAAAAAGCATTTAAAAGAAAGCAGTAAAGAAAGCAATAAAGAAAGCATTTAAAATCCTATCGCTCGGAAGTTTTAAAAGCGTTACCTTGGTAGTATAAGAGAGACCCCAGTCAGGATGACCGGATGTGGATCAAGAATTCCCAGATCTCGGTGAACCTCTCCCAGATCAAGAATTCCCTAATCGGTGACCCTGCTTCTAATATCCCAAAATCAACCCCCAGTCGGATATGAGTTAGTCATAACTGTGAAATTTATCTTTTACTAAGATCCGGATTTTATAAATGAGTTTTTGCTGGAAATTTATTATGAGACATCTCATTTAAATCTAGACTTCTATGTCCAAGGGAAGGATCCCAAAATAATTAGACCACAATATTTACATAATAATATCATGCATAAAAGTATATTGAAGTGTAAAATTAATTAACCCAAAATATAATGGTGGGTTTAAAGAGAATGTGAGACACAAATGTGAAGTAGCCGTGAGGCAAAATGATGGCAGAATAATCAGGTGGACTGCAAACATCTGTTATCCAGTCTCCCAATTACTCGGATGAAATGAATTTAGACAGCAGAAAACCCTATAATGGCAGTGTCGCTACCAGTTGGGCCTCTACTGTCTGTGAATTCGGATAAAAACCTACATGTTTCCTTTCTACAATAATGATCAGCTGATATTGACAGATATCAACTGACTCTTATTGCAGATTAGAATTCCGGTTTAAAGATTAAGATAAAGAAAATGAAACTATATCCGGATAGGAGTCAGCTGAGCAGCTATTATGAGTCTCGGATGGACAAATCGCCAAGGCTTCCACCGACCACTACCCGGACCATGCAAAATAACAACTAGGGATTAATATTCAGACTACGAGCTAATTTAACCGTGTGGGAATATCCTCCAACATTAGTGCCATGGATCTCTTGGTTACCAACTTGCTTAGAAAGGGATTAAAGGATGATTAAGAGAAGATTAGCGAAATATTAAGAGAATGGATGAAGAACCAAACATGAAAATGAAAGGATAGAGAAGCAAAACCGTAACAAGGACCGTCGAGGGAAGCAACCAAAGTGTAGGAACCCTGACCTCAACCCAAACCTTTAACTCAAGCCTCGGTTTGTATAATCAACATGGATGCTTCAATCCAAGATTGATGAATGTTTCCCAACAAACATACAAAGGTGTGTGAGAGGGGGTATGCTCTCGGTTTGATCTTTTGTAAGAGAAATGGATTTCATTCAATTAGGCAAAAGATGTGTTACAAAGTGTGGGGAGGACGTATATATAGCCCAAGCCCGTTAAACAAGCTAAATGAAGGTTTAAACAAGTCTAACAATGTTTTTAATAGGAGAAAATAAAGAGCAAGGAAGAAATACAAAAACTGGACTGATTACGACGTGAGACCTAGTTACGATGTGATCCTCATCTAGCGCTGTAGGGCTTAGCGTCGTAGGTGGAAATCTTCGGCTCAGGCGGACGTGATCCTCAGCTACGACGTGACACTGGTGTAGCGTCGTAAATGGGATTTAGCGTCGTAGATGCCTTTGGTCATCTCCTTCCTTCTTTCTCTCTCCTGTACGATGTGAAACTCCCCTTACGACGTGAAACTGGTTTAACGTCGTAGGTTCTGCTTGGCATCGTAGTGTTCAAAATTCTTCTAACTCTCATCCGGCTGGGACCCACTACCTCCGGTCACTGTTCCGGCATTGATCGGTCGTTGACCGGTGACGGAGACTTCTCCGGTGAGGTTCCGGTCAGATTACGGCGACGTGGTCGGAGCTCCGACGAACTTCCAGCGGTGGCGGCGACGACGGTGATGATGACAGCGGCTGCGGCGGAGTCCACCTCTTTGACCTCTATGCTATTTTGATCTGTAAGTGCATCTTGAGGTCTCCTTCTTCCGGACTTAGTCTGATATTGCAGGATCCGGATGGTCGGATCCTGTTTCTTCCAACTGGATCAAAATTAATGCTTTCAAACTGCTTCCTCACTCTTTGGTGATTTCATCCGTGAATTCCACAAACTTGAAAAGGCTGGCAATTTGATCCGTGAACCTTTTAGTTCTGGTCCTGGAGCATGGTCCTTCTGGAATTATCAAGGTTGCAGATTTGGCTCCCACGCCATCCCCTCCCCCTTGAGATGGTTGAGCCATCAACCGAACAATCTCTTCACCATCTTCCTCGTAGAGGGCGAGATCTGCAACATTAAACGTGGCATTAATTCCATACTCAGGAGGCAATTCTAGTCTGTAAGCATTATCATTAATCTTTTCCAAAACACGAAATGGACCGTCCCCCCGTGGGGAAAGTTTGTCCCGTCTTTTTAGTGGAAATCTCTCTTTTCGCATATAGAGCCAAACCCAATCCCCGGGTTTCAACAGCAGCTTCTTTCGTCCCCTGTTAGCATATTTAGCATATGTTTCCCTGGCCTCTTGAGGCTTTCCTGGAAGTTTTTGTGCAATTCTTGAATAACCCGAGCCCTGTCCCTGTCATTAACATTAAAATGCTCATTGTGGGGCAATGGCAGTAAATCAACAGGGGTTAGTGGGTTGAAACCATAGACGATCTCAAACGGTGACATATTAGTGGCACTGTGGACGTGTCGGTTATATGCCAACTCGATGTAGGGTAGACACTCGTCCCAACTCTTGTAACTGGAGGCAGTTATGATCTGCAGCAAATTTCCCAAGACTCTATTGACGGCTTCAGTTTGCCCGTCTGTTTGAGGGTGATAAGCTGTGGAGAACAAGAGTTTCGTACCAATCTCATGCCACAGAGATTTCTAGAAATAGCTGACAAACTTTGTGTCTCGGTCCGACACAATTGTTTTCGGGATCCCATGGAGACACACCACTTCCTTGAAGAATAATTTAGCAATGTGGTGAGCGTCATTAGTCTTTGTGCAGGGAATAAAATGCGCCATTTTGCTGAATCTATCTACCACTACAAATATTGAATCTTGGTTTCATGCAGTCCGTGGTAGTCCTAGCACAAAGTCCATCGAAAGATCAATCAACGGTCCCTCGGGAATTGGTAGAGGCATATATAACCCATGTGGCTTGGAAGTGGACTTTTCCTTCAGACAGACGATGCATTTAGAAATTAGATCGTCCACTTCTTTCCTCATTCCCGGCCAGTAAAATCATTCACTCAAGATCCCAAAAGTGGCAGTCCTTCCGAAATGTCCCATAAGGTCTCCGCTGTAGACTTCCTTGATTAGAAGCTCTCTAACTGATCCCTTTGGAATGCACAGCCGGTTCTCATAATACACAAATCCATCAAGTCTCGAAAATTCCTTGAACCCGTGCCTTTCGGTCGCTGCCCAAAATTCTTTGAAGTCAGGATCAGTGGCATATTGATCCTTAATATGCTCGAAGCCAATCAAATGCATCGTGGCAATGGTCGCCAAGGCTGTTCGTCGGGATAGGGCATCAGCAACAATATTCTCCTTCCCCTTTTTGTACTTAAGCACATAAGGAAAGGTCTCAATGAATCCGCTCCAGCGTGCATGCCTCTTCCCTAGTTGGCCCTGGTTCCGATTGTGTTTGAGGGTTTCGTGGTCCGTGTGGATGATGAACTCACGACCCCGAAGATAGTGTTGCCATGTCTTTAGAGCTTGAACCATAGCGTAGAGTTCTTTGTCGTATGTTGAATAGTTCAACTGGGCTCCAGAGAACTTTTCACTGTGGTATGCCACTGGCTTACCATTCTGCAACAGAACTGCTCCCATGCCCGTCCCTGATGCATCGCATTCCACTTCGAACGGCAGATCAAAGTCTGGTAGGGCTAACACCGGTGCATGAGTCAGTTTGGACTTCAACTCTTCAAAGCTTTTCAGTTCGGACGGCCCCCACTTGTAATTAAGTCCTTTCTTGAGCAGTGAAGTCAATGGTGCCGCAATCAGACTGAAATTCGGGACGAATCTTCGAAAGAAACCACACAGACCTAAGAATTGTCTAACTTCATGTACGCTTGTGGGTGGTTTCCATTCTGAGATCGTCTTTATTTTCGTCTCATCGACCTTCAGACCACCACGTCCGACAATGTATCTGAGAAACGAGAGTTCAGTTGCATGGAGAGTGCACTTTTCTTTTTTGGCATAAAGCTGAACTTCCCGTAACCTGTTAAGTACCTGTTGGACATGTGAAAGGTGATCAGACTCAGTAGAACTGTACACAAGAATGTCATCAAAATATACAACGACAAATTTATTAATAAATGGACGAAGCGTTTCATTCATAAGCCGCATGAATGTTGAACGCGCGTTCGTTAGTCCGAATGGCATGACCAGCCATTCATAAAGTCTGAATTTTGTTTTGAACGCTGTCTTCCATTCATCTCCCGTTGCATCCGGATTTGATGATAACCGCTTCGTAAATCAATCTTTGAGAAGATGCTGGTGTAACCCAGCTCGTCAAGCATATCATCTAATCGTGGGATCGGATGCTGATACTTGATGGTGATTGCATTTACAGCGCGGCAGTCTACACACATGCGCCATGTTCCGTGTTTCTTGGGAACCAATAAGACTGGTACGGCACATGGTGAGAGGCTTTCTCGGACCCATCCCTTGTCCATCAGCTCTTGCACTTGTCTTTGCACTTCCTTGGTTTCCTCTGGATTCATCCCGTAGGCTGGTCGGTTTGGAATTGAAGCGCCTGGCACGAAATCGATTTGATGTTCGATTCCGCATAGAGGTGGTAGACCAGCTGGTACTTCCTCTGGGAAAACGTTAGAATTCTCCTATAACATCCTGGAAAATTAATAGGAACATTAGGTGCAGCAGTGCAAGTTCGGTAAATATCATCGACAGGTTTTGCGAAAGCAAGGAAACAGTAACCTATTGAGCTTGGTGCGCGCATAGTTTGCTCAAAATCAGTTCGAGTCGTCAGCAGACAAGGATTGGCAGAGGTACTTCGATGCAGAGGGTTTTTCCTTTATCCTTCGATTTTCGCTCTGCTTCATCCTTTTTCATATTAGCTCGCAGAATTTTTTGATCTGCCCGAACCATTTTTACGGACAGTGGCTTGACATTTATTTTCTTTTGCTTAAAAATAAAAGATAAGCAATTGGCACGACCTTTGTATTTGACATCACGATCATATAACCATGGTCGGCCCAGAAGTACGTGACAAGCAGTCATGGGAATGACGTCACAAATAACACTTTCAGAATAGGACCCGATCTTAATAGGAATTTTAGCTCTCCGGTTGACTTTCAGGTCGCTATTGTCGTTCATCCAATGGAGGTGGTAGGGACTCGGATGTTCTTCAGTAGGAATACCTAACCTGCGAACGACATAAGCACTCACAGCATTAGTGCAACTTCCATTATCAACAATTACTGAAGCAACATTGCCCTTTAAATCACAATGACAGTAAAATAAATTCTCCCGTTGCTCGTTAGAACGAGGTTTTTTCTGATCGTTCGGCACTGAGGGTCCGCATGGCCACCAGGTTGGTCAATTTGCGATCCTCTTCAACTGTTTCCTCGGCGGCGTAGAATTTGTCACTGTCATCGGAGTCATCATTTTCTTCTCTCTCAGCCTGTTCATGCTGTTCATCATCAGAGTCTATTATTCTCCACGATCCGTCTTCCATGAGTGCAGCTCTTTTGGTGAAAGGGCACTCAGGTGGGCAGTGTCCCTTTCGACCACACTTAAAGCGACTTATTTCTTCCGATCCTTATCAAATCTTGGCCTCTCAATGACCGCGGGTTTAGGACCTTCTGGTCGGTAGGTCTTAAATTCCTTCGCCACCTTGAATCCTTTCGATTTTGGCTTATCTTCTCTTGGAATAAATGTTCTTTGGTTCCAAGGTTTCTGAGAGCTGGATCCGGAATCCTGTCGGTGATGAGCTTTCTGCACTTGAGGTCGATCATCAGATTCAAGCTTTATCACTAGCTCTACCAAGTCGGACAGAGTGTCGTATGGTCGCATCCTAGCCTCCTTCCGGATCTCGATTCGGAGTCCTTTGAGAAATCTAGACTTTGTGATGCCTTCGTCTTCTTCTACTCCGGCTTTCATCAAGAGAGTCTCCATTTCCTTAAAATACTCCTCTACCGACATGTTCCCTTGAACGAGAAATGCAAGTTTGTCATATAAGTCTTGTCGGTAGTGAGACGGTACAAATCTGTTCTCTATGGCCCGTGTCAGTGTGGCCCAAGTCTGAATGGGATCATAGCCATTCCTGTGAATGTCGTGAGTTGCTTTCTGCCACCATACCAACGTATAATCCTTGAATGCACATACGGCCACATTGACCTTTTTGATATCTGCGTTGTTATGGAAGTTGAAAATGAGCTCCATGGAGTGCTTTCATTCAAGGAATTCATCTGGATTGGATGATCCTTTGAATGTGGGAATGTCAAACTTGATCCCTTTCAAGTCTCGGTCGGGCTCATCATTGCGGTTGTTTCGGCGGGGATTCCTGTAGATCACTTCTTCTTCGGGATCTGAATCGGATTCTTGGTGCTGATGTCTGGCTGGTCTGGGTGGAACAGGCATTCGTGGTGGTGGAGGATTTGCGGGTGTTTGAGGCACATGGTTGTTTCGGCCAACTCGTCGGGGTCTCGGCTGACGGTTAAATACCAGGTTTGTCTCATTCTATTGCTGGGCCTCAAGTTCGGCTTCGGCCTCCTCAATTTCATGACTCTGGACACCCTCGGGTCCACTTTGATGGCTTCACGGGGTGCTGGAAGTCACAGGTGGAGTGGCCTGTGGTGTTTGCCAGTCAAACACTTCCTGTATTTTCAGCTCAAGACGTCTCATGGTTTCTGATTGAACAACATTGCCATGCATGACCATGTCGTCCTTGAAAGTATCAACCCGGTGATTCAAATCATATATCCGTTGATCCATATTGTCCAGATGGCTAGTCATCCTTTGCAGCATATCCATCAGATCCTTGTTAGAAGGTTGTCCTGAACCTGCCTTTTTCAGAAACTGAGCACAGAAAAATTAGGCGGTACCTGAAAAGAAAATGAAAATATTATGTATAACAATATATGGAATTTATCTGGATCACTCGGTTTAAATACTCAGTTTGCTCACAACCCGATGGCTGAATGCTGGGTTGATTCAGGATCTGGTAAAATCTGCAGTCCACAGTGATCACAAACAAATACCCAAGCATCCGGTGAGTGAGGTCAGAGATTATGACGGACGCGCAATACACGGATCAAATGTATCTGCTCGACTCAATACAAAAATATAAGGCGGGTTAGTGTGATATGCAATGCAGTCAATTTTCATTTCAACACCTTATATGAGCAATTATCACAATCAACAGTGTATTTGGTCCCGATTTGGAAGTGTAAAATAAAACCTCACAAAATAAAACACTCGGATAAACCCGTAATACTCAAATGACTTCTCGGGCTAGGTTTCACAAGGGTGCCAGTCCGATATCCACTTTATTGTAAAAATACTCAAGTGGCTTCTCGTGCTAGGGTTTCACGATTGTGCCAGTCCGATATTCACTTTATTGTATCAACACTCAAATCACTCAAATATGTGAGAAATTCCGAGCAATGCAGTAATTAACGCCGGAAACCTCAAAATGTGACACGTGGCAGCCTCTGGCTAGTGGTGGGAAAATTTGAATTTTTCTGACTGCGTCGACGCGGGGGAGTACGCCGTGAGACGTTACGACGTGAGCCAAGGTTGGCGTCGTCGGGCTTAACGTCGTAGTCCTCCTTCACTTCCTGGCCTAGACGATGCTAGACGAGGTTACAACGTGAAACGGGTCTAGCGTCGTAACTTGTTTAGCATCGTAAAATTGGTGGTGGCCTCTTGACTGGATTTTGAAATTACTTCGTGAAGCTATGTGCTTACGACGTGAAACTTGTTTGGCGTCGTCAAGGATAGCGTCGAAGACGGAGTCCCTTGGTCCCAATTCTTCTTTTGAAAAATTACGTCGCTAGCCGTGAGCTACGACGTGAAGGGTGGTTGGCGTCGTCCGAAGTCTAGCTTCGTACGTCTTTCTCAAGACTTCTGGAACACTTACGTCGTTAGCCTTGGGCTACGACGTGAGACATGGATAGCGTCGGAATTCGGCTGGAGTCGTACTGACTTGGCCCACAATTTTTGACTTCCTTGTCTTGTCTGCCCACTCCCTATGGCCGAATTACTACTACTACTAGCTTGGGATATTAATTACAACATTAAAGAACAATATCCCCACATTACACACACTGTCCAATGAGCCAAAAATTACAAATGATTGGATATTTAATAATCACGGCTATTACAATAGACTTGCATGAACTATTACAATTTTTGCCAAAAACAATATGAGTCTCGGATGAACACCAAGATGAACACCACAATATTTTCCAAGAACAACAATCAATCTCACTCCAAACCCTAAACAACCCCACTGTTGTGTTCAAAATGCTCAAATAATGAGATGAACCATAATATCATGCATAAGCAAACACACAAGGAGAAAAATAAGGATTTTGGGACAAGTGGAATGGTCTCGGCAGTGGCCACAAAATGCAAGAACACAATATTTTTGGTATTTTGGATTAACAATATTTTTAGGGTTTTTTGAAAGATTATAACAAGTAGAACCAAGAGGCTCTGATACCAAAAAGAATTAGGATGCCAAAGATCTCTTGGTTACCAACTTGCTTAGAAAGGGATTAAAGGATGATTAAGAGAATATTAGCGGAAGATTAAGAGAATGGATGAAGAACCGAACATGAAAATGAAAGGATATAGAAGCAAAACCGCAACAAGGGCCGTCGGGGGAAGCAACCAAAGTGTAGGAACCCTGACCTCAACCCAAACCTTCAACTCAAGCCTCGGTTTGTATAATCAACAAGGATGCTTCAATCCAAGATTGATGAATGTTTCCCAACAAACATACAAAGGTGTGTGAGAGGGGGTATGCTCTCGGTTTGATCTTTTGTAAGAGAAATGGATTTCATTCAATTAGGCAAAAGATGTGTTACAAAGTGTGGGGAGGACATATATATAGCCCAAGCCCGTTAAACAAGCTAAATGAAGGTTTAAACAAGTCTAACAATGTTTTTAATAGGAGAAAATAAAGAGCAAGGAAGAAATACAAAAACTGGATTGATTACGACGTGAGACCTAGTTACGACGGGATCCTCATCTGGCGTCGTAGGGCTTAGCATCGTAGGTGGAAATCTTCGGCTCAGGCGACGACGTGATCCTCAGCTACGACATGACACTGGTGTAGCATCGTAAATGGGGTTTAGCATCATAGATGCCTTTGGTCCTCTCCTTCCTTCTTTCTCTCTCCTGTACGACGTGAGACTCCCCTTATGACGTGAAACTGGTTTAACGTCATAGGTTCTGCTTGGCGTCATAGTGTTCAAAATTCTTCTAACTCTCATCCGGCTGGGATCCACTACCTCCGGTCACTGTTCCGGCGTTGACCGGCCGTTGACCGGCGACGGAGACTTCTCCGGCGAGGTTCCGGTCAGATTCCAATGACCTGGTCGGAGCTTCGACAAACTTCCGGCGGTGGCGGCTGCGGCGGTGATGATGACGGCGGCTGCGGCGGAGTCCACCTCTTTGACCTCTTTATGCTATTTTGATCTGTAAGTGCATCTTGAGGTCTCCTTCTTCCGGACTTAGTCTGATATTGCAGGATCTGGATGGTCGGATCCTATTTCTTCAACTGGATCAAAATTAATGCTTTCAAACTGCTTCCTCCCTCTTTGTTGATTTCATCTGTGAATTCCGCAGACTTGAGAAGGCTGGCAATTTGATCTGTGAACCTTTTAGTTCTGGTCCTGGAGCATGGTCCTTCTGGAATTATTAAGGTTGCAGATTTGGCTCCCACGCCAATTAGTCTGTAATATTTCTTACTAGCCGTTTCACACAACACGTGAAAGAGCAAAATAGAATAAAATAAAAGAGAATGAAAGAAGAAAAATCATCTTGTGAGAGAGATTGGTTTCTCATGCAAGATTAATATCGTAAATAATCGTTCATACCGTAATTAATTACAGTCCGGATTATATGCTTAGGACATTAGAATTTTACTTATAGAAAATTGTTTTAATGAAAATTGAACAAAATTTTTTTAATCATAATAATTATTGATCCTAATCATTGCTAATTATGATCTCTAATTAATGACTTAAAGGTTCAATTAATTATGTGAGAAAATGAAGAAACATAAAATTTGGCAATAGAGTGCCATGCACGTCGCAGGACAGAAGTTACATCGTGAACCTAGGTCCACGACGTGAGGCTTGCCACGTGAGGGATGTCAAATGGAAGGAAATTGAATTTTACGAAATTCGGGTTTTCCCGTCGCAAGACAACCACCACGTCGCAAGACTAGGTCTTGCGATGTGGGTCTAGCGACGGGGGTATAGAACTAGGAAACATTGGATTTTGAAAAAGGTAGGGTCCCGTCGTAAGACCATAAATTACGTAACAAGCCTAGGCTTGTGACGTGAGTCTTGCGACGGGTGTTTTGGGAGATAGAATTTTTTGCATGAAAAAGTAAGGAGCCACGTCGTAAGACTATAAATTACGTCGCGAGCCTAGACTTGCCACGTGAGTCTTGCGACGTGGTAATTTTCAAAATTTTCTAAGGCATGGCTCCCACGTCGCTAGACATGTAAATAGTACGTCGTGAACCGTGGGTTCACGACGTGGAGTCTTGCGACATGGGTGTTTTCTGAAAAACTAACAAGTATTTGGTCCCACGTCGCTAGACTAAAAGTACGTCGTGAACCGTGGGTTCACGACGTGGGGTCTTGCGACGTGGGGTTTTTAACATATTTCTACGTCGCAAGACTGAAAATTGCATCGTGAACCCATGGTTCACGACGGGGTGTCTTGCGACATGAGCCTCTCTGAAATTAAACAAGATATTTGTCCCACGTCGCTAGACATAAAATTGCATCGTGAAACTTGGGTTCACAACGGGATGTCCTGCGACTTGGGGTTTAAAATTTTGAGACAAGTGTTATGGGACACTCACGTCGCAAGACTACCCTCGCGTCGCAAGACGTGGTCTCGCGACGTGAGGCGGTTAGCGACGTGAGTGTGACCAGAACATGCGTCTGGTACAGTAGCATGCAAAAAGTGTGATCTCTACCCTATTTCAGAGCTAGAAGCTATTCTAAACATGTAAAATGCAAACAGAATTTAAATCTAAGCTAGAAGACGATTAAATAAAACTCCAACCACAAACAATATTTAAATAAACAAGAAATCTAATCTAAGGTTTTCTACCACACATTCATGCATACCATGATCCAAACACATCAAAATAGCCTAGAAATTGAATAAAAATGACCAGAAGGTCGAAAATAAAATTAAAGCGGTAAAGATCCATGGGTTTTAACACCCATTTCATGATTTTGGGACACATTCGAGATTAACTTCCCATATATAGAAATGGATTTGATAATACCCATCATTTGGGTATTTCAAACCCTAATAAGGAGTTTAAACAAAGAAAAATAAAGGTGGAAGGTGGCTATCTATGCATTAACAGCAAACTGAAAACATTAATTAAGGCTAATCTACTCTAATCTATTGCAAAAATTAAATAATACAAGAAAATAAACCTAAACTACACTAACTAAACTACCTAAGAGAATTCCTTGCTGTGTCTTCAAGTGTATGAATTTTCTAACCCCCAGCACCTTGGGATCACCATCTATTTATAGATGTGAAACCCTAGGCTCATAGGCCTTGAATCTGAGGCCTACGCATGTCGCAAGACTCACACATATCGCAAGCCTTCCAGGCATGTCGCAAGATCACGCGACATGTCTCGAAACCAGGCTGCACGTCGCAAGCTTCACGTCCGTCGTGAGACTCTGGGCCACGTCGCAAGAGGTGCTTTAGCGATGTGGTTCTCCATTGCTTCGGTTGGCCTCTCGTTGTGAGACTTGTGTCACCCGTTGCAAGACCATACGACGTCGCAAGACACAGGTTCGCGACGTGGTCGTTGGCTAGCGACGGGGTCTTCGGTATTTGTCTTCTTCTTCTGCTTCTGTGTCGCAAGACACCCCCACGTCGCAAGACTATGCTTCGCGACGTAGGTCTAGCGACGTGGTGTTTTGGACATTAGATTTTCTGCAGTCTTTGTCACGTCGCAAGACACCTCCACGTCGCTAGACTATGCTTAGCGACGTGGATGCGTGGCTTGCGACGGGTTGGGCCAATATTGCATCTTTGTGGGCTTTGTATTCTTTTGCCCATCTTTTTCATTCCTTTTTCTTTTCTTTTCTTTTTCTCATATTTTTGAATTTTTCTAACACAAATGTGTAATAAAATTACATATTTATGTATTTTTCATACCAGTTTATAATTTTTACAGATATGCGTAAATCAGTCCAATTCATCTGCTTTCTTATTTAATATAAGACCGGATTGCGATCAAATGCCCGTTTCAGACACGGAAATGGATTGAAAATAATAGACAGTTTTGGCCATTATCAATAAGCTTATTTGAATACATATGGCCAAGGCATGAATTGATATGCTTTTAACTTCCTGTGGATTCGACTCGGCATTAGCCGGTATATTATTTGCGATACCGTGGTTTGTGTTTGACTTAATGGCACAGGTCTACGCATAAAAAATTGGCGCTATTGCCGGGAAGTTTAATGGCAATATGTGTTTATATAGGTTTGTGTTTTAGCTTTGTAAATATGTGTGTTTTCTTGTAATTGTGGTCTGTTTTGTTTTGTCTTCCTTTTTATGGCAGGAACAAGAAGTCAAAACTTAATACATGAACCAGTGGAATCAAGAGAAGGGGCTGTAAAAAGAGGAGAAAGGAAGAAGAATATGAGTTTACATGGATAAACTTTTCAACCTATTCTTGAATTCTTTTCTTATATATAAGAAAATTCCCTCAATTTCATTTTCTGGTTCAATTTTATATAAGAAAAAGGCTTGAGGTTTTTGCTTGTGTTTGTTCTTCCATGGTGTTTGATTCAAAAATATCAAAAAGGAAAAGAATGCAATTGCTGGAAATTGATTTTAATTGGACTGTTAACACTTGAAATTTGCATCCCTAAGCAAAACTCTAAGTGTCGGGATGTAGGGATCCTCAATATATAATGTACAAAACATGGAAATTCTTTACTTGAGATCATTAAAATGTTTCTAATATGTCCAACATATTTATTAAAAAATTTCCAGATTGTTTTCTTCTTTAAATATTGGATTAAGACCATGTTTTTATTTTGTGTTTTGTTGTGATTTTCTTGCATGAAACATTGAATGTCATTGTGATGTTTAAAGCTGGAATTGAGATTTAGGACAACGGGACAAATATTGAGAAGTTTCCAGGTTGTTTTATGTAAATTTTATGGTCCACTACAAAGGTAAGCAACATGTTAACTTGGTAAATTCTCATCAATTTAGTTTAAGGGAGTGTCCAGATTCTAGGTTCTTGGTTTAAGCAAAGTATAGTTGGAGATGTTCCCTGTATTGTGTTGTCTTTTTCTTGGATGATCATTCAAAATGCTTAAAGAAATATATAATGGCTAGAAATTATTTAATTTTATGGACATTTTAGTACTTAGATTTTGCTCTATGTAAGGTCTAGGTGTGAGGATGTTACCATCCTCTTTTTAAATATAAGAACTCACATTGTGTATCATTTATCATGAAAGTTTCTTGCATGAGTCCATAATTATTTTAAATCACCGGATTTTTCATACTTTAAGCTTTGAATTAAAATCCATCTTTTTGTGTGTTTGTGGTGTATTCTTGTGTTCTTAGTTTTACTTTTCTTTGGCAGGAAACAAGGGAAAATTTTAAAGGGCTTGGATCAACAACATGGAATGAGACAAGAGGAAATTCAATGGAAGTGAAGAACTAAAAATTTTCTCAGGTTTCGCTTTATATTTGTGGTGAGAATCATAAGCCACCACAAAGGTACGCATGTTGGTAACTTGGTAAATTTTCTATTGTTCTTAGCTTTTCTTTGGTAGTTCTAAAAATGTCCAAATTTTTATTTTTTGGTTTAAGCATATCAAAATAAATGCATGTTTCCTGCTTGTGTGTGCGTCTTTTGCATGGATTTTGAGATTGAGTTTTTAAAGAAAAATGCTTGATTGGAAAATAATCATTTTGAAGAATTCAAACACTTAGGTTCTATATTAGCAAGGATCTAAGTGTGAGGATGTCACCATCCTCACATTTTAATGCAAGAAACTCATATTCATTAATATTACATCAATTATGTTCTTGCATAGTTCATCATTATAAAAAAAATTTCCAGATTTTGCAATCTTCAAAGCTTTAATTTGAAATCCATGTTTTGTGTGTGTCTATTGAGTCATTTTGTGTGTGATTGGTCTATTGTTGTGTGTTTTCTTGTGGTTGTTTTGAAGATATACTTTGGAATTCATTATGCTTATGGCTTGGAAAATATTCTTTAGCATTTTAGCACTTTTCATTACTTTTAAAGATTGGACAGATTTGAGTTCTTAACTTTTATTCATAATTTCCAGCTTTTTAAAGATGATATGAGTAGAGTTCTAAGCCTTGTAATTTGTTTAAACGCTGAACTTTAGAAACAGCCATACTTGGATTTTAGCATCTAAGGTTGCATTATATTTTGGTTGGAAAGTGCATCGAGGCAGTCTATTTTATATACACTTTTCCATGGCTGAAAATCTAAAGGATATGGAATGATCTTTATTTTCATTGTTGAGTTAAAGAAAAGAAAAAAAATGATAGAAAGAAAATCTAAAAAAAAAAGATTGAAAAAAAAATTTGAAAAGATGGCACATTGTTCCTCTGGCATAAGTAGCTTTTCGAATTCAACCGTCTACAACTCAGCGAAAGTGTCATGAACAAGGAAGGTTAAAGCCGCATCCATAATTTGGACAATGGGTTCCCTTTTATTTGTGCAAGCAAAAGAATAAATCACTCAATAATAAAAATAAAAATCTGATCATATCTAATTAACAGGTTCGTGATGTGGTTTATGTGAAATAGATGCATTGATACTCATTTCTTACATGTGTGTGATGTGGCTGATCTATGTTGGTCCAAGTCGTTGAGTTTCTGAAATTTTAGCGCCTTAGGCAGTTGAATGGTATGGAATTTCTTGTTTCGTAAGTGAGAAGCTGATGTTTATACATATATATATTGGATGCTTGGAAATTTCTCTTTCTTATTTTATTTTCATCGCTCAAGGAGCGAGCGATATTTAAGTGTGAGGATGTTGATAGCCTCCTTTGGATGCTATCTTTTAAGCCACTTCCAAGCCATATATTCAATGAATTTTAGAGTTAAATCCTCATTTTTGTGTGTTTTTGTTATGTTTTGAGTGATTTTTTAAATGAGGATATTATATTAGATATTAGGTGAATAAGACTAAAATCACATTTAAAGTTGACGTTTTTTGATGATTTATCTTGATGAGTTTTAAATGTGATTTTATAGGTTGCAATAGGATGAAGAAAGCATAAATAGAGGTGAGGAGAGGAGGATAAAAGAATTGAATCAAGTCATTCTTGGCGCAGCCAATGCCAACTACGCCAAGAAACAAAAGCTAGCGTCAGTTTACGCCAACATTGAAGATGAAGAAAATTGCTAAGCTAGCGTATGCAAGAGCAACTACGCCAAAATCCCCAAGCTAGCGTCATTTTAAGCCAGAACTGAAGAGCCAAAATTCTGAGTTTCAAAAGCTAGCGTAAATCAGGCCATTTGCGCCAAATCTTCTCTACTAGCGTAAGTTTACGCCAGGGCCGCAAGTTTGGGTCAGTTTTGGGCCGTTCCAAGTCGGTTTTGAGCGGGTTTTCACATTCTTTTTCAACCGATTGACGCCCAGAACATCAGAGAACATCAGAGAACATCGCTATCCTTCATCTCCAATCCATCTTCCATCAATTTCTTCATCAAATCATTATATTATTTCAATATTATATTAGATTAGGTTTTGATTTTGTGTTGTAGAATTGCACCATATATCACGGTGCAATTCATACCTCTGTATGGATTCTTCAGCGGATTCATATTCAATCTTCATTAGCGACGGGAGTCATGGGATGGAATTGATTTATGAATTCATCAATACAGGAAGTTATTTTAACTAAATTCATATTGTTTTATGTTTCCTGAATTGTAGATGTTAATGTTTCTGAATTTACATTCATTAGATTGATGATTATATTGAAGGATAATTAACAAATATATAAAGATAGTTAATTGTTCTAGGATTTTAGTACCTGTTTAGGGAATGAATTCTGAATTTTGATTCGATCCATATATTGGAATTTACATCGGGAGATGAATTTTATATTTTGTCATTGATTGAATGATCGGACATCGGAAGATAATGATGATTTAATTAATGAAAATATTTCAGAACATTAATTGATTAATTATTGTTGAAATTTTTTGTGCGGTTTGTCTGAATTGTTTGTTGTATTTAAATCTTACAATCTTTAAGTATGTTGTCAATTAATTTGCAATAAGAAACAACAATAAATTTGCGAGATGCATTGCTAGCTCGTCGCAAAGCTGCAAAAATATATATTAGTCCTACGTCACAAACAATAATAAATGTAGTGTGGTGAGTAGGGTCATCTCCCAAAGGATGCAAACAAGGATTTAATAGATTGATTATTTATAAAATATATATAGATATAAAGAGGGGGGATTTCTCAATATCAACTAATCCTAATAAAATAAAATAAAATCAATAGCTAATCTGACAATGCAAGACCGATTATCAACTTCCGATAATCAAACATCTAGCTTGGGAGTGAATTTTCACTTGGGACATATGAATTGTTCATCAACCATAAACAATGTTCATTAGTTCAATGGATAAATTGGTTATAGTTGATCTACACGCGTTCACAACCAACCTTTCCTTACTTATTCGTTAGCCAAGGTACGACCGTTAGCTAATTCCCTAATTGAACAAGAACCCTAGGTACGACCATAGGATTTATAGATTCAACAGCATTAAAAACCAGAAAAGCCCAATTCAATATAACAAAATTCCTACGATGACATGTTCAATATTGATTCCGATTTCCCCTAGAGGGATCTCCTCTAGTTTACTACTCCAATTGAATTTCGACACAATTACGGATGAAGAAACTCAATATAGCAATGAATTCATAAACTAACATGTGGCCACAAATATTAATTCTAGAATTCTTAGCTTGCAACATAGAGAAATTGGAAATACCTATAACAAAAAAACATTCAAATTGAACCAAAATTAAGGTTTCACAATCCCATATCCCAAAATTAATTCAATCCCAAACTAGACAAAACAATCTACTCACTATCCATAACAATTCCAACAAAACATGAAATATTCAACATTGCCCAACAATTTCCGAAATTAAATAAGAATTCACCAAGCCAAAAGATGGATGCTGGGCCGCTGCTAAGCTGTTCAAAAACCCAAAATTCCGCTGCCTTGGTGTGCCCAGAACGTGTCTCTCTGCTGCTCCGGACTGCTGCTGCTATTGGTTGAAGAGCAATGATGGAAGATGGAAAATATTGTGGAATACTTGTTGGAAGAAAGTCTGGTAGTCTCCTCTTTGGTCTCTCAAGAATTCCCAATTTATAGAACCCATCTTGAGTAGCAATCTCTTCCATCGTGTTCTCTCCACTCTCCTCCAAGACCGGTTCTTGATAGATCGTGTCTTTTCTCTTCTCTAAATCTGCAGCCAACGTGTTTCCTCCTCTCCAAGTAATGAATTTTTAGATCCCCTTTGCAATTGAGTAAGAAAATATGCTCAGGCTTTTAATTTCACCCCAAGGATCTTTTTGCAATTTGAAACACTTTTAGATGGGCTCCACAGCTGCGATCCAGATCTTAGGCGTGGGCACGCCTAACACTTGAAAATGGGCTGTCCAAGCATGAAAATGCACATTCTCTACAAATTCACACATTTCACAAAATTAGTCAAATTCAAATCATTTTTACCACAATCCACAAAACTATAGAGTTGAAATATGTACAAAATATCCATAAAATATAGCATATATCAACTCTCCCACACCTAATTCATGCTTGTCCTCAAGCATATATCAAAACCAAATCAAAAGTGCATGCCAAACCAAATATCATTCAACCATGTCAAAGTTTTATCAAAATCAAGGTATACAAAGCCAACTATCCTCACAAAGTGGGAAAATATATAAAGAGATCACTCACCCTCAAGTGTTTAGGCTAGATTTCACTCAATACGCATAGAGAACTATCAATCCCATAGGCTTGCTATCAAATCATAGTAAATTCACATCTCAAATAAGAACATGATGCTCATAATCAAAGGGTCTTTATTAGGGTTGTAACGGGGCTAAGGTTGGGGTAGGAAAATATGGAATATGTAGGTTAAAAGGGATTGAGGAAATTGTCTAACCATCAAAACATGCTACGAAACATAGGTTGCACAAATTCTCTTTGACATCAATGATCATGCTGCTCTCAAGATAAAGAATTACAACTTGCAGCTATAACACAAACATGTCTGCCTCTCTCTTTTTTTTTCTTTTCTTTTTTTTCTTTTTTTTTTTGGTGGCTTTCAATAGCTTGGTACGTTTATTAGAGGAATTCCCTTGTCTGAAAATTGTAGACAGAACTTCAACTCTTTGTTCATAACACTCCGGTCAGAGGAACACGTTCCAAGCTACTTATTTCCATTGCCCTGGTATTTTCCTTTTTTTTGACAGGGCTTTTCTTCTCTCTCTCTCTCTCTCTCTCTCTCTCTCTCTTAGAGAGAGGCAGTACAATTACAAAAGCTCAATCAACTCACATCAAGTGCAACCTCTAAACAAAATCACATGTAATGATGTTTAAACAAATTTCCTCATGTTCCTAGGGTTCAAATGAGTGTATGGCCATAATCAAAGAAAAAGGTCTCACAGGCTAAGGGTTAAATATGAACCAAGTAAAATGGATATATCATCAATAGGCTCAACGTGGTTCACTAGGGGATAAGCATGGGTCAGGGGAAAAACAAAGTCAAAATGGGGTAATCCTAGTGCCCTTATCATCTTATTTGCATCAAAATTCAAAAATGAGAGTAGAATCAACTACGTATAATTAAGCAAGTTCTAGAAAATCAAGCCTCATGCATTTCACACAACAAAAAATTTGAGCAAATATGTGATATGTGATATGTGTATAATTTTGTTTTCTTTTTCTTGCTCAAAGAGGCTCAAAAGCTCACTTAGCGTTAGGTGATAGAAAACTAAGCATACCTCTCAATTATTTGACTAAGAACATGGCAAACTGTACAAAATTCAAGCAATGCACATAAGAACTTGGCAAGATAAACGCAAGAGGACAAGCTAGGAAGTTCAAAAATTCATATTCATATGTAAGCATATCCTAAAACCCCCCCACACCTAAATCATGCAATGTCCCTTATTGCAAAATAAAGATGAAATTAAGAGGAAGAGATAGGAACTTCCCTGGATTAGGTGGAGGCGCCCGTGGGGCCTATTGTCGGGCCCGGAGGATTCTAAAATAGAGTCCATTTTTGCTTCAAGGCGAGCCTGGAATTTTGTATCGTGGTCTAAGATGCTTTCAAGGTGGCAAGCTCTTGCTTGATGTCCTCAACCGCCATGTGTACAAAAGGGTGCAGTGGAGTACCGGGTAGCTGGGGTATTGGTTCTCCCCATTTGTAGATCCCTGCACTCAGAAATTTCCACAAACAACCAAGTAGCAACAAGAATAGCACAATCTAATACCCAAGAACCAACCACAGTTCAAAAAATTTTGAAATTAAGATTCATCTATGCTCCACCAATCTTCATTCACAATATGCACAGTTCAAGAAATCATAACTACACATCTCATCCTGAAATACTATCTCTGAACACAAGAATAATTCCAAATCACCAAGCATAGACTAATAGCAATGTGCATCGCAGTACCAATTTACCAACCATGATTGAGATTAACACAGAGAAAGCCAAATTACCAATAGAATTGACGATTCCCAATGTAGAATATAGAGTATTTGACTTACAAAGTTGGGAACCCTAGCAGCTCTTGAGGGATGGCGGTGGATGGTGGGAAGGCTGAGCGGCCGGTGGGCGGCAGTGGAGGACAGGGGAACGACGTCCTGTGGTTGTCCGATGGTGGCGAGCACGGCGTCCGGGTGAGACAGAGAAGGCAGCGGCGGTGGCGCGGCGGCTCTGGAAGGATGGTGGTGCGTGAGCGCTGGCGAGACAGAGAGGGGGAAGCGGCGGCGGCCAAGAGAAGGCAGGGGCAGCAGAGAGAGCGAGAGGAGGCAAGGGTGGCGGCGACACGGCGGCTGGGCAAGGCGGCGTTGGGTGGTGCTGGCCGAGAGAGATGAAGGGGGGGGGGGGGGGGGGGCGGGGGTAAAGCGAGAGGGACGAACAAGAGAGGATTGATCAAGAGGGGGAAGAAGAGGTTTTGTGGATCGGGCTTTTGTTTGAAAGTGATGGAAAATAAGTTTTGTGCCCTAAGTTGGACTTCAATTGGGCAGTAGAAATTTCATTCTTAGGCATGCCCATGCCTAAGGGATATTTTTCAGGTGTCAAAGTCCCTTTCCTTCCTCAATTCTCCAGTACATTTTTCCTCCTTGGGCGTGCCCATGCCTAAGGCATCAAATTGTTCTGTTCATCCTCTTCCCCTCATCCCTAATTCCAGTGTAATTTTACCCCTTGGGCGTACCCACGCCTAAGGCTTCTCATTACTCTGTTTCTCCACCTCTTTTCCTTATGCATTCCAGTATAAATTTCACTCTTAAGCATGCCCACACACAACACCAAATTTTGCTTTGCAACTTCAAAAAGTCCTGGAATCAACAAGCATGAGCCAAAACCAATGAAAACTTCATTAGACTCAATCTAAGACTAAAAACTTCAACTAAGAGAATGAAATTAAAATAAAATCACTTGGGTTGCCTCCCAAGAAGCGCCCTTCTTTTACGTCTTTGGCTAGACGTAGCTTCAGTTTCCAACATAAAGCTTTCCCGATTGGGATTTATTGGAGTCATAAACTCCACATCTTTTCTTCTCAAAACCTTTGTAATATGGCTTAAGTTGGAAGCCATTTACAATCAACTTGCCCATGGTGGAACTTGGGGTTGTCATTCCATCAAAAGAGTCAATATTATTTATATCAAACGGACCCAACCCACTGGAACAATGCTTACCTCGATCAAATATTGAATGAGATCCACAAAATTTCCTACTATTTTGTTTTAAAAGTGGTGGATCTTCATTGGGCACCATGACACTCCCTTGCAACTCATTCCACACTCCCTGCACATTTTGGTTAAAAACAACATCCATACTACACACAGAGTAAGACTCCACATGATTCACATTTTCAAAAATATTGAACTTAACCCTCACACCATCAAATTCCATTGTCAATGTCCCATTCTCCACATCAAGTTTTGTTCTTGCAGTATACATAAATGGCCTACCAAGTATGATAGGTGAAGGATTTCGACATTTTTCATCATTCATATCTACTACATAGAAATCAATAGGAAAAATTAAATCATCTACTTGCACTAGAACATCTTCCACCATGCCTTCAGGATATGCATTTGTCATATCATCTAGTTGAATGATTATTCCAGTTTTTTTCAACGGCCCAATATTCAGTGAATCATATATAGATTTAGGCATGACATTAGTAGCTGCTCCTAAATCTAACATGGCCTTCTGAATATTCAACTTACCTATCTTACATGGTATTGCAAACATACCAGGATCTCCAAATTTTGGAGGTAATTTGCATTGAAGTATTGCTGAAACACTCTCCCCAGCTATTATCTTCTCATCTCCTCGCAACCGTTTCTTGTTGGTACATAAATCTTTTAAAAACTTGGCATAGCGAGGTACATGCTTTATTGCATCAAGTAGAGGGATGCTCAAATCCACTTTCTTGAATATTTCCTTCATCTCTTTGTCCTTGTCCCTTTTTTTCGGTTTTGCCAACCTGTGAGGAAAAGGGGCCGGGTTAAAATATGATTGAACTGGAGAATTTAAAACTACCTCAGATGAGTTTTTCGCTTCTTCCTCAATCTCCTTTTCAGTTTCCTCTTCAGCTTTATCCTTATAATTGATAACCCTTGGACCTTCCAACTCCTTGCCACTTCTCAAGGTTATGGCACTAACATTGCATGGGTTCATGCTAGTTTGCGCATGTAGCTTTCCTTTCTCGCGCTCTTTAGACTCTTGAAGCTCAGCCATAACTTGAGCCATTAGATTCTCCAGGTTCTTCACACTCGCCCTAGTTTCCTGCTGTAATTGCAAAACACTTGAAGCAATAGATTTAACCATGTCTTGTAAGGAATTACCTGGAGCAGGGGTGTGAGGTGGTTGCTTTTGTTGTTGAGGTTGTGGATTGGGTTGGAAACCAGGTGGTTGTTGTGGATAGTTGGCTTGTTGATTTCCATACCTCAAATTCGGGTGATCACGCCACCCTGGATTGTAGGTGTTGGAGAATGGATCATAAGGCCTTTGTGGCACAAAATTTGCAGCATTGACAGAAACCTCATCCCTCAATGTAGGACAAGCATCGGTGGGGTGCTCTAAACTTGTACAAATCCCACAAGCTTTGACTTGTGCGTTTCCTACAGCAAGTTTTCGAACAAAAGAAGTTAGTTCAGTTAGTTGTTGCTGTAACGAATTTACCTCAGTGGCCTCTTTCACTGCCACAGTCTCTCGTGGCCCGAATTGTTGAGAGTTCATGGCCATGTCATTTAACAACCCCCAAGCTTCAGTTGGTGTCTTGTTCATCAGTGCACCACCACTCGCAGCATCAATGATCATCCTATCCATAGCAGTTAGCCCTTCATAAAAATATTGGATTACTAGTTGTTCAGAAATTTGGTGTTGAGGACACCTAGTAATGAGTTTATTAAATCTATCCCAATATTCATACAAAGACTCCCGTAAAACTTGCTTCATTCCACATATCTCCTTTCTTAGGTTAGCTGCTCGGGAAGCGGGGAAATACTTCTCCAAGAACTTGCGCTTCATCTCAGTCCAGGTAGTGATACTCCCTGTTGGAAGATTAAAGAGCCAATCTTTGGCAGCATCCTTCAGTGAAAATGGGAAAGCCCTCAGCTTGATTTGATCCTCAGTAACTCCAGCAGGTTTCATATTGGTGCATACGACATCGAACTCTTGCAAATGTTTATGTGGTTCCTCACCTGAAGACCATAGAAATAAGGTAATAAATGTATCAGTCCAGTTTTAAGCACAGATGTCGCATTTTCGGCTACAGTAGGAAAAGTGATACACAAAGGCTGTTGAGCCAAATCAGGAGCTGCTAGCTCCCTTAATGTCCTTTGTTGTGCCATTTGTGCCTGTGAAATATCAGCTTCTTCTTCTAGTTCCTTGCTATCCTCAGAATCCGATGAGCTAGAATCCTCAGAAATGTGAACTGCCAAGCTAATCAGTGGTGATAGAATGACTGCTCTTTCTGCCCTCCTTAGCTCCCTAGCTTCTTTCCTCAAACGACGTGCAGTCTTTTCAATTTCAGGATCAAAATTTTGTTCAGCACCACGTTCTGTTCGAGGCATGAACTAGTAAGCAAAAATAAACAATAATATATATAATAAAATAGAAAAAATAAAATAACCAAAGTATCCAAATCCTTAATGGCGTCCCCGGCAACGACGCCAAAAAATTGCTAGCTCGTCGCAAAGCTGCAAAAATATATATTAGTCCTACGTCACAAACAATAATAAATGTAGTGTGGTGAGTAGGGTCGTCTCCCAAAGGATGCAAACAAGGATTTAATAGATTGATTATTTATAAAATATATATAGATATAAAGAGGGGGGATTTCTCAATATCAACTAATCCTAATAAAAAGAAATAAAATCAATAGCTAATCTGACAATGCAAGACCGATTATCAACTTCCAATAATCAAACATCTAGCTTGGGAATGAATTTTCATTTGGGACATATGAATTGTTCATCAACCATAAACAATGTTCATTAGTTCAAAGGATAAATTGGTTATAGTTGATCTACACGCGTTCACAACCAACCTTTCCTTACTTATTCGTTAGCCAAGGTACAACCGTTAGCTAATTCCCTAATTGAACAAGAACCCTAGGTACGACCATAGGCTTTATAGATTCAACAGCATTAAAAACCAGAAACGCCCAATTCAATATAACAAAATTCCTACGAGGACATGTTCAATATTGATTCCAATTTTCCCTAGAGGGATCTCCTCTAGTTTACTACTCCAATTGAATTTCGACACAATTACGGATGAAGAAACTCAATATAGCAATGAATTCATAAACTAACATGTGGCCACAAATATTAATTCTAGAATTCTTATCTTGCAATATAGAGAAATTGGAAATACCCATAACAAAGGAACATTCAAATTAAACCAAAATTAGGGTTTCACAATCCCATATCCCAAAATTAATTCAATCCCAAACTAGACAAAACAATCTACTCACTATCCATAACAATTCCAACAAAACATGAAATATTCAACATTGCCCAACAATTTCCGAAATTAAATAAGAATTCACCAAGCCAAAAGATGGATGCTGGGGCCGCTACTAAGCTGTCCAAAAACCCAAAATTCCGCTACCTTGATGTGCCCAGAACGTGTCTCTCTGCTGCTCCGGACTACTGCTGGTTGAAGAGCAATGATGGAAGATGGAAAATATTGTGGAATACTTGCTGGAAGGAAGTCTGGTAGTGTAACACCTCGGTTTTTGGTCACCCAGGTCGGGATGTCACCGCCACACCTCCCTAGTAAGACACGGTTTCTCCGGCTTACTAAAGAGATGCAAGGCTATGTATTTCAGTATTTAAAAGCTTTGAAAACATTTGCAAACAGCCCATACAATATAATCTCGAGAATATTAATATTGAAACTTTTGACAAGTTTCGTTAACTCGAGCTTTTGCTAAAATTATACCAGGTTAGATTTATTACAAGAAAAGAGTTATGATTCACGGGAAAGGGTTTAGGGATATATCAAGATTATTATTCTTTTTATTACTCAAGTATGGTGCTTTGGTTTCAAATGGTGTTGTGGTCCTCTCTGTCATGAAATGCTGACAAATCTCATGGCATAGCCGGGATAGGTTGACCTTCAGCCTGTCACACTGAGGATCCCCGGCAAATATGCCATGATACTTCTCATCAATTCTTGCCACAAGATTTCCTGCCATGAAACTTTTGACAGATTCCCACTACATGAGTATTTTCTGAAAAGTCGTGATCCTGGTTTAGGTTTTATTTAATGAAACCAATTTATGATGGCGGTGTTGTGATTAAGGATATATTTATATGTTGTCATGTTTTTATTGCTCGTAGTTAAGAAACTGTGCTCCCGAAAGCGCACGGTGTCAAAAATTGCAGTAATTTATAGTAAGACCGGATCGTTCACTGGAGGATGTGCGATAGAAGCAGGTCCCATGTCATTTACTAAGATTTTCCACTCGGTTACTCGAATCAGTTGTGTGATATGACTAACAACTACTTGACAGAATTTAAAACAGATTAAGGAAGCAGTTAAAATAAAGCAGATAAAAATATTCTAGAAAGCGAATTAAATTTAATCTAAGAGAGCAATAAAAGTAATCTAAGAAAGCGATTAAGATTATTCTAAGAAAGCAGATTTAAAATGAGACAGAAGGGACAGGAAGAAAATAATGAAGATTGGACAAGATTCAGATGAAACATAGTTAAACTTCCATTTTGTTACACAGATCTTAGCTTGGGATAATCCGTTCAGTTAGCTAATTCTCATGCTCTCTGTACCATGTTCCCTTTACAGATAGGTACTTACAGTAAGAGTTTACATGCTTTTAAGAAAATAAATTCAAAGATACCACAGACGCATAACCACCCTTGCAATGCATTGCTAAGGTATGTTAATTATCTGTGGTGGACAAGCAACACCTGACAAATCATTTATTGAGGTGTCAAGTACCGTTATCATTCCCCCATGTCACGCCCAAAGATTCTAATTAAGCTCTGAACTATCCCTTAACTCTCAGTCCTAGTAGCAGTTACACAACTCTCAATACAACCGAGTGACCTCTAAAGAAAGCAATTAAAATAAAGCGATAAAGAAGGTATTTAAAATCCTATCACTCGGAGGTTTTAAAAGTCTGACCCTGGTAGTAACAGAAAGCCTCCAGTCAGAATGACCGGATGTGGATCAAGAATTCCCTATTCTCGGTGAACCGCTCGCAGTGTTCACTTCTCATCGGGTGGTAATGAGATACAAACTAATGGAACGAACTAATAAATTAGTTCGTTCCGGATGCACTCACCCAGGACTCAAAAATAGGCTTTGGCAGAAGAAGATAGTGATTGAAAGAATACTCAACCCTACCTTAGAAAATAACCAAGGCCCGAATGTTGTTCCTCTAGTATTATCTGTCACACCTTATCAGAATCCAAGTGGACTCTGACCCAGTGCAATTTTTAATGCAAGATTTCCAACAAACAGCAATTTTGGAAAATAATAAATCTGAAAATCATTCCCTATCAGGTACTAGACTCTCAATAAGAACACAGACCCTTTCAGTCTAGGTGAGACCTAATCGCTGACTCTGCTTCTAATTTCCCAAAATCAACCCCCAGTCGGATATGAATTAGTCATGACTGTCGAATTTATCCCGTACTCAGATCCGGATTTTATAAAGGAATTTTTGTTGGAAATTTAATATGAAACATCTGATTTAAATCAAGACTTCTATGCCCAAGGGAAGGATCCCAAAATAATATCGACCACAATATCTACATAATAGTATCATGCATAAATTTATAGAGAAGTGTAAAATAAAATAACCCAAAATATAAGGTGGGTTTAGACAGAATGTGAAACATAGAAATGAAATAGCCGGAGATGAGAGGAATTTATTTGGCTAAAAAG
Organism: Hygrophila difformis; assembly: GCA_030278955.1. Taxonomy (NCBI): domain Eukaryota; kingdom Viridiplantae; phylum Streptophyta; class Magnoliopsida; order Lamiales; family Acanthaceae; genus Hygrophila; species Hygrophila difformis. Next base: position 38,202,984 of record JAOANR010000004.1, read on the forward strand.
ATGACAAAAATAATCAGGATGATCCGGACTGCAAACATCTGCTATCCAGGTCCTGATCATTTCAGGTGGGATGACTTTCAGACAATGGGATGCCTCAAATGACAGTTGCCGCCGTCATCTCAGACTCCACTATCTGTGAATTTGGATAAAAGCCCACATGTTCTATTACTGCAATAATAATTAGATGACATTGGCATATATCATCTAATATTACTATAGCTTCAGATTCAGGTTCGAAATTAAAGTAAAGAAAATAAAACTGTATCCGGATAGGAGTCAGCTGAGCAGCTATTATAATCCCGGATGGACGAACCGCCAAGGCGTCCACCGACCACTATCCGGACCATGCAAAATAACATCTAATAATTAATATACAGATTACGAGCTAGTTATCCGTGTGGGAATACCCGCCAACATTAATCTGATATATTCCTTATTAGTTGTTTCACACAACACGGGAAAAGACAAAATAAATAAAAGAAAAATATTTTTGGGTCATCTTGCATGAGAGACATGGGTTTCTCATGCAAGGTATGGAGATGAATCCATAATTACTCTTCATGTCTAAATAATCACTCATTCCATAATTAATTAATTAATTACAGTCCGGATTATATACTTAGATCATTAGAGTTTAATCATTTGTAGAAGAATCTTTTAATAGGGAATTGAACAAAGTTCTTTATATCAAATTAATCATAGGTTGAGATCATTGGATTTCAACCTCAAAATATTAATACAAAGGTTCAATTAATTAATGGGGTGAGATGAAGAATGAAAGCTTGGCAAAAGGCGCCACCTTGTCGCGATACAGGGTTCGTGTCGCGGAGCATGGCTCCGCGACAAAGATTTCGCGACAAAGGGGTGGGAAATAAGAGAAATGGAGTTTTGAAAGTTTAGGGTTTGTTTTGTCGCTAAGTAAAGAAAATTTTGTCGCGGAACGTGGTTCCGCGACAAGGGCATAGCGACAAAAAGGTTGAAAATTGGACAAGGCATAATTCTTGTCGCGGAACAAGAGGTTTTGGCGCGGAACGTGGTTCCGCGACAAGGTTGCTTCGCGACAAAGCCCTTCCAAAATAAAATCACGAGTATTTGGGTCCTTGGTCGCTAATCAAGATTTTGTCGCGGAACGTGGTTCCGCGCCAAGGGGTGTTTCGCGACCAAGGGTTTTAAAAATAATGGTCAACAAATGTTCTTTGGCACCTTTGTCGCCAAAGCATCATTTTGTCGCGGAACGTGGTTCCGCGACAAGGGTTGTTCCGCGACAAAGGTGTGTCCAGTACACATGTCAGAAAAGTAAAGTGGAACAGTGGCATGCATTATGTGTGATCTCACCCATTTCAGATTCAAAAGCTAAACTAAGCTCAAAATAACAAAACAGAATTTGAATCTAGCTAGAACATGCTTGAACCAAATAGAAATAAAGCAAACTTAAAACTTAAGAAACCCTAATCTAAGCTTGATCATCCATAAGCATGCAACATTATCCAAAGAAAAAGTCACCAAGCAGTAACATTAAAATGCAAAACAAGGATCAAATGACCCAAGGAAGATGAAAACAGTAAGATCCATGGGGTGTGAGACCCATTTCATGATTTTTGGGACACAAATGGAGAATGTTTTCCCATTTTATTAAACGGTGTTGTTCATACTCATGGTTTGAGTACCACAAACCCTTAAACAAAAGTTTAGAACAAAAACAAGGTATAAAACTGGCTATCTAATCAAAGTGCAGTAAACTATGTCTAACTAGTGCATAAATTAAATAATACAAAAGAAAACCTACTAAACTACCCTAAACTAAACTAAACTACTGAACTCCCCGACTTGTCTTCAAGAAGGTATAGTTTTTCTAAAATTCTTCCAACCTCTAGCTCAAAGGAAACACCTCATATTTATAGAGGGGAAACCCTAAGCTCATGGGCCTTGATTTGAGCCCATTGTGTCTCAAGACATCACACACATCACAGCTTTGTCTCGGAGCACCAAGTTTGGTCGCGGAATACACTGCATGTGGTAAAGCTTCTCGACTGGGTCTTGTGTCTCTAAAAATGTATCTTGGTCGCTGAATGGACCTTTGTCGCGGAACAGCACAGCGCGACAAAGGTATCGCGCCAAGGGGCTTTGGCTGGTCTCTTCTTCATCTGGGCCACTTGGTCGCGGAGTGTTCCTTTGTCGCGGAACCATGCATCGCGCCAAGGGGCTTCCGCGACAAAGGTCTTCCTGGGCCTGCTGGATTGGGCCAGATGGGCCGTAAATATTCTTTTTGTGGGCTTTTCTCTCTTTTTCCCATCTTTTTCATTCCTTTTTCTTTTTCTCATGTTTTGGATTTTTCTAACATAAATATGTAATAAAATTACATATTTATGCCTTTTTCACACCAGCTTATTATTTTTACAATTATGCATAAATTAGTCCAATTCGACTGCTTTCTTACTTAATGTAAGACCGGAATGCGATCAAATGCCCGTTTAAGACACGGAAATGGATTGAAAATAATGGTCATTTTTGGCCATTATCAACATCCTCACATTTAATACTGATCGTCCCCGAGCAGTCAGAGTCAATGTTCCTAGGAACACGGACTCTACATATTCAATTCATTTTCGTGGCTTCATAAATCACGTCCTTGTTGGATTGGGATAAGACAATCAAAAATTACAGGCATTGAATTCCCTTGGTTGCAGTGTTTAATGAAATGATGCTTGCTCACTATATCGGGCCTACAAATCAAACATTATCATCAATCCTTCATGAACATCATGTTTGAAAGATGCAGAGATTAAAAATTAGAATTAAGGTATGACATGAATATTCTTAATGAAACAGAGCCTCACTTATAAGAGAATCGGAAGGATCACTCACTCTCAATTGGGGTTCAGTCAGTGAACGCTCATAATCAGTTTTAATTAAATTCTCCCATATGCTTGCAATCAGACCAACTCGCCACCGGCTCATTTCTTCAAATCGAGATCACGAGGTCTTATTTGAGGGTTATAACGGGGCGTACGGTTGTAACATTAGGTAGGAAAGGGAAATTATTGGCTAGAAGTGGCAAGGAATTTAATTCCATCATAACTTGGCATTTTTATTTTTATTTTATGATCATCAATTTATTTCTTTCTTTTGCTTTTCTCTTTTCATATTGCATTGACATTAGACTATGTCTAATTTGCTTTGTCATTTGCAATTTATTGATGTTGAATGAAATTCAACTCTCTCTTCTTTTTTTTTTTTTTTTTGAATCGGTTTATAGAATACCGATTTTTTTTAGTTTTCATGATGATCACAAACTTAATGCCTTTGATAGAATTCATTCCTGCACACTTGGGTTTGAATTTCTTGGTCTTTTTAGAAGGCTAGGAATAATATAGTGGGTTTCAAAGAAAAATTAGGCTTATAGGCTCAAGTTGGTTAATCCTAAAGGGAAAATATTTTTGGGCTTGGATTTTAAACGAAGGCCAAAAATTTGGGTTTTCTAGGTGCCTCGATCATATTCTCGATTTCGGGAATATGGCATGGTCTTGAATCGGTCCCAATTGCAAGTTCTAGTTTCCTTTAATCAAAATGATTCACACATCAAAGAAAATGAATGAGTAGAAGTGACTCATGGCCCAAATCTCACATGGAATGGTTCATTCATGTCATGCAATATTCTCAAATTTAATCAAAGCTTAACTCTAACAATTTATTCAATCGAGATCTCTAACATGCAGATTTATTACCCAATAAGTTGATCGCATCATTAAATTTTTATAGCTCAAAACCTCAGGATTTCATGTCATGCATGTCTTCAATTATATTATCCCAATTTGAAAGTCTGAAAATTTAATCATAAGCCTAAATTCAGCCTGTGAATTTAGAGCAAGTTTATGCATATTTTTGCTGGTTATTTAACTGAAAGCAGTAAAGAGGCACTGCTGACATACTGAGTATGTCAACAGCATATTTTTGGCCTGGCAGTCACTTATTCATCTTGGACTGTCGGACATCTTTTCAGAAATAAAAGAACCAAACAAAAACAAAGATTGTTGTTGGGGCTGCAAAATCCCAATCTGAAAGCAGTAATTATATCGATTACAAGAGATTTCATTTGCAATCAAATCTATCTTGCATGGATGAATTGAAATTCTCTTATATGATATTTACAATTTAGCTCAGAAATGATGGAGTCAGGGGTCGCCATCTTTCTTCTCGTCTGATTTCCTGGAGGAGCCAGCTTCGTCAGGGATCTTCTTGAGTAAGGTTTGCAGGAGCTGATTTTGACTAAGGATCAGTGATTCCACCATTTTTCGATTCCTCTTCTTTTTCCAGCATCATCATTCTGAATTCCTCGTCTCTCCTTTCCTTCTCCAACTTCTCCTTCCGTTTCTCTTCCTTTTCTCTCCTACGCTCCTCGCGTTCCTCTTCTCTCTCCCTCCTTCGCTCTTCACGCTCCTCTTCTGCCCTTTTCTGCTGTCCCTCTTGGCTTGCTAAAATTACATCAGTCATGGATTTCATTCCCTCGAGCATAGATTGACTCATTCTGCTCACCATCTCAATCGTTTGGGAATCAGCAGGGAACTGAGATACGTTCTGGCTTTGAGGAGGCATCTGAGGTTGAGGTTGAGTCGGAGGTGGGATTGGAGTCTCAGTCCGTTCTTGGCCTGCGGGAGGCTCCTCTTGAACATTCGAAGGTCCTGCATCAGCACAGGTGTTTTGTGTTCCCTTCTTTGTCTTGGGCTGTCTCTTTCGTTTCCTTGATGCCTGCTCACCCGATATGAAAGAGGATTGAGCGTCTGAATCTCCTCTGACGGACAGTTGGGGAAGGGAATATTTGATGCTCTCACACAAAGGAAGTCTTGGCACACTGATAGGTGGGTTCACTTTCACCACTGTGTCGCCCTCAAACGCGCTCAAATCAACTCCCTGAGCTATGCAGATTCTCCTAATCAGATTCGGATAGCACAGCACCTGTCTATCCTTTATGCGGGTTATCATCACCTCAAATACATGCCTCCCTACATTTAGTTTTGCTCCGCTCCACATTCTTGCAAATCCCATTAGCACATTTCCAGATGTGGTGTGCGGATGCGAGTTGGGCCGGATCTTGGACATGTAGAACTCATAGGTTGGCATGAATTGTATCCGCAGCCATTTTGCATTGAATGTGTGTCCAGGGGCGGTCACGCTTGTCATGCTGTTAGCCAATGTTGCATACTTCGCATATTCAGTCGTTTTGGCTCTCTTTGTCATGATCTCACCAGGGGGGAATTCGCTTTGAATCTCTGGAGTCCCGAAAAACTGATTCAGCCAGTCAGGTGCAATGTTAATCTCTTGTCCCCGGATCCATGTTGTTCTGGCAGCTTCATCGATGTTGCAGAAGAACTCCTTTGTTAATTCCACGAAGCCATCTTCGTCATGATGCAGCATGAAGTTACCCCACTCTTGATTTCTGTAGAAAGTCTCAACAGTGGGGTGTGACAATGCATCGGGTCTGAACCCTTTATCTGGCACTATCATCTTCTGCAACTTCTTATACTTCTCTGCATTCTCTTTGCTGCCATTGAACTTGATCTGAACCTGCTCTTCACTCAGCTTTTTCTTCCCATATTCCTTTGAGACGCCCATTCTTTGCCTTACAGTATTTTCAGTCCAAAACTCGACTGGTCGAATGGATCCGACGGACTCGTCGTCACTCGTGTGCCAGTCTGTTTGATCGTCTCCCTCCTGTGGCTGGTCATCCCTTGGTTCGGCCTCATCTCCCCTCTGACTTGGCTCTCGCTCCCCATGAGCTGTTTCATCTCCGACTTCCTCCTCAACCTGTTTAATTACATGTTTCATCGTATTGAGTTCACAATTTACAGGTAAAGAGGATGTAGTTACATGAAAATTACGGTCATCAACATCAGTTGATACCTCCTCCTCCTCCCTAATTCTTGCAGCTCGTCCCACTGGACGTTGGAAAATAGGCGCCATTTGGTTCATGAATTCTTGCTCCTCCTGCCGCGCTTCTTCTTCCGAGTCATTCCCATCTGCTGCTTCAGTCAAAATTCCTTGAATCTTTTCTTTAAGTGCAGAGGTCATGAGAGGGTCGTCTGGCTGCTTTTCCAAGATTTTGTCCAGTGCTACCGGATCTATGGAGTCTTGTGGTCCTGCTGATTGCTCAGGTTGGTGCGACGGGCCTCCTTGAGTGATGAATTCTTCAATTCTGGCCGTGCCCACGAGAGGATCAATCACTTGACCCACTTTTGTCTGATATTTGATTTGATGTGGCTTTTCTCCAGCATCAATTCTTGTTTCGATTTGTTCGTTAAGCCTTTTCCTTATGTCCCCTCGGATAGTCTCAGCATCATGTGCAGTGGGGCCAGTCCATGCAGGAGGTTGTTCTTCTTTGATTTTCAAACCACGCCCTTGCACTTCTCCAGTGATCTTCAGCTCAAAGTCCTCTTCATCACCCCGCTCAACCTCTGCAGATCTTCTGCTTTCCAGCTCAGCCTGCATCTTTCTAGCAGTTTCCTCATCCCTGGTTTGCTGGATATTCTTTCTAATCTGCTCTTCCTCTGCAGCTTTCTTTTCCATTTCCAGGCGTTCTTCCTCAGTCAATTTCTCTACTCCCGAACCACCTGTTACTTGATCCAGCAAACCAGCTAATGCAAGTTCTTCATTGTGCATCTTCATGGCTAGCTCAGCATCGGATAACACCTGGTGCTTCTTTTTCGGGGGTGGCGGCGGCATCGGCTTTTTACCTCTGTCCTTGGGATCTGTGGACTCTACCACTTTCCTGACAGTTGGCTCAGGTTCCTTGATCTCCACTTTCTTTTTCGGAGCCCTTGCTGGCTTATCCTTATCAGCGGACTTTATCAACCTTCTCCTCGTTCCCGGTTGAGGTGCTGGCTGTTGACCTTCAGATGTAACAACAGTAGTGGAGGTTTTCTCGGGCTGTATGGGTGCCTTAGTGGTGGCAGGTGTTACAGTAGATGTTGTCGTTTCAGTTTGGGCTGGCTGTACTGGAGTCTGGACTGTTTCTTGCTGCACCAGTGGCTCGGACGTAGCAACTTTTTGTACTTCGGTCTGCCCTCTTGATGGTAATGCCGAAGCTTGTACTGCTGGCTGGGTAGGCTGTGGGTTGGCCTCAGGAGGAGTGGAGAAGTATGCATCAATTTCAGCGTCAGGATCCTCTTCCCTGTTCGGTTCACCCTCGTAGCCTAGTTGCTTCTCGGCGCGCTGCAAATAGTCCTCAATAAAACTCCTTTGAGAGATTCTCCTCAGTTGGTCTTCCCAGTCCTTCTTGATCTTGGAGCAGAACTTACTCCGAACATTGTTGTTGTAGTGCAAGACCTTCTTTCCATTAGCAGTGCTATTACAGTATTCCAGTGCAAACTTGTCCATTTCCATGATCAATTCCCAGTAGGAGTCCCTGTACTGATCTATCATGCCCCCTACCAGATCCTTTTGAATCCCTTCCAGGTAGGACATGTCTTCTGCCGAATCGTACATGAGATATACCCCAGCCTCAGCTTTTGATAGCAAATTGAATTGCCTTTCATTTTTCCTTTTGGGTTTCCAGCCACCTTTGCGTACATCCACTTGTAGCTGATCCCTTAGTACTGCTATGTGCTGGGGAAATTCATCATCTTTGTTCGTCCCGTACCGTCCATACTTTCTGTGTGTGAAGATGGTTTCAAGTACCTCATCTGCAGGTAGTACTACTCCTTCCTCTAGAAAGGACTCAGTGATACTTGGATTTCCTTTTCCCCAGACAGTAGTCAAGTCGTCCCATTGTTCACGTGCATCCTTGATCATTTTCCTCATTGTGTTCAACAGTGAGGTGTTGCGGCTTTGCTCAAACTTCTCAGCATTTTTGAGGCGCTTGTACAGGTTGAAGGTCAGCTCTCGATGCCTGGCCCGAGCTAGATCTGTAATCCACCTCTGCTCCACTGGTCCTTTTGCTTCAAACAGATATGGATTCCACTTGAATGGAAACGCTTCGTACATCATGATGGCCCCACTGTTGATAACCCTACTTAGATCCATGTGCTTGTGTTCGAAGGCCATCCGAACTTGAGGATCTACGATCTGGTTAGGGATGATGATGTCAAAGTCAGCTATATGTGGATCTTTCGTTCCCTTTTCCACATGCCGATTCCACACAGCCCTGTGCTCTCTGAACCTCAATTGAATGCGCTCATGATGGACTTCAGGAGTTGTCTTTTCGTCTTGGGGGGCATACCCCATCATCCTTATCCAAAACTTCTTCAGGAAGTGATAGTAGTCCCTTTCTATCGATGCAGCGACTATTGACCTTTCCTGTGGAGGAATATGCACGTCCCATCCCGGAGAAAGTTTCAATTTTTCGTCCGTAGTGTGGTCCAGAGGCACCTTATAAACTGATTTGATGGCATCTCTTGCGTCCTTAATCTCTGTTCGATCAATTGAGGCCTGGTTGCCAGCAGCCTCATATGTGCAGTCAGGCAATCCGATGCCTGAGTGCACTACCAATGCGTTCCTGAAAAAGGTCAACGTGCTTAGATACATCAAAAAAAAAAAAATTTTAAGAGTTTTCAAAGACTACTCAGGTGTGAAAACCAACATCCTCACATTTTGAGCTTTGCTAAGCTCGAAATGTGATTTAAGTGATTTAATCCTGAGTTTATTAAAAGATCCAAATGTAAGGGATTATCCCTTAGGACCTAGAAGGAGATAACTTAATTGGATTATTGAGTCCAATCAAAAAGGGGGAAATATAAATGAAAATAAAAATGAAGTGGTCATTGGACCAAAAATTTCTTTTTGTGTGGGCCATTGGACCCAAAAGTTTGTTTTTCCAATTTTATTAAACAAGCTCGAGGCACTTGTTGAAAATGGAATGAGAAGGTGATGGAGGAATGGATGGCTCGAAAGTGGAGTGTGCAATGGGGGCACGGCGGGATGGATTCGCTATCTCCGGATTGTTTGGACTGTCATTGGACAGTTAAAATGTTCAAGAAAATGCAAACACTATTTTTAATTTTTGAAAAGGTTGACTTGATTTTATTTAATGAAAAGTGGGATGTGTGTGGTCCCATTTTTGGATTTTTGTAAAAAGGTAGCAGTTGAGGTGGCAAAATACTGCTACTTAACTCACACTCTTTAGTTCCATTGGGAACAAAAACACATTGTCAACCAAAATTCCTAGTACTATTTTGTCTTGTAGTGAAAAAGTGAAATCTGATGGAAAGGGGATTGGTGGTGGCGCAGGCTGCCCAAAACCAAACAAACATACACTTTACACAGACTGCCACATACTCTCAAATACTTGCCAAAATAGATCAGAGCCAAATTCCTCAGTCCTCCAACATACAAATAATCAAACACAACAGCTTTGCATTTAATGTGGAGCAAAGAGGACAGTGGCATGCAAGCAACATGAGCAAAGTGAAACACTAACACAGGATCATGCCTTCATTCGAGCCAAAACATGGGATTAAAAACATTTTCATCCCTCACAAATTCAAAAACCACAAGATCATTCATGCTCTATAATCAAGAAAATCAACAGCATATTGATACTCATGCAGTATTCCTATGTTCATTAGCTCTCACTTTTTCAAGAATTTTCAACAATCCAGGAGGAATCAAGATCAAGCAGACAAAACATGAGCAAATGGACTAGAACAAACAAAAGCAAAAGAATCTTAAAACTCAAAACCCACAACCATGGCGGAATCTACCACTGTCAAACCCCAGCCATCATGGAATTAAAATTTCTACAACCCCTAGCACTTCTATCTGTGCCCCTGCATCAACCAATCAAAGTACCAAACCCCAACACCACACTCGGCCATCAACGATAAAAACAGGGAATCGAAATCCATACATGCCCAATACACAGAACCACTAAAATTGAAAATCAACTAAGTGAAAACAACCAAGAGGAGGCCCATTAGCATATTATCGAGAGTAACAACGCAAGAATCCCCAAAATTACAAAAACAGGGCAGTGGTTCGCGTACGAAAAGGGTGGGCAATGCTTACCAAGGTTCGGTTTGCTTCGGAGAAGACGAAGATGAAGGTTCTGATGGCTCCATAAGGGTTGCGAAAATTTGGGCAGAGTTTCCCTTGGGTTTGGCGTTCGAAAGGTGCGAAGAACACAGTGGTGTACTTCGGGAGAAGTTTCGAGTACGAGAGGTTTTTCGAAAATTTTCTAAGTCCGAATGCGTGGGGAAGAAGAGGGAGGCGGAGAGGTTTAAATAGTAATGGGCCGGTCGCGGAACCCTAGCCCATGGTCGCGGAACAGGATTACGCGACCAGGCTTAGCGACATTAGAGGTGTCGCGGAGTGTGGGACTTTGTCGCGGAGTCATGTACCGCGACAAAGTGTACCGCGACAAAATGGCGAGGAAGAATGGAGTGGTGTGTCCGTGTCGCGGAATAGGAACTCTGTCGCGGAGTCATGCTCCGCGACAAAATGTTCCGCGACAAGGACAAGTAGAGTTTAGGGGTGAGTATAACTTTGTCGCGGAGTTTGCACATGGGCGCGATGCTGAGCATCGCGACAAAATGATCACTCCGCGACAAAGACAAACAATGGTTCAGAGATGAGTGAGATTTTTGTCGCGGAGTTGTACTTGGTCGCGGAACGTTGTTCCGCGACAAAATGGTCATTCCGCGACAGACTTTTTGAATTTTCAAATTTTCAACGGATTGGGCCCGAGTGTGATATTGGGCCTGCGTCCATTTTATTTGAATTGGACCTGAATGAATTCAGTCCAAGTAAATTCAAATCATTGGGTCATTATTTAAAACAATCTACTTGCACAAAATTAGGTTGGGTCAGTTCCATTTATCTGCAAAATTTATTCCGGATCTTAAATTTCTTTAAATTCCGAAAATAATTTCTCAGATTTGTGGAATTTTCCCAACCAAGAACCTGGTTTTCCTTGCTTTTTCTGCTCCTTCTTTTTGGTTGGTTCCGAATTTCCTGCAAGACAGATGAATACCCATTAGGTTAGGTTTTCTCCTCAGTTCAACATCCTCACATTTAGAGTCTTGGTACTCTAAATGTTCAATTAATCTTGAGGGTACTTTTTCTGTTCTGGATTAGATATATTACACTAAACTAGACTAATCTAAGCTAATCTAGGAGTAATCAGGAGTGTAATCCTCTTAATAAATGACGCTGCATCCTCCCCGGCAACGGCGCCATGAAACTTTTGACAAGTTTCGTTAACTCGAGCTTTTGCTAAAATTATACCAGGTTAGATTTATTACAAGAAAAGAGTTATGATTCACGGGAAAGGGTTTAGGGATATATCAAGATTATTATTCTTTTTATTACTCAAGTATGGTGCTTTGGTTTCAAATGGTGTTGTGGTCCTCTCTGTCATGAAATGCTGACAAATCTCATGGCATAGCCGGGATAGGTTGACCTTCAGCCTGTCACACTGAGGATCCCCGGCAAATATGCCATGATACTTCTCATCAATTCTTGCCACAAGATTTCCTGCCATGAAACTTTTGACTGATTCCCACTACATGAGTATTTTCTGAAAAGTCGTGATCCTGGTTTAGGTTTTATTTAATGAAACTAATTTATGATGGCGGTGTTGTGATTAAGGATATATTTATATGTTGTCATGTTTTTATTGCTCGTAGTTAAGAAACTGTGCTCCCGAAAGCGCACGGTGTCAAAAATTGCAGTAATTTATAGTAAGACCGGATCGTTCACTGGAGGATGTGCGATAGAAGCAGGTCCCACGTCATTTACTAAGATTTTCCACTCGGTTACTCGAATCAGTTGTGTGATATGACTAACAACTACTTGACAGAATTTAAAACAGATTAAGGAAGCAGTTAAAATAAAGCAGATAAAAATATTCTAGAAAGCGAATTAAATTTAATCTAAGAGAGCAATAAAAGTAATCTAAGAAAGCGATTAAGATTATTCTAAGAAAGCAGATTTAAAATGAGACAGAAGGGACAGGAAGAAAATAATGAAGATTGGACAAGATTCAGATGAAACATAGTTAAACTTCCATTTTGTTACACAGATCTTAGCTTGGGATAATCCGTTCAGTTAGCTAATTCTCATGCTCTCTGTACCATGTTCTCTTTACAGACAGGTACTTACAGTAAGAGTTTACATGCTTTTAAGAAAATAAATTCTAAGATACCACAGACGCATAACCACCCTTGCAATGCATTGCTAAGGTATGTTAATTATCTGTGGTGGACAAGCAACACCTGACAAATCATTTATTGAGGTGTCAAGTACCGTTATCATTCCCCCATGTCACGCCCAAAGATTCTAATTAAGCTCTGAACTATCCCTTAACTCTCAGTCCTAGTAGCAGTTACACAACTCTCAATACAACCGAGTGACCTCTAAAGAAAGCAATTAAAATAAAGCGATAAAGAAGGTATTTAAAATCCTATCACTCGGAGGTTTTAAAAGTCTGACCCTGGTAGTAACAGAAAGCCTCCAGTCAGAATGACCGGATGTGGATCAAGAATTCCCTATTCTCGGTGAACCGCTCGCAGTGTTCACTTCTCATCGGGTGGTAATGAGATACAAACTAATGGAACGAACTAATAAATTAGTTCGTTCCGGATGCACTCACCCAGGACTCAAAAATAGGCTTTGGCAGAAGAAGATAGTGATTGAAAGAATACTCAACCCTACCTTAGAAAATAACCAAGGCCCGAATGTTGTTCCTCTAGTATTATCTGTCACACCTTATCAGAATCCAAGTGGACTCTGACCCAGTGCAATTTTTAATGCAAGATTTCCAACAAACAGCAATTTTGGAAAATAATAAATCTGAAAATCATTCCCTATCAGGTACTAGACTCTCAATAAGAACACAGACCCTTTCAGTCTAGGTGAGACCTAATCGCTGACTCTGCTTCTAATTTCCCAAAATCAACCCCCAGTCGGATATGAATTAGTCATAACTGTCGAATTTATCCCGTACTCAGATCCGGATTTTATAAAGGAATTTTTGTTGGAAATTTAATATGAAACATCTGATTTAAATCAAGACTTCTATGCCCAAGGGAAGGATCCCAAAATAATATCGACCACAATATCTACATAATAGTATCATGCATAAATTTATAGAGAAGTGTAAAATAAAATAACCCAAAATATAAGGTGGGTTTAGACAGAATGTGAAACATAGAAATGAAATAGCCGGAGATGAGAGGAATTTATTTGGCTAAAAAGATGACAAAAATAATCAGGATGATCCGGACTGCAAACATCTGCTATCCAGGTCCTGATCATTTCAGGTGGGATGACTTTTAGACAATGGGATGCCTCAAATGACAGTTGCCGCCGTCATCTCAGACTCCACTATCTGTGAATTTGGATAAAAGCCCACATGTTCTATTACTGCAATAATAATTAGATGACATTGGCATATATCATCTAATATTACTATAGCTTCAGATTCAGGTTCGAAATTAAAGTAAAGAAAATAAAACTGTATCCGGATAGGAGTCAGCTGAGCAGCTATTATAATCCCGGATGGACGAACCGCCAAGGCGTCCACCGACCACTATCCGGACCATGCAAAATAACATCTAATAATTAATATACAGATTACGAGCTAGTTATCCGTGTGGGAATACCCGCCAACATTAATCTGATATATTCCTTATTAGTTGTTTCACACAACACGGGAAAAGACAAAATAAATAAAAGAAAAATATTTTTGGGTCATCTTGCATGAGAGACATGGGTTTCTCATGCAAGGTATGGAGATGAATCCATAATTACTCTTCATGTCTAAATAATCACTCATTCCATAATTAATTAATTAATTACAGTCCGGATTATATACTTAGATCATTAGAGTTTAATCATTTGTAGAAGAATCTTTTAATAGGGAATTGAACAAAGTTCTTTATATCAAATTAATCATAGGTTGAGATCATTGGATTTCAACCTCAAAATATTAATACAAAGGTTCAATTAATTAATGGGGTGAGATGAAGAATGAAAGCTTGGCAAAAGGCGCCACCTTGTCGCGATACAGGGTTCGTGTCGCGGAGCATGGCTCCGCGACAAAGATTTCGCGACAAAGGGGTGGGAAATAAGAGAAATGGAGTTTTGAAAGTTTAGGGTTTGTTTTGTCGCTAAGTAAAGAAAATTTTGTCGCGGAACGTGGTTCCGCGACAAGGGCATAGCGACAAAAAGGTTGAAAATTGGACAAGGCATAATTCTTGTCGCGGAACAAGAGGTTTTGGCGCGGAACGTGGTTCCGCGACAAGGTTGCTTCGCGACAAAGCCCTTCCAAAATAAAATCACGAGTATTTGGGTCCTTGGTCGCTAATCAAGATTTTGTCGCGGAACGTGGTTCCGCGCCAAGGGGTGTTTCGCGACCAAGGGTTTTAAAAATAATGGTCAACAAATGTTCTTTGGCACCTTTGTCGCCAAAGCATCATTTTGTCGCGGAACGTGGTTCCGCGACAAGGGTTGTTCCGCGACAAAGGTGTGTCCAGTACACATGTCAGAAAAGTAAAGTGGAACAGTGGCATGCATTATGTGTGATCTCACCCATTTCAGTTTCAAAAGCTAAACTAAGCTCAAAATAACAAAACAGAATTTGAATCTAGCTAGAACATGCTTGAACCAAATAGAAATAAAGCAAACTTAAAACTTAAGAAACCCTAATCTAAGCTTGATCATCCATAAGCATGCAACATTATTCAAAGAAAAAGTCACCAAGCAGTAACATTAAAATGCAAAACAAGGATCAAATGACCCAAGGAAGATGAAAACAGTAAGATCCATGGGGTGTGAGACCCATTTCATGATTTTTGGGACACAAATGGAGAATGTTTTCCCATTTTATTAAACGGTGTTGTTCATACTCATGGTTTGAGTACCACAAACCCTTAAACAAAAGTTTAGAACAAAAACAAGGTATAAAACTGGCTATCTAATCAAAGTGCAGTAAACTATGTCTAACTAGTGCATAAATTAAATAATACAAAAGAAAACCTACTAAACTACCCTAAACTAAACTAAACTACTGAACTCCCCGACTTGTCTTCAAGAAGGTATAGTTTTTCTAAAATTCTTCCAACCTCTAGCTCAAAGGAAACACCTCATATTTATAGAGGGGAAACCCTAAGCTCATGGGCCTTGATTTGAGCTCATTGTGTCTCAAGACATCACACACATCACAGCTTTGTCTCGGAGCACCAAGTTTGGTCGCGGAATACACTGCATGTGGTAAAGCTTCTCGACTGGGTCTTGTGTCTCTAAAAATGTATCTTGGTCGCTGAATGGACCTTTGTCGCGGAACAGCACAGCGCGACAAAGGTATCGCGCCAAGGGGCTTTGGCTGGTCTCTTCTTCATCTGGGCCACTTGGTCGCGGAGTGTTCCTTTGTCGCGGAACCATGCATCGCGCCAAGGGGCTTCCGCGACAAAGGTCTTCCTGGGCCTGCTGGATTGGGCCAGATGGGCCGTAAATATTCTTTTTGTGGGTTTTTCTCTCTTTTTCCCATCTTTTTCATTCCTTTTTCTTTTTCTCATGTTTTGGATTTTTCTAACATAAATATGTAATAAAATTACATATTTATGCCTTTTTCACACCAGCTTATTATTTTTATAATTATGCATAAATTAGTCCAATTCGACTGCTTTCTTACTTAATGTAAGACCGGAATGCGATCAAATGCCCGTTTAAGACACGGAAATGGATTGAAAATAATGGTCATTTTTGGCCATTATCAAATATCATAGCGCAGCGGAAAAAGTATTTAAGTATAGTATTGCAGCGAAAAATGTAAATAGGGCCTACATGGCCAAAACACGGGTTAAACAGGTCCGTTCATAAAATAGTCTAATGTACGAATTTAAAAAAAAATACAATAATGTTTTCCCAAAATCCCATGCATGAACGTGCTCATGTTCATTCCACATACTCTGAAAGGAAAAGAATAAAAACGGTTTTGGTCAGCACAACATGCTGAGTAAGTTAACACATGCATGATCGTAGGGTTTAAAAGCCATTAATTTAATACTTAAATAAAAACATGATAATAACATAATATTCAATTTAATCTAATCAACTATCCAATTGCATAATTTATTCCAAGGCTCTATTTAACAACACATTTCGCATGATTTAAAATAATAGCCATAATTTAAATAAAGTATATAAATAATTTAGTTGGACAACAAACATAATTTAATCTAATTTAATTTAATTTAATATCCCCATTACATCCCCGATTTGGTATTTCAAAGTTTCACGATAGCATCGTGATGTCAACAAGTTTAGCCGGTAGCCCGGCGGCCGCAACCGTATCAGCCATACCCAGTACCACTCCGGAGCCTCGGGAAACCCATGTGGATATTCTCGAGAGTGTAGGCTCTATATTTCGCCGTTTTCGCAATATCATATCTCAAGTTTAGCGCGCGGGGTCACCATCGTCCATAACGGCACGAAGTGAAGCAGTTAGGGGGCACCCTGCAGAGCACTCACCCCTAATTTTAATTTATCAAGTTTGTAAGGGGATTTAATTTTCAAGAATCTGATTTAAGTTCTATTTATTCGAAAACAATATTTCAATTTGTTTCAACCCTAAAGGTTAACTCCATGTTTCATCAAGATTTCAAGATTTGATTTCCGGTAAACCACAGTTTACTCTAAAATTCGTCCAAAATCAGACTTAATTCCGAAAATTCCAAACTTTCAGGAATGACTCAGAAACGTCGAGATCTACAACTTTCGTGTTTTAACTTTTTCAATCCGAGATACCGAAATAGGTCAAAAATACTAATGTTCACAGAAGTACTGTTCTGTCCGAATTTCATATAACACAGTTTAAAGATTTCGAATTCTACCATAGAAATTCAACTCCAAATTTGATGAAATTTTACAGAGATCATCTTAAGATAATTATCTACAACTTTCATGTTCGACCAAAGATCTAAATCGGTCTGGAACCTATGTCAAAAACATGATCAAGATCGGACTTAAGTTCTGTCAAGAATTTCAAGATCTAGATTCAAGCAGTTCGGTTTCGGTTGGTTTTCACCTATCAAATCGTCTCTAAAAATTCTGACATTTTTACAGTAGATAGATCTAATCCTTAGGAAAGTTTTTCGTGTTTTAAGTTTTTCCGTTTGAAGTCGTTTTAAGGTTTGGAAAAATTCGTCAAAACTGTTGCGTCGGTAGAAAGCATAAATTGACAGATTTTTGATTTCTTGTTAATCTTTTAGTTTTGAACGTTTTAATTCATCCCAAAACCATGTAAGAGTTAACTTACAGATTAATCATCGTCCGGGATCGTCTATTTTGGAGGCGTGGCTTCCAGTCCTCCGTCTATCCTCTTCATTCGTCGGATTCTACGTTCTAGATTCGATTCGGGGCGTAGAGAGAAAAGAATCGGGGTTAGAATCCGTTTTCGGATTGAAATGTGAAAGGATTTATCGGACTAGAGCTTACCACAACGTTGGAAATCTTCCGGATTTCGTCCAACTGCCTCCGTTGACTCCGGAATTTAGGGTTTCGGATGTATAGAGAGTTGTAGGGTTTGTAAAAGTATTCGGGGCTTCCGAGGGGGTTTATTTATAGATGGCTAAGTCTTAGGGCATCCAAAATCTGACCCTAAGGGTCTTGAGTCGAGAGATGTTCAACCGAAAGTCGAAAAATCCGTGTTCGGACGAGAGATTCGCGCAACGGGCGAATCTGTCACTTGGCGCGGGGTTGGCGCGCCTTTCTTCATAAAAGCGCGCGGCCAGCGCGCGGCTAGCGCCTGGACTCCGGTCCGGGCGGGTCGTGCAATCCGTCGTGCTTTTCCGCCTCTCTTTCGGGTTTCTATCCCTCTATGCTCTCGGATTCTAATTTCCGGACTCTCTTCGGGTTTACGAAAGTAGGAACCCCGTATAATTTATGTTTGGACTCGAATTCTCGAGTTCATTGGTGTCGGGTTTCGGTGTATAATTTATTTACCTTTAATAATTCATTTTATCTAATTAAATTCATTTAATTCCTTTTTTTTAGTAAAATCTCATTTCTCATTTCCTTATCTTTATTTATTTATTTATTTGCTGGTTTTATTTATTTATTTATGGTATTTATTTTATTTATTATTTATTTATTTAATTATTGTTTTATTTTATGTTGGCAAATTCTCGGGTATTACAGTCTACCCTCCTTAAGAATCAACTTCGTCCTCGAAGTTGTGTTTCGGCCTTTCTCGTGCTAAGGTCTTTTGTTTATTTTATTATTTTGTGACTGAACTTAGAATTAAGACTTCTAAGCTGCCTACGTACCCTGTGAAGGGATCAAGCCATAACGTAGTTCAAAAGTTTACAAAGATGCACGAAAAATAGGTGGTATGACATCCTCTCCCCCTTAAGATTGCAGTTATGTCCCCATAACTGTGTCGGTATCGGTTTGGAACAGCGTCGGGTAGCGTTCTCTCAAATCGGATTCAACTTCCCAAGTTTCCGTCTCACTTTCGTGGTTTGACCAAAGAACCTTGATCATTTTGACGGTTTTATTCCTCGTTACTCGTTCCTTAGTGTCGAGAATACGCACTGGGACATCTTCATAAGTCAAATCTTCATCGAGCTCAATTATCTCCTGTTGAAGTACATGTGTCGGGTCCGGCACATACTTCTTTAGTTGTGAGACATGGAAGACATTATGAACTCGGTCTATTGTGGCGGTAAAGCCAATCGGTAAGCTAGAGTTCCGACTCGTTCTAGAATTTCGTAAGGTCCTATATATCGAGGACTTAACTTCCCTCGTTTGCCAAAGCGCATCACCCCCTTCATGGGTGATATCTTTAGCATGACCCTATCTCCCACTTGAAATTCTAGGTCTCGTCGTCTCACGTCGGCGTAACTCTTTTGACGGTCTTGAGCGGCTTTCATTTTTCCTTGAATCACCTTGATTTGTTGAGCCATGTCTTCGATAAGTTGTGGTCCCACCACCACGGACTTATCATTTTCTTCCCAGCTCAACGGGCTTCGGCACTTTCGTCCATACAATGCCTCGAATGGTGCCATGCCGATGCTAGCATGGTAGCTATTATTATAGGAAAACTCAATTAAGGGTAAATGAGATTCTCAATTCCCTTTGAATTCCAACACGCATGCTCTCAGCATGTCTTCTAGTGTTTGAATTGTCCTCTTGGTTTGTCCATCCGTCATCGGGTGGAATGCGGTGCTCATTTTGATTTGAGTACCGAGAGCCTTTTGTAACTCTGTCCAGAAATGAGAGACAAATCTATTGTCTCTATCGGAAATGATATCATGTGGTACCCCATGTCGTCGTACCACATTGTCAATGTAGGCTCGGGCCAATTGGTCCATAGTCCACGTGTCATTCATCGGGATAAATATGGCTGTCTTCGTTAGCCTATCCACAATCACCCAAATCTTGTTCATGCCTTTAGGTGATCGGGGTAATCCCGAGACAAAGTCTATTGAGATGCTATCCCACTTCCAACTTGGAATTTCTAGTGGTTGCATCAATCCTAAGGGTTTATGTCGCACTGCCTTGACCTTTTGACAGGTGAGACATTTCGCCACGAAATTTGCCACTTCCTTTTTCATTCCCGGCCACCAATAGATCTTCTTCAGATCTTTGTATAGCTTGTCTCCTCCGGGATGTACGGAATATGGCGTGTTGTGCCCTTCCTCCATCAACCTTTGCTTCAACTCGGCACATTTAAGGGGCACACACCATCTCCCTTTAAAACGGATGCTTCCATCCTCGTGGATAGCAAATCCTATTGCCCTTCCTTCGCCAATATACCCCCTTATCTTCTCGAGTTTCGGGTCGCCCGGTTGGGCGAGTCGAATCTCGTCCAATATTGGAGTTTCTACGACCATTGCGTTGGTCGTTTCTCTCACTGTGCCAGGATGCACAAGTTCTAACTCCAATCTGGCTAACTCCATGTACAATACCGGCGGAATTACCAACGAGTTTGTCACGTGTTGGGTTTTCCGACTTAGGGCATTGGCTACCACATTTGCCTTCCCCTCGTGGTATGCTATCTCTAAATCGTAGTCTTTAATAAGTTCCAACCACCTTCGCTGTCTCAAATTCAACTCCTTCTGAGTGAAATATATTTCAAGCTCTTGTGGTCGGTGAACATTCGACACTTCCGCCCATAAAGATAATGCCTCCATATCTTTAGAGCGAATACGACCGCTGCCAACTCCAGGTCATGTGTCGGATAATTCTCCTCGTGAGGTTTCAGTTGGCGTGATGCATACGCTACGACTCTCGAATCTTGCATCAAGACACAACCTAAACCTTCCTTCGAAGCATCGCTGTAGACTTCGAAGTCACCATTCTCTGATGGTAATGTTAATACGGGTGTGGTTGTGAGTCGTTTCTTGCTGTCTCGCACGGCTCGGTCTACTCGTATAGCGTGGAGCAGAGGAGGAGTAAATAAGTAGGGAAGGAAAATAAAAAAAATCATTTTTCGTGACCCGCGCGGAGCCGCGCGGGTTTGTGGGGTTTAGCGCGCGGCCACCACGCGGCGCCCCCAGGGTGAAGAAATAGGGCTCGCGCCCCGCGCGAGCCATTTCATCCCTTCCGCTTCCGAAATTCCTCCCAACTTCCTCTCAAATCCGTCCTCTCGTGCTCAGATTCTCCCAGTTTCGACTTCGATTTCTCTTTGTAAGGTATATATCTCCTATTTTCACTTGCCAATTTCAAGTTTTATGCCTTGATTTGTTAGAATTTGGTTGAACTGCGAAATTAGGGTTTTGGCATATAAATTGGGTGTTTGAAATTTTCGGCTTAATTTTTGCGAATTAGTGAGCTTATGTAGTATTTTGGTGCCATTTCTATTGTTTTGGGAGGTAATGGTACGAATACATATACCTAAGTTGTGGAATTTCTTGCTAGAATTTGGATTTTGAGGGAAACTATGGAATTTCCGACCTTGTTGGTGTTATTAGTGTAAAAGTGGTTTCGTTGGTGTTGTTTGTTGACACTTGTGATTATGATTCGTTGTTCAAGCAATTGTTTGGTTTTGTGGTTAATTGCCATGTATTTACAAGCAAATTTTTGAACTTAATTTATTGCGCACATAAGGTGTTCGACGAAATGCCACAATGGGTTTTTGAATTTGCTTGGGCACATTCCTTGGTTTGATTCTCTTCCAATATGTTTTGATAAGCTATTGGGTCTGAAACCCTCCTAGATTTTCTCCGTTGGGACTTTATATTTATGATGTCTATATGTATTTCTTGTTTGTGAACTAATGTGTTGAAAATTAGCCTTACTATTGATATTGGGTGTTTGCAGGATGTTGCTTTTCCTGTGGTTTATCTTGGCGTTCCTTATGGTCCTTCCGAGGGCCATGAGATGGGCTGCTCGACGTGATGCAGCCGGCCCTAGCACTGCCGCTCCGGTGATGCCGGATAGTGATGATAGTGACAACAGTGAGTCCAAGGAGGACGAGGAGCGGGAGCCGAGGCTCAGGGATCTCCCTGACGAGGTGCGTCCTCACCGGCATGATAGGTTCCGTTTCTCGACGATGGCCGCCCAGGACTTCTATTTCGACGAGCTTCGTCGAAAGAGGGCTTATGTCCCCGAGCGAGGCTTGTTCCCCGATCATATGGGCGATGACCGGATCAGTACAGTTTTGGGGCATCTCCAGTGGACCGGTCTTGCACGTCATCCTGAGGGTGTTGCCTCCGGCTATCTAGCCATGGAGGTTATCGCCAACATCAGCGGTCTTGGGGTAGACGACGACCTTTCTCGAGTCTGGGTTCGTGGTCGCTACTTAGACTTCAGTGCTCGGGCGATCAACATCTATTTCAGCCTTCCAGATGATGGCGCGTTCCGACCACAGCCAGAGGGTCGGGTTTATGCTCCTGCCTGGGGCGTCTTGTGTACCGAGGTACCCCCGCGGACTGAGTACCCTCACGAGTTGCGACTGACGTCTTTGGATGCTCCTTGGTGTGTACTTGCTCAGCTTTGGTTAGGGCGCATCCGACCGAACACCCGGAGTCATATCGTCATAGATCATGTCTTTGAGACTATTTGCTTCATCGCACGAGGCGGTAGGGTAAATGTGGGCGCTTGCATTGCGGACAACTTGAGGGGTTTACGACAAGGGCAAGGGAGTAGGGTGATTACCCACGCACACCTCATCTGTGGGCTATGCGCTGCCCAGGGGATCCGTACGTCTCCCGAGACGGACCCCTATCCTTTAGCTCCAGGTGAGCACTATCGTGTTCCGTCTTACGCCGCCCGGCGCAGTACTTTGCGTCGTGGGGCGCCCCGGGCCGTACTACGCCCGCAGCCAGAGGATGGTGGTTTGATTTTAGTTGTCCCTCCAGAGCAGCCACCTCCTTCTCCTGTGGTTCCACAGCAGGGTGTGGTTCCACCGCAGGGTCAGGACATGACGCAGATGCTCCAGATGATGCAGGAGATGCGTATCAGCATGGACGCCGGGTTTGCAGCTAGGCAGGCTCGCTACGACGCCATGGATGCTAGGATGGATCTCTATCAGGATCGTATGGACACGCTCACCGTGAGACAGGCGGAGCAGCAGGCCACCATGACGGACATGTATGCCTACATGCGTCAGATGGATGACTACATGCGTCGCCAGTTCCCTCCTCCTGATCAGTGACTTTATGTTTCCCGTTTTATGTTTTCATCTAGACTCGTGTCAGAAGCGGCTGGTTTAGTATTTCCCATTTGTGTTTTCAGTTAGACTTGGTTTGGTATTTCTCTTAAGATGTAGTACTGTGACTTTCTATGATTCTGTGTATGTCTCTGTTATGCACTGTATGGTTTTATGCATCGAGTGTTTTTATGATTCCATGTTTCTCCCCCCCCCCCCCCCTTTTTTTGCCGACAATTTTAGGCTGAAGGATTTCAAAAAAAAATCAGCTCGCATTTTATTCCTTTAAAAGAAATTTAATACAAGTAATAGGATGCGCAAAATAAATGTACTATCTAAGACAAGTATCTAAATGATCTCTGCGTCCTCTGGCAGAGTAGCGGGGTCTTCCATAGGATCATCCTCATCAGAGACTTGGCCGGTGCCCAAGGGTCCATGAAACACGGGGGATGGTGGGTCAATGGCTTCCGGAACTGGTTCCGGTGTCTCCTCCAGATGGTTCTCCACGGGGCTCGGGTTTGGCGACGGGCGGACCATGTGGGGCCAGAGTCAAAGGGTACCATAGCGTCCATGGATAAGGCCAGATGGGCTCTCCACTGGGGGTGTTGGGCTTCGTGGTCCCATCAAGTGGTCTTCCACAGGGCTATATGGTACTACTATGTCAGTGAGGTCAAGCAGGTCCGTCCCTAAATCCTCGACTCTATCTATCACAGCATCACTCCGTTCGGTGAGTTTTTGCACTTGAGTTTCTAAGTCTTTTATGCGATCTTGATCAGCGGCTCTCAAGTTCAGGAAGTGCTGGAGGTCAGCTTCCCTTAAGTCTCCCATTTGGTGCAGATTTGCCTCCAAGTGAGCTATACGATTTTTCATTTGTTGTATGGTTTGTTGGGTGTCAAGGTGAGCGTTCATCATCTTGATCATCAACTGCATCATGTCTTGACTAGCCATCTAGCGCAAGCAAGAGATCTAAGTTAATATTCGCCAAGATTCTAAGTTCAAGTTTGTGCCAAGATTCTCAGTTTAATTTGCCAAGATTCTAAGTTCAATCTCGCCAAGATTCTAGGTTCAAATTTCGCCAAGATCCTAAGTTCATAGAAGAGATGCAATATGCAAATGCAATGGTGATTTCCCCCCAAAAATTATTTAATGCACCATAAATAAAAATTTTCCATGGAAATAATACTTTAAAATTTAAAATAATAGTCAAAATATTAATAGTAGTTTAAAAATAATAATGGTTTAAAAATAATAGTTTAAAAATAGTAATGGTTTAAAAATAATAGTTTAAAAATAGTCGGGCTCTGATACCAACTTGTAACACCCCGGTTTTTGGTCACCCAGGTCGGGATGTCACCGCCACACCTCCCTAGTAAGACACGGTTTCTCCGGCTTAATAAAGAGATGCAAGGCTAGGTATTTCAGTATTTAAAAGCTTTGAAAACATTTGCAAACAGCCCATACAATATAATCTCGAGAATATTAATATCATAGCGCAGCGGAAAAAGTATTTAAGTATAGTATTGCAGCGGAAAATGTAAATAGGGCCTACATGGCCAAAACACGGGTTAAACAGGCCCGTTCATAAAATAGTCTAATGTACGAATTTAAAAAAAACACAATAATGTTTTCCCAAAATCCCATGCATGAACGTGCTCATGTTCATTCCACATACTCTGAAAGGAAAAGAATAAAAACGGTTTTGGTCAGCACCACATGCTGAGTAAGTTAACACATGCATGATCGTAGGGTTTAAAAACCATTAATTTAATACTTAAATAAAAACATGATAATAACATAATATTCAATTTAATCTAATCAACTATCCAATTGCATAATTTATTCCAAGGCTCTATTTAACAACACATTTCGCATGATTTAAAATACTAGCCATAATTTAAATAAAGTATCTAAATAATTTAATTGGACAACAAACATAATTTAATCTAATTTAATTTAATTTAATATCCCCATTACATCCCCGATTTGGTATTTCAAAGTTTCACGATAGCATCGCGATGTCAACAAGTTTAGCCGGTAGCCCGGCGGCCGCAACCGTATCAGCCATACCCAGTACCACTCCGGAGCCTCGGGAAACCCATGTGGATATTCTCGAGAGTGTAGGCTCTATATTTCGCCGTTTTGGCAATATCATATCTCAAATTTAGCGCGCGGGGTCACCATCGTCCATAACGGCACGAAGTGAAGCAGTTAGGGGGCACCCTGCAGAGCACTCACCCCTAATTTTAATTTATCAAGTTTGTAAGGGGATTTAATTTTCAAGAATCTGATTTAAGTTCTATTTATTCGAAAACAATATTTCAATTTGTTTCAACCCTAAAGGTTAACTCCATGTTTCATCAAGATTTCAAGATTTGATTTCCGGTAAACCATAGTTTACTCTAAAATTCGTCCAAAATCAGACTTAATTCCAAAAATTCCACAATTTCACGACTGACTCAGAAACGTCGAGATCTACAACTTTCGTGTTTTAACTTTTTCAATCCGAGATACCGAAATAGTTCAAAAACACTAATGTTCACAGAAGTACTGTTCTGTCCGAATTTCATATAACACAGTTTAAAGATTTCGAATTCTACCATAGCAATTCAATTCCAAATTTGATGAAATTTTACAGAGATCATCTTAAGACAATTATTTACAACTTTCACGTTCGACCAAAGATCTAAATCGGTCTGGAACCTATGTCAAAAACATGATCAAGATCGGACCTAAGTTCTATTAAGAATTTCAAGATCTAGATTCAAGCAGTTCGGTTTTGGTTGGTTTTCACCTATCAAATCGTCTCTAAAAATTCTGAAATTTTTACAGTAGATAGATCTAAGCCTTAGAACGTTTTTCGTGTTTTAAGTTTTTCCGTTTGAAGTCGTTTTAAGGTTTGGAAAAATTCGTCAAAACTGTTGCGTCGGTAGAAAGCATAAATTGACAGATTGTTGATTTCTTGTTAATCTTTTAGTTTTGAACGTTTTAATTCATCCCAAAACCATGTAAGAGTTAACTTAAAGATTAATCGTCGTCCGGGATCGTCTATTTCGGAGGCGTGGCTTCCAGTCCTCCGTCTATCCTCTTCGTTCGTCGGATTCTACGTTCTAGATTCGATTCGGGGCGTAGAGAGAAAAGAATCGGGGTTAGAATCCGTTTTCGGATTGAAATGTGAAAGGATTTATCGGACTAGAGCTTACCACAACGTTGGAAATCTTCCGGATTTCGTCCAACAACCGCTGTCTCCGTTTGGTGCCTCCGTTGACTCCGGAATTTAGGGTTTCGGATGTATAGAGAGTTGTAGGGTTTGTAAAAGTATTCGGGGCTTCCGAGGGGGTTTATTTATAGATGGCTAAGTCTTAGGGCATCCAAAATCTGACCCTAAGGGTCTTGAGTCGAGAGATCTTCAACCGAAAGTCGAAAAATCCGTGTTCGGGCGAGAGATTCGCGCAACGGGCGAATCTGTCACTTGGCGCGGGGTTGGCGCGCCTTTCTTCATAAAAGCGCGCGGCCAGCGCGCGGCTAGCGCCTGGACTCCGGTCCGGGCGGGTCGTGCAATCCGTCGTGCTTTTCCGCCTCTCTTTCGGGTTTCTATCCCTCTATGCTCTCGGATTCTAATTTCCGGACTCTCTTCGGGTTTACGAAAGTAGGAACCCCGTATAATTTATGTTTGTACTCGAATTCTCGAGTTCATTGGTGTCGGGTTTCGGTGTATAATTTATTTACCTTTAATAATTCATTTTATCTAATTAAATTCATTTAATTCCTTTTTTTTAGTAAAATCTCATTTCTCATTTCCTTATCTTTATTATTTATTTATTTGCTGGTTTTATTTATTTATTTATGGTATTTATTTTATTTATTATTTATTTATTTAATTATTGTTTTATTTTATGTTGGCAAATTCTCGGGTATTACAGTCTACCCTCCTTAAGAATCAACTTCGTCCTCGAAGTTGTGTTTCGGCCTTTCTCGTGCTAAGGTCTTTTGTTTATTTTATTATTTTGTGACTGAACTTAGAATTAAGACTTCTAAGCTGCCTACGTACCCTGTGAAGGGATCAAGCCATAACATAGTTCAAAAGTTTACAAAGATGCACGAAAAATAGGTGGTATGACATCCTCTCCCCCTTAAGATTGCAGTTATGTCCCCATAACTGTGTCGGTATCGGTTTGGAACAGCGTCGGGTAGCGTTCTCTCAAATCGGATTCAACTTCCCAAGTTTCCGTCTCACTTTCGTGGTTTGACCAAAGAACCTTGATCATTTTGACGGTTTTATTCCTCGTTACTCGTTCCTTAGTGTCGAGAATACGCACTGGGACATCTTCATAAGTCAAATCTTCATCGAGCTTAATTATCTCCGGTTGAAGTACATGTGTCGGGTCCGGCACATACTTCTTTAGTTGTGAGACATGGAAGATATTATGAACTCGGTCTATTGTGGCGGTAAAGCCAATCGGTAAGCTAGAGTTCCGACTCGTTCTAGAATTTCGTAAGGTCCTATATATCGAGGACTTAACTTCCCTCGTTTGCCAAAGCGCATCACCCCTTCATGGGTGATATCTTTAGCATGACCCTATCTCCCACTTGAAATTCTAGGTCTCGTCGTCTCACGTCGGCGTAACTCTTTTGACGGTCTTGAGCGGCTTTCATTTTTCCTTGAATCACCTTGATTTGTTGAGCCATGTCTTCGATAAGTTGTGGTCCCACCACCACGGACTTATCGTTTTCTTCCCAGCTCAACGGGCTTCGACACTTTCGTCCATACAATGCCTCGAATGGTGCCATGCCGATGCTAGCATGGTAGCTATTATTATAGGAAAACTCAATTAAGGGTAAATGAGATTCTCAATTCCCTTTGAATTCCAACACGCATGCTCTCAGCATGTCTTCTAGTGTTTGAATTGTCCTCTTGGTTTGTCCATCCGTCATCGGGTGGAATGCGGTGCTCATTTTGATTTGAGTACCGAGAGCCTTTTGTAACTCTGTCCAGAAATGAGAGACAAATCTATTGTCTCTATCGGAAATGATATCATGTGGTACCCCATGTCGTCGTACCACATTGTCAATGTAGGCTCGGGCCAATTGGTCCATAGTCCACGTGTCATTCATCGGGATAAATATGGCTGTCTTCGTTAGCCTATCCACAATCACCCAAATCTTGTTCATGCCTTTAGGTGATCGGGGTAATCCCGAGACAAAGTCTATTGAGATGCTATTCCACTTCCAACTTGGAATTTCTAGTGGTTGCATCAATCCTAAGGGTTTATGTCGCACTGCCTTGACCTTTTGACAGGTGAGACATTTCGCCACGAAATTCGCCACTTCCTTTTTCATTCCCGGCCACCAATAGATCTTCTTCAGATCTTTGTATAGCTTGTCTCCTCCGGGATGTACGGAATATGGCGTGTTGTGCCCTTCCTCCATCAACCTTTGCTTCAACTCGGCACATTTAAGGGGCACACACCATCTCCCTTTAAAACGGATGCTTCCATCCTCGTGGATAGCAAATCCTATTGCCCTTCCTTCGCCAATATACCCCCTTATCTTCTCGAGTTTCGGGTCGCCCGGTTGGGCGAGTCGAATCTCGTCCAATATTGGAGTTTCTACGACCATTGCGTTGGTCGTTTCTCTCACTGTGCCAGGATGCACAAGTTCTAACTCCAATCTGGCTAACTCCATGTACAATACCGGCGGAATTACCAACGAGTTTATCACGTGTTGGGTTTTCCGACTTAGGGCATTGGCTACCACATTCGCCTTCCCCTCGTGGTATGCTATCTCTAAATCGTAGTCTTTAATAAGTTCCAACCACCTTTGCTGTCTCAAATTCAACTCCTTCTGAGTGAATATATATTTCAAGCTCTTGTGGTCGGTGAACATTCGACACTTCCGCCCATAAAGATAATGCCTCCATATCTTTAGAGCGAATACGACCGCTGCCAACTCCAGGTCATGTGTCGGATAATTCTCCTCGTGAGGTTTCAGTTGGCGTGATGCATACGCTACGACTCTCGAATCTTGCATCAAGACACAACCTAAACCTTCCTTCGAAGCATCGCTGTAGACTTCGAAGTCACCATTCTCTGATGGTAATGTTAATACGGGTGTGGTTGTGAGTCGTTTCTTGCTGTCTCGCACGGCTCGGTCTACTCGTATAGCGTGGAGCAGAGGAGGAGTAAATAAGTAGGGAAGGAAAATAAAAAAAAAAAATCATTTTTCGTGACCCGCGCGGAGCCGCGCGGGTTTGTGGGGTTTAGCGCGCGGCCACCACGCGGCGCCCCCAGGGTGAAGAAATAGGGCTCGCGCCCCGCGCGAGCCATTTCATCCCTTCCACTTCCGAAATTCCTCCCAACTTCCTCTCAAATCCGTCCTCTCGTGCTCAGATTCTCCCAGTTTCGACTTCGATTTCTCTTTGTAAGGTATATATCTCCTATTTTCACTTGCCAATTTCAAGTTTTATGCCTTGATTTGTTAGAATTTGGTTGAACTGCGAAATTAGGGTTTTGGCATATAAATTGGGTGTTTGAAATTTTCGGCTTAATTTTTGCGAATTAGTGAGCTTATGTAGTATTTTGGTGCCATTTCTATTGTTTTGGGAGGTAATGGTACGAATACATATACCTAAGTTGTGGAATTTCTTGCTAGAATTTGGATTTTTAGGGAAACTATGGAATTTCCGACCTTGTTGGTGTTATTAGTGTAAAAGTGGTTTCGTTGGTGTTGTTTGTTGACACTTGTGATTATGATTCGTTGTTCAAGCAATTGTTTGGTTTTGTGGTTAATTGCCATGTATTTACAAGCAAATTTTTGAACTTAATTTATTGCGCACATAAGGTGTTCGACGAAATGCCACAATGGGTTTTTGAATTTGTTTGGGCACATTCCTTGGTTTAATTCTCTTCCAATATGTTTTGATAAGCTATTGGGTCTGAAACCCTCCTAGATTTTCTCCGTTGGGACTTTATATTTATGATGTCTATATGTATTTCTTGTTTGTGAACTAATGTGTTGAAAATTAGCCTTACTATTGATATTGGGTGTTTGCAGGATGTTGCTTTTCCTGTGGTTTATCTTGGCGTTCCTTATGGTCCTTCCGAGGGCCATGAGATGGGCTGCTCGACGTGATGCAGCCGGCCCTAGCACTGCCGCTCCGGTGATGCCGGATAGTGATGATAGTGACAACAGTGAGTCCAAGGAGGACGAGGAGCGGGAGCCGAGGCTCAGGGATCTCCCTGACGAGGTGCGTCCTCACCGGCATGATAGGTTCCGTTTCTCGACGATGGCCGCCCAGGACTTCTATTTCGACGAGCTTCGTCGAAAGAGGGCTTATGTCCCCGAGCGAGGCTTGTCCCCGATCATATGGGAGATGACCGGATCAGTACAGTTTTGGGGCATCTCCAGTGGACCGGTCTTGCACGTCATCCTGAGGGTGTTGCCTCCGGCTATCTAGCCATGGAGGTTATCGCCAACATCAGCGGTCTTGGGGTAGACGACGACCTTTCTCGAGTCTGGGTTCGTGGTCGCTACTTAGACTTCAGTGCTCGGGCGATCAACATCTATTTCAGCCTTCCAGATGATGGCGCATTCCGACCACAGCCAGAGGGTCGGGTTTATGCTCCTGCCTGGGGCGTCTTGTGTACCGAGGTACCCCCGCGGACTGGGTACCCTCACGAGTTGCGACTGACGTCTTTGGATGCTCCTTGGTGTGTACTTGCTCAGCTTTGGTTAGGGCGCATCCGACCGAACACCCGGAGTCATATCGTCATAGATCATGTCTTTGAGACTATTTGCTTCATCGCACGAGGCGGTAGGGTAAATGTGGGCGCTTGCATTGCGGACAACTTGAGGGGTTTACGACGAGGGCGAGGGAGTAGGGTGATTACCCACGCACACCTCATCTGTGGGCTATGCGCTGCCCAGGGGATCCGTACGTCTCCCGAGACGGACCCCTATCCTTTAGCTCCAGGTGAGCACTATCGTGTTCCGTCTTACGCCGCCCGGCGCAGTACTTTGCGTCGTGGGGCGCCCCGGGCCGTACTACGCCCGCAGCCAGAGGATGGTGGTTTGATTTTAGTTGTCCCTCCAGAGCAGCCACCTCCTTCTCCTGTGGTTCCACAGCAGGGTGTGGTTCCACCGCAGGGTCAGGACATGACGCAGATGCTCCAGATGATGCAGGAGATGCGTATCAGCATGGACGCCGGGTTTGCAGCTAGGCAGGCTCGCTACGACGCCATGGATGCTAGGATGGATCTCTATCAGGATCGTATGGACACGCTCACCGTGAGACAGGCGGAGCAGCAGGCCACCATGACGGACATGTATGCCTACATGCGTCAGATGGATGACTACATGCGTCGCCAGTTCCCTCCTCCTGATCAGTGACTTTATGTTTCCCGTTTTATGTTTTCATCTAGACTCGTGTCAGAAGCGGCTGGTTTAGTATTTCCCATTTGTGTTTTCAGTTAGACTTGGTTTGGTATTTCTCTTAAGATGTAGTACTGTGACTTTCTATGATTCTGTGTATGTCTCTGTTATGCACTGTATGGTTTTATGCATCGAGTGTTTTTATGATTCCATGTTTCTCCCCCCCCCCCCCCCTTTTTTTTGCCGACAATTTTAGGCTGAAGGATTTCAAAAAAAAATCAGCTCGCATTTTATTCCTTTAAAAGAAATTTAATACAAGTAATAGGATGCGCAAAATAAATGTACTATCTAAGACAAGTATCTAAATGATCTCTGCGTCCTCTGGCAGAGTAGCGGGGTCTTCCATAGGATCATCCTCATCAGAGACTTGGCCGGTGCCCAAGGGTCCATGAAACACGGGGGATGGTGGGTCAATGGCTTCCGGAACTGGTTCCGGTGTCTCCTCCAGATGGTTCTCCACGGGGCTCGGGTTTGGCGACGGGCGGACCATGTGGGGCCAGAGTCAAAGGGTACCATAGCGTCCATGGATAAGGCCAGATGGGCTCTCCACTGGGGGTGTTGGGCTTCGTGGTCCCATCAAGTGGTCTTCCACAGGGCTATATGGTACTACTATGTCAGTGAGGTCAAGCAGGTCCGTCCCTAAATCCTCGACTCTATCTATCACAGCATCACTCCGTTCGGTGAGTTTTTGCACTTGAGTTTCTAAGTCTTTTATGCGATCTTGATCAGCGGCTCTCAAGTTCAGGAAGTGCTGGAGGTCAGCTTTCCTTAAGTCTCCCATTTGGTGCAGATTTGCCTCCAAGTGAGCTATACGATTTTTCATTTGTTGTATGGTTTGTTGGGTGTCAAGGTGAGCGTTCATCATCTTGATCATCAACTGCATCATGTCTTGACTAGCCATCTAGCGCAAGCAAGAGATCTAAGTTAATATTCGCCAAGATTCTAAGTTCAAGTTTGTGCCAAGATTCTCAGTTTAATTTGCCAAGATTCTAAGTTCAATCTCGCCAAGATTCTAGGTTCAAATTTCGCCAAGATCCTAAGTTCATAGAAGAGATGCAATATGCAAATGCAATGGTGATTTCCCCCCAAAAATTATTTAATGCACCATAAATAAAAATTTTCCATGGAAATAATACTTTAAAATTTAAAATAATAGTCAAAATATTATTAGTAGTTTAAAAATAATAATGGTTTAAAAATAATAGTTTAAAAATAGTAATGGTTTAAAAATAATAGTTTAAAAATAGTCGGGCTCTGATACCAACTTGTAACACCCCGGTTTTTGGTCACCCAGGTCGGGATGTCACCGCCACACCTCCCTAGTAAGACACGGTTTCTCCGGCTTAATAAAGAGATGCAAGGCTAGGTATTTCAGTATTTAAAAGCTTTGAAAACATTTGCAAACAGCCCATACAATATAATCTCGAGAATATTAATATCATAGCGCAGCGGAAAAAGTATTTAAGTATAGTATTGCAGCGGAAAATGTAAATAGGGCCTACATGGCCAAAACACGGGTTAAACAGGCCCGTTCATAAAATAGTCTAATGTACGAATTTAAAAAAAAAAAACACAATAATGTTTTCCCAAAATCCCATGCATGAACGTGCTCATGTTCATTCCACATACTCTGAAAGGAAAAGAATAAAAACGGTTTTGGTCAGCACCACATGCTGAGTAAGTTAACACATGCATGATCGTAGGGTTTAAAAACCATTAATTTAATACTTAAATAAAAACATGATAATAACATAATATTCAATTTAATCTAATCAACTATCCAATTGCATAATTTATTCCAAGGCTCTATTTAACAACACATTTCGCATGATTTAAAATACTAGCCATAATTTAAATAAAGTATCTAAATAATTTAATTGGACAACAAACATAATTTAATCTAATTTAATTTAATTTAATATCCCCATTACATCCCCGATTTGGTATTTCAAAGTTTCACGATAGCATCGCGATGTCAACAAGTTTAGCCGGTAGCCCGGCGGCCGCAACCGTATCAGCCATACCCAGTACCACTCCGGAGCCTCGGGAAACCCATGTGGATATTCTCGAGAGTGTAGGCTCTATATTTCGCCGTTTTGGCAATATCATATCTCAAATTTAGCGCGCGGGGTCACCATCGTCCATAACGGCACGAAGTGAAGCAGTTAAGGGGCACCCTGCAGAGCACTCACCCCTAATTTTAATTTATCAAGTTTGTAAGGGGATTTAATTTTCAAGAATCTGATTTAAGTTCTATTTATTCGAAAACAATATTTCAATTTGTTTCAACCCTAAAGGTTAACTCCATGTTTCATCAAGATTTCAAGATTTGATTTCCGGTAAACCATAGTTTACTCTAAAATTCGTCCAAAATCAGACTTAATTCCAAAAATTCCACAATTTCACGACTGACTCAGAAACGTCGAGATCTACAACTTTCGTGTTTTAACTTTTTCAATCCGAGATACCGAAATAGTTCAAAAACACTAATGTTCACAGAAGTACTGTTCTGTCCGAATTTCATATAACACAGTTTAAAGATTTCGAATTCTACCATAGCAATTCAATTCCAAATTTGATGAAATTTTACAGAGATCATCTTAAGACAATTATTTACAACTTTCACGTTCGACCAAAGATCTAAATCGGTCTGGAACCTATGTCAAAAACATGATCAAGATCGGACCTAAGTTCTATTAAGAATTTCAAGATCTAGATTCAAGCAGTTCGGTTTTGGTTGGTTTTCACCTATCAAATCGTCTCTAAAAATTCTGAAATTTTTACAGTAGATAGATCTAAGCCTTAGAACGTTTTTCGTGTTTTAAGTTTTTCCGTTTGAAGTCGTTTTAAGGTTTGGAAAAATTCGTCAAAACTGTTGCGTCGGTAGAAAGCATAAATTGACAGATTTTCGATTTCTTGTTAATCTTTTAGTTTTGAACGTTTTAATTCATCCCAAAACCATGTAAGAGTTAACTTACAGATTA
This sequence comes from Hygrophila difformis, assembly GCA_030278955.1. Taxonomy (NCBI): domain Eukaryota; kingdom Viridiplantae; phylum Streptophyta; class Magnoliopsida; order Lamiales; family Acanthaceae; genus Hygrophila; species Hygrophila difformis. The sequence continues at coordinate 38,236,980 of JAOANR010000004.1, forward strand.
ATCATCGTCCGGGATCGTTTATTTCGGAGGCGTGGCTTCCAGTCCTCCGTCTATTCTCTTCGTTCGTCGGGTTCTACGTTCTAGATTCGATTCGGGGCGTAGAGAGAAAAGAATCGGGGTTAGAATCCATTTTCGGATTGAAACGTGAAAGGATTTATTGGACTAGAGCTTACCACAACGTTGGAAATCTTCCGGATTTCGTCCAACAACCGTTGTCTCCGTTTGGTGCCTCCGTTGACTCCGGAATTTAGGGTTTCGGATGTATAGAGAGTTGTAGGGTTTGTAAAAGTATTCGGGGCTTCCGAGGGGGTTTATTTATAGATGGCTAAGTCTTAGGGCGTCCAAAATCTGACCCTAAGGGTCTTGAGTCGAGAGATGTTCAACCGAAAGTCGAAAAATCCGTGTTCGGACGAGAGATTCACGCAACGGGCGAATCTGTCACTTGGCGCGGGGTTGGCGCGCCTTTCTTCATAAAAGCGCGCGGCCAGCGCGCGGCTAGCGCCTGGACTCCGGTCCGGGCGGGTCGTGCGATCCATCGTGCTTTTCCGCCTCTCTTTCGGGTTTCTATCCCTCTATGCTCTCGGATTCTAATTTCCGGACTCTCTTCGGGTTCACGAAAGTAGGAACCCCGTATAATTTATGTTTGTACTCGAATTCTCGAGTTCATTGGTATCGGGTTTCGGTGTATAATTTATTTACCTTTAATAATTCATTTTATCTAATTAAATTCATTTAATTCCTTTTTTTAGTAAAATCTCATTTCTCATTTCCTTATCTTTATTTATTTATTTATTTGCTGGTTTTATTTATTTATTTCTGGTATTTATTTTATTTATTATTTATTTATTTAATTATTGTTTTATTTTATGTTGGAAAATTCTCGGGTATTACAGGTAGTCTCCTCTTTGGTCTCTCAAGAATTCCCAATTTATAGAACCCATCTTGAGTAGCAATCTCTTCCATCGTGTTCTCTCCACTCTCCTCGAAGACCGGTTCTTGATAGATCGTGTCTTTTCTCTTCTCTAAATCTGCAGCCAACGTGTTTCCTCCTCTCCAAGTAATGAATTTTTAGATCCCCTTTGCAATTGAGTAAGAAAATATGCTCAGGCTTTTAATTTCACCCCCAATGATCTTTTTGCAATTTGAGACACTTTTAGATGGGCTCCACAGCTGCGAACCAGACCTTAGGCGTGGGCACGCCTAACACTTGAAAATGGGCTGTCGAAAATGCACATTCTCTACAAATTCACACATTTCACAAAATTAGTCAAATTCAAATCATTTTTACCACAATCCACAAAATTATAGAGTTGAAATATGTACAAAATACCCATAAAATATAACATATATCATGCATTGTGGGATTGTCAAGTTAATTCACATCATATTTTATTAACATTTAAGCAGGGTAAGCAATCCGAAATCACAAATTCATTATTATATTAGCTTAGAATTATTTTAATTATTATTTTAGTTCATATCCCGGTCTACCCGACCATATCTTTTTATTTTTATTTTCTTAGCTAGAACATAAGTTATTTGAATACATATGGCCAAGGCATGAATTGATATGCTTTTAACTCCCTGTGGATTCGACCAGGCATTAGCCTGTATATTATTTGCGATACCGCGGTTTGTGTTCGATTTAATGGCACAAATCTACGCATCAATCTCCTAAAGATATCATTGTTATCCGCCCATAGTTATTTCCCAAACCATGGCTCGAATCAACAAGGTGCGCAGTGTATAAATCAGAAAACTATTACAATAAAAGTAATATAACTAGCATAAGACAATGCAATTTTATTCTATATGAAATCTCCACACATCTCACCACATGCTTTTATCAAATCTTAAGCACATAATAGAGCAAAACCGCTCTGATACCAAAATGTAGCGCCCCGGAAATTTAAAATCATTTTCATGACGTTACCGCCATATTAACTGTTCTAAACTGTTGATCACTCAGCTTAGACAGTCAATATGAAGTGAGATATAAACAAAAACCTATAACACAGTCAAATAAATGCCAATAAGAAGTGAACAACCCCAAGAACATATCATAGCATATCCGGGCTACAAGCCCTGAAATGAATCAACCACATGATCACAAATCTAATACCATAAATAAGCAACAAATAAATCCTATGTGACACACCGATCACATCTAAGAAATAACAATTATTCCCTGCAATCAAATAAAAGAATATAATCACACATTCCAATTAAACAAATATGCAGACTATCTAGTCCGCTCAACCCGTACCCCCGCAATTGGTTTTGTGCCATCCATATGAGATCTATAAAACAGACAGCAACAAGGTATCAGTACAGCATTTGGCAAGGAATAGATATAGGGGGGAAAAGGGGTAACTAAATAACAATGATAATAATATCTATAATAATAAGATAATGATAATAATAAAAAGAGCATAAATTAATTACAGAAAATAAACATCACACCGTCCCATACCAGTGCTTCAACCACTGCAATAAAAGATGATGATGAATGATGAGATGAAATGTTATAACCTATAGTGTCTATCTACCCTAAATGAAACACAGAAGAATGTCTAGAGCGCGTCCTAAGTACCATGGTCTGTATTCCTACCCAAATAGGATCCACTCCCCTAATGGTCGGAAGAGATACCCACAGTGCCCCCGCCGCGGACACTAATAGCTAGAATAAGTGCCTTACGGTCTGGCGGTTACTAGCCCAAAGCACCTCGCTCTCGAAGGCCATAATGTCCAGGATAATAAGATACTAAGTATGCCTAGTGATACACTAGAAAACATAGTTAAGAGATCTATTATCCTCGAAAGCATAATTCAGAGTAGTTCACAATAAGTTCCACCTATGTCCAGTCTCACGACTCGAAAACATATAAGTACAAGATATCAATCCAAGGACTAAGTTCAGTATTCGGGTTGCCAACCCCCACATATCGGCTCGCAAAGTCATAAGAATAATTAGATATAACCGCACATGATTCCATCCTAATTCTAAAGCATCCTCATTATTCCCAGGGAATCCGATCACACGAGAGTTCCCAATTCTAAGGCAACCTACACTAACATATTAGTCTATCCCTAATTTTAATACCTAAACCCTATATAATATGCTTCAAAGCTTCCTTTGTATGTCTTCAACCCTTCAAAGGCTTCACGGTTGTTTCCTATACAAAAATATAATCATATGAATTAAAATAATTCAACAATACCGACACACTCGTCACCTCTTTCTTCCAACACCAACCACTATCTCCAATCCCCTTCCACAATCCCACAAACCAACACCAAGTCATCAAGACAATCAATCCATAAGAAATCCATTTCACGACAATATAAAATAAATCAAGACTTAGCCAATTCCCCCAATTTAATTAATTTAAACCATACCTCCAATAATATTAGTTAATTAAATTGACTAACATCAACGGAATCATGTTTACTATAATAGTACTTGACACTTTAAATAATAACATAAGTCCAAGAATACTCAACGACCACATTTTAAATAACAATTAATAAGTTTATAAGCATAACTCAACTAGACCATTCCAATTAATCCACTTCTTAATAAATGTAGTATTAGCAAGCACATCCTCAATACTTGGTAAAGCTTCCAAACAATCAACATTTTGAGGTTCCAACATTAACCCATTCATCTCCAAGTCACCAAAACCTCAACATGGCCAAAACTTCTCTTTTAAACAATTACCCATTCACTTCCAAAATCCTTAAGTAACAAATCCAAAGAAATCAAGAATACACAATATAATTAATCATGTTAGCTTCTCCAAATTATAGAATGTCAATACAAATAACAAGCACTAAGCTCAGATTTTACCTCAACAAGGTATATAAACATCCAACATGTTTCCCAACTCACCATTTCTTCAACATTTAATCTATAGACAACACATACCAAAATTCCATTCCACAAATCACAAACAATCAACAATTTCATATTTAAGCAATACCCACCAAAAAATCATTTAACATCTAATTTAAGAAAACCCAACAAGATTATAAAACTCTAAAATTAATAAATTCAAGAGTTCCCAACTAATTAGTATAATGCATCATTTCCCTCAATTTATTCAATAATCAACACTAAAATCACATAAAAGGGACATGTAATCAAATGCACAAAACAACAAGAATAAAATTAAACAACACCAAATATCACCACTGCCCAACCATCAACGCCACCAGCCATCTCCGACCACCACCACCACCTGCTGCCGTCGCTGGCAACGGCGCCGCCGCCGCCAAGAGCGGCGCCGCTGCGACAGCAGCCGTTGCCTGGTGTCGCGTAATAACGCGACGCTGCACCTCCACCATACCACAATCATCCCTCCATCTCCATCTCCACACCCCAACGCAGCTCCGGCCTTCCCTTGGCCGCTGCCATCTCCAGTGAAGAAGAAAGGAACAAGAAAACGGGAAACGAAATGGGGAAGGGGTGAGAAAATGAATCGAATCGAAGTCTTTACCTGCATGTGTCAAAAATCTCATCTTCTTCGAGCTCTTCCCATGGTTGCTCTCAAGCTTTTTCAATTTTGACTCCAAAAGAAATCCCCAATTTCATCTTCAAAAGAAGTGGCCCCAAATCTGCAAATGCCCGAAGGAGAATGAACACCGGGATACCAGGCCAGCAGGCTCCTTTTGTGTTTTCTTCCTCTCTTTTGCTACATTTTCTTTCGATTCCTTCTTCACCAAGCGGTCAGTTCCTCTGTCTCCAGTCCCCACACTCTCCTTTTGTGTCTCACTACTTTTTTTCTTCGGCGACATTCTTTTTGCCTGCAAAGAACACCCACTCATACCATTATACACAAAAAACAATGTGTAAGAACAAATAACAACTTTTTCTTTCTAGAAAACACCACAACACAGTAACTCAAAAAACAACATTAATTGCACAGAAAACAACAAATACATTTATGAACACATGTATGTACAATAAACAACATGTATGATACAAATAAACACCACAACACAATGATTACCTCAAAAAATCCATTAATTACAACATAAAACAACACATATATTTCCCAACACAGGTATGAACAAAAAATGAGACTTTCATACAAAAAACACAACATAGTCAAATCTAAAAACACCAGTAATCGCAACAAACACAACACATACATAGAAGAACACAGCTGTGTACAAAATCAATATTTTCATACAGACTTTTTTGAACAAAAAACACACTTTCATACAAAAAAACATAATACAGCAGAGTTAACAACTCTAAAAACACCACTACTCGCAGCAAACACAACACATACATAGAAGAACATAAGTATGTACAAAATCAACAATTTCATACGACTGTTATGAACAAAAAATGAGACTTTCATAAAAAAACATAACACTGCACAATTATCAACTCTAAAAACACCACTAATCACAACAAGCACAACAGATACATAGAGGAACACAGATCTGTACAAAATCAATATTTTCATGTGACTTTTATGAACAAAAAACAACACTTCATAAATCTGTGAAATCAAAATTTTTGCCCCAACAATCAAGCCAGTTTCGCAACTACTGAAGGAAGGGCAGACACCATTTTTCGCCCAAAAAACAACACAAACAGCAACAACTAAACCCTTTTCAATTTCTATTGCTATTTCATAAACCTTAATCCCCAAATTCCCAGCAACAAAAACACTCTCAAACACCTAAAATCCCAACCAAAAACAAATAATCGAGGCCCTAACCACTTCAATCGCATCCTAAACCGAAACCCATTTCATTTTTGAGTTAGGGTGTGCATTACCTTTCTTCTTTAGCCTTGAAAAAACTGAAGCTTGTGCCCTTGTAATCGCCGCCCTCGCCGCCGAACGTGACAACCTTCGAACTGAAGTTCCGCCCTTGTGTTCGTCACTTTCACAGCACAATGTGGAGCTTGAAATGGATTTCAGCCACTGTTCCGGTGTGGGGGGCTAACGGCTGCGTCGTGGGGTGGGGCAGTTTTTGGAGGGAGTTGCAGCGGCGGTTTCTACAATCGAGGCCGGATGTGACAATCTCTTCATGTGGAATGACTCTTTAACCCTTGTTCCATGTGTTATAATTTTTTACCAAAAGAGTATATAAGTCTTTTCTTTTTCTTTTTTAAATTTCGAAACAAATCCTATATTCTGAGGTGGGGAGTTCAATTGGAGTATAATGGTATAGGGGGAGCATAATGGTGTATTCTGTTTGGGGATATTTTTCTTATATTTGCCGTAAAAAATACTACTTATATATGAATAGGAAAAAGAATCAAAATGAAATATATTCTTAAATAAATAGAAAAAACTTTAGAGTTAATTGTTGAAAATAAAAAATAAAAAATAAAAACTAAACTGAAAAATAAAATAAAATTACTGAAAAATAGAATTTATTATTGAACATGACTCATGAACAATTTCCCGCCAAATCCAGGGGCTAGGGGTGGGATATGAATTATGATTGCCGATCGAGGGGAATCGCAAAGGCCGCTTTTTCTTTTTTCAAGTTTGTGAGTACTTCCTCCATCCCGCGAAGATTGAAGCCTTTCTTTTGGGCACGGTAATTTAGGTTGTGGAGTTTAGTAGTTAAAGTGGTGTGTGTATTTGTGTTTAAGATTATAATGAATTTTGATACTGTTTATTGTTTAACTTTGATTTAATATTATCGTAGTGATGTAATTTGAGAAAAATATTCAAGTGTGGTCTTGTTAGAATCGTCTAATCGTGTAGTTTTAGAATATATATTTTATACAATTTTTATTTGTATCAATTTTGTAATATTAAGAGTTAAAGAAATATAAGGAACTTTGTGTAGGAAAGTAATAATGCATTGGAATTTGTGCAGAATAGTAAAAGTAAGTATTTTTAATGGGATTTGACAATAATTAAGATTCTAATCAAACTTATATTAATTTAATTTTTCTAAAAACGGAAAGGGTTCAAACTTCGTGGACACCCCAAAAAGGAATAGGTTGAAACTTCGTGGGAGGGAGTACTTATTTTCCTTCGCATCAGGGTTTACAGCGATGGCGGATCCTAGGGTTTTCACCGTCCCGGTCACTCGTCCGAATTGCCTTCAGGCCGGTATCGTCTCTAAAATCTATCTGGAGAATTTTATGTGCCATAGCAGTTTAGATATCGAGCTCGGAGATTGGGTGAATCTCATCACGGGTCAAAATGGAAGTAAGTTCTCTGTTTCTATCTCTGTCTGGCTCGAAAACATACTTTCATACTTTTTCTTTTGATTGTGCTCTATATTTACGATTTGAATCCAATATTGGTTCTCTTTGGGGGAAATTATCCCTTTACAGGCGGAAAGAGTGCTATAGTGACGGCACTCCGCGTGGCGTTTGGGAGCCCCGCTCGGGGGACTCAGAGAGCGAATACAATCAAGGATTTTATAAAGACCGGCAGCAGGTTTGCGTTTTATGATGATAGGAACACTTTATTATATATTTTTGATAAAACTAGGTTTTGTCAACAAAACAAAGTGTAGTTTTGATTGAAATCGTAATAGTTGCTTCTGTTGTTAGGATGCCAATTGCAAACGGGTTTTTGTTTTAATGAGTTTTGGTGGCATCCTTTTTGGGGTTATTGTGGTTAAAAATAATAAGAGCAAAAAATAAGTTGTAAATGCTGTGGGATTTGGGAAGTTCACCACAGATGTGAATTCTAAAGCCACAAATATAGATGCAAGTAGGAAACTCGATCTTATCTGTAGAAAGAATGCCCTCTGCAATGCCATTATATTGCAGGTATGTGTTTGTTGCAGATTTTCTGTCAACCACTTCTCCATACAAGGTTTTAGTGGGATGAGTCATAAGCATCCTATCCTAGGTTTCTGTATAATATTATTTTTGTTTGCCCTTTCTAATGTTGTGCCAGTTTTAGATGATTTTGGGGATTGAGGGAATGTGGCGGGGCTGAGCAGTCTTTTGCTTATTGGAGTTGTAATTTCTGTCTTTTATATTTTTCTTCTGCAAGCAATTTCATATCTTCTCCACATCTTCCTTCTTTTTGTTTTAATAGGTCTCTGTTATGAAGTGCAATTGAATAATGATACTCATATTGTGTGTATCAAGTTTTAACTTGAGATATAAAAACTGATCATGTATCCACGTTTCATACTTTGTTAGTTGTTTACAGTACATTCTTTACATGCTTTTGTACTTGATTTTGGGTGATAAAATGGGTTTTCAATACTCTCTCTCCACTGAATTATCCAATTAATGTTTCCCCTCTTCATATGTAGTTACGCACTAGTTCGGGTTGAGATGAAAAATCAAGGGGAAGATGCTTTCAGACCAGAAATTTACGGAGACAGAATAATAGTGGAGTGTAGAATCACTGCATCAACCAGTCCAATCACATTGAAAAATAGCGAAGGTTTTTAAGCAGAGTTATTTTTGCATGCTTCATTTATGTATAAGTAAATCATTTTTACTGCAAAATCTAGCATTATAATTTTTAGGTTACTTTACCAAGTATGATAAATTAATTAGATTTAGACTGTGCTGAAATTTCTTTTCATGATAAGTGATACATAAAAAAAAAAAAAGAATTTGTGGCTTCATGTTTTTTGAGCAGCACAAGGAATAGTTACAATTCTAGTATGATTGGCCTTTTCCTTTTGCTTGCAGATTAGAAATTCATAATGTAATTTCTGATATTGCCAATTCAATGTAAACAAGAATTTTCGTAAACTTTAGAAAGGGTGAAAGCTGAAATTTTTTTGGAAGTAAGCCATTTAACTTCCCCATATTTTCTCTAAAATACGATGAACATGTGTTGAACTTCTGAAGTTAGGTTGGAATCGCTGGAAACTTTACCTTTGAAAGTAATTGGTTGAAAAAGTTGTTTTTAAGTAACCATATTTCTTATAACAAATTTGCAATGAATATAGCATATCTCATTATGCATCATGTATATATAGTGTTATGTTCTACTAAGGATATTCTACATTTGGAAATACTATACAATAAATAAATACTCCCTCCGTTTTCCAATAGTCGGAACGGTTGGAAATTTGACACTATTCACACGCGCACTTTGACTTAAAATTTTATCATAGTTATATAAGTTAAAATATAGCCAAGTGGGATCTTGTTAGATTCGTCTCGTCGAGTATGTTTTAAATATCGAACTTTTAGAATTTCTACTTGTACCGAAATTGAGTTATTAATGGTTTAAAATGTGCATTGGACTGCGTGCACTGTGAGTCCGTTTCATTTTTTTTTGAAAACGGAGGAAGTATTAAATAAAGATAGAGTCAAAATATTTCACACTTTCACACTTCCCTAATGAGATTATGTGAGAAAATTGCCACTAGCATGTATTGATAAAATTGGGGCATCCAATCCCGAAAGAAACTTTGCCACCATAAACTCCTTCCGATGATTCCTTTTATTTATTTATTTATTTTATTCTTTTATTTTTTTATTTTTAATTTTTTCCCCCTTTGAGACCTCACAGTCTGGCATTCTTGTTTTAATGGGACAATTTATGATATTACTTATAACAAACACTCTAGGAATATCAGTTTTATCGATGGGTGATGGCGGATCACGGCAGATTGCCAAAATACCGCCATAAGGTTATGGCGGATGGCATGGCGGGGTTATGGCGGCTGCCAAATATATTAAATAAAAATTATTTTTTATTAATCATAATAATGACAACAAATCAAAAAATAATAGAGAGAATAATCAAAGCACTCAAATAAAATTCGTAAAGTACTCAAGTCTTGAACAAACACAAATAAAATCTACTCATATATCATCTTCATCAAGCCCAACATAATCATCTTCATAATAAGTGAAAAAGAAGAATTCTTTATTGAAAAGAAGAAAGAGAGGGCACCGAGAGAGTAGTATAGAGAGTATAAAAGAATAAAACTTTATTGAATAAGGAGAGAAGAGAGGGAACTTACTGTGTTATAAAGGAAGAGAGAAGAAAACTTCTCTGAAAGAAAAGAAACAGATGTAGAAGAAAGAGGAAAACTTATGTAGAAAAAGAAAAGAAGAGAATGAACGGAACTTGTTTCGCTGGCCGCCGTGGCTCGCCGGCGCTGCCGGGAGGTTTGCCACTGCTCGCCGGAGCTCCGACGTGATTTTGGAAGAAATAGGGAGCCTAATCTATTTTCCTCGCTTTTCTTTTCTACTTTCTAAACCTAATTTCGGACTTTTAAATTTTAATATTGATCTTGGGACGTATATGCAAAGGCGGACCCAGGAAATTTTTCGCAGGGGGCTTGCTAACAGACTGTACAATTCGTCTAAACCTGAACCCCAAAATCGGCTTTTCTCTGCAAAGAGTTTTAATTGTAATATTTTGTTTTAAATCTTTTAACTCTTTTCTAAAGAATTACATAGGTGTTGGATACTTTTTGTCATTTAGACAATATTTTGAGTGCATGAATTAATTAAAAATAAATAGATATTTAGTTTTTTATGTTTCAAAATTTTTATTATAGTGTTATTGTATATGTTTTATAAAGTAATTGAATATTTATAATTATATTTTAAGATATAATAATGACCTCATTTTTATGATAGAATATACTCCCTCCGTCCCATTTAACTTGTCCTGTTTCACTTTTGCACACAATCCAATGCACTTTTTTATCTGTTAATATCTCAAAATATACACAATGAAAAATTATACAAAAGATATATTATAAAACTACGTAATCATACGATTCTAACAAGACTCATCTCGACTATTTTTTGCTAAATATATAATTGCAATTAAATTGAGTCAAAGCTGAACAATGAACAGTGTAAAAAAGTCAAACAGGACAAGTGTAGTGGGACGGAGGAAGTAGTAATTTAAATGAATAAACAATCGGGTAATTGACAATTTTTAAGATAGGAAGAAATTTTTTTTACAATTAGAGATTTATAGGAGATTAGAGAATTTAAAAAATTATAGACTTAAACTTGCATTGGAGAAGAAAAAAAATATGAGATAGTTAAATAGAATATATATATAAAGTGTATATATATATATATAAAACAAAAGAAAGGAAAAATATAGGTATATATAAAAAAAAAAAAAATGATGAGGCCTGGCCCCCAGGCCCCTATGTAAGTCTGCCACTGCGTATATAGGTTGTATTTGACTAAAAACACTGAAAAATTATTCACTTCCGCAATGGCTGCCACCATGCCATCGGCCTTGGGGCCGCCATTCCCGCCACGACATATGTTGTGGCAGAATAGGGTATCACGTGGCGGGGACCCCAAATCCCGCCACCGCCATCCGCCCATGGTGCCGCCATGCCGGCTTTTTGATAACACTCAGAAATATTCTTTTCTAGTTATACATATCATTTAGGGATTGCCACATATCCTTGGCTTGAATGTAACTAGAAACATAACACTACTGTTTAGAGATTGTTCATACTATTTAACAACCAAGTCATAATGAAGTTGTTGGCCTGGTTCCAAGCTACATACTCCTTGTCTTTACCGTCAAAGGGTATCTCATCAAGAATATGGTTCAATTTTTTTGAGAACTAATTTGATCAACTTGCATTCTGCCATTGTTTAAGGGACAGAAAAAGCTTGATTGATGGGCTTGCTTGTGTTATGATTTAGTTAGGACCTTGTCTCTCTTTCTTTATCTTTCCCTCGTATTCAAAGTGGTAAAAATAGGGTCTTTGGTATGTGACTTTTGAACGTTCAATGTTTTGTGTGGGGGCCACAATAAGGTATTTAGTACATTTAGGGTCAGAGTCTAGACCAAAGGTGCTGCGCGGCCCATACTCTAAAGTTAATGTTTCACACTTTATTAGATAATAAAGAGGAAGAAAGACATTTCTCATGTAATACCCTAAAAAATTAACGCTCATGATTAGTAAATATATTTTGGAGGCAAAGTTATTTCAACAAGTTGAAATAATTAAATAAGGAGGAGTTAGAATTCAACACTTGCTTAAGGAGGATATTTCAATAATTGGAATAGATGCCTTAATTAAATGATCCCTCTATGTATGTAAGGAAATTAGGGTTGATTTGGATGGATTTTGGGATGTTTATCCGGCAGATTTAGGGGAGGAAAGAAAGGCAATACTTAGCGATTGAGTTTTGCAACTTTGGTAAGATTCTTGAAGCTTCCGATAAATAAGGTATGGAAAATCAACCAAATCCCTTGGAAGGGTGATTTCAGCCATGAGAGAGGGGAGGGGGCTGAAAATCAATCATGGGTGGATTCACCATTCCATAAGTGAGACCTTAATTCACCTATAAATACCCCTCTCCATCAATGTTGTCAAATGGCGCCATGGCGCATGGCGTGGCGGGATTTCAGCAGATTGTCACGCCTTACCAGGTTCTGCCACGGCATATGCCGTGGCGGGGATGGCGGCCGCCATGGCCCATGGCGGTGGTGGAGGCCATGGCGGATTTTTTCATTTTTTGTGTTTTTTTGTGTTTTTTTGTGCTTTTTTTTTTGCCACATCCAAGGCATATTCTACCAAAATAGGGTTAAAAATTAAAAAAAACCCATAACCTGGAGCAGTCAGCGTAAGTTGGCTTCAGTCCTCACTGTTCACAAACCCTCCCTCAAAACCTCACAGCAAGCTCCAGCCTGCAGCGAACTCCGAAGACCACCAGCGACCTCCAGCAAGCAGCGGCGAGTCCGGCGAGCAGTAAGTTAACTCAACCTTTTTTGTTCACGGTATCGCATAGTGCTTCTTTTTTCTTTCTTTCTTTTTGTTTTTTTTTTTGTTTCTTCCCCCTTTCTAATCTTGGGGTTTTAAGTAAGTTTTTTTTCTTTCTTTTTTTCTTTCTCCTGTTTTGTTTTTCTTTCACCCCTGTTATTAGTCTTGGGTTTTACAGTAAGTCTTCTTTTTTTTAAAAGGAAAATTCTCCCTGTTTTGTTTTTTTTTCTTTCTCACCCCTGTTTTTAGTCTTGAGTTTTACAGTAAGTTTGTTTTGTCTAGTGATGGTTTATTGAAGAGGGGAAGAGGGTTATACTCATTAGATCATTATGACTATGAGGATAAAGATGTTCTGTCTTTAGTCTTGTTTAAGACTTCTTTTTTGGTGTTTAATACTTTTAAGTATTTATGAACTTTATTTTGAATATGTTTATTAATTTTTCTATTTTTGAGTATTTTATTAGTATTTTTATAATTAAATTTATTATTTATTTAATATATTTGGCATCCGCCACGCCATCTGCCATGACCCGCCGTCCGCCATCGATAACATTGCTCTCCATTCATTCAACTTCTCACACCAAAATCCTCTTCTCCCTTATATTCTAAAGTTCTCTCTAGTGTTCTTGAGAGTTTGATAGTTCCAAGAAGTGGAAGCAAGCTATGAGTTCCTTTGGTTGAGTTTTAGCAAGAGTTCTTCTTGAGAGTAAGCTAGTCTTACCCGACATTATGTGTTTCATGCAAGTTCTTGAATTTTTTCATAGTTCTGTGCATGAAATGTTTTTTAAATGCTTTAATCACGTGTTTATGTTTTGTTGTTAAAATGCTTTTGGGATTTTAATCCCATGTTTGTGTCAAAATGATTTTAAACCCTTTAATCTTGTGTTTTGGGCTAGGCCCTTGATGTCAAAATTTTGAATGGACCATTAAGCCATTATGTGGAATTAAATTGAATGAAATTGTTTGAGGGCATAAACACCGCAGTGGTGCTGACCGAACTCCCTTCTAACTAAGTGGAAGGACGATCCTCCCTTAGTCCCACATGTTTTGAGCCTATATTTCGCTAGACGTAAGACGTGGTCGCAGTCTAGTCTACCCGAGTATTAACTCATAGATGAATCATCATGTGCATGTTGGGCCGCGGCTAGTACTGCAGCCAAATAAAAGAAATAATGATTAAATGACTTGTGTATTATTTGTATACTTGTGTCCTCGGAACGAGGCTAATTTGCTAGCATTGTTGCTGATTATTTGTAATTTTACCCTTGTTCAGGGTAACTTTCATTCAAGAAGTTGTGCACGCCTCCTGGGAACGTTTTTCCTAAATAAGACTCTTTCAAATTATTGCATCGAATTACTTTTAGAACAAATATTTTGGCGATGGGCCCAATGGAATTATTTATGTTATGAATAAAGTTTGTAAATAAAGTTTGCCTTCTTTTTAAACCACTAGAATTTTTATTACACCTTAGTGTTAATTGTGTTTAAACCATAGAATACAAATTAGACTTGTGTACTATTGAGTTGCGAGTTGAGGGCTTCTGTCTAAAGAGGCTTGGTGATAACAATGCCCGTCAGCCGGTGGCCCACCTCCCTGTCCTGGGAACCCTCGACACATTTTTCTAGAACTTAAGTACTTAATAGTAATCCTAAGTTAAGGAACTAATGTTATTCAAATTTCCTAATGTTAGCTTTAGCATTTCTTAGTCAAGTTAGCCGTAGCGAGCTTGACTAAGGAATGTGGCGGTAACACTTTCCGCCCAACCATATTTTAAAAATGGGGGTGTTACACTTCCTTTCTAGATTGCACCAATCCCTCAGAGCTTGTAAAGACAACATATAGTTTCTACCATTTAACTTAATGATTTTACCAAGAGATAGATTTGGTTGCAGTGGAAGAGGCCATAGATTTCAGAGAAACAGACTAGAAGTTGGTAGCAGACCGATCAAACAAAAAACATGACAGATGCCCTATTTTTCAGTGTCGGACTGAAACAGGCCACAAGATAGGTTAGGGGTCAGTGCAGAGTCTCGTAGAATTGGTTGGATGGTGGCAATATCCAGTGGGGAGGCTGGCCTCAGGTTGGCGAGTGCACTTCTGGTTGGGAGTACGTTGGCGGTGGCGCCCGAAGGGCTGGACAACAGCTGCAGGAGTTACCTAAACCGAACACTAGGATGCTCTAATACCAGTAAAACTATATTTCTTATGTCAATATTTTTCAATAAATATACAACTGAGTAATGCTCCCTGTATTATATGAGGATATGTTCTTCTAAAGATCTCTTAGATTAGGAAAGATACTATAGAATCAATAACTTATCAATTCTAAAGTAAATATATTCACAAAATTAAATAGCAATAAAACGTGATATAATTAAACAGTTCTGATTGCTTACACACATTATATGAGGATATTCTCCCTTTCAGCACACACATTCTGATTGCTTACTTTCCAGGTAGGAGGGTGGCTGCAAAAAGAGAAGATCTTCGTGAGATAGTTAAACACTTCAATGTGGGTGTTTGGCCCAAAAGCTGTTTATTTGCCATGTTCTGGGAACTTCTCTGAATATTTTATTGTTATGATTGATCTTGATGTGGACATCAAGTTGACATTATTTTTCACTTGATTCTTGGTTCAAATTAATTTTTTTTTAATTTTTTTTTATTTTTTTAATTTTTTTTTAAGGTGTTAAAAGCATTTTCTTTAAAGACATTATTTTTATTACTATATAATAATAGTGAAAAGTATACCAAACTAATACTTTCTCCGTCTCGTTTTAATTATCATGTTTGGCTTTTTGGCACTATTCACTGATTAACTTTGACTCAAATTTTTATCATAGTTATGCAAGGAAAAATATAGTCAAGTGAGATCTTGTTAGATTCGTCTAATCTTTAGTTTTAGAATATCAATTTTTTATAAATTTATATTGTACACAATTTAAGTTATTAACTGTTAAAAGTATGTATCGACATGCGTGTCAGGTGGGTTTGTAGCAAAAACATTGAGACGGAGGTAGTATCTATAATCTGTGATTCTTTGGGGATTAATTTTCTTCCAGACTGTTCTACCATTGTTGAGATTGCATGACTTGACACTTTGTCCTTATTTTTAAAAATTTAAAATACTCATTTGAAAACATTTTTGTCTTGGTTAATATTTGTTTTTTTCCAAGTGTAACTGCTACATTTTGCTATGGAATGTTCTTTATTATGTGAACAATTAGAACAAGAAATACAATAGTTGACAAGAATAAGGCAATATGACATACATTAAAAGAAGTAAAACAAAATTGTTGCTTACTTCTGCAGTTCTGCTATGTGTGGTTTCAATAGAGGTCACATTTGTCTAATGTGTCTGAAATTCTATTCCCACTTTCTTGGGCATGGAAGTATATTGTTATTCTTGTTTTGCTTCTCTCATTTCTTTTATGATATTCAACTGAACTCTCTGTGTCATAAAATTATTCTCTGAGATTATGGTTTTCTAAAACCTCATTTTGTAAAGGTGAGAGCTTTCGATGGAGGGGCTTTGTAATCTAGATATCTTGAATCTTCAGAAACTTCTTAATATCTGCCGCTTGATTTAGTTGATAAAAACCTGCTGATGGTTGTAATTTGTCTTTTGTGTCTTATTGTGAGATATGTGTAATACTGCGCTTCATACTTTCTCCAGTGTTCAAGTAAATTGTTTGAGCAGTTTCAAATTTTTGTGCGCCTTTTCTCTGTAGATTGATGTAGAAAACCCATGTGTGATAATGAGCCAAGACGAGAGCAGGGAATTTTTGCATTCAGAGAATGCAAAAGATAAGTTCAAGGTAACTTTGATTTATATTTTCGTTGCTCCACAGTCCAATAGATATTCAGAAGTCAATTTATATTTAATGAGGTTAGTATTTTATTCTCGTTTGCTCCCGATTCTGTGCACCATCACCGTGCTCTTTAATGGATCAATAACTTATGAGTTATGGCTGAAGGTTTAGATGGTTACTTAATATTACTTTTTATTCACCAAGAAGCTAACACTGTATTTGCAGTTCTTTTTCAAGGCAACGCCGCTTCTTCATCAAGAAGAATATGATCTCTTAAAAGGTATGCAAAAACAATTGAGTGATGCAACTGCCCTGGTTGATCATCGTGAGGAGTCACTTAGACCAATATTGAAGGAAATTAATGAATTACAAGAGAAAATCAAAAGCATGGAATTTGTGGAGGAGATCTCGCAACAGGTGCAATCGTTAAAGAGGAAGCTAGCTTGGTCATGGGTGTATGATACTGAGAGAAAGCTTGATGAAAAGCAGAAGATTATTGAAAAGCTGAAAGCAAGGATACCCAGCTGTCAAGCAAAGATCGATGAGAATCATGTATGTTTGCTCATTATAAGTCCTGTGCATATTTAATGTCTTCCTTTCTTTTTGTTTGTGCATTGTATGAAAATTGTTCAAGTGGTCAAGAGGGTTATGAAACTTGTTTTGTTCCCACACAATACAAAACGTTTAGGGATATGTGCTGGCTAAAATTCCCTCTCTTCATTTTTTTTTTAAATAACTGAGATGGGAGCTGGGGGCAATGAAGTGAAGTTCAATCTTGGTCTTGGAAGAGCACCAGATAAAGGGCTGTTATTGGCAAGAGCATTAGGGCTTAGGCAAGCTGGGGGCATTAATGCATTTTAGACCTCCAGTTTGCTTTGTGCTCCATTTTCCTTCATTAATTATAATCTGAGTGGTTGTAATGAACTATTATTGTCTTGTTTAACTGTAAAAATTGTTTGTTTGCAGAAGAAGATGGAGGAATTGACTGATCAGTTAACGAAGAAGAAAAGTCAAATATCAATGATGATTGAAAAAACTTCTGGGGTGCTACGAATGAAGGATGACTTGCAGCATTGTCTTTCTATGGTATGGAATTTACTGCATAATTGTCATTTTTGAGTTTTACGTTATGTGTTCATTTGTACTCAACACTTATGCATAAGCTACGTTGTATAAGTAATCTAATCCCTGAACCCTAAACCTTCTATCTAATGTTCTCTTATTCTTCATTACACTTCCCTTACTTGGAAAAAATTGTCCTTTTGTTGACGCCCTTCTAAATTTAGTTTTTTTTCTTCCTTTTCTCAAGTTATGATTTTTTATCTGAGTTTATTCAACCTTTCCATATGCAAACTGAAAGTTTTTATAGCTATGTTATTTGTCATTACCATCGTTTTCATTTTTCTTTTCTTATAGGCTTTGACGAAGATGCTTGAACTAGAAGAGGAAAAAGAATGCAGGACTTGGCAAATTCAGAGGATTGTTGAACAGGCGAAAGTACTTGATTGCCAGATTCATGATTTGCAAGAGCAAAATATGAAACATACACAGGCAATTACCAATTTAGTGTCTGTTGAGCCTCATACTCCTTTAACATGTTGAGTTTTGGTCACTAACATGCTATATGAGCTAGATTCTCGTGGACGAGTCCCTGCTGCCCCATTTTGTATTCGTTACTCTGTTTCTGTGTCTTTTCCTCCCGGTTTGTCTGTGTGCACACAACGCTAACCCACCCGGCACTTGCTCAGACTCATACATATGTTAGTAATTCTTTAGAGCTGTTAGGAGAGTTGGCACTAACAATGTCTACCCCATTTCTTACTACTTGCTGGATTGTGACAACTCAATTTATTAGCCTGTTTTGCTGTTTTGCTTTGATGCAATTGAGTGCTTAGGGATAAATCTCTTATTTGAACTTGTAAGTCAGTGATTCTTTGCATACTTAATGTGTTGTTTGTTGCTTCTACATGAAGTCACACATTCATTGTTTTTCTGAACATTTTAATTATCTTCTGACATACTTCAGAAAAGTGTCATGCATCTTGGTTGATTGATGCCGAAACCAAAATATAGCTTTTTGGTGCTGGATGTGTAGAGTATCTATAGTGGATGTGATTTTGCCTCTATTATTATAAGAATATAAGATATAAGATATTATTAGTTTGTGAACGTATGATTCCAAGTTGCTGAACAAAATAAAAGACTTCTATGCATCTGGATTCATTATAGCATTTTTCCGAGCAACGTTGCACACACACTGTCAGAAACCTGAGCTTGCAGATTTCTTTTCAATTTGACATCCCGCTTCTTTTCCACTTGAGAGTCCTGGCATGGAATCTTTATCGTATGATGTTTGCACGAGGTTGGTGTTGTAAATGGTTGAAAAATTCCCTCCAAATGGCAAATAGTTGAATAGAAGAGACATTTAATAGCAATTCTAGAGCAACTTTGCATGCTCCATGAGTCAATGAGATTCTTATCATTTCCTTGTAATTATGGTGTAGGACGATAAATAGTAATAAAAATAATGTAAAATATTTTATTCATTTCTTTGTGTGCTGTCCATTAAAATTGCTGTTTCAGCAACTTGCATCATCAGGGCTGACATAGTGACATCTCATGGGTCCACATGGCATGTGGGGTTTGGCTTTTACGTTGCATTGACTTATCTACGTGGTATTTCCCAGTCTGTCCACATGGCACGCTGGGTCCATGTTTTAGGGTGTCTTGCCTTATCAATGTGGCATTTCTTTATCCGTCCATCCATATTCATTTAAGTATCGATAACTATTTTAAGCATTTCATTTATTTAAAGTGCCTAAAATAATTGAATTAATATCAATGAGTAAAAGGCAATCACAAACTTTATGAACTCATATTTTTTGTGATAGAAACGCTTGAGTTCCCTTACTTATTCAAATGTGCAAATTATGGTTTTGAACTGTGCAAGTTGTACAAGTGCCATGGGCCGACCAACTGCAGTTTACTCTGTATGACAATTCCTTTTCTTCATGATCCATTTTAAAACAATTTTAGGTAAATTCTCCAGTGTGGTCCTTCTTATTTTCAACCTTCACAGGCCATAGTGAGATAGAACTTTTATAATGTTGTCTTTAACTAAGAGGCAATTAGTGCATACTGAACTCTTGTATGAAGATCCTTAGTATCTACAAAGACTCAGATATTTTGCTCTGCAGTGGATTGGAGTTGTGGAGAAAGGGTTAATAACTTTTTTGCTCACTAAGGAAATGCATCACTTATTTACATTGGTCATGTTTTTGTTTTTTGCCTGATTTATAGTCAACTTTGTTTAGATTATGACTATCCTGGAAACATCAGTGTGGCTTATTTATTATTTTCCATAGGCTGAAGAAAGTGAGATGGATGAAAGATTGCAGAGACTCCAAGCTGAGTTAGATGAAGCTAATATTCACTGTCAGAGGTGGCTTTTAAGAATTGTGTTGGTTCACAATGTTTGTGCTTTGATGCTTGCTGATTCGAATTTATGATCTTTTGATTGGAATGAACTTGTTTTTATTCAGATTGAGAGAAGAAGAGGAGGAAATGATGCAAAGAAAACTTATGGTGCAGAATGAAGTAAAAGAAACTGCCAATAAGGTGTGGTGAATGTACCCCACTCTTTAAATTATCTTGGTACTTCGGTAGTTTAGTGATTGATCATTGCTATGTGTGCTTCTTTCACATTAATTATGTGCATTTTGATGATGGAATGAGGAAAAATGTGTGTGTGTGTGTGTGTTTGTTTTTTCGAAAACAGAAGGAAAATGGTGGAGGTCTGTTTAAAATGAATAAATTGTGGAAATCTTGTGTGTGATTTTTCTAGCTTTGTGGTTTGACTAAATTAAAATTTGCAAGTTTTATGGTAATATTGGTGTTATTTTTTCTCCCCTTGTCAAAGCCTATTTTGCGAAACTTTTGTTCTTCTGCCTACTTAACATGTGAATGACATATGTTCACTGGATTATTATTTCAGATAGAAGGTATTGAGAGGAGACATATTGATATATCTTCTCGTATTCATGAGCTTCAGATGCATCAAAGAAATAAGGTCCATGGAATGTTAATTTGGACGATCTGATACCTTTTGTCATCTGTATTGTTTTCTTTTCGGCTTTGTTTTTTGCTTGCAATTATTTGCTTTAATTTTGTTGGTGATAACGTATATTATTAGTGTTCGTTTACACTTGCTTTGTCTCATTCACGCGTATATATTTTTTCCTTGGCATTGAGTCATGTCCATTGCGCAAAAGCGGGTTTTGATGTTATGGATAATTAGTCTCTCTCTCTCTCTCGTCTCCACCCTTTTGTCCAACATTCATAATTTCTCGATTTTTTCCTTTTTATGTCCCTCTTCAAATTTGGCCGTTATATAAAATTTGAGGACACATTTTCAATTTAAACAAATAAGGAGAATTCTTTTTGTTCCGTTAAGTTAGTTCCTTTGTGCTTTCTGGTCCCATATATAAATTTGCAAAAATGTCAACAAAATAATTTTAAATTTACAAATTAACCCCCAAAAATTAACCCAAATAGCTAAAAGGGAAAAATTTCTTGTGGGACCAAGATCGAGAAAATTATAAATATGAGATCAAAAAGTGGAGAAGTACTAAACTATGGGACAGAAAAATGAAATTTCCCTGGAATTATTAACTAAACATCGGGGAACTGAACCTGCTATGTGATACAGATATTGCATCTGTGTAATCCTCTGCATTTTCTGCATCATTTACTTCATGGTCTGAGAGTGTTTATTGTTGAATTGAAGGTTACTGCATTTGGAGGAGATCGAGTGACCAATCTTTTACAGGCCATTGAGCGAAATCAACATAAATTTAACATCCCACCTATAGGTCCAGTTGGCGTCCATCTAGTAAGATTCTGGTGTTTACCTTGAATAGTTTACCATGCATTATACTGCATGTAGTTATGACAAGCTACCCATGTGCTTGCAATTCGCTGTTTCCACAGCTTTGAATCATTCTTTATATGCATGTCTTTGGTGATGCCATTAAAATTGAATTATTTTTATGATCTTATTCTGGATAAGCTAAAATTACCTAATAGAATTGCCTTTTACTAGATTTTACTTTAAATTATCTCCCTTTGCTTGACCCACTTTTACTTGACATTTTTATAGGCTTTGATTAACCCTTTTCTGTTTTCAGTCCTTTCTTTTAAAATGGTTGATTCATGGAAGGATAGAATCTTTTAGACAAACTGGGGTTAAAGTGAAATCTTATTACCACATCACTTTATTATGAGTTCTAAAGTCTCCTACCTATTCAGGACCATGAAATCTTATTACCACCTCACTTTATTATGAGTTCTTAAGTCTCCTACCTATTCAGCATGGTCCAGAGCTCTATATTTCATTCGTGTTTAAATCTAAATTGTTCTTGGGTTTAAGAGTACTTCAACACGTATGCCCTATGCCTTTATTTCTTTTATTTTATATCTTTCATCTGACAGAGCACTTGTGCTGCCAAATGTTTTTCGATTTATTCCTACATTTTAGCTTATAGACTTCAGTATGCTGACATGATGTTTTATATTATATATATATATATATATATTTATATATGCACGTATATGTTGATGTATATTTCTTTCTGCCAGGAATATGGGTACTTTTGGCTGTGATGAAATGATCTTTTTTAGGTTTTCTTGCTTGAGTAGCCCTTCTCTAACATGCTCCTTGCCTTTGTTGAGCTAATGATTGCAGGAATTAAGACAAGCAGACATATGGTCTGCAGCTATTGAAAATGCGGTTGGCAGGCTACTCGATGCTTTTATTGTCAATGATCATAAAGATTCCCTTGTTTTAAGGGCATGTGCCAAGGAAGCAAAGTATACCCACCTCCAGATTATTATATATGATTTCTCTATGCCCAGGTAACTGACTTGATGTGTGCACTGCATATGAAGTGTAGTATAATTTCTGTGCTTATTTCTCCTGGTAAATGTGACCCTTCGCTAACAAGTATTCTCTCCAATGATAGAATTAAC
This sequence comes from Hygrophila difformis, assembly GCA_030278955.1. Lineage (NCBI taxonomy): Eukaryota > Viridiplantae > Streptophyta > Magnoliopsida > Lamiales > Acanthaceae > Hygrophila > Hygrophila difformis. The sequence continues at coordinate 38,259,489 of JAOANR010000004.1, forward strand.
TTGCCAAGACACATGCTTCCTCGGACTAATCATCCCACTGCATTCTCGGTTATGCATTCTGACAACACTACAGTGATGAATGTTTTGATTGATGTGGTAAATTTTGCAGTTTTTTGATGGTTTCCTGTTTTTACATCAATTGTTGTTTAGATCTTATCTTAATTTTGAGGCCAGTCGGTCTGATTTGTACCCAAATTTGTTTTGCATTTTCTGTTGTCCGTTCCCTTTCTTTTGATTTATTATTCATCTATTTTGCATTTTTATTGTTATTTTTTAAAATTGTGTAATTACGATGTATAGTTTTGATCAAGGGCTAGTTCATATGATTTGTCTGAGAATACAATGTTTTATATGGAACCTTGATTATCATCATTATAAGTCAAGTTGCTTTGTAATTTCTTTAGTGGGATGTATACTACTATTTGCTGACCTGTTTTTCTTATAGGCTGGTGCTGAGAGACAAGTACTTGTCAAAGATTATGATGTAGGAAAAACAGTTGCATTTGATCAAAATTTGTCAAATCTGAAAGAAGTTTACACATCAGACGGGTACAGAATGTAAGATAAAACCTAATGATAGATTGACTTTAGCTCCCAAATTAAAACTATTCCTTCCTTCTTTTGGGCCTACATGTGGAATTAATGTATTAGGCGGCACCTCTTTTGATGTTTGTTTATTATAATGCTGGTCTACCTTTGACAAAAAATTATATGGGATTTGCTATGTTTCAAATTTTCATTTATTTTGATTTCCCAACGGTCTCCTCTACACTCCCTCCAATAATTATTGTTATTGAAAGTGAAATTTGATTGACTGCAGTACATTGAGAAACTGATTTGAAATGGTTATCTTTCCAAACCCTGACTGTTTCTGTTCAATGTTTTTGTATCTCTCTCTGTAAATTTGAGTTAGTATGATCCATTTTCAGAGATGCTTTAAGTTTGTTTTTTCCCTGTATTATAGCATGATAACTCCACATGGCTCCATGATACATCTCTAATTTGCTTAGATGATGTAACATCTTCACGCCGATGGTTGACTGGAGCTTCTTTGCAGGTTTTCCCGTGGTTCTGCTCAAACTATTTTGCCCCCCAACAAAAATTTAAGAACCGGACGTCTGTGCAGTTCATATGAAAATGAGATTAGGCATCTGGAAATAGATGCTTTAGAAGCCAAAGCTTTTGCTCAAGAAGCTCGAGGAGTAAAACGGATCAAGGAGGACGAGTGTAGAAATCTTCAACAAATGTACGATAATATAAAGGTACCATTATTTTGCTCCATAATTCGTGTCCATTGAATTGTTGATTCTTGTGTTTCTGAGTAAAAGTTACATTTGTTGAAGAACTTTGAGGTTGCATGCAACCCAGAATAGCAGCAGAACTTTTGTTTGTTAAAATGCCCCTTATCCTAACATGATTATTTGTTTAGATTTTAGGAAAGTCAAAATGGCTTCTTTGTTATCTTCCTTTTTTTTCTCCTTTTTTTAATGTGAGATTGTTATATTTTAATACGTTTGTTAAAAAATTAATGGAATTTGACAGTCAAACAGATTTTTAACCGAAATTCTCTAAAAGCAATACGGTGCTTATGCATTGAAGATACTTCTTCCTGGATTTGAAAGGGTCTCCCGTCCCAGAAATGACTGCAACATTTATCTGCTTTGTGATCCACTTTTGTATATAGGGTGTTAAGCTTAAGCAATTAGTTGTTAGCTGATATAATTATCTCTGATTCAATTTATTGGTTTTACTAGTTGATTACATTTATTGTTTTTGATAAATTATTTGGTAAAATAGCTATTTAGAAATATTAGATAAAAGACAATTAATGGCATGAATGTAGCTATATTAATAGTAGTATTATAGAAAAGACAATTAATGGCATGGATGTAACAATGTTATTACTATTGTTGATTCATGAAGTTGGTGGTTTCTCCAAGTACAGCTATATGAATGTTTTCTGGCTTTACCTTTTTATAGTTAACTGGTTTTCTCTAACATATGGTGCTTATCAATGTTCAATGTTGCACTTTGAATATTTTTGTGGTTGAGGGTGGATTTCAGGTTTCCGTTTTTTGGTTTTTTTTTACCAATAATGTGCTTTCCAGTTTCATTCCTGGGGGACAGAGAAAATAATGTCAAATTTGTAAAATTCTAACATTGATAACACCAATAGCATGTCCATGGTTTTCTTCTGAAATTTCTTACTTTTCTTCCAGGAGTGTTTTTGGGGTTGCTATTCAACTGATGTTAACTTCCGCATCTTCCAAATTTATATTTCTTAGTCATGTTATGCACGGCAATTCACTTTTGTTGAAGCAATTTTAAAAATTTTGTTTGGCCTACTTGACACATGTATACTGTTACTCTTTTTAGAGAAGGCGTATGAATATGGATCGACAATATAGGACCAAGGAATTTGCGCTAGAAGATGCGAAAAAATCTCTCTTGTCAGAAGCAACTCCTGGACCGGCGTCTAGTGTGGACGGGCTTCATCAAGAGATATCTGTATGTCTCTCAGATTGTTGTCTCCTTGCTTGTCTATCTTGATTTTGCTGCTTCTTTCTAAAAGCTAGTCTTTGCATTAGCCATTCATGCATTGTCTTTTTAATTCTTATGCTTCAAATTATGTCAGAAACTTAGAGATGCAATTCGAGAGAATATTGAAAAGAGAATGAATGAAGCAAAGGAGAAGACCAGAGACATAAAAATGTCATTGAAAAATCTGGCTGGTATGCATACTTGTCTTCAAATCTTATACGTGAACTCGTGGTGACTTGATTATTTGGATTCATTCTTGATAGTTTTTAATGCAGAATCAGCAAAATCAGAAATTGATGCATTAGCTGAAGCTGAGAATGAACGGTTGATGATAGAGAAAGACCTACATAGTGCAGAAGGGGTTCTCTTTTTACTTGTGTTTTGATCTCATTGGAGATCTCTCATTTGGTACTTAATTGAATTGCCTACATACATTTCTTTCCCAGGAGAAGAAACACTACGAGGAATTAATGATTAACCAAGTCCTTTCTGACATAAAATATGCTGAGGCTACATACCAGGAGCTTGATCACAGTTGTAAGGTACAATTCATGTTGTGTCAGAAAGACAAATAATAGGTTCCCTTTTACCTTTTTAGATGCATCTATGGAAAATGTCTTTATAAAGTTCTTTCGGGGTCTGCAATGATAAGTACTTTTACCTTAACCGAAAGAATGGAACTGGAACTCCATTTTTTTCTTCGCCTTCTGACAGTGTTCCTCATGCACCTTTTCCCCGTGTTGGTCCTAGCTCGTATTGGCACATTCACTTATACTTTGTTTATACTATATTCATGATTGCAACAGTCCTTGGTGTTGATTCATGGTAAAATGTAGGAGAATCATCGAAAAGCATCCATTATATGTCCTGAGAGTGAGATTGAGGCTTTAGGAGGCTATAAGGAAAGCAGTCCTGAGCAACTCAGTTCTGAACTTTCTAGGTTAAGACAGAGGCTTGAGAGGGAGAGCCGAAGGTAGAAATTGAAAGTTTTGAACTTCAGTGCGAAGCTTTTCGTTTTTATTTTACTATTTTAAAGGAAATTTTCTATGCAGATTTTCAGAATCTTTTGATGATCTTAGAATGTTGTGTGAAAAGAAAGAGAGGAAGATTTCAAGGAATCGGAAAATGTATCATTCCTTTCGAGAGAAATTAGATGTGAGTGACACCCTCATTTTACTTGATTACATGCCTGTTCTTACTTTGTGTGGGTTGCCTGATATGAATATTTTCTTATTTATTCTTCCCTTACGGTTCTACATTGAACGGAATTTGTACAAATATGTGTTATCTTATTAGTTGGTGTCCTATTCAGGCTATTCTTCTACTCAATTGCTTTCCTGGTGGTACCTTCATTATTTTAAAAATTACACCCTTTAATTTCAGGCATTTGACAAAGCTTTAAATTTGAGACAGAACCAATTCCTCAAGAATGCATCTCTTCTGAAACGCCAGTTAACCTCTCAGTAGGGACCTGTTCCCCTATATCTCATTAAAACTCTTTTTTCCCTTTATTTTGAAGGGGAATGTGATTCTTTCTCAACTAATTGAAACCTTTACCAAGCAGATTTAATCGCCATTTGGGAAAGAGAGGAATCAGTGGTCATATTAAAGTTAATTATGCAGAGCAGACCCTCTCTATAGAGGTAAAGTGACTGCATGATATTTGCATTCTGCTATCATCACGTTGGGCTGCCTTCTACTTTCAAGAGTCTCCGTTACAAGCTAAGAGTTGCCAATCCATTGCTAGCTAATTTTTCCCTGTTCTAATCGGTTCCTATTTTACCAGGTAAAAATGCCTCAAGATGCATCAAGCAGCAATGCTCGTGACACTAGAGGACTTTCAGGTCTGTTTATTTTTATATATTTTCATTTACATATATGGTAGTTGAGGTATGCTTATTTTCTATAGTAAGAGTACTGTCTTTTGATCGCTTGTGGGAAATATCAAAGTCCTTTTTCATGATACCCACGAGCATAATAGTCAATGGACTATGGTGCAGCGCTGGACAAAGCCAATGCAATGCCATGGCACACAGCGAGTCAGATGGGTGCCATAGTGAAGGTTTTGATTAAATGCAATAGTGAAGAATTTTAATTAAATGGGTATATGTATATTATAATAAAAATATAAGATGAATTGCAACTTAAATCATCATAACATTTATAAAATTTGAAAAATATGCAGCCCCACATTTCAAAAGTGAATGATTCTTCCAAACAGTTAAAATCACCTATAAACATTATATCATAAAATTTTTACACCGTTGACTTTATATTGTAAATTAATTGAATATTAATAAATTTGCAGCCTGCGCTGTGAAATGCAAAATATGTTGCAAAAGCTTTCAATACAAACAAAAAACTGAGTTTTAAATATTAAAATATCTAATAACTAATTTATTAGTTTAATTTATTTGATAAAAGAAGGCAGAAGAGGGAGCTTACTTGAGCAGTTGAGCTGCCTGCGTTTCAGCAGCTTTGGGAACAAAACTCTGCGGGTTTGTTTCTTTTCTTTTCCATTTGAAGCTGTTTGACAGTGGATATTGTTACGATGGGTCTATAACTGGTGATATGACCATCTTTCTATCCAAATTGTGATAGGGGCCAAGTAGTTACTGTTCTTTTCTAAAGTCATGTTGTCTGCTGCATGAAAGTGGTTTCAACAGTCTGAGGAATTGTCAAATTTTCAGTTCTATTATTAGAAAATATATATAATGAATATGGGAAATATCCAAATGGTAAGTAAAAGTAACACGGTGCTGGGTTTGTGTATTTACATAGCAGTGAGGTTTTGTAATTCATGTTGGTGTTCACGGGCTTGATGTTGCAACGAAAGCATGTGTTGCTTTTCTAGTATTGAAGTAACAATTTTGGTATTAAGTAAAAGGGGTAATTAACTTTGAATGAGATTGGAATGATATCTGAAGAATCTGGTGCAGAATTTGAAACATATATTTTCTCATTTGATGTTGGAACAGGTGGCGAGCGATCTGTTTCAACGTTGTGTTTTGCCCTGGCACTTCATGGGATGACAAAAGCTCCATTCCGTGCAATGGATGAATTTGATGTATTTATGGTAAGCATTGTAAATCTTTTGTGTCTGCATTCTGTCATTATGTGCTGTCATATGATGATGTGAGTACTCGTTCCTAAGGTGATGACAAATTGTGATTTCTTATCATCGCCCCTTGGATGAATACTGAGATATCTCAATGTGCTGTATAGTTTTGTGTTGCATTGTATGCTTACAGGAATGAGTTTTGTTGAGGGTTAATATATGTGAGTGGATTCTTCTCCCTAACGGCTTGAGTTTTTAGGAGAGTTGGTTCACTAACATGGTAAGGGTCTCGTGTTCTAGTCCCACCGCCCCCCTTTGTATTTGTAGGCTTTGTTTTTGTGTACTCCATTTGCTTTGGCCAGTTCCATCTAGATTGTTTATCTTGGGTTCACCCCCAAGGTTAGCCCACCTTGTGCGTGAGGGGGTGTGTTGAGGACAGATATATGCGAGTGGATTCTTCTCCCTAATAGCTTTAGCTTTTAGGAGTGTGTTTTTTTTGGTCTTTTTTTGGGTAAAGCTTTTAGGAGAGTTTATTCACTAACTAGTTTGACATACAGTATATGTTTCTTTATCTCGATTAGACCAAGTTTTCCAAACTTTTTTTGCTTTTCAGGATGCTGTTAGCAGAAAGATCAGTCTAGATACCTTAGTGGATTTTGCATTGGCACAAGGTTCCCAGTGGATTTTTATTACGCCACGTGACATCAGGTACTATCTAGCATTTAGCCCCAAATTCTATTTTTCCATGTCTAGTTGTGATCGTTTAACTGTGGGTTGTCAATCTCTTGGCCTATTTCCATTTCATCAACGTTTGTACTGATTTTCTGTCAAGTTAGCAATGTCAATTTTAATCTTGTCAAATGGGCAGCAATTCTCTCTTTCCAACCAAAACAACAAAATAAATTCTTTCGAGGACCAGACTCTCATAATAAACTCGATTATTTGCCTAGTAAAATGTTTTCTTTCATAGTTGCATATCATCTTATTCTAATGATTCAGCATGGTGAACAACGATGAGAGGATAAAGAAGCAGCAAATGGCACCCCCGCGGGGCTGAGACTCCCTATCACCTTGTTCACTTGTAAGTTATCAACTAAGTCCCTTTGCCTGTCCTTTATCCTTCAGCTGTGAAACTCTTGATCGTCTGAAGAACACCAATATGGCAACATTGGTGTCAATTTCGGAAGAGCTTATTTAATCAATTTCTTGCCTTGGGCTGATTATTGTGCACAGTTGAATTTGAAAATGCGTATTACGTGTTGCTCTTTTTTGTTCATGTGGTTATGAGTGTAGGCTTTTGCTACCTGAAATTATTACACAACCTATTGAGTAATCAGCAGTTCTTTGCATTGGTGTATCATGTTTGTTTCGAGATGGCTATTCAATTCAGCAATTTTCTTTAATCTTGACAGGAAATATGATTGTGCTGTGTGTTGATTAATTAATACAATGAACCGAATGGGTTCACCTTGTTTAAAGAAATTGTTCTCTTCCATTTTTTAAATAATGAAAATAGGGCAAGGTGTACTCTTTTATTTTTAAGATGAGATTCATAGCCGTCCAAAGATAATGCCCTCTTTCTTTGAGTGAAGATTTTAATTTCTTGGAAGGACAAAATCATCCTCCACATCCCACATCGCTGATGTGTAGAAGATCAATATATATAATGGTCTTAATGTCTAGGGCTTGAAGCACAAAATCTAATGAAATATAAACAACCTCATAGCTTAAGGAAATTAAATTTAAGAAGGTGACAAAATAAGATGAATGGCAATTGCAATGATGATGATGATGATAAAACACATCTGAAATTCCTAAATGATGTATCATTGATTCACCAATCACCATCGTTGATGGGCAACACAACCCATATTCCTGAGATCTGAAAACAATCTATAGCACTGACCACAAGAATAGTTGAACCTATTGATCCTCTCACCTTTGCAGCACTTGACATGCCTATCAAAATGGCACTCCATCAACACCACCATCGACATCCCATCATGCTCCTCTTTTGCCCCTTCGATCCTCCCAAACAGCCTCATTCTCCACACCTTGTCCTTCACGATGATCAGTTTGCTCCCAAACACAACCGTCTCGTTCCTTATCCAGACCGCGTAGGACTCGCCCTTTTGTGACGCGTACTGATTGTGGAATGCCCTGTCAGCCTCCACAGCATAGATTTTGAACTTCAAGTTCTGTTTTGCGTACTGTTTTTCGAACCAGCTGCCAATGCTGGAGCCGTATTCGCGGGCACCTAGATCAAAGTAGATAAATCGATCCTTGTGGCTCAAGTTCATCATCGATGGAAGGTACTTGATCTCCTTGGATTCATGTCTAAGATACAATGCAGAGAGAATTGAAGCAATGCCTGATGCCTGATGCCTGGCCTTTTGAAAAGGCGAAGGTGAAAAGTGTAAACTTGGAAGTTAGTTCTTGGGGCTACAATTTAAGGAGAGTAGGGGGAGACAAGAGGAACACACATTTTTTTATTCAACCTAAGATGTCTGCCTTTGGAACTGACCGCTTGGCGACATTCAATTGGATACCTTGTAAGAAAATAAAAATTAATGAAAGAAGAGAGAACACTCAAAATATTTTTTATTCGCGATAAACCTGTCTTCTATTAATTACATAAAAAAATATACAATAATAAATCTGATTATTATCAAATGAATGAATCTAAAAAAACTTACCAAATATAATATGGTCATAATCTCTATTTTGCAAGAACTTTAAAATTCTCTATCAATCTGACTATTAAAATTCTCAACAATATTTTAGTTCTAACATACCCCAATGGGAAATGGTCACTTTATTATTATTATCATGTGTGCCACAAAAAGCAATAAAGAACCACCGAACCAATAGTAATGAGACAGATCCACCTTGCAGATGCCTTGATTTTGCACTATCTATCTGGAAGACAACCACCCATTTTTATTTTTGGGACATTTTGATTGCTAATGAAAGAATATCATGTCGGAAGCAAGTTTGGGCTTTGAAAAAATTGGCCAAACGGTCGTTTATTATACCAATCTTTGAGATTGCTTTCAAAAGTCCTCTTTACCCATTTTGAGTTCATTCTAATTACGTTACTAATTTCTTTTTAAAAATGTCCCAACTACTGAATCCTTAACCGTGCCAAAGAAGGTTCAATCCAACCTTCAAACAATTAGGTTACTAAATACTAAGGAGTACTAAATCAAGGTTAATCCTCAAGATTTGAACCCATATAATTGATCCAGACAGAATTATCCCTGTAAGATGATGAAATAATTTCTTGGTCAAGACTCAAGAGGATGTTATAGCCACTCATGTTAGAAAGCAGATAGAATTCATATGACACACATTCGGTTTATTGCAATTTTATGGAATCTCAGGTAGGCAGAATAATTTTGCTACATAATTGCAATTACACCAAATGCAACTATGTAGTAATTGATAAGGAAGCACACTACACAAATCATTAATTCAAGAGATCAAAAGCAGCACATCTCAAACATCAGGCATATAATTGATAAGCTAGCGGAGAGAACAACTTCAAATTTAAAGCATAGGCGTAAATTTTACTGTACAAGGGAAGTCAAATAATGTGTTTAATGACCAAGGGGGTGTTTAGTTTGAGATTTAAACATTTGAATTTGTATACAAGTTTATGTTTGGAATAAGGAATTTGCACTTGGAATTTGGGTTTAATACATTGGAAATGAATAGATAAATTCTTGATTCAAATCCAAAGACTATAAGTCCATTCCAATTCTGATCCCTATGATCCCCTATGAATTAGGAGTGATATTCAACCAAGCTACACGTTTGGGTACTTGAACTCGAAAAAATATAATTCGAATCGAGTATCTTGAAGAGCGTAAGTGGAATATCATGTTGTGTATCCAACACTTAATTCATTACTCGAAAATTTGTTGAGAAGCTAGCTTGATAACAAATTTTTATGAGTTGGAATTCGGGCTCTAGCCCAAATATATTTTAAGTCAAGTCAAGTTCGAATAGCTCGCTATCGCAGTTGCCCCACCTGTGATTGTGAACCAACATCCTATAACCAACAACCAACCAATTTCACACTTCCATTGCCACCCCTATGATGCATTAATTACATGACTAAATTGAGTGGGGGACTGGAGAGACCTATATAGTGTAGGCACTGGGCTCACCTTCTATTGCCCACGTTTTTACTAATTCCAAATATGGTCAAAAAACAGAAGTATCCGATTCAAAGTCTTGGTGATTAAGACCAACTCTAACCGTGCTTGCAAAACGGAAAATGGAGTGAAAATCGAGCTCCAACCGGATCCCAAATCCAAACGCAGTTTGTATTTCCGGCAGTGAAGCCGGCAGTTCATCCCCTCAAACCCATTCTAATTTTGCAATTTAGCCCTTCTACTTTATATTTCTATTTATTTCTCCTACCATAATTGCAATTTGGTTTCTTTCTTAATTTTAATTCTTTTCTTTTTTTTAATTCTTTTCTTTTTTGATTGGTTTAATTATATATTCTGCCAAAATTTATTTATTTCAGAAAATTGTAGATTTCTATTAATTATTTTTATTAATATTTATTTTCTGCCTTATGTTTTATATCAAATTTTAATTAGTAATTCTTATAATAACTTTTGCTTTAATTTAATCATTTAATATAGGGGTCAATTGTAAAATATATGGGTGAAATTATAAATTTGATAAATATAATAGTAAGATATGAAAAGTGTAAAAAGTAGTAAAAGTAGAATATTCTATGCAATATTTTTTTGGGTTTGAATTTAGTGTTTTCGGTTGGAGATATAGTACTGTGTGATGTGACATTTACTGCATTTTGTATTTGATTATACTCCCTCCGTCCCACCACACTTGTTCTGTTTGACTTTTTTACACTGTTCATTGTTCAGCTTTGACTCAACTTTATTGCAAGTATATATTTAGAGAAAAATAGTCGAGTTGACCTTGTTAGAATTGTATGATCATGTAGTTTTATAATATATATTTTGCATAATTTTTCATTGTACATATTTTGAGATATTAATAGTTGAAAAAGTGCATTGGATTGTGTGCAAAAGTGAAACAAGACAAGTTAAATGGGACAGAGGAGTAGTATTTTCGGTTGGAGATGGCTGAGAAAGAAAAAGGTTAAAAACATGCTGCTGTAGAGGGGTATCCTAATTCCATTTCCTAGAAATAAACAAGGGTACATTTGATCATCATATCCCTAAAGGAGACAATATATGCTGAATGTACCTCATAAGTTTATGAATAATAGGAAAACTCGGAAGGAGTTAGTGTGCAGGTGGCTGTAGCCACCAAGTGTGTAATGTGGGAGTTGTGTTGTATGATGTATGAAATTGTGTATTTTGTGTGTTGGAAGACATGTTTTGTGTGATGCCAAAAATGTGATGTTCAGAGGAGTGTTTTGTGATGCGAGTTTGTGATGTCTGCAACTAAAGGTTCTTGAAGGTTGTACCGTAAGGGGATTGGAAAAACTCGTGTATTGTTAAGTGAATCCCGAATACATGATGATGATGTTTTCATACGGTGATTGCCCAAGAACAGAATATGAGGGACTCAAGATTCCAATCCAAAAATAAGTACTACTATTAAACAAACAAACGGAGGATACAGTAATTCAGAGAAGAACTATTCTTTCTTTGGCCTTGACTAGTCAAGAACTGATTTTGATGATTTGTTTTCCCCACTTTGCAGGCCTTGATAACGCTAATAAATTAATTAATCAATAAAATTACTGGGTTGCTGTTATTTTCCAGGAAATTGGGTGAAAGTGGGAGAAAATTGCCGTCCATGCTTTGTGCCTCTACCAAGGTTGTTAAGATCGGGATCCTATACGGGATCGTTTTTCTATTTGCAAGATCGAGATCGTAGGATCGAATCGGGATCCTAAGATCTTATGAAATGGATAAATTCAATTATGCATACTAACAAGTAAAAATATTATTTCGTGTGTTTATGAATGTTGCAACTTAATTAATCCAATACAGTACAAAAACATCCGAATCAAACATAAAATATTTCCACATACATACATATTATGATTTTTTACACATAAACATAAGGAATACAAGCTTTTAAGTTTATAATGAAAGGAAAAAAAGTTACTTTTATCCCAAATAATAAAATTCTACAAAAATTTATGCGTTTAAGAGGGTAGATCGTAAGATCGTAGAAGCGTTTGAGGGAGTATGACCATGAGATCGTAAGGGTTTACTATCAGGATCGGGATCTTATTAATTTTAAGATCCTACAAGGATCGGGATCGTTTTAGAGAGGTGTGATCGTAAAATCGTAAGATCCTAAGATCAGGATCGGGATCTTAACAACTATGGCCTCTACTGCCAAGTGCCAACAGTGTTCGATGAAATGCCTGTATGGCTTATTGCCTTGTTTTGTCAGGTAGAGAGTATTATAGTAGTATTATAATATAGTTTGTCATTCCATATGACTTAAAGTGCAAATATTCGCTGAAATTTCACCCCAAATAGATTTACAGGTAATGAAAGAAACAATTTTGGATTGAATCGAATAGCTAGATGGATAATTCAAATCAACCAATCAATCATTATCGTCCTCACAAAACGTACAGAATCACACTCACACTTCTATTGTCTTCTGATTGAGGGCAGTGTATCTCCACCTCTCCTTCTCCACAAAGTCCGCATCCAGAAACTGTGCTATGAATGCCCAAAGCCTGTAAACGTCTACAAAATCAGCCAAGAAAGTCAGCGCAGCAGTGACCACACTGATCCCCTCATCACCACCACCACCACCCTTCTTCCTGCTTTTATTATTACTCCCCGTCTCCTTCCCTCTCATGTTCCTGTCCAGGATGATTCTCTGTCTCTCCAATTCAGACCTCTCGGGGAACCAAATGTGCTTCACAAATCCCTGGCTGAGTGAGATATTGTTCCGGCCGGCAAGTTTCTGGACCAAAGCAGGCTCAACTCTCTCCCCCTTCCAATCATATATGTTGAACGCCAATGCCGGCCCGCGTTTGAAGCTCACCTTCGGTCCATAGATCGTCACCAGTGGGAAATCGTCCAGCCTGTTGGGATGCTGAAGCTTCATCAAGGCCGCGATCAGCCAGTTCGTTAGGTACCGTCCTCTGCGGTTGATCAGCGTTAGTCCTAGTGAGTCCACATTATCCAAGCATCTGCACTGAAGGATCGAATTCGAGCCTCCTCGGATTGGATCAATTTGGTTGTCGGAATTCGCTGCTTGTTCTGAATGTCCCGGCGAACTGGATTGATTGTTGTAAAGTCTGGTAATTTGTTCCAGTTCTGTATCCGTACCCGAAGAATCTAAACTGAGCAGACTCTTCGCAGGTGTAATCGACACAATTCCAGCACCTGTCGAATCTTGAAGGATTGGGACAACAGTTTTCTTCACAAACAGGCATCCGAATCCGGTTGGATTTTCCCCAAATACTTTGTAGAAAGTGCAAATCAGGAAGTCGGGGCGAAAAATCGACAGGCCCAAACTGCCCATGTCTTTAGGCCCCAAAGTGCAGGCGTCGAGCAGGACGTGCCAGCCGTTGTCCTGCGCCAATCGCATCCATTCAATCGAATAACTGGCGCCGGTCACTCTAGACTGAAGGGGGAAAACGAACAACCCCTGGTGGCTCTTCTTGGTTCGATTTCGTACAATCATCATCTGCCTGAGTTTAGCCGAGTGAATCCTCAGCCTCGGCCACTTGAACTCCGCCGCCATTGCGCGTGCTCCTCTCTTCTCCGCTACATTCGTCATCGTATCCACCGCATCGCTCTGATGGTCATAAACCGTTACCAGTTTCCTGTTCGATTGGACCGGATACGATTCCGCCACGAGCTTGAAAGCCGACGACTTATCCGTAGTGAAGACCATTGAGTACTCACTCTGTGAGATGTTCAGGAATTCCATTATCCTTTTCCTGATCGCTGATTCGAGCTCGGGGCCATCTCCGCCGTGCAGCAACTGCGACTTGAGGCTAACGGACTTGAACGTTACGCCGAACGAGGGGAAATCCGGCTGGTGAGGAGGAGGCGGCGAGGCGGCGGGGTTAACCTGCGCCTGTGAAAAGAGGCCGACGCCGATGTAATCGAGGGTGACGTGGTCGGAGAGCGACAGCAGCGGATACTCCCGAGCGCGAATTCGATCGACGGGAGCCGTGTCGGAGTACTCGGGATAAGCCTTGATGAAGAGCACGTATGACTCTTGCAAAGAGGGGATGGATTCGTGGTTAGTGAAACTAGTGTTGGGGAATAAGGAGGATGTGGCTTTGGAAGTGAAATCGCGGCGGCAGATGGCGGAGGAGGTGCTCGGGCGGGTGGAGGCGGGTTGGGGAGCTTTAACGACGGGAACGGAGCAGCAGCCGGATAACCATCCCGGAGACGGTGATGGTGGTGGCGGTGGTGCCTCCACATTGGGACCGTGTGAGCTCATATTCAAAGAGCTAGTAGGAGTATTACATTTGCAGACATTATTGTCCTTTTGTGGAGGAGTGAATGTTTTATTTGTGTGGAGGATTCAACATTAAGAAGACACAAGTGGGAATGAATTGAGATTTTGATTATTGGTTGTAGAAACATTGAAGAAAGCACTCTACTGGAAATGATTGTGTTGTTGAATTGGCTTTGGTTGGACTTTTTCTTTTCTGTCAATTTTATTAGTAGTATGCCTTTTTCATTTGCCCCACTTCAATTCATGATGATGTGTGCATTTATTAGTTTATTTTATGCTTGCCATTATTTAGTATTCTTGCACCTAAGAAAGCTCAGATTTGAATAGTATCTACTTGAAAGTGGAGTGAAAAGGTTTGTGTTTGAATAAGAATTTTGTGGCAATTTTACTTCAATACTAAGTAAAGATAACCAGAAATTGAGGCTTGTTATGATGACCATATTTATAATCTTTTAGGGACACTCCTCTGGAAGTTTTAACTAATTAAAAAAAGTTATACTAAAATGAAAATTATGTCCTACATATAAGTTTTTAGAGGCTGTCGGTTTTTACAAAAGGTCTATTTTTTATTTTACTATTAGTTTTTTTTTAACAGCCTATACAGATTGAGAAATGGGTGGTGGGAGCCCGTATCACACAAATTATACAGGATAAAGGGGTGGATGGGGGCTGGGTAAAGAGTCTGGAGAATTTAATCACTAAGTCTAATCTTCATCCCCTTAACAAAATGTCTATTATAAAGTGTTTGGCTTTAGAAGTTTTTCTCTAATTTCGTTACTTTTTTAATTCTTTAAAAAGCTACAACTATTTCTAGCAAATAATTTAGTACTAACATTAAAAACTTTAGTATTTTTACAAAATATAGAACATAGGGATGAAGACTTCACCACCATAATTTCCGATCTTAGCTAGTACAACTAGTTTTATCACAGCACACCTAAATGGGTTACAATCCTACGTACCCGGCCCTTTTAATTTCCCCTTTGTTTTCTCTTTATACGAGATTTATATGACATAGATTCATATCACTTCTTTTAGTTATTAAAAAACATTGGACAGAGTGGAGGAAATGAATAAAAAATAAAAAGAAAGAAAAAAACTAGGAAAACTCTTAAAATAAAGGCAATAAAAATAAAATATTTCTTAATTTTTTTTGGCTAGACAGCCTGAACAGGCTAGGAAAAAAAAAATATAAAATAAAATAAATAGACTAATAGCGCGGGAACCAAGTTCCCGCCGCGTCAGCCGCAAGCAAATTCTTCATGTGATCCGGAGGGAAAGCCCACGTGGTGAAGAAACGATCACTTTCAGCACCCATTTTCGCAAGAGCATCAGCTACAATGTTACCTTCACGAAGGATATGGTCGAAACGGCAACTGAGGAAGTCAGCACTCAAGTCCTTAATCTGATGAAGGGGTGAGGCCAACCAATGGTTGATATCTAAAGGAGAGTTGATCAATCTTAATGCATCCAATGAATCACACCTGCAAAGAACAGTCAGGCGGCCAAGGGACTTAGCAAGCTTAAGCCCATGTAAAATGCCAAGAATCTCTGCATGAAGAACGGAGGCAGAGCCCAAGGATCCCGTGACGCCACCAAGCCATTGCCCCGAGGAGTCACGAGCAACTGCGCCAAAGCCTGCCTTATTTCTGCCAGCTAAAAAGGATCCATCAGAATGGATGAAATCACCGTTCCAATGTCCCATATTCCAAGACCAATTGAGGTTGGCGAAGGGAAGCTGTCTGGGTTGGATGTTTGTCAAGCATAGAGGCAACCAGGTGAGCAGCTCGACGCGTAAGAGATGGAATGCTAGAAGATTGCCCCTTAAAAACCTTTTATTTCTCTCTAACCATGCCGTCAAAATACCAGCCACAAAAAGAGAACCAAAATGCTGAAACATACCTTGTAACCACAACCTGATGTTAGGCTTATCAATAGAATGGAGATCGTTGGGGATTTGAATCCGGAGAGCTTTCCAAAAGCTACGGGCCCAAGGACAAAGAAAGAAACAATGATACCATAATTCCTCCTCCACACCACAGATGCTACAAAGAGGTGAAGTGGCAAGTTGTCTTTGATATCTTAGCAAATTACACGGAACCGCAGAATGACCAATGAGCCATAGGAGAAAACAGATTTTTTCAGGAAAATGCATCTTCCACAGCCATTTCCAGCCATGATCACAAATGGAATGGTTCAAAAGATACATGTATCCAGATTTGGTTGTATAAAGGCCTGATATATCATGATTCCACTGCCACCCATCGTTGCAGTTAGGATGAAGGATGGGGGGGGGGGGGGGGATTAGACTGAATCTCCACCTTAATGTCATCTGGCAGGGAAGTGTATAAACGACTGAGATCTCAATTGCTTCCTTCCACAATCTCCTTAATGTATAAATTAACATCTTGGATAGCAATAAAAGAGACACGAGGTCCCAAGCTTCCATTCTGCAACCAATGAGTGAACCATAGGGAGCTTTCTCCATTGCCAATACGAAAAGAAAATCCCCCAGTAAGATAACGCCAGGCCTTTCTAATGCTGCGCCAAGTAAAAGAGCCCACAACCGTGCTATTAATGGAATAATTCCAGCTTGGTTTATAGCGGCTAGCCAATTCTCGAACCCACATTTTGTTTTTACCAGAGAAGAGATGTTGGACAAGCTTCCTGAGAAGTGAGATGTTAACTTGTCGAGCCTTACGTAATCCCAATCCGCCCGCGTCCCTGGGAACCGTAATCTTGTCCCAACCAACTAAGTTAATACCCTTGCCAGCATTGTCTTTCCAAACAAGGTTCCGGGTTCTAAGATCTATCTTAGAGCAAACTGTTTCCGGGAGCCACCCAATTTGCATACAATAAGATGGAATCGCGGATAGGACATGCCGCGCCAATGTAAGGCGCCCCGCCTTATTAAGGAGACGCATAGCCCATCCGGAGATTTTAGCATCCATTTTCTCTAATAAAAAATCATAGCTACTGGCATGCACCCGGCCATGATGAATAGGAAAGCCCAAATATTTACCAAGATTAGTAGTGAAGGAGATGTGAGTAACATTTGTAATCCAAGTTCTATCTGCATCAGTGACAGCGCTAGAAGCATAAGCTCTAGATTTGAGAGTATTCACTTTAAGTCCTGAACAAGAAGCAAAATGATCAAGAGTATAATTTAGGCTATGCAAGCTGTCTTTATCAACCAAAGAGCAGAGTATAAGGTCATCGGCAAATAATAAATGTGAAATTCCACTTCCACCAGTTGTCAAGCTTACGGGTTTCCAGGAACCACACGTCACTTCATGAGAAATAGCTACGGATAATCTCTCCATAACTATGTTGAATAAATATGGGGAGAGAGGATCCCCTTGCCGAAGGCCTCTTTCCGGTTTAAAGCTATCCAGAGGTGTACCATTCCACAAAATGGAATAATTCGGGGAAGTCACACAGGCCATAATAAGTTTACAAAATGAGAGAGGGACATTCATCTGTAAAAGGCATTCCTCTAAAAAAAACCCAACCTCACATTATCGTAAGCTTTTTCAAGATCGATTTTGAGGATAATGGCTTTCATATGATTACGTGGCCTGGACAAGAAATAAACCAATTCCTGGAGGATTATAGCATTATCAACAGTACCTCTCCCTGGGAGGAAAGCCGATTGGAGTGGAGAGATGTATTCTTGGAGCAAGGGACGAAGGCGATTGACCAAGACTTTGGAAATGAATTTGTAAGAGACATTACAAAGAGTGATAGGACGGAATTGGCGAATAGTTTCCGGAACTGTCACTTTAGGAATTAAATAGATAAAGGCCTTAGCGAGCTCTTGAGGAAAGGAACCCTGGTGGAAAGCTTGTCGGACCATGTTGAACACAGCTTCACCCACAATGTCCCAATTGGATTTGTAGAACAAAGCGGGAAATCCATCCGGGCCGGGCGCAGCCAAAGGCTTGAACTGTTTCAGAGCCAAATCAACTTCATCACGAGATATCACATCCTGGCCCAGAAGAGGCGCCAGAGTTGCAATTAGGGGCAAAGCAGGGAGTGGAGCTTCATCAAAAGTATTCCCATTATCCGAAAAGAGATTTCTAAAATATTGTTGAGCAACATCCTTGAGCGTCGTGTTATCATTACACCACACACCATTGTCAAGCATAAGACCGTGAGTTTGGTTGCGATGATGGTGGAATTTAGCTTGGGTGTGGAAAAATTTAGTGTTGCGATCGCCCTCTTTAATCCAATTGGTACGAGCCCTCTGTAGGCAAAATAATTCCTCCTGTTCAAGAATTATTTCAAGATCATGTTGAAGTTTATGTTCAAGCATAATAAATTGAAGAGAGTCAACTCTCTCAAGGGCCCTTTCCAGACCGGCTATTCTTCGAATAAGCTTCCTTTTTTTATTGCGAAGCCATCTAAGATCATTACCACAATGTTGGTTGGTAAGAGATTGGAAGTGTGTTAATTTATCATGCAGGTGTGTGTCACCATTCAGCCAAGTTTCATTGAGAAGTTGAGAATAATTGGAGTTGTTACGTCATATTGCTTCCCACCTAAAAGGCTTCCCATATGGATTATGGTCAATAGATCCGCATGAAAGAAGCAAAGGTGCATGATCGGAGCTGGTACGAGGTCGTGCATATGTGACCCGTCGGGAATACATTAATCCAATCAAGATTACCAAGGCCACGATCTAATCTTTTCTTGATATATTGCAAAGAATTAACTGGGCGAAACCAAGAAAATAAAGATCCCTCCGTGCGGATTTGCATCAAGCCACAATCATCAATACAATGCTTAAATTCAGCCGCTCTAGAGTGAATAAATAATTCTCCTTGAACTTCCGAAGGATCCAAGATCTCATTCCAATCACCCATAATAAACCAGGGGCCCTGGATGCGATCCTTCAGAGACCGAAGATAATCCCAATTATTCTTCCTATGAAAGTAGTTAGGAAAGGCATACATAGCCGAACAATTCCATGAAATGGAGCCTGCCGTGATAGAAATAGTTATAATGCGGTCTGCAATATCAAGAATATGATTGAACTTGCGTCCCTGATCTACCAAGAATCCATATACCGCCAGCACGACCATCTGACTCTTGAATAGAAATTGGAAAATATCCAAGACTAAAAATCATGTTACGAACCCTCGCATAAGGACCTTGCGGCTCCATAACAAAAACCAAAGATGGTTTGTATTGACGTAGATAATCTTTAAAGCATCTACGCATGTGGGCGTTCATGAGTCCCCTCACGTTCCACGACAAAAGAGAATAATTATCAAAGGGATTCATAATAGATATCAAAAAATCGATCAAAAGGCAGAGAGGAAGAGACTGACTGCCTGATTTATTAGTGTTTTCCCTCATGGGGTTCGTCTCCAGTAGCCATAGTGGCATCCGCATCATTAGACTCTCCAGATAAAATTGTCGGATCATCCTGGCTAGAATCTCCACCTTCATTGCCATCCAACAGCTCATGGTTCGTCAAATGTAACACTCCAGTAGTGCGGATGGGGATGATAGAGGTGCTGGCTTCATGATCATTAGGCCGAGGAGGGCCTCTTAATTTACCACGACTCTTTTTGAAAACACTATTGGATCCTTTAGGCCTGAGAGCGGCTTTAGTCACACTTTTCGACCGAATGATAATCGGCTGAGAGGTTGATGATTTATTGGTCTTATCACCAGGAGGGTTTTTGGCCGGTATAGTAAGGGGAACAAGAGTTAACTCATTATCCTCAACAGATATATCTTTAGCCGGGAGATCGAGACGAGTAGGGGATGATTCGTGGTGTTTAACCGAGCTATCACGGACCAGAGAGGAAGGTCCATCGCATTGGCCTTTAGCATTAGAATTTATAGAGGGCCCATCACCTTTGTGTATAGCATTAGATTTAGTCGAGCTCTTAGCCTTGCCCTTATGATCCTCTGTCTGGGCTGTAGGACGTGGCCCATTTCCTTGCAGGTTAGCCATGGTTTGCATGCCCTTCTTTTTTGACTTTATTCTTTTAACAACCATCCATTCACCTATACTATGAATAGGATTTGTCGGATCCCCCACATCATGGGATGTTCCCAAATTATCCTCCAAATATTCTCCAAAGATTTATCCCTTAACTTATTCCCCGAAGAATCCGCTTGCATGCCTTTCTTGCTAGCAGTTTCCTTAGCCACATACTCACCCTCCACAACCGTCTCCTTAGGGGTGGCACCGCCAGTTCCAGACGGAGGGACAAGGTTGACGGGGGAAACCGTCGATGGACATTTATCCTGTAGATGCCCATATCTCGCACACTTCATGCAGAGCATATGAAGGCCCTCATAAGCGACATGTATAATTTTACCTTCAACATCCACAGTACCAACCAGAGGTTCATCTAGGCTGATTTTGATACAAACCGGGGCATAGTGTCCGCGATGAACTCCTGATGTATTTTTATCAACCTTGATGATAGTACCAAGGCCGGCGGCAATGACCCTCAGCCCCTTTTCCGTATAAAAGGCTTGTTTCAATCCCAGAGACCTTACCCAAGCTTGTATAGTATTAACTTTGGTGGTTTCCGGATCAAATTCCGGGCTCCATCTCATCACTGCTATGTAATGATCAAACATCATCCAAGGCCCATTGGTAAGCACGCTTTCGCGATCAGCCGGATGTTCGAACTTAACCATGAAGCAACCATGGCCTACATCAAGGAAATCCACTTGCCCCGCCGGCTTCCATGCCTTGATGAGGCGTTCCTTAATTGCCAAATAGCCAACCTTAATACCAAGGGGTTTGAGAACAAGGGTATCTTTCCAGGGGGCATAAAACTCTTCCAATACATTCTTGGCAAAACAGATTCGGGGACATCTTTTGTGTATCCCATCTTTCTCAACCGTAGCCAACTTTGCAGCGAGGAGGTCATCCGGAGTAGTAGTCACAGAAATAGTCGGAATCGCAGAGACAGTCTCATGTGTGCCTGCCATGACGACGTCACGGAAGGAGAGCACGGGTGCCACCGGGAGTTCTCCCGGCAGGAGAGGAGGTTCAGACGACGAAGAGGGCATGAGAGAAAAAAGAAATCCAAGATAGTAGAGCCAATATTCAAATATTTCTTAATTAAGGCAAAGCCTTCGATATTAGAATGATGACACTCAATAAAGGGGTGTGCTGAAATTTGACCTTGTTGTTCACTAGGAAATTCCACTTCAAGTTAGACTTAAAATTTAGGCAATTAATTTTGATTCCAAAATACAATGATATTACAATATAGTTGTTAGAAAGATGATGCATTTGAGGCGAACGGGTTTGTATGTGGGCTCCGCATATGCGGATGCATTTCTTTTTTTTTTTAATGCAGATGTTATGTTTTTTTTTAAAAAAACCACATATGGCAGCAAATTATATTAATTACCTTATTTTATTTACTTTGATTAATTGGTGGTAATTTGGGGCTATTTACGTTTAGGTGATTCCTGAAATCGTGGATTATATTATTGAAAAGAATATAGTTGTTACACGTGGTTACCAAGATTGTGGTCCCAATTTAAAAATATTGTGTGTATTTGTTATTTTTTTGGAACAAATTTTGTGGGGGATTCTACATATTTTTTTAATTTAACAACAAATCGTGTGTGAGATTTTTTTGTCTTCACTCGGTCTTATCCATTTGGACCACTTTTGGTCTTACATTTTACTATTTTCTTTAAGTGTTATATCCTTCCACTTCAACTTAAGAGTAGACTTACATTTTTTGTGCTATTGAACACCCTACCGCATGTTATCTTGAAGTTCTTCATGTGATCTATGATAATATATTGTAGGATCTGATAAATTAATTTGTGTTGCTAATTCCTTTTAGTGGTGCTACATAAGCCACACAAATGTGTTATTTACTATGCTTACATATAATATAATTATTCATCATAGTACTGTGCTGTCAACGATGATATTATTTATTTTTCTACACACATGATCTTCCGCCATGTTTAAGATGTTTTCTTAACACAATTGTTCTGTGCTTCTCTTAGTTTACAAAATGCTATTTTACATATTATACGCAATCTAGGCACTAAGTCCATCCAGACTAACTCCAAAGGTTCAGGCCGGATTGTAGAAAGTGGTTGATACGTTTTTGTATTTCATTGATGAATTCAATGCTATGCGAATATTTCGTCATTGTTGTTTGCATGCTATTAAAATGCTATCTCATCAGTATTAAAATGCTATGCGCAAATTAAGTTAGTAGTCCAATAAACCATAAGAAAGGAAATGGAGCCCAAATATCAGATTAAGCCCAACCCAAACCAAAAAGGCCCAACAAATAAAAATCCTAACCTAAATGTGACCTGCCGCCGCCGCCGCCACCTTCTGGCGCCGCCATCGCCGGCACTCCATCACTGCCACCACCGAAACTCACGGCCACCCCTTTCCTTCGACCACCACCATCCTCTCCTCCATTCCCAAAACCGCCACCACCATCTCATTTCTACCACAACCACCACGCCACTAACCTCCACCACAGGACCCCCACCACCGTAGCCACCACAGAACCACCACCATAGATCTACACCACCACGGATCCGCCACCATCATCTCTGCAACCCCGCCAGCACCTCGCCACCCTCAGCACCATCATCCTCCGCCATCATCCTTGCCTTAACCGCCACCACCACCAGATCTCGCCACCACCACCACACCACTACCACCGGCCATCCCCCCCGTTTCCCGTGGCCTCCATCCCTCTCCATCCTTCTCCTGTCACCACTGCCACCGGCCATCCCACCCATCTTCAGTTGATATTGCATCGTCGCGGGCGTAGCCGTTTTCGTCCGGCGAACGGTTTAGATCTAGCATCTCCGATGCCCCTTTCCCATCTAGTAGGCCGGTGTTGCTTCGTTTTTCCAATTGCCTCACCCCTCATCATTATTTTCTTCATTATGTTTTTGGAAGTTACAATTCACTGAAATTATGCCCATTAATTTTGCGATTGACAAATCCACTTTTCATAATTATTAATTCAACCAGAATGGAAGGCTTGCACAATATTATGACACGTAGCATTTTTTCTCATTGGGAGAACACGTCCGCATATCCGGATGATATATCGTCCGCATAATAACTCAATTGCATTTGAGGTTCAACCTAAAAAAAATTAATTAGTAATAGATAGACTTTTCGAGATCTATATAAATAGGGCATCTCAACAAATAAGCAATGTGAAATATTGTAATCCATGTCAAATATTTTAATTAAGAGGACATAACGTGTACGCGGTGTATTATCATATCATACATATCTCATCTGAGTCCCTATATGTTTTATATCAACACAAGCAACAAACGCCGATGTTAGTATGAAATTCAGCCGGAAATTAGGCTAATGACTCTTGTCATACCTTTTTATACTTTATTTTAAAGAAAACATACACTTGGTCAAGATCGCTCACTACTAAAGAAATAATTGAAAATAACAAAAATAGCAACACAAATTAAATTAGCAATTACCGGCGTTGCAATCTAAAGTCGTTGCAAAATTATTTTTCTTTTTTATGTATTGCAAAACCTAAAATACATAGTATTTTGCAAATTGCAATACCAAACATACATACGTGATACTGTAGAAGTTTATTTTTTCTAGAGTGTGATTGAAATCATTTTTCTGCTCTCTTCCACTTCTTCTTTCTTTTTTTTTTCTTTTTTTTAATAGTAATTAAATTCAGGAAGACTGGTTTAATTTGGAGGTTGACTCAAGTCCATATAGGTGGGTAGGTCAATGGACTATGATAATACTAATATACTACTCCCTGCCAGTGGACGCAGAGTTTCCGGATTGGGGTAAGGAATACTACCAAATGTCTTTGCCTTATTTTATTTTTAATTTCTATACTATAACTATCAGTTGATTTTCATTTTTCCGGGTCGCCAATAATTTCTCGCTCTTCATCTAACTCTACTCGGACCTTCTTACTAATATTGCTAACATAACTGAAATTCAAATTTATAGAAATGCTAGACTTTCAATATAAACAAATAAATTTTTGTATAAAATGGCTCTGGCCTCCATTAACCCCCAAGAAAAAGAAATATGTTGCATTCTTTTTCCTCTTCTTCCCAATGAATTACTCAAAAATTATTTATACTATAACTAAACGACTATGTAAAATATTAATGCCAAAATTTGATTTTGTGGGGCCGAAATTATATATAATTTTTTTTGTTGTAGCTAAAATAAACATAATTATATAAAATTTAATAGGCAAATTTCGAACTCGGAGAGGGGGGACCCAAGCCCCTTCACAAATCCGCCACTGCTCCCAACAGTATTTTTCAATTTTTTTAAGGAAGCGTAACGTTTTGAATTTTTTTTTATTATTTATAGCACTTTGACTTTTATTTTGTTATTATAGTTATATAAGAAAAGTAAGTCAAGCGGAATCTTGTTGGATTCCTCTGTAGTTTTTAAATATCAAAATTTTAGGGTTTTTATTTGTATCGAATTTGAATTATTAATAATTAAACTGTGCATTGACATTCGTGCATATATATGAGACGAAATCAAAGTTGTTAAGTGACGTTTGATAATATTACTTCCTTTATTTTTATATAATTGCTCCGTGTGGATAGTGACTTTTATTTATTGATTATCTTTGATCAAATTTTTCAAATATTCATATAAAAAAAATATTAATTGTCAAGTGAGATATTATTAAATTTTTCTAATCACACAATTTTAGATCATTTTTTTTAATAATTTTTACTGAATATAATTTTAATTATTTAATATTAAAAATATATATTAGATTATGTGAAATATATAAACCGGTGCAAATAATTTAAAACGGAGTAAGTATAAGTTAACACCCTAAGCTAGCCCACATAGAATAAACAACTTTCATCAACAAAGAAGCTAAGTAATAGAAAAAGTGAAAGAGAGAGAAAAGGGTATAGTATTTAATTTCTTTTCTTTTTTGTTTATTATGTTAATGGCGAACATCTAAAATGACTTGAAGTTGGTGAAAAGTGAATTATTGGTGTGCCAAATGCAAAAGTCCTTTTCGAAAGTGAAATTGTGATTGAACATTTCTTAATTACACAGAACTCAAGTTTTAGGGTATTATAAACTAGGGATCTAGTCGATCTACTTTGTTCAATTTTTTTTTTTAATTTTAATTAAATATAAAAGGAAAGTTAATTAGTACTCCTCCCAACTACAATGTCTTATTTAGGCGATCTCCAACTCAAAACTTTATTTTACAGTTACACTATTTATTTTCCAGTTAAATTTACATTTTTCCACTATTCCTCTCTAACCCACAACTCAATATTTCCCTCTAGAATATTCTATTTTTATTACATTACTATTCATATTATATTTTATCTATCAATTAATTTTCATACATTATTTTTATTTAATTTTTATTCATCTATATAATATTTAATTTTTATATTTTAAATTATTTAATTAAAAATATTAATTATTTGGTGTGAACAAAGAAAGAAAAAAAAATTTTAAAAAAAAGAATAAATGGGATTGGATTGCGGGGTGTGAACATTTCCCCGCAATATTTGGTGTGCTACTGTGCACAACGGCAAAAAATGGCAATAGAGATTGCGTTGTTGGGAGCTCGGTTGGAGCCACCGCTCTGCCATTAATGGCGCCTCCCACCATTTTAGCGTGAGCGTTGGAGTTGGTCTTACTACTAGTATTTGTTATGTTCCATCATACATACTTCTTTTGTTTCGAAAAATAGAAATAAGTTCCCTTATAAAAATTATGTAGGCTCCATCACATATTCAAAAATCACTCTACCTTAATTATTGTGCCAAATAGTAACAAAACATGTTACATACTTACATGGGACGGATAAAATATATTTCCCCTGTTTTCATGAATATGCAATATTTACTCTGCACATGCAGTCCAATGCACATTTTTAACGAGTAATAACTCATATTGTATACAAGTAAAAATTATAAAAATTTCATATTCTAAAACTATAAGATGAGCCGATTCTAACAAGATCTCACTTGACTATGTTTTTTCTTCTTTAACTATTGTATAAACGTGAATCAAAGTTAAATAATGAATAGTGCCAAAAATCCAAACGTTTCCTATTCACAAGAACAGGTGTAGTATTTTTGAATCGTACATAAGTTGTGGGCATCCTTAGCTGACATAACTTGAAAAGGCAGCGAATAAAATTTAAAAAAAAAAAATGAATCGATATTAGGTAAGAGTTATTAAAATCATTGTTATTAAAATGAAGAAAACCTAACATGAAGTGTATATATTGCTTAAAGTTAGATCATGCTAAGAGTAAGAAAAGAAAGTGCAACAAGGTCGTGAAACACATGTACCAACCCTAAGAGAGTTTAATATCCCCATTCTCGTTGCAACAAAAAGATATGGTGTTACAATTGATGTTGACCGGTCACTAATAAAAGTTGATCTCACAAATTAAGATGAACTCTTTTCAGTATATTTTTGTCTCAATCACGCAAACCATGAGAAATTTCAAAAATATCATGCATCCTACAATTACTTCAAAACAAACATGTTTAACTTTGGAATTTTTATAAAATAGTACGAAGAAAGAAATCTACGTTCTATAAATAGCTTGTTTCAGTAGAAATGATCCTATGTGACTCTTGAGTGGCCCCATAATTTTGTTAAATATCCCAATGACTTAATGTATTGGAGTAACTGAGTAAGGTGGCTTAGTATCAATTTAACAAAAATTATTTAAAATAAGAAGAAGATAAAATAAAAGTTTAGGATAAAATAAAAATAAATAAATAAATAATAAAATACTCCTATAAAAGACGAAATCGTGTATATTTTTGGGTGAGAATTTAATTTGTCTGTTGTTGTGGGGTTGGAATTTCTGTCATTTGTCGTCGTTGGGACATAAATGTTAGGATGTCCATATCAAAACTTAAATTTATGGACCTATTTTGTCGCTTCAATTTGACTCCAAAATAATGATATATAACAATTTAATGATTGGATTTTAAGTATTAAATGCACAGAGTCACATATATATAGAGTATGTTTGGAAGACAGCATATTGAACAGCATATAGCATATTGAAAGAGCATATCCTCTCACATTTCTCTCTCCAAATCTGCTATCTGCTAGCGGATCCGCTGACTCCCAAACATCCCCATATGCCAAGGGACCGGTTTAGGTGTAATTCTAAAATTAAGCATGATTGTATTTTGAGTTTTTGTAATGTCAAACATAATGTGATATATTTTGATTTTTATAATATTTTTAGCAAAGCGCAAGCCAAATAAAAATAATTTTTGTAATGTTTTCGAAGAAACGGAGGGCCGAGGCCGATTTAATTGCAAAAATTGCATCGTGTGGTACAAGCCAATACGGTCTGAATTAAGCATATCTAACATAAACTCGGGGGTCTAACAAAATGATGAGGACTAGATTGAAAGGATTGGCCTCTAAGGAAATGATATGCAGCCTTATTGCAATCCCTCGGAACTAAAGAAAACTTGAGATCCCAACTTCAAGACTTCATGTCGCGAATGTGAGAAATCCACCTATGAGCAGAGCCAACTGCATAATAGTTATTGATGAGTTCAACAACACCCTTGCAGTCTGATTCGATGATTAATTTGTTGATACCCAAGAACCTGGCATATTGGAGTGTTTGAAGAATGCCCCAAGCTTCTATTTGTGCAATGTCACGGTGATCCCTTTTGGACCACAACCACCAATCCAATCCCCATTAGAATCCCTCAGAATGCCCCAGCCAAGCCAATGCCACGAGTGATTCTCCCATCACAATTAGCTTTAATCCATCCCTCTGGAGGCCTCTCCCATCGAGCCCTGCAACAGTGCCATGCTTTAACCCCATACAACTAATTTTTGTAATGTTAAGTAGATATATTAATTAGAAAACAAATCTTATATCGCATTATGCAAATTACGCACACATGCGGAGCAAACGTTTCGAGAGCCATGTTTATGAGATAATAGCTAAAATAGGTCACGGGAAAGAGGTCATTGCACTTTTGGGCCACGATATTTTGATTTAGGGAAATAGGACATTAGAAGGATTTTGGACTCAAATTTAGGCCATTTGGCCGGAATTCGGGCCGTGTGATGTGCACACGTCTATGCGATAACCTAAAAGTGGAAATAACTCTTTCTGGTGGCCTATTTTAGTTTTTTTCAGTTATTTTTTATTTTATATAATTAAAATAAATAATACTCATTCCGCGCATTATTTATGTCCCACTTTCTTTGTTTTTTTGTAGGACATAAATAATGGCGCGGAATGAGTATTATTTATTTTCATTATATAAAATAAAAAATAATTGAAAAAACTAAAATAGACCATTAAAATGAGTCATTTCTACTTTATGCCATCGCGTAATCGCGTGCACATCACACGGCCCGAATTCCGGCCAAATGGCCAAAATTCGGGCCCGAAATCCATCTAATGACACATTTCCCTGAATCAAAATATCGTAACCCAAAAGTGGAATTACCTCCTTCTCGTGACATATTTTAGTTATTATCTCCCTGTTTATTTATTTATCTTTTAATGTCTACGAAAATGGGCCCTCTATTCACAATTTAAATAATAAAATTAAATTAGAAATGCTCTAACAAAATTTCAATATAATTACATTCTAAAAAATAACCCAAAATATTAACAATGAACTAGAAAATCGATCACTTATATGAAGATATTTAATTCAGATTATAAACAATACTTTGAAATTTGAGTGTATTCAATTAAAATTTTAAATATTCTTTAAAATCTGCAGGCTTTGAATTTGGATTTTAAACTAGGAATTAAAATTCTTAGGTATCTAATTTCTTTTGGTGTGTATGTGTTATGCTCAGGCCACATTGGACCCAAGACTAATCCATGAAGGATCTGGTAGGGATTCAAGAGTTCCCTATCTCAAAGCAGAATTCTGCATACAAAATGCTCAAACCTAAGACTTTAATTTTACTTAAGCTACCAGAACCTTATACCACTCGGGCTAACTGTGTTTGATTCTTAGGTATCTAATTTTTAATAGCTCATGGATTTTAACATATCATAATATAAATTTCACCATAGGAGAAGAGACTACAAAAAAACTGTGGGTGAAATTTTCCATCCAATTAGCGAAGGATTTTAGTTTTATCGCAATTTGCGACAGAAATTTCCGTCACTTATTTAATATAATATAAGTTATTTTTATTTTATTATATTTAATGTGCTTCATTATATTTTCATTGCTATTATTATACAATTCTATTTAATTAATTTTAATTTCATCTTAATTTATCATATTTTATTGTATTTAATTTCTTTTAATTTTTAAGTGAAGTTAGTTATTTTTTTTTTAGAAGAGCCGAAGCCGGAGAAAAAAAGGAAAAATAATAAAAAAAAAACAGTAAGGAAATAAAGTAATCTAAGAAAGAACTAGAATCTGGGGAAGCACACGCCGGTAGAATCCGCCGTCAACTCCCCGAGGATAAAATCCGGCGGGAACGCCCAGGTGGTGAAAAAATCCTCCTCCGAGGCCCCGTGCTTGGCTAGCTTGTCTGCAACTTGATTTCCTTCACGAAGGACATGAAAGAATTCGCATGTCTGAAAGGAGCGTCTGAGATCTTCAATACGTCTGAGAATAGGAGCCAAAGGGTGGAATCGACTACTGGAGTTCAAAAGATCAAGAGCTGTACGGGAGTCCGAGTAGCAAGTGATCTGGCTACTGCCCATTTGATAGGCAAACCCAAGCCCCTCCGCTATTGCCATCACTTCAGCCACAATGTTAGTAGAGGTGCCAAGAAATTCACACCCCCCACCAAGCCACTGTCCATTATCATCACGAACCACGAAACCAAATCCGGAGCGGCCTGAGTTACCCAAGGAGCTACCGTCCACATGGATAATAGTCCCACACGCCCCTTGCATATTCCAATGGATAAGCCGCGGGTAGTTAACGACAGCCACAGTGGAGGTATGAGCATTGTCAAAATCCTCAACTAACTTGTTAACATCTCTCTGCATGTGCCAAAGGGATTTATGTTTATCCCTAAAGATTTTCTCGTTCCGACCGATCCAAATAGACCAAAGGGCAGCCACAAATTTATTGCCAAAGTATCGAAACATACCTTGGAGGAATGTCCGTATGTCCTCCTTCGGGATATCACAACAGTCAGGGGGAACATGGATGTTCAGCCTTCTCCAGATCACACTAGCCCAAGGACAATTGAAGAAGCAATGGAACCAGGTTTCAACACAGTCACCACAGATAATGCAAAGCGAGGAGGCAGCCACCTTGCGCTGGTACCGCAGCCCATTTAGAGGGAGGGCATCATGAGATAGAAGCCACAAAAAGAAGCAAACTTTCTCAGGGAGCTTTACTGACCAGAGCCACTTCCAATTAGAAGAAGTATTATTGTTGGAAACAAGGAAGTGGTAAGCAGATTTGACCGAAAAAATCCCAGAAGTATTGGCCTTCCAAATCCACAGATCCCTGGAGGCAGGATGCAGCGGGGGTGGGGGGGCAGACGTGATATCCTTGAGCAAATCCGAAGGCATAGGAGAATAAATCCTATCCCAAGCCCACTTCCCTTCAAGCACAATATCCTTAACTTTGAGGTCAAGATCTTGAGTAGCAACATATGGCATGAGCGGGCCCAATTGATTAGAATTCCACCACTTCGAAAACCAAAGAGAAATGGAGCCATCCCCCAGACGGAGATCAAAGCCATCTCTGAGGTATGGAAGCAGCTTTAACAACGTTTTCATCACTTTAGAACTCCCGGGATTCGGATCGGAGAGGAGTAGTTCTGTTGGAGGCCGAGCTCCTTGCACCAACTTAACCCAAGTTTTGTTCGGTTCATGAAGAAAGCCCCAGAGGAGTTTGCCTAGAAGGGCCACATTCATTAATCGTGCCTTACGCAGACCAAGGCCCCCCGCTGCCTTGGGAAAGGCCACTGTATCCCACCAAATTAGATGCAAGCCTTTGCCATTATGGTCCTTCCACAAAAATCTATTGATTTTGCGATCAATCGCTGAGCACACGCCTTCCGGAAGCCAATGTAATTGCATGAAATATGTTGGAAGAGATGCTAGAACTGCACGGCATAATGTAAGTCTCCCGGCCTTATTGAGAAGTTTACAGGCCCACCCTTCTAGACGAGCATCCATTTTATCTAGAAGGAAATTAAAGTCACTGCATCTTCGTCTTCCCACAAGCATCGGGAAGCCCAAGTAATTGCCCAACCTGTCAACAGCAGGGATATTAAGTTGTGCTGAAATCCACTGTTTCTTCTCCTCAGGAACAGCAGCCGAGACAAAGAGCGAGGACTTCAAGGGGTTGAGAACCATCCCGGACGTCCTCCCAAAGGCCCGAAGAGATTGGGCAATAGTATCCACACTCCCCCTATCCGTCATAGCACACAAGATGAGGTCGTCGGCAAATAATAAGTGAGAAAAGCCCACACCTGCCCTATTAAATTGCAAAGGCTTCCACAGACCCCGGTTGACCAACTCTGTCACCATGGTGGAATATTTCTCCATTACAATCAGAAACAGATAGGGAGAGATCGGATCTCCTTGCCGGAGCCCTTTCCCAGGCTTAAATTCCTCCAACACCCGACCATTCCATATAATTGAGTAGAGCGGGGAAGTCACACAGTACATCACAAGTTGAATAAAAGAGACAGGGAAACTGATCTCACTTAAACATGGATTCAAAAAGTCCCACCGGACGTTATCATAGGCCTTGGCAACATCAATCTTCAAAACACAAGCTTGGATCCGATTACTAGCCATGGTCAGTCTGCTAATAATTTCCTGGAGAGTTACAACGTTATCAACCGGCCCCCTTCCGGGTAAAAAAGCACTCTGTTGGGGCGATATATAGTTTTGAAGCAATGGTCTCATCCTGTTAACCAACATCTTCGTAATGATCTTGTAAATCACATTACAGAGGGTGATTGGTCTGAAGTCCTTGAAGGTAATTGGGGAATCCAATTTGGGAATAAGGCAGATATTAGCTTTTGCGAAGGATAAAGGAAACACACCTTCTTCAAAAGCCTTGTGGATAACGCCAACAACCGAATGCCCAACAGTGGACCAGTAGTGCTTGTAGAATAGCCCAGGAAAGCCATCCGGGCCAGGGGCAGAAAAGCAATCTATATCCGAGATCACCTTCTCAACTTCCTTAGAAGTAACAGGGGACATTAACTCATTAGTAGCATCCGGCGGAATCAGAGGCAATGGGGGGCACTGAAGAGATGAGTCCTCAACTGATGAATTCATAGAAGACTGTTGTTCAGGTGCTGAGAATAGGTCCCTGAAGTATGAAGTAACCTGAGTATGGATTATAGATTCGTCATCGCACCAGGTTCCACAGGGCAGCCGAATACCGTGAATCCTTTCGCGGTGACGTTTAAACTTGACCTTGGCATGGAAGTAAGATGTATTCCTGTCTCCAAGCTGCACCCATTTCTCCCGGGCTCTCTGGAACCAGTGTACTTCCTCTTGAGCAAGAAGTGAATCATACTCTCTCCTCAATTCCCATTCCAGAAGTGAAAGACGGATAGAATCAACACGTTCCAAGGACCGTGCAATACCTTCAAGTCGTTTAAGAATTTTCAACTTCCGCCATTTCAAAGATCCACCCTGGGAACGTTGAAATTGGACAGACGCAGTGCGAACATTCTGAATATTGGCACCAAAGGAAACTTCTGTTGGACTCCAAGCAGACTTAACTACTTCATTATAGTCCGTAACCAGCGCCCAACTGGCCTCCCACCGGAAGGGAGGGGTGATCGGAGGCGCCTGTTTACCACAACGAAGAAGCATCGGACAGTGGTCTGAACCAAGTTGGGGAAGCATTTGTATGGAGCCTAAGGGAAATAAAGAAATCCATTGAAGGTTCCCAATCCCTCTGTCTAGGCGCTTATAAATGTTCGGAGCACCATATCGAGGCCGAGACCAGGAGAACATACCCCCGTGAGTATTAATAGACGATAAGCCGCAAATATTCAGCAGACCATTCAACTCATCAGCCCTGCTCGGATTATGAAGTCCCCCCCTAACCTCAGAAGAATTCAACACTTGGTTCCAGTCACCTATCACCAACCACGGGCCTTCAATCTTATTAGACAGATTATAAAGGTTCTCCCAATCAATGCGACGGCCAGCATACTGAGGCGATGCATAAATCGCTGAAGCAAACCATGAGCAGTTCCCCTTCTCCAATTTAATAGTGAGCAATCGGTCCTGCTCATCAAAATTTGATATCTGGACAGCCATGCCCACTTTACCAAGGATCCACACCCCCCCCCCCCCCAGAGCGCCCACGAGCTTCCTGGATGAGAAGAGGGGTGTAGCCAATTCAAACAAAAAATGACTGCAATTTAAAAAATAGAGACTGGGGCTCCAACAAGAACAACACATCCGGATTATGAAGGCGTAAAACATCCATCAAACATCTTTTTGTGGGTGCACCAGAGATCCCACCAATATTCCAAGACAGAATTTTGAAGTTAACAAAACCCATAAAAATAAATTTGGGGGAAAGAGAAGAATCCTAACTTTGCATAGCTTCCGCCGTGTCTGGTGGCCGTCCACCATTTTGCCTCTGAACACTGCCATTAGACTCGCCAGATGCCCCTTCAGACTTGGTTAAATGTGTCTGAGAAGTCGGCGATGCTCGTGAGCGCTTGCCCTGTGATGGGAAATCAGATTTGGAGTGAAGGGAGTTCTGATCGGTGCTTCCAGTTTGTTGAGTGAAACTCACTGGTCCTTTGTGGGCCTGAGTCCTCCTACTCAAGATGGCTTTTATGGGCTTTTTACCAGCATTTGAATGGGCTTGGGATGGCCGACCCATATCAAAGGTAGGCCCTTTATCCTTAACTGATGCCTTAGCTTTCTTAGGCCCAGACGGGCGTTTCTTTACAACTTTGATCTAATCATCTCCAGAAGGTTGACCCGGGATTGAAGCAACTTTTCTAGTAGTTTCCTTAGTAGCATCCGTAGAAAAGGGAGGGTCAGGCCCCACCGGTGCAACTGAAGATTCAGTTTCCATATCAGAGGCCGATAATTTATCCTTAATCAAAGGAATAGAATCAGCAAACTGGGAAGGTGAATCCGGATTCACCGTATTTCCCAAAATAGCTGTGTCAGCCCTCGGGAGGGAAGGCTCCACCGTCGGGATGGTTTCCGGTTGTTTTACAATCCGGCAGTTGGAAGAAGCATGTCCATAGCACATGCAATTAGAGCACAAAAGATGGAGCCCCTCGTACACCACTTTTTGCCACCGATCTCCAACTAGTATACTTGAGACCACAGGTAAAGCAAGATCAATCTCCACGCAAACGCGCGCAAACTTACCACGTTGGACAATTTTTGACATATTATCAACACGAGCATGTTTCCCGATTGCCATAGCCATCTTGGTCAGATAAAACTCATCATAATATTCCACGGACAGACCGGGGAACCTAGCCCACACCACCGTCTTCCTCGGAGCCGATTTTTCAGCAACAAAATCTGGCCTCCACGGAACAACAGTCAGATAGCTATCAAAAACCATCCACGGACCGTTAACTAGAACATTAGTCCGATCGTCGGCCCGCGTAAACTTAACCAAGAAGAACCCTTCCTCCAACTCAATCATGGCGAACCTATCATTGATATTCCACAACCTTATTAATCTGTCGTGGAGAGCCAAATATCCCACCTTTTTTCCCAGCACAGAAATGATAAGAGCATCTTCCCAAGGCTTACAAAGCCGCTCTTTAGTCTTCTCATCAATGGTGATTCGAGGTTTCAAGCGGTCGCCATCGATGAAATCGAGAACCACTAAGTCTTCCTTATTTTGTTCTGCCATCAGAGTCTTAGGAGCTTCTTGCTTACCAGAGATAACCATGTCCCGGAAAGAAGGCCGGGTGCCGCCGCTGAAGACAAAGGTCGAAGGGGCCGCCGCCGGAGTGGGGATGTCCGGCGGGGGAGTATCCGCAGGAGAGAGCGCAAGCGAGAGAGCCATTTTCAATCCGTATTTTCAAGTGAAGTTAGTTATTTATGATTTATTTTAATTATTTACGCTTTGATGCACGAAATAGGGTTGGGTTTAAGTAATGATTCAGTTGGAATTAAATCTGTGAATCCATGAGTACCGTGTGATGGGTTAGAGGCATGTGGGTAAGTTTCCTTAATCGGTTGATTTTATTTTATATAGTAATCAGAATTGATTGGCAGTATAATTTAATGTATTCCGTCCTTTGTGGGAACACTGCCATATCAAAGGGAATATTCCAGAATTCACTTCTTGTGGTAAGAAAATGAATCTTTTATTTAGATGATAGTGGAGTGAAATAGAATATTTTCTTTTTTATTTGTATTTTGTGCTAGTATCGTCTATATGAGTCCAAAATAATCAGTCACCCAAGCACCCCTCAATAACCCAAAGCACGGCTGCAAGTCACTCAATCACACCACAATCACAAGAGCAACACCGCCGTATTCAATGTTCCCACTCAGAGACCGCTGATTGCTTCTGTCAGGTGCAGAAGGTTAGGGTTCCATGATGTGTATTCACCCTTTTATTTAGTTGTGTTGCATTTCTTTTGTGTATTCACCTCTATTTTGGTATATATATGGTGGAGCATTTGGTTGAGGTTTTGTATGTTACTTTTTTGTTTCATGATGGATCTCGAGCCATAGGAAGAGAAGGTGATACAATTTTCATGTGTTCCCAGGCGTGTGACAAAGGTGAATAGGATTTTGGAGGAGAATGGCAGATGGGCTATGGAATTTTATCAACTATTTGTGATTTACCCGAGAAAATGGTCACATTGATCTTGCATAGAGGTTGTGATTGGAGTTTTTAATGTATGTGTTGTTTGGATGAAACAAGTGTGATGTGTCTTTGAGTTGTTTCCACAAAATATTTTTTGTGATGGTATATGAATTCTGTTATGAGTACCTGATGATGGTGTGATACATGGTATGGTTGTAAAATGGTAATGTGCTTGTTATGAGATTTTGATACTTCCGATATTCGTTTAATGTCTTTAAGTAATCCTAACATGTACTTAATTCATAATGTCAGTGATGGTTGTATGTTACTTGCGTGCTAGTTGAGTATGAGCTATGTGCTGGCAGTATGCAAATACTTATACAAAATCATATCCTAGTTGAATATGATTTAGACTTCTGGTATAAAGATATAAAAGTGAGATATATCTATATGCAAAATTATTGTTTCATTCGTACCCAAGCGTTGATTTTTTGAAGATGTATCATAACATGTGTAAAACTCCAAGCATATGATCTTGTGATTCACCAACGATAATTCTGTCAAAAAGTAGCATAACATGTGCTGATGTTTAGTGATATCAGTGATGGTTGTATGTTACTTGTGTATTGGTTGAGTATGAGCTACGTGCTGGTAGCAGTAATTCTATCAAAAAGTAGCATATCATGTGCTAACGGTCAGTGATATCAGTGATAGTTGCATATGAATTGTGTGCTGGTTGAGTATGAGCTATGTGCTGGCAGTATGCAAATACTTATACAAAATCATATCCTAGTTGAGTGTTGGTTTAATATGATTTAGACTTTTGGCATAAAGAGGTGAAATCGAGACATATCTATATCCAAAACTATTGTTTCATTGGTTACCAAGCGTTGATTTTTTTAAAGATGTATTATAACATTTACAAAACTCCAGGCATATGATATTGTGATCCACTAGCGATAATTATATCAAAAAGTAGCATAACATGGGTTGATGTTCAGTGATATCAGTGATGATTGTATATGAATTATGTGCTGGTTGAGTCCACGATGATGGGCGAACACACGATACACATCGTATGTATCTTGCAATAACCCAAAATTGCATTATTCACACTGGACAAAAATTCATACGAATTAACGTTGGATGGTGGTGCTGTAGTCATTACTTTCCATGGAAATTTAGTTAGGCTTCATACACACAGAAAAATTAATATATACTCCCTCCGTTTTTTTAAAATTGTAACATTTCTGCATTTCGCATTACCCAATGCACACTTTTAACACTTAATATCTCAAATTGTATAAAAGTAAAAATTATAAAAATTTGATATTCTAAAACTACGCGATTAGACGAATCTAACAAGATCCCACTTGACTATGTTTTATCTTGTATAACTGTGTTAAAAATTTGAATCATAGTTACTCAGTGAATAGTAACAACTATGCAAATGTAACAATTATTTCTAAACGGAGGGAGTACTTCTATGTATATATAATTGTATGTGCCCTAATAGCAATTTATACTATTAACTCACAATTCAAGGGAACCATTTTGCTAAATGTTTAAAATATCTTAATTTTATATAGAATACATTCTTCAAATTAAAAATTGAAGCCATATTCATATTTATTTTCCCATGTCTGTGTGCATATTATCAAGACAAATTCAACATACTAATGGGTTAACTCACTAAATATAATTCAACATACAATTGATTAGCACAAATGTAAGACAATGATTCTTTTTTTTTTTTTTTCAGTTTATAGTTTTTGTATACAATACATTAAAAATCAAGACAAGTTCGCAAAAAACTAATACGCGGATGACGATGATGGAGACGATGTGGTATTATAAATTTTATGTACTATACATTCTTCAAATTAATTAAAAAAAAAGCAAGAAAAGTTCATCTTACATTTAAAAAACATTGTCCAACACGTTGTCAAATAACATCTTAAACGTTCGCCTATAAAGTATGTCAGTACTGCTGAGTCGTCGACGTCGTCCGGTGTCTGTGCTGGTCCGGCACCACCATCTTCTCCATCGCAAGAATGTTGTCATTCATCAACTTCATCGTCCCCACTCTTCTTCTTCGTCAATTGCTTCTTGTGCTAGTTCGGAACGTATCATCATGATGATGCGCAACATCGCGCATGGAAGTCCGAGTTTTTTCTTCGTCGGAGATGGCGCCTCCTGGACAACAACGTTCCTCACCTTTATTTATATATTAGGGTTTTAATAATAAAAATGGGAGGCACGCATCCAGATCTGTCTTAATGGTGTTTTCCCCTATTTATGACATATGTATATCACACGTAAATTGAGCTTTATTATTTTAGAAAGTGGATCATCAATTACCTCAATTGTTGCTGTCACCAAAAGGGAAATTTTGGAGCTCTCTTTCAACCATCACACTCTATTCGTAAGGTAATCATTGGCAGCAGGCGCTGAATTTGCAATATTCAGCCTCCTAACCGAACCGCACAAAATATATAGAATTGTTAATGTAAGTATGAATGATATGAAGTTTAATTAATTGAAGTAGTGGTCGAAGTTTAAAGGTGAGGTGGTTCGGATTTTATCCCTTCTATTAATAAAGTTTTTTTCATTTTTTATGAACGGATTTTTCTATGAGGAAATTTTGCATCGCAATTCTGTTGCAACGAAGTTTATGCAAGTTTGGAACGAATTTTTCAAGTATGTCGAATTAAAGATATAGGTTCGTGAAATTTTAATTTAATTTTGTAAAGGAGTTTAGGTAATATTCATTATCATACATTGAATTAAAAAATAAAGTAAATTCTGTTTGCGAAGGGCTTTTGTTTTAACCAGAACGTAAAATCATAAAACAAATCAAGCCAAATTAAGTCACGTTTTTAAATTCTGTTCGATAATTACAAGAGCTTTACTTGATTCAAAAAAATTCAAGGTGATAGTCAAACTTGAACTCAACTTATATATTAATGACAAGCACTACATAAAATTTCAACGGTCATTAGTGAATTTTGGTTGCTAACATATTTAGTGACCAAATTTTATCATATTTTTTATCACTAAAAAATTGAAAATTCTTGTAGTGAAATGAGGTGTTAGCTCAAGTGATAGATGAGCTTAAGCCAAAATTAAGCCTCAAGAAGTTTTTAAAATATTTATAAAATTAGATATTTTTTTTTAAAGAAAAAGACCCCTTCTTAATGAATTTAATCGAGTTTAATTGGATATCAGGCAAAGCTTATTCAACTAATTTATTTTATAAATACTATAGAAGCTTAATTCATTTGCTCAAATAAATAAGTCGACGTTGTAATTTGTGTGTCATGAGCTCCCACCACCCTTTCTCTAATTTCGGCTCCTCAAAAAAATAAATAAGTCGAATCCAACTTTATCCAACTTAAAGATGTATATGTTCTAATTCCAAAGTAAATTTTATTAGAACTAGTAAATAACCCGTCGAGACTCGACGGGCATAACTTTATATTTTATATAATATATATATTTATATTATATAAATTATATTTTGAGTAATGAAAAATGTGTAATGATTTTTTATATACATTCAAAAGATAATGTATATGATAATATAAGTTAATTATTTTTAAAACTAACAAAGAAATTATATTATACTATTCTTTAGCTTCTGTGGCTTGTCCTGTACAAACATAACAGATCAATAAAAGTAACTATTAAAATAATATTTTTATTGATTTGAAATTTAAATTAAGATAAAATGAAATTTAAAAATAAGTATGAAGCATAATATGAAAATTTTTCTAATAATTTACTGAAAATTTCATTGGTGAAAATCTCATTGATAGGGGCTAGTATAATACCATCTTTTAAAATGTTTGAATTTGAAATGGTGCAGTTTATATTTATATATGTACTTTAAAAAATTACAGCTATAGGATCACCCGTAGAGTTAATAAGAATATCATCCAAAAATGTCACATCTAATTGTACATCTCCAAAATCAATACCTTGTTTACCATCTCCTACATCAACTATCCATTTTACAAATTTTCTGTCATATATAAATTTCATTGTAAACAACAATTCTTGTAGTATCTTGAGTTAATCATTGCATATTAATACTTTTAGCTACATCTTGCTAGTGATACGAAATATTACAACATAGTTGTTCATGACTAAAAACTGGTTTTTGAAGATAAAATCCAACATTCTTTAAAGATTGAAATTTTCTTTTGTTTATAATCATAGCAAAATACTGTGAGTGAGAATTTTCTCATCTCAAATCGAATAAAAAATTTGGTTAAATCAAATAGGCTCATAATCATTCTACCAATCAAGAATTTTCTACTTTCATGGTTTCCTGAAAATTAGTTTAACCTCAACTATCTAATTCCACATTTTGGTTATTATCAACCTACTTCCATTACATAATTTATTTGATTGATATATATTCCTAAGAAGCATGACTATGCAACCCTTATTCAACTATATTTCATGATTCAGTAATCCAGAATAATTGATCGTGTTTAGATATTCCAGTTAAAATAATTCATTGGCATAGCTATGCTTTCATCCTTTTAACAAATATTGTTAATTTATTGTAGTAGAGAGGCATTGATGTTTTCGTGACTGTGAACTCACTTGTGTTTTTATGGGAATAAAACATATTATTTCTCAAAAAAAATTGTTAAAAATAATATATATATATATTTTTTCATTTGCAGACACATGTTCCATAATGTAATTATTGATTATAGCAACACTTATTGATAGGGGTTAATATATAAATTTTTTGGATTTGAAGTGGTGCAGTTTATATTTGTATAAGTACTCTCAACAATTAACGTTATAGAATCTTGCGTAGAGTTTATAAAATTATCATCCGGAAATATCACATCTAATTGTAAATATTCAAGATTAATATCAGCTTTACTAATTACCGTCACGTACATGAAGTATTCATTGTGCAATTTTTGTCATATATAATTTTCATTGTAAATAACATTTCTTATAATATCTTAAGTTAATCCATCTTAATTACTATTAATATTTCGAGTCCCCTATTTACAGTGACACAAGATATTGCAACATATCTCTGACATGGGTAAAAACTTATTTTTGAAGATAGAGTTTAACCTTCTTTAAAGGTTGCATCTACTTTTTTTTTTTTTTATAATAGTCATAGTAAAACAAACTGCGAGTGGAATTTTTTCCTCTGAAATCGAATTCAGAATTTGGTTAATTCAGATGGGCTCATAATCATTCTACTAATCAAGAATTTTCATCCCCAATATTGAGCATTGTTTTAATGAAAAGAGATGTTAAATAATTTTCTGAGATAAGTTTTCTGCAGGTAGATTCTCGTCATAATCTAATGGAATACCAAATCTAGAATGTGCAATCCTACCTCTTGGAAGGAGTAAGGGTGTTATTCCATTGGATGCTACAGGCAGCACAATATTATATCTACCATGAAGGGCTAAACATAATATTTTCTAGATAAATTATCGATAAATGTCTTCTCAGTTCCACCACGTAAAGAAAAATTAATCAACACCCATCATTATCAACTACAGACCTTATATTATTATAAATATTTTTCTTATCATTAATCAACAAAGGTAATAACTTAGCATGATCCGCTTTCATTTCTTCCATATTATAGTGGGCATGTTTGGAGGCCGACATATTTAGGAGCATATAGCGGATTTAATCAGCATATTCTCTCACAATTCTCTCTCCGAATCTGCTATCTGCTAACTGATGTGCTGACTCCCAAACATCCCCAATATGTCTCTTCTGGTATCAATAGATTATTTATTTCAAACGTTAAAACTTCATTTAGTACCGGCATTCCAGAGAAAATTTTCAAACTTATAGAATTTGCAGCAATTAGTCTTTCAATATGAACTTACTTTGATCATTCACAATCACAATTTTATGAGTATTTGTTTTTCGTCAATTACAAATTTGTTAAAATATATATTAATGAATTACATCATCCATTTTTAAGTGTTATACTTTCCCTTTTTGGGTGTTTGGAAATAAGTGTTACATTACCATATTTGAAATGTTTTGAAGATTAATAATTTTTACTAATTATACTTAAATTATTATTTTTATCATCATTAAAATAAAACTCAAAAGGAATAAAGTCATATTTGACTTATTTTATTTATTTAATTACTTCAACTAAATAAATTTTATTAACTTACCTTAATAAAGTGTTATACCTTCTCGTCGTATATTTTAGTGATTATCTCTTTACTTTACTGATGGATCTATTCACAACTATATAATTGTATATTACTTTTAAGAGAAATGACATATTTTTGTGAAAATCTGGCATATATATTCATTAATTAGTATACATTAATTAATATATATATATATTATATTAATTAATGTATCTTTTAATAATATAAATTCCATATATACAATGAAAATTCCATTTAAATTTGAAATTTCAGTTTTTTAAAAAAAATGAAAATTGTGGAACTCCATATAAATTGAAAAATCAAATATCTTTTAAAAAATAAAAATTAAGATTTCCATATACACATTAACATATCTTTAACATGAATAAATAAATCGGAAATGCAATGTACATTTTAATTACATCATTCACCATACAAAAAATATAACCAAAGTTGAGACCAAACCTACACAAAATTACCGGCATTACAATATGTTCACCATATTGTAACATAAATGCAACATAATTCTTAGTTGCCAGTGCAAAAGCTCGTCATAATCCTATGGTCTATAAATAAATTCTAAATGCAGCTATAAAATTTAAAATAAATAAAATACAAAATACAAAATAATAAAATCTAAAATAGATAAAATAAAAAAAATGCAAATAAATAAAATCCAACATAGATAAAATAAAAAATACAAAATTTCAAATTTTACCTTTCAAATCTTTTTAAAAGTGAATATATAGTGATATGATATGATGATTGAGTGGGAATTATAGGTAAATAATAGATTTTATACACGATAGACTAAAATATATAAGGAATAAATAAATCAATGCGAAAATCTAAAATTAGTAAATTAAAAAATGCAAAATAATATAGATAAAATAAGATATGCTAAATTTCAAATTTCAAATCTTCCAAATCTTTTCAAAAGTGAATATTGTAGGAACTCCATATATTTTAAAAACTGAAAATCTATAATAAATAAATAATATAGATGTGAAAATCTAAAATTGATAAATTAAAAAAATGCAAAAATTTATAAAAATTAGAAATTTAAAATGGAGACACCACATTAAATGTAGGATGAGTTGTTCACTAATGCTTTAATATATATATATATATAGATTAAATACATTTTCATGGTAGGGAAAACATACATCATCAGTATATACTATAGTCGTGTGTATTGTGGACTACTTTCGCAATATTATTCGCGAGTTAATGTCAACTGCTGGCGAACTGCCATTTTTGTTTGTCTTTTGTATATATGTATATTGAAGTTTGAAATTGTCCATGGATTTTGTGGCTGTCTCAACCCACAAAATAGTTGTCGAGTGAAATGAAATAATATATAAAATATATACGCATAGACTACAGATGCAGCTTGTACATGAGTCGAAAAATTATTCAAAATAATTGTTAATACATTGTTATGACAACTTAACCTTGTACTTTTATTGAGCGATTTTTACTTGTATTCTGTTAACCCTATAAAATATTAGGCCCAATTAAATTAATTTACTTGGCCCAATAAATTCAGCCCAATTCATCTTTCAAGGCCCGGTCCAATTGAAGAGTTATCCGGATGATGACACGGGCAAGAAGCCGCCATCCACCTCATAGATTTATCCGGGCGAGAAAGAGGAAATCATGACAACATTAAGAACTTGGAGAAAATCACGGGCACTGAGGTTTGAAGAGGCTGCAGCCTTGGAGAAGATGTGGAAGCAGGACAGTTACAGAACCAGGAGTCAAAGAGGAGAGATTCCAACATCAATGAAGCGCACCTGTCAAGGGAGGAAAATCCGGGATTTTGAAGACTCTGCTGAAGAAATGCATCACCCAATCCCCTATAAAAGGCTGATGGGGACATGGGAGCAAGGACATTCACACTCACCCCAAGAGGACGCCATTTCATATTTTTACTTCCTGCATTTTTATCCTGCAAGTTTAATTCCAGTACTCTTTTCATTCTGCAACCCTTTTTCCTTTACTGTTTTATTCAAGTTTTCCTGTAATCCCCAACAATTCTTGTAATCATCTTCAAACATTGTTCAATAAAAAATTCT
Organism: Hygrophila difformis; assembly: GCA_030278955.1. Classification (NCBI taxonomy): domain Eukaryota; kingdom Viridiplantae; phylum Streptophyta; class Magnoliopsida; order Lamiales; family Acanthaceae; genus Hygrophila; species Hygrophila difformis. Next base: position 38,303,555 of record JAOANR010000004.1, read on the forward strand.
TGGTTAACATATTCATTCTTAGAGATTACAGAGAGAGAGTTTTGAGAGAGTCTTGTAAAAGTTCTTCAAGATTTCATAGAATGAGATATTTTAGAAGAACAAGATTAGATTGAGTTTACATAGGAATATCTGAAGGTATTATGATCTTCATTATTCAAGAAAGTTCTGGAGGAATTCAAGCGATCAAAGAAGAAAGCCATGGAGAACGACAAACAGCGTTTCTGCCTTTGAAGATTCCATTTAGGGTGAGATCCCTACTGGCGTGTTGAGGGGGAGTTTCAACAACGCTAGCTCGACTGGATTGTATCATCTAGTGGTAGAGTTTGGATTCTGGTGTTAGGCTTTGGGTAGCATGTTTGTGTTTTGGTTTTTCTGTCTAGTGAAGGTCGCCTTGATTGGTATCCCCCAGACGTAGGTCGGAAGGACCGAACTGGGTTATCAAATTACCGTGTTCTTTATCGCTTTCGTATACCGTAGTTAGAACATCATAATAACATCCATAACAGAATCTTGAAGCATTAAGGGACCTACAAATTGGTATCAGAGCGAGTTCTCTAACGTAACTGAGAAAATCCATTCATTCAAAATTCAAGAACCATGAGTCGAGAAGGAGCGTCTAACACTCGTCCGCCATTGTTCGATGGAAATGACTATGCCTATTGGAAAGCTAGGATGCGCAATTATCTGTTGGCACAAGGAGATGGTGTTTGGGATTCAGTCTTGGAGCCATGGACTCAGCCAACAAGAACTGTTCGAACTGGAGAAGGAGAAACGGCCACAACAACAATTCGACCCGCGACAAACGCCGAACTCACACAGGCCGAGAGGACTGCAAGATCAGCGAATTACACAGCTCTCAACGCGATCAGTGGTGCTATGGATGAAGCGCAATTCAGGATGATCGCTAACTGTACATCCGCCTATGAAGCTTGGAATTTCTTGGAGACTCAACATGAAGGTTCTGAAGATGTCAAGACAACCCGTCTACAACGCATTGAATCGATCTTTGACAGTTTGAGAATGTCGAATGATGAGGATATCACATCATATTTTGGAAGATTTCAAGATATTGTGAATCAGGCCACAACTCTTGGAATGTCATTCGAAGGGTCAAAGCTTGTGAGGAAATTTCTTAGGACTGTTTCTAAGAAATATTCTGCAAAAGTGGCAGCCCTTGAAGAAGTTGAGAAGATCAAGACAATGTCCTTGAGGGAATTGGTTGGTATTCTTCAAACTTATGAAATCAATCATCTAGCCTCAGAGAAATCGAACAAGAACATTGCATTCAAGGCCGAAGATGAACCTGTTGATGACTTTGAAGAAGAAGTTTCTTTACTATCCAAAAGGATTGGAAAGATGCTTCAGAATAAGCATTTCAAGAAGTTTCAGAAGAAAAATCGTAGTTCTGACAACCCAGTGACGACGGAGAAGCAGAACAACAGATTTGAAAAGAAATCTGATAGGAAGTTCAAAAAGTTCAAGAAGGACAAAGATGTTGATAAGTCTGATAAATCTTCTGAGATTATATGTTTTGAATGTGAAGGAAAAGGCCATGTGCGAGCTGAATGTCCTACTGCAAAGAAGAAGAGTAGAAAAGCACTTCAAGCTACCTTGAGTGATGAGTCTGAAGTTGAAGCTGAGGATGAACAATCAAGTGATGATGAGGATGTCGTTGCATTTGTGACAAGAGAAGCTAGTCCTACCCCTTCCACAGGTAACTGTGAGTCAATACAATTAATTACTAACATTTCTTCTATTGTTACAGCTGAATCAGGTAGTCTCTATAAAGAACTAGTTGATATCTATGAAGAACTCAAAGAGGAATATGAAGAAGCTGTACAGGAGAATGAGCAGTTGTCGAAACAACTCACTGACATCCGTCTGACTCTGGATAAAGCAGAAGCTGAGAAGATTAAGGCTATTGATGATCTAAAAGTTCTTAAGGGAAAGTATGATGAAGTGAAGCTTCAGATTACTACTGTGACTAAAGAGAAGGAATCATTCAGGGAGGAATCTATTAAATTGAAAATTAGAGTTGCTGACCTAGAGAAGATGACCAAAGGGAAAGGTAAACTTGATGAAGTTCTGTCTATTGGAAAAAGCTACAGAGACATGACTGGTATTGGGTACAAGAATCAAGCATCTACTGGAAAAAGACTATTTGTTAGTGGTGGAAATCTGAATGCTGAAGCAAGTTCACTGACACATAAGGATGTTCCCACATCACCCAAACGACGAAGAGACTGTCTCTATTGCAGCTTACCTGGTCACACAGCTGAAACCTGCATGAGGATTGTTCGTGATCTCATGAATGGTCGCCCAGTAGTCTGGCCCTATGAAGATTTAAAGAAAAAGATCAGAATCCAAATGGAGTGGGTGCCTAAGAGAAAGGAGAGTAAATGCCTTGTTGTTCTATCATCACAACAACAACCACGGTCCAGAAAATGGTATTTTGATTCAGGTTGTTCAAGGCATATGACAGGTAGTAAGGAGATTCTAAACAACTTTACAGATAAAGATTGTGGAGATATAGTTTTTGGTGATGGTGCTAGAAGCAAAATCACTGGTTATGGTAATGTAAAGGATGGTGAACTTTCTAAACTCTCTAGAGTCTATCATGTTGAAGGGCTTACTACTAATCTCATTTCAATTAGTCAATTATGTGATGAAGATTCTCTTGTTATTTTTAATAAGCATTTTTGTCAAGTGTTTGATTGCAGGAGAGATAACATCATGACAGACAAAAGATCTAAAAATAATTGCTATACTTTGGAAGCTAATCTGGCACAGGCACTAGTAAGCAAGGATGATCTCACAAACTTATGGCACAAGAGGCTTGGACATCTCAACTATCAAACCATGTATAAACTAAGTTGTTCAGCCGCTGTTAGAGGTCTGCCAAAACTACAGAATAACAAAGACCTTGCTTGTGTGGAATGTTCAAAAGGAAAGCAAACCCGAGCTCAACATAAGAAGACTGATGGAGTCTCTACAGATCATTGCTTAGAACTGATTCATATGGATCTTATGGGTCCAACAGAAACTGAAAGCCTAAATGGCAAAAGGTATGTTTTAGTTTGTGTTGATGATTTTTCGAGATTCACTTGGGTATGTTTTCTCAGGAGCAAAGATGAAGCCTTCCAACACTTTGAAAAACTAAGCCTGAAGTTGATGAATGAAAAGCAAACCAAAATTCAAAGGATCCGTTCTGATCATGGACGCGAGTTTGAGAATCAGGAGTTTGAACTTTTCTGCAACAACCATGGAATTTTTCATGAGTACTCTGCCCCAAAGACACCTCAACAGAATGGGATTGCTGAAAGGAAGAATAGAACACTTTAAGAGATGGCTCGTTCAATGCTACATGCTAGTACACTTGGAAGTCATTTTGGGCTGAAGCAATTTACACAGCATGTCACATCATCAATCGTGTGTTGTTGAGACCTCACACTAACAACACTCCATATCAAATCTGGAATGGTAAAACTCCTACTGTTAAATACTTTCATATTTTTGGATGTAAATGTTTTGTCTACAGGGATAGAGAGCAAATTAAGAAGTTTGATGCTAGAGCTGAGGAAGGTTGGTTTTTAGGATATTCTAACAATTCTAGAGCTTATCGAGTTTATTTGATTCAGTCCAGAAAGGTTATTGAGTCAGTAAATGTTTTATTTGAGGATAAGTATGCTTTACCTAGAAAGGATGATGATAGTAGTATTCCTAGTACTGATACTGCCTCAGTCAACCCCGATGTTAGTATATCCAGTCAACAACAGTCTGAAGGAATAGTTATTGATGATGAAGGAGATACTAATCATGAAGATAACTTAGAGGATGCTGATTTAAGTTCTAAAGATGTTATATCTGACAAGAGAAGAGGTCCAAGGACTCTAAAGCATCACTCACAGCAAGATATTATAGGTGATCCTAGTGCTCAACGTTTGACTAGAAGCAAGAAGGTTAATTACAGAGAATTAGCTGGATTAAACTGCTTTATATCTAGAGTGGAACCTAAGAATGTTTCAGAAGCTCTTAAAGACGAATACTGGATAGCAGCCATGCAAGATGAGTTAGTTCAGTTTGAAAGGAATGATGTTTGGGAGTTGGTGGAACAACCACAGAACACCAACATTATTGGTACAAAATGGGTCTTTAGGAATAAGACTGATGAGCAAGGCAACATTATAAGGAATAAAGCTCGCCTAGTTGCTCAAGGTTTTACACAGATAGAAGGTCTGGATTATGGTGAAACGTTTGCACCTGTTGCAAGGATGCAAGCTGTTCGAATTTTGTTAGCATTTGCATGCTATATGGATTTCAAGTTGTATCAACTGGATATCAAGACAGCTTTCTTAAATGGGAAGATCAAAGAGGAGATATTTGTGGCACAACCTGCTGGTTTTGAAGATCCATCTAGACCAAATCATGTATATCGAGTAAAGGGTGCACTCTATGGACTAAAGCAAGCTCCTAGAGCTTGGTATGATCGATTGTCTTCATTTCTCATTCATAATGGATATAAGAGAGGAGAAGCTGATAAGACGATGTTTGTGAAGCATGAAGACAACCACTTCATAATTGCACAGGTATATGTTGATGATATAATTTTTGGATCGACTTCAGAACATCTCAGAAACAACTTTGTTCAAGCTATGCAATCAGAGTTCGAGATGAGCATGATGGGAGAGTTGACTTACTTTTTAGGACTACAAGTGAAACAAATGAAAGATGGGATGTTTCTTAGTCAAGAAAAATATGCTCGGAATATGCTAAAGAGATTCAAATTGGAAGATAGTAAGATTGCTAGAACTCCTCAAGGTCAACAACAGAAACTCTCAAAGGATGATCAAGGAGCAAATGTAGATCAGAAACTATATAGGAGTATGATTGGAAGTTTACTTTACTTAACAGCTACTAGACCCGACATATCCTTTAGCACTGGAGTTTGTGCTAGATTTCAAGCAAATCCTAAGGAAGTACATTTGAAAGCTGTTAAACGCATCATGAGATATGTGAAAGGAACTATTGGATTAGGGATTTGGTTCTCTAAAAGATCAAGCTTGGATTTGATAGGGTTCACTGATTCGGATTGGGCTGGCTGTTGTGATGACAGAAGGTCAACAACGGGAGGATGTTTCTATCTAGGAAATAATCTTTTATGTTGGTTTTCTAGAAAGCAGAACATAGTTGCACTTTCTACAGCGGAAGCAGAGTATATAGCTGCAATATGCTGTTGTTCACAATTGATGTGGATGAAACAAGTTTTGTGTGATTATGGGATCAAGAAGGATGATTTCAAGGTGTATTGTGACAATACAAGTGCAACTAACATTTCAAAGAATCCTGTTCTACATAGTCGCAGCAAACATATTGATATAAGGTATCATTTTATAAGAGATTTGGTTGAAGAGGGTGTGTGCAACATTGAACATATTGGGACGTTGGAACAACGTGCTGACTTCCTTACTAAAGCACTCGACGGTGAAAGGTTTGAAACACTTAGATCTATTATGGGCCTTTGTTACTCAAGTTAAATTTTGATACATGTTTATGTTTATTTTACACTTTTACACTTGATCCAGCCCATAAGATTTTCAGGCCCAATTCATTTTTGGATAAAGTTTTCGCAACCGTCGTCCTTGGGGTCATGATGACTGCAAACTGACGCCCCCAGTCACGTCGCACGTCAAAACGAAACCGTCGTCTCTCTCTCGCCTCTTCATCTTCGGTTTTCTCTCTTTAAATCTGTAATTTGAGTTTCATTTTACCACACTTCTGTTTTGAGCTTGAGTTTTGCAGATAACTAAGCAATGGCTTCGTCTTCCTCGACAAATTTGCCCGAGAAAGTTTCTGAACCAGTTTCCACTACCTCCGAACCCCCAATCACCTCAGAAACACCCAATCCCTTTGAAAATGTTGAGGAACCAAATACTACTGCTGAAAATACTACTCAAACCTCCACTGAAGCTGTTGAAACTCAACTTGCAGAGTTTTCCGAGAATGCCGAGCCTATTATCACTATGTATCCTACCCCTCCTCCTAGTCCAGTGCAAAATCCTTCTCAGGATCCTACTTCAAACCCTACAGACAAATCCACTGAAAACCCCACTGAAAATACTCCAAATCCTGCCGATGCTGAAGCCGAACATGTCCAGGAAGAAGAAGATCATATTCTGCCACATGATGAACCAGAGGTCCCAGATCAAGCTGATGTTGGAACAGAGGTCCGACGACCTACTACTAGGTCTTCACAAAGAAAGAAGCGGAGCACCTCTACCAGTGATGTTGGTACACCTGCGAAACGACCAAGGACCCAGAGGACTCCAGAGAAAACAAAGAGGGATTTACAGTCACAACGAGCGTTCAACATGACATATTTTACCAAGGAAATGATGCTGTTCGGAACCAAAGATCTTGTTAACAGAAAATTCATCCCAGAGGAGACTTTTGTCCATTCTTCATACACGGACCTAGGGTTCGTTGAGTTCCTTGAAGAAAGACATCTACAAAAGTGGGCAAGGGTGTTTAAAGCCTACTCTTCAACACTGGTCAGAGAGTTCTACGCCAACTTACACCCTGAAGTTCTCAACAAGAAGTCTCAGTGGTTTGGTAAGATATACATTAGAGGCAAGTTTATTGATTTAACTCCTGGTGTTATCAATGCGCTGTTAGAACTTGCACCAAACGACGATCTTGGTGATCCACTGGAGTATTTGCCTCATTCACCTGCCGATATAGCCTATACTATTTTAAATCAGAGGGCTTTTGACTTTGGCCGGAAGAAGTGTAGTGTTTCTGATATGACCATGAAATTTCACTGTTTGTTCTATTTGTGTCGTGCAAACATCCTGCCAACATCCAATGCCTCACAGCCTTCACTGGAAATGGGTAAACTTTTATTTTGTATTGATTCTGGAATAGAACTTATGAATTTTGGTCTTCTGGTTTTTAAGCGTATGCTAGGTTTTACTCGTGATCTAATCACCAAGACTGCTAGTCTACCATACCCTGGCCTTATCACATTGTTGCTGCATCAAAATGGCATTAAGACAAAGAAGGATGACCTGATCAAGATAAATGCACATTCCCCTTCCAATGAGCTTTGTGACAAGCATAATGACTTCAAGGAAGGACCACCACCGTCTGGCACTGATCTCATTTTGCAGATCAAGTCTGAGTTGCTTGCCCTTAGTGACAAGCAGACCAAGATCAGTCAGGAATCTATTGCCACCAAGCGCAAGATTGCACAGATAATGAGTATGCTTCCAGGATCTCTTTCCCCAACTCGCAAGGCCTCTTCAAGTGGAGCTCGTTCTGAGGAACAGAATCCATTTGCTGATGAGGAGGAGGATTCTTCCGATGGAGTTGTTTGATCCATCAAGGGGGAGAAACAAGTGTGGTGGTGTGGTGTCTATTTTGGTGAAGGTCATCTCCATGTGGTATGGTTGTTGGTACATTTGGGTAACACATTTCTGACTAAACTTTTTAATGTTTTTGGTGATTGTCTGATGACTGATGGATGTTTGAACTTTGTGCTGATGACACTATTTTGCTGATTGTGTTTGTTTGTTTTTGGATGAACTATGATGGACTATTGACTCTCTAAAACTGTCGTCTTGTTTGGAACTTTACTTTGTTGATATTTTGTTATATTGGTTGATGTGCTTATCTATCATAATCTGAATTGATTATTGTTTGCATTTCTGATAGACACTTTGTTTGATGGATCATCATCTCCATGAAATGTGGGGGAGATTGTTAATACATTGTTATGACAACTTAACCTTGTACTTTTCATTGAGATGTTTCTCAGGTGTTGGCACATCAGGCTGACGACGACAGTTAACTCTGCTGGTAGTTAGGTGTTTTGTATTCTTTATATAGTGCAGAGTCTGTAATCTAGAATAAGAATTTTTATTGAGCGATTTTTACTTGTATTCATTCTTAGAGATTACAAAGAGAGAGTTTTGAGAGAGTCTTGTAAAAGTTCTTCAAGATTTCATAGAGTGAGATATTTTAGAAGACCAAGATTAGATTGAGTTTACATAGGAATATCTGAAGGTATTGTGATCTTCATTATTCAAGAAAGTTCTGGAGGAATTCAAGCGATCAAAGAAGAAAGTCATGGAGAACGACAAACAGCGTTTCTGCCTTTGAAGATTCCATTTAGGGTGAGATCCCTACTGGCGTGTTGAGGGGGAGTTTCAACGACGCTAGCTCGACTGGATTGTATCATCTAGTGGTAGAGTTTGGATTCTGGTGTTAGGCTTTGGGTAGCATGTTTGTGTTTTGGTTTTTCTGTCTAGTGAAGGTCGCCTGGATTGGTATCCCCCAGACGTAGGTCGGAAGGACCGAACTGGGTTATCAAATTACCGTGTTCTTTATCGCTTTCGTATACCATAGTTAGAACATCATAATAACATCCATAACAGAATCTTGAAGCATTAAGGGACCTACAATAATATTCATGAAAAATAATTGGGGCCAACTTCCAAATTAAATGTGTGGAACAAATCTTAGCAACCGTTTTAAAGTGTCTTTTTCGGCTTTTACCCGTCTTTAGAATTAGAATTGATATATGAAGTATTCAGGGCGGCCTTATGCTATTCCCATAGTTACGATTGTCCGGGTCCAAAACTAATTTTAATCTTTAGTCTAAAAAAAAAAGAGTGTATTTTATGTTATTAATCTTCCATTTTTCACCAAAAGTAGTTGGCTTGAGTGGATTGAGGCTCTAGCCGCTTAAGCAAGGTTTCGGGTTCGAACCTCATGTATGCAAAAAAGTGCTTAGGGAGAGACGTCCTTTAGATACCCGGTTATTCACAAAAAATCTTCCATCTTTTCCTCCTTTAAAATGATAAAATTAACTACCAAAACTTATACATGGAGGATCGGGTAGGCATTGAAGGGTTGTCTCTTCCAAAGCATAATTCTGCAAACACAAAGACTCGAACCAAGACCTTTGTCACAACATTTGTTATTGTCACAACATTTGTCCCAATCTAATGTTATTGTCACAAGCTCCTCACACCGTGCCAATGTTACATGGTGATTGGGACAAGGCCAATTGGACATCTAGAATTGTTTGCAGGTCGTGCTTTTGCGGACCAATAGATTGTCATCACTGGAAAAAGCATGATGTTGATGAGATTGACAAGGTTTATTACTGTAAAAAAAGTACACAGTTACATCTACGAATAGACTATTTTATCGTACCATTATTAAAAGCATTATGGTCAGTGGCGGATTCAGAACATTTTATTTGGGAGATCAAATATCATAAAGAGTAAGCACCTAAATTTAGGAAAATATATTTAATTAAAGTTTTGTTATATTTTTGAGACTTTAAAAATAGGTATATTTCAGAAAGAGTTGGCATGTACAAAATGCGTAGAAACTTTTTTTGAAAATAAAGACTTGTATAATTATATTTTTCGAAGAGAATCCATTATAAAATTGATGGAGTCTAAGTCATAAGGTTGGATTGAATACCTAAAGATTTTTAAAAATTTTTAAAATTCCAATTGCAATTAAAACATTCAAATTTTAAGAGGCTAAAAGAAATGCTATAGTTTTTTATTGAATAATTTCCCATTAGAGTTATGAATCCCTTAAAATATATACACATTTATAAAAAAATAATCAACATGTTAATAAATTCCTATTCAAATTATTCAACACTTGGTCCTAAAATTACCACATAATTTCTGATTGTATCAAAGTATCAGTACTAATATTTTATTTTTATTTTTTTTGGTGGGTCAATTGACCCACCTTGTCCCTATGTACATTCGCCAGTGATTATGGTGTTCCGGGATGTGGTTCCTGAAGTTATGAAAATCAAGAATGCAATGTGGGGAAGAATCGCGACATAAGCTTCAACTGTATGAGCTTCGACTAAGGACAGCAATAGGCGCCACTTTCACCAGGCCGAAGAGTCTACAATGTAGGATTGAGGCATGACAAGATGGTTGTCCCCCTTGGCCCTAACCACCACCATAGCATCAAGGCATCACCAAAGGTTGAGTATACATTCCCAGTGCTTATATGGAAAACTCATCAAGGAATGAAATTTCCAGAAGGGAGATCCATATCGTGTTCGTGTTCTGCTACACAAACACGGACCGTTGGCAATCGAACTATTACGCGGCCTAAGGATTTGAAACCAGTGCACATAATAATAGAAATGCTATCAAGGTCATGCTTAAACCATACTATGCATCATAACACATTATAATAAATCCGAGTGCATACTATTAATTTGGTAATAATAAACTGGTAATAATAAAAATGAAAATATATATATAAGAGAAATTTTGATATGCATAGCAGATCCGAGTGCATCACATTGAGCTGAAGCACTTACTTTTATTCGTTTAGTTTTTGTTTTTGTTGTGTTTATGAATAATCAAAAACATAAACATGGAAAAAACAAAAACCAAACCAATAAAATTGCACATATTTATGTAAAATTATTAATTTACCTATTAAATTGATCTTAGTCATACATTTTAGAACTAAATCAAAGGATGCTATGTATTGTTGATACATCATGCATGCCAAATGAATTCGATCTATATAGATACCCAAAAAAAACAAACAAACAACACAGAACAAAATAAAAAAAAATAAAAAAAACTAATAAACTATAAATATATACCAAAAAAATTAAAGGAGTAATATTATTCTCTAATTTAATTAATTAGTATATGGAGTAGTTTCTAATGTAAGGATATTGTTTTATTTTAATGATTTATCACTTAATTTTAATATAAAACTTTATACCCTTACTAAGGCCATCTCTAACAATAAATTCTATTTATCAGTCAACTCTACTCTATTTTCAAGTCCAGTTAATAGTTTTTTTCTTTTCATCTCCAATAATCAAACTCTAAATTTCCCTCTATATAAGAATATTCCATTTTGATCTATTTTACTATTCATTTAATTTTTATCTTTCAATTATTGTATATATTTAAATATGATTAAAATTTTAGTACTCCAAAATATACTCCCTCCGTCCCATTTGTATTGTCTCATTTGGATTTTTTACATTGTTTATGGTATAAGTTTGATGTAATTTTTATTACTTTATATACTAAGAAATACTATAGCTGAGTGAGATCTTGTTGGATTTATATTTTTTCACATAATTTTAGAATATAATATAGAATTTTTACTCTACGCATTTTTATTATTAATTTGTTAAACAAATAAATTGGATTGCAGGTCCAAAATTTTGAGACAATATACTAATGGGACGGAAGGAGTATTATATTTTCTTTTTGGTAATCATTGATGAGTGTCGGCATAGGTTTTTTTTGAGGAAAAAGGGTAATATATTTCACTCAATACCCAAAAACAGTTTACAGCAATAAAAGCAATGCAGCAAAAGGATGCAACTCTAACAAAAAGGAAGAGGAGAGCCCCAACAACAAACAATACACTCACAAAATGGAATATTGGAAAGATCAGCCAAAGTCTAAAAGAAAATCGACCAAATCTCAGCCCCAACCTTGTTGCAACGTCAGACACCAGCAGCATCAACCAATCCAGCTGCAGAAAAATCACAGCAACAGCACCATCCCATAACACCGTATGAAACAGAATTCTGGCTCGATCATCTTTCAACAGCTCCCCGGAATATACAAAAAAAAAATTTCAAGTGACGAATCAAAGTAACAATCCCAAAAATATACTACATACTCATATCTCCCCTGCGAGAGTATTCCAAGCCAATGCGTCGAAACATATGAACAGGCGAGGGCCAATACGAGGATTGACTAGGAATGAAGATTAGGGTGCACCACAAGAAAATGAGAAGAACTGACTCTCAAACTAATCAAGACTATCAAACTCACCAATGTCCTTACTACACAATATATATCCCCCTCTTATTGGTATTCAAAATAAACCAAATCAATACCGCTAATAAGATAACCCGTGCTACTATATAATCCTCTCTTGATTCTCCTCTTCAAAATAATTTTTTTTTTTACTTAATCAAACAACAATCCTTTTCTGAAACTCTGTCTTTTATTATTATTTTTTTTTTCTTTATTTTTTTCAAAATGAGGAACCACAGCAAGACCATTCTAACACTACCCAAACAAACGACCTAGTATACAACCATCCAATTACCTCTGAAAGGAACACATACTCACACTAGGGCAAGGACTCCCGGCACCATTTATTCCCATCAAGGTGAATGCAACATCAGGGTGAATATTTAGCGAGAAGTCAAGGCACAACCTAGGCTCTCAATGGTACAACTACACGGTGTGACTAAGGCAATGGGGCGGCACAAGGTTAGGTTCAGAACAGGTAGGTAATGCAATGGTTGGTGATTGGAGGAGTGAGAGAGGAGAAGGGCCAATGGAGCAATCTTGGACCTAATCATGTTCGAAGCATTGAGTTGAAATTGCAGGGTAGACGAGAATAATGTAGCGACTTCTGGGATGTTAAAATGAAAACACACTTATACATACGACTAAGGCATTTAACATTCCCATCTCACCGGGTGAATTTGGCAGTTGGCTTGAATTGTCCTTTGCAAAAAAATCATCAGTCCGCCCATGAGTTGGAGTAATCATCAGACAGCATCTTGGGAATACGTAGTAGCTCCAATATAGGCCTCATCCTCAAGAAAACAATACATCAGTAACCTCTTTTAATGCAGCAGCACCTTGGAACATCCTCAAGCCCATGAAATACCATCGTCAATCTACAGCAGCAACAACACAGCAGCATCTAAAGCCGTAGCAGCATCAATCGCATCCCTCGCTCGAACCATGTTTTAACGGCCTCGCCATAAAATGTACAGACCTCCATCCGCAAGATCTTATCACCGAGTACGCTTGTCCATAATTACAATATCAGCATCTTCCATTCCCACAACAGCCTTCTCCGAGTAACAACAACAATAGCATCCACCTGCAAAAAAGAACAAGTAAAGAAACAAAGCAGCAACGTTCTCCAAGCATAGCTACACATCCGCCTCTTTGTTTTGAAGATATTGAATTCCTCCTTAATTAGATCCATTTCTCCCCCTCACCACTACATTGTCTGCCACAAACTTTTAACCCCTTTCACCATCTTTGACAACATCCCTTTCCCAACTTTTATATCACACCACACACAAAATCTCCCGAGGACAGTCCTCCTCCCACCACCTCGCCTCTTGGCACAATGTCCCTACAATTGTTACAGCCACAGCTCTACTCGATCACCACCGGAGGCCCCGGCTTTAGCCCAATAATCTGCAAGTGAGTTTCTCTCTCTCAAAACATGTTGAACTCTCACCTCCCCCGCCCACCTTAAAAGTGAAACAATATGACCGACACTGTCGTGTAGTCGCCATGGAACCTCACTCGGTTTCTCCAACCATTTCACCACATTCTTCGAGTCACATTCGAAAATTAGTTTTTGCAACGGAAATCCTTGATCTCGAATTATTGCTTGGCAAATCCGGCTGATTGCTTTTATTTCCGCCTCCGTAGAGTCCGCGTAGCCAATATAATCGGAAAGAATAAATATCATTTTACCTTCGGCATCTCTAATAATTCCACCAATACCTGCTGGGCCCGGGTTGCCAAAAGACGACCCATCCGAATTAATTTTCCACCACCCTACTTCCGGCCTAATCCAAGTTAGTCCATGCCTGGGCACTTTGCAGACCGACCGACATAAATTTGGCAGATAATCTGTGAATTTGCCCCCCAAACCTTCGAGCCCCATCTCAGGTTGGATAGAAGCTGCCTTCCCCCAAATTCCCACCTTCCATTTAATCCCCTCCACAAGAGTATTCATGTCCATGGTCCTACCCTTAAAGATAATCTCATTTTGGCACCTCCATACAGACCACATGATTGTCAAGCCAGTTACTCCCCAAATCTCCTTCAATCTGTGCCATAAGCCACACCCCATCCACCAAGGCAGCAATTGTATTACTTTCCCCGGAATCACACACTCTACACCAAACCAGCTCGCACCCTGATACCACAATGTACTCACAATTTCGCATTGACAAAATAGATGACTTACCGATTCAATGTCTTTTGAACAAAAAACGCACCGCGCTGCCTGCTCCTGAATGCACCCGAGCTTGAGTAATTCCTCTCGGACTGGAAGCGCACTGTGAGCTGCCTTCCAAGCCATTAATTTTACTTTCATAGGTACCTTTAGTTTCCATAGATATCGCCATAACCACTGGAGATCACTCATGTCCGACCCTGTCCCAACTGCCCAGCAAGACCGGGTAGAAAACTTGCCATTCCCCTCTAAAGACCACACCACCCTGTCTTCAAGAAACCTGTTCGGACGAGCGATGTTTAGGAGTTCCAAAAACTCACTCCACACCCCATTTTCCCAATCAAACAATTGCCTTCGAAGACAAACTGTCCACACCCATTCCAGTCTGTTCCATGTCCTATAATCCTCTACCGAACCATCCTTATTCGACGCCAGAGTAAATATCCTTGGGAATAATTCCTTTAAACATCTTCCTTCCACCAACCAATTATCAAACCAAAAGCTAGTTTTCCTCCCATTACCAATACATATCCTGAATTTTCCACTGCCCATACCCTCCCAATTCTTACTTATATATCCCCAAAGAGATCTATATGTCTTCATTTCCGGAATCAGTGGAGACTTTCCTCCATAATATTTCATGTCAATCACCTGTTTCCATAGAGTGTTCTCCCTCCCAAATCTCCACCTCCATTTAAGAAGAAGTGCATCATTAAACTTCGATGTACCCCACACACTTAAACCCCCTTTATCCTTATGTCTGCAAATCCTCTCCCAACAGATTGAATGGAGTTCCCTGACCCCATCCCACTCGCCCCAGAAAAATCTTCTTTTAAGTTTTTCAAGCCTCTCCGCCACCGACCTAGGTACCTTAAAAATTGACAAATAATACACGGGGATGGAAGACAGGATACTTTTGATGAGGCACAATCGTCCGGCTTGTGATAGCAATCTACCTTTCCACCCGGCCAACTTCCTCTCCACCTTCTCCAATACCGGTTTCCAAATATCTATTCCATTTAACGTCCTCCTATCGGAATTCCCAGGTACCTTAGGGGCCATTTCCTCGCCTCGCAGCCCAATATTCCGGCTGCCTCCTCCACAGTCTCCTCCGCACAATTAATCCCGAAGATACTGCTCTTTCGGAAATTAATACGAAGGCCCGTTACCAGTGTCAGACAACACAGGAGTCGTTTTATTACAACTACCTGCCCCACATCCCCTTCGCAAAAAATGATCGTATCGTCTGCATATTGTAGATGTGATACCACCGGGCCACCCCTTCCCGACTCCAATCCTTTGATCCTCCCCAACTCTACAGCCCTCACCATCAATCTATTAAAAATCTCTGCAAGCAATAAAAAAATATATGGAGATAAGGGATCACCTTGACGTAATCCATTTTTCAACTTGAAAAAATTCGTTGGGGACCCGTTAACTAGAACCGCGGCTGAAGCTTTAGTCACACATTCTTCTATCCACCCACTCCATCTAGCCCCAAAACCCATATCCTTCAGCAGATTGAATAAAGCACCCCACGATACATTATCGTAAGCCTTGGCGAAATCCAGCTTTATCACAAAACCACTTTGGCCATTGGTATGTGTCGACTGAACTACCTCAGTCGCTATAAGCACCCCATCCAGAATTTGTCTTCCCGGAATAAAAGCCATCTACGCCTCCCCGACCAATCCACTTAATACCCCCTGCAATCTTTTGACCAAAACCTTTGCTACTATCTTATACAAACTCCCGACAAGGGATATAGGCCTGTAATCTCCAAAATGAAGTGGATTTTCCACCTTGGGAATTAAGGTTATAAAAGATCCTCCAATCTCATTAGGTAACCTGCCTTCTTTTTCAAAATTCTCGAACAGCTGCACCACTTCCCCCTTAACAATTTCCCAATACTTCTTATAACAATTCAGGTTGAAACCATCCGGTCCCGGCGCACGATTCCCGTCACAATTCCATATTGCCTCCCGAATTTCTTCCTCAGAGAAAGCTCTTTCCAACCATTCCCTGTCACCAACTCCAACTCTAGATAAACCAATGCTACCAACCTGGAAAACCTCTTCATCAATTTTTTCAAACATGTTTTTGAAGTGGAGAAAGGCTGCCTCCTTAACTCTAACCGGATCATCTATCAGTACCCCCTCTCGAAAAATAGCTCCTATGAAACCTTTCCTCATATGTAGCGCGTTCATAGTATGGAAGAATCTCGTGTTCTTGTCTCCTTCTCTGATCCATCTAATCCTTGATTTTTGATACCAACGGCGTTCTTCTGCCAAATAGAGATGTTTTAACTCTCCTTTTTTCGACCACCAGACTGTCCTAGCGTCCTCCTCCACATCTGGCCCCTGAATGTTTTCCTCCAATTCCCCAATCTCGACTTGCAGTTTCTGTATTCTACGTTCCAAATCCAGCGCACTATATCCTTCCCACTGCCTGATCTTAGCTTTTAACATCCTCAGCTTATTACAAACTGATCCTGTTCTTGGCTGACCGTTCCCAATCGAAACCTCATTCCACACCTCCCTAACCATAGTCGAAAAGCCTCTTTCATTCATCCAGTAATCATAGAATCGGAATGGCTTGGGTCCCCAAGATTTTTCTTCGGCTACCAAACACACCGGATAGTGGTCCGAAAGAACTGACTCTCCCCTACGTTGGGTTAGCCCTCTCACAGCCTCCAGCCACCCCGGGGATATAAGATGTCTATCCAATCTGCTTCGCGCTCTGCCTCCCCTACCTATCCATGTGAAAAATCCACCCTCCATCGGCAAATCAATCAGTCCAAGACTGTCAGCGAATTCCCTGAACTCTCTCATTGATCCCGAATCCTCACTCAAACCCACTCTTTCCCCTTCCCACATAACCGCATTGAAATCTCCATTGAAGCACCAAAGATCACCATTAGTCGTACTACACTTCTGACTCAGGAACTCCCAGAACTCAGCTCCCTCTCCCCTGCTATTAGGTGCATGGACTGAAACTAAATTAATCACCCCATCGATCCCTTTAATATTTCCTCTCACCCAAATAAAATTGTGTCCTTGATCCACCGCAACAAAAGAGCTAAAGTTTACATCCCAAATTATCAACAAACCACCTGCATTCCCGATAGCAGGTTGAAAACAAAACTCGAAACTATTTGAGCCCCATAACCTTCTAACAAGCCTCTCCTGAATGACCTCCATCTTGGTCTCTTGAGCGCACAACACTGTCGGCCTCGCCTTCTTACACATCCTCATGACAGCTCGGCGCCTAACTCCCCCGTTCAACCCCCTTAGATTGCAAGAGAACAAACGCATTGGAATATAGAAACTCAAAAAGGACACCACCCATACAGACTCAATATGACACCACTCAAACTCTTCACATCCTCCCTAATTCCTCCCAAATCCGTTCTGCCGCCTCCTCCCTACCCTTTCCACACACCAACCCATAGGTATATGGTAGCAAGCCATAAAAATTACAAACGAATAAAAGGGAGGGATAAGGGACCTGGTGGGGATCGAATTCCAACCATAAAATTAGAAGTCAGAGATTTGATCACTAGGCCAAGTTATTTAAAATACCCTAATATTAAAAATTTATCTAAATATATAGATAGTTATATTCTTGTAATTAATAGTATTAAAAATAAAATTTAACATAATAAAACAAAAAAATCTAGAGAAATAAGAATACAGTACAAGTAATAAAATGAAAGAAAAAAAAGAAAAAAAAAAAGGAAAAGGGATAGTGTTGCTATAGTGCAACGCTAGAATTGGCGGTGTACTATTCACTTGGCTGGATAATGACGTCCCGTATGGCGTCTGAAGTCTGTTGTTGGAGTGCCCTCCTCCTTTATTATTGTGTTTAACTTTATTTTAAAGTAACCGCTGGAGATGGCCTAATACTGGTAAATAGTCACATATTATGATCTATTTGTCTACTATAGTATTTATTAAAAAAAAAATCCCTCATTTTAGTTTCAACTCAAAAAAGGCAAGTTAAAAAAATAAAAAGAAAATCCTGCCCTATATAGAAAAATGTTTTTGTTCTATTTAGCAACTCAGTCAATTCATGCATGCAACTTCAAAGCAACATTGGTCAGGAATGGTTCATGTGATTCATACCTACAAAACTCACATAATGTTGGTCTGTTTTACCCAGCTGGCTTGTCCTTAGAAGTTAAGGGGTATTGTGATGCGGATTGGAAAAGTTTCCCTGACACTAGACGTTCTCTTATAGGGTTTTGCATCTTTCTTGTTGAAGTTGTTGGCACACTAACCTTTCATGCAGGATTAATTGGTCGTCAATTCATCACAATAACAACAGGGAAGTTATTTGTCAAAGATCAAATCTCCACCACAGCTGGACTAACGATCAAGACTTCTCTTATTATATAGACTCTCAGTGTCTTGAGTCCCTTAGTTTAGTTTTTCACTTTACTGAACACTTTCACATTCTTCTTGGCATTAGTATTCTGTTTTAGAAGTTCTTGAGAGTAAAAAACATTGTGTTTTAAATATTGTCTTTTAAGTGTTTTTGGCTTGGATGAGTTAGAATTTGGTATTCACTCTATATTTTCTTAATCGGGTTGTAAAGATCAAGGAAGAAGATGGAGTCTTCTTCTTGATGTAGTTACGATACATTCCAGGGAGATTGGCAAGGTGTCAAGACGACAGGAGCAAGCTAGAATTTTAATCTGTTAGCTCAGGTGTTAAGGGGGAGCTTTTACAGTTTGTGTTCGACCAGATAAAATTTGTTTGAGTCTTGTAAATTTGAGTCTAGCCTGGGTTGGGATCCCCCAGACTAGACCGAAGGCCGAACTGGATCAACAAATCCATCTAATTCCATTTACTTTTCTGCATCGGTGATTGATTGCCTATTTTACACGTCGTTATAATTGTGGACTGGTTATGCGCTCAAACGGGACTGTCGGAAGCATTAATTGCTTGGAAGACAAAGAAGCAGAATGTGGTGTCAAGAAGCACAATAGAGGCAGGGTTGAGAAGTTTAGGTGTTGCTGCCTCAGAACTTCTATGGATTGGATCATTCTTCCAAGAATTAAAGATATCTCTTCCTGGTCTTTATTCAGTATATTGTGAAATTATTTCAACAATTCAATTGGTGAAGAATCCCACCATGAACGCACTAAACATATTGATATTGGCCGCTTGTTTGTGTGTGATTATTACCAACAAAAACGTATTGATTTTATCAATGTGTCATCTCCTAAATTGTTCCAAGCTGAAGCTTTGGCAAGCTTCACCCACGGGATGTTAAAGTAAGGAACAAATGCCTGCAGCAAAGGATGAAGACTCAATTTAAGTTAGTCGGGCTTTAAGTTTAGAGCTTTGGCTGCGGGTTGTAGCTGCGGGCTGCAGCTTTAGGGAGCTGTAGGCTGTTATGAGCTGTAGCTATCAGTTTTTGCATAAGTGTTCTGTACAAATAGTTGTAACTGTTATAAATTTTAATTTGAAGAGAAAAATTAATTAAATTTGGAAAGTATCTTTCGAAAGCTCCCAAAAGCTACTGAGCATAGCTTCTGATTATAGAACCTTTCGGAGCTGCAATTCACAGCAAAAACCTTCAAAAGCTAGTGTTGAACTGGGTTACATTTTTAAAATAAAAGGTAAAGCTTCTCAGAGCTCTCAAAAGCTTCCAAAAGTTGTGTGTATAACAGACTGTTAATATAAGTGCACTCACGCAGTATTGAGTGTGTATTTATCCCTTTCACAAACTGTGTACTCCATTCATTCAGCATCAATAACATCATTCGTCCAACTCTGTCTCGATTGTTCTCTATTTTGTTGCTTTTCATCAATTTTGTGGTTGTCGCAACCCACAAAATAGTTGTCGAGTGAAATGAAATTTAATATAAAATATCTACTCATAGACGACAGATGAAGCGTGCAATGTGTACATGAGACGAAAAAATTATCCAAAATAATATTCGAGTAAAATAATTGGGACCAACTTCCAAATGTGTGGAACAAATCGTAATTAGCCACCGTTTGAAAGTGTCTTTTTCGGTTTTTACCCGTCTTTAGAATTGATATATGATGTATTCATTATGTGGTATATATGCCCAGAGTTACAATTGTCCAGGTACAAAATTAATTTTAATTTTTAAATAATTTTTTTAAAACATTTTGTGATATTAATTTCGTCCTTTAAAATGACAAAAATAACTATTAATTTCACATTTAATTAATTTTTCTTCTTCCAAAAGTTTATTATAATTTTGATTCCTTTTCCAAAACTATAACACTCCCCATCCCCTTTAAAACATAGGGATCTATCAAGTTGCCGCCAGAAGCAAAACCCCGTCTTTCTTTAGCTAGTCGTTCCTTGCCTTCTTTTGATATTAAGGTCTGTTGGCAACTAGTTTTAAGCAAATGTGTTCACAACCGATGTCTGAACTACTTGGTCCGTTCCCATCTCGCAACCTTATCCGACAAACTATTGGAGGGAAGTGCATCTGGCGGATATGCAAAAATATTCTCTACAACGGCTAGTGCACTTCTTGCCTTGATCGTGTTCAAGTAAGATGGAAAGAAAATATCTCATTCCGGGCAACTCCATTCTAAGGAATGAAATATTATGGTAACAATATCTTACCTTAGAATGAAGATTGTGGCTACTTTAAATAGAACCAGGCCGAGGCGCTTTATGTAAGACTGCTGAATCAATTCTCTTGGGCCACTGAGATATCCTTGAAGTGAGAAAGAAACATTCCTTCCAGTGTTCGTGAACACATCATACCGAAGGAATTATTCGATCAACACAACTTTGGGTGATTTGATCGAGATAGTGCTACTGTGACCTTGATTGAGATTGCCGAATTCAATCAAGGATTCCATGGAGTCGTCAACACACGAGCTTAAACGAAACAACTCTGGTAGAAGGATTTGCAATCAAGTTTCATCCGAGGGTAACTTGAATGAGGAGCCTTCAAGGAATTGGAGCAAGGTCGGGGAGACCTCGCCAAAACTAGTGAGAGTTTTGGTCCGACGATTCAACCGCTTGGAGATCGGAATTTGGCAAATTAATTCACTATTGTTTGGATCTTGGATCGAATTAAATACATAGTGAAACCTCTTGGATTGATATCCCCCTGACGTAGGCTGAGGCCGAACTGGGTCAACAAATCTCTGAGTTTGTTTATCCTTATTTCAGTTTATTTACATTCCGATGCTTATTAATTTTAAACTGAATAACGTGTCCACAAAAGGTGTTTGAACTAGTTTACAGGACGAGTTCACAGGTTATCTCTCTAAATGGACCTAACAATTGGTATCAGAGCCACACGCTCTCGAGCGAGATCCAGTACTAGAGATGACTGACAATCAGGGTGGTTCAGTAACCAGACCTCCACTGCTCGATGGATCCAACTATGCCTACTGGAAAGATCAAATGGAGGCATTTCTTATGTCTCTCGACGAAGGAACATGGGACGCCATTGAAAACCAATACATGCCTCCAATTGTCGAAAAAGATGGTGTAAAGACTTCAAAGCCTAGAAGTGAATGGACCACTGCTGAAAGACTTGCTGCTACAAGAAATTCTAAAGCTCTGAATGTCATTCCCAATGCCATCACTCATGATCAATATCGACTTGTTTCTGGATATATGATTGCCTATGATGTGTGGACTACTATAGCCAATACCTACGAAGGTATAGCTCCGGAAAAGAAATCTCGACTTATTACTATTGAGTCTCAATTTCGTAAAATCACTATGGATGACAATGAATCTGTTGGCCAATATATTGGTCGAATACATGATCTAAACAATCAAGCTCTTCAGCTTGGTAAAGTTTATTCTCAACAGGTCATTATAGGAAAAATCATTGGGACGCTTCCTGGGAGATTCAATGCAAAAATAGCTGCACTTGAGCTCTACCAAGACTTTGATAAATTACAGGTTGATGAATTAATGGAAATCCTACAATCATGGGATATGGATCACTGTCCTAGAGTCAAGAAAAAAACGGTTGCATTCAAATCAGAATCAAAAGACAGCACTATCAAGTCCACTGAAGATACTGAGGAGTTCATTGACGAAGAAGAACTTGCTATGCTCTCGAAGAGGTTGAATCAAATTCTGAAAAATCGAAGGGCCAGATTCAATCCATCCAAGAACAAGGAGACGGGAACATGTAGCCACAAGTATTCAAAGAAATCCAAGTCATCAGACAAAAATATATCAAAACAGTCCAAACCCGAAGATGACAAGGAGATCATATGCTTCGAATGTGGAGGACGAGGTCATATGAAAGCAGATTGTGCTAATCTCATAAAAAGGAGACCAAAAAGTCCTATCAAGCCACATTCAGTGAATCTGAGGATAATAAGGAATCCAGTGACAATGAGTCTGATCATGGAATTGCACTTGTTGGCACATGGGATTCAGACACCGACGATGAACATATTGAAGGTACAACCTCTATATCTATCAATATGGTTTCTTCTAACATGTTACACTCCTTGTTCAACAGGGAACATGGTAAGAACATTAAAAGGGTCAATGATCTGTATGAAGAAACTTTTGAAAAGCTAGAAATCTCTATGGCCGAGGTGGTAGAACTTCAAGTTGAAAATGAAAAGTTGAAGAAACACATTAATACTCTCGAAGCCAAAAACCAAGAGGTCGAAGGACAAATAAAGGAATTGACTGAACAGGTTGCTGAACTACATGAGGAGAAAGCCGAACTTTCAGAAGGATAATGATGACCTTGAGGAACTAAAAAATGACTACAGACTATGGTATGCCAAGATGCAAGGTCAAAGAGATGCATTTCAAACTGAGTTAACGGAAGTTCAAGAAAAACTTACAAAAGCTGAAGGAACTCTCATGTCTCTAAACAAAAGGAAGGCCAAACTAGATGATGCCATTGCCATGGGGAGAACGAGTGGAAACAAACAAGAAATAGGATATAAAGGATCTACCTCAAAAATAGAAAGTAGTAAGAAGTTTGTATCCGGAGGAATTTTGAATGACTACAAGGGAACTAAGAAGCCTTTACATCAAGCAAGAAGAAATAAATGGACAAGAAGGCCGTCTCCTCCCATTCCTCTCAAGTGTGATTACTGCAAACTTGAAGGTCACAAGATAAAGAATTGTGGAATAATAGTCAAGGATCTACAAGAAGAAAGACCCATTGTCTGGCCAAATGACAAGATGAAGATGAAACTAGCCTATTTTAAGCGAGAATGGGTACCTAAAGGCGAAAATCAATGCCATGCCGCCTTTCTATCACACAATGTTAAAAGCATTATATGGTACTTTGAAGTGGATGCTCCAGACACATGACCGGGAACAAAAAGTTGTTCAAACACTATAAAGAAATCGATGGTGGATTTGTAGTATTTGGAGATGGGAAAAAGGGTGCCTTAACAGGTCAAGGAACCTTGGAAGGAAAAGATGCTCCAAAGCTCAACCCAGTGTTCCTTGCTGAAGGACTTCAAGCAAACTTGATTAGCATTAGCCAACTATGTGATGAGAATCTCATAGTACAATTCATCAAGGAGTATTGCGAAGTCTACAACAATGACTATGACTGTGTCATGAGAGATTTGCGTTCTTGAAACTACTGTTATCAACTTGTTTAATCGTGCAATATAGCTACTGCTGCAGGTGAATATCACACCATGCTATGGCATGAAAAGCTTGGACACCTAAATTTCAAAGATCTTATCAAGCTAAGCATAACGGATGATGTTCGAGGGTTGCCTCATCTAAAGAAATCAAATGTTGATTTCTGTGAAGAATGTGCAAAGAACAAACAACACAGGAGTTCACACAAAATGTCTGAACACCTGGGATCGACAAAATATCTTGACCTACTACATATGGATCTTATTGGTCCCACTGGTGTTGAAAGCTTGGGAGGTAAAAGGTACATTTTTGTTTGCATTGACGATTTTTCTAAGTATACTTGGGTTGAATTTCTCAGGGAGAAAATTGATGCATTCAAAGCCTTTGAAAAGCTATGCAATCGAATCATGACTGAGAAAGAACCAAGGTAAAACGGATTCGAAGTGATCATGGTCGTGAGTTTGAAAATCAGTCATTTGAAGAGTGTTGCACCAACAATGGAGTCAAGCATGAATTCTACGCGCCTAAGACTCCTCCACAAAATGATGTTGTGGAAAGGAGAAATCGAACATTGCAAGAAATTTTAAGGGTGATGCTCAATGCCAAAAATGTTGCTGAATTATTGTGGGCTGAAACAATCAACACAGCATGCTACACTATAAAACCTAACTCTCTAATGATACCATATGAACTATAGAACGGTAAAAAGACAACAATTACTTACTTTCATATTTTTGGCAGCAAATATTTTGTGTTGAATGACAGGGAACATAGTGGAAAATTACAAGAGAAGAGTATGGAGGGAATCTTCGTAGGATATTCAACATCAAGCAAAGCTTACAGGATTTACAATCCTAGGACTAGGAAGGTGCTAGAGTCCTCAAATGTCATCATTGAAGATGTTCCTTGCAAAGATATCTCTAAATCAGATGAGAATCCAATCAGTTCTCCAAGCTCCCAAAGCAATGCTCCATCAAATACTAACCAAGGTGAGCAGGTCGCTGAGGAAACAGGAGTCCATCGAATTCGTTCAGACACTTGATCAGACTGCCTCGACAAATCAGCCTGAACCAAAAGAAGAACAAATCAGACGCATTCACAAGTATCATAATCCTACAGACATTATTGGCAACGTGAATGATAAAAAAGGACCAGAGGCAAGAAGCAGGATTATAAAGAGTTAGCTGGATTACATTATTTCACTTCCAAAATTGAGCCCTCAAAGGTAGAAGAAGCGCTTCAGGATGAACACTGGATCAACGCCATGCAAGAAGAATTACTTCAATTCAAAAGAAATAAAGTATGGACACTTCTTGAAAGACCGAAAAACACCAATGTAATTGGCACCAAATGGGTGTTCCGCAATAAAGTGATGAAAAAGGAAACATTACTATGAACAAGGCTCGTCGTGTTGCACAGGGCTACACTCAAGTCGAAGGAGTGGATTTCAGTGAGACATTTGCTCCTGTGGTTAGGTTAGAAGCAATAGAATTTTGTTATCCATTGTATATTCCCTAAGTTTCAAGCTATATCAAATGGATGTCAAAAGTGCATTCCTCAATGGATGGCTCAAGGAGGAAGTATATGTGGAACAACCCAAAGGATTTTAATATCCATATCATCCTGATCACGTTGAAACTTTTGACAATTTCTCACTACACGAGTATTTTCTGAGAAAAAAATAATAGTAATCCCGGTTTAGATTTTATTTAATGAAACCAATTTATGATGATGGAGTTGGGATTAAGGATATATTATAGGTTCTCACGTTTTTATTACTCGTGTT
Source organism: Hygrophila difformis (assembly GCA_030278955.1). Lineage (NCBI taxonomy): Eukaryota > Viridiplantae > Streptophyta > Magnoliopsida > Lamiales > Acanthaceae > Hygrophila > Hygrophila difformis. The sequence continues at coordinate 38,328,966 of JAOANR010000004.1, forward strand.
AAGAAACTGTGGCCCGAAAGCGCACGGTGTCAAAAATTGCAGTAATTTATAGTAAGACCAAATCGTTCACTGGAGGATGTGCGATAGAAGCAGGTTCCACGCCGTTTTATAAGATTTTCCACTCGTATTGCTCAGATCGTTTATGGTTTGAAATCTATCAACTATTGACTGAATTTAAACTAAGCTATGAAAGCAGATAAAGTTACTCTATAAAGCATTTTAAAACTGTTCTAGGAAGCAGATAAGTTTATTCTAAAGAAGCAAATGAATTTAATCTAAGAAAGCAATTAAATTGTCCTAAGGAAGTGGTAAAAACTATACTAAGCTATTTATCAATAATCTAGAAAAGCGGATGTAAATGAGACGGAAGGGACTGGGAGAAAAGAATGAATATTGGACAAGTTTTAAATGAATCACAATTAAACTTCCATTTTAATACACAGATCTTTGTTTGGGATAATTCTTCAGTTAGCTAACTCTTATGCTCTCTATACCATGTTCCCTTTAACAGACAGGTACTTACAATAAGAGTTTACATTTTCTTAGCAATCAAAATCTAAGATACCACATATTTATAATGCCCCGGCCAAGGTATGTTATTTACCTGTGGTGGACTAGCAACACCCGAAAAATCATTAATTGAATCTATCATTCCCCCGGTCACTCCCAAAGATTCTAATCAAACCCTGAACTATCCCATAACTCTCAAACCTAGAAACAGATAGAACATCTCTCAACACATCCGAGTGACCTCTATAGAAAACATTTAAAAGAAAGCAGTAAAGAAAGCAATAAAGAAAGTATTTAAAATCCTATCACTTGGAAGTTTCAAAAGTATAACACACTGGTAGTATAAGAGAGCCCCCAGTCTGGATGACTGGATGTGGATCAATAATTCCCGGATCTCAGTGAACCACTCGCAGTGTTCACTTCCTTCCGGGTGGTTATAAGATACAAACTAATGAAACAAACTAATAGTTTGTTCCGGATGCACTCACTCAGGACTCAAAAATAGGTTTTCGCAGAGGAGGATAGCAGTTAAAAGAGTACTCCACCCTATCTCTGAAAATAATCAAGGCCCGAGTGTTGTTTCTCAAATATTATCTATCACACCTTATCAAAATCCAAGTGAAATCTGACTCGGTGCAATATTTAATATAAGATTTCCAACACACGACAATTTTGAAAAATAATAGATTTGAAAATCATTGCCTAAACAGGTATTAGACTCTCAATTAAAACACAGACCATTTCAGTCTAGATGAGACGTAATCGCTCACTCTGCTTCTAATTTCCCAAAATCAACCCCCAGTCGAATATGAATTAGTCATAATTGTGTAATTTATCCCTTACTTAGATCTGGATTTTATAAATGAGTTTTTGTTGGAAATTGATTATAAGACATCTGATTTACAATCAAGACTTCTATGTCCAAGGGAAGGATCCCAAAATAAATTGACCACAATATCTACATAATAGTATCATGCATAAATGTATAATGAAGTGTAAAATTAATTAACCCAAAATATAATGTGGGTTTAGACAAAATTTGTTACACAAAGATGAAATAGCCTGGGGTAAGAAGAATTTATTTGGCTAAAAAGATGGCGAAATGATTAGGGTTAATTGGATTGCAGTTATCTGTGGTCCAATACCCTAGCCATTCAGGTGGGATGATTTTATATGGTAGAAAACCCTATAATGGCAGTGTCGCTACCACTTGGGCCTCTACTATCTGTGAGATCGGATAAAAACCTACATGTTTCTTTTCTGTAATGATCATCAGATAATTTTGACAGAGATCAACTGATTTTCACTACAATTGGAATTCAGGTTGCGAAATTAAGATAAGGAAAATAAGACTATATCCAGATAGGAGCTGGCTGAGTAGCTATTTAATGTCCCGATGAAGAGACCATTCGCCAAAGCTTCCACCAGCCAGTATCCAGACCATGCAAAATAACGGGTGATTATTAATACACCAAACTACGAGCTATTTAATTTCCCGGTGAATGGACCATTCGCCAACATTAGTTTGTGGTACTTCTTATCCCCGTTTCACACAATACAAAAAGACCAAGACAGAATAAAAGATAAAAGGAAAAATCATCTTATATGAGAGACATTGGTTTCTCATACAAGATTATGGAATTCGATCCATGAATAATGCTTTAAATAATCATTCATTCCATAATTAATTACAGACTGGGTTATATGCTTAAAGCCTTAGAATTTAATTTATAGAAAATTCTTTTAGTGGAAATTGAACAAACTTCCTTTAATCAGAGTAATCATTGATCGTAATTATTACTAATCATGATCTTTAATTAATGACTTAAGGGTTCAATTAATTATAATGAGAAAAATGAAGAAATGAAAATTCTGGCATGAGGTTGCCAATTTACGACGCTAGACAGCGTGAGGCTAGCGTCGTTATGGGTGGGTGAAGATAATTTTGGAGTTTTTTGGAATAAATGGTGATATGCATGACGCTAACCAAAGTTACGACGTGAACCAAGGTTCACGTCGCAGGATTGACATCGTACATGCAGGATAGAATTTAAGAAAGCTACGACGCTAGGCAAAGAAATTATGACGTGATCCTAGGATCATGTCGTGAGTCTAGCGTCGTAGGGGTATAACTTGGTGATTTTGAAAAAGAACGAAGTGACGACGCTAGTCATTAAATTACGACATGATCCTAGGATCACGTCGTGAGGCTAGCGCCGTAGGTTCCAGACTTGGGATTTTTCAGAAGTGTTTGATGAAGGTGAGGGTACGACGTCAAGCATTAAATTACGACGTGATCCTAGGATCACGTCGTGAGCTTGGCGTCGTGAATTGGTTTTGATAAAAATTACAAGTATTTGTCTTTCACGTCGTGAGACTAAAAAATTACGTTGTGACCCTGGGGCCACGACGTGAGACTCACGACACAAAAGTAGTTTTTCAAATCAGTCTAGAGACAACTACGACGCTAAACCTGTATTACGACGCCAACTTGGTTAGCGTCGTAGGGCGGTTGACGTTGTAATTGTTCCAGAATGCCGAAATGGTCAAGTTCATGCAATTCATGTGTTTTTAGACCCTTTTCCAGATTATGTGGTTCAAAATGTAAAATAAAACAAGATGTAATAAACATGAAAGATGACAGAGTATGAAAATCAATAAATCTAAGCTAACAACTATAAAAAATGAACCAAACAACTAGATTGGGGTTTGCATCCACACAAACATGCATAATCTCAACCAAAACAAGAAAACAAAAGCAATGAGCTAGCTATAAACAAGAAAAAGATAACCAAATGGTCATTGAGCAATAAATAAAGCATATAAATCCATGGAACATTTTCCATTTCATGATTTGGGACTCTTTTTGTGTGATTAACTTCTCATATATTCAAAAATGGTTTGATAATACCCATTATTTGGGTATTTCAAACCCTAAAAGTGTTTAACAAAGCTGAAAGGGTGTGAAAATGGCTACTCTAAACTAGAAACCTAAAGAAAACCATTAATCTATATTAAACATAGGCTAACTATCAGCATAAATTCAATAATACAAAAAATTAACCCCAACTATACTAACTACCTACACACACCTCAAGAACTGCAGTTTGCCTTCAAGTGTGGAATGTTGTGAAGTGACCATTCATGGGAGTCATTTATATGTGAGAAACCCTAGGCTCATGGGTCCATTTGATCTTGAATTTGAATTTCTTTGGCCTCTGACGACGTGAACCTCCTTACGACGTGGAGCTCGTCTCACGTCGTAAGCTTCCAACTCGGGAACACGATTTTTCCCTAGATGAACAACCTACGACGTGAGCCATCAATGACGACGCTATCCTTGCTTATGACGTGAAACTCAGATCATGTCGTGCTCTCTTCATTTTTGAATTCTTCTTTCAGTATTGCTTACGACGCTAGCCACCTATGTACGACATGATCGAAGTATAGCGTCGTACATGGTTGGCATCGTCGGTCTTCAGAGTTGAGTCATGTTTGGTGCCTTCTCGTCGTGGGACTTACGACGCTAGCCTCATGCACGACGTGAGCCATGCTTAGCGTCGTACATGGATAGCGTCGTCCATGCAATAAACTTGCTCATTTTTGTGGGTTTTTCATCTCTTTTCCGATCTTTTTATTTCCTTTTTCTTTTCTTTTCTTTTTCTCATGTTTTTGGATTTTTCTAACACAAATGTGTAATAAAATTACATATTTATGTATTTTTCATACCAGCTTATTATTTTTACAAAGATGCATATATGAGTCCAATTCATCTGCTTTCTTATTCAAATAAGACAGGAATGCGATCAAAACGTCCGTATCAGACACGGAAATGAATTGAAAATAATGGACAGTTTTGGCCATTATCACATGTCTACAAACTCAACAAGGCACTATACGGGTTGAAACAAGCTTTGCAGAGCTTGGTATGAAAGGCTCTCTAAGTACCTGCTGGAGCACAGCTTTGAAAGAGAAAGTCTTGACAAAACCATGTTCATAAAGAGAGAGAACAAAGGAATTATAATTGCTCAAGTCTACGTCGATGATATTGTGTTCGGCTTCACATCTCATGTTCTCAAGGACAAATTCATCGAACTCATGGGTAAGGAATTCGAAATGAGCATGGTTGGTGAATTGACATACTTTCTCGGCTTGCAGGTTACTCAAAAGAAAGATGGTATCTTTTTTAGCCAAACCAAGTATGCTCGAAATATTGTGAAAAAGTTCAGAATGGAGTCCAGAAAACCTATCCGAACACCTATAGGGACAAATGACAGGCTAAGCAAAGATCCTTGTGACAAAGTATAGATCAAAAACTTTACCAAAGCATCATTGAAAGTTTGCTATACTTGGCTGCAAGTAGACCAGACATTAGCTATGTTGTTGGTGTTTGTGCTTGTTATCAAGCCAATTCAAAGGAATCTCATCTTAAAGCAGCAAAAAGAGTGATCAAACATGTTTCGGGAACAAGTGATCTAGGTCTATGATATTCTAACGAATCTAATCTCTCCTTGCTTGGTTATAGTTGTAAACACGTGAAATTTATTCGCCACTAAAAATGCGACACGTGCAAATTTAAATATTAATTTAATTATTTTTAGGCATTTTAAATAAATTAAATGCTTGAAATAATTATTAATATTTATTGGGCCATTTGGATCCATCAAGCCAAATGGATCTAATTATGTTGGGCTAATGTGAACAAGTCCAAATGCAAGACTCACAAGTCCCATGGCCTAATGGATGCTCGAAGCAGGCCAACCCAAGAAAATTAATCAGTGTGGACAAGTCCAAGTACAAGACCCACAAGCCTATGATCCAATGGACACTGACACTTGAAGCAGGCCCGTCCATAGAAATCAGTCAATGTGAACAAGCCCAGATGAAAGGCCCACATGCTCACTGACCCAATAGAAATGTGGATTGGACCAGCCCATCGATTGGTCCATCATCCACAAACCCTAGGGTTTTTCCCTCTATAAATAGAGGCACCCTGTCACATATTGGGGGACTACTAGACTTCACTTCCAGACACACATCTTCATACCCTAATCACTCTCAAGACTCAAACACTTGAGATCTACGGCAACAAAACGCTGCAGAAATATTAAAGAGGCAAAGAAGAATCAAATACACTTCTGCAACCTCTAAACAGTCATACTCTGAGACTCATACACTCAGACACATAGAGAGACGACTCATACACGTCTACTGATTCTCAAGACTCATACACTTGAGATCCTACAGCAACAAAACGCTGTAGAAATTCCGAGAAGCCGGAGAAGAAGCATAAAAGCATCTCGACGTCTCCAAAGTTGGAGGAATCAAAGGAGTACCAGAAGTCGAACCCATATAGTTTGATTTTCTACATGTTCTTTGATATTTAAATTTCTCTGTAATTGTAGACATTTCTTGTGAAATTAATAAAATTATTTTGCAGTTTCTGTCTACGCATTTTTGCACTTACAGATTTTGGCACGCCCAGTGGGACACTTCTGCCTTTCATCTCCTCCAAGCGTCGTCAACAAAATCCAATGGCTTCAAGGAACACATCCAAGAGCAACTCTTCAACATCCGGTGCCGCTATGCCCAACGTCACCACAAGGAACATGAAGAAAGCAATGGAGGCCGCCAATGCTGCGCACGGAAAAGAAGTTGATGCGGATATGCCGCTGCTGGAAGAAGGAAACGACCATAGATCGGGATCCTCCACGCCGTTGTCAAGCCCGCGGGGAGATCAAAAAGAGACATCCGCCCTGCGTCATGCTGCTGCAATGACAACCCAAGCCAGCACTCTTGAAGAGCAAATGGCCAACCTGACAAAGATCGTGGAAATGCTTGCGAAGAGATCCGAGTCGCGAGATGCACGTATGGAGCAAATGATGAACAGAATGGATGGCTCTAACGGCGGCCAAGCAGTGAACAAGCCCGTGGAGATCCGTGACGATGGAGAGACTTCCCGACCGGATGCTTCGGCAAAAGGAAAAGCAACCGCTGACGTCCAAGTCACTCCTGACGGCTTCATCTCGGCTGAGCAACTAAAAGAGTTTATCACGGGAACGCTGAAGGAAGAGGTCTCGGCAGGATCAAAATCCTCCTTGACGTATCTCAAGCCATACAGCGCCCGCATCGACTCATTGAGGATGCCAGCAGGCTATCAACCGCCCAAGTTCCAACAGTTCGACGACAAAGGGAATCCCAAGCAACATATCGCCCATTTCGTAGAGACATGCAACGAAGCGGGTACGTTTGGAGATCACCTCGTCAAGCAATTTGTTCGTTCGCTAAAGGGAAACGCGTTCGAATGGTACACTGACTTGGAACACGGCAGCATCGACAGTTGGGATCAACTTGAGCAAGAGTTACTGAACCGTTTCTACAGCACACGGCGTACCGTCAGCATGATAGAATTGACGAACACGCAACAATCAAAGGGCGAGCCGGTGATCGACTACATCAACCGCTGGAGAAGCCTGAGCCTCAACTGCAAGGATCGCTTGTCTGAGACGTCGGCGATTGAGATGTGCATCCAAGGCATGCAATGGGGCTACGATACATCCTGCAGGGCATTCGTCCCCGGACATTCGAGGAGCTTGCAACTCGTGCTCACGACATGGAGCTAAGTTTGGCGTCAAGTGGAGTCTATGGTCCGCCCGTTCAACAAACTCGTACAAACAACCGAGTCGAATGGAAGAAGGGAGGCAAGCCACAGTCGAAGCCACCCACAAAGGATGCGATGGCAACAAGCGCCGCTCTCGTAAAGGTACGCGGGAAGGAGCCGGTGACAAACAACAAGCCAAAGCCACCACAAGCTCAATGTCAAAAGTCGTCATTGGAAGATAGACGGGCTAAGACGTACCCATTCCTTGATTCCGACTTACCAGGCATCTTCGATGACTTGATGAAAGAAAACCTCATCGAGCTACCAAGGATGAAACGTCCCGAGCAAGCTGGGATGACCAGCGACCTGCTATACTGCAAGTACCACCGTTTGGTGAGCCACACGATCCAAGATTGCTTCGTTTTCAAAGACAAAGTCATGGATCTCGTCAAACAAGGCAAAATCACCTTGGCAGACGAAGCAGAGACGGCCAACACCGTTTCCATCCAAGTTGGATCGATCGAGATCAAAGTTCCTCACAATTCCACCACCTGCAACACCGTCTTCGAAGTTGGGAGCACGTCGAAGCAAGACCACACCAAACAAGTTGTGGATCATTCGTATCTCAACGAATGCATGCTGTCCATCACGTTCAATGACGACGACATGCCGATGGAGCTGGAAAATTCGAAGGCTCATAACCGACCATTGTTCGTCGTTGGATACGTAGACAACAAGCGAGTAAACCGCATCCTGATAGATGGAGGGTCTGCCGTCAACATCATGCCACTTCACACCCTGAAGGAATTGGGCATCTCGGAGGAAGAATTATCCAATAGTAAAATGTTGATACAAGGCTTCAACCAAGGGGGGCAAAAATCCCTTGGTGCAATCCGAGTCCGGCTGCAAATTGATGACATGGCTGCAAGCACGTACTTCCACGTCATTGACGCAAGGACATCATACAACATGCTTCTTGGTCGGACATGGATCCACGAGAACGGCGTCGTCCCTTCAACATGGCATCAATGCTTCAAGTACGTGCACAACGGCGTCGTCAAAAGGGTTATCGCCGATGACAAACCATTTGCGGTGGCCGAGTCTTATTACGGGGATGCTAAGTACTACCTTGAGGCGTCCAAAGCTAAGGCACCTTCGTTGGAGGAAGAAGAACGTAAAGAAGGTCAACCAACCCGTGAAGACAAAGGAAAATCCATCCTGGAAGAAGCATTCGAAGGACTTACACTCCCGCTAACGCCCATTGATCCCGGCACATCGCAGAAAGTGTCGAAGATTCAACTCAAAGGCAGTGAGGCACGTCGACTGAAGAATGACAAAGAATTCGGTCCGAAGGCATTCAAGTTGCTCACCAAGTCTGGCTTCAACCCAAATGAGCCATCGCCGTTGGAAAAGCTCCCGGACAATAATCGGAGAAAAGGTAACCGGAATGGCCTTGGGTATGTTGCGGAATTCGTCACGGCACCCCAAGCATCGAAGTCGCTCATATTCGTGAAATCTGAACAAACAGTGAAGGCATCGGTTCGTATCGTCATAAAACGAGCTACGACCAATTACATCACTGAAGAAGCAAATCAAATAGATGGCAACCCAAAGGATCAACCAGCACGAAAATCGGTGTTTGATCGTATCGGTAGCCCATCGAAAGAGGAGCAAAAAAGAAGCGTCCGTGATAGACTTGGCTCAACAGAGACAACCGAACAAAAATAATCTATCTTCTGCCGGCTTGGAGCAAACAAAGAAATGAAGCCAATGGTTTTCGAGAGACTCGGGGCTGTTGCCAAAGAAGACTCTGCGAAATCCGTCTTCAAAAGGCTAGGTTCTACAAAACGCCAATTGCAAAACAAAGCATCGGCTAGCAAGGAGCAGTCTCCAGTGAAGCAAGGAATATTGGACGACCCAAATTACGGCAATGATGTGAGGAGCATAGTACCGTCCCGCATGAAACATCAAGTTGAATGGTCCGTCTCATCCGACGAATGGCTAAAGCTCAAGAAACGGACCATCATCTTCACAAAGCATGACGAAGATGACCAAGCTGACGGAGTTGCGTCCATCAATCATATCACTGTTGGACATGGCGAGCCAAAAGAAGAAGGTGCTAACGCAGCACCAATGCAACTTGAAGAAGAAATCAAGGTCACGGTGGATGAACTGCGTGAGATAAACTTAGGCGATGAAAAAGATCCTCGCCCAACGTTTATCAGTGCCCTACTGACCGTAAATGAAGCGGAGAAGTACGTGGCGCTCCTCTAAGAGTTCAAAGACGTCTTCGCATGGCCCTACAAAGAAATGCCCGAGCTGGACCCCAAGATAGTCGTCCATCGTCTCGAAGTCTTTCAAATCTTCAAGTTCTTCATGAGGATCAAGCTCGAAGCCCCTCCGGAAGCACTTCAAGTCTTCAAACCTTCAAGAGGATCAAGCTCAAAGCCCCTCATGATGTCTTAAAAATGTTCAAGTTCATTCCTTCAAGAGGATCAAGCTCCAAAGCCCCTCATGAGGCCTTAAAAAACAAGTCTTCAAATCCTTCAAGATGATCAAGCTCAAAGTCCATCCTGAAGCAGTCAAATCTCCAAGTCTCTAAACCTTCAAGAGGATCAAGCTCAAAGCCCCTCCTGAAGTCTTTCGAATCTTCAAAGTCTTCAAGTCCTTCAAGAGGATCAAGCTCAAAGCCCCTCCCGAAGTCTTTCGAATCTTTAAAGCCTCAAGTCCTTCAAGAGGATCAAGCTCAAAGCCCCTCCTGAAGTCTTTCAAATCTTCAAAGTCTTCAAGCCTTCAAGATGATCAAGCTTAAAGCCCATCTTGAAATAGTCAAATATTCAAGTCTCCAAGCCTTCAAGAGGATCAAGCTTAAAAGCCCCTCTCAAAGTTCTTCAAAATTTTATGCCTTCAACAGGATTAAGCCCAAAAGCCCCTATTGAAGTAAGAAAACGCATTTTTGAAGAGCCAATTCACCTTCAAAGATGTCGAAAGTTTCTCTTAAAGTTCTTCATGATCCATGTCAAACGTATCTTGCACGGATCTTCATCAAACTGAGGCCATTCGCCAATCTCCTGAGCCGTTGCATCCAACTATAGCATCATGACTGTTTGACGTATGGGGCATGGATATCGATGGACCACAGCCAAAGTCTTCCGGGGGGCATGGCTACATCCTTGCTGCTACGGATTATTTCTCCAAGTGGGCTGAAGCTGCACCCTTTAGAGAAGTCAAAGGGGAACATGTTGCTAGTTTCATCCGAATCAATGTCATCTACCGTTATGGCGTCCCACGTTACATCATGACAGACAACGGACGATCATTTGTCAACAGCACCATCACCAAGTTGTGTGAGAAATTTGGATTTATTCAACGAAAGAGCTCTGCGTATTATCCGCCGGCAAATGGACTAGCGGAGGCCTTCAACAAAACCTTATGCGGATTGTTGAAGAAAGTTGTGTCCAAGTCAAAACGAGACTGGCATGAAAGAATCAATGAAGCTCTGTGGGCATATCGCACAACCTTTCGCACACCCACCAAGGCAACGCCATACTCGTTGGTCTATGGAGTGGAAGCTGTGTTGCCACTGGAAACGCAAATCCCACTGTTAAGAGTCGCCATCCAAGAAGGGCTCACTGAAGAGGACAACGCCCGGCTGCGTTTGGAAGAATTGGAAGCCCTTGATGAAAAAAGGCTCGAAGCACAACAAAGATCGGAATGCTACGAAGCCCGTTTGTCCAAGTTCTACAACAAGAAAGTCAAGGCGCGGTCGTTTCAAGTCGGAGATCTCGTCCCTGCCATCCGGAGACCCATTGTCATCAACTACCGCAGTGGGAACATGTTCACCTCCTAATGGGATGGACCATATGTCATCACGGAGGTCTTCACAAACGGAGCCTACATGATGATAGATAACGACGGAGTGAGCATCGGACCGATAAATGGACGATTCTTGAAGAAGTTCTACGCCTGAAGAAATTGCAAGGAAAATGCTCCTTGGCGCACGAGCCTAAACTGCACGTCACCAAAAAAAAAATGCAAAAAAAAAAAGCAAAAAATGTAATACTCCTGGCCCGCAAGAGTATAAACTGTGTACGGCTCAAAATAAACAAATTCAATTTGTTTTGAACTATGTATGGCTTGATCCCTTCACAGGGTACGTAGGCAACTTAGATATGAAAATTCTAAGTTCAGTCATGGTCTTTAAAAAAAGAAGTAATTGGATTAACTAATTTGATCCATCACTTGTCAAAAAAACTTGAGTAAATTGGTTGATTAAATTTGATCATTTACTTGACAAAAAATTGAGCATATGAGTTGATTAAATTTGACACATTGCTTGAAGAAAAAATAATAAAAACTTGAAGAGAAACAAGCTCCAAAGCCCCTCTAGAAGTTCTTCAAGCTTGCATAAGGAACAAGCTCAAAGCCTGTCTCCGAGTCGTATAATCTTCAAGCTTATGTGATGATCAAAGCATAAAGCTCATGTCGAAGCAAGGAAATGTGTCTTTGGAGGACCAAATTACCTTCAAGAATACGAATAATCCATCTCGAAGTTCTTCATAGCACGCGTCAAGTGCATATCACATGGATCTTCATCAAATTGAGGCCCTTGACACAAAATTTCAAGGAAAGACGCCGAAGACATGACTTTGAAGACCAAACGTATCTTCAGCATAGTCCAATTGTCCAACAAGAGCTGACTGGGGGCAATGGGCTAAAATCCAAACAACGAACCATCAATGTAGAAGGTGGTTGGCATGATCGTTGCAAAGTCTTAAAAAAAAATCAAGGAAAATGCTCCTTAAACGCACGAGCTTAAGCTATGTGTTACTCTCCGCCTGCAAGAGTATTAAAAAAAGTGACGTAAAAGAAGATCACTTGAACTACGATGTGGCTCGATTCCCAAAAGGGATACATAGGCAACTTGGCCAAATTCCAAGTACAGCTCAAGTTCCATCAAAATTTAATCCCCTGAAGTTTCTAAAGGTGGTTTTCTTCGTCAACATGTACGCTATGCAAGACATTCAAGATTGAAGAAAAAATACTAAGGCAAAGAATGAAGACGAAAATAAAAGTAGTCTTCATTACATCAAAGTTTTGATTACAAATACATCGGAGGATTACAACACATCAATGGAAGAAATTAAAACAACAAAGGAATTCAAGCACGTCTGCTACAATAAAAACTTGTTGACAGTTTCTTCTTTGTGATGCTTTCCATAGTCCACCAACATGGCAACTGCTTCAAGTTGATCATCCAAATAATTTTCAAGTTGATCCCAATGATGGCACTGCAAAAAAAAAAAGGATTATTTTATGAAGAGAAAAACAAAAGAGGAAAAAATACATTTGCAAGATAAATGCAATGTTATTTTTGAATGACATGAAAAAAAAATATTGCAAGATGAAAGCAATAAATAATTAAAAAAAATACATGTCAAATTTGGAAAATTAATTTTAAGTTCATTTTAAATTTTTGGACTTAGAGTTAAATTTCCACAAGATCAAGATTTGGGCACTAAAAAAAAATGAATATTTATATGTAAACAAAAAAAAATACATGTTAAATATTGTTTGAAATTAATTTTAAGTTCATTACTAAATTTTGAACTTAAGATTAAATATTTTGGGACCTAGCCTCCAATACTAAATATGTTGGGGCTAAAATTTGGTCTTCCAAAGATCTAGGGGTTCAACCTTGGACTTAGCTCAACATGGAGGGCTTAAATCCTAAGTTTAGAATGTCGAGGGGCAAAATCTAATTACCAAAATATTGGGATTAGAATTCTAAGGTTTGGAAAATTTGGGGCCAAAATTGAATAAAGAAGAAATTAAATATTCTTCTCCCCCAAAATCAAAAAACGCAGCAGCTCCCCAAAACCCACATGGAGACTTTCTTCTCCATCCAAAACGCAGCCATCTTCAAATTTGAATCTGGAAGCAAGAATCCACAAAAAAATCCCAGCCTTCCTTCTCCACCGACGACCGAAGAGCGGCGACGCGATGGCACCCTTCGCGCGAGCAGGCTGAGCGGCGGCGGGGGACAGCGGCAGCGTGGGCGGCGCCCTCAACCCGTTCGGTCGGCGGACGCGAGGCTCCGGATCCGCCGCAAACAGCGCAATCTGAAGAAGGCAGCGGCGGCACGGTTCCGGCGACGTCTCCTCCTCGCGGCGACAGCGATGACGCGGGCTCCCTCTTCCTCATCCTCTCTCCCCGACGGCGGTGGCACCCGGCGAGACCAGCAGCAGCTCCAGCGGCAATCGGCGTCCGGGCAGAGAAGCAGGCGGCCTCCCCATCGCGTGCAAGATCCGGCAGCGGACTAGGCGAGCAGCGCGGCGGCACCGGGCGGCGATAAGCTTCCTTGCGCGGACTCCGGCGACGAGCGGCGGCCTCCCTCGCGGGCTGGGCTGGGCGGCGAACTCCGGGATGTGGGCGATCGGCGGCATCCTCCGGCGGAAACTCGAACGGAGACGTCCCGGGCGGCCCTCTCGAACTCCAACGACGGCGGTAGACAAAGCAATAGCAGCGGCGCAGCTTCGGATGAGCGGCAGCGTGGCTTCGGACGAGTGGCCGGCCTTCTGAACAAATAACGGTTGAGACGAACGGCAGCGCCGTCGCCGACCCCGCCATTGTCAAAGGCTTCTTGATGGCGGGTAGGTTAAGGATGGAGGCCAACGGCAGCGCCGTGTGACCAACATCCCGTCTACCGAACTCTGTGACGACTTGATGGCGGGTAGGTTAAGGATGGAGGCCAACGGCAGCGCGTGACCAAACATCCCGTCTACCATGACGACGACCAGGTACCCTCTCTCGCTTTGAATTATGATCCGGTTGGAGACGAACTTTATTTTGATGTTGATGAGTTGGTCGATCGGGGGTTGAAGCATTGTTGATGAATATAGTGGCTAAGAAACTTACAAACAGAAAACAAAGCAGTGGGGCAAGCTGAAAGGCATAACATTACATCCATCCTTGGCATCCATACTTCAGTTTCTGTAGGGACCTATCTAGGCTTTCCTATGTCATCTGGTAGGAGGTCAGCCAAGGACTTTGGCTATCTCATTGATCGAGCTCATTCCAGAGTTAACAAATGGGCAAATAGACATCTTAGTCTTGCTGGGAGAATAACGCTAGCAAAATCAGTCTTACAGAGTTTAAACACTTATACTATGCTAGTTGCCAAACTTCCCAAATCAGTTGCTCGAGAACTAGACAAGATCATCAGAGATTTTATTTGGGGATCCACTTGTCAAAGGCGCAAGGTCCATCTGCTAGCTTGGGACTGTTTGACAGTGAGTTGTTCTAGAGGAGGTTTGGGGATTCATAGAACTGAGGATTTCAATGAAGCTTTGCTCATGAAAAGTTACTGGGGTCTTCTCCATAGAAATACTCTGTGGGTCCAAATTATGAAGGCTAGATATGGTTGGAGGCACCATCATTTCAAACATGGATCTCAAACATTATCTTATGTTGCTAGAGATATCATTTCCACCTGGACAAAGGCCCAACCAAATATTGGTTGGAGAGTTGGTAATGGGAATTCTATCCTTTTTTGTTATGATGTTTGGCTTAGTCCTAATCTTATTTTGCAGGATCATGCTACAAGGGATCTATTGAGTACTGAATGCCATAAGACGGTAGCGGACTATGCACCCGATGGATGCTGAGCCACCCATGAGCTCTTTGGAATTCTACCATCCAATCTCCTTCAACAAATTGCAGCTACTCCACCACCATTGAGTTCTAATGAGGATGACATACCTTTCTGGACGCTTACCCCGAAGGGTACCTATTCAGTTCATAGTGCAGCATTGGAGCTTGAGAGGAAGCGTAATCCACCATCAGAAGATCCAGCGTGGCTGAACATTTGGCGTTGGCCTGCGTCACAGCGTGTTCGCACCTTTTTGTGGCTCTCGTCCCATGACCGCATCCTGTCAGCTTCTGAGAAATGGAAGCGCGGGCTCACGAGTGATCCTACCTGCTGGAAATGTGGAGAAGTTGAAACTACTCTTCATGCCTTAAGAGACTGTTTTTCTTCGACAATGGTTTGGAATAATTTTAGTTCTTTCTTACCTGAAAATTTCTGGTCCGATAACACTAAGCAGTGGATCCAATCTCTGTGTAACTCGAGCCTGGAGGAATCAGAGATTTCCATTCTTGGAACTTGTTGTTGGCTAATTTGGAAGCATCGGTGTAAGGAACTCCATGGCCAAGCTGCTTTCACTTGGGATAATCTCCATTGGAAAGTTCTCAGGAATTCTGTCGAATACCTTGGGGGCAGAGATCGTTTGAAGAGATTGGGTGTCCGTTGCCGAACCTTTTGTAAAGTCCGATGGAACAAGCCTCAGACAGGATGGATAAAAGCTAATAGTGATGGCTCTGTTTTCTCTCAGTCAAGTAGAGCTGGTGGTGTGTTAAGAGATTCGAATGGCACCTGGATTGGTGGTGTTCTAGCGCAAGGGAGCTATTCGACTGTTGCTAATGCTGAGACTTGGGGTATTTTTCTATGCCTTCAGCTTGCGTGGGATCTGGGTGTTCAACACCTTGTTGTGGAATCGGATAGCAAGGAAGTTATGGAGCTCTTGAATTCTGCAGATGTCGTCGTTGGGCCTCACTCCAGAATGATGGCACAGATTTTGGAAATGTTGAAGTGGAATTGGCAAGTTGTTTTTCATTATGTTCCTAGAAGTTGTAATAGAGCTGCTGATTCTCTTATTCGTAGGGGCAGGCCGGTTTTAGGAGTTGTATATCTGGATCATCCCCCAGATTTTCTTTTAGACCAATTACTTGAAGACCTTGTTGGGTCTAGTGTACCGCAGTTTTTGCACGAATAAATTGGCTACGGCCCTCCGTTCCTCCCGAAAACAAAGCAGGCGAAAAAAAGAAACAAGCAAAAAAAAAAAAAAAAAACGAAGAAAAAACCAGGAAGCAAGAAGGATGCAAAGTAAACAAAAAATGAGCAGAAGGACATGTTACCTATTGTTGCGTGTATGATTGCTGAAGTGCAAAAGCCTTCTTTCCCTGTTATCAAAGCTCGGTCAGTGGTGAGGCCGACTGGCCGAGTTGAAAGATATATTGAGGAGGAAGAAGTTGACTAATGGCATTATCAAAATAGTGGAAGAAAGATAACTAACCTGTTGCCTTGTTATTAAAGGATGATTTCTTTCAGCCACTTGAATATGCTAAACCAACGTTATGAGGTTAAGAGGTTGGTAATTTATAGCATTCAGAGGAAATTAGATTTGAATCTTTGTAAATATTTGGATTTCAATCTTGTTATTAAAGCAAGCTTAGATTAGATATGGATATGAGAATTTGATATCCTTAATGCTTCAACCGCCCAGCAAATCGTATGTGAATGTCAAACCTGCGAGAATTTTGATCAAAGATGCAAATCCATTGGAATTATTTGAAGAAGCCTTAAGATTTGAATGGGATGAGGATTGACATTTAGAAGTGATCTGATCTTTTGTCAAATCGATTTTGAATTGGATGAGAGTAAGAGTTATAATCAAGTTCTAATGCCAAAAGGACTGTGAAATACAGATGAAAATATGACTATATGTCCCAGGGAAGATATTTGATTTAGCAAACAACCAAAAGAAATTCAAGCCAATTTCAAGGGATTAGGAAAATATTGGTGAAGATTCAGTATATCCTTCTTTATTCCTGTGCTCTGGCAAATATATGTTTCAAAGTCAAATACATTATTTGAGGAGGACAAAGTTCAAGATCAGTTTCAAGAAAGTGGCGTACAACAACAGAAAAAAAATCTTCATGGGTACGGGCCGGAAGACATTAAATGCAGCAAAATTGTATGAGTCCGTACAAAATTGGCCCAAGCAAAAGGGCTGCAAAAAAAAAAAAAAAAAAAAATCCAAGGCCAACAAAAAATGGTCATACACAAGAATAAATATTTCGAGACTCGTTCACGTCTCAAATATTTCATTTCGCCCTAAACAAGTCTCGAGGGGGCATCTGTAAACACGTGAAATTTATTCGCCACTAAAAATGCGACACGTGCAAATTTAAATATTAATTTAATTATTTTTAGGCATTTTAAATAAATTAAATGCTTGAAATAATTATAATATTTATTGGGCCATTTGGATCTATCAAGCCAAATGGATTTAATTATGTTGGGCTAATGTGAACAAGTCCAAATGCAAGACTCACAAGTCCCATTGCCTAATGGATGCTCGAAGCAGGCCAACCCAAGAAAATTAATCAGTGTGGACAAGTCCAAGTACAAGACCCACAAGCCTATGATCCAATGGACACTGACACTTGAAGCAGGCCCGTCCATAGAAATCAGTCAATGTGAACAAGCCCAGATGAAAGGCCCACATGCTCACTGACCCAATAGAAATGTGGATTGGACCAGCCCATCGATTGGTCCATCATCCACAAACCCTAGGGTTTTTCCCTCTATAAATAGAGGCACCCTGTCACATATTGGGGGACTACTAGACTTCACTTCCAGACACACATCTTCATACCCTAATCACTCTCAAGACTCAAACACTTGAGATCTACAGCAACAAAACGCTGCAGAAATATTAAAGAGGCAAAGAAGAATCAAATACACTTCTGCAACCTCTAAACAGTCATACTCTGAGACTCATACACTCAGACACATAGAGAGACGACTCATACACGTCTGCTGATTCTCAAGACTCATACACTTGAGATCCTACAGCAACAAAACGCTGTAGAAATTCCGAGAAGCCGGAGAAGAAGCATAAAAGCATCTCGACGTCTTCAAAGTTGGAGGAATCAAAGGAGTACCAGAAGTCGAACCCATATAGTTTGATTTTCTACATGTTCTTTGATATTTAAATTTCTCTGTAATTGTAGACATTTCTTGTGAAATTAATAAAATTATTTTGCAGTTTCTGTCTACGCATTTTTGCACTTACAATAGTGATACAGATTGGGGAGGTGATGCTGATGATAGAAAGAGCACAACCGGAGGATGCTTCAACAATAGAACCAATCTTGTCAGTTGGTATAGCAAGAAACAAAGTTCGATCTCTATATCAACTGCGGAGGCAGAATATATTGCTGCAGGAAGTTGCTGTGCTCAAATGTTATGGATGAAACAAATAATGTAAGATTGTGGAATTGATCAAGAAGTGTTAATCATTCTATGTGACAACATGATTGTCATAAACATATCGAAGAATCCAGCCAAACATGGAAGAACAAAGCATATTGAGCTTCGACATCACTTCATTAGAGAACTTGTTGAAGATGGAATTGTGTCCATACAACATGTCGGGACTACTGAGCAACATGTGGATATTCTAACCAAGGCATTGGATCGTGAGAGATTCGAAAAATTGAAATGGGATCTCGGCCTTTGCGCAATCAACTAAATCATCCGAAATATGGAATAAGTTTTAAATTTATGCAATTTCCATTAATGTGAATATATTACTTACCTTATTTTTAGAAATATTGTTAACCAAATTATGCTTAATGTTTCTCTTAAGTCTTTGCAGATTTTCCTAATTAAGGGAACCAAACCATCTAAAATTCAAATTTCAAAATTATGATTTGACACTCGGAAGTGACATCGGATAGAGGCAGGAACGATTATTCAGTTTCCTTGTTCAAATTCGTGAACATTGCGGTTTTTGAAAACCGTGATACACCTTCCAAGTTTAAAATTAAGGGTAGTTTCCTAAACCACCTCTCATATTCTTTCTAAATTCATATCCTCTGCAATTAATTTACTCTCTCGCACATTCGGGTTCTTAAAAAAAAATTCTTAAGTCCCTCAAATTAACACCTTGTGCGGATTTATTTTTTTTCTTGCTGAAATCCTTTCAGATCAACCATGGTGAGAACTCGTAGAAGCCAAAGCTCTAAGTCAAGGGATCCTACTCCGTCAACAGGAAAGGGAAAGGGAATGTCACCCGAGGAATCTAGTGCCAAAGGTCGTGCGAAAGCAGTTCAGAAGGCGATTGTTGAGCGAACTGTCTCAGATACTCCAACCATCGTACCAGTCCGTTCCAATATCATCGCCATCCACTGTCGGAGACAAGGTTGACAAAGGGAAGTCCACTGCTGAAACTCAAGTCATCGTTCATGATCCTCTAGACATTCGGCCCGAAGTAGCCGCTGCGAAAGAAAAGGAGGAGGAATCTCAGAAGAAAGGCAAAATTGTCTCATCCTCGAAACCTAAAGAAAAAGCAGTTGCTAGAAAGAGGGCCACCATTAGTGAAAGAGTTGAAGCCGATCTTGCTAAGGCGTTAAAACCTTTGGACACCATCTTGGCGAGCTATCCATCACTGGGTTCAGGTAAAGATGTTCAAACTTCCTTGCCTACTAATGTTGCTGATTCTGTTACAGAAAAAGCCCATAAGGTGTCCACCACAAAGCCCAAGAAGAAAACTCCTACCAAGAAGGGTGGTGAACAACCTTCTGCCGAGGCTGCATCGCAACCAGTAACTCCGGGCATAGAGATCCCCAAAGATCAACAGACTTCCACTCCTACTATCGGTGATGTGCAACGGACTCCACTGAAGCAGTCCGACCCTCTGCTGAACATCTTGATGAAGATGAACTGGATTCTGACTATTTGGAATAATCAGATGATGGTAGGTCTGAAGAAGAGTCGATGATTAACATAAGTGATGATGAGAAGAAGATGCTGCAAATGAAATTACGGAAAAAATAGCTTGGATCGCTAGTCTGAAAAGGAAACACCTTCTAAGGAATGAATCGGAACCGTCTGCCCCAGCAAAAGCAAAAGAACCAGAACCCACTAATTTTGAACAAATTAAGGAGGGTGAATAATCCAATTATGAGGAAGAGGCATCCGCAGGATCCAAAGAAAATAAGGAATCTTGGGGGGACAGTGAATAGGTCACCGAAGGTGCTCAAAATCAGATTTATGGGGAGAATCCGAAAGATGTTCCAGAAGACAAGTCCGAGGATTTTGGATCTCAGGACACTGAGAGTGATCAAGAAGAATCTGAACATGATGATGATCAAGAAGAAGATCTGGAGGATGTTGATGAGGAATCTGGAAAGGAAGAAGAACCCGAGGATGAACATAATCAAATAGAAGTGGAGGAACCAATTGATGGCGACTCAGTGTGCCATCTCCATCCCTATCTCTAAGGAGTTCACCAAAGGTGTCCGAACCGAAAAAGCGGACACGTTCTGGTCCAACAGAATCCTCCAAAGCAGCAGCCTCAAAGAAAAGGAAAATTACTGAATCATCGTCTAAAGACCATGAACCTGAAATTATTGATGCTGAGAACGCAATTAGCACTGAGTTCTACTATGAAGTGTCTGAACAATATTTTACCATAGTGCTCGAAAAGATGAAGGTGCATCCGGAGATAAAATTTACAGCAGAAAGATATGAAGAGATGGGATGACAACAATACCTTGAGAAAAGATCATTGCTATTTTGGGCCACAGAAATCAAGCAATTCAAAGGACAGCAAGTTAGGTATTTCTATGCAAACCTGAGCGATGATGTCCAAAATAAGAAGGGACCCTGGTTCAAGCTAAATTATGTTCACGGTGAACTGTTCGAACTGAAAGCAAAGTCACTCAACAAATTTCTTCAATTACCCCTGTCCCTCCTTTAAATCTGTATACTCTCGCTCTACAAAGTTTAATATGGTCAGGATTGCCAAAGCACTCACTGGAGAGGAAGAGAAAAGAATTCATGGTAAAGGTTTAAGTGTTGGTGCCTTAAAGGTTTTCTCTTCTTTACAAATTCTGTGCACATAATGTTATGCCCACGACTAATCACTCAGTTGTTTCCAAGAATATGCGCAAGTTATTGTATGCCATAGATCAAAACTATGAGATAAATTATGGTGTTCTCGTGCTTGAACAAATGTTGGCATTTGCGGGAAAGATCAAGAGAAAGTACAACACCACACTGCCCTTTCCAGCCTCATCATTGAGTATCTGAAGCACCTTAACATTCTTGGGGCAAGCATGACTACCATGAGGAGATTGCTGATTTTAAGTTGTCATCCTCCCTTGCTAAGAAAAAGTCTGATCTCCCTGGACCAGGAGAAAGGATCCCTGCAAAAGACACCTTCACTTTGGCAAAAGACGCCTCCTCCCTTGTTAAGTTGATGAAATCGTTGATCGGTTCCTCTGGCATGCACTACAAGAAGGAGGATAAGAAGGAGGGGGAGCTTGCTGATGGATGCTGCCGTGAGAAAGGGGTAATTCGAGAAAGGGGTAACTCTGTTTCTTTTTGTCTTTATGTTTTATGAACTATTTGAACTACTTTTGATGTTGCACTATGGCCTGTAATAATTAAACTTTGATTTCTGATGTTGTATCATTTTGATGGCCATATGTTGTTTTAATGTACATGCTCCTAGTGTGATAGGAAAAACTTTGTACGGAGCATTAGAATAGTTTGTCTATTTTTGGGGACCTTTGTACTTGGTGGTTGGGGAATGAAAGGGAAGTACTTTAGTTCATATGTTTTTGTGAGTATTAGAAATCGGTTTGATCAATCATTTCTGGCCCACATTCTGCCAAAAATGAGGAGATTGTTGGGAACCAGTTTTGAGCAAATGTGTTCATAACCGATGTCTGAACTACTTGGGGCCCGTTTGGATTGGCTTTTGAAAAAAGCAGAAGCCAAAAGTAGAAGCAGAAGCAGAAGTCAAAAGCAAAAGCATGTAACTTTTGTGTTTGGATGAAATATTTGAAAAGCGGCTTTTTCTAGAAAATATGTTTGGATGAATAAAAATGAAAAGTGCTTTTGAAATGTAGTAATTACCAAAAAGGATGTGCTACTTAATATGATAATAAGAAATATTTATAGTGTAATTTATATTAAGTAGTGGTGGTATTTAAATCCTTGCACATTTTACGAGGTGCTTTTGGCTTCTGCTTTTGGGAGAAGCACCTCCTGGGCTGCTTCTCCCAGAAGCACTTTTTTTGGCTTTTCGAGGTGCTTTTGCTTTTTCTTAAAAGCCAAAACAAACACCTAATTTCTACTAGAAGTGCTTTTGGCAGAAGCAAAAGCCAAAAGCACCTCCCTAGAAGCCATTCCAAATGGGCTCTTGGTCCATTCCCTTCTCACAACCTTATCCGACAAACTATTGGAGGAAAGAGCATCTGGCGGATATGCAAAAATATTCTCTACAACGGCTAGTGCACTTCTTGCCCGGATTGTGTTCAAGTAAGATGGAAAGAAAATATCTCATTCCGGGCAACTCCATTCTAAGGAATGAAATATTATGGTAACAATATCTTACCTTAGAATGGAGATTGTGGCCACTTCAAATAGAACCAGGCCGAGGCGCTTTATGTACGACTCCTGAATCAATTCTCTTGGGCCATTGAGATATCCTTGAAGTGAGAAAGAAAGATTCCTTCCAGTGTTCGTGAATACATCATACCGAAGGAATTATTCAATCAACACAACCTTGGGTGATTTGATTGAGATAGTGTTACTGTGACCTTGATTGAGATCGACGAATTCAATCAAGGATTCCAAGGAGTCGTCAACACACGAGCTTAAACGAAACAACTCTGGTAGGAGCATTTGCAAACAGGTTTCGTCCGAGGGTAACTTGAAGGAGGAGCCTTCAAGGAATTGGAGCAAGATCGGGGAGACCTCACCAAAACTAGTGAGAGTTTTGGTCCGACGATTCAACCGCTTGGAGGTCGGAGTTTGGCAAATTAATTCACTATTGTTTGGATCTTAGATTGAGTTAAACACATAGTGAAACCTCCTGGATTGGTATCCCCCAGACGTAGGCTTAGGCCGAACTGGGTCAACAAATCTCTAAGTTTGTTTATCCTTATTTCAGGTTATTTACATTACGCTGCTTATTAATTTTAAACTTAATAACGTGTCCACGAAAGATGTTTGAACTAGTTTACAAGACGAGGTCACAGGTTATCTCTCTAAACGGACCTAACAAGGTCCTTTGGAACTAAAAAGAGATTGTTCAACCAGAAAAGAATTCAGTTCTCCATCTTCACTTGACAAAAGAAATTTGACTTAGCTCTAAAGCCTCTAAAGGATATTCCCCGCGAATTGGCATTGTTTAGTACTTGCGCTACCCAATTTAAAATTTAGTGCGGGCATAATATTTTATTTTTGGCTAGGGCCCATATTAGGATGAATTCTTCTTAACATATGTATTTCATATTTAAGTAGCTAGGATTTTCTATTTTATAATAGTCACTTTTATAATTATGGTTTCTTTCAAGACTTGGTGACCATTCTAGGCCAGATGGAGGGAAAATAATGTTGGTATTTTATTGTGCGGTTACCTGTGAATATGGGTGGAAATAGGCTAGACTTAGGCTTTGATGGTCTAGGCCTGCATTGATTTTTCAAGGCCCGAGTCTGGCCTATTACCTTTGATAGGTCTATCTTATAGACCTAAGCCTGACCTATTTATTTAAATAAGCCAGTTTTTAAGCCTTTTTTTAGGTAAATACCAGGATATCCCCAGGCCACATTGGGCCCAAGACTAATCCCTCGAGGATCTGCAAGGGCAATTAAGGGCGCCTCTCCCAAAGCAGTTTTTTGCATACACAAGGCTCGAACCCGAGACCTTGCTTAAGCGACTAGAGCCCCCATCCACTCAAGCCAACTGCTGTTGGTTAAGCCTTTTAAAAGTCTATTAAGCCTATTTCAAAATTAAGTTAAAATTCTTTAGGTTGGAAGATATTAATTTGTGCATTTAGGCAAGTCCTCATCCATAACTATCTACATACGGGAAAAAACTTATAAATATTGTAAAAACTTGTAAAAGATCAAATTAATAATTACTTATAATAATAATAATAATAATAATAATAATAATAATAATAATAATAATAATAATAATAATAATAATAATAATAATAGGCCGTTCTGGTAGGCCTAATAGGCTTTTTATAAAGCCTAACCTGAACCTATTTAGTTGTTATTAAAAATAGCTTGAGCGTAGCCTGTTTTTAAAAAACGCATGTTACAAGGGGACATGTTAATACAATGACATCCTTCTGTGAAAAACTCTAGTAGGAAAGGAATTGGTAATAGTTTTGCTCATGAATTCTTTAACGGTAATCTCTGGACACTTACTAGTTACTATAATGAAAGGAAGTGCAGAACATTCAGGACTTAACAATTAAGTTGAATATTTAGAGAGAAAATAACAAAACCAAAAAAAAACACTAGATAAATCCAAATAGTACAGGAGATGAAACTAGGGGACATGTAGTAAACAACCGTATAGTCCGTGGGAATGAATGCTCGGGGAATCAACGAGGAAGTCTGGACCAAAGTGAAGCATTTTTTGCCTGAGACCGTGTGACCATTCAGCCTGGTATCATGTGTTGGCTATGCCATTCGTGCAGGTACAACGTTTGTCCCAATCTAATGTTATTGTCACAAGCTCCTCGACACCGTGCCAATGTTACATGTTGGTGACTGGGACAAGGCCAATTGGACATCTAGAAATGTTTGCAGGTCATGCTTTTGCAGACCCAAAGATTGTCATCACTGAAAAAAAAAAAAGCTTGACGTTGATGAGATTGACAATGTTTATTATTGTAAAAACAGTACACAGTTAGATCTATGAATAGACTATTTATCGTACCATTATTAGAAGCATTATGGTGTTCCAGGATGTGGTTCCTGAAGTTATGAAAATCAAGAATGCAATGTGGGGAAGAATCGCGACATAAGCATCAAGGTATCACCAAAGGTTAATTTTACATATGCAAAACTATTGGAGTCCTCCCAACTATGCCCAATTAGTCAACAAAATAATTTTAAAATTGGGCACCCCATGTGTATTATTAAATGATAAGATACGAGATCAGCCAAAAAATGATAAGATACGACATTTACACTTGTGAGAGGCTGTCAATTATTCCACTTTGCACAGCAGCTAGAGAAAGAAAAACAGCAGCAGCAAAGAGCAAAACGCAGTTGCCTTCTTCCTCCATCCAGATTTCGATTTCCGGCCAAACAGTGAACCAAATCTTGTCTGATCGGGCTAAAATGTTTACAGCAGGTGCGGGACATCTTGTTCTTCATTTGTACGGTGGAGATCAAATTTCAACGGGTAGAATTTTTTGTATAATTTTCTGTTCGGGGCTGCAGTTTGTGTTCCTAATTTCAGATTTGGTGTTCTTGGTGGATTTTGAGATTGTGGTGACTTTGTGTTGTTGTAAGGCCACATATTTGGCTGTGACTTGGCAGACTTGGTGTAATCACTTTTGGTGATAGTGGATTTGAGATAGGCTCAAGAGCCTCGCGGTTTTTACCTTTCGAATTGGAAGAGTTTTCCACGTAAATCCTTGTGTTCTTGTTTGCTTGTTTTTGTTAATGTTCCTGCAAAATTCTAACAACTTGGGAATTAAGTGTCCGCTACGAAATTTGATCTTGTGAAGTTATTTGTTGAATTCCCAACAGAGTGGTATCAGAGCTATTGTTGTTAGAATAATGGAAATTAACACAAGCAGGATGATGTCGTTGAATGGGATGAACTATCACAAATGGCAGGGGAAGATGAAAGATCTCCTATTTGTGAAAAGTTTGCATCTATTGTGCTTGCTACGTCGAAGCCAGATGAGGACTGGGCTTTTGAGCATCAACAGGTGTGTGGTTTTATTCGACAGTGGGTCGATAATAATGTGTTAAATTTGGTTGCTAATGAGACACATGCCAAGACATTGTGGGATAAGCTTGAAAAGCTTTATGCTTCAAAGACAGGGAATAATAAGTTATTCTTGCTGAAACAATTGATACAATTGAGGTATAAGGAAGATGTTCCTATCGCTGACCATGTGAATGAGTTCCAGGGGTTATTGGATCAATTCTCAAATGTTTGAGTAAAATTCGATGATGAAATTCTTGGATTATGGTTGCTGAATACTTTGCCTGATAAGTGGGAGACATTCAGGGTGTCACACACTAATTCTGCTCCCGATGGTGCAATGACTCTTGATTATGCCAAAAGTGGAATCATGAATGAGGAGATGAGAAGAAAAACTCAAGGTTCATCATCTTCACATAATGCGTTGTTCGTTGCAGAGAATAGTGGAAGACAGAAAACTAGAAATGTTGATAAGGGCAGACAAAGGAGCAAATCCAAATCTCGTTACAAGAATGTTGAGTGTCACTACTGTCACAAAAAGGTCATATCCAGGAATATTGCTTCAAGTGGAAGAATGATAACAGGAATGCAGGTGTAGGAAAATTTGAGGATGCCAGTCATGTTGCCACGACTACAAATGATGATCTTGTTGTTGTCTTTGATGAAAATGCAGTGAATACAATTTCCTCTGATGTTAGTTGGTTTGTTGATACAGGTGTTGCAGTCCATGTCGCATCGAGAAGGGATTTCTTTTGTACTTACAATGCTGGTAAGTATGGTTCATTAAGGATAGGAAATAATGATGTATCTGAAGTTGTGGGCACAGGTGATATTTGTTTAAAGATAGGCAGTGGATCTATATTGCGATTAAAGGATGTCAGACATGCACCGGATATTCTTATGAATCTGATTGCTATTGGGAGACTTGATGAAGATGGTTATGGAAATAATTTTTGTGATGGTATATAGAAACTGAGCAAAGGATCTCTTGTTATTACTAAGGGTAAGAAATTGAGATCAAACTTATATTTGTTGCAAGCTTCAGTTTCCAATGATGCTGTGAACCTGGTGGAGAAACAGAATTCTCCTGAATTATGGCACAGGAGGTTGAGTCACATAAGTGCTAAAGGCCTCGAAACACTGGTGAGAAAAAATGTTATTTCTGGATTGAATAATGCAAATTTGGAGAAATGTCCACATTGTTTTGCAGGAAAGCAACACCGACTGTCATTTAAGACTCACCAACCTCGACAAATGCAAAATTTATTGGACTTGGTGCATTCAAATGTCTCCGATCCGTTGAAAGTACACTCATTTAGTGGTGCATCTTATTTTGTGACATTTATTGATTATCATTCCAGGAAGCTATGGGTCTATGTGTTGAGATCAAAGGATCAAGTGCTTGATAAATTAAAGAATTTCCATGCTTTAGTCGAAAGACAAACTGGAAGAAAGTTGAAGTGCATCCGTACTGATAATGGGGGAGAGTATCGTGGACCATTTGAGGATTATTACAGGAAACAGGGGGATTCGACATCAAAAGACACCTCCAAAAACACCTTAGTTGAATGGGTTAGCTGAGAGAATGAATTGAACATTATTGGAGATAGTTCGATGTCTTCTGGCAGAGTCAAAACTTCCTAAGTCCTTTTGAGGTGAAGCTTTATTGACTGCTACACATGTGATAAATTTGACTCCTACAGTTGCTCTTAATGGAGATGTTCCAGATACAGTTTGGAAAGGTAAAAATTCATCATATGATCATTTGAAAGTCTTTGGTTGCAAGGCCTATGTGCATGTTCCAAAAGATGAGAGATCAAAGCTTGATGTGAAAAGCAAGTCGTGCATCTTTGTGGGCTATGGTCAAGATGAGTTTCGCTATAGATTGTATGATCCAGCTACAAAGAAGCTCTTAAGGAGTCGTGATGTTGTGTTTATGGAAAATCAGACAATTGAAGATTTGAAGAAATCTGATTCTCATGCTCAAGATGACTTTGTAGATGTTGAGCCAGTTCCTATAACACGATCGCCAGCTGGAGATGATACAGAAGAACATGATATGCAACAATATCAAACAGATGATGATCATGATGATGGTGCACAACACTCTATGGATGATGGCAAGGATGATTTTGATCATGCTCAACAGGTTCCTCTCAGGAGATCTACGAGAGATAGACAACAATCTACTAGATATTCGCCTGGTGAATATGTTCTTTTGACTGATGAAGGAGAAACTGAATGCTTTGATGAAGCAATTGAGGGTGTGGATAAAGAACATTGGTTGCATGCCATGAAAGATGAGATGAAATCTCTTTATGATAATGATACCTTTGAGTTGGTGAAATTACCAAAAGGAAAAAGAGCCCTGAAAAATAAGTGGGTTTACAGGCTGAAGCAAGAACAAGGTTCTTTGACACCAAAGTATAAAGCAAGATTGGTGGTTAAAGCCTTCGAGCAGAGAAAAGGAATTGATTTTGATGAAATCTTTTCTCCAGTAGTTAAATTGTCTTCTATTCGATCTGTGTTAGCGATGGCTGCACGTCTTGACCTAAAGATCAAACAAACGGATGTGAAGACAGCATTTCTTCATGGTGATTTAGATGAAGATATCTATATGGAGCAACCTGAGGAATTTCAAGTGCAGGGCAAAGAAGATTATGTCTGCAAATTGAAAAAGAGCTTATATGGTTTGAAACAAGCTCCTCGACAATGGTACAAGAAGTTTGAGTGAGTGATGCAACAACATGTTTATCGAAAGCTCAATTCTAATCATTGTGTATTTGTGCAGAGGTACTCAGAAAATGATTTCATTATCTTGTTGCTCTATGTTGGTGACATGTTAATTGTTGGTCAGAGTATTTCAAGAATTAGGGAGCTGAAGCAAGAGTTGAGCATGTGCTTTGCTATGAAAGATTTGGGATCTGCAAATCAAATTCTTGGCATAAGAATTTTGAGGGATAGAAAAGTTGATAAACTTTGGCTATCACAAGAGAATTATATTCAGAATATGCTTCAAAGGTTTCATATGGAAAATGCTAAGCCTGTTAGTACTCCATTGGCAACGCATATGAAATTGAGTGTTTCTCAATATCCTTCAACTGAAGAAGAGAAGAAAGATATGGAAAATGTTCCTTATTCATCAGCAATTGGAAGTTTGATGTATGCAATGGTGTGTACAAGGCCTGATATAGCCCATGGTGTGAGCACTGTAAGTCGTTTTCTCTCTAATCCTGGAAAAGAACATTGGAAAGCTGTGAAGTGGATCTTGAGATATCTTCGTGGTACATCAGATTTGAAACTCTGTTTTGGAAGTGAAGATTTAGTCCTTCATGGATTCACTGATGCTGATATGGCGGGTGATATTGATACTCGCAAATCCACTTCAGGCTATGTGATTGTCTTTGCAGGGGGGAGCAATCTCTTGGCAATATAGGCGGCAAAAATGTGTTGCACTGTCAACAACTGAAGCTGAATTTATTGCAGCTACTGAAGCGTGCAAGGAGATGCTTTGGTTGAAGAAATTTCTCAAAGAGCTTGGCTATGCACAAGAGAGGTACGCCTTACTTTGTGACAATCAAAGTGCTATCCATCTTAGTAAACATTCTAGCTTTCATTCAAAGTCTAAACACATTGATACGAGATATCATTGGTTGCGTGATGTGTTGGATGAGAAGTCGATATACCTTGATAAGGTACATACTGATGAGAGTGGAGCTGATATGCTTACGAAATGTGTACCAAGATGGAAATTTGAATTTTGTTGCTCATTTGTTGGGATGACAAGTTCTTTCACATAGTCGGGAGAGGTGGAGATTTGTTGGAGTCCTCCCAACTATGCCCAATTAGTCAACAAAATAATTTTAAAATTGGGCACCCCATGTGTATTATTTAATGAAGCAGACAAGGCATTTACATTTGTGAGAGGCAGCAGCCAGAGAAAGAAAAACAACAGTGGCAAAGAGCAAAACGCAGCTGCCTTCTTCCTCCATCCAGATTTTGATTTCCGGCCAAACAGAGAACCAAAACTTATCCGATCGGGCTGAAATTGTTACAGCAGGTGCGGGACATCTTTTTCTTCATTTTGTACGGTAGAGATTGAATTTCAACGGGTAGAAATTTTTGTATAATTTTCTGTTCGGGGTTGCAGTTTGTGTTCTTAATTTTAGATTTGGTGTTCTTGGTGGAGTTTGAGATTGTGGTGACTTTGTATTGTTGTAAGGCCACATATTTGGCTGTGATTCGGCAGACTTGGTGTAATCTCTTTTGGTGATAGTGGATTTGAGATAGGCTCAAGAACCTCGTGGTTTTTACCTTTCGAATTGGAAGGGTTTTCTACGTAAATCCTTGTGTTCTTGTTTGCTTGTTTTTGTTAATGTTCCTGCAAAATTCTAACAACTTGGGAATTAAGTGTCCGCTGCGAAATTTAACTCTAACAACTTGGGAATTCCCAACAAAAACTCATCAAGGAATGAAATTTCCAGCAGGGAGATCGACATCGTGTTCGTGTTCACCTACACAAACACATGGCCGTTGGCAGTCCTATCGAACTACTATAAGGCCTGAGGGTTTGAAACCAGTGTACATAATAATGCATGGAAATGCTACCAAAGTCAAGCTTAATCCATACTATATATGCATCATAACACACAAAATCGGCATAATAAAGTGCAACAGCTAGCCTGATGCCTTGAGGACCAGTGAAATCCAGTTTATTAACAAAAAGTAAAAATAAAAATATGTAAGACAAATTTTTATATGCATAGCAGAACCGAGTGAATCACATTGAGCTTCAGCATTTACTTTTATTGGTTTAGTTTTTGTTTTTGTTGTGTTGATAAATAATCAAAAGCATAGTATTTATGTAAAATTATTAATTTATCTATTAAATTGATCTAAGTCATCCATTTTAAAACTAAATCAAGGGATGCTATGTATTGTTGATACATCATGCATGCCAACTGAAGAGTAATAAATTTTACAAAAAATAAATAAATAATTACAAGAGTAATATTATTCTCTAATTTAATTAGTATATAATTTTTAATGTAAGGACAGTGTTTTATTTTAGTGATTTGTCACTTAATTTTTAAAATAAAATTTATATAATTACAAACACTTGAAGTATTCACAGATTATATATGATCTACACTTCTCTACAAGTATTTACTAAATTTTGATTTTTTTTTTTTTTTTGGGTTGCTCTTTTTAGTTTTCAACTCAGAAAATGCAAGATTAAAAAATAAAAAAGTAAACTGACCAGAAAATTCCAAAACAAATTGTTCAATGCTTGTAATCATAAATAAAAACTTGTCTTTTTGGCGGGTACAAGATCATAACATTTAAACCTCCTCAACAATTCGTTCCTGCATTAAGACAAATATTCAAATTTATCACCAACATGCATATACATTAATACATGGCATTGAATATTTTCAAAAGAATTTAACTTGGGTTAAGTACCTCATAAGTGTCCTGTCCGAAGCTGATGCAGACAAAAGGCTCTTGTTCTCCTCAGCCCTTCTCAACAAGTATGGCATAATTTGCTCAACCGGTCCAAATGGAAGATACTTGCTAACTCTAAATCCAGCATTTCTCAGCCCAAAAGAGAGAGCATCAGCCATGCCATAGAGTTGAGCAAAGTGGAGATTTGGGTTGTCCTTTCTAATCCCAAAACCAATGGCTTTAACAGCCGCCAGTTGGCCTGTTAACATTTAAATGCAGCTCCATTAACAATACCAGGCACATCTTTATGTAATTCAAAGACAGATCAAAAATAATTACCTGATTGTCTATTGTGGGTAGCTAGAACAACCGATCCCGAACCCTGAGCAACTGATTCAACCAAAATTTTCAGGCAATTATTGTAGCATCTGTGAGTATCCTCAATACTATCATGAATTGGGGAAATAGACCCTAGTGACTTAGCTACCTCTCTTTCCTTCGACATATAGGCACCCCTCACCAATTTAAACCCTAATTGCACCCCCATTTCATCCGCAGCTCTCTTAATCGTCACCAACCTTTCCTCCGCATCTTTTAAATATGCCTGCATTGTATTGAAAACTAGAGGGCCATCAGCAGCTCGATGATACGTTATAGCTGCTGAGTAGGCGAAGTAATCAATAGCAGGCTGAATTGATGTTTCCTCTGCATCAATTAGCAATTGGATATTCGCCTGTAAACTATTCTCACAAATCTCTCTCAACCTCTGGTAAGCTAATTCGAGATCACGCTCCTCCTCCAGAGTTAATGGTTCCGGCTGCTGTGGGGTGTGATGGAATGCACTCTTATCAGTGAATAGTGGAAAGATTTGGCGTTTCCATGGAAGATGGAACGAGTTATCTAAGTGCTCCCATCTCAATAAATCACTCACTCTCTTGAGCAGAGATGGAGGACAAATAGCAGTGATCTTGACCACCACAAAGCTGATCTGCATTATATCAAATTGATGTAAAATTAGGGCACAAAATTTGGACAAAACAAATTAAAAATGTAATCTTGGAAAAATGCAATCTTACGGGAGAATCAGAGATGTGTCTCTTGCCGACTTCTTCAATTGTCCGAAGAAACTCTTTCAGATTTTGATCGCACGAAGCATTGTCAGCGGCGTGCTCCAATCCGTAATCCAGCATAGCCCAGAGGCCGGAATTGGAAAGGCGTTCCACAGTTTTATAAGCGTCGCAGAGATTCTCACCTCCACAGAAATGATCGTAGAAGGTATGGCGAATTGTCTCCAACACCAGCCTCTTGGAAATAGGGTTTTCCATGAGTTTGGAATTGAGGACACGTGTCCCGAGGTCGACCATCCAATTCATGGAGGCGAGCTTAAGCGTGACCGTGGATTTCATCAATTTTACGGTGGAAACTGATGAGAAAAGCTTCTGTGTGTCTTGGAAATTGACAATGGAATAGAATAGGGTACTCCGTCGGTCGTCGAAATTAAGGCCGCCGTCGTCCGGATCAGCAGCGAAGAAGGCCTGCTGAGCGGCGGAGGTGAAGGGAGGGACGGAGGCCCCGAGACGGCGGAAAAAGTAGGGCAAATCGTTGAGTAGCTTAGGTTGAAGGTAGCGGCGGGTGGCCATCAATTCGGTACCCTAACAGATTGATATCCGTTTATGATCAGTAGAGTGGTGGAAGAAGAGCAATGGGAGTATAGTGTATATAGTACTGTATATCTCAGTATAGAGCAGAAGGGAAGGAAAAATGGCAGTATGCGACACGTGGAGCATTGTGAGCTCATCCAGGGAATTGATTAGAATAAGTTCCAAATTCCAAGGGACTATTTTCAGGACATTTTGCATTATGAGAAACAAACTTGCGGTTTGGTTTGGTCAAACTCTCTTTTAGATTAGGTATTCGGATCCAAAGCCTAATTTATTACTCCCTCCGTCCCATTAAAATTGGCCAATTTCTTTTGGGCACAGAAATTTAGGTTGTGATATTTAGTAGTTAAAGTAGTGTGAGTAAATTTGACTAATCAATCCATCTAATTTATAATTGTTACATTTAACTTTTAAACATATTTATTAATAAACTTTGACTTAATGTTATCGTAATGATGTAGAAAGGAAAAAATAGTCAAGTGTGGTCTTGTTGGAATCGTCTAATCGTATAGGTTTGGAATATATATTTTAAATAATTTTTATTTATACTCATTTTGAGATATTAATGGTTAAACATATATAGGGTCTTTGTGCAGAAAGTACAATTGTCATTATTGTGGGGTTTTTAATCATGCTTATGTTAATCTAATTTGCTTAAAAGGGAAAGTGGCCACTTTTAATGGGACACCCCAAAAAGGAATAGTGGCCACTTTTAATGGGACGGGGGGAGTACATGGAAACCAATTTTATTCCAATTATAAAAGTATTTATTTACTTATATTTATTTGGTTGAATGCACAACCTGTATATATATATATAGGGCTTGTTTGGAAGCCGGCTTATTCAGGAGCATATAGCGGATTCAATCAGCATATTCTCTCACAATTCTCTTTCTGAATCTGCTATCTGCTAGCAGATCTGCTGACTCCCAAACATCCTCATAGTATCTGCTCCCCGAATTTGTTAAAGGGATGTTTGGGAGTTAGTGGATTCGCTAGCGAATAGCGGATTCGGAGAGAGAACTGTGAGACAATCTGATGTTCAAATCTGCTGTCTGCTAGCGGATCCACTAACTCCCAAACATCTCATATGTATTTTACTTTTAAAAAATAGTAAAAAAATAAAAAAGTTCACACTGCACTATTGTTAAAATGGCATTAGTCATCCATCTGAATTGATTAATAAGAGACGATTTTCCTTTTGCCTTTGTATGATGATATACTAATGTTTGGCTTGCCACTGTTCGGCTGTGCCAAAGGACCTTTTTCTCCTCAAGGGAGGCTACTGGAGAGAGGATCAAACCGGTTACGGGTCCGGATTAATGATAATGCGCCCAAACTTGACAAATTACGCCCAAACTTGACTGAATATTCCTTAGTATTCGAATGGCAACAAAATACAATGGAGAATCTACCTGTTGTTAAGAAACAACGGGGAATTCACCGGAAAAACTAGAACCAAACTACCGGTTGTTAAGAAACAACGGTGGACTTGGAAGTAACCGCTACAGGCTAAGCTAGAATCTAGGAAAAACTGTAAAGGAAAGCAGTAAAGATACAAAGAAGTAAATTTGATAAAGGAATTTGGGGGTTTGATTGATCTCTCCGATTTTGTGTATGGCATCCCCTATTTATAGCCGGAGCTGAAATAACCGCTCTCCGGCCGATTCCCCTAAGCCGATTCCCATCTTCCTCAATCGGCTGATTTGATTCCATTTCGGCTGAAATCTTTTCCTTCCGCAATCTTCTTCCGTTCGGGTCTCTTCTTCTGCTTTGGATCGTTCTCTTTTAATTTCTCGGCCCAATAGATCTCAAACCCAACTCTTTTTAGAAATCCTTCTCTAGCCCATCTTCTATGGCCCAATTCTTTTTCCTCGCGGCCCACTATTCTTTGTGGCCCCAACAGATGCCCTCCTTACTTGGGCGACCTTTCGTTCCGAAAAAAGCTCAAGTATTTTTTTCCCTCGCTCTTCCTGACGGTTATTTCTTCTTTTCGAGGAATCCCGTCATCATTAACCTCTGCCTTCAACAAAAAACCGTCCTTTCAACTTCATTTCCTTCTTTTCTCTCTACTCGTCTTCTTCAATGGATCCCCAATCTATTCCTGTACCTTCGTCAGAACTCCTCAAGATCGAGAGCTATTTCGCTTCTCATTCTGCAGTTCGTTATCTCCCTGAAAACTTCTACTCCTTAGGCCCACTGGGTATTCCTGAAGAAATCGATGAGTGTACCGCTCGTATTTTCTCTGAAAATCGTTCTATACCCCTGTATTCCTCTTATTTCTCCTCTCAACTTTTCGCTTCACCCTTTCCTAACTGGCCTTCACCCTCTGCAGATTATGTGGCTTGGCACCGTCATCTCGAGCCCCATTGTCGTGGTTCCTGGTCCAACTCTTCTATCCGTCGATTGATCGTTCTCAGTACTTTGCCTTTTCCAACTAACCTTCGCCTATTCAGGCACTCTTGTGTTTTTGGAATCCCTCTGCGAACTGCTTTTGTTTCCCCTGGGGGATGATGACCCCCACCATTCAGGATGTGAAACTCCTCTTAAGTCTTTACGTTCGTGGGGATAATCTCGGTGTCTCTTCTGAATCTCGCCCTACAGAGAAGTCCACTGGCTTCCCGTCTTCCAACTCTTTTAGCAATTGGATAGTTAACCATCAGAGTGATGCTTCCTCTCCCGTTCCTCACTCTCAAGAAACATTGGCTTTCATGATGTATTTTCTGACGCGGTTCTTCTGGTGCACTTCTTCTAAAGGGGTTCTTCTTGAAACATTTCCCCTGGCCTCTGCACTTATTGCCAATGACACCTTACCATTGGCCGATTTCTTCCTTGCTCATCTATATGCAGGCATATCGGCTACTGTTTCGGGTTGGGAGAAAGGTTCCTCGGACAAGGCTCGAGGTCCTCTATGGTTTCTTCACTTATGGTTGGTTTGGCATTTCTGTGACATTTCTGGTTTCCCTCCCCACGACATTCGGCCTGACTATTTTGTTGGCCCCGACCTTCTAGGGACATCGTTTCCTGCTATGTCGGTTCCTCATTGGATCAGTTATTTCTTAGGCCGAACTGCTGATCAATCATTTTCTCAGTATCACTATCGGGGAACCGAGTTTACTTGGGTAAAAGAGATTGCCACTGCTCCTTTTGGCGACCTCCTTCCCTTACCTCTCGCTCAAGTTTGGAATCGTTGCATTCTTCCTCGTCATATTTTCAATGGTTCTATGGCTCTTCCAAATGCTACCATTCCTTTTGAGGTTTACAATCCTCATCTGGTTAGCCGCCAATTTGGTTTCGGCCAAGATTTGGTAGAGGCTTGTCGGGTTGACAAGCGACTTACTCCTTCTTCCAGCCACCGGCTATGTTCTACTCATCATCGTCGTTTAATCGATTTTGATGTTCCGAAGTTCCTTGTTCGCCCTGGGCTTTCTACATCTCGTTTTCGGCTTTGGTGGGACGGTGTTGCTCGTACTTTCTTTAGCGCTGATCTCAACCCACTACTGCGGCGGAGTGGTTTCTTGCCCATTTTGCCTTTCTCTTCTTATCCTCTGTCTTCACCGGATTCCACTCCCCAACGTCTTCTCGATTCGCCTTCTTCTTCTCGCCCATGTATGTTTTTTTTTCTTAATTATTATCTTCTTTCCCATCTTGTGTTACTCATTCGGCTGCCATTTTGAACTTAGGTATCCTCCGTCCTTCTACTTCGGATCCTGGCCGAAAAAGACCTGCTTCGTCTTCGGCCTCTTTTGCCAACTCTCTTCCTCATATACAGACTATGAAGCGTTCTTCTCGCTCTCCCCTCGGCAGAATCCCCTCCGCTTGCCTTATGGTTTGTTGTTTTTCCATTTCTCTTCTCTTTTTTTTTTTTTTTTGCACTCCCTTTTTACAGCTGATCATCATTCGTTCATTTT
Organism: Hygrophila difformis; assembly: GCA_030278955.1. Lineage (NCBI taxonomy): Eukaryota > Viridiplantae > Streptophyta > Magnoliopsida > Lamiales > Acanthaceae > Hygrophila > Hygrophila difformis. Next base: position 38,365,695 of record JAOANR010000004.1, read on the forward strand.
TTTCCTTCATTAGGTTTCTTCTGCTCTACCATTGTCCACCATTTCGCCTGTTTCGACCGCAGCTTCGGATTCCCTTATTGCTGACCCCCGTGTTTCGACTGGTGCTACTGATTCGGCTGCTCCCATTGGTCCTTCTTTGGCCGAACCCCGGCAACTGGTTGAGGATCATGTTTCAACCGATCCTGTTATCTCTCATTCTGTTGACCTTCTCCGACCAGTCGAGGATTCTACTGTACCTCCATCTTCGGCGGTTTTGGCATCTCTTGATCCTATACCTGGTGGTACGACTGTTGGTAACACCTCTGCCGACCCGGTCCCTTTGTCTCCATTTCCCGATCGGCATGTTTTGGATGAATTCTTCTCTCCTGTACCTTCGACTTCTCTCCCGTCAGACCCTTCAGCACATCTCGGAGATTGTTTAGAAAAGTTGTGTAACCTGATCGCTAGGCAATCCGATGTAGAATTTGTCAATCCAAAACCAATCCTTCTTCTTTTGTCTCATCTTGAACAACACTTCCATGAGGAGATGGTTCTATTGAACCTGAATGGCCCTCTTCAGACGATTATGAAGTTTGTCCTCTCCTTGGACCAAGAACTGAGAGCACACTTAGAGATGCGAAGCAAACTTGCCGCCGAACGCGAAGCCGTAGCAGCTTCTCAAGTTATTTTCAACAACTATTCGGTGGAGTATCGGGCTCAAACGGACATCCTTTCTGAAACGGAGTCCCGGGAGCACAGGTACTCCGAGGATCTTTCTTCGATCCGCTCAGAGATAGCCCAACTTCAACAAAAGGAGCAGGAGCTGCAATTAGTTTTAGATCAAACTAGACAGAAATCGGCCGGTTTGAAACGATCAATAAAATCTCTCCGTCAATCGGCCGAAGCTGCTAAAGCAAAGATTTTGGACTCCCATCGGGATGCTTCTTACTTGTCCTTGCGGTCAAGCTTCAACGACTACTTACTTGGCACCTTTCAGGAGAAGTGGGCCGATACTCAATCTTTAGTTGGCCACCTTGATACGGCTATCAAAAGCCTTGGTGGGAAGAGTACTGCTCACGTCCTTTCTCCTCCAACTTTATTCCCTTTGGATCCGTCGGAGATGGAATCTTCCCCGTCGGGTGATGCTCCTTCATCTTCCAAAGCTCCTGCAGGTACTCTATCCTCTCCCTTTTGTCATTCGATTACTCTTTATGTCTTCTTACTTCATCGTCCTTTTTCTTTTACTTATCTTAGGGAAATCTGATGCTGGCGCTAATTTGGCCACCGATCGTCCTTCTTCGAGCAACGTTCCTGGCCCTTCTTCGACAGCGGACTCGGATTTGATGATGTCTGCAGTTAACCCTTCTATCGACGCTCTCCAAGGATTGGACGATGATATCCATTTCAATGACAGCGTGGATCATTAGTTTTCCTTTTTGTTACTTGTTTCTGTATATGGGCCGAAATTTCGCTCTGTTTTCTTTTAAACATGAGTTTCGGCTATTTTTGTCAACTGTTGTCGGTCCCCTTTCTTTTTTGTAAGTTGTATTGGCCGATGGAATGTACTAGAATTCGTATCTTTTTATCTCTGCAATATGATTCGTATCCGATTATTCCATGATTTTTCGGTCTTCTTCATTACTGATTCCTGAATGTTAGCAGCTTTTTCTGGGAATCAGCTGTAACGTTTTCCCATAAATAACATTTAATATTGACTGCTTCCTCTGCCGAGTACTTATCTTTCTTCTATAAATACCCGGCTTTTATCGATGTTTATCCATCACTTCTTCAGTTTTTCTGTAACAATATGGCTTTCCTTTTTTCTTTACTCAATCCCTTATCTCCAGTGCCCCCATGGTCTCTGGATCATGTATCTTCAAGGATTTCCAGACGTGATACGAAAACTTTCCGCCCATGCGGCACGAGTTCAGCTAACATCCTTCTCATCATGCTAGTATGGGCGAGGATCTCTATTTATTATTCCAAATGCAAGTCTCGACGGCTATGCAGATGTGTTCTTCTTTTCTACTTTGCGGTTGCATATCCGGTCGGACTATCTAATGGGGGGAATAACTGCCCTTAGTTATTCCTCCATCCCCTCCCCCTTCCACCGTTTTTGGGTGACTGCCTCGCTGCACTCCTCCTACTTCTGTCTGAGGTCGGGCGGATGCTGTACCCGAGTTTGACTTCTACCTCTGGGACGTTGTACCATTCGTTCTAGCGTATCCAGGAGTAGAAGTTCGGTGGTAGGACTAAAATCGGCAATACTGTTCTGGGGCAAACAACTGTGCCCTGTTTCTGTTTTGCCGATAGTTTTAGCGACATTTCTACAAGGCTGAGCATCCTTCAAGGACCTTTCCCTTGTATATGCCTGCATAGGATAGGACATTTCCCTTGTATATTGTAATTTCGGACCATCGACGCCGTTTTCGGCCGAAGTAGTACCTTTTGTAATGCTCGCTCATGCAATAAAATCTTTACTTTTTCGCCTTACTTGATGTTCAATTCCATGCTGATGGATAATATTTCTTCATATATCTTGCATTTACTGGATTTGACATCTGCTCATCATTTTCATCCACTAACATGTATGCTCCATTTGGTAATTTCGTCTGAACAATAAACGGCCCCTCCCAATTGGGGCTCCACTTACCTAATCGGCCATCCTTCTGTTTAGGTGGCCATATAACTTTCCAAACTAAATCACTAACTTCAAATCGTTTTACACGAATTCGCTTATTATACCAATCGGCCACAATATCTTTATTTTTCTGCAAATTCTCAAAAGCTTGCACCCGATCGGAATTAACTTCCAATAATTCATTTTTCATTGCACAATCATATTGTTCGGCCGACATTAAATATGCTTGGCTTGTCCTTAAAGTCGGCACTGTTATTTCGGCTGGAAGTACTGCGTGCATACCATAAGTCAGCCGAAATGGTGTAAATCCAGTGGCTGAAGTCTTCGCATTTCGATAGGCCCACAACGCTTCGGATAACTTCTCATGCCACTTCCTTGGTTGCTCTTCGATCATTTTCTTTATAATCCATATTAACTGCTTATTCGTGGCCTCTGCCTATCCATTCCCTTGTGGATAATATAGCGACGAATGCACAGTCTTTATCCCATACTCTTTTGCAAAGGCCTTGACTTTTTCTCCCACAAATACAGTTCATCTGTCTGTTATAATCGTTTGTGGAATTCCAAATCTATATATCAACTGTCTCTTAATAAATTCGATCACTTCTTCTTGTGAAATGCTGACATATGGCTGAGCTTCGGCCCACTTTGTGAAATAGTCCGTTGCCACTAGCACAAACTCATGCCTTTTCGACGAAGAAGGATGAATCTTTCCAATGATATCCATAGCCCATCCTCGAAATGGCCATGGCTTAATCATTATATGCAGTTCTTCGGCCGGTAACTTTTGAATCGGCCCATGCTTCTGGAATTCGCGGCATCCTTTAGCATATTTCTCACAATCAACTCCCATATTCGGCCAATAATATCCCAACCGAATAATACTCCATTTCATCGATTTTCCAGCACGATGTGCGCCGCATATTCCTTCATGAACTTCTCCCATTACTCTCTTAGCATCTTCCTCTCCGACGCATCTGAGTAATACTCCATCAATGGCTCGCTTAAAGAGTAACCCTCCTATCACTATGTAATCCATCACCTTCTGCTTTTCGACTGGACTAGTTTCGGATGGATTTTCCAACGTTTGTGCTATCTTTTTATCCATTCGGCCTTTTCAGTTTCGGCCAAATATATTTCCAAATTTCCCGCTATCGGCATCAGCCGATACCTGGCTGCATGTTGAGCCAATTCGTTAGCTAATTCGTTCTTTTCCCTTGGGATATATTCGATGTAAACCTCGTCGAACTCTTCTAACAGACCGATCGCTTCTTCGTACAATCTGATTAGTTGGGAACTTTTGACCGAAAAATCTCCTAACAACTGCTGAATAACTACTTGCGAATCTCCTCTGATTACGATAGCTCTTACTCCTTCTTCTATTAGACATTGTAATCCCGAGATCAATGCTTTATATTCAGCTTGGTTATTCGTATAGGAATTCGGTAACTGTAGGAAATACTTGTATATCTTGCCCTCCGGTGTATGTAGAGTAAACCCCGCTCCAACTCCTGAAGCGGCTTTTGAACCATCGAACATCATTATCCATGGTTGTAGATATACAATCCCTACCTCATTTATTTCTTTCGGCCGAACTTGATCCCCGATATCATCGGACACTGGAAGCATCGCATGATCGGCAAAAAATCTGCTACAATTTGACCTTTCATAGCCCTAAGTGGCTGATATTTTAAGTCATATGCATTTAATTTCATGGCCCACTTGGCCATTCTTCGGCTACTGATTGGATCGTTCATCATAATTTTTATTATGCCAACCGAAGCTACCACTATCACTTGCCGTGGTTGAATATAATATTCCAACTTTTGACATGCATGATAAAGACTTAAACACAATTTATGAATCGGCGAGTACCTTAATTCGGCATCCCTAAGGATTCGGCTTAGATAGTAAATCGCCCGATCTCTTCCTTCATCGTCTTCTTGAGCCAACAACGCTCCAATAGACTCTTCGGCCGCTGCTATGTACAATTTGAGCGGTCAGCCCAAAATTGGAGGGACCAACACTGGCGGATTCACCAAAGCTTGCTTTAATTGCTCAAAGGCTCTTTGTTGATCATCTCCCCATATGAATTCCTCCTCTTTCTTCAACCTTAGAAAATCGGTTAATGGTTTTGATTTCCCTGCCGCATTTGCCAGAAATCGCCTCAAGAAACCGATCTTCCCAAGGAATTTTTGCAGACTCTTCTTATCATGTGGAGGTCTGGCTTCTTGGATAGCTCTGGTCTTATTCGCATCAACTTCTATGCCCTTATTGTGTACCAGGAACCCAAGAAAATTCCCTGCTTGTACTCCGAAAGCACACTTAGCTGGATTCATTTTCACTCCATGTAATCTCATTCTTGTGAATACCCTTCGCAAATCGTCCAAGTGGCTTTCCATATCTTTGGATCTGACCATGACATCGTCGATATAGACTTCAACACATTCTCCTATTAGATCATGAAAGACATAATTCATGGCCCTTTGATAGGTAGCTCCTGCATTCTTCAAGCCGAATGGCATTACTACCCATTCGTATATTCCTATGGCTCCCGGGCACCGAAATGCAGTTTTATGAACATCTTCTTCGGCTATAAAGATTTGGTTGTATCCTGAATATCCATCCATAAATGACAACATTCCCTGTTTTGCGGCCGAATCAATCAACAAATCAACAATAGGCATCATATACTCATCTTTAGGAGTGGCTATATTAAGATTTCTGAAATCGATACAAACTCTCAATTTCCCATTCTTTTTTATTACAGGAACAATATTCGATAACCATTCTACATATTTAGCTGGCCTCACAAATCCGGCCGCTAACAATTTTTCTATTTCCTCTTTTATTCTTGGAACTATTTCGGGCGCTGCCCTCTTGGCCGGCTGTTTATGCGGCCTGAACCCTTCTTTGATTGGCAATCTATGCTCCACAATCGATCGCTCCAATCATGGCATCTCTGTATAGTCCCATGCGAAACAATCCTTGAACTCGATTAGCACCTCCTTGAATCGGCTTGTCATCTGCTGATCTAAATTTGCACTTAATGGGATCTCCCTCGGGTGCTCATCTGTACCAACATTGACCATTTTCAAGGGGTCTTAAGCTTTGAAATCCGGTGTTCGCTTTGGAATAGCATCCATTAATTCGCTCCATCCTGCTTTATCGTCTGAAACTCCGAGTTCGGCCGATTCGAACTCGATTGCTTGATTTGGTTGTGCATCCATCATTTAGTTTTTTGTTCAACTGGCCGTCCGTCGGCCTGATATCTGACCTCGAACCCCAAATCTGTCCAATCACACTCGACAACCTGCGGGTACCGATCCCCTACCACTGCTAGGAATGGTTGTATGGGCTCTTCGTATAATACCGCATCAATTCGACCGGCTGAGCTGACTGGAAACGGAGGTTGGTCTCCTTCCACTTCTTCAACTGTGACATCCTTTTTCCAGAACCACACTTTCTGGTGCAGCGTTGATGGCAAACATCGAGATGTATGTATCCAACATCGGCCTAGAAGGGCCGCATACGGGACTTCGGCATCTACAACAAAAAACATGGTCGGAATCGATATCGTTCCGACCGTTACATCCACCAAAATACACCCTTCGGTCGCGGTTTGGGCTCCCACAAAACTCTATACTTTTATCCTTGTAGGGAGTAAATCTTCCTTTGAACGGCCTATCTTCGTTAGTGTAGCCAATGGCATGATATTGACGGTTGCTCCTCCGTCAATAAACATTCTCCTGAGCGGTCTCCCATTTACCCAACCCTTCACATACAAAGGCCTCACATGCTGAGACATCTTTGCAGTCGGAGGTAGAATCGTGCTTGGTTGAGCTTCTGGGACAAATGCCTCATAGCCTTCTTCGATCACTTTCTCAGTTTCGGCCTCAGGCCGAAATGCTTCAAGTTTGGCGAAACAAAAATCTACAATGGGCTCTTCATCGCCGAAATATTCTCCCTCTTTCTGGCAGAAGACCACGGCTGGTTCAGAATCAGACCAGTACTCCTCCTCAGTTGTTGTGGTCACTCCTACCATGTTCGTACTAGACCCGAAGTCGAACTTGAACTGCCCGATCGAAAGTGTATCACCATTCGGGACAGTATTTGTTTTCGGCTTCCATTCCCTAGTTCGGACTGGTCTAGGCTTCCACTCTTCTTTTACTTTCGGCTGTTCGTCTTCGAGTTTCGGCTGCATTACTTTCGGCCGAAATTCAGTTTTGTATTTCAACCGATCCTGCCCTTCTTTCGGCTTCCTTTCTTCTTTCCCTTCGGCTGACTTCAAACGAGCCGAAAACACTCTATTGAGAATTCTTCCTTTCGAGAACGAACAATCATCTGGAAAGTCTTCTTCCATATGCATCATCTCGTACTCTTCTTGTTCAAAGGCACCAGCTGCTTTAAGCCGTTGCATTCTTCGTTTGAAAGTACGATATGATCCCTTTCCTTTCGGAATTTTTCTCTCTTCTGCCCTCCAGACGGAATTGTCAAATCGGCGTTGGCCGAAATGCCTCTTTTCTGGGGAATTTTGAACCCATCGGCCTACCTGAGTATTTGCTGGTGGCCTTCTGAGCTTCTTCATTTCGGGACTGACAGCTTCTTCAGGAACTGTGACCTGAATCACAGTCTTTCCATTCTGCTTATCGGCTGTCAACTTCATCTCTGAATCCCATCCGTTAGTTATGATTTTCAACGTTGGTTTCTCATTCTTATTCCCGATCTCGATCTCCTGATGTTTCTCTGATTGCTTGATCCACTCCTTTACTTCATAATTCCCCAATCGGTCGAAAACATCCGCAACTTTCTCCTTCCCCTTCGGAGATCCTAATCGTTTCCATACTCCTGACTTCTGAGCCGATGGCCGCTCTCCAAGCCGATCGTGGACAGAACTCTTGCTAAATGATGATTGATCCCCCAATCGGTCATGCACAGACCTATTCTTGTCGGGGTGCACCATCACCATATTGGCAACAGGGAACGGATTATTATCGATCGCCATAAGCCTGTCCGGGAACTTTAGCTTCCCATCATCGAAATGCTTCTGAATTAGCTTCCTGAAATGCCCACAAACCGCCGTGGAATGAGTAGCCGATCCATGGACTCTGCACCATCCGGCTTCCAATTGATCCTTGGTGGGCTGTGGGTGGCTTCCTTTAAATTCCAGCAATCCGTTCTTCTGGCAATAATCAAATATTTCGTCCATTTGTGATAAGTCGAAAGAATAAAATCTTTGAGATTCATCCCTTCCTTCTTTCTCCTTGCCTCTGGCTGGCCGAAGTGCTGGACAAGTCATAGGCTTCTTAATGATTAATTCAGCCCTTGCGACTTCGGCTAAGGCGGGAACGTCATCCGTGTTGTACTCTTCCTGGACTTCACATCTATCCAGAGATTCTGCAAATGAAGCAGCTGACTGGATAGGTTGTGATCTTCCACTTTGACTTCGGCTTGATTTGAAAGCGGCTTGTTCTGCCAAATAAGTCTCCATCCTTATGGCTTCGGCCGTTAATTCGGCCACAGTCCTTGGTCTTGTAACCATCAATCTATCCTTGATGGCAAACTTCAAATTCTGCTTCAGGATTTGAATATATTCATGCTCAGGCAGCATTGTTTTCATCTGAGCCTTCACTGCATAAAATCTTTCAATGAATTTTGTAACTGATTCGGACGCCTTCTGCTTGGTTGACGTCAGATCAACTACCGAAACTTCAGGACTGGTATTATAGAATCGGTCATTGAATAACCGCTCCATCTCGGCCCATGTATTGACCGATCCCGCTGGCAAATTGATGTACCACTCAAATGCCGGGCCAGTTAACGATAAGCTGAACAATATCAGCTTGTGAAAATCGTTTTGCGCGATTCTGGTGCATTGAGCTGTAAATCGGCCAATATGCTCAATCGTAGAGCGGCCGACTTCTCCAGAGAAAGTGTTAAAATCTGGAACCTTTATTCCTCTAGGCAGTGGATACTGCTCCTCAATGTAGTCTGGATAAGGTTTCCGATACATCGGCCTATTCTCCTGGCCGATGATATTTCCAAACTGAGTACGAATTATCTCAGCAATTAACTCCCTGTCAACCAGCTGTGGTGGATTCTGCTGCTGTGGTACGTATTGCTGTTGGACCACTGGAGCAGGCGGTTGAACGGCTGGTTGAGGCGGTTGATTCTGTTGCTGATCGTACCTTTGCTGCGGAGGGACGAAAGGCCGTGGTCCGTGCCCTCCTGGCGGCCGATAGGCCTGCTGTTGAAAATTATGAGGATTTTGCATCGCAGGTAGTGGATTTTGCGCCATTGGTGCTTGCTGCGTTCCCATCGGATACATATTCCTAGCTATTTCGGCTTTGAACATAGCTGGCATTGCTGCCAGGATATTGCCTTCTATCTGGCGAACCGAATTAGTAACCGCCGCTTCAACCATAAATTGGACCTGATCTCGGAACCGCGGGGTTAAATCATCATTTGAAAACTCCTGATTGTGGAAGTTTGATGGTCCGGGGAACCCTGGGGGGAATTCTCCGGCTTCTGCTGCGCGTTCTTCCTGGATCGGCGGCAAATCAGTCCTCGCCGCCGTGTTAACCGCTGGAGCTGCTTGTTCAAATGTCATTTCTAGTCCCACTGGGCGTGCCACTGTTTGGCTTGCCACTGTTCGGCTGTGCCAAAGGACCTTTTTCTCCTCAAGGGAGCTACCGGAGAAAGGATCAAACCGGTTACGGGTCCGGATTAATGATAATGCGCCCAAACTTGACAAATTACGCCCAAACTTGACTGAATATTCCTTAGTATTCGAATGGCAACAAAATACAATGGAGAATCTACCTGTTGTTAAGAAACAACGGCGAATTCACCGGAAAAACTAGAACCAAACTACCGGTTGTTAAGAAACAACGGTGGACTTGGAAGTAACCGCTACAAGCTAAGCTAGAATCTAGGAAAAACTGTAAAGGAAAGCAGTAAAGATACAAAAAAGTAAATTTGATAAAGGAATTTGGGGGTTGGATTGACCTCTCCGATTTTGTGTATGGCATCCCCTATTTATAGCCGGAGCTGAAATAACCGCTCTCCGGCCGATTCCCCTAAGCCGATTCCCATCTTCCTCAATCGGCTGATTCGATTCCATTTCGGCCGAAATCTTTTCCTTCCGCAATCTTCTTCCGTTCGGGTCTCTTCTTCTGCTTTGGATCGTTCTCTTTTAATTTCTCGGCCCAATAGATCTCAAACCCAACTCTTTTTAGAAATCCTTCTCTAGCCCATCTTCTATGGCCCAATTCTTTTTCCTCGCGGCCCACTATTCTTTGTGGCCCCAACAACTAAAAGAAATGAAAAGACAGTTCCTCCCTCTACTCATCATATATATCTTGTGTTCCTGTACAGCACTCAAATATTAGAAACACATACGTAGATAGTCCAGATTATACAATATAGGTCTATACAAACGTACAAATATAAGTTGAGCATATTCTAAATAGGATTAATTCACTTAATAATGCAAGTATGTAAGCAAAGAGACAAACAATGAGGAATTTCAAAACTGACAACATATTGACAGATCCCGATTACACATATAGTATAAGCAAAAATAACAATACTAATAGTGCGTTATCAGAATAACCCAACCAAACACAATCACACGGCAAAAAGTTAAAATATACTGTAGGTGAAAACAAATAAAGAGACACAAATAACTTGTGGACTCGGTTAAGATTTTCCAATCTTACATCTGAAAATACCAATTCAGGTATTCAATGAGCTGTTTTTTACTAACATCACATTCTCCCAATGATAAACTTTGTTAAACCAGAAAATATGAAGAGTGAAATGAATCAAAACCTAATGAATGACACACAAAAATTACCCAAACCAGCAACAAATTTATTGTTATAAAAAAACAATTTAGTATAGTAGTACAATTTAGGTGAGTAGTTTGTTGACCCGCTATGCTGCCAAATCATCCTATTTATTACCCATATACTACAACCATATTCATTCATAGTAGTAATAAATATCAACATATATTCTAAACCTACACATAAATAATTAAATCCAATTGGAATACACCGTATATACCCGCGTTACCAACCCACTGGGTTGCTCGATCATTTCCCCATCATTTGTTGAATTCATACTAATGAAATCTACTCCATGTTCAAACAATAATTTATATTAACAAGTTTATATATAGTCCCTTCATCCATGTTCAATGTTTAATTTTGACTCTATTTTATTATAAATATATATTAAGTTGGTTCATGTTAAATTCATTACCTAGATATAAAATATACATAATTTTTACCTTTATTCATTTTATGAGTAAATGCAGCTGCAACAGCAAATGGCGAACATGTAATTTAACTGATCGTGTAAAAGATGTTGAATCTATGCATTACAGTTGCTGATATTAAGAAATAGTACTACAGTACAATATAATTCAACAGCAGCATTGAATGTATTACGTTCAGTACACTAACAAATTGGAAAACTCCATCCGAGTGTTGAGCGTTGGGCATAAATGGTTCGCTATGACAACTTCTTCAAACTCATTTATTCATGTCGAGAAGAAAAATACAAGAAACATCGATCGATCCAATACTCAGTCTAACAAGCTTAATGCACAAAATTATAATATACATACTGCAGACATAGGGCACAATCAATCGAACTCCGAGCTCTCTAAATATTACTGCACGAATCATATGTCATGTCCGAGGAGCTTTTTTGATTAGGTACTCATTTCACGATACAATAAGGTACACAACGGTGCGCAGCGCACCACCCCACCCCCCATCCCGACCCCAAAAGGCTTGTGGACATTGGAAGGACAAAGAAGAATGCAAAAAACAAATCAAAACTGACAACGGTCTCTCAGCAAGCATCAGATTTGCAAACTTGTACATTGCCAATGAAAAACATGGAACAATGGGGGATTGCTTTAAAAGAACTGCGGTATGTTGCTTCTCATTATGTGGTGCTGGTTGGTTCTGCCGACCACTTCCATACTTTAACTTGACCAGACCCATCACCAGTGAAAAACAAACCTCCGGGACCAATCTGTATGGCGCGTATCTCTTTCTTCGAAAAGATTTTTCCCCTCTCAGAAAATCTAAAGCATAAGGAGCAAGGTTAATAAATCACACCAAAAAGTGTGGACAACCATTAGTATGAACAAAAGAATGGGATGCTTACGATGGCAAATCATACACTCGTATGCAGTTGTCGTTGCACGAGCAAAACAGCACGGGCTTGGCTTCTGAATCATGCATTCCGTAGAGAGTAAGTATACCCTGCAGAGAAGTTGAATGTGAAAACATATTCTTGCCATGTATAAACAGAGAGAGAGTTTATAACAAAATCATCTGTTAGTTAGAGTTGTCGAAGATGTACATGTTCCTCAGTGTGTGTATATGTCACTTCCAAGTTACCGGTCTCCGTTGCAGCCCAAACCTACACAGTGCAAAATCAGGCAATATTCAGTGCTAACATTTTGAAGCCATATTTTACCAAGTGTAACAGACGGAGGATCACATTTAATATCAAACCTTTACAGTTTTGTCCAATGAAGCTGAGAGAAGGAATTGATCCCAACACAAAACAGACATCACAACATCCGTATGCCCAGATAAAGTTTGTACACACTGCAACGTTTCTAGGCTCCACACCTAGATAAATAACCAAAATACAGGCAGAAATAAGAACCAAAAAATGTGGCAACAAGGATTTGACTAAATCAATTTGTCAGGAACTTCTTCCGACAAACAAATCAGAAATAAAACAGGAACTTCTTCATAGTGTTGAGCTTACTTTTATAGACTGGTCCATTGAACCAGAGTACAATCTGTTGCCTCCGACCACTAATGTCACCACTGCAAGCGTGTGACCCTTCAGTGAGGCTGCTGGTTCAAAGCAGTTAGCAGCCACATTGAATTTCCATGCCAATATTGTCCCATCCTGCAGTATGATAGAACAATATGATAAAATGGTTCAGCCCTTCACAGATCATACTGAAGGCAAGACCTTAAGGAAATAGTCATCCAATTACCAGCTACCACATGAAACAAGAGTCAAAAGTAAAATTCTCAATTAAATAAAAAGTACAAGAAAAACATCCTCCCTCCATCTCATCTAAATTGTTACACTTACCATATTTCTTTGTTCCATCCAAATGGTTACATTTCCATAAATATAATTAGTCTACTACATTCCCTCTCATACTCACTACTTAGAAACTAATCCCACCTACCTCAATTACCGTGCCCAATTACATTTTCTCTCTTACTCATAGTTAAAAACTAATCTCACCCACCTTAATTCCCGTGCCTAACACTTTGGCGGGGACTGAGAAAGTATATTTTAGTGACAAATGCATTGATGAATTCAGCACTAGGAGATTCTGCAATTGAAACTAGATTTGCTTATATTGCAAAATGAAATTGCTAATAGAAATTCAACTAGCTCATAAAACGAAAGGCATGGAACACACAGAAGCAATGCAATAGTCATGCAGACCAGCAGCACATGTAGTTTATTCATTATCTATAATATAGACCAAATACCTGGGTGCCGGCAAAGAGAAACTCGTTTCCAACAACAAGAGAATAAACTTGTCCAACAGGTCCATTTAAATTGAGCTCCGCAGATGTCTGAATATTCCATGCCTACAATGAAATGAACATTGAAGGGTAAGTGGTAAGTATTAAAAGCTTTGACATTTGCACATACTTCAGAAGGTTTAAATGCATAAATCGCACTATGATTCATTTAAGCATCTCTAGCACCTATATCCCCCGATCCCCTGATCCCAGCTCCTCTGTACCCTATACTATTGGAGTCACCACATCTCACCACCAAACACTGCCTACTATCCATGCACCAGATAAAGCACTTCTATATGAAAGTCTGCCATCACACTATTTCAATCCAAGATTGACATCTAACCACCATCTCTTAAATTGATTCACTCCTATTGCATACAATGTGCTTATCTTAATTTCAAGTTAACTGATGATTGGGATTGTAGGAAATGGTTTTAATAGTAATAGAGATGTAAAATGCTGGAGAGAAGTAAAGAACTAATTTAGTTTAAAAATCTGAATGAGGGCAGCGTTAATTGTTCCTGATGAGAAATAATCTAGTGGTCCATAATAAATACTCCCTCCGTCCCACCCCAAGTGTCCTGTTACTGTTGGGCACGGGAATTAAGGTAGAGTTGGTTTGTGAGTATATGGTGGGGTCCACATATTTGTTGGAGGGGAAAATTATTTTTATTTATAGAAAGAAGACATTTGTAATGGGACATCCAAAAATAGTAAGTAGGACATTTGGAATGGGACGGAGGGAGTAAGATCTAAATATTGGGAGGACTTTGATGTGCTCTGGCAGATCCCAAAATAGTCGCATGGAAAAACATCTTTTACATATACACACAAATATTTATTCTCGATAGTTCACACATTTTACCAAACCACTACTTCTATATTAGATTTACATTGAAAAGTACATACCTACACGCAGTTTCATTCAAAGACATATACCCTAAAAGTTAAACATTACCTGTATATTTCTAATGTTTTAAGTTGTCCAATCATTAGCACATATTTTATGTATAAAAATTAAAAGTGATTCATATTACAAAGAGCAACAAGTTTTTATACTTATGGATCACTTGGAAGTTTGTTGTTGAGATACCCAAAAAAAAAAAAAAAAAAAAAAAAGCCAAGGGCTTTTAAAAATTTCCCATTTTTGGACAAAAAAATCAGAGTGAGTAGAAAGGACGTGAATTGAAAAGAAGATGCAGGATATTTGCATTTCTATAAACCACTACTTCCTCCGTCTCACTCTTTTTGTTACAAATTATTTTTTGACACTATTCACTGTTTTAACTTTGATTCAAATTTTTATCATAGTTATGTGAGAAAAAACATAGTCAAGTGAGATCTTGTGAGATTCGTCTAATCTTGTAGTTTTAGACAATCAACTTTTTATAACTTTTCGTTGTACAAAATTTAAGTTATTAACCGTTAAAAATGTGCATCGGCATACGTGTCGGAGGGATGTGTAACAATTACACTGAGACGGAGGAAGTATTACTTAACCCTTTTTCACCTGGTGTGGTTGGAAATGTATGGAAAAGCTCATCCCCTGTTTCACTTCCTCTTACTTTCACTTCTTCTATTAATAATCTCCCATACTGAAGTCAATGGATCCAGGAGAACTAAAGTCTAAAACATCGACCCCACACAATTTAACACAGTTTTAGAACCAAAAATAATTATGAGTCGGGTGGTGGTAGGTCAGGGAAACGAATAATACTTTTTACTTTTATATATATAGGGCTTTTATCTGATCTTAGGAAAACTCTTCAGTGTGCTTGACTTTCTGGTCATAGGCAAAAGTTTTATAACTAAGACTGGAGTGGGCTACGAGTTTAGAGCCAAGCCAAGCCATTCCATCCCCAAATACACATCCCGTTTTCTTAGCCTATGTATTATAGCAACTAATTGATGTTGATGAACTAAAAGGAATTTCTCAAGTCAAATAGCATGCACCTAATGCTTGAATAATAAGGACGGGCTTGTATAATATTTCTTAATCTGCATCAACACTTCAGAGAGGGGTCTTCAGAAGCTTTAAAGTAAAAACAAAGACTTGATTCTTTGTGGAATATGCTTGACAGCTCGTAAGGAAATGACAAAGACTTGTACTCATAAATCAAGCATAGGTATTTGGCTATTTGCACAAACCATTGGCAGAATCATTTAGCACAAATTTCCATGATTTCATTTTTATTTTGATAGATGCCATTTAAAGGTGAAGAAAAATTCTGTCACCAAATGGTATCCAAAAACCAACTCTGAATTAGAACTTACTTCAGTGGAAAATAATGGTGATGACAACCTATCGCCACCCTTCTCTTCAACCCAAACTTGGTACGGGTACTAACAATATTCTTACTATTTTCTTCACAACATACAATTTTGCACACCTAAAAGGCTAAAATAAGATTTGTCGTGTAGATAACAGTTTCAAATGTTTCTCTATATTTTTAAATTCAGCAGTGTCTATAATTTTCTATCTCAGCTCTAGCATTTTGATATATTTTCATTTCCCTAATGATCCTATCATCAACATATTCAATAAGAGAGTGGTACTTTCTAAATGGTATGGCACCCAAATAAACCAACATGCATCTATATGAAACCTTTTGTTATCCTCGGATCTGGAAAACACTACAAGTTGCCCCTGCCATGCAGCTATCCATATATCATTCTATGAGGTGGCAGCGCCATTATGCGACATATTGAAAACCTCTCACCTCTCTTCTCAAACTCATTCAGTTATTTTCAAGAATTAAATTCGAAACTCTAATCCCCGAATATTTAATACCAATTTTCATGTCTCTTACTGCACGAACATGTTCTTATGGTGGTTTCATTCAAGAAAGCTGTAACTATTGCAACACTTCTGCAGTAATTGTTAGCATCCAACTTTCTTTCTAAGTTCTACATTATCCAGATTATTTGGTTTATCGTTTTCTTTGGCTTATTCTTGTTTCTAGTTAAGCTATTACCTTGTTTAGATCCACCATTTTATATACTTCTCATTGCCATTGACTCAAAAGTATATGTACCATCCTTACCTTTCCCAAAAAATTGAAATGTTTCCTGCTATAGCAAGGTTAATTATGACTTTTCACGTATAGTCATCTTTAATATGCATGGATCTACGAAAATTGGTGAAAAAACATTTATTATATGTAGGAATTAATGAGGGTATAAGAGTATATTTCTTCATTATTTTCTTTCTTGACAAGATTGAAGTTGTGACATGACTAGTAAACCAAAACAGAGGGAGTATGTACATTGCCTATTCGGCTTTTAGTTCTGTTGAAGTGTCACACATCGATTGGTGGGATGCCCCTTGTTTATATGGATAGGGAGTAGGGACTACTAACCCACCCATTGCCAATTCGTTTTCAGTTGGAACCTCCAATCTACAGTTTAACATGGTATTAGAGCCATGGGTACTAAGATTATGTATTTTTGTCAATCCTGGATATGGGATTTGATATCGAGATGAATATCAATTCGAGTGAGTGTTGAAGTGCCCAACACATCGATAAATTGGTGGAATACCACCTTGTTAATATGGATAGAGACTACCCCACCCATTGCTAATTGGTTTTGGGTTGGGACATCCTATCTATCGTTTAACAAGTTCATACTTATTTCTGGTACTTGTGTCACCATTTTTCTACTTTCATGCCTTGACTCGTTTTCTTGTTTCATATTCTCTAGTCTTTACTGCAAGAAAACCCCATTCTTTAGTCTTTACATGTTAAACCCCATTCTTGCCCAAACTTCTATAACTACTATCCACACTATCATGTTAAAAGAGAAGGCAAGAAAACAAAGGCAAGCATTGTAAATTCAATACTGCAAGTTCAGCATTTTCCTACTGTCCAATGTTCGAGCAACATGTTGACGATCATTTTTCAAATGTATTTTGTACGTCAAGTTTCAGTCATATAAGATTTCCAATTTTACATTTCTAGTATTTTTTTGATATCTCTAAAATCCTATCATTTTAAGTTCTGATTTTCTATCATTTTACTATTAAAAGCTATCTTTTCTAACTCAAAACAACCAAGCTTTCTAGTTTACTTCATTGTCCAAACCAAATAATTGTAAAAGGAAACTGGTGAGCATGCGCAAAAGTACTAACCATGCCCCAGTGTGCAACAAGGATGGAATATAGTTATTTATATATACACACAAGATGCTGCATTCTAGCCCCTATTATTCCTATATAGAATCACATCATTCAATCATTATACAATATTGTAGAAATAAAATATAGTAAAAAGATAGAAAACATCAAATCAGATATTTACTAAGTAGTAATTACTATCCATCTCTCTTAGATACACTTTAACACTTAGCAATAGTCGGAAAATGCGGCGGAGCACGGAAGCTGTAGTGCAAAACCGAAGCCCCGCTACGCTATCACGCCGCCATAGCACGCAATTGACTACTATGGCAACCAAGTACCACGCAAAAGAAAAAGCAGGACTTCCTTGCGTAAGCACTTGCACTTTGGATTATTGGGGTGCTTAAATACAAGGAAATCGGTACAAATCACCACTGCCGGAATTATGAATATTTTGGCCCCGTCACCAAGGCACACTACGTCATGCAGAATGGTTTTGTACCTTTCACAACCTGACCACTATGGTCCAAACAATGATTGTAGTCTTTTATGAGGAAAGTGGTATTCATCCTTGTTATATTGAATGCTTAACATCCCCCATCCCCACCCCCACCCCACCTCCCCACCCAAAAAAGAAAAGGGGAAAAAAAACAAAAAGAACACAACAGGTGAAAAGACAAATCAGTGAATAAAGTAGTTGGCTACAATAAAAGGCCAAGAGACACGTAGCACTTTGATTTCATATCTTACCTTGACAAGATTAGTTAAACCCACGAACACCCATGGACCTTCACTTAGCATGCAGCCTACCGAGCCTCCTGTATTGATCATTCCTGCGAGCTGTTAAAAAGCCAAAACCAATAAGTGCATTAAATGACAACAGTTATCATACATATATATTTCCAATTCTAAAGCATGTATGAAGTGGCGTAAGAGAGGTCTGTCAATTCTGAGGATTCTCAAAATATGACACTTGTAGTCTCCGTATTAGTACTTTGTGGGAAAATGCATGATTAGTTAGTATAAACACATTCATATCTTTTCTTCAAACTAAAGATAAATTCCTAGGAATTACATCAAATTTAAGAAGATAACCAATAATGTTAAATTAATCGATACAAAAGCATGCAGTAAAAGTAAAAACGTAAACAACCTGACCAGATTGGCAGTCCCAAACTCTAACAGTCTCATCCTGACTCCCTGTGTAAAGTTTATCAACCCCAGAGGGCCATACAATCCCTGTAACAACCTGATAAACAAATTCTTCTATTAGACCCTTCTAAGATAACATCAATGTGGCAAATCATAGTAACTTAACACAATGAAATGCAATACTGACATTTTTTTTGGTAAAAAGAATCAATTTATCAAAGTAAAAACAAATTTGATCAACCCAAAATTTTCTCTTTTGACTTCCCAAACATTATCCATCGAAGTCAGATATTTAAGGATGCATTTTTTACAATATGGTGATCACCAATCTCCAACCCAAATACCCAAAAATCAACAAGATAAAACCAGAGCTTCAATTCTGTCATAAGAAAAAATTAGTAAAATAAAAGATTCCAGAAGGTCGAACAGAAAACAATCCAGGTAATTTAAATGCTGATCAAGCTCTGAACCAACTAGATTATAAAACTTGAATACCGTGCATCCGTATATCTGAAACAACCTACTAATTTACAAATTACAAAAACCCTTACATAAATAACAGCACCAAGCTATCTTCATCGCTAAAATCACAAATAATACACACCTGTTGATGTCCCTCGAGCGGTGCCAATAGGGAAAAGCAACCCCCCGTGGACCACTGATGCAAGTACTTGCAATTATCCCCGAATTTGCAGTTCCCTTGTATCCAATGATTGCACAACTTCTCAATCTTCTTGACATTCGTCCTGCCACTAATCCCAGACTGCTTGGATTGTCCCCTTTCCCACGTATTATTGTTATTATAATTATTATTAGTGTTATTACTAAAATTATAACTCCTTCTCAACCCGCCGCTGCCTCGATGATTATCCTCCGCCCCGAATCCCTGATGCGCTCTCTTCCCATTCGCGACAGTCGGCAATTCGCTGTGTAGGAAAGGGCACGGATACCTCGTGCACTTCCCTTGCCTCCAATGAAAACATACCTTCTGCTGTTTATTACTGTTGTCGCCCGAAGACGACGGCCCGAGCCGATGAAAAATCCGTCTTCCCCCATCCACGTCCATTATCAATTAAGCTTCAAAACGAAGACACAAAAGAAGAAGTTTCAGCTATATTATTGGGTGTCGGCAAAATTAGGCGTGATTCTGGGCACAATCATGTGTTGCTGAGGCTATCGCGAGTGAATGATGGCAAGATCTGGAAGACAAACGGGAGAGTGCGAGGATCGGAAATAGGGATTTTGTGGGTTTTGATTAGGGATTTATTAGAAACGAATTTAGGGATTTCCGAAAGCAAGTTCGCAACTCGGTTTCAGGTTTCTGTACGCGGATTGGGATTGGGGTTGGGGATTTGGGACTTCTTAGAACATGTATGCGTTATGTTGCATTCTTTCCCTTTTTTTAGTTTTTTCCTCAAAATATTTGGCACCTCGAGGATTCGGGTGGTCGAGATGGTCGAGATGTTAATGTACAATATTATTTTTATAAATAATAATAATAAATAAATAAATAAATATTGTAATGACATAGTATATGAATGGATAAAAGGAGAGTGATTGGAAGATTTTATTAACCCACTTATATACATAAATAATATTTATATATACATATATTTTTTTTGCTGAGCAACCTATACAAGTTAGAAAAGTGGTGGGAGCCCATGTCACACAATTACTAAAGGACAAAAGGAGGGGATAGGGGCCGGGTGGAAATTGAACCATCAACTTAAAGGTTGAGAATCAGGGACTTAAGCACTTGGGCTAGGTCACAATCCCTTCATATATATATATATTCATTTATAGTAATAAATAAATATAGTAAAATACTACCTTTCAATAATTTAATCTAATTTTCAAATACTATATTGGCTTAAAGATCGACCAAATCAATTATAATTTTCCAACGAAACGCAGTTGGCCTGAATGGTATGGCGCTCTGAAAGTTTAAGCAAATATTTCGGATTCGAGCATTTGTGTATACAGTATTTTATTTTTTTCCCATATAAAAATGTAAATAAAAATAATAATTAATTATAAATATATGTTCTATATAAAATTATTTAAAAAAAATTGTACGTTCAAGATAATATATTCAACCAATATGCCACTTCGATTATAATTTCCATAATGAACACGAAAATAGTCTTTCAAAAACTTATAGTCACGGGGTAATTCCCATATACTCCCTCCGTCTCATGTAAGACATATTGTTTGATTTTTTGACACTGTACATTATTCAACTTTGACTTAATATTATTATAAATATATATTTGGAAAAAATAATCGAGTTTGATCATGTTAGATTCGTCCAATCGTATAGTTTTAAAATATATATATTACATAATTTTTACTTGTATATATTTTGAGATGTTAACGATTAAAAATATGCATTAGATTGTGTGTAGAAGTCAAATAAGACATTTTAGTTGGGACAGAGGGAGAGGGAGTACTATTTTATTTAAATTTAATAGTACTACGATTCATAGAATCCATGGGATAGGATCTCAAGCCAAAGCAAAATCTAAATACTACAAAAGTTGCTAGTTCGTCTTATGAGGTGCAAAGTGATGAATAAGACCATATAATCATGTCGTCATCTAAAATTTTATTGCCTTTGATGAAGAAATTTTTTGTTTCTAATTTGTTGCCTTGCAAGGTTTTAGGTAACGAAGTGAGTTTCGTCGCCCTCTAAAAATATCTATAAAACTGCTCCCACGAGCATTCGAATCTTTGACCTCCCCATCTTTGCATAAAAATACTTCTAATATTTATAGTATATATCTAATTAATTTTAAAAATACATTTATTATTCGGAAAATTAAAGAAAAACCCACCAAAATTTTCAAAGTTTAAGATAGGTACCCAATTGAATTTTTCTTTAAGAAAGGTACCCAATAGTTTTATTTCATTTAAGAATGGTACCTAATAACCAAAACTATAAAATGAGTTTAACACTTCTCTAAAAAAGTGCCCAAAAAACACACCCCCTCTAAAAATTTGGTATCAGAGCATAAGTTGCGATTTTAGGGCTTATGGCTAATGACGGATTAAAAGATAATCAAAACGCAATTAAATTAAATGACAATATTAATTACGAAAAATTTTTAATAATTGATATTGAAAAGAAAAGGCTATTCAAAAACCAAACTAAAGATTGTAAGATCTGTAAACAAAATAAAATAAAAATCAAAAGAATAAAACTCAAGAAAAATAGAACTTTTAAAAATTATTGCAAACTAATCGTAAGATTAGAAGCTTTAAGACAACACTTAAAAACTCATGAATAAAATGTTAACAAATAAAAACATGGATATACAAAGGAGTCTTCAATCAATTGAAGCAAAACTAGATAAGTTAGAATTATTAGGAAAACAAAATAATACAAATCTTAAAGTAATATTAGAAAACCAAACATACTTATCAACCCAGTATGATAAATCATCCAGTGGAATGAAAAATTTATCTAAAACCATAACAACACTTCAATATGAAAGTTCTAAACTAGTTAATGATATCCCAAATCCGAGAAAAATCATTAACCATAGTGAGGAATTAAAACAACTACAAGATAAGGTTGAAAAACTTGATAAAGAGATAAAGGAAATTAAAAATATTGTTGAAAACAATATTGAAAATGTAAATGAAATGTGTAACAAAATTATAAAAATCATTAAAGGATAATGGAAACAGCTTTGAAAGAGGTTAAAGAAACAATAGAAAACTTTAAACAAGAAATTAATAATAAATTCAAAGAAATAAACAAAGAATTAGTAGAAATAAAGCTAAATGTTAATAATCTTCATAAGAAGATTGGCGAAATAACAGACCATAATAAAACAAATAATACAAATATTAGTCTAATTGACAAGAAAATAAAAGAGCTTGTAACAACTGAAATACTAAAGAAAAAAATTGATGATGTACATGTTCAAATGGAAAACATGAAAAAATATCAAGACCCTGCATTAAGAATAGCCATTGAAAGCATAGATGAAAAACTTGAAAGAATACAAGCTGTTAGAATACCTGAAGATAATACAATAAAACAACTAGCTGAACAAATTGCAAAATTACCTGCAGAAGCTAGAAGGAAAACTAAACCACAAGAAAAACTGAACTTCTGGGTTGTAAAACCAGACGAAAAATATTTACAAAAATGAGTAGGAGATCATTTTCTCTTACTAATGAATCCCAAAACAGTCTAGTAGAAAGAAGTAATTCTCAAAGGATTGAAAACTCAAACTTTGAAAAAACCTTAATAGATAGAATGTTCAGAGAAAAAACCAAACTTGAAGAAGGGCCAACAATAATTGAAGAAATAATTGACCCTGATATTGAATTTGAAAACTTCAAGAAAAGAACATTAATCCAATTGGAACCAAGATTATTGTATGACCAAAGATTCCTTAATTGGAACACAGGATATTACAAATACCATTATACGGAACCAATAAGCTGTCTAAAAGATGACAAAAAATTAATAAAATTAATAAGCAATAATGAAGCAATTAGGCTTCAAAGACAAGGACAAAAATACATGCATATGGGATTAATCTCCATAGGAGTAAAAGGTTTAACTAGAAAAAACTTAGGAACTAAAGTCCTAATGACTGTTCTAGATACAAGGTGGACTAATCCAACCCAAGCTATCATAGGATTAATGGAAATTGATATGAACCCTAATGTGGGAGTATGTTATTTGGCACCAGATTATATGATACAAATAACAGATTTTATGAAGCATATCCAAATAGGAATTCAAACTGTAGGATATGAAGAAATGGAAACTGGTCACAACCTAATGGTATGTGTAGGCTTCTTAGGAAGAATCACAAACAATGGCCAAACCAGGCATAAAACAAAAATTGAAACTGTGGTAAGTATCATAGGAAGTGAAGGAGTAAAAATGATAGGACCAACTGAAATATCATCAGAAGAAAATGCTGGGAAAAATTGGGATCTATCAAAATTCTTTGGAAAACCAAATGTTAAAAATTTAACTCCAAAAAATGTAAATTACTTCATTAACTCCAGAGGAGAAACGTCAGTAAGGTTTAACGATTATGAAACTGCAAAACGACCAATAGATTTTACAGAAGAAGAAGGTCAGGAAAATGAATAGACAAATGAAAAGGTTTATTGTAGAAAAACCAGTAACAGATAACTATGTAAAATATGAAGGAAAACATATATTCCACCCTAGTGAAGATGAAGTGGAAAGAATTGCTAAAGACATTCAACATATTTGTTTAAAAACAAGAAAATTTGAAAACTTTAAGAAAGGAAAAATTCTAAATAAAAGAGAGTACCATGACAGGTATGAAAGGGTTTTCTCACAACATGTGCATTCTGCACTAACTAAAAAATTCAAAAACAAAGGAATATTACCTCATAATTGTCAAGATTGTAAAATTGATCTTGATAGAAGATATTCTGATAAGTTAAAACATATGATCCATTTAATAGAATGTCCAAAACATTGTGGATATTTTGAGAATTGGATAGAAAATTATGAAGAAATGATAAGAGAAATATCAAAACTAAATGAACAAAAACAAGAATTAAAGGATAAAATGAAAAGAAAAAATAAAGAATGGAAGAATAATTTAGAAGATATTATTGAGAAAGAAGTACAGAAAAGATTACAAAAAATACAAATAAAAGAAGAACAACAAGCAGATATAGAAGCTCACTTGTTCTTAAAGGAAAACTCACCAGAAGTAGGACAAGGTTCTGATAATATATTAATGGAACAATATATGGGAGACCATATCTCCTTACATTCTGAGAAAACAAATAAAACAGCTAAAGAATTCATGAACAAAGATGTTGTCATGAAAAATACAGGAGACAGTATAACAAGAGTCCCTGGAACTCCCTTTGCCCCATACCAAAGAGGGACTGAGTGGAGACCTGGAACTAATTATACTGGAAACAATTCTAGACACTCAATCACACATGTTCATCCAGAATATCCTTATGGAAAGATACAACCTGGGATGATAACAAAACCTAGAGGAATTAGGCAACCCTTAGAAAGAGGATATTATCATAACCCAGCAATATTAGAAGTAACAAATGTAAGCCCTCAAGAATGGGGCTCAGTAATTGCAAAATGGAAAAACATAGTTGTAGCTGATTACATCAAAAACAAAAATGATTATAATGATACAGCTGAATCAATGTATGGATATCTTGAAACCTATCTAGGAGAATTCGCACAGTCAATGTGGGAAGTATTTAAAAGAGACTATCCAATAGATTATCAAGACTTAATAGAAAGAGGACCGAATCCTTATAACTTTGTAAATAAAATATCAAGTCTAATAACGGGTGAAGATGGTAATTCAGGACATATAACAACACAAATGGATGCCTTAATCCATCTAGACCAAATGCACCTAGATGACTTATATGGAACAGTAGACTTCTTAAATGAATATGTCTACTATACAGGCCTAGCAGGAGGTGCTTTTAACCAAGAGTTAGGTGAAAAATTATTTATGAAAATACCAAGACCAATTGGTCAAGAAATTCAAGATACATGGAATAAAATGGTTGAAAAGAATCCCCAACAATACACTATTAGTATGAGGGCCGTTCATGTGGTAAAAATATTAAAAGATAAGTGTACAAATATAATAGCACAAAAACAACTTAAGAAAACTGATTATTCATTCTGTAAGAGGATATACACTCCTCAACGATATGGTAGGCCAGAGCCATTAAGGAAAAAACCTAAATTCATAACAAGAAAGAAGTATTTCATAAAACAATCAAATAGTAGGAAACCTTTCTTAAAACAAAAACATCACGTCAGAAAATATAATCCTAGTAGAAATTATACAAAGAAACTTGCTTGTTTCACATGTGGTGATGAAAGCCATTTGGCAACAGCATGTCCTAAAAGAAAAAACCAACATTCAAGAGAAGCAATTCTTACAGAATGTATACAACAAGATATATTGGATGTAGACTCAGATGTTTCTGAGACTGAAACAATATATAGTATAGTAACAGTGGAAGAAAATGTTATGGAAGAACAAGGGGATGATGATCCCTATGAATTGATTAATATGCTTGCAAATGAAAACTCATATAATGGTATCACATATAAAGAGTATATGATGCCATATGAAACTGAGTATATGATGAGAGAAATTAATGAATGCGAAAACCATAATTGGCTTTTCAGGGTAGGCACTGATTCTACACCTTGTATAAAATGCTCTTATTACCCATCAAGAAAACTTAGAGCTAAATGTACAATATGTCATGTAGAAATATGCCAAATATGCTTGTTAAAATATTATAAAATTAAATTCCCCGAAGAAATGCCAATAACAAAAATTGATGATAATTATACATTCATCACAAAAAGAATAGATATAATAGAAAGAAAACTTTTTGATTTACAAGATATAATGAATCCTAAGGAATTAAAAACCAGAATTGAAAACATAGAAGAAATCTTAGAAGAATATAATATGTTGAGTCCTAAAAATACGGAAAATAAAGAAAAAGAAGTTCCTGAAGAAGAATCTAATGATAAACAAAATCCTAGTACAGAGTATATGTTAGCACAAAACCCTGAGTACATACCCGTGTGCCACGATCCTTCATCATTAACTACATTAAGGGTACCAATAATCTTTAAATTAAGAGAATTGGTATTTCGTACTAATGCAATAATCGATACAGGATGTACTAGAATAATAATAAATGAGAAACTTATCCCAGAACATCTACAGAAAAACTTAACAAAACCCATTAAATCAGAATTAATGGATGGAAGAATATCATATACAACAAAACAACCTATTTCAGGTGGACAGATATTCTTTGAAACCAATTGTGGAATATCAGAACCCTATGGAGTTCCTGATAATTCATATATAAAAGACTTAGTAATAAATGCAGATGTAATCTTAGGATTACAATTCTTCTTACAAAATAATGGAGGATTATTTATTACAAAAGATTATATCCAAATTGTTGAAAAAGCAACTTTGGCAATGTTTGCACCTAGTATTAGTAATGCGGGAACCAAGCTTTTAACAACATCAGAGTTGCGAGAGAAGCGTGGTGGAGCCCCTACTAATACAAAAACAAAAAATAAAAAACTTTTAAAAGATAAAGATATTGAAAATTGTAAATGTAAAATAAAAGGAGCATGTAAACAAACTTGCAAAGAAAACATACAAATTACAGAGTTTGAAGAAGAATATATTCCTGAAACTCCAAAACTGAAAGAATTAATAAGTATAACTAGATTTAAGCCTGAAGAAACCATAACAAAATGGATTGAGAGGTTAGAAAAATCCCAAATTATTGGAGATAACATCCAGAAATATTGGGAAAAAGATGGAACAATATGCAAGCTTGAAATAATAAATCCAGAATTGAGAATCTCAACTGCAGAAATAAATCCTACAAATCTGGATATAGCAGATTTCAAAATGCATATTGATGAATTAAAAGCTTTAAAAGTAATTAGAGAATCAAACTCCAGACATAGGTCTGCAGCTTTTATTGTAAGAAAACATTCTGAAATTGTAAGAGGAAAATCAAGAATGGTCATTAATTATAAAAGACTTAATGACAATACAAAAGATTTTGCTTACAATATACCAGATAAAACAGTCTTAATAAATAGGATTCAAGACTCAAAAGTATATAGCAAATTGACTGTAAGTCAGGATTCTGGCAAGTAAAAATGCATCCCGAGTCAGTTGAATGGACTGCATTTACATGTCCAGAAGGTTTATTTGAATGGTTAGTAATGCCATTTGGACTAAAAAATGCACCAGCTATATTTCAACAAAAAATGGACAAAATTTTTAAACCATACCAAAAATTTGTTTTGGTATACATTGATGATATTCTAGTATTTTCAAAAAATAGTACTGAACATATGAGTCATCTTGATACAGTGTTTAGGCTATTTGAAAAACATGGAATAATCATCTCAAAGAAAAAGATGGAAATTAATAAAACTAAAATAGCATTCCTTGGGGCAGAAATTGGAAAAGGAAAAATAAAACTCCAAGATCATATTGCTAAAAAGGCTATTGAATTTCCTGATAAAATGGAAGATACAAAACTATTACAACAATTTTTGGGATTGGTTAATTATGCTAGACCATACATTAAAAACTTATCCTCATTAACAGGATCATTATATAACAAACTGGGAAAAAACGGTCAAAGATATTTTAATCAAGAAGATATAAAAAATGTGCAAAAAATTAAAGAAGCATTAAAAACACTTCCAGAATTGGTTTTGCCAGAAGATAGTGATTATCTTATTGTGCAAACTGATGGATCACATGAAGGATGGGGAGCTATCCTTTTGCGAAAAAAGGATGTCTACTCACCTAAAAGTAAAGAAGAAATTTGCCAATATGCATCAGGGAAATATAGAGAGAAGGGAAACCTTTCCTCAATTGATGCAGAACTGTTGGCAATAAAATACGCACTTGATAAATTTGAACTGTTTTTAACAGGAAAACCAGGATTCACAGTAAGAACTGATTGTGAAGCCATAGTAAAATTTCATAGCCAACTCCAAGAAAAAAGATCAATGTCTAGGAGAAGGTGGTTGAATTTTACAGATGCTATTAGTCAGAAAGGCTACAAAATAAAATTCGAACATATTAAAGGAGAAGATAACAAAATTGCTGATATACTATCTAGAATTCTGATTAAAGAAAGGGAAAAACCATTATATGACACTGAATTTAAAAACGAATCAATTGATAATTATGATGAAAATGACGAGGAAAAATATAAATTAAAATGGGATCAATTTTACAGGGAGGACTGAAATATTGAGAATTGAATAATATTGTTACAGGAATGGCAGAAAACTCCCAGAAAAACTCTTTGAAAATCAGCAATGAAAATGGAGTAAAAACCACAGGGATGGTGAAAACCCCAGAGGGATATTACACAATCCCTTCTAAAACCAGCATCCCAGAGGGGAAGAAAAAAGATAAACTCCCAGAAAAAGGAGTAAAAATCTGCTTTGGCAAAAGAGCAGAAACTGGCAATAATGTAGAGTTAATCTTATTTGATAACATGAAGTACAGGCCTATCACAGGGTTGAACTACACAGAAGAACAGATCTGCCTTTGTGACAACATCTGGAGAGCATCATTTGACAAAAACAACAGCAGGTATATTGTTACTTGTCTCTCTGCTTTAAGCATGTATTTCCAGAAATTTAATAACAAAAAACCATTTTTATATTATGTAATCTATGAAGGTTATAAAAAAGGAATTTATGATAAAAATGATATTTTACCTCTTAATGAAGATAATGAAAAACCTCTTCATAAAGGATTTTATGACATAGTGTCTGCAATTCAATTTGCAAAAACCACAATGGGCCCAGATTTCTTTGTAAGCCCAAGTTTGAAAAACATTGTTGATGGTTTGAGGCCAAAAACCCAAAATCCTACAGGCCCAGTCCAATATTCAATTGGACATTCTTCTAAAACCCACATTGTGTTTTGTGACCATTGTGAAAAAATGGCCAAGGAAGTCTGTAAATATGAAGCCCAAAAGGCCGAATGGTTACAAAATTTTGAAAACCAAAAAATGAAAACCCTTGAAGCAGAGGCCCAGATTGAAACCCTCACCAAGAAACTTGAAATCCTTCAAAACCAAAATGAGAAATTGACCTCAAAAATTGTGTCCCTCACACTGAAAACACCAAAGCCAGAAGAAAAACCAGTCTATGGTCCAGAACCCAAACCCACCAGTTCTATGACTGCAGTAGAATTGGCAAAAGCCTGGATGCAGCAAAACCAGGAAAATTCAACTCCTGAGGTCTTTAAGGATCAAAAGTTTGAATCTAGTCCGTCTCAAACGGCAGACGGTAAAGACGAGTCAAGTCCGTTGATAGCTGATGCTTTGCTAAAAAGCATAAGTTCAGATGATTTTGAACCAAACCAGGGAAGTTCTAACCCTGAGGTCTTTGAGGACCAAAATATTGAACTAAGCCCATCTAGTCCGGTAGATGGTAAAAGCACATTAATTCCGGTTATGGCTGGTAGTTTGCCAAAAACTATGAGTCCAGTACAGACTGGAAAATTTGAAAACCTCAGTGAAGAAGAAATTCTTCATAAGCTTGAAATGGAACTAAAGCCTACTTTTGCTGAAGCAATGGCAACCAGAAAAAGTGGAAGGTTTAGTGCACTGGTGGCACTAAGAAAAAATGAAGCAAAATTCCAGGCCAATAAAATTATAAAAAATCAGAAAAAAGAAAGTGGCGGCCCCCACAATGATGAAGAATACTAATGAAGCCACGAAGAAATGAGCTGGAATTCACAATAAATACCAGCATGTGAAGAAAAGAATCCGGAAAAGAAAAAGTCAAGAAGAAAACAAAAATGCTAGTGGAGCCAAAAGCACCACTAACCATGTGAAAGCGGGAATCCAAGGCGGAAAAGGTCAAAAATCCGACAAGAGCCATGTGACTCTTGAAAACCGCGTTAATGGGCACTAGGCCCCTCTTTACTACATTATTATATTGTTGTATTATTGTACTAGTTGTTTGATTTTTCATCCGAACCTTATCGGATAACTTTGCCACTTGGCACGTTTTTATTGGTTGTTGTGGATTACTTAGATGACATTCCCATCTATAAATAGAGGGATGGTCTTCACTTGTAACACACACACTCACTTCTTAGCTCTCTAGCTCTCTAAGGTTTTTGAGACTGCATTCTTGCTACTCTCGAAAGCTCTTTCTCTTTCTAGTTTTCTTGTATCCTTACCCTTTTCAGTAATAAAATTTCAGTTTGTAAAGAAAGACCCGGTGTGGATTGCTTCCTCTTTTCTTTACTTTCTGAAATACAGGGGCCCGTCTGAACGGGAAAGCCTCTCCTCTCTCAAGGTATGGGTTAGTTTATGATTTATGTTATGGTATGATTGTTCTATATATGGATGATAATGTTATAAACATAAACATGTAACCTTTTAAAACTTAATTGATGAGATATGCCATTAGGGGAGTAAGATAAAAATTTAGAAGGCTTTATGCCATAAAAGCTGTAAGAAAGACTCGTTAGGGGAACCACAATTCAGGGATGTTTGTTAAACATAATGATGTTTTTGTTACTATTGTCCCTTTTAATTTGCCCCTTAGACCCCCTGCTTACATTTCAGATCTAGGTCTGGATAATGCTAATTTGAATTTGAAACCCAAAACAGGCCCAGAAAAATATCTCATCAGTGACAGTAATAAGAGGATTGCGGACTTAATGTTTATGATAATATTTCCATAACAGAGGACAATCGGACCCATGACACATAATCAGGAATTTAACACGACCAAGAGGATAATAGGAGATGGCAAGTACCTAGTAAGACATCACGACATATAAGTTTTTCGCGCACAAAAACCAGTGTTTTTAAAACTTTTATCTGAAATAACTAATATCTTTTATCAAAACAAATGGAGAATATGACTAAAACTGCTGAAAACTCTAAAACAGATTTGTTTAAAGCAGAAACTTTTGAAAATACAGAAACAAGGTTTGTTATTGTACCTTATCCGAAAACACACTTTCTATGCCAAGAATGTGAAATTTGGCTTATTAGACTGATGAATAAGCGAAATCAAATAGACATGATTTGCAGAAAACAAAGATTATTTGAAAATATTATAAAATGGAAAGTGACTAAGGAGGCTGAATTTCTAAAAAATGAAATAGAAATTCTAGAAAACAGTTATCAAAAGCATACTAAAATCTATAATGTTTTTGAAAAGTTACAGGATAACCATATAAAAAGATGTGAAAACTATTTCATAGCATGTGAATATGAAGAAAAAATGTGGAAAAAATTACAAGAAGAACATTTAGCCAGAAATAACTAATGGAAGCACGAACACTTTTTGATATTTGTCCAGAATGTGGAAAACTTGGAGAAACCATGTGGAAAACAGAAAAAGAAATAAAAGACCTTAAAGATTCAATTATAAGGTTAAAAGAATATAAAGAAGACGAAGAAGAAGAAGTACAAGAACTCATATATGGGTTAAACCATGAAGAAGAAATAAATATCATTCGTAATTCAATACACAGATATGAAGAAGTGATTAGTTACCAATCATCTGACCTTAAAACAAAAATAGAAGAGTTGAATACTTCCAAAACAGAATTCATTAACCATATCAAAAACCAACATTAAAAATGACCTACAAAACAATAAGAGACTACAGTAAATGGGAGAAAACTGCAATTGAAAGATATCGCATTAAAAAAGAAATTGTGAAAATCCAAATCGAAGCAAAAATAAAATGCTTACAACTCTTAAACAGAAAAAATCTCATACTAGAAGAATTAGATTTAAGTTTTTGGATAAATGATGAAATCAACAACCTACAGGCATATGAAAAGGGAATAGACCGGGAAAGAAAACAGTGGCAGGTTAATTATACTGGTTAAAAAAAAAAAAAAAAAAAATAATAATAATAATAATAATAATAATAATAATAATAATAATAATAATAATAATAATAATAATAAAAATAAACAAATAAATAAATAATAAAAACAATAATAAACAATATAATATATAAAATACAAACAAGCAAATAAAAATAAAATATAAATGCAAGGTACCCAACTCAAAGTTTTGAAAACATTCGTGGGTCTAACCTAAAGGATGAAACTTTTAGGTACTAAACTTAAAGTTCCTATTGTTGGAGGGTATATATCTCCAAAAACCCCTTTATTATTTGAATTATATATTTACATCAAATTTTAAATTATATTTATTATTTAAATTATGTAATTAACTGATTTCCAAATCTATTTATTATAATTCAAATTTATATTTAAGTCATATACTTATGAACTTTGAATTTATATTTACTTAATTAATTTTAAAATATTAATTTGAATATAAATATATATGTTTAATTAATTTTCATTAGTACAAAAATGTAAACCTAGTGACTAAAGTTGTTTTGTTGTCTATTTAATCGCCTGATGACAAACGACGTTTCATCGCTTGTTTTGTCACCTTGCAAGCAAAGAAAGATATTTCATCATTTGTTTCCTCGCTACGAGGCGACTAAATTATTTCATAACCTAGTTTGTTGCTTGGTTCGTCTCTTGCATTGTCACCTCAAATATTTTTTCGTAACCATAATCATGTTGCCTTCCAACGAAACTTTTATAGTCGATTCGAGTCTTTTCAAATTCCTTATTAGTATATATGAAATACTTATAATCAAAAATATTACACCCTCAAAAACACACGTGTCCATCAACTTCCAAATCAATCTCCTATGTTCTTGCATGACAATGCAAGCGTTCGGACACTTCATCTTTGGCAGTGAAAAACCACATACGCCCCCGTGACTATGTTTCCCATTCCGATAAATTTTCTCAAAACAAAAAAAAAGATGAAAAAAAAAAAACAGAACCAAAACAAAACTCACAACAGAGGGGGATAAAAGGGGATGGATAGGCGGGACGGATGAGAATCGAATCCCAATAATAAAGTTATTGAAAGTTAGGAAATACAACCACATGTACTAAGCCAAGTCCTAATTCCTATGAATCGTATTTAAATATGCTCAAAATTAATGATTAAAAACTGTTTAGTCGAAATGTACTTTTCTTTAATGATAATTCCCAGTAACCCTATAATGGAGAATATAGTAATATTCCATACAGGATATTCGTATCATTTGGAATGGTCAGATAGCCTATCCTATCTATATATGTTGGCTATATAGAAGTATATCGCATACGTTCGTGTCCCTGTCCAGTGGCGTAAAAAGACAAAGTATGCATATATTACAAGAAGTTTAATTTATAATGTACAATCACTGTGAACATAATAAATTTAATTAAATAGAAATTCTCTTATAAATAAAGGACACATAAGTTTACAAACTAGCTTCATATTTCATGCTCTGTCTACCATCCACTATAATTAAAGACTCTGCCAAAGAAGATGAAGGATTCCCCCAATATATTTACACATCTTAAATAATTATTGAAAGAATTATTAGAGTGATATTAGTAAAATAAATAGACTTGGATAAGGGAAATATTTTTTTTTATACTATAACTATATTAAAAAAAAAAAAAAAAAGTTAAGAAAAATAAAAAGAGGTACAATTTTCACTTAGCAGCCAACCACTTTAATTAAAGGGAAAGGGAATGGACGTTGTACTTCCAATTAATTTGTTTGTGCCATTCCTTAAAAAGCCAAAAGACTTCCCACTGTTAATTTAGTAATTTTTATCAAATTTTTTAGCATAATTAAATATGAAAAATAAATCAAGTAAACCAACAACAGTTGGCTTAAGTGGGTTGGAGCTCTAATCGCTTAAGCAAGGTCTCGGATTCTTTTAGAATATTAGATATTTATAATGTTTGATTTTTGACACTGTTCACTGTTCAACCTTGACTCAATATTATTATAAATATATATTTGGAAAAAATAGTCGAGTCTGGTCTTGTTAGATTCTTCTAATCGTATAGTTTTAAAATATATATTTTACATAATTTTTACTTGTATATATTTTGAGCTATTAACTATTAAGAAAATGCATTGGATTGTGTGCAAAAGTCAGACATGACATCTTAGTTGGGGCGGATGGAGTACAATTTATTATATTTACAACTACTTCTACCGAACACTTATGCAAAAACTGATAGCTACAGCTCTCAACAGCTGCAGTTCGTAGCTACAGCTCTACGTACAGAACAGACCCTAAATATTTATTTTTCTATTAATGATTAATTAATGAAATGGCAAGATAGCAAGAATTATAAGAGATGTAAAAATAAATGTAAATAGACAATAATTAAGGGGTTTTTGGAGATATATACCCTCCAGCAATAGGAACTTTAAGTTTAGTACCTAAAAGTTTCATTCTTTAGGTTAGACCCACGAATGTTTTCAAAACTTTGAGTTGGGTACCTTGCATTTATATTTTATTTTTATTTGCTTGTTTTTATTTTATATATTGTATTATTTATTATTATTATTATTATTATTATTATTATTATTATTTATTTATTTATTTTTTTTTATTTTTTTATTTTTTTTTAACCGGTATAATTAACCTGCCACTGTTTTCTTTCCCGGTCTATTCCTTTTCATAAGCCTGTAGGTTGTTGATTTCATCATTTATCCAAAAACTTAAATCTAATTCTTCTATTATGAGATTTTTTCTGTTTAAGAGTTGCAAGCATTTTATTTTTGCTTTGATTTGGATTTTCACAATTTCTTTTTTAATGCGATATTTTTCAATTGCAGTTTTCTCCCATTTACTGCAGTCTCTTATTGTTTTATAAGTCATTTTTAATGTTGATTTCTGATATGATTAATGAATTCTGTTTTAGAAATGTTTAACTCCTCTATTTTTGTTTTGAGGTCTGTTGATTGGTAACTTATAACTTCTTCATATATATGAACCGAATTTAGAATATTTTTTATTTCTTCGTCACGGTTTAACACATATATGAGTTCATGTGCTTCTTCTTCTTCGTCTTCTTTAGATTCTGTTAACCTTATAATTGTTTCTTTAAGGTCTTTTATTTCTTTTTCTATTTTCCACATGATTTCTCCAAGTTTTCCACATTCAGGACAAATATCAAAAGGTATTTGTACTTCCATTTTTAAATCAGTTATTTCTTGCTAAACGTTCTTCTTGTAATTTTTTCCACATTTTTTCTTCATATTCACATGCTATAAAATAGTTTTCACATCTTTCTATATGGTTATCCCGTAATTTTTCAAAAACATTATAGATTTTAGTATGCTTTTGATAACTGTTTTCTAGAATTTCTATTTCATTTTTTAGAAATTCATCCTCTTTAGTCACTTTCCATTTTATAATATTTTCAAACATTCTTTGTTTTCTGCAGATTATGTCTATTTGATTTCGCTTATTCATTAGTCTAATAAGCCAAATTTCACATTCTTGGCATAGAAAGTGTGTTTTCGGATAAGGAACAATAACAAACCTTGTTTCTGTGTTTTTAAAAGATTCTGTTTTAAACAAATCTGTTTTAGGGTTTTCAGCAGTTTTAGTCATATTCTCCATTTATTTTTGATAAAAGATATTATTTCAGAAAAGTTTTAAAAACACCGGTTTTTTGTGTGTGAAAAACTTATATGTCGTGATGTCTTACTAGGTACTTGCCATCTCCTATTATTCTCTTGGTTGTGTTAAATTTCTGATTATGTGTTATGGGTCCGATTGTCCTTTGTTATGGAAATATTATCATAAACATTAAGTCCGCAATCCTCTTATTACTATCACTGATGAGATATTTTTCTGGGCATGTTTCGGGTTTCAAATGCAAATTAGCATTATCCAGACCTAGATCTGAAATGTAAGCAGGGGGTCGAAGGGGCAAATCAAAAGGGACAACAGTAACAAAACACCATTATGTTTAACAAACATCCCTGAATTGTGGTTCCCCTAACGAGTCTTTCTTACAGCTTTTATGGCATAAAGCCTTTTAAATTTTTATCTTACTCCCCTAATGGCATATCTCATCAATTAAGTTTTAAAAGGTCACATATTTATGTTTATAATATTATCATCCATACATAGAACAATCATACCATAACATAAATCATAAACTAACTCATACCTTGAGAGAGGAGAGGCTTTCCCGTTCAGACGGGCCCCTGTATTTCAGAAAGTAAAGAAAAGAGGAAGCAATCCACACCGGGTCTTTCTTTACAAACTGAAATTTTATTACTGAAAGGGTTGGGAATGCAAGAGAATTAGAGAGAGAAAGAGCTTTCGAGAGTAGCAAGAGTGCAGTCTCAAAAACCTTAGAGAGCTAAGAAGTGTGTGTGTTACAAGTGAAGACCATCCCTCTATTTATAGATGGAAATGTTATCTAAGCAATCCACAACACCCAATAAAAACGTGCCAAGTGGCAAAGCTATCCGATAAGGTTCGGATGAAAACTAGTGCAATAATTAAATAAAGAAGGGCCTAGTGCCCACTTCACACGGTTTTCCAAGAGTCACATGGCTCTTGTCTGCTTTTTGGTTTTATCCGCCTCGGATTCCTTCTTTCACATGGTTAGTGTTGCTTTTGGCTCCACTAGCATTTTTGTTTTCTTCTTGACTTTTTCTTTTCCGGATTCTTTTCTTCACATGCTGGTATTTATTGTGAATTCCAGCTCATTTCTGCGTGGCTCCATTAGTACTCTTCATCATTGTGGGGGCCGCCACTTTTTTTTTCTGATTTTTTATAATTTTATTGGCCTGGTATTTTGCTTCATTTTTTCTTAGTGCTACCAGTGCACCATACCTTCCATTTTTTCTGGCTGCCATTGCTTCAGCAAAAGTAGGCTTTAGTTCCATTTCAAGCTTATGAAGAATTTCTTCTTCACTGAGGTTTTCAAATTTTCCAGTCTGTACTGGACTCATAGTTTTTGGCAAACTACCAGCCATAACCGGAATTAATGTGCTTTTACCATCTACCGGACTAGATGGGCTTAGTTCATCATTTTGGTCCTCAAAGACCTCAGGGTTAGAACTTCCCTGGTTTGGTTCAAAATCATCTGAACTTATGCTTTTTAGCAAAGCATCAGCTATCAACGGACTTGACTCGTCTTTACCATCTGCCGTTTGAGACGGACTAGATTCAAACTTTTGATCCTTAAAGACCTCAGGAGTTGAATTTTCCTGGTTTTGCTGCATCCAGGCTTTTGCCAATTCTACTGCAGTCATAGAACTGGTGGGTTTGGGTTCTGGACCATAGACTGGTTTTTCTTCTGGTTTTGGTGTTTTCAGTGTGAGGGACACAATTTTTGAGGTCAATTTCTCATTTTGGGTTTGAAGGATTTCAAGTTTCTTGGTGAGGGTTTCAATCTGGGCCTCTGCTTCAAGGGTTTTCATTTTTTGGTTTTCAAAATTCTGTAACCATTCGGCCTTTTGGGCTTCATATTTACAGACTTCCTTGGCCATTTTTTCACAATGGTCACAAAACACAATGTGGGTTTTAGAAGAATGTCCAATTGAATATTGGACTGGGCCTGTAGGATTTTGGGTTTTTGGCCTCAAACCATCAACAATGTTTTTCAAACTTGGGCTTACAAAGAAATCTGGGCCCATTGTGGTTTTTGCAAATTGAATTGCAGACATTATGTCATAAAATCCTTTATGAAGAGGTTTTTCATTATCTTCATTAAGAGGTAAAATATCATTTTTATCATAAATTCCTTTTTTATAACCTTCATAGATTACATAATATAAAAATGGTTTTATGTTATTGAATTTCTGGAAATACATGTTTAAAGCAGAGAGACAAGTAACAATATACCTGCTGTTGTTTTTGTCAAATGATGCTCTCCAGATGTTATCACAAAGGCAGATCTGTTCCTCTGTGTAGTTCAACCCTGTGATAGGCCTGTACTTCATGTTATCAAATAAGATTAACTCTACATTATTGCCAGTTTCTGCTCTTTTGCCAAAGCAGATTTTCACTCCTTTTTTCTGGGAGTTTATCTTTTTTCTTCCCTTCTGGGATGCTGGTTTTAGAAGGGATTGTGTAATATCCCTATGGGGTTTTCACCATCCCTGTGGTTTTTACTCCATTTTCATTGCTGATTTTCAAAGAGTTTTTCTGGGAGTTTTCTGCCATTCCTGTAACAATATTATTCAATTCTCAATATTCCAGTCCTCCCTGTAAAATTGATCCCATTTTAATTTATATTTTTCCTCATCATTTTCATCATAATTATCAATTGATTCGTTTTTAAATTCAGTGTCATATAATGGTTTTTCTCTTTCTTTAATCAGAATTCTAGATAGTATATCAGCAATTTTGTTATCTTCTTCTTTAATATGTTCGAATTTTATTTTGTAGCCTTTCTGACTAATAACATCTGTAAAATTCAACCACCTTCTCCTAGACATTGATCTTTTTTCTTGGAGTTGGCTATGAAATTTTACTATGGCTTCACAATCAGTTCTTACTGTGAATCCTGGTTTTCCTGTCAAAAACAGTTCAAATTTATCAAGTGCGTATTTTATTGCTAATAGTTCTGCATCAATCGAGGAAAGGTTACCCTTTTCTCTGTATTTTCCTGATGCATATTGGCAAATTTCTTCTTTACTTTTAGGTGAGTAGACATCCTTTTTTCGCAAAAGGATAGCTCCCCATCCTTCATGTGATCCATCAGTTTGCACAATAAGATAATCACTATCTTCTGGCAATACCAATTCTGGAAGTGTTTTTAATGCTTCTTTAATTTTTTGTACATTTTTTATATCTTCTTGGTTAAAATACCTTTGACCATTTTTTCCCAGTTTATTATATAATGATCATGTTAATGAGGATAAGTTTTTAATGTATGGTCTAGCATAATTAACCAATCCCAAAAATTGTTGTAATAGTTTTGTATCTTCCATTTTATCAGGAAATTCAATAGCCTTTTTAGCAATATGATCTTGGAGTTTTATTTTTCCTTTTCCAATTTCTGTCCCAAGGAATGCTATTTTAGTTTTATTAATTTCCATCTTTTTCTTTGAGATGATTATTCCATGTTTTTCAAATAGCCTAAACACTGTGTCAAGATGACTCATATGTTCAGTACTATTTTTTGAAAATACTAGAATATCATCAATGTATACCCAAACAAATTTTTGGTATGGTTTAAAAATTTTATCCATTTTTTGTTGAAATATAGCTGGTGCATTTTTTAGTCCAAATGGCATTACTAACCATTCAAATAAACCTTCTGGACATGTGAATGCAGTCCATTCAACTGACTCGGGATGCATTTTTACTTGCCAGAATCCTGACTTACAGTCAAATTTGCTATATACTTTTGAGTCTTGAATCCTATTTATTAAGACTGTTTTATCTGGTATATTATAAGCAAAATCTTTTGTATTGTCATTAAGTCTTTTATAATTAATGACCATTCTTGATTTTCCTCTTACAATTTCAGAATGTTTTCTCACAATAAAAGCTGCAGATCTATGTCTGGAGTTTGATTCTCTAATTACTTTTAAAGCTTTTAATTCATCAATATGCATTTTGAAATCTGCTATATCCAGATTTGTAGGATTTATTTCTGCAGTTGAGATTCTTAATTCTGGATTTATTATTTCAAGCTTACATATTGTTCCATCTTTTTCCCAATATTTCTGGATGTTATCTCCAATAATTTAGGATTTTTCTAACCTCTCAATCCATTTTGTTATGGTTTCTTCAGGCTTAAATCTAGTTATACTTATTAATTCTTTGAGTTTTGGGGTTTCAGGAATGTATTCTTCTTCAAACTCTGTAATTTGTATGTTTTCTTTACAAGTTTGTTTACATGCTCCTTTTATTTTTCATTTACAGTTTTCAATATCTTTATCTTTTAAAAGTTTTTTATTTTTTGATTTTGTATTAGTAGGGGCTCCACCGCGCTTCTCTCGCAACTCTGATGTTGTTAAAAGCTTGGTTCCCGCATTACTAATACTAGGTGCAAACATTGCCAAAGTTGCTTTTTCAACAATTTGGATATAATCTTTTGTAATAAATAATCCTCCATTATTTTGTAAGAAGAATTGTAATCCTAAGATTACATCTGCATTTATTACTAAGTCTTTTATATATGAATTATCTGGAACTCCATAGGGTTATGATATTCCACAATTGGTTTCAAAGAATATCTGTCCACCTGAAATAGGTTGTTTTGTTGTATATGATATTCTTCCATCCATTAGTTCTGATTTAATGGGTTTTGCTAAGTTTTTCTGTAGATGTTCTGGGATAAGTTTCTCATTTATTATTATTCTAGTACATCCTGTATCAATTATTGCATTAGTACGGAATACCAATTCTCTTAATTTAAAGATTATTGGTACCCTTAGTGTAGTTAATGATGAAGGATCTTGGCATACAGGTATATACTCAGGGTTTTGTGCTAACATATACTCTGTACTAGGATTTTGTTCAGCATTAGATTCTTCTTCAGGAACTTCTTTTCCTTTATTTTCCGTATTTTTAGGACTTAACATATTATATTCTTCTAGGATTTCTTCTATGTTTTCAATTCTAGTTTTCAATTCTTTAAGATTGATCATACCTTGTAAGTCAAAAAGTTTTCTTTCGATTATATCTATTCTTTTTGTGATGAATGTATAATTATCATCAATTTTTGTTATTGGCATTTCTTCGGGAAATTTAATTTTATAATACTTTCCCAAGCATATTTGGCATATTTCTACGTGACATATTGTACATTTAGCTCTAAGTTTTCTTGACGGATAATAAGAGCATTTTATACAAGGTGTAGAATCAGTGCCTACTCTGAAAAGCCAATTATGGTTTTCGCATTCATTAACTTCTCTCATCATATACTCAGTTTCATATGGCATCATATATTCTTTATATGTGATACCATTATACGAGTTTTCATTTGCAAGCATATTTATCAATTCATATGGATCATTATCCTCTTGTTCTTCTATAACATTTTCTTCTACCGTTACTATACTATATATTGTTTCAGTCTCAGAAACATCTGAGTCTACATCTAATATATCTTGTTGTATACATTCTGTAAGAATTGCCTCTCTTGAATGTTGGGCTTTTCCTTTAGGACATGCTGTTGCCAAATGGCTTTCATCACCACATGTGAAACAAGCAAGTTTCATTGTATAATTTCTACTAGGATTATATTTTCTGACGTGATGTTTTTGTTTCAAGAAAGGTTTTCTGCTATTTCAT
This sequence comes from Hygrophila difformis, assembly GCA_030278955.1. Taxonomy (NCBI): domain Eukaryota; kingdom Viridiplantae; phylum Streptophyta; class Magnoliopsida; order Lamiales; family Acanthaceae; genus Hygrophila; species Hygrophila difformis. The sequence goes on from JAOANR010000004.1 coordinate 38,406,905, forward strand.
TGTTTTATGAAATACTTCTTTCTTGTTATGAATTTGGATTTTTTCCTTAATGGTTCCGGCCTACCATATCGTTGAGGAGTGTATATCCTTTTACAGAATGAATAATCAGTTTTCTTAAGTTGTTTTTGTGCAATTATATTTGTGCACTTATCTTTTAATATTTTTACCACATGAACAACCCTCATACTAATAGTGTATTGTTGAGGATTCTTTTCAACCATTTTATTCCATGTATCTTGGATTTCTTGACCAATTGGTCTTGGTATTTTCATAAATAATTTTTCACATAACTCTTGGTTAAAAACACCTCCTGCTAGGCCTGTATAGTAGACATATTCATTTAAGAAGTCTACTGTCCCATATAAGTCATCTAGGTACATTTGGTCTAGATGGATTAAGGCATCCATTTGTGTTGTTATATGTCCTGAATTACCATCTTCACCCGTTATTAAACTTGATATTTTATTTACAAAGTTATAAGGATTTGGTCCTCTTTCTATTAAGTCTTGATAATCCATTGGATAGTCTCTTTTAAATACTTCCCACATTGACTGTGCGAATTCTCCTAAATAGGTTTCAAGATATCCATACATTGATTCAGCTGTATCATTATAATCATTTTTGTTTTTGATGTAATCAGCTACAACTATGTTTTTCCATTTTGCAATTACTGAGCCCCATTCTTGAGGGCTTACATTTGTTACTTCTAATATTGCTGGGTTATGATAATATCCTCTTTCTAGTGGTTGTCTAATTCCTCTAGGTTTTGTTATCATCCCAGGTTGTATCTTTCCATAAGGATATTCTGGATGAACATATGTGATTGAGTGTCTAGAATTATTTCCAGTATAATTAGTTCCAGGTCTCCACTCAGTTCCTCTTTGGTATGGGGCAAAGGGAGTTCCAGGGACTCTTGTTATACTGTCTCCTGTATTTTTCATGACAACATCTTTGTTCATGAATTCTTTAGCTGTTTTATTTGTTTTCTCAGAATGTAAGGAGATATGATCTCCCATATATTGTTCCATTAATGTATTATCAGAACTTTGTCCTTCTTCCGGTGAGTTTTCCTTTAAGAACAAATGAGCTTCTATGTCTGCTTGTTGTTCTTCTTTTATTTGTATTTTTTGTAATCTTTTCTGTACTTCTTTCTCAATAATATCTTCTAAATTATTCTTCCATTCTTTATTTTTTCTTTTTATTTTATCCTTTAATTCTTGTTTTTGTTCATTTAGTTTTGATATTTCTCTTATCATTTCTTCATAATTTTCTATCCAATTCTCAAAATATCCACTATGTTTTGGACATTCTATTAAATGGATCATATGTTTTAACTTATCAGAATATCTTCTATCAAGATCAATTTTACAATCTTGACAATTGTGAGGTAATATTCCTTTGTTTTTGAATTTTTTAGTCAATGCAGAATGCACATGTTGTGAGAAAACTCTTTCATACCTGTCATGGTACTCTCTTTTATTTAGAATTTTTCCTTTCTTAAAGTTTTCAAATTTTCTTGTTTTTAAACAAATATGTTGAATGTCTTTAGCAATTCTTTCCACTTCATCTTCACTAGGGTGGAATATATGTTTTCCTTCATATTTTACATAGTTATCTGTTACTGGTTTTTCTACGATAAACCTTTTCATTTGTCTATTCATTTTCCTGACCTTCTTCTTCTGTAAAATCTATTGGTCTTTTTGCAGTTTCATAATCATTAAATCTTACTGACGTTTCTCCTCTGGAGTTTACGAAGTAATTTATATTTTTTGGAGTTAAATTTTTAACATTTGGTTTTTCAAAGAATTTTGATAGATCCCAATTTTTTCCAGCATTTTCTTCTGATGATATTTCAGTTGGTCCTATCATTTTTACTCCTTCACTTCCTATGATACTTACCACGGTTTCAATTTTTGTTTTATGCCTGGTTTGACCATTGTTTGTGATTCTTCCTAAGAAGCCTACACATATCATTAGGTTGTGACCAGTTTCCATTTCTTCATATCCTACAGTTTGAATTCCTATTTGGATATGCTTCATAAAATCTGTTATTTGTATCATGTAATCTGGTGCCAAATAACATACTCCCACATTAGGGTTCATATCAATTTCCATTAATCCTATGATAGCTTGGGTTGGATTAGTCCACCTTGTATCTAGAACAGTCATTAGGACTTTAGTTCCTAAGTTTTTTCTAGTTAAACCTTTTACTCCTATGGAGATTAGTCCCATATGCATGTATTTTTGTCATTGTCTTTGAAGTCTGATTGCTTCATTATTGCTTATTAATTTTATTAATTTTTTGTCATCTTTTAGACAGCTTATTGGTTCTGTATAATGGTATTTGTAATAACCTGTGTTCCAATTAAGGAATCTTTGGTCATACAATAATCTTGGTTCCAATTGGATTAATGTTCTTTTCTTGAAGTTTTCAAATTCAATATCAGGGTCAATTATTTCTTCAATTATTGTTGGCCCTTCTTCAAGTTTGGTTTTTTCTCTAAACATCCTATCTATTAAGGTTTTTTCAAAGTTTGAGCTTTCAATTATTTGAGAATTACTTCTTTCTACTAGACTGTTTTTGGATTCATTAGTAAGAGAAAATGATCTCCTACTCATTTTTGCAAATATTTTTCGTCTGGTTTTACAACCCAAAAATTTAGTTTTTCTTGTGGTTTAGTTTTCCTTCTAGCTTCTGCAGGTAATTTTGCAATTTGTTCAGCTAGTTGTTTTATTATATTATCTTCAGGCATTCTAACAGCTTGTATTCTTTCAAGTTTTTCATCTATGCTTTCAATGGCTATTCTTAATGCAGGGTCTTGATATTTTTTCATGTTTTCCATTTGAACATGTACATCATCAATTTTTTTCTTTAGTATTTCAGTTGTTACAAGCTCTTTTATTTTCTTGTCAATTAGACTAATATTTGTATTATTTGTTCTATTATGGTCTGTTATTTCGCCAATCTTCTTATGAAGATTATTAACATTTAGTTTTACTTCTACTAATTCTTTGTTTAATTCTTTAAATTTATTATTAATTTCTTGTTTAAAGTTTTCTATTGCTTCTTTAACTTCTTTCAATGCTGTTTCCATTATCCTTTAATGATTTTTATGATTTTGTTACACATTTCATTTACATTCTCAATATTGTTTTCAACAATGTTTTTAATTTCCTTTATTTCTTTATCAAGTTTTTCAACCTTATCTTGTAGTTGTTTTAATTCCTCACTATGGTTAATGATTTTCCTTGGATTTGGGATATCATTAACTAGTTTGGAACTTTCATATTGAAGTGTTGTTATGGTTTTAGATAAGTTTTTCATTCCACTGGATGATTTATCATATTGGGTTGATAAGTACGTTTTTCTAATATAACTTTAAGATTTGTATTATTTTGTTTTTCTAATAATTCTAACTTATCCAGTTTTGCCTCAATTGATTGAAGACTTCTTTGTATATCCATGTTTTTATTCATTAATATTTTATTCATGAGTTTTAAGTGTTGTCTTAAAGCTTCTAACCTTACGATTAGTTTGCAATAATTTTTAAAAGTTCTATTTTTCTTGAGTTTTATTCTTTTGATTTTTATTTTATTTTGTTTACAGATCTTACAATCTTTAGTTTGGTTTTTGAATAGCTTTTTCTTTTCAATGTCAATTATTAAGAATTTTTCATAATTAATATTGTCATTTAATTTAATTTCGTTTTGATTATCTTTTAATCCGTCATTAGCCATAAGCCCTAAAATCGCAACTTATGCTCTGATACCAAATTTTTAGAGGGGTGTGTTTTTGTGCACTTTTTAAGAGAAGTGTTAAACTCATTTTATAGTTTTGGTTATATTAGGTACCATTCTTAAATAAAGGAAAACTATTGGGTACCTATCTTAAAGAAAAATTCAATTGGGTACCTATCTTAAATTTTGAAAATTTTGGTGGGTTTTTCTTAAATTTTGAAAATTTTAGGCTAATTGATATAGCCTATTTTTTTTCTTGAGTTCACAATATGGCCCATGAACCATTAGCCTTTTTTTTTTAGCCTTATATTTCTTTGCACCATTGGGAATTTGAGGAATTGTTTATGAATTTTCACATGAAAATATTATTTTGATGTTGCAATTTTGTATTGATGACAAAAAAAAAAAAAAAAATGATGGATATAAATGTAATGACCCAACCCATTTATAACATAGCCCAATTAAGACCCATGAACTTCTATGGCCCAACCACCCATAACCCCTTTGCTCTAAACTTCTTGTTTCTGTCGTGTTTCATTGGAGGAAAAGAAAAGAAACGCAGATTTGGGGCGTAGCTTGAGGATGAAGGAAGCAGCCATGTTGAAGATCGGAAGCTCGTCGATTTCAGGCAAGGGAGATTATGTGTAATTTGTTGTTTGGGGTTTCCTTTTTTGTTTATCCTTTTCTTGCTCTCCATCCTCGTTTTTCTTCTTCTCTTCAATCGTTAATTGGACAGTAGGGTTCCGCCGCCGGCGCAGCGGATGGCGACGGAGTGGATGTCGGAGGCAGTCGTCGCCGGCCATAGAAATAGGTGGCGACTTGAGTGAGGCATGATCGATGTCAATGTGCATAGTTATTACATGTCTATATATAGGTGTAATGATAAAGTATGTTAAATAACAAAGGTCTAACGTTGGATCTCCCCACCCTAAATAGGTGTATTAACTTGCACTAGCCATAACGATGACACATTACCGGGACGGTAATTAATAGCCTGGAGAATTTTTCTATGAATCTAGTTACAACTAATCGTTTAAATATTCCCACTATCAATCTCGATTTAATGTATTTTCTATCGATTAAAAAGGGGTCATTATACCATGTTGTAATTTGATTTATAAGAGCTAAAACAGTACTATTGACTTATGTGTGATTGGGTCTATATGTATTGATTGTTGGAGTGTTATTATATTTTTTTTGTAGATTTGGGAATTAAATTATGATTGGGAGATGAGGATTGTAGCAATTGGTGTTTAATTTGACATTGGTTGGCTTGTTGATTTAATTGAGAAATTGGGGATTTTTGGATTGTAATGAATTTATATAAAAGGATTTTCTATTGCCCGGTTTAAGCAATAAGTTGTAAGATTTATATGAATTGGAAATTCTTGAATAGTTAAGGTTAGACCTTTGAAAATTCAATAATGAGGTTAATTGTTAAATCGTTGGGTAAGTGAGTGGTTGGAATTGGACATTTATACATAAGTGAATTCTTGTATGTTGAGCTAATTGGTGAATTGTTGGTTTGGTGATTTGTTGGTGCAATTGAGATTCTATTGGGATAGTATTCAAGTATCGAATAAATTGAGTAACATGAGGTTGACTGAATTTGTTGGGGAATTGGTTGAAGGTTGAGAATAATTGAATAAGTTGGGTTTATGGTGTTGGAATATTTGTATGTGGTTACTTATTGTTTGAAGTGATTACTCATTGAGCTTGATTAACTATTGAGGTTAGGGTATTATTGAATATTGGATGCATCGAATTATTTTTTTTAATGGATAGATAGACTTTTCTAAATTATTGAGCTAATAGGTAATTGTTGAACATTTGGTAAATGGATTGTTTAACTATTGAATAATTGTTGTTTATTAATTGAACTAGACAATTGGATATATATATATATATATATATATATATATATATATATATATATATATACTAGTACTCGTTTAGTGCGGGCTACGCCCCGCATTTGTCTGATGTGCTAAAGTTGGTGAAACTGTTGTTTTAAATATTATGTCTTTCACGAATGTTATATTTTTTTAAAAAAAATCTGATTTGGCAAAAAAAATGATAATACAAAAGATGATCAAATCATTACAAAATATTAATAGGTGTAGAGTGCTGAGCCAGCCTTCTAAATACTCGGTTGCGGAAGAACACTCAATATATGATAGTTGCTGAAGAATATAAAATAATAAGATACAAATAACCATTTTTTATCCTTCCATTGGGTGCTTGTTAGGTCTTGCATGTTCAGATAAATCCCCTTCAAGATGAATCTTTTGACCGTGGAATTACCCTTGGTTTTCTTCTCAAAAATCTACATGAGTATACAACAAATGAACAATGGAAATATTGATAATAGAAATACAAATTATAAATGAGTGATCAAAGCAACCAACATGAGCTTGCAACAATCCGATGTGTGGCATTTGCTACCACAAGATTCGAAGCTGGATTCTCACAACACCCTTAAATAATGGCTAAAATAAATAATCCGTTCAAACAAAAAACATAGCAAATAATCAAATCGACAAATTCATCTAAAAAATTATAATTTCAAGAACTTCAAGTTACCAAATTCAACACAATGATCAACACTACATTATTCATCTAATCAATCAAAATAATCAAATCAAAATTACTCAATCTTTATTTATATTAAACCCAAATTGTTCAACACTTCCAGAATCATCAAATTTATTCAATAAACACTGAAGAATCTCCAAACACCCAATATTCTACAATCCAACAAATAAATTGTTCAACAATGACAACCTAAAAAATAGAAACAAAAATTATTCAACATGCAACACATACAATCAATAATCAACAACAAACTAAAAAATTAAAATCTCAATCCCCAAACAACCAAACAACAACAATTACCGAATCACCATCAAAATCCAACAACATCATCAAAGGAACAAGGGAAAAGAACAAAAAGAGAAAAGGGATGAAAAGATACCACTGCCGCCACCATCGACCGTCGCTCACTTTCGCCTCGCTGGCCATGGCTCCACCAGCAGCTGCTGCTCTCCGACGCCACTCACAGCCCTGCTGGCCTTGCTCCCTACCAGACTCGTTTTGTGTGGCATTGGTTAACACCACCATGAGACAGGTTATTTTGCAACTCCTAATATGAACTCCTAATGGGAACTCCCTATTTTGGAACTTTCACCTAATAAAGAAGTATAATACTCATTAAATGTAAAATGCGAATAACAACCAGAAGACGAGTTAGGAAAAGGCAATAGTAACACTAAGCGTTGGATAAAGGAATTTAATGTGTTTTCTTAATGATAATGGCCAAATTGTCCATTATTTCCAATCCATTTCCGTGTCTGAGACGGACATTTTGATCGAAATCCCATCTTCTTTCAATAAGAAAGCAGTTGAATTCGACAGATTAATGCAAGTTTGTAAGAAAAATGAGCTGGTAATGAAAGACACAAAAATATGCAATTTTAATTATATTTGTGTTAGAAAAATCCAAAAAACATGAAAAAAGGAAAAAGACAAGAAAAATGAATGAAAAGATGGGCAAAAGAATAAAATAGCCCACAAAAATCAAAAAGATGGGAAAAAGAATGAAAATCCCACAAACTAAAATTTTGGTTAAGTGTTGAAGATCAATTTGGTCTATACGCAATTCGACCTAAACCGAATTGCTCATTAGACCGAATTGATTGAGAAGAAGAAGAAGAAAAAGAGAAGTGTTGAAGAAGAAAAGAGCTACCAATTCGGTCTGTGGCAATTCGGTCTATACCGAATTGATCCCTAGACCGAATTGCACTATGGAAAGAAGAAGACCCTGAGCAGAAAAGAAAAGGAGGAGTTCGATCTATACAATTCGGTCTAGGCCGAATTGATTGCACAGATCGAATTGCCTCAAAACAAGGAAGCCAAGCAGGAGCCATCATCAGTTCGACAAGGCCAATTCGGTCTACCCATAGGCCGAATCACCACATTCCATGCTCAAGATCAAGAAGAAAGACCTCATTTCACCAATTCGGTCTAAACTGAACTGCTTGAGGAGACCGAATCACATTCAAAATTGCAGCTTTGAGCACGTGAGAAATGCATGGCACTGTGGATGGGCCCTAATGGGCCTAGGGTTCCGAGAAGAAGTATAAAAGCTGACATTCCTCAACACAAGAAACATTCTAACACTTACACAGTTTGACATTTGCTGGGAGACAAAAAGAAGGTGCAGGAAGTGCTCTCCACCCCTTAAGGGTTAGGTAGGTAGTTTAGTTTAGTTAGTTTATTTTTCAAGCTTGTAGTGTAGTTTTAATGCTTTTGATCTTAGTTCATTTTATAGAAGCTTATTACTACCTTTAGTGTAGTCATTACCATACACTTTAAATGCTTTGTAGTTAAAATAAACCCTACCTTCAAGTTAATGATGGTTTTAGGGTTATTTATTTGCTTTCAAGTGTCAATACAAGAAGAAATCCAGAAATGGGTTTTTATTTCATGTGTTTGGCACTCATTTAATGCTTTCCCTAGCAATAAATATTAGAATGTTTGTTTGTTTCAACTAGGTTACATTTATTATGTCCTAGTTGACTTACATTTTTAATAAATGCATGTTTAGTGGGCTTTTGGCTTGTTCTTATACCTTAGTGCTTCAAATGAGTGTTCTTAGATTTTAGATGATTTTAGGATTGTTAGAATTTATTTTAAATGTCTTACGTTGCTGTTTTGGTCTCTTTATTTAACTTATTGTTGCCTTAGATAATGTAAGTGTTCTTGCCTTTATGCATGTAGTTCTTATTTTCTTAGTATGTTAGGTTTTTAAATCTTTGATGTCTTGTTTGTAGAAATAGGGTTTAATTCATGCCAAATGCCTGCTAGACACGTATCCTAGTATTGCTATTTTCCTTAAATTGCTCACTAGTGTGGCTGTGAGGTGACACTGATGTGAAATGAAGGATTAGGTAATTCTCATCCATCATAGACCACACAGTGTAAACCAAACCTGTACTTGTGAGCATAAAAATATCTCTTATGTGGGAAAAGACATGCAATTCGATTTGAGGCAATTCGGTCTAAACCGAATTGCCCATGAGAATGGAATTGCATGGCAAAATATTCGTTGAATGCCTTATTTGAAAACATATATGCAATTCGGTGTAAGGCAATTCGGTCTGTGCGAATTCGATTTAGACCGAATTACTCCCATAGATCGAATTGACCTTATACACCATATTGTATGCATTCCATCCCTTCATGCCTTAGTTTATTTTATGTCTCTTACCAATTCGAATTGCCAATTCGGTCTAGACCGAATTCACTTGGCAATTCGAATTACCCTCATTTTGGGGTAAATGCCTTAGCCAAATTTGAGTGAAGGAATGACTTCATCAATCCGAATTGTCTAAATCGGTTTTGACCGAATTGCCCTGACAATTCGAATTAGATGATACTTCATGACTTTACAAGGATTAACTGGGTAAGGTATTACTTCATACCTCATGCATTCTCAATTCGGTCTAATTTGCATTTTGCCCAATAGACCGAATTGCTTTCTTCCTTCTATTTTAAAACCTCAAAAACATTTTATCTTCCTGAGTTGTGTAAGTTGCATGGGTGCATTGGGCTTAGGCCCATTGCATCTAATTTTATCCATTACATATCTCAACTCATTAGTGTTTAAACTGTTGTGTGATTAACACTCACACAATACAAAAAATATTCTTTTAATTTTATCTTTTCTGTTTATTGTGTGTATGAATGGGTAATAAGGAACATCACAGATCAACGTTGGCGAAAACGTCCTTTCACCGGGATAACGATTAGCTCGTCTTCTGTGTGTTAATTATTACTCGTTATTTTGCATGATCTGATTAGTGGTTGGTGGAAGCTACGGCGAAAAGGTCCTTTCACGGGGATAATGATTAGTCACTCAGCCAACTCCTAATTAGATACAGTTTTCTTTTCTTTATCTTAATTTCAAACCTGAATTTCGAGCTATAGTACTGTTAGATAGTGTCGATCAACACTGTTATAGCATTACTGTAGTAAGAAAACGTGCAGGTTTTTCCTCACTCATAGACAGTAGGACTCTCGATGATAGCGATCACTGTCATTAAGAGATCCCCACTGTCTAAAAATCATTCCATCTGGAATACTTGGGAACCAGATAGCAGATGTTTGCAGTCCGGATAACCCCAATTATTTCTGGCACTCTTTTAGCCAAATTTCTTCTTGCCTTAGGCCAATCCATCTTTGTGTATCAAATTCTGTCTAACTCTATCATATATTTTGGGGTACTTTATTTTACTTCTCATATACATGTATGCATGATATTATTATGTAGATATTGTGGTCTATTATATTTTGGAGATCCTTCTCCTGGGATATAGAAGTCTTGATCTAAATTAGATGTTGCATAATAAATTTTCACAAAAATCACTTTATAAAATCCGGATCTGAGTAAAGGATAAATTTGACAGTCATGACTAACTCATATTCTACTGGGGGTTGATTTTGAGAACTTAGAAGCAGAGTCAGCGATTAGGTCTCACTTAGACTGAAAGGATCTGTGTTTTAATTGAGAGTTTAGTACCTGTTTAGGGAATGATTTTCAAACATCTATTTGTTTCTCAAAATTACTGTGTGTTGGAAATCTTCTATTAAGGATTCGGATAAGATGTGATAAATAATATTAGAGGAACAACATGTAGGCCTTGGTTAATTTCTAAGGTAGGGTTGAGTATTCTTTCAACTACTATCTTCTCCCGCCAAAGCCTAAAATTGAGTCTTGAGTGAGTACAATCGGAATAAACCTTCATAGGTCTGTTCCACTCATGTCTGTATCTCATAACTAACCGGATGTTATAAGCCCTGTGGCTTACTGATATTTGGGAAGTTCTAAATCTGCATCTGGTCACCAAGACTAGGGGCTCTTTTATACTAACGGAATGAGATGATTTTTAAGACTTCCGAGTGATAGGTTTTTAAATGTTTTCTTTACTGCTTTCCTTACCGCTTTCTTTAAAATGCTTTCATAGAGGTCACTCGGAAGAATTGGAGGTTGGCCGCCGGTTGTAAGGTTTAAGAGTTATGGATTAGTTCGGGAATAGATTTAGACTTTGGGTGTGACAAGGGGGGATGATAGGAGTACTTGACATATCAACTAATGATATGTTAGGTGTTGCTTGTCCGCCACATATGATTAACATACTCTTGCAAGGCATTGCAAGGGGAGTTATTAATCTGTGGTATCTTAGAAATTGAGGTCTTAAGAGCATGCAAATTCTGACTGTAAGTACCTGTCTGTTAAAGGGAACATAGTCTAGAAAGCATGAGAGTTAACTAACTGACGAACTATCCCAAGCAAAGATCCGTGTAATTAAAATGGAAGTTTAATTGTGTCTCATCTGTACCTTGTCCAATCTTTATTATTTTCTCCCTGTCCCTTCTGTCACACTTTAAGTCTGCTTTCGTAGAATAATTTTACCTGCTTTCTTAGCATAATTATTATCGCTTCCGTAGAATAGAATTTAATCGTTTTTTAGAATAAATTTACCATGCTTTGTAGAATAATCTTTAATTGCTTTCATAGTCTAGTTTAAATTATTGTCAAGTAATTGTTAGAAACCATTGCAAAGCTTGAATCGAGTAACCGAGTGGAAAATCTTAGTAAACGACGTGTGCCATGCTTCTATCGCACATCCTCCAGTGAACGATCCGGTCTTACTATAAATTACTGCAATTTTTGACACCGTGCGCTTTCGGGGGCACAGTTTCTTAACACGAGTAATAAAAACGTGACAACCTATAAATATATCCCTAATACCAAATCCATCTTCATAATTTGGTTTCATTAAATAAAATTGAAAACCGGGATTATTATTTTTAGAAAATACTCATATAGTGGGAACTTGTCAAAAGTTTCATGGCAAGGATCCCCATGGCACGAAATTGTCAAAAGTTTCATGCCGGGGAGTTCCACAGCGCCGTTTGAAATCAAAGTTTCCCACATGAGTAATAAAAAGTGGAATATATCCTTAAACCCCTTTCCCATGAATCATAACTCTTTTCATTTAATAAATTCAAACTTGATATATTTTATAAAATACTCGTGTAGGAAATTGTCAAAAGTTTCACTTAACATAGTAGAAAGGAATAGGGTTAATTCATCATCAATGGTGACAATTAAGGCAAAATTCGAGCAAGGGAAACTCGCAACCATTTTAGAAGTAGATATATAAAGAAGACATACCTGTTCACAATTAGGCATTATTTCTGCCCATCCATGAGTATCTTTGAAGTGTACTCATCCATTGCCTTATTGCTATCTCCATCATTCGGCACATATTACACATGAATTCCACATCAGTTTAAGATCCAAACAAGGAGCAGAACTAAACATGTGCTGATCAATACCTTGATGACAAGAAAATGATCAACGTGTTTGCCAAGTTCTTGGAGGCTGCTGCTGCTGGCACCCATGTCATCCACCAAATTGCTTTTGAAGATCTCCGTGGACTGGAAAGTCTGCAGGGTTGATGAATTCATCCCATCATTGATGCTAAAGTGGTTATAGCTCACTATTGATGTAGGCTGTAGAAAAAACAAGACAAATTAGATTAATCCAGAAGAATTCAAACATAATTATGAATTAAAGAAGACATTGTTGACTGCATTCACTTCCTCATCAAAAGCAGAATTTAGTGCTTGGCTTACTGTCATTAACAATAGGTGATTGAATGCCTACAGGAACAATTTAACCTAAAATGATCCTGAATAGTACAATTTAGCTAGTGATATCAAACAACCAACCTTTATTGCAAATTAAATGTCACAAATTGCACAACAGGTTTAACTTCATAATATGATGCGCCAATTCCAAGTTCTGTGAATCCAGCCAAAATAATGTAAGACACAATGCAATAAATTAATTCTTGATTCTCAAATAGATGCAAACAACATTAAAGGTTAAGAGCAAAAGCTAAGTACCAAATACAAAGGAAGAACAACTTGTTCTGAACATGCATTTAGTCTAACATATATAACCTTCCCACCTCGTAGCACATTAAGAAGGCACTGTAGTTTGCATTCATTTCATCATCAAAAGTCAAATTTAGTGTTTGGACAACACCCTGCAATTGTAGCAGCACAAACCACCAAACACCATAGCAGTAAGACCAAACAAAATCATCATCCCACTCAACTCCCTCGAAACAAAATTGAATGCAACTGGTATAAACACTCAACCCCGCAATCACACACCCAGAGCAGAACAAAAGCATAAAAAACACACAAAAGCATGACGATGCAAGATGCACAGAATGAACGTAGCTATACCTTTAGCTATTTATTACTCAGTATATAAGAGAATCAAACAGAAGATATTCAATAGATTAAATATTATCATGTCTTATATGATTTAATTGATGAAATAACCATAAATTTTCAGGATTTTTTATGGAATAAAGAAGAGGAACAAGCATACATGCTCCATTGATATAAACAACCATGATAATGTCTCACACAATTCCTCTCAATTAGCTTTGCACAGCTGATAAATAAGAGTCGGGGAGAAAAAAAAAAGAAAGCAGTATCCAAATTAAAACAAAAAATAAGAAAAATAAGAAACAAACTTTAGAACAACGTTACTTAGATGTACAGAAAACTGGTCAAAAGATAAAGAACAACAGAGGAAAAACAAACCGTAAAGCAAGAGTAAAAGTGCTCTGAGGTGTTTACTGCAATTAACATCTGTTATGCATGCTACTACCCTCTTCCGTGTCTCATGGCCGCATCTAGAAAAGAAGTTCAGGGGTAAGGAATAATAAGACAAGGTGAGAAGGTAAACGTTCAATGCATAAATAATGTCTTTGAAAGCAAAATACCGTCTTGAAGACACTGCAACAAACAATTTTGCTCATTAGAGTCGTTAAAGTTAAAATTGCTAAGCTCTACCGTCACATGATTTCACCAATAAATAAAGATGAAAAAAAATATTTTAACAACATTAAACAAAAATACTAAATAGAAAGTACACCACAGACCGCAGCAGAAGCTCAACAACCATTCTTTGAATGCACATGCAACTGAATTATACTCAACAGTAACATAGAGCTCACACAAAGCAATTGGTGTTTTATAGAGAGAATTATGGAAAAAGCAGAACAATCCATCGACTCAACTGGATAAATTTCAAACTTTGCGAATTAAATTCTATCTAACTTGTGCTTTTTGGAGAGCCAAATATAACTAAAGAGCTTCAAATAAGGATAAAAATAACAAATGAATCAAATCACTAAACATAATAGCTAATAATCTTAACCCACCCACCCTCATAAAGAACATAAATGATGTGCAAACGAAAGTTCCAGCATTGTCAGCTATAACATTATCTGTACCCTCCATATCCAGCAAACTTATTCAGCAGAGCTTGGGATATTTCACCAGAAGACCCCACCATAAACCACAGGCGAAAGTTTTAGCAAATTCAAAGGTCTAAAGATGCCAATTAACATGCACAGAAACACTCATCCACAAAAATTAGCACTCAAATCGTTTCAATTCTGTGCACAATCTCAGACTCACCACTACCAAGTTAAGCACAATAACATTAATGTTGCTAAAATAAACATTAAATTATGATTGATTCCAATTTAATCTCATCTAAAAATAATCACAATCACTGGTATAAAACCTAAATCAAGGATAAAAAAAATGTGCAGCCTCTAATTGACAAATCCGGAAAGATCGCCACGAATTTCAACTTATAAGCCACAAAATACCATAAAACAATCAACAATAAGCAAATATCTGAAATCTGCTGCGAGTCAGTTTCTTAGTTCAGACTTCAGACTCGACATGGCTCAATTGGCGACAAGTTGTACTGATCCGGCATTCAATCAAATACATTGAGTGCCTAAGTTGATTAAAACTGAATGTATCTATAAAGGTAGACAAAAGTATTATAGACAGCAAAGATTTAAACCGAACGGGGCAAAGATTTAGAAAAAAAATTAATAAAAACAAAAGCCCCAAACAACTGGAGCTGCATCGCCTCTCCCACCTACGAGGGGAGCCCATTGCCGGCGATTAGCGCAGCAGCAGCGTTCGTGGTCACCGGCGCTGCGAAGCGGCCTGCTGCTGCCCGATGCCGCCCAGCGAGGCCACGTCACCCCCACCACTGCGCGGCACCACCCCCATCACAACACCTGAAGGCCGGCTGGTCCTTCTCCTCCCGCTGCCAGCTCCAATTTCACCCCGCCAAGTCCCCTTTGCCGTGCGGATTTCCGGCCGATCATAACAAGAAACGGGGAATCTGGGAAAATGAAGGAAATCGAAATAAAACTCATACCTTTGCTCCTTGTTCTCCACTCAAACGACGTCGATCTGCAATTAGGCGACGCGGTCGGCGATGATTTCCTCTGCAAATCGAATTCGAGAAGCCCAATCGGCGGTGAACTCCGCTGCAAATTCGAAATATGGAATTAGGGCAGCAAATATAGGAAGATCGACAATATGAAAGCCCTGGAGAAAATGAGAATGAGGGGCAAAAATGGCATGTAAATTTTTTAAACCCTAAGGGCAAAATAGTAATTCAATTGAGATGGTCACACATATATAAATAGAGATATTTATGGGTAATAATGCGTGTTGAGTAATTTTTTTTCGAAAAGCATCGAATAATTGGAGATATTTGGAAGCATCGAATAATTTTTTAAACCCTAAGGGCAAAATAGTAATTCAATAACGAGTGTTGAGTAATTGGATTAGAAGCATCGAATTTATGTGGTTTTAATTATAAGCTTAATGAATTTGTATTATTGTAACTGGAAGTCTCTTGGGTTCGTTTAATTATTGGAATAATTGGAGATATTTGGAAGATTATAATTTATCAATATGAAGTAAGATATGTATATATCATTTTATACAAATATGTTTTAAACAGTATGCGGTAAAACTAAACAATATATATATATATATAGATAAATATATATTGCCAAGCATGCTTTTATACTTTAATATTTGTGCAAGATCTCGTGTAAGAATATTTGTGTTTTGAAAGCTTTCTCTTTCGTGTATATATACGACCTTAAATTGTTAGTAGTTGATAATTGGTATTCCTTAAATCTAATGCAAGTCGTGAGTTCTGTATACGTTGGGAGTTGGATGTTGTTATTGACAATATATTAGCTTTCTAGAATGAATTCTGTGTTGAGCTGGTAATTAGATTAATCCGTTAGGGATTATTTAATGAAGTATGTTTCTTGTGGAAATTCTTGCGAACTATATTAATTAACCTTGGGTTTATTATATATAGGATGCTTGTATATATATATATATATTAACAGGGTTTGTGGAATCTGTCGCGAAGGTGTGGAGCTACAATTCTTCTCTTGAATTTAATATTTTATATGCTATCCCGGAATGCGATCCCCAACTTTGGAGTTATAATTAATACTTGATGCAAGTTCTATTTTATTGGGAATAACTGCTTGGAAGCATGCTTATGTTTATCATTGAATTGCTCATGTTATGATTGTTGGTTAATGCCTTAACGTGGAGGGCTACGAACTGTGATAGTATTGTAGAAGAGAATGTGAACCTAGTGTCTAGGCGCTTGAATTTCATGGTATTGACGTATTGTCAAATGCATGTTGTGCATTGCAATTGATGGTTATATACCCGATGGGTTGTTGTGATATCTATGATTGATCGGGCAGCCTTCACAAGTGTTGTTGAGTCCCGGTGGCCCCTGCGAGGTGGATTATTGGTTGTTATGCCTGTTGACCCTTCGGGGTGGATGGTTTAGGCTGTGATGCCTGTGATATGATACTCAGCTGCGGCTGGCGCGATTGCGGATCCCTGCGGGGATGGTGTATGTTTCCCTGTAAAGGATTGGAGTTGATGATATCCTCACCCGTGGGTTCATACCGCCCGGGTTTTTAGGTTGCCGACTAGGCACATTCATCTGCATTTGCATATAGGGTAAATAGGTGTATGCTAGGCCATGCATCATATGCATCACCTTGTTTAATTTTTTCTTGTATGTTGTGGTTGAAACACCGGTATGGGATGGTGTGATGATTTATATATATACTTTATATGATCTATGTTTCTTGTTTGTTGTGGTTAAAGCACCGTTATGGAGTGGTGTGATGATTTAGTATATGCTTTTCTTGTCTCGTATATTATTTAATTGTCTCCCCTTTATATTTTCCCCTGCACATATCTCCCATGCTCAGTACGTTGTACTGACTCCCTTTGTTTGTCTGTTTTGTAGATTCACTGGAGGCTCTACATCATGACATGGGATTTGGGGATTTTGAGAGATCACTTAGATAAGATTTTATATTGCATTCAGTTATGCATATATGATATTTGTTGATCTTATTTGACTGATATTAAACTATTTGCTAGTTGCGGCCTGTGAGCTTAGGATTTACTTTCTGTCGGCCTATGGCCATATGTGATTTTACTGCTTTTGGTCTGGTAGCCCCTTTTATTTGGAATATCTGGCTTGGTGCCTGGTTTTGGATTATAAGGCTTGTAGCCTGAGTAGTATGTTAGTTCTCTATTATTGGATATATGTAGAGACTAGAGACTTATTACCTGCCTATATGTTTTAGTTGTTTTTAGATTCCACTCATAATTGGTTAAGCAGATAATCACTGTAGGTTTGTACTCAGCCTTGTACTAGCTACTCTAAGTTAGCTGGCTACTAGTTTAGGATGGTTAGTACGGCGGTGATGCTTGCGAAAATCAGGTTTGAATTTTTGGGGCGTTACAATAAATAGCTGACACAGTTGTTCCTCAGATTAGATTGTCAAGAACAAAAGAGTTAAAATTCCGTCTGCAATGTTCAGATATTGGAATTCCTCTAATAATGTGAAACTAAGCTATTGAAATCCACAGTAAAAAAAAAAGAGAAAGAAAAGAAAAAAAATGTGTTGCTTATATGCTTGTGTAGCATGGTTTATCATTCACTTCATTGCAACAAGTGTGAATTGTAGTGTGATTATTTATAGATGGTTTCTCAATTCACATTAGTCGTTCATCCTTTTTGCTACCCCTAGCCATGGCCCCGTTGCAACCTAAATAAAAGATCATTTAATTTGATGGAGGTAATAACTAAAATAGGACACCAGAATTAGTCATTTCCACTTTTGAGTCACGGCATTTTGATTTAGGTAAATAGGTCATTAAAAGGATTTTGGGCCTGAATTTAGGCCATTGGGCTGGAATTCGGGCCGCGATGGCCTAAAAGTATAAATGACTCCTTCTAGTGGCTTATTTTAGTTTTTTTGAATTATTTTTTTTATTTTATTAATTAAAATAAATAATACTCATTCTGTGCCATTATTTATGTCTTACTTTCTTTTTTTTCTTGTTCCAACATTTTCTATTTCATTTTCATTTTAAAAATAATTAAATATTAATTGCCAAACATACCCATGTCCGAAAATTTCCTTGCATTTAATACTAATTATTCCTACATAAAATACTATGTTCGAAAATTTTGGGATACTTATAATAAAACATGTTTATTTTTACTTTATAATTTATTTGAATATGTATTTGTTTTACTTATTTTATAATATTTAAATTAATATTTATTTTATTTCTTATATTACTCATTCCGTCCTATTAATAGTGTTAAAAAAGATAACTTAAAATTTATATAATGTAATTGTAATGAGTTACAATTTTAGTTTTTTTTTTTGATGAGCCATTGGAGGCCTGGAACGAGTAGTCGGAGCGCAAGCCACACAATTACAAAGGGAACGAAAGGGAGGGATAGGGGGCCGGGATAGGTTGGGAGTTGGGGGACTTACCACTGGAGTAAGTCCCCAACCCCACAATTTTAATTAATTTATTTATTTGTGATTTACTGATATGTGGTTGTAGAGTGGACTGTAATTATTAATTGTATTGGGTAATTTGAAAGTTAATATATTTATTTATTAATGTGAGGTGATGGGTAGATTTGACGATTAATATTTAATTATTTTTTAAAATAAAAATGAAATAAAAATATTGGAACAAGAAAAAAAAGAAAGTATGACATAAATAATGACACAGAAT
This sequence comes from Hygrophila difformis, assembly GCA_030278955.1. NCBI lineage: Eukaryota > Viridiplantae > Streptophyta > Magnoliopsida > Lamiales > Acanthaceae > Hygrophila > Hygrophila difformis. The sequence goes on from JAOANR010000004.1 coordinate 38,425,712, forward strand.
GTGTATTATTTATTTTAATTACATAAAATAAAAAATATTGAAAAAAACTAAAATGGACCACCATAAGTAATCATTTTCACTTTTAGGTCATCGCAGCCCGAATTCCAACCCAATGGCCTAAATTCAGGCCCGAAATCCTTCTAATGGTCTATTCTCCTAAATCAAAATATTGTGGTCCAAAAGTGGAAATGACTTCTTCTGGTGGCCTATTTTAATTATTACCTCAATTTGATGCATTGCATATGAATACTATAAGCATGGGAGATGTGCTTTTGAAGCAAGCCTATGGGATTGTCATTTGATTTATCACTTGAAAGTTCTATTGCCTATACACTTTTGAGAGTGAGTGTATACACTTTATCTTTGTGAGGTTGGTTTGGCTTGATGTATTTGATGTTGGAATGATTTGGTTGTGTTTGGGTGAAACTGTTGGTATTGAATCTCTTTTCTCCTTTTTGGTATTTTGGACTCATGCATTAGGGCAAGAAAGATTTAGGTGTGGGGAATTTGATAATGGGTGTTTTGTGCATAATTCTTGCTAATATTTTGGATGATCTTGACTTGATTAATTGTGAATATGGCTTATTTGTGCATATTTTGTCCAATTTGCAGCTTTGAAGGAATTTAATTGAAAACAAGTGAAAACGAGGATTCTTGAAGAGTTTGGCAGCAAACAATGGAAGATTTAGTCATAGTCATAACCAAGTGGCTGAAAGATCAATCCTAGCTTAACCCACTTCTCCCGGGCACGTTGAAACCAATGGAGTTCCTCTTGGGCTAGGATAGATTCGTACTCTTTTTTTCAGATCATATTCCAAGAGAGCCAATCTAACTGAGTCCACATGTTCAAGCGTGCGTGCCAACCCATCTAGCCGTTTCATGATCTTAATCTTCTTCCATTTAAAATTACCCCCACAAGCTCGTTTAAACTCCACAGATGATCTCTCTACATTCCCCAAACGAGAATAAATAGACGCAGTAGGAGCCTTCCAAGTAGTCTCCACCACCTTCTCATAATTTTCATGAAGTGTCCATCTAGCCTCCCATCGAAAGGGAGGCTTAGTATTAGCTTGGAATTGACCGCACTTGAGTAGAAGGACCGAATGATCCGAGCCAATTCTTGGAAGGACCGTGATCAAGCCTAGAGGGAAATCTGTAATCCATTCCAAATTACCAACCCCTCTATCAAGGCGCTTATGAATCTGAAAACTCCCCATAAGTCTAGACCAAGTGAAGAGAGCTCCATTGGTATTAATCGTAGACAAACCACAATCATAGAAAATGTCCCCGAGTTCCTCTGCCCTAACTGAAATGAAGAGCCCCCCGGACTTCATTCGAGGAAATTATTTGGTTCCAATCTGATAATGGCCAGAAATGTCCATTATTTTCAATCCATTTCCGTAACGGATATTTGATCGCATTCCGGTCTTATTTTTAATAAGAAAGCAGTAGAATTAGACTGATTTATGCATATTTGTAAAAATAATAAGCTGGTATGAAAAATACATAAATATGTAATTTTATTACACATTTATGCTAGAAAAATCCAAAACAACAGAAAAAGAAAAGAAAATAAAAAGGAATGAAAAAGATGGGCAAAAGAATAAACCAGGCCCACAAAATACTAAAAGAGGGGAAAAGAAAGAAAAGACCCACAAAAATATATTTTGGCCCATCGGGCCCAATAAGGACGAGCCAGTCGCGAGACTGGTACCCAGTCGCGAAACATGGCCTCGCGACTGGAGGGAGTCTCGCGACCCAAGAGACAGAAGAAAGCTGAAGCCAGTCCCTAAACTCCTCAGTCGCGAAACATGGCCTCGCGACTGGGAGGTGTTCCGCGACACAGAAGGCAGGTTAGAGACTCAGTCAAGAAGCCTTGCAACATGCAGCCTCGTCTAGCGCCACATCGCGTGATATCGCGCCACACCGCGCAGTCCCGCGACACGAAGGAAGCTGTGATGTTTGTGAGTCTTACGACACATGTGGGCCTCGGGATCAAGGCCCATGGGCTTAGGGTTTCACTTCTATAAATAGGTGGTGATCCCTATGTGCAGAGGGGATTCATTTTTTCTCTTGAAGACAGTTTGCAGAGCTCTCTCTTAGGTAGTCTGTAGTTAGTTTTTTTTTGTATTATTTAAATTTTGTTCTTAGATTAGGGTAGTTAGCTTAAATTCTTGTTGGTTTTCCATTTCAGTGCTTTAGGTAGCCGCTCTCTACCATGTTTTCTTTTCTAAACCTTTGTTTTTAGGGTTTGTATTGTCCAACTTAATGGATAATAACAAACCCACTTAATAAATGGGGAGTTAAATCTGAAAATGTATCCCAAAAACATGAAATGGGTGTTCTAAACCCATGGATTTAATGCTTTCATTTTATTTGTGGTCATTTGACCTTTAATTTTTCATATTATGCTTACTGTTTACTATTTGTGGTTAGGTTCATGCATAGTGAATGATTAAACCCTAGATTAGGATTCTTTTTTGTTTTATTTTAAGGTTTGTCTTGGTTTATTTAATTTTATTCAAGCATGTTCTAATTAGATCTAAATTATGCTTGGTTGTTTTTAGCTTTAAGTCACTTTTAGATCTGAAACAGGGTGAGATCACGCATAATGCATGCTACTGTACCTGACATGTGTCCTGAACCACCTCTTGGTCGCAAACCGCCTCCAGTCGCCAGACTAGAGGGTAGTTTCGCGACTGGATGTCTCAGGACACTTGTCCTTTAATTTAAAACCCTCAGTCGTGAGGCACTCCTGTCGTGAACCCACGGTTCGCGACACAATGCTAGCCTAGCAACTGGGGACCAAACTCTTGTATTTTCTCTGAAAGGCTCTAGTCGTGTAACTCCTGTCCTGAACCCACGGTTCAGGACACAATTTTAGTTTCAGGACTAGGAAATTATGCCCTAACAATATATTGAAAGCCCAGTCGCTAGACCAACCTGTCGCGAGACCACGTCTCGCGACACACTTTCTAAGTTTAGCGACTGGGAACCAAATACTTAGAATATTTTGCTAGACCATGCCAGTCGCTAGACTCCTGTCGCGGGACCATGTCTCACGCCACAATTCAAGTCTAGCGACTGGGCCTCCATGACTTAGCAAATTTTCACAAACTATCCAGTCGTGAGACCCATGTCGCGAGCCTAGGTTCGCGACACAATTTATGGTCTCACGACTGGGTCCTCATCTCTTTTGATTTCCAAAAATTTTGACTTCCAACCCCCATGTCGCCAGACCCGTGTCGCGAGACCACGTCTCGCGACACAATTTTTGTCTAGCGACACGGAAACCCTAAATTTCTAAAAATTCAATTTCTTTTTTTTTTTCCCACCTTTCATGTCGTGATCCTCCCGTCGTGAACCCACGGTCCACGACGCAATTTCTGTCTCACGACATACATGGCACTCTTTTTGCCAAATTTTTATTCTCCATCTCATCCCATTAATTAATTGAACCTTTGTATTAATATTTTGAGGTTGAAATCCAATGATCTCAACCCATGATTAATTTAATATAAAGAACTTTGTTCAATTTCCATTAAAAGATTTTTCTACATAAATTAAACTCTAATGATCTAAGTATATAATCCGGACTGTAATTAATTAATTATGAAATGAGTGATTATTTAGACCATGATGAGTGATTATGGATTAATTTCCATACCCTTGCATGAGAAACCAATGTCTCTCATACAAGATGACCCAAAAATATTTTCTTTTATTTATTTTGTCTTTGTCCGTATTGTGTGAAATGAATAGTGAAAAATATCATAGAATAATGTTGGCGAACGGTCCCTTTACCGGGAAATGAAGTAGCCCGTAGTTTGTACATTAATTACTATTTGTTATTTTGCATGGTTTGGATAGTGACTGATGAGGTCAAGCGAACGGTCCTTTTACCAGGAAATGAAGTAGCCACCCAGTCAGTCCCTGTCTGAATACAGTTTTATTTTCTTATTTTTTTTTCAAACCCGAATTTCAAACTGTAATATTATCAGATGGTGTCGATCAACACTGTTTGACTGATATTATAGTAAGAAAATATGTAGGTTTTTCCCTCACTTCACAGATGGTAGGAGTCTTGATGATAGCGATCACTGTCATTTAAGGTCTTCTGCCGTCTAAAATCATTCCACCCAAATGAGAGGGAGATTGGACAGCAGATGTTTGCAGTCCACCCAATCGTTTTGCCATCTTTTTAGGCAAAAATATATTCTTCTCATCTCCGGCTATTTCATCTCTGTGTTTTACTTCTGTCTAAACCCGCCTTATATTTTGGGTTAATTAATTTTCCACTTCCTTATAAAATTATGCATGATACTATTATGTAAATATTGTGGTCATAATTATTTTGGGATCCTTCCCTTGGACATAGAAGTCGTGATTTAAATCAGATGTCTCATGATAAATTTCCAAAAAAAATTCATTTATAAAATCCGGATCTAAGTAAGGGATAAATTCCACTGTTATGACTAATTCACATTTGACTGTGGATTGATTTTGGGAAATTAGAAGCAGAGTCAGCGATTAGGTCTCATCTAAACTGAAAGGGTCTGTGTTCTTATTGAGAGTCTAGTACCTGTTTAGGGAATGATTTTCAAATCGATTATTTTCCGAAATTGCTGTGTATTGAGAATTTGGTCTTAACTATCACACCGAGATGGGATCCACTTGGATTCAAATACAGTGTGTTAGATAATTCTAGAGGAACAATACATAGGCCTTGGTTATTTTCTAAGGTAGGGTTGAGTATTTTTTCAACTGCTATCCTCTTCTGCCATAGCCTATTTTTGAGTCCTGAGTGAGTGCATCCGGAACGAACTAATTTATTAGTTCGTTTCATTAGTTTGTATCTCATAACCACCTAAAAGGAAGTGAACACTGCGAGCGGTTCACCGAGATCCGGGAATTCTTGATCCACGCTCAGTCATTCTGACTGGGGACTTTCTTTTACTACCAGTACGAAGCTTTTGAAACTCCCGAGTGATAGGATTTTAAATGTTTTCTTTACTGCTTTCTTTTAATCGCTTTCGTAGAGGTCACTCGGATGTGTCACTAGATCTTCTAACTGCTACTAGGACTGAGAGTTAAGGGATAGTTCAGGCTTAGTTTTAGACTTTGGGTATGACATGGGGGAATGATAGCAGTACTTGGCATCTCAATAAATGATTTGTCGGGTGTTGCTTGTCCACCACAGATAAATAACATACCTCTGCGCGGGGGCAGTTGTATATCTGTGGTATCTTGGATTTTGTTGTCTTAAGGCATGTAAATCCTTACTGTAAGTACCTGTCTGTTAAAGGGAACATGGTATAGGAAGCATGAGAGTTAGCTAACTGAAAGGATTATCCCGAACAAAGATCTGTGTATTAAAATGGAAGTTTAATTCTGTCTCATCTGAATCTTGTCCATTTTTTATTATTTTCTTCCTGTCCTTTCTGTCTCATTTTAAATCTGCTTTCTTAGAATAATTTTAACCGCTTTCTTAGAATAATTTTATTGCTTTCTTAGATTAAATTTAATTCGCTTTCTAGAATAATTTTATCTGCTTTATTTTATTGCTTTCATAGCTTAGAATTAAATTATGTCAAGTAGTTGATAATCAAACACAAACTTAAATCGAGTAACCGAGTGGAAAATCTTATAAAACGACGTGGGCCCTGCTTCCATCGCACATCCTCCAGTGAACGATCTGGTACTTACTATAAATACTGCAATTTTTGACTCCGTGCGCTTTCGGGGCACAGTTTCTTAACACGAGTAAATAAAAACGTGACAACCTATAAATATATCCCTAATCCCAACTCCATCTTCATAACTGGTTTCATTAAATAAAATCAAAACCGGGATTCTTTTTTATTTCGAAAATACTCGTGCGGAAATTTGTTAAAAGTTTCACAATCCCACATGATTAACCAAGCTCCTTCAATTAGCATTTGTAACATTCGAATATCCTCCCAGTTTTGTTGGCGGTCCAAATAATGGGGGGATGCATATAAGGCCGAAGCATACCATTCCACTGAAGTCCAAGACAATCTAACTATGATGAGACGATTTCTAACATCAAAAACTTGAATCCTGCAATTGGGATTATGTCTAGAAAGCACCCAGACGCCACCAGCCCGACCAATTGCCTCCTAAATGTACACCTCAGAGTACCCCACGGAGAGCAAAAATGAGGCCGATTTCTCAAACCCCGACTGAGGTTCAAACAGAAATAAGATGTCTAGGAAAAATTGTACGAGGAAATCTACTAGCGCCCTACGGGTATTCCTTCCAACGATCCCACCCACATTCCATGACAAAATTTTGAAATTTTGGAAATCCATAAAAAAAACAGATAAATATGAAGGGGTGAAAGGGGTCAGCAACGGACCTCAATCAAATAGAGGAAGGGGGAGGCTCCGACCCGCCTTCTCTAGCATCTTCTTCTACAGCAAAGGCCTCACCATCCTTTGTAACATCTCGGATAATTACTTCATAATTAAATTAATTTAATTATGATTAATTAAATAAAAGTGGCTATATGAGAATTTAATTCATTCGATGAATTATGTGAAAGCCCAAATAAAAGAATTGAGTGTTGGAATTAGAGTGGCCCAACCCTTCAACACATGACCAAACCCATACCCACAAGCACTCAAAACAAATCGGTAAGAGAAATTGGGCATCTCTTCTTCCTCCTTTTTCCCGTTCCATTCCACGATAGAAAAATTAGGGCTTTGAGAGAGAAAGCTCGCAACACTGAGAAGAGAGGGACATCAGCCATGGGTGTTTGTGGAATTGGAGAATCGATTCAAGGTATGGTGCATCTCGTTTTCCCTTTTCCTAATTTACAATTTGGGGATTTCTGCTTGTTGAGTGTGGGAGTTCATCGGAGATGGGGAGGATGACGGGGTGGTGCCATGGTGTGACAGGGGATGCTGTGGCATGGTGGAGGTGGCGTCGCGCCACCGCGCGACGCCTGTAGTAGCCACAACAAGCTACTGCTCGTTGTGGAGAAACAACGCAGTTGTGCGCTGCGCAGCTGTTGGGTACGGCGACTGTGGCTGACGCTGCTGTCATCGGCGATGGTGGTGGTTGTCGTGGTGGTGCCGGGATTGATGTTGGCAATGGTGGAGATGGCCAACTTTCTGTGGAGGTGATGTTGAGTTCTTGCTTTATGGTTTTAAGGAGTTGTTTGATTTATGCTTAAATATTGGGGGGATTATAGAATTGTTTGGGATGTTGATATTCTTTGTTTAAGTGTTCAATGGAGTTATTTTATTATGCTGAATTAGTTTGGTAATTTGGAGATTGAAGTTTTGTTCTTGAAGTTAAATTGGAGGTTGATAATGAACTTTGGGATCATTAAATGTTGGTTTTGGAAGTAAACTTGGCTTGGGATGGCTTATTGAAGTTGATTGAATTGTTTAGAGAATTATTGAGTTTGGTACATTGTTTATTAAATTGAAGTGTGGAGGTGAATAAATAGACTCGATTTGGTATATTTATGTTGAATATTTGGTGCTAAAGTTGAATTAAATTTCTAGTTCACTAATATGTGTTGGGTATTTGATTTCAATGTGGAATTGGTGTTAGATCCCATGTCTTGGATGTTAATTGTTGATAATGTGCAATTTAAGTGCTAAAGTGTACTTGGTTGGGTATTTTGGTGTTGGAAGTTTGGAATTAAATTGCTAGAATTATAAGAATTCGGTGAGTGTGAATTGTATGGAGTATTGGTGATTATAGTTAAAGTGTTTATATGATTTATATTGAATTATACTCATGGATTTATATGTACTCTTGGTATGCTTAATAGAAATGTTAGAAAGGACTTCTTGGGTGTGTTGGAAGATAGTTTGTGGTATTTGAGTTTTGAAGTGGATGATTTAAATGATTAATTGGAGGCTTGGTTATTCTTGATTAACTAGACTTGGTATTGGAATATTATAGTTTGGAGGTTGAATTAATCTTGAGCATGTGGTTTCGTATATTATGGAAGAGTTGTGGATTGAGTTGCTTTTATGTTTAATTGGACTTTAGATATGGTTTTTTTTTTTTTAAAAAAAGGGGGGATTTGTTGAGTAGCTATGAGTTTAAAGGTTTCAATGGATTTATTCGAGTATGTTGATATTTGAGAACTTGATATTAATAGTGAGACTTTTAAGTTAAATGTGTAATTGAGAAATAAAAGAATGATTATTATTTGCTTAAATGTTTAAGGATCTTAAAATTGGGAAATAAAGATGAAATTGGTATTTTTGTTGTGGGTCTTTATATATATGCTTGATTTTGAGTTGTGATTTATGGACTTTTGAGAATTTGTGGGCAAGTTGATGAATATGTGGAAATTGATTAATCTTATGTGTTGTGGAATATATTTTTTAAAATCATGGTGGAATATTTTAGTGACGAAATCAAATTCTATATGAAACTATTTGTATTAGTTAATTTAATTAATTAATACATATTGGATGATTGGTTTAAAATAATAAATTTGGGGATTTGATTATACATGGATTGGTGGCATGTGCTTGTGGGATAGATTAGTTGAGTTGCTCGTGATGTTTGAAATTATGGGTTTTGGTAACTTGTTAAGGAGTTTGGAAGGCGATGTTGGTGTTGGAGAAAAGAAGACGATGGTGTTGATGTTGTAGTAGTTATATTATTATTATTATGTTGCTTATGATTGTATTACCCTATAGGGACAACTATAAGTTCGTATCGAAGTCTTGAGGAGATTGAAGATGTTCAAGGGGAAGCTTTGAAGATTGATGATACAGGCAAGGGTTATGCTTGCAATTTTTATGTGTGTTGGGGTGATTTAGGATGACCTTATAGTTGTTGCTCGTTTTCTCCACCGGTTAATACGAAAAGTCTATTATTAACAATATTTTTGATGTTTTAAGCTTACGATATGATAATTTAGATGATGAGACGCTTCTCGGCTGATCATATCACTTAGATGGCGATGAATGCCTATTCGTGTGGTTTTGTCGAATTCCTTGCGCTAATTGTTGATTTATGATTCCCTTGCGATGCTTTGAGATTTGGAAATGTTGATATTACTCATGGAGGTAGTTGATATAACGTTATGATTTATTTAAACACGGGGTTCATATTTATTTGTGAAATGCAATTGTTTCGTTGGGTAATGGTGATGCTTTAGCTTAAAAAGCTATGTGATATGTTTATACGGTATTGACGAGCATGCGAACCTAGTGTCTAGGTTCTTGATTATCATGGTATTGTCATATGCATGTTAATGCATTGGAATTGACGGTTATTAATCCGATGGGTTGTTATGATGTTTACGATTGCTCGGGCAGCCTTCACCAGTGTTGTTGAGTCCCGATGGCCCTGCGGGGTGGTTATTTGGTTGTGATGCCTGTGATTTGGCTGTTATGCCTGTGATTTGGCTATGATGCATGTGGTCTCTGCGGGGATGGTGTATGTTACCCTATAACGGGTTGGAGTTGATGATATCCTCACCCGTGGGTTCATACCGCCCAGGTTTTTAGGTTGCCGGCTAGGCATGTTCATCTGCGTTGCATATAGGGTAGATAGGTGTATGTTAGGCCATTCATCATATGCATCACTTGCATAAATTGTATGTTTGTGGTTGAAGCACCGGTATGGGACGATGCGATGATTTATTTATATGCTTTATTTATCATTCTTTGTATGTTGTGGTTGAAGCACCCGTATGGGAAGGTGTGATGATTTATTTATATGCTTTCTTTATTTGCCTTTGTATGTTGTGGTTGAAGCATCGATATGGGATGGTGTGATGTTTTATCTGTCTTATTCATATGCTATTTTATTTATATTCTGCTTATTCTTATATTATATTTCCCCCTTTATTTACCCTGCACGCATATCCATTGCTCAGTATGTTGTACTGACTCCCTTACTTTGTCTGTTTTATAGATCCTTCTGGAGGCGCTAGAGCATGATTCGGGTTGGGTTTGGAGAGATCACATAGATAGAGTGTTCAGTTACATATATCTATGTTTATATGATACTATTTATTATTAATTATTTGTACTTGGTTTTCTGCTAGTTGAGGTCAGTGAACCTAGCATTTACATTCTGTTGGCCTGTGGCCATGTGTGATTTACTGCTTTAGGGCTGGTAACCCCTTTATTTGAGATAATTGGCTTTTTGCCTGCTTTCGATTTGTGAGGCTGATAGCCTGGAGATTATGTTGGATGACTATAAGAAGTTTATATTGAGACTTATTATGTGTCTTTGTTTTAATTGTTTTAGCTTCCGCTCATAATTGGTTAATCAAATAATCACTATAGGTTTGTGCTCAGCCTTGTACTAGCTGTTTTAAGTTAGATTGCCACTAGTTTAGAATGATTAGTACAGCTGTAATGCTTGCGAAAATCAGGTCTGAATTTTCGGGGAGTTACATCCTTCCTCGGTATACCTTTCCCCTCTCGACAATTGGCATTTTGCTCAGGCCGTCCCTTCATCTCTTCCAGTGTATCTCCTGTAGCCGAAGTTGAAGGTCTCTGCCTCTTGATGCTAATGGAGCCTTCATCCCAGATGGGCTTTCCCCTCCAGCTTATGGGCCTCACCCATTTTTCTTGGGCCTTTCAAACCCATTTGTTTTTTCCTTTCCCTCTTGTCCATATTATTAATAATAGCCTTCAGTGGGCTTTTAACCCATTTTCTGCTCGGGTTTCAAGTTAGGACTTGATTCTGCGCTGAGAATGCCCAACACCACTCCAGATCCTTTTTTTGGCCCATTAGGTTTCTTCCTCAAAACTTTTATCCACTCGCCTCCTAAAGGTTAAGGAGGATTGTCCTAGATCCTTATTGGTGTCGACTGATCAGCCACAACAGCAGGAGGGAGTCCGTGATTTTCCTCTTCTGTGCAAACCACTGTCTCCGCGAAGAATTCTTCTGTCCCACAGCTTTCACTTTCCATATTAGAGCATCCTCCGAGGTCAGTTTCCATAGCAACAATCTCCCTTTTGTCTTACGTCCCAAAATTGGGAATATCATTTTTCCTTCGTCAGATCTAGGCCAGGCCTCTGCAGTTGCCATGGTCAACTTCTCCTTGGGGGTAGAGCTAATTTCTGGTGCCTCTTCCTTCTTCTTTTCTGGTGAAAAGGATCACTTTTGGCTGGTATGTCTATATTTATGGCAGATGGTGCAAAGAAGGTGTGACCCTTCGTACGCCACTTTGTGCCATCGGTCTCCGATGAGAATACTCGACACCAAGGGTAAGCTAGATCGATTTCGAGACACACCCTCGCACATTTAGCTATGTTTGCCCCCTTTGGACCTTCCATCAACTCGGATCGGGTCCATCAACTCGGATTGGCTTGCCCAACCCTGCTGCCATCCTAGTAAGTATGAGTTCATCAAAAAATTCCATCCCTATACTCGGAAACCTAGCCCATACCACTGTGCTTTTGGTAGTTTCCTCTGCAGCGACGAAATTGGATCTCCACGGGCACACCGTGAGGTAGCTATCGAAGTCCATCCAAGGGCCATCATTCAATACCCTTTTTCTATCAGCCATTTGTTCAAACTTGACTAGGTATAACCCCCCATCCATGTCTATCATTTGGAACGTCATATATCTTCCATATTTTTGATAATCTATCCAAGAGGGCCATGTAGCCCACTCTCTTGCCCAAAACAGAAACAATGAAGCCATATGGCTTGCATATGCTAGCAGAGATTTTAGGATCAATCGTAATCCTCGGCTTGAGCCTATCACTATTGAGGAAGTCTAGTGTTATCAGCTTTGCATTCGCCGGGTCAGCAATGATAGGAGCAGGGGCCGCTCATTTTCCTTCTAAAAATTTGTATCTGAAAGACACCGTGGATCCACCGGAAAAGACAAATGGTGGACGGTTAACAGGAGGATTCGTCGTCGGAGGAATCGGGGGAGCAGGGAGAGCCATTTTCAGATGGAGTATTTCCTTTTGTTTTCAATTGAGGAGAAGTATTTGATATTATGTCATAAAACACTAATAATATTTGATATCAGAAGTATTTGATGTCATGACATGTCATGACATGTATTTAGATAGCTTTCACTTTGAGAGTGTTGAGTGGAATGAAAAAATATTTGCAAATGAGGCCACTAATAATATTTTCTTGTAGTGTCTATAACAAAAATGATACCACTAATAATATTTTTTATAAAAATTATAAAATAATAAATTAAAATGACAAGAATTTTAAAAAAGAGGGCCCAAAAGGCATTACAATTTTGAAAAGAATTTCAAGGAGATGCATGCTAGACAAGATCAAAGGTAAACAGACACACGTACTCATCTTGACTTATAAAAATTACTCTATAATGCAATGCAATGTAATACCATATCAATCAATAATTATACTCTCTCCATCCCATTACAAATGTCTTACTATTTTTGGATGTCCCACGACAAATATCTTCTTTCTATAAATAGAAATAATTTTCCCCTCCAACAACTATGTGGACCCTATCATATACTCACAAATCAACTCTACCTTATTTTCCGTGCCCAACAGTAACAAGACGTTTGAGGTGGGACGGAGGGAGTAATAATTATGATCACGCATAGGAAACATGGTAGCAAATTTTGCTTCAATCATTTTGCTCCATGTCAGAACTGTAGACTGTAGACGGCGAGTGTAGACGGATTCAGAGCAATAAACATGAATTTTTGGTCGTTCTCCAGTTATGTCTGCACTTCAGCCTTTTTTGTATTCACTTTCCTCTCTCTTTCCTTTCCTTAGAGTTCATTCATTCTGTAACCCAAAAAAAGAGTTCATTCCTTATCACAGCTCTATAATCCCCATCTTCACACCCATCTCCACATCTCTTTACATCACAGCTCTATAAATATTGTTGGTTTGAGACTCCACAACTCATTCCCCCAAAGAATGTCTTCAACAACAAAGGGAAATGAGAAAATGGATGAGATGGAAATGAGTCTCATTCCACAAACTCCTACAACCACCAATGTTGGTTCCAGTTCCACTGATTCACCACCTGCTCTTCTACAAATTCAAATTGTTATTGATATAGATCCCATCACCAACACCTTGGTTGCTCAACACAATGTTGATCCGACTCCCACTCTACCAACTGATCTCATTGCTACCAATCCTACAAATCCTATTATGCCTCCTTGTGGTGGGTGGCTTTTCCGATGCCGTATTGCATTTATTCAAATAGTGATGAGGCAGTCACTATATGCTATGGAAAAGATCACGCTGGTTCCGTTGGGCTTGACCATGGCTAGACATGCCCAAATAGATAACCGACGGTTTAGCCATGGTTTTTGACCCAGGTTATACAGTTTTTTGGGCATGTCTAGCCATGGATTTTTTTAAAAAAATCATAAAAGTATTTTTTTATAAAAACACTGCAAAATGGGGGGAAAAAATTTCCCCCTTTTCCGCCGGTTAACCGGCCCTAAACCGGAGGTTTTGCCTGGTTAACCGGTATTTTTTATTATTTTTTTTAAAAAATTCAGATTTCTGAATTAAAATTTTCAAAAAAAAAGAGGCGGTTCAACCGCCGAACCGGTTTACATGGCCGGTTCCAGTTCTAGTTGGCTCTAAAAGCTAACCGCCGAACCATCGATTTGGTTGAACAGGCCATGTCTAACCATGTCCATAGTTTCAAGCAAGCCTGAAACGGTGCTCAATGATTTGACCCTGGAATTTTGGCTACTAATTACTTGTTATATGGTATACTGGATGCTAGTGGCCCGCCTCAACTACCATGGAGCTGGACCAGGTCGCTTCAACTGGATTATGTGGAAACAACATTTGGCCCTTTCACTTACCATTGATGTTTGGGCGACCATGGCAGCAATGTTGGCTTCCTATACTCATGCCAAAGTTTCCCACAAGTGGTTTAAGTACCTACTTTACTTTGTATTTATCATCTGAGCGATCCATGTAGTCGCTCTACACTTCTGGAAGGTTGATGAAAGGGCAGAACCCATGGAAAGACAGACGCTGTTGGGAGGATGAAGACAGATACCGTTAGGAGTATAAAGACATATGCTGATGTTGTTAGGAGTATGAAGACAGATGCTGGTTTCCTTTCGTTTAGTTATTAAGTTATTGAGAAGCTTACACTTACTTCACCACTGCCTTTTGTAAGGGTTTGACGAAATAAAAACAATATACGTGGTGTAAGTTATTTATTAGTTATTTTTATATATTTTATTATTATTATTATTATTATTATTTCTCTTATAAAAAAGCAGCGGAAAGTTTGAATTCGCCCCCCCCCCCCCCCCCCTTTCTGCCGGTTAACCGGCCCAAAACTGGAGGTTAACCGGCAGTTTTGCCCGGCTAATTGTTACTTATTATTATTATTTTTAGATAAAAAATTTCAGATTTATGAATTAAAAGTTTCAAAAAAAAGACGCGGTTCAACCGCCAAACCGGTGAACCGGCTCGGTTCCAACCAGAACCGAACCAGTCCGATTAATCGAACCGCATGTACATAGCCCGTTCCGATTCTAGTTGGCTCTAAAATCCGACCGCCGAACTGCCGGTTCAGATGAACTGGCCATGTCTAACCATATTGTATCCTTATCTGCTGCCGCTCTAGTGGTGGTGGTTTATCAACGCAATTTAAAGCCGTTATAACCCACATGAGGAAGAGAATGATGAAATGGGCCATTGGTGTGACAAATACATAATAAAATGTCTTCTCAAACCACTCGTAGGCGGCTTTCTCCAGCCCATGAGTGTATGACGCCAACATTACGGCCATGGATGCCCAAACAAGGATGGTAAGGGAAATGGCCACATGTTCTTTGAAGATGATCCACTAGAAGCGTAGGCCTCCTCCTGGAGCTGGAGCATTTTCATCATGGTTGTCGAGGCGGGCTACTAGCAGCCAGTATCCCACATAACAACCAAGGAACATCCAGAATGCAAGCTTCAGATCATTCAGCACCATTTCCAGTTTGTTTGAAACTATCGCCATTGTTAACCCCACTGGAACGGGCGCGATCGTTCACTTAGCGTAAAGTGCCTGCCTCGTCAGTGTATGAAGTAAATCCAAAAGGCATCCGAGAAGCGGCCCACAGAAAGCAGGATTGGGAGGATTGTTATTGGTAATTACGGTGGGATCGGAAGGAGTGTTATTGGAAGTTTGGGTGGTTGGTAGAGTGGGATCAGCAGTGGTGGCAGTCTTGATAGTTTTTAGTTTCAAACAAGCCTGAAATGGTGCTCAATGATTTGACCCTTGAATTTTTGCCTCATTACTTGTTATATGGTATACTGGATGCTGGTGCCTCGCCTCAACTACCATGGAGCTGGTCCAGGTCGCTTCAACTGGATCATGGGGAAACAACATTTGGCCGTTTGACTTACCATCATTATTTGGGCGGCCATGGCAGAAATGTTGGCTTCCTATACTCATGGGATGGCCATAGTCTCCCACACGTGGTTTAAGTACTTACTTTACTCATGGGCTAGGCGGCTTAAGGAAGTGGTTCATAATTTTGTTGGGGATAGTCAGATGGCATTTATCAAGGGAAGGCAAATTCTTGATGGAGTCTTGGTAGCCTCGGAAGTAATTCACTCTACGAAGGTGGCCAGACGCAAAGGGTTTGTGGTGAAGCTTGACTTTGCAAAGGCGTACGATAATATTTCTTGGGGGGCAATCAGGCGTGTTCTAAAGGCCATGCAGTTTGAAAACAAATGGATTGAGTGGATGTCAGAATGTTTAACTTCAGCCAGTGCTGCTGTGCTTGTCAACGGATCGCTTACGGACTTTTTCAAACTATAAAAGGGGATTAGGCAAGGTGATCCCCTATCACCCTATCTATTTGTGTTGGTGGCAGAGATTTTAAACAGATTGATAGTTAAGGCGAAGGAGGCTGGCATTTATAAGGGGCTGTCGGTGGGTGACAATGGACCGATAATCTCTCACCTTTAATATGCGGACGATACGGTGCTATTCTCGAAGGAGATCTTCAACAAGCTGTTACCATTAAGAGAATGTTGGTGTGCTTATCTCTCGCTACGGGCCTACGGATTAACTATCGAAAGAGTAGTATATACGGGATTAACTGTGAAGAAAAATTAGTGAACGCAGCAGCAGTGGTGTTAGAGTGCGATGTGGGAGAGTGGCCGATGAAATATTTGGGGATACCGGCCAGGGGTAGAATCAACGGGACATCTCTTTGGCAACCTGTCCTTGACAAGGTGGATAAGAGATTGGCGGGGTGGAAGGGAAGGACATTGTCACAAGCCGGAAGACTTTGCATGTTAAGGTCGGTATTGAGCTGCCTGCCTATTTATTTTCTCTCGATTTTTAAAGTCCCAAAGGTGGTGGCTGAACGCATTGAGCAAATCAAATGGAGATTTTTTTGGAACGAATGGGATGGGGGTAGGAAGCTACATACAATCCGATGGGAAAATATTTGTGCACATAAGGATGCTGGAGGCCTGAGTGTGTGGAGTATACAACAGTTCAATAGTGGTCTGTTATTGAAATGGAGATGGCAGTTTGGGGAAGAGGCAGGGCTATGGAAAGAGGTTATAAACGCCAAGTACTATGAAGGGAGTAATCCATTGATACCGAGTTCGCAGGCTGGGAGATCAGTCTGGGGGAATATCTGTCGAGTTTGGGAAAATTCGAACACTCAGACCCAAGATGATGGCTTCATGATCCAAGTAGGTAATGGGGACAAAACAATATTTTGGCTAGACAAATGGATTGAGGGAGGAATTCTTTTGAAAGATCTTTTTCCACGTTTATATGCATTGGCCGACAACAAGTCATGCAAGATATCGGAGTGTGGCAACTGGAATGGGTTTGATTGGGAATGGAATATAGGTCTAAGGCGACCGTTGTTCAACTTGGAGTTGGAGACGTGAGATAATATGATACAATTGATCAATATGCAGGACTTGAACCGATATGCTAGAGATCGAATCAGGTGGTTGAGAGAAAGGAATGGACGGTTCTCAGTTGGGTCATGCTGGCAGCAAGGCGCGGTGGAGGATAGCCACGATAAAAAATGGTTTTGGCGAATTTTGTGGAAAGTGAAGTGCCCAATGAAAGTCAAGCTACTGACTTGGAAACTAGTCCAGGGAGCGTTACCGGTACGAGAAACTCTAGCCAAGATTGGGCTCATCCAAGTTGAGCACGCCAATTATCCATACCGTGGAATGTCTATTGAGACGGTCGACCACCTTTTCTGCCACTGTACAACGATCAGCTTAATTTGGTATAGAGGGGTGGATTTGTTCAATTTAGAGTGGGCTATACCTGGCGATTCTAAACAATTGGTGGAATGGTGGTTTGGAATTGCTATTAAATCGGGCAGTCGAAAGGCATGGTTGTTGTGGGGGCTGCAGCGATTTGGACTATTTGGAAGTATAGAAATGAGATAGTATTCAAAGGAGCTCAATTTCAGATTAACAGTGCATTACAAGAGAGAAGATGGAGAGTCAATCTATGGTGGTTATGTGAGCCGAGAGGGATAGGAGCAGACTTGGATGGAATGGATGGGAGTTTTCCATGGTGTCTGATTCAGGCGTAGCAGCTCAATATAAGCGCCTCAAAGGATGCTCAAAAGGGGTTGGTATGGGAGAGACCTAGTGTGGGATGGTGGAAAGTCAACACGGACGGATCATCGTTTGGTAACCCGGGGTACGCGGGAGTTGGTGGCGTTATAAGAGGATGCGGGGAAGGTAATTTTTATCTTGTCAGATTCAATTGGGATTACAGATTCCATTGAAGCTGAAATCATGGCTATCAATAGAATATGCTTAGCGATCATTCGAGACCAAGGCTTCCCATTACCAAAAATACTATTTGAATGTGATTCGTCTAATGTGGTAAAATGGATGCAAGAACACAACAGCTTCCCTTGGAGATTTAACAAATTGATGGGTCCTATTTCTGCATTATTGAGGTTTGGTGGAGATGTGAGAATCAAGCATATATTGAGGGAAAGGAACGACATGGCGGATCATTGGGCAAAACTTGGAGCAATGGCGAGGGGAGAGTTGAAAGGTGGTTCTGAAATAACAAATGGGTGTTTTTCTTTTGCCTCAATTGTCTGAACAATTTTTTATTTGTTGATCTGGTGCTGTTTTCTTTCGTTTGGGCAGGCATATATTATAATAGTTCGGTGGTGTATGTAACTAGCTGCTGATGGTTTATGTTGGTTGTCTGTCATGGACGTTCAGTGTAGTATGTAACTTATGGAACATTTGTCTGTGCAATAAAAGATCAGTTCTCCAAAAAAAAAAAAAAACTTATATGCCATCTTCACCCGCATCTTTTTATTTATTTTTCTAAAAATTATTTCTTTAATTAAAAAAGATGCTCGATCGTTAATTATTTATTTTTATACCTAAACTATTTAAATATTTTCATTTATATACCTAGACATTTTTTTTAAAAAAAAATACACCGTAACTATTAAAACCTAGAAAAATCTATAAATTTAAATCTTCCGCTAAATAAATTGGAACATTCATATTTTGTTCAATCTAAACCATTGACCCAAATTCAGTCTACAATTCCAACTTTTTCTTTGACCCGTACCTCGTTACCTAGCCCAACCCGTCCTTCAACATGCAAGAAACCACCCTGACTAAAACTGCCGTGTACCGTCAATTTCCATTTGCAAACCGCTCTTCTTCAAAAGTTTTAAGTTCAATATTTCCACCCTTACTAAAACAAATCATATCATAAGAATATTCCACGAAGCATTTAAGCAGGAATAAAATAATATTATTGCAAAACATTGCACATGCACGGGCCCTGGTATACTCCCTAGTCATCATTGATTGGAAATTTAAAAACATATAGTTTGGGAATTAAGAGGGTTTTGCGGAAGGGCAATTTGTTGGGTCAAAAAAGAATAGTGATTGAGAACAACGACGAGGATATGGATTTAGCAGGAGGGTTAGCGGAAGGCAGTGGCGGACCCATGAATTTTCGACTGGTAGGGCTGAAATCTTTTTTTCTTTTTTTTTTTTAAACATTAAGAGACGATGAATTTTTTTATTCTACGTATAAAATAATTATACGTAGAATAAGAGACGATGGAGAGAGCAGGGAGTCAGGGATCAGGGAATTTGAAGGTCGGTGACAAGGAAATCGGTGGAGAAAGAAGGCCGCGTCCGGCGAGAGAGGGGCCGGAGGTGGGGAAAGTGGTCGACAGAGGGAGACTTGGGGATAGGTGGCACAAGGTGGTGGGGAGGTCAAGAGCGAGAGAATCGAAAGAAAAAGGCAGTTTGGGAGGGAGAAACCATTTCTGGACAAATCTAGTTGGTGTATTTGTCGGGAATATTCCAGTGGGGGTTTCGAATAGCCATCTGTAGAGAATTGGATAAAGTGGCTAGGGTGATGCATTGGTTTATTCCGGCGAGAAGGTGGCCGTGAGATGGTTTCAAATTTGGTTTCTTTAGGTTCCGGAGTAAAACGGAGGCGGAAAGGGTCATTAACCAAATGCATGGAAGGTCAATGATGGGGAGAAAGCTGAGGGTGTCTTGGGCGATTCCAAGCAATAGGGAGGTAGGTTCAAAGGAAAATGTTATAAGGTCCACTGGGAGGGGGAGGGTCAAGAGTGGGTATGTCGAGGGGAGAGAGATTGGCGGGTTGGAGAGGGAGAAGGGTGCATAGAGAGATGATAGAACTTACGCTGAGGTGACTAGAGGTGATCGTACTCAGGGCAGTTCGGAGCTAAAGAAGGAGAACCTGAAGGCGGTCACTTTGGACGTGGTCAACAGTGATTTGGAGTGGTTAGTGAAGTCGGCAATCGTTTACATCAGGGAGCTAGGGCTGCTGACTGCTTTCCAAAAATGGCTGTTTAAGGAGCACAGCGCTTGTGAGGAGGTAATTTATGGAGGCGGGCTAATGGTGTTGTTAAAGTTCAGTAGAGAAGAGAAGAGGGAGGAATTCCTAGCGGATTGTCGAGATGGCCGATTTGTTGATTGGAAGAGGAGGTGGAATAGAGGCACAACGATCAGAAAACCACTAGTTTGGGCTTATGTTTTCGGGCTCCCTTATGAAACATGGAGCCAAGAAAACTTTCAAAGACTGATGGGGAACTGGGGAAAGGTGATAGACGTGGACAGTGACACAAGGAGGAGGAAAAGACTTGATCGTGCAAGAATATTGTTAGCCATTGATGAAGACGCTTCTGTTCCATCGACAGTTCGTATACAAGTGGGGGCAGTAGAAAAAGTTGTCCGGATAGTGGTCAATGTCTGTGAACCGGTCATAGTTGTAACACCCCGGTTTTTGGTCACCCAGGTCGGGATGTCACCGCCACACCTCCCTAGCAAGACACGGTTTCTCCGAGCTTGCTAAGGAGATGCAAGGCTATGGTTTTTCAGAATTTAAAACATTCAAACAGCCCATTTGTATATAATTTTAAAATATTACATCAAAGTTGCAGCGGAAAATAATATTTACATATATGTATCGCAGCGGAATTTAAATATAGGGCCAACATGGCCTAATCACGGGTTAAACAGGCCCGTTCATGCAAGATCTAGTCTAATACAAAATTTAAAATACAATGTAATTCCCCAAAATTCCCATGTATGCATATGATGATGCATATTCTTCAGCTCTGAAAGAAACAAGGGAAAAATACGGTTTTGGTCAGCACTACGTGCTGAGTAAGTTAACACATACAAGATTATGAGGTTTCAAAGCCTTTATTTAAATTTAAAAACATGTGCATAATTTCCATGATTTAATTTATCCAACTAATAATAATTTAATTGCGTATTTTAAAAGACAAGGGTTTCCATAAGATCATAATTCAACAACATGATAAAATAATCGCAAGACATAATTTAAAGGCATAATTTAAATAAGGAAACTATCTAAGTATTTCAGGATTTCACTGTCCCTCGTTTATTCGATATAATCTAGTATAATTTATTCTTGGGGAATCGAACCCGCAAGAAAACAAACAATCGCCCTTGGGGAATCGAACCCGCAAGAACTCACATACATCCTAGGGAATCGAACCCGTAGGAATCAACACATATTCTGGGGAATCGAACCCGCAAGAACTCAAACACACCCTGGGGAATCGAACCCGCAAGGTTTGACACGGACATCCTGGGGAATCGAACCCGCAGGAGAACATACAATCGCCCTTGGGGAATCGAACCCGCAAGAACTCAAACACACCCTGGGGAATCGAACCCGCAAGGTTTGACACAGACATCCTGGGGAATCGAACCCGCAGGTCAAACAAGTTTCGCAAATTTCACGAGTTTCATCAAGAGTTCAAGATTTGACTCGGTCAACCACAGTTTAATCTAAAATGCGTCTAAAATCTGATTTAATTTAAAAAAATCCGAAATTTCGCGTCTGACTCCAAAACGTCAAGATCTACAACTTTCGTGTTTTAACTTTTTCAATCCGAGATACCTAAATAGGTCAAAACACTAATTTTCACAGAAGTATAAATCTGTCCGAATTTCCTAGGTCACAGTTTAGAGATTTCGAATTCTACCATAGCAAATCAACTCCAAAATTAACGAAATTTGACAGAGATCATCTTAAGACATATATCTACAACTTTTATGTTCCGCAAAAGATCTAATTCATCCTATTTCTATTGTCAAAAATGCCAACAAGTTCGGGCCAAGAATCTGTCAAGATTTCAAGATCCACATCCTAGCAGTTCGGTTTCGGATGGATTTCATATATCAAATCATCACGAAAAATTCTGAAAATTTACGGAGGTGTTCTTAACGCATAGATCTACAACTCTTATGTTCAACGCTAAGCCTAGATCGGTCTAGATCCAAGGTAGAAATCACCAACAAGTTCGAACTAAAGTTCTGTCACCGTTTCAAGATCTAAACTCAAGACAGGTCTGTTTGTGGTCGTTTTCGGATATCGAAATACGATGAAAAATTATGAAAATTTTACAGTACATAGATCTATGTCTTAGGAACGTTTTTCGTGTTTTAAGTTTTTCCGTTTGAGTTCGTTTTAAGGTTCGGAAAAATTCAACAAATCTGTTGCGCCGATAGAAATCACATATGGACAGATTTACGAAAGATTTGCTCAAGTTTCTAAATTTGAATATTTTTACTACTCCCAAAACCGTGTAAGCGTTAACTTACAGATTTACGGATGTCTCGGCTCGATGATTCGGGGGCGTGGCTCCCGCGTTCTTCGTTCTCCCTCCGAGATCCTTCGTTTTTCCTCAACGCGTCCGGATCGGGGTTTAGAATAGGAAAGAGGTTTAATTAGGATTCGTTTTCGAATCTTGAACGGAAAAGAATGGACAAGAATGGTTCGAATCTTACCCCGATGATCGAAGACTCCTAATTTTCGTCCAAGTCAGTCCCTTGATTCGGTTTGTGCCTCCGACGACTCCGGAATTAGGGTTTTGTGTGTAGAGAGATTTCGTAGGGTTTTGTAAAGATGTTCGGGGCTCCCAAGAGGGTTTATTTATAGATGTTTAAGACCTAGGGCGTCCAAGATCTGACCCCAAGCGTCTTGAGTCGAGATATGTTCAACCGAAAGTCGAAAAATCCGGAATCGGGCGAGAGATTCACGCAACAAGCAAATCTGTCATGTGGCGCGCTGTTGGCGCGGTTTTCCCCATTGGGCGCGCGGCCACCGCGCCGTCCTGGCCTGGACTTCGGTCTGGGCCGGGTCGTGCGATCCGTCGGGCGTTTCCTCCTCTCTTTCGGACTTCTATCCCCCTATGTTCCCGGATTCGGATTTCCGGGGTATCTTCGGGCTCCGATTTCCTACCTTAATTTTATTCGGATCTAAATTTATATTTGGACTGTTGGCAGAGAAACTGGGACTGAGGAGTTGTCTGGGGAGGAAAGCTGCCCTAGCGAGGATATGAGAAGAGGTGGAATCTGAAAGCTAGAGTGTTAGGAGGGTAGGGTGTGAGTGTTGGGTTATAGTGAGGTTATGAAGTTGATCACATGCAACGTGAGAGGGTTGAACGGGGGAGTGAGGCGAAGGGCGATAATGCGTCTATGTAGAAAACATAGGCCTACAGTGTTGTGTATTCAAGAGACAAAAATGAGTGATATTAAAGAGCGTCTGATCACTAGATTATGGGGCTCGAAGGACTGTGGTTTTTGTTTTCAACAAGCAATTGGTAATGCGGGTGGGCTACTTATCGTGTGGAATGCTAGTGCGGGCTCTTTCAAGTTGATTGAATCTGCTCATCAGTTCATCTGGGTTAAAGGAAGGTTGAGAGGGGTGAATGAGGAGATTAACATTGTGTGCGTGCACGCACCAAATTCCAGGAATGAGAGGCTGCTGTTTTGGGAATTATTATCTGATAAATGTAACACGGGGAATGGGGAATTATGGTGTTTGGTCGGGGATTTTAATGCGGTTGGAAGGGTAGAGGAGAGGATCGGGTCTGGAGAAGACGGGGGATCGATAAGAGACTTTCGGGAATTCATTGATCGGGTAGGGTTGGTAGACTTGCCGATGGAGGGAAGTCAATTCACATGGGTGGGTAGAGGGGGGCGAGCGTGTAGTAGACTTGACAGATTTCTGATTTCAGTGGACTGGTTGTGCATGGAGGGGGCGATTGTACAGCGTAGGTGTGAATCAGTGTTGTCGGACCACTATCCGGTTTCATTGGAGGTGGGAGAAAGGGAGTGGGGGCCCAAACCTTTTAGACTATACAATTACTGGTTGGAGGATAAGGAGTTTGGAAACATGGTCAAGGACGCTTGGAATATTGCGAGACCGAACAGGGATGGCAAGCTTCTTTACAGACTTAGTAATCTGAAAGCAAAAAATAGAAGATGGAGTAGATATGGGGCTGAGGATTTGGAAAACCGGATAAAGAGACTTCAGGAGGATATAGAGTTAGTGGAGAGTAAATTCCAAGCACAAGGGGTGGCAGAGGAGGACCTGGAATTGTGGAAAGGAAAGAAAAATGATCTGAAGGCACTGTTATTGGATGAAGAGCGTATATGGCTCCAGAAATCAAGGGTGAAATGGATTAGAGAAGGAGATCAAAACACAAAATTTTTCCATGTTGTCACAGCTATGCACAGGCGGAAGAGTTATATTGGAGCCATAAGGGTGGATGGGGTAGTGTATGAAGAGCCGAGAGAGATAAAGGAGAAAGCATTTTCATTTTTCCAGTCGTCATTCAGGAAAGCTAAGGAGGAATTGTTTGATTTTGAGAATTTGGGTATCTCACAAGTAGGTACTGCGGACAGGGCATGGATGGTCAGAAGATTCGATGTGGAGGAAGTGTATGAAGTCATTAGGGGCTGTGACGGCAACAAATCCCCGGGGCCGGACGGATATAACCTTGCTTTTTTTAAGAAATATTGGGGGGTGTTGAAAGAAGATGTAATGGAAGTTTTTAGGAAGTTTGAGGAGGAGGGGACGTTACCAAAGGAGATCGGGAATTCATTTATTACCCTTATTCCGAAAGTCGAGAATCCTATGGAGTTTAGAGAATTTCGTCCGATTTCGTTGGTAGGAAGCATCTATAAGATAGTAGCGAAAACTTTGGCGAACAGACTCAAGGAGGCTCTGCATAGTGTTGTGGGGGAGGCTCAAATGGCATTCGTAAAGGGTCGTCAAATTATGGATGGGGTGCTGATTGCGGCGGAAGTGATAAATTCAACTCAAGTGGCGGGGCAGAAAGGTCTAGTGATTAAGTTGGATTTCGAGAAGGCTTATGATAACGTTTCATGGGGAGCTTTACTTAAAGTTTTGGAGGCTATGAACTTCGAGGAGAGGTGGATTGGATGGTTGAAGGCGTGTGTTTCCTCTGCTGCCGCAGCCGTTCTTATTAACGGATCACCTACTAAATTCTTCAAAATGCACAAAGGCCTTAGACAAGGTGATCCACTCTCTCCATATTTATTTGTATTGGTTGCTGAGATTCTAAATAGATTGGTTATTAAGCTGGTTGAGGAGGGGATGTTGAAAGGGTTGGGCGTTTCAGAGGGGGGTGGGGCAGTGTCTATTCTCCAGTACGCTGATGATACTGTCTTTTTCTGTGAGGGTGAGCTTTATCTGGTAATTGTGATTAAGAGATTACTCCGGTGCTTTTCGTTAGCCACGGGCCTGAGAATTAATTTTGGAAAAAGCTGTATTCTTGGGGTGAATTGTCAACAGGATCTTGTGGAGGAGGCGGCTATGACCTTGGGTTGTGGGATTGGATCTTGGCCGATGAGATACTTGGGTATACCTATTGGGGGGAGGATCAATGGTACGGAATTATGGAGGCCGGTAATTGAGAGGTTTGAAAGGAGATTGGGAGGGTGGAAGGGGAGACTTTTATCTCAAGCCGGGAGGATTTGTTTTTTAAAAACGGTACTGAGTAGCTTACCCATGTACTTTCTATCAATTTTCAAAGTGCCGATATCAGTGGCGGATAAACTTGAACGTTTGAGGAGGAGATTTATGTGGAATGAGTGGGACGGGCAGAGGAAAATTCATACAGTCAGTTGGGATGGAATCTGTTCCAGGAGGGAATTTGGAGGGTTGAATTTAAGAAAAATTCGAGAGGTCAATAATGCTTTGTTACTGAAATGGAAGTGGAGATTTGGGATAGATCAAGGCCTATGGAAGAGGGTTATTAATGCCAAATACTATGCTGAGTCAACCCCTCTAATCCCGGAAGCATGTATTGGGAGATCGGTTTGGGGAAATATTGGGAAGGCTTGGAAAGAAATGGAGGTGGAAGGGGTGGGTAGCGGATTTGTTATCCAGGTGGGAAACGGAGGAAGGGCTCGATTTTGGAGTGATAGATGGTTGGCTGGTGGTCAGACGCTTAGGGAAAGATTTCCTAGAATGTTCACACTTGCGTTAAACAAGGAAGGGAGGATTAATGAATTTGGGGAATGGGTAGGGACAGTGTGGGTTTGGAAGATAGATTTGAGACGCCCTTTATTTGATTGGGAGTGGGATGTTTGGAATGAAATGTTCACCTTGTTGGGAAATCAGATCGTAAACAGGTTCTTGGAAGATCGGGTTCGGTGGAGTAAGGAGGGAAACGGGATTTTTTCTATACGTTCGTGCTGGTCTGCAAGAGGAAACAACAATGGGAGTGAGTTGAGCTGGTTCTGGAACAGGTTATGGAAGATCAAATGCCCGGCGAAGGTTAAAGTTCTGGTATGGAAAATTATGAAGGAAGCTTTCCCAGTGAAGGATAATTTAGTTAAGAGGGGGTGTTCTTTTATTCTAAATATGAGCTGCCCATTCTGTGAACGTGAGCCTGAGTCAGCCGATCATCTACTGTGCCGCTGCATTCCTATAACAGATCTTTGGTATAAAGGAGCCGGGTGGTTTGGGGTGCAATGGGCATTGCCATCCCAGGTGAGAATCCTGTTGGAATTGTGGTTGAGTGGTGGAGTGCAATATAAGTATAGGGAGGCATGGTTGCTCACCGGCTTGGCGATTGTGTGGTCAGTGTGGCTTATGAGGAATGCAGTGGTGTTTCAAGGTAAGGTGTTTGATAGGAATTTAGTGGAGGCTGAGGTCAGGAGGAGGGTTGTTTCTTGGTGGCAAGCACACAGGGGTGGATTGGACGCTAATTTGGCTTGTTTGAGCAACGAGTTCCCAGGGAGTTTGTCGCTGCATTCAGGAGGGAGGATGAGGGCGCCGAGAGACGGAGTGGCATGGGAGCGACCTCCAAAAGGTTGGTGGAAAGTGAATACAGATGGGTCATCGCGGGGGAACCCAGGGCCAGCTGGGATTGGAGGTGTGGTGAGAGATGATGAAGGGAAGATTTTGTTTATTCTCTCGGAATACATAGGGTGTACAGACTCTACAGAAGTGGAGGTGGCGGCTGTGAGTAGAGTGTGCTCGGCACTTGTTCGAGATCAAGGTTTCCCATTGCCTAAACTGATTTTGGAATGTGATTCTTTGAACGTCGTGAAGTGGTTGAAAGACCCGGATACTTTTCCTTGTAGGATGACTAAGTGGTTGGTTGATATTATGTTGGTGTTACGTTGCTGTGGGGAGGTGAGGATAGATCATATTTTTAGAGAGAGGAATGAGTTGGCGGATCAGTATGCCAAGAGTGGAGCTGATGGGGGGAGTTCTTTTGAGAGGTGGCAGTAGAGAAAAGAATTATCAGATGACAAACAGGTGTCGCGGAAGATGTAGGCTGGCCACAGTAAGACACAAAGGGCGGAGCTCTAAATATTGAAAGGTCTGTTGGTATTTTGTTTTTTTTCGGGTGACGCTGATGTCTCAAATAGCAGACATATTTTGGAAGGTGGAAGTGGCAAGTTTTTTAAGGTATTTGCTCAATGCAGGCACTGGATTAGTTGGTTTGGTGTGCAGATGTAGCATTTTAGCTCTCACGGAGTTTTTTTAAAGTTTTAATTTGTGTTTTGGATGTGGTGAAGATAGACATTGTCTGTTCTGGTCTGTGTGGGACTTTACGTGTGTAACCGGTTTTGAAGTGGAATGGAATGAAATAATCTTCTCAAAAAAAAAGTATACAAAATAATTATATATAATTTTGTTCATAAAAGTGTATAAAATATCCAAGAAGAATTATACAATATATAAATTATTTATTATCATTTTGTTGCATTAAAAATCTACTTAATTGATATTGTCGCTGTAATATAGATTTATTATTTATAGAGGTGAAAACATATTTTTCATGTCAATATAATATCTTTCATTAGCTCCTCTCCCAATTTATTCCTCAAATTTATTTTCATAAAATTCATTGTCGATAATACATTTTCAACTACTTGTGGCAACTGGTAATCAATGTTAATTCAATCAATTTATAAATAATTGCTAAAATTACATAATACAACTGCACATCACAACCCCTATCATTGATGAAAAATAAGTTAGATAGAGTTCATAAAAATAAAGTAATCGTCTCTATCAAACTTGGAGAATTGAACTATATATGATCAAGATAACAAAGTAGTATTTCGAAATTGTTTAAGTGAATCGGTTATTCATCTCTTCAATAAATTGAAAGCCTTAGGGAAAAAAATATTCAAGTTAATTCAAAAGTATCTTAATAGAAACACAATTCATATATCAAACTAAAATAATAAAATACTAATTTTGAATTAGAATAATTAAATAGAAGTATCCTAATTTGATTCCAATAAATTGAAATTAAAATTAATACTAATATAATAAATATAGATAATTTTGTGTCTGCTCCTGGCGGAAGGGCAAGTAGTTGGGTCAAAGAAAAAAAAGGTGGGATTGTCGATTGGATTTGGTATATGGATTTGGATCAACGGGTTTGATTGGTCAAAATATGAATGGACCAATTTACCCGTTAACGGAATATTTAAACTTAACGGCAACTTAACTGAGGAATATAGATTTTTCTAGGTTTTAATAGTTCAGGTGCATTTTTTTTCTACAAAAAAGTTTAGATATATAAATAGATACTTTGAAATAATTCAGGTACAAAAATAAATAATTACTCTAATAATAATAGAGATAATAACTAAAATAAGCCACCAGAATGAGTCATTTTTACTTTTGGGCCACCATATTTTGATTTAGGGATATGAGCCACTAGAAGGATTTCGGGCCTGAATTTAGGCCATTGAGTTGGAACTCGGGCAGCGATGACCCAAAAGTGGAAATGACTCATTCTGGTGGCCTATTTTGGTTTTTTTCCATTATTTTTTATTTTATGTAATTAAATAAATAACACTCATTTTGTGTCATTATTTATGTCCTACTTTTTTTTTCTTGTTCTAATATTTTCATTTCATTTTCATTTTAAAAAATAATTAAATATTAATCGTCAAACTTACCCATCACATCACATTAATAAATAATTCCTCCGTTTTTACCCATCACTACTTCATTTTCATTTTTATATATTAAACTATCAACCACACTACCATTAATAATTCCAATCCATCCTACAAGTTACAACCACCTATCAGTAAATCACATACTTCATCATTTTTTAAAGATAGTTACATCGGGGAATAAGACACTATTCACGTAATCACTTTACTTGAAGTTTTATCATAGTTATACAGTTAACATATAGTCAAGTGAGATTTTGTTAGATCCGTCTCGTCTTGTAGTTTTTAAATATCGAACTTTTAGAATTTTTACTTGTACCAAATTTGAGTTATTAATAATTTAAAATATACATTGGACTGTGTGCTGAGTGGGTCGTAGCAAACAAAAAAAACAGAGGAAGTATAAATAAATAAATTAAAATTTTAAACTCATTACAATCACATTATATAAATTCTTGATTACCTTTTATTACAATCACATTATATAAAAGGTAACTTAAGAATTTATATAATACTCCCTCCGTCCCATTCCAAATATCCTATTTACTATTTTTGGATATCCCATTACAAATGTCTTCTTTCTATAAATAGAAATAATTTTCCCGTCCAACAACTATGTGGACCCCACCATATACTCACAAACCAACTCTACCTTAATTCCCGTGCCCAACAGTAACAAGACACTTGGAGTGGGGCGGAGGGAGTATGATTGTAATGAATTTATAATTTTAATTTATTTATTTAGGCGTTATTTACTAATATATGGTTGTAGGTTGGATTGAAATATGAGGTAATAACTAAAATAGGCCACCAGAAGGAGTCATTTCCACTTTTGGGCCCCTATATTTTGATTTAGGGAAATATGTCATTAGAAGGATTTTGGGCCTGAATTTAGGCCATTGGGCTAAAATTCGGGCCACGGTGGCTAAAAGTGGAAATGACTCTTTCTGGTGGCCTATTTTAGTTTTTTTGAATTATTTTTTATTTTATGTAATTAAAATAAATAATACTTATTCTGTGACATTACTTATATCCTACTTTCTTTTTTTTCTTGTTCCAACATTTTTTATTTCATTTCCATTTTAAAAATAACTAAATATTAATTGCCAAATATACTCATGTCCGAAAAATTCCTTGCATTTAATACTAATTATTCCTACATAAAATACCATGTCTGAAAATTTTGGGATACTTATAATAAAATATGTTTATTTTTACTATATAATTTATTTGAATATGTATTTGTTTTACTTATTTTATAATATTTTTGAATTAATATTTATTTTATTTCTTATATTACTCCCTCCGTCCTATTAATAGTGTTAAAAAATGTAACTTAAAAATTTATATAATGTGATTGTAATGAGCTACAATTTTAATTTTTTTAGGAGCTATTGAAGGCGTGGAACGGGTGGTGGGAGCCCAAACCACACAATTACAAAGGTGAGGGATAGGGGACCTGGTGGGGATTCGAACCCCCAATCTATAGGTTGGAGTTGGGGGACTTACCACTGGAGTAAGTGCTGAACCCACAATTTTAATTTATTTATTTATTTGTGATTTACTGATATGTGTTTATAGGGTGGACTGGAATTATTAATGGTAGTGAGTAATTTGAAAATTTAATATATTTATTTATTAATGTGAGATGATAGGTAGGTTTGACGATTAATATTTAATTATTTTTTAAAATAAAAATGAAATAAAATATTGGGACAAGAAAAAAGGAAAGTATGACATAAATAATAAAAAATAATTGAAAAAAAATAAAATAGGCCACCAGAAGTAGTTATTTCCACTTTTAGGCCATCGCGGCCCGAATTCCAGCCCAATGGCCTAAATTCAGGCGCGAAATCATTCTACTGGCCTATTTTCCTAAATCAAAATATCGTAGCCCAAAAGTGGAAATGACTCCTTCTGGTGGCCCCATTTTAGTTATTACCTCTTGAAATATTAATGGTAATGAGTTTGAAAATTTAATATATTTATTTATTAATGTTATATGATGGGTTTTTTGGCAATTGATATTAAGAATTTTTAAAATAGAAATAAAATAAAAATTTTGGAACAAAAAAAGAAAGTAGGACATAAATAATGACGCGAAATGAGTATTATTAATTTTAATTACATAAAATAAAAAATAATTCAGAAAAACTAAAATAGGCCACCAGAAGGAGTCATTTCCACTTTTAAGCTATCGCGGCCCGAATTCCAACTCAATGGCCTAAATTTAGGCCCGAAATCCTTCTAATGGCATATTTTCCTAAATCAAAATATCGTGGCCGAAAAGTGGAAA
This sequence comes from Hygrophila difformis, assembly GCA_030278955.1. NCBI lineage: Eukaryota > Viridiplantae > Streptophyta > Magnoliopsida > Lamiales > Acanthaceae > Hygrophila > Hygrophila difformis. Next base: position 38,456,745 of record JAOANR010000004.1, read on the forward strand.
TGACTCATTCTGGTGGCCTATTTTAATTATTACCTCATAATAATAATACAACTAAACATTTCAAAAGCCATCACTTTAAAGATTACAAAATTATTTTAAATAAATTTTTAACAACAATAAAATTACTGCTAAAAATTTAAAAATAACATTAAAATATAGATATAATAGTGCAAAAACTTTATCCAAACACATAATATTAATATTGTTAAACTCGAAATTTATGAAGCAACTACCCCAAGGCTGCGCTGTTTGTAGGAATCTAGCGTACCAATTTTTTGTGTTGATTATATTGGTTCGTTATTAATTGTGATTTAAGCATTCCTAATTGCATCCTCCTAAAACTTAAAAAGGGCATGTTTGGAACACTGTACTGTATTAGGGTGTATTGTATTATTTAATGCAGGTATATTGTAATACTCCAGATTTTTATCAACGCCCAAAGGAATAGAATTTATTCCGATCAATGTCGAAATATATCCGAGATTTCACTAAGTAGATTTTTAATCAAATCTATATATATTTATATGTTCAAATATGTGCTTAAAGATTAGTATATTATTTTCTACAAAACATACTTTGAAAAATTATATATATTTGTCTTTTCAAATAAATATATGGATTTCAATATCAAGTATAATAAGTATATGGTTCATAGAATATTTTAAATCCATATACAAGTTTATATACACATATATACCTTGGTCTTGAAATAATCTTTCCAAACATGTACACATGTATATACATGTATGAGAATTATCTATTTTCTATATATCCTTGATTAATCATTCTACCCATATTTTTTTTTATTATGGAATTATTCTAGAATGCCATAATATAATTGGGAATAATTTGACTATGGTTTGAAATTGTAGGGTGGAATATTAATCATATCTTGTCATTTTCAAATAAAGAATATATTCCTTTTTGAAGCTATGTATGACTTACAAGATCACAAAAATTTCCACATTATGATTTTTTTAAAGATAAGAATCTTAATATATATATATATAAAAAAAAAAATTAAAAAAAAAAAAAAAGAGTTACTGTAGCATGCTACTGTAGCACGCTACTGTAGCATGCTACTGTAGCAGTCGGGCATTATGCGTTTTTTGGCGACTTTTTGCCATTTTTTGGGTCCCAAAGGTGGGAATCTTGCTTGATCACGGGGGAGGCTTATTTTGGACGTTATTAGTTGTCCCTAACACCCCATTTCAGTCATCAACACCCCAAAGTTTCCTCCAAAACTCTCCCAAAGCCAAACACCCTTCCGGCGGACTTTCCGACGAGTTTCCGGCAACCAAATCCAACCAAGGAAGTGTGTAGATCAAGGATTGCAGGCTTTGGATTGTTGGTAAGATGTTAATCAAGTTTCCATATGGTTTTAAGATCATAACCATCATCCTAACTTATGAATCTTCGTATTCAAACACAAATCGGAGCCAAGGGAAGAATAAATCGGGTGGAAGAGATTCGTTCGTGACACCCCGTGGATTCCGGACGACCCCGTGACTTCCTAAACATCATCCCCACTGTAAGTTAACCTTACTATGGTTTTGGGTGACTTAAAATGCAACCAAACATAGAGATTCAACTCAAGAAAATTAATAAAAATCTGTCAACAAGAGAAACCCTCAACGCAGCGTTTTCGTATGAATTTTTCAAACCTCTAAAGCTGCTCAAACAAGAAAACTCAAAACATGAAAAGTGTTGCTAAGACTTTGGTTTAGCTTCTGTAAAAATTTTAGAATTTTTCATGATGTTTTGAAACCTGAAACCAAACCAAAACCGAAGAGCATTAAATCTGGAACTTAGAATTTGGCAGATTTCACTCTCAATCTTGTTGGTTATTTTGACCATGGATCTAGGCCGATCTAGGATTGGTGTTGAACATAAGAATTGTAGATCTATGAGTTTAGAGCATTACTGTAAGTTTTTAGAATTTTTCGTTGAGATTTGAGCCTCCGAATCTGAGCCGATCCGATCTGCGTTAGTACCAATGTCAAGAACCTTGACAGATTTCTTAACCGAACTTGATGAGCATATTTCTATTACTTCGAGTGTTCAAACCTGAAAACTCAAAACTAAGATTTTGATCCAAAGATCTTAAGCTATATTGTGTAAAAATTTCAGAAATTTTCATCAAGTTTTGATACCCCAAATCGTGTCGGACATATTCTGCGTTTTTAAGAATTTTCAAAGGATGACAGATTTCATAACCGATCTTGAGGAGCTTATTCCTATCATTTCTAGCCCGAACTAATCTTTGAGTTCTAAACAAAAGTTGCATATAATCATGTCTAGTATATGCATATGAAATTTCAGAATTTTTGGAGTCCATTTGGTATGATAAAAAGTCAAATCTTTTAACGTTGTCAAACCTGAATCCTGACAGCTTTTTGTTTCTGTAGAAGACTTGATTTTTGACATGCTTCCCATCGTTTTTCCGAAAAACTTAAAACACGAAAGTTGTTCATTGGGATGTTTTTGAGATACTGTACAAATTTCAGATCAATCGCCTAAGAAATGGATTTTTAAACCAAAAAGGCGCAAACTGTGACGCCAAATGATTTTTAAATCAAAGAGATTTTGAAATTTCGAAACAAACGGCCGAGACGTTGAAATACGATATATCTATACTTTTGAAAAATCCCGTTACACCAAATAAAAAAATTTTCTTTAAAAGAATTCTTTTGAAACATTGGGGATTTGTGACCAAGTTTGATATTATCAATATGGACCAGAAGGCTTGTGGACATAAGAGCCCAAGCGAACGGCTAGTGGACATAAGAGCCCTGGCGAATGGTCGACCAAAAGGCTTGTGGACATAAGAGCCCAAGCGAACGGCTAGTGGACATAAGAGCCCTGGCGAATGGTTATTTCCCTAGGATGTATTGAGTTCTTGCGGGTTAGATTCCCCAAGGGCGATTGTATGTTTTCCTGCGGAAATATTGATTATGAGGATTGCGGTCACAAGAGCCCTGGTGAATGGTGAACTATAAAAGAAACGAAAGATATTGAGAAATGGTTACGTAACGGGAAAATAAGAGATTCAATATTTTTAAGTATCTATGCCTTGCAAATCATTTTACTATGCAAGTTGAATTATGATCACGTGGAAATCCTTATTTTAAATCATGCCATTTATTTATAGTGGATGATTAACTTAAATTGGGTATTACCTACAAACATTTTTTTTATTTAATTTAATTAGAGGCTTTGAAACCCCTAACCCATGCTATGTGTTAACTTACTCAGCGCGTTTTTGCTGACCCAAACCATTTATCCTCTTTTTCTTACAGAGTACGAAGAATACGCATCGTCATATGCATACATGGGAACATTTGGGAAATCTCTATTTTAAATCCCTGCATTTAATTACGACTTGCATGAACGGGACTGTTTAACCCGTGTTTTGGCCATGTTGGCCCTTATACTTTATTTCCGCTGCACAATTTATATTTCCGCTGCAACTCTGATGTATTATTTTTAAATTATATATGAATGGGCTGTTTGAATGTTTTAAATTCTGAAAAACCATAGCCTTGCATCTCTTTAGTGAGCTCGGAGAAACCGTGTCTTGCTAGGGAGGTGTGGCGGTGGCATCCCGGCCTGGGTTACCAAAACCGGGGTGTTACAAGTTGGTATCAGAGCCCAGACTATTTTAAAGCTAATTATTTTAAAGAAAATATCTGATACCAAAGTTGGTATCAGAGCCCAGACTATTTTAAAGCTATTTATTTTAAAGAAAATATCTGATACCAAAGTTGGTATCAGAGCCCGGAATATTTTAAAAACTACTATTTTAAAGAGCCCAAATTTTTAGCCCAATTTTTTTTTTTTTTTTTTTTGAAGCCCAAGAAATTATTTTGGCCCAATAGCCTTGTTTTTATTTAAAGCCCAAATAATTTATTTCTTTCGGCCCAATATAGTGGCCCAAAACCTTTTATCCTTATTTTAACCTATCCATGGAATAAATTTATTTTTAAAACCCATGGATAAATAAATGCATGCATAAATTTTTTTTTTCGGGGGAGATCACATATGCATATGCATACATAAATATTTACACTAACTCTTTTTATGCGGATTATCGGTGATTAAAAAAAAAAAACACTCCTACCTTAGAACTCGACATGACCTTGACTTAGGAGCGCTTGCTAAAGACTAACTTTGCCTTAGTCCTAGGGAGGATGAGTGAAGCTAGGGTCTCGGGTGGAGAGGATCGGAGTAGCGAGGGTCGGAGCAGCGAGGAGGTGGGGGGGAAAGGGAAGTTGGTCGGCAGAGATCGGAGGGAAGCAGCAGGAGGGGTGTCTAGAGTTCGGAACAACTTAGTAGGGATTTTCGTTGGAAATATCCCAGTGAAGGTGAGAAATGGCTTGATTTTTCAGGCGATAGATAGGATAGCCAGTGTGAAAGACTGGTTCTTTCCTAATAGGAAGTGGCCGGAGGATGGTTTCAAGTTTGGGTTCTTTAGGTTTCAAAATAAAAGGGAAGCGGAGGAGGTCATCAAAAACATGCATGGCAGAATGTTCCTGGGGATGAAGCTAAGGGTTTCCTGGGCGGTTCCGAGTCGAAAGGGTAGGCAAGGGAATATCGAGGGGGATATGCAACAAAAAAGAAAGGTCCACAATAAGGGAAATATGGTAGCTGATAAACCGGGGCTTGCTGATCGGATACACAGCGGTGCGTGGAGAGATGAGAGATCGTATGTGGAGGTGATTAAAGGGGAAAAGGTTAGGATACCAGAAGGTAAGGGGGAATGGAAGGCTGGAATTATTAACTTAAAAGTGGTGCATCAGGATGTGCTTAAGCTTCGGAGGGCAGCAGTGGTTGATCTGAAATCTTTAGAGATGATGATGGGGTTTCAAGATTGGTTGTTCAATGAATATAAAGAATCTAAAGAGGTTATGTATGGAGGAGGGTTGACTGTGGTGGTGGTCTTTAACAAAGAGGAGGATCGTGAGAACTTCCTGAAGGATCGGAGGGACCACAAGTTCATAGACTGGAAGAGACGATGGGTGGCTGGAGTGTTGGCAACTAAACAATTAGTTTGGGTATACATTTTTGGTTTACCCTATAATGCATGGTGTGAGGAGAATCTGCAGAGAATAGTTAGGGGTTGGGGTAGGCTGATGAGTGTGCATAGAGAAACTATGGAGAAACAACGGTTTGATAGGGCAAAAATTCTGGTGGCTGTTAGAGGTAGGGAAGCGCCTCCATTGGAACAAATGATTCAGGTTGGAGGGGTAGTGTCCAAGGTGCGTATTGTTGCAGATTATGGAGAGGAGGTGGTGGTGGCTGATGAAGAAGGGGATGAGAGGGGAGTGTCGGAAAGGGATGCACCACCGGAGGTGGCGGCGGCGGAAGGGCCAGCGTCCGTAGCGATACCGGGGAAGTCCAAGTCCGGGACTATGGAACATGGGGAAGTGCAAAGATCTCCTGGAGATGTTTATGAGAACGAGACAAGTTTGAATCAGGCGGCTATCAATTATGTCGAAGGTGAGATGGTATGCAGTAATAGAAATAAAGACGTGGGGGAGTTGCCAGGTAAGGATATGGTGGGCTTTTGTAAGGATGGTGGGCTTTGTCAAACTAGCCCAATTGATAGGGAACTGTCGGGTGTTTGGGTTGGGGGAAATAACATTGAGATGTTGGGGGGCTCTGGACAGAGTGGGCATCTTGGGCCTGGGACAAAAGGACTAAGTCCTGACCCATTGCTTGGGGCTTGGGAGGGGGTTTCTTTTGAGAGGGACACGATTGGGACCGAATTGAGAAACCAAAATTCGCTACAAGAGGGTGTTAGCTCTGTAATAAATCGAAGTTGTGAGGGAGAGGCAGAACATGGTGGGGGGGCGGTGGTGGAAACGGCGGGTATTGGATGTGAGGGCTTTGGAACGGGGCTGTCGGAGAGGTCTGGTGAGGAAGTTTTGGAGGGTATGGGGTCGGGATTAGAGGAAGCTGGTGGGATTGGGGGTCGGGACGACAACTTAGGGATTTCAAAAGGTGTTGAAGTGGAAGGGGTTGGGGAGGAAGCATTGCCCGCTGGAGATATCAAGGACCCTGAAAGAGGTACTGTGCCATTGACAAATCCAAACGCTGGGCAGGAGGTGGAAAAGGGTGGATATTTAGAAGCGACCGCAAGTGCTGATGATATGATAACCGAGAAATTGAAAACAATCAAGTGCGCTATGTCAAAGGTCCTTGAAGGTAGGAATGGATGCAACCAAAGAGGGCGTCGGAAGGGATGTAGGGAGAAGAGTATAATTCAGACTGGGCGCTTGAAAGGAAAGGGCAAGCGGGGGGAGTCAAAGGATGGTTTTGCAACTTTGTAGTTTACAACAATTAGGCTGAAGAGTGGGGTTAAATTGGTCGACTGTATGGAAGCTGAGGAAACTATAGATATTGCCGAGAGGCTTGGGCTGGGGTTATTGATTGGTAGGAGGGCGGCGTTGGAGAGGGTGAGGGAGGAGATTGATATGGAATAGGGGGTACCTTGGGTCGTCTGGGGTGGGTTGAGGATTATCAGGTTAACAATGAGAGTGATCACATGCAATCTTCGGGGTTTGAATGGGGGAGTGAGGCGTAGGGCAGTGATGCGGATGTGTAAGAAGGTTAGGCCAACTCTAGTATGCTTCCAAGAAACAAAAATGAGCGATGTCAGGGAGAATCTCGTCTATAGGTTGTGGGGATCAAGAGGGTGTGAATTTTGTGTTCAGCCGGGGGTGGGAAATGCGGGGGGGTTGCTTGTTGTGTGGGATGTTAGTTGGGGGTCTTTTAAGGAGATTGAGAAAGACCACAACTTCATTTGGGTAAAGGGTAGGGTGAATGGGTTGAGGGAGGAGGTTAACTTTGTGAATATTCATGCTCCAAACGATAGGAGAGAAAGAGCGAGATTCTGGGAGTTGATTGTTCAGAGGTGTCCTTCGGATAACGGGGAACTGTGGTGTTTTGCCGGAGATTTCAACGCGGTGTTAGGGATGGATGAGAGGGTGGGGAGTGGTGATGACAGTGGGTCCTCTAGAGAATTTAGGCATTTTGTAGATCAATTAGGGGTTGTGGACTTGCCCATGGAGGGAGGTCATTTTACTTGGGTTGGGAGGGGTGGGCGGGTTTCGAGCCGACTGGATAGATTTATTCTTTCGCCGGGGTGGATGTGTCTAGAGGGGATGGTTGTCCAGAAAAGAGGAGAGACAGTACTGTCGGATCATTATCCGGTCATCTTGGAGGTGGGGGAGAAGTCTTGGGGTCCAAAGCCATTTCGTTTCTACAACTATTGGTTGGAGGCGAAGGGATTTGGAGAAATGGTGAAAAATGCATGGGGTTTGGTAGGATCGTCCAGAGGCAGCAGTGTCATGAAGCGACTCCAGGAGGTTAGGAAAAATATTAAAGGATGGGAGGGTTACAGAGCTAATGATGTGGAATCCAAAATCCAGAAATTACAAGCTGAGATCTGTGAAATTGAGGGCAGATTTCAGTCTGGTGATGAAGATGAGAGTGCAACGCAGGTGTGGTATAAAAAGAGGATGGAGCTGAAGAGTGTGCTGAGTGCCGAAGAGAGTAGGTGGTTTCAAAAATCCCGAATCCGGTGGATCAAAGAAGGGGATCAAAATACGAGGTTTTTCCATGCCGTTACATCTTTAAATAGACGTAGAAATCACATTGGAGCAATTATGATTGGTGGTATGCTTGTCGATGAACCGAGGGTGGTAAAAGATGAGGCGGTCAGGTTTTTCCAGTCTAAATTCAGGAGTCTAAAAGAAGAGGTTTTTCATTTTGATAATCTGAGGATGGCGAAGCTGGAAGGGGCAGATCGGGAGTGGATGATTCGAGACTTTACAGAGGAGGAAGTTAGAGAGGCTATTTGGAGTTGCGATAGTAACAAAGCACCGGGACCGGACGGATTTAATATTCTATTTTTCAAGAGCTTCTGGACGACTGTCAAGGAGGATTTAATGGAGGTGTTCCACGTATTGGCTAGGGAGGAGTCATTACCGAGAGATATTGGCAAGTCCTTCATTGTTTTAATTCCAAAAGTTGAATGCCCCTTAGAATTTGGGGATTTTAGGCCGATATCGTTGCTTGGGAGTATTTACAAAATTGTGGCCAAGGTACTAGCTAGAAGATTGAAGGTGGTAATGGGGAAGTTGGTGGGATCGTGTCAAATGGCTTTTGTTAGTGGACGGCAGATTTTAGATGGGGTACTGGTTGCCTCTGAAGTTATTCAGTCAACACAAACGTCCGGGCGGGAGGGGTTCGTGATAAAGCTAGATTTTGCAAAGGCCTACGACAACGTTTCGTGGGAGGCCTTGTTTAGGGTATTGAGGGCTATGCAATTTGAAGAAAAATGGATAAGGTGGATGATGGTGTGTGTGAAGTCAGCGGAAGCATCTGTCCTTGTTAACGGTTCGCCTACAAGCTATTTCAAGATGGAGAAGGGGCTAAGACAAGGGGATCCTTTATCCCCTTATCTATTTGTCTTGGTGGCAGAGATACTAAACCGTTTGATGAATAGGGCTGTCGAAATGGGACTGTTCAGGGGGCTTTCGGTGGGCAGTGCGGGAAACAATATGATGATATCACATTTACAATTTGCTGATGACACAGTGATGTTCTGTCAAGGGGAGTTGCTACAGGTGATTACCATTAAAAGAATCCTTAGATGCCTGACTTTGACGACTGGTCTGAGGATTAATTATAATAAGAGCCGCATTTATGGAATAAACTGTGCACCGGAACTGGTTAAGGATGCGGCTAGGGTATTGGGGTGTGATGTGGGAAGTTGGCCAATGACATATCTTGGGATTCCGGTAGGGGGCCGTTTGAATGGACTGTCGCTATGGAAGCCGGTGCTTGATAAGGTGGAAAAGAGGTTGGCGGGTTGGAAAGGGAGACTGCTGTCTCAAGCTGGACGTCTTTGCTTAATAAAGTCGGTTTTGAACAGCATCCCGGCCTATTATTTATCTATTTTTAAAATTCCAAAAGCGGTGGCGGAGAGGTTGGAATTATTGAAGAGACGATTTTTTTGGAACGAATGGGAAGGTAGGAGGCGGATCCATACGGTCAAGTGGGAATCGATATGTTTACATAAAGAAGATGGGGGATTACACTTTCGGAATGTGGAGCATTTTAATATGTCATTATTGCTTAAATGGAGGTGGCGATTTGGTTGTGAGGATGCTCTTTGGAAAAAAGTGATCGATGCAAAATACTATGGAAATGGCGCACCTCTCTTACCGGAAGCTAGTTGTGATAGGTCATTATGGGGGAAGATTTGTTGTGCATGGAGGAATAATGCTCAACAAGGCCTGGAGGACAATTTCTTTATTCAGGTAGGCAACGGAAGCAGGACAAGGTTTTGGGGAGATAAGTGGCTGGAGGGGGGTCAAAAATTAAGGGACATGTTCCCTAGAATTTATACATTGGCAGTAAATAAAGTGGGGATGGTGGCGGAGTTTGGGGAGTGGAATGGGGCGGATTGGAAATGGAAGATCGAATTAAGACGGCCACTTTTCGATTGGGAACTTGGGGTGTGGTATGATTTTATGCAGGTACTGGAACAGGCTCGTCTGAACAGGTTCTTGGGAGATTTAGTTCGGTGGAAGAAAGAAAGTAGCGGGCGCTTTTCAACCCGGTCATGCTGGAAACGAACTGAAGGTCATGGGACGGATGCAATGAGAGGATTTTGGAGTAAGCTGTGGCAAGTGAGATGTCCGATGAAAGTGAAGTTGTTGATGTGGAAGATTGTTCACGACGGTCTCCCGGTAAGAGAAACACTGCTTAAGAGAGGTATTCAAATTCAAGAGGTGACATGCCCTTTCTGTGGAGTGGAACCAGAGACAACCGATCATATATTTTGCAAATGCAATAAGGTATGTGATCTTTGGTATCTTGCTTTGAAATGGTTTGGGGTTTGCTGGGTGGTGCCTGGTAAGGCTGTTGAGGTGTTGGTAGGATGGTTTGATTTGCCAATTAAACAGCGGAGTAGGATGGCATGGTGGCTGTCGGGTCTGGCCACGTTCTGGACTCTGTGGAAGATACGCAATGATATAATCTTTAAGGGCGGGTGCTTTGATAGGAAAATAGCAGTGGAAAACATTAAGTGGAGGGTGGGCTTGTGGGGAAGAGCAGTGTCGGGTGAGGGGTATATTAATTCTTTCATGTTGGATGAGGCGGTACCTGGGATTTTGGCTAGCTGGAATGGTGGAGAGCCCTTTAGGCAGCGTAGCAACCTGGAATGGGAGAAGCCGGAACAAGGATGGTGGAAAGTAAACACGGATGGCTCATCGATGGGAAACCCGGGGCCTGCGGGTGTTGGCGGAGTTATTAGAGATGCAAGTGGTAATGTAATCTTCATTCTATCTGAGGACATTGGTCACAAGGACTCAAATGAAGCAGAAATGATTGCAATTTCGAGGGTGTGTGAAGCAATTGTTCGGGACCACGGTTTCCCGATCCCAAAAATAATTTTTGAGAGCGACTCCCGAAATGTTGTGACTTGGTTAAAGGAGCCGATAAAAACGCCATGGCGATTACACAAATACTTGGTACCTATCTTGGCTGTCTTCAACTGTGGAGGAGTGGTGATATTGCAGCATATACTAAGGGAGAGGAATGCCCTAGCGGACTACTGGGCCAGAAGAGGAGCAGCAGGAATGGAGCGGATTGAAGTTTGGTTGTAAATTTGACCAATAATTTTGCTGTTGGTTAACGCATGCTGTGCGTGTTTGGTATGTAGGCTGTGAGTGCGATGGTGGTGTATCAGAGTAGTATAAGGTTTCGTGTTGGTTGTGATTAGATTCTGTTATAGCTTTTAAGGAATATGTGTGAGATGTGAAAAGAGGAAAAATTGGGTGTGTCGGTTTTTGTACTTAGATGGTTGCTTGTTTTAATAAAGAAAGTGTTTTACCCCTCAAAAAAAAAAAACTTTGCCTTAGTCCTAGATCTTGATCACTTAGAAACTCATCTTCGCGTGCTTCTATAACAGAAAATGGCACCTAGAAGAAAACTGAGGAAGATAAGTCCAAACGGCACTGACACTAATCTCCCAAACGCACCTAACAACAATGAGATTCCTCCGAACGTCGGAGATCGAGCGCCTCCTATTCCCAACGATATGGATGAACGTTTAAAGACGGTAGAAGAAGTACTCGTAGCATTAGGAAATGCAGAGGTGCATAGGGCACAAGCGACAATACCTCCGACAGTAGCCCGAGTCAACTACTTGGCATTGGTAAACCCCTACAATCCACCCCATTATAATGGCCAAGAGGATCCGGCCAAACTGGAAGATTGGATTCGCACCTTTGATAAGCTCCTTAGCGCTATCAAATGTCCCGAGGACGAGAGGGTCCAAGTGGCGACCTACTATCTTGGCGGAGAGGCCGACGAATGGTGGCATAACCTCCAAGGAAATTTGACTAAAGCCTGCCTATGGGAAGAATTTAAGGAGGTTTTGAGGGAAAGGTTTTACCCAATGAGCATTAAGGCCGCAAAGTATGAAGAATTCGTCCATTTGAAACAAGGTGGGCAAACAGTACAAGAGTACTATGCCAAGTTTAAGGAGCTGGTTAGATTTGCTGCTACAATGGTGCCAACTGACTTCGACAAGGCTCAGAAGTTCGAGATGGGTTTGAATCTTGATATTCGAGAGATATTGGTGGGAGGACAATGCACGACTTTGCAGGAGGTATATGACCGGGCAGTAGCAGTCGCGCGTATCCAACAATTAAAGCGAAAGGACAATGGCGAATCGAGCAAAAACTCGCAAGGATTTGAGAAGAAGAATCGTAATAAGAACAACAATAATAACTTTAGGAGGGGCAATGATCAAGCTAAATTCGATGGGTCTAGAGGAGATGGCAACCGTGGTGCGTTCATACCACGCTGCCCACGATGCAACCATGCACATTTGGTGCGCCAGTGCCCGAAGCCTGGAGCCTGCTATAAGTGCGGCAAGTTTGGTCACAAGACTAGGGAATGTCAAACCCATATTGAGAATATAACCAAAAGAGATGACCTGGTCGCTGGACCTAACTAGCCACAAGTAACCAAGGGGGACTCATGGGACGTTAAATGTGGTAAATAAAGATATACCTGTGCTAGGCAACGATACTTGAACCTTCGTGGATGTGTAGGCAGTTATGGGGACATAACTGTAATCTTAAGGGGGGGAGGATGTAATACCCCGTAAGAATGCATAAGCATTTATTTTCGAAACTCGAATATTTTGTATCCCAAATAAATTCTTTTTGAACTACGTAATGACTTGATCCCTTCACAGGGTACGTAGGCAACTTGGAAATTTCAATTCTGGGTTCAGTCAAATAATGTCAAACAACAAAACACAATCGGTCAATAAGTCGCGCAACTTCGAGGACGAAGTTGATTCTTAAGGGGGGTAGACTGTAATACTCCAGATTTTTATCAACGCCCAAAGGAATAGAATTTATTCCGATCAATGTCGAAATATATCCGAGATTTCACTAAGTAGATTTTTAATCAAATCTATATATATTTATATGTTCAAATATGTGCTTAAAGATTAGTATATTATTTTCTACAAAACATACTTTGAAAAATTATATATATTTGTCTTTTCAAATAAATATATGGATTTCAATATCAAGTATAATAAGTATATGGTTCATAGAATATTTTAAATCCATATACAAGTTTATATACACATATATACCTTGGTCTTGAAATAATCTTTCCAAACATGTACACATGTATATACATGTATGAGAATTATCTATTTTCTATATATCCTTGATTAATCATTCTACCCATATTTTTTTTTATTATGGAATTATTCTAGAATGCCATAATATAATTGGGAATAATTTGACTATGGTTTGAAATTGTAGGGTGGAATATTAATCATATCTTGTCATTTTCAAATAAAGAATATATTCCTTTTTGAAGCTATGTATGACTTACAAAATCACAAAAATTTCCACATTATGATTTTTTTTAAAGATAAGAATCTTAATATATATATATATATAAAAAAAAAATTTAAAAAAAAAAAAAAGAGTTACTGTAGCATGCTACTGTAGCACGCTACAGTAGCATGCTACTGTAGCAGTCGGGCATTATGCGTTTTTGGCGACTTTTTGCCATTTTTTGGGTCCCAAAGGTGGGAATCTTGCTTGATCACGGGGGAGGCTTATTTTGGACGTTATTAGTTGTCCCTAACACCCCATTTCAGTCATCAACACCCCAAAGTTTCCTCCAAAACTCTCCCAAAGCCAAACACCCTTCCGGCGGACTTTCCGACGAGTTTCCGGCAACCAAATCCAACCAAGGAAGTGTGTAGATCAAGGATTGCAGGCTTTGGATTATTGGTAAGATGTTAATCAAGTTTCCATATGGTTTTAAGATCATAACCATCATCCTAACTTATGAATCTTCGTATTCAAACACAAATCGGAGCCAAGGGAAGAATAAATCGGGTGGAAGAGATTCGTTCGTGACACCCCGTGGATTCCGGACGACCCCGTGACTTCCTAAACATCATCCCCACTGTAAGTTAACCTTACTATGGTTTTGGGTGACTTAAAATGCAACCAAACATAGAGATTCAACTCAAGAAAATTAATAAAAATCTGTCAACAAGAGAAACCCTCAACGCAGCGTTTTCGTATGAATTTTTCAAACCTCTAAAGCTGCTCAAAAAAGAAAACTCAAAACATGAAAAGTGTTGCTAAGACTTTGGTTTAGCTTCTGTAAAAATTTTAGAATTTTTCATGATGTTTTGAAACCTGAAACCAAACCAAAACCGAAGAGCATTAAATCTGGAACTTAGAATTTGGCAGATTTCACTCTCAATCTTGTTGGTTATTTTGACCATGGATCTAGGCCGATCTAGGATTGGTGTTGAACATAAGAATTGTAGATCTATGAGTTTAGAGCATTACTGTAAGTTTTTAGAATTTTTCGTTGAGATTTGAGCCTCCGAATCTGAGCCGATCCGATCTGCGTTAGTACCAATGTCAAGAACCTTGACAGATTTCTTAACCGAACTTGATGAGCATATTTCTATTACTTCGAGTGTTCAAACCTGAAAACTCAAAACTAAGATTTTGATCCAAAGATCTTAAGCTATATTGTGTAAAAATTTCAGAAATTTTCATCAAGTTTTGATACCCCAAATCGTGTCGGACATATTCTGCATTTTTAAGAATTTTCAAAGGATGACAGATTTCATAACCGATCTTGAGGAGCTTATTCCTATCATTTCTAGCCCGAACTAATCTTTGAGTTCTAAACAAAAGTTGCATATAATCATGTCTAGTATATGCATATGAAATTTCAGAATTTTTGGAGTCCATTTGGTATGATAAAAAGTCAAATCTTTTAACGTTGTCAAACCTGAATCCTGACAGCTTTTTGTTTCTGTAGAAGACTTGATTTTTGACATGCTTCCCATCGTTTTTCCGAAAAACTTAAAACACGAAAGTTGTTCATTGGGATGTTTTTGAGATACTGTACAAATTTCAGATCAATCGCCTAAGAAATGGATTTTTAAACCAAAAAGGCGCAAACTGTGACGCCAAATGATTTTTAAATCAAAGAGATTTTGAAATTTCGAAACAAACGGCCGAGACGTTGAAATACGATATATCTATACTTTTGAAAAATCCCGTTACACCAAATAAAAACATTTTCTTTAAAAGAATTCTTTTGAAACATTGGGGATTTGTGACCTAGTTTGATATTATCAATATGGACCAGAAGGCTTGTGGACATAAGAGCCCAAGCGAACGGCTAGTGGACATAAGAGCCCTGGCGAATGGTCGACCAAAAGGCTTGTGGACATAAGAGCCCAAGCGAACGGCTAGTGGACATAAGAGCCCTGGCGAATGGTTATTTCCCTAGGATGTATTGAGTTCTTGCGGGTTAGATTCCCCAAGGGCGATTGTATGTTTTCCTGCGGAAATATTGATTATGAGGATTGCGGTCACAAGAGCCCTGGTGAATGGTGAACTATAAAAGAAACGAAAGATATTGAGAAATGGTTACGTAACGGGAAAATAAGAGATTCAATATTTTTAAGTATCTATGCCTTGCAAATCATTTTACTATGCAAGTTGAATTATGATCACGTGGAAATCCTTATTTTAAATCATGCCATTTATTTATAGTGGATGATTAACTTAAATTGGGTATTACCTACAAACATTTTTTTTATTTAATTTAATTAGAGGCTTTGAAACCCCTAACCCATGCTATGTGTTAACTTACTCAGCGCGTTTTTGCTGACCCAAACCATTTATCCTCTTTTTCTTACAGAGTACGAAGAATACGCATCGTCATATGCATACATGGGAACATTTGGGAAATCTCTATTTTAAATCCCTGCATTTAATTACGACTTGCATGAACGGGACTGTTTAACCCGTGTTTTGGCCATGTCGGCCCTTATACTTTATTTCCGCTGCACAATTTATATTTCCGCTGCAACTCTGATGTATTATTTTTAAATTATATATGAATGGGCTGTTTGAATGTTTTAAATTCTGAAAAACCATAGCCTTGCATCTCTTTAGTGAGCTCGGAGAAACCGTGTCTTGCTAGGGAGGTGTGGCGGTGGCATCCCGGCCTGGGTTACCAAAACCGGGGTGTTACAAGTTGGTATCAGAGCCCAGACTATTTTAAAGCTAATTATTTTAAAGAAAATATCTGATACCAAAGTTGGTATCAGAGCCCAGACTATTTTAAAGCTATTTATTTTAAAGAAAATATCTGATACCAAAGTTGGTATTAGAGCCCGGAATATTTTAAAAACTACTATTTTAAAGAGCCCAAATTTTTAGCCCAAATTTTTTTTTTTTTTTTTGAAGCCCAAGAAATTATTTTGGCCCAATAGCCTTGTTTTTATTTAAAGCCCAAATAATTTATTTCTTTCGGCCCAATATAGTGGCCCAAAACCTTTTATCCTTATTTTAACCTATCCATGGAATAAATTTATTTTTAAAACCCATGGATAAATAAATGCATGCATAAAATTTTTTTTTCGGGGGAGATCACATATGCATATGCATACATAAATATTTACACTAACTCTTTTTATGCGGATTATCGGTGATTAAAAAAAAAAAACACTCCTACCTTAGAACTCGACATGACCTTGACTTAGGAGCGCTTGCTAAAGACTAACTTTGCCTTAGTCCTAGATCTTGATCACTTAGAAACTCATCTTCGCGTGCTTCTATAACAGAAAATGGCACCTAGAAGAAAACTGAGGAAGATAAGTCCAAACGGCACTGACACTAATCTCCCAAACGCACCTAACAACAATGAGATTCCTCCGAACGTCGGAGATCGAGCGCCTCCTATTCCCAACGATATGGATGAACGTTTAAAGACGGTAGAAGAAGTACTCGTAGCATTAGGAAATGCAGAGGTGCATAGGGCACAAGCGACAATACCTCCGCCAGTAGCCCGAGTCAACTACTTGGCATTGGTAAACCCCTACAATCCACCCCATTATAATGGCCAAGAGGATCCGGCCAAACTGGAAGATTGGATTCGCACCTTTGATAAGCTCCTTAGCGCTATCAAATGTCCCGAGGACGAGAGGGTCCAAGTGGCGACCTACTATCTTGGCGGAGAGGCCGACGAATGGTGGCATAACCTCCAAGGAAATTTGACTAAAGCCTGCCTATGGGAAGAATTTAAGGAGGTTTTGAGGGAAAGGTTTTACCCAATGAGCATTAAGGCCGCAAAGTATGAAGAATTCGTCCATTTGAAACAAGGTGGGCAAACAGTACAAGAGTACTATGCCAAGTTTAAGGAGCTGGTTAGATTTGCTGCTACAATGGTGCCAACTGACTTCGACAAGGCTCAGAAGTTCGAGATGGGTTTGAATCTTGATATTCGAGAGATATTGGTGGGAGGACAATGCACGAGTTTGCAGGAGGTATATGACCGGGCAGTAGCAGTCGCGTGTATCCAACAATTAAAGCGAAAGGACAATGGCGAATCGAGCAAAAACTCGCAAGGATTTGAGAAGAAGAATCGTAATAAGAACAACAATAATAACTTTAGGAGGGGCAATGATCAAGCTAAATTCGATGGGTCTAGAGGAGATGGCAACCGTGGTGCGTTCATACCACGCTGCCCACGATGCAACCATGCACATTTGGTGCGCCAGTGCCCGAAGCCTGGAGCCTGCTATAAGTGCGGCAAGTTTGGTCACAAGACTAGGGAATGTCAAACCCATATTGAGAATATAACCAAAAGAGATGACCTGGTCGCTGGACCTAACTAGCCACAAGTAACCAAGGGGGACTCATGGGACGTTAAATGTGGTAAATAAAGATATACCTGTGCTAGGCAACGATACTTGAACCTTCGTGGATGTGTAGGCAGTTATGGGGACATAACTGTAATCTTAAGGGGGGGAGGATGTAATACCCCGTAAGAATGCATAAGCATTTATTTTCGAAACTCGAATATTTTGTATCCCAAATAAATTCTTTTTGAACTACGTAATGACTTGATCCCTTCACAGGGTACGTAGGCAACTTGGAAATTTCAATTCTGGGTTCAGTCAAATAATGTCAAACAACAAAACACAATCGGTCAATAAGTCGCGCAACTTCGAGGACGAAGTTGATTCTTAAGGGGGGTAGACTGTAATACTCCAGATTTTTATCAACGCCCAAAGGAATAGAATTTATTCCGATCAATGTCGAAATATATCCGAGATTTCACTAAGTAGATTTTTAATCAAATCTATATATATTTATATGTTCAAATATGTGCTTAAAGATTAGTATATTATTTTCTACAAAACATACTTTGAAAAATTATATATATTTGTCTTTTCAAATAAATATATGGATTTCAATATCAAGTATAATAAGTATATGGTTCATAGAATATTTTAAATCCATATACAAGTTTATATACACATATATACCTTGGTCTTGAAATAATCTTTCCAAACATGTACACATGTATATACATGTATGAGAATTATCTATTTTCTATATATCCTTGATTAATCATTCTACCCATATTTTTTTTTATTATGGAATTATTCTAGAATGCCATAATATAATTGGGAATAATTTGACTATGGTTTGAAATTGTAGGGTGGAATATTAATCATATCTTGTCATTTTCAAATAAAGAATATATTCCTTTTTGAAGCTATGTATGACTTACAAAATCACAAAAATTTCCACATTATGATTTTTTTTAAAGATAAGAATCTTAATATATATATATATATAAAAAAAAAATTTAAAAAAAAAAAAAAAGAGTTACTGTAGCATGCTACTGTAGCACGCTACAGTAGCATGCTACTGTAGCAGTCGGGCATTATGCGTTTTTGGCGACTTTTTGCCATTTTTTGGGTCCCAAAGGTGGGAATCTTGCTTGATCACGGGGGAGGCTTATTTTGGACGTTATTAGTTGTCCCTAACACCCCATTTCAGTCATCAACACCCCAAAGTTTCCTCCAAAACTCTCCCAAAGCCAAACACCCTTCCGGCGGACTTTCCGACGAGTTTCCGGCAACCAAATCCAACCAAGGAAGTGTGTAGATCAAGGATTGCAGGCTTTGGATTGTTGGTAAGATGTTAATCAAGTTTCCATATGGTTTTAAGATCATAACCATCATCCTAACTTATGAATCTTCGTATTCAAACACAAATCGGAGCCAAGGGAAGAATAAATCGGGTGGAAGAGATTCGTTCGTGACACCCCATGGATTCCGGACGACCCCGTGACTTCCTAAACATCATCCCCACTGTAAGTTAACCTTACTATGGTTTTGGGTGACTTAAAATGCAACCAAACATAGAGATTCAACTCAAGAAAATTAATAAAAATCTGTCAACAAGAGAAACCCTCAACGCAGCGTTTTCGTATGAATTTTTCAAACCTCTAAAGCTGCTCAAACAAGAAAACTCAAAACATGAAAAGTGTTGCTAAGACTTTGGTTTAGCTTCTGTAAAAATTTTAGAATTTTTCATGATGTTTTGAAACCTGAAACCAAACCAAAACCGAAGAGCATTAAATCTGGAACTTAGAATTTGGCAGATTTCACTCTCAATCTTGTTGGTTATTTTGACCATGGATCTAGGCCGATCTAGGATTGGTGTTGAACATAAGAATTGTAGATCTATGAGTTTAGAGCATTACTGTAAGTTTTTAGAATTTTTCGTTGAGATTTGAGCCTCCGAATCTGAGCCGATCCGATCTGCGTTAGTACCAATGTCAAGAACCTTGACAGATTTCTTAACCGAACTTGATGAGCATATTTCTATTACTTCGAGTGTTCAAACCTGAAAACTCAAAACTAAGATTTTGATCCAAAGATCTTAAGCTATATTGTGTAAAAATTTCAGAAATTTTCATCAAGTTTTGATACCCCAAATCGTGTCGGACATATTCTGCATTTTTAAGAATTTTCAAAGGATGACAGATTTCATAACCGATCTTGAGGAGCTTATTCCTATCATTTCTAGCCCGAACTAATCTTTGAGTTCTAAACAAAAGTTGCATATAATCATGTCTAGTATATGCATATGAAATTTCAGAATTTTTGGAGTCCATTTGGTATGATAAAAAGTCAAATCTTTTAACGTTGTCAAACCTGAATCCTGACAGCTTTTTGTTTCTGTAGAAGAATTGATTTTTGACATGCTTCCCATCGTTTTTCCGAAAAACTTAAAACACGAAAGTTGTTCATTGGGATGTTTTTGAGATACTGTACAAATTTCAGATCAATCGCCTAAGAAATGGATTTTTAAACCAAAAAGGCGCAAACTGTGACGCCAAATGATTTTTAAATCAAAGAGATTTTGAAATTTCGAAACAAACGGCCGAGACGTTGAAATACGATATATCTATACTTTTGAAAAATCCCGTTACACCAAATAAAAATATTTCCTTTAAAAGAATTCTTTTGAAACATTGGGGATTTGTGACCAAGTTTGATATTATCAATATGGACCAGAAGGCTTGTGGACATAAGAGCCCAAGCGAACGGCTAGTGGACATAAGAGCCCTGGCGAATGGTCGACCAAAAGGCTTGTGGACATAAGAGCCCAAGCGAACGGCTAGTGGACATAAGAGCCCTGGCGAATGGTTATTTCCCTAGGATGTATTGAGTTCTTGCGGGTTAGATTCCCCAAGGGCGATTGTATGTTTTCCTGCGGAAATATTGATTATGAGGATTGCGGTCACAAGAGCCCTGGTGAATGGTGAACTATAAAAGAAACGAAAGATATTGAGAAATGGTTACGTAACGGGAAAATAAGAGATTCAATATTTTTAAGTATCTATGCCTTGCAAATCATTTTACTATGCAAGTTGAATTATGATCACGTGGAAATCCTTATTTTAAATCATGCCATTTATTTATAGTGGATGATTAACTTAAATTGGGTATTACCTACAAATATTTTTTTTTATTTAATTTAATTAGAGGCTTTGAAACCCCTAACCCATGCTATGTGTTAACTTACTCAGCGCGTTTTTGCTGACCCAAACCATTTATCCTCTTTTTCTTACAGAGTACGAAGAATACGCATCGTCATATGCATACATGGGAACATTTGGGAAATCTCTATTTTAAATCCCTGCATTTAATTACGACTTGCATGAACGGGACTGTTTAACCCGTGTTTTGGCCATGTCGGCCCTTATACTTTATTTCCGCTGCACAATTTATATTTCCGCTGCAACTCTGATGTATTATTTTTAAATTATATATGAATGGGCTGTTTGAATGTTTTAAATTCTGAAAAACCATAGCCTTGCATCTCTTTAGTGAGCTCGGAGAAACCGTGTCTTGCTAGGGAGGTGTGGCGGTGGAATCCCGGCCTGGGTTACCAAAACCGGGGTGTTACAAGTTGGTATCAGAGCCCAGACTATTTTAAAGCTAATTATTTTAAAGAAAATATCTGATACCAAAGTTGGTATCAGAGCCCAGACTATTTTAAAGCTATTTATTTTAAAGAAAATATCTGATACCAAAGTTGGTATCAGAGCCCGGAATATTTTAAAAACTACTATTTTAAAGAGCCCAAATTTTTAGCCCAAATTTTTTTTTTTTTGAAGCCCAAGAAATTATTTTGGCCCAATAGCCTTGTTTTTATTTAAAGCCCAAATAATTTATTTCTTTCGGCCCAATATAGTGGCCCAAAACCTTTTATCCTTATTTTAACCTATCCATGGAATAAATTTATTTTTAAAACCCATGGATAAATAAATGCATGCATAAAATTTTTTTTTCGGGGGAGATCACATATGCATATGCATACATAAATATTTACACTAACTCTTTTTATGCGGATTATCGGTGATTAAAAAAAAAACACTCCTACCTTAGAACTCGACATGACCTTGACTTAGGAGCGCTTGCTAAAGACTAACTTTGCCTTAGTCCTAGATCTTGATCACTTAGAAACTCATCTTCGCGTGCTTCTATAACAGAAAATGGCACCTAGAAGAAAACTGAGGAAGATAAGTCCAAACGGCACTGACACTAATCTCCCAAACGCACCTAACAACAATGAGATTCCTCCGAACGTCGGAGATCGAGCGCCTCCTATTCCCAACGATATGGATGAACGTTTAAAGACGGTAGAAGAAGTACTCGTAGCATTAGGAAATGCAGAGGTGCATAGGGCACAAGCGACAATACCTCCGCCAGTAGCCCGAGTCAACTACTTGGCATTGGTAAACCCCTACAATCCACCCCATTATAATGGCCAAGAGGATCCGGCCAAACTGGAAGATTGGATTCGCACCTTTGATAAGCTCCTTAGCGCTATCAAATGTCCCGAGGACGAGAGGGTCCAAGTGGCGACCTACTATCTTGGCGGAGAGGCCGACGAATGGTGGCATAACCTCCAAGGAAATTTGACTAAAGCCTGCCTATGGGAAGAATTTAAGGAGGTTTTGAGGGAAAGGTTTTACCCAATGAGCATTAAGGCCGCAAAGTATGAAGAATTCGTCCATTTGAAACAAGGTGGGCAAACAGTACAAGAGTACTATGCCAAGTTTAAGGAGCTGGTTAGATTTGCTGCTACAATGGTGCCAACTGACTTCGACAAGGCTCAGAAGTTCGAGATGGGTTTGAATCTTGATATTCGAGAGATATTGGTGGGAGGACAATGCACGACTTTGCAGGAGGTATATGACCGGGCAGTAGCAGTCGCGCGTATCCAACAATTAAAGCGAAAGGACAATGGCGAATCGAGCAAAAACTCGCAAGGATTTGAGAAGAAGAATCGTAATAAGAACAACAATAATAACTTTAGGAGGGGCAATGATCAAGCTAAATTCGATGGGTCTAGAGGAGATGGCAACCGTGGTGCGTTCATACCACGCTGCCCACGATGCAACCATGCACATTTGGTGCGCCAGTGCCCGAAGCCTGGAGCCTGCTATAAGTGCGGCAAGTTTGGTCACAAGACTAGGGAATGTCAAACCCATATTGAGAATATAACCAAAAGAGATGACCTGGTCGCTGGACCTAACTAGCCACAAGTAACCAAGGGGGACTCATGGGACGTTAAATGTGGTAAATAAAGATATACCTGTGCTAGGCAACGATACTTGAACCTTCGTGGATGTGTAGGCAGTTATGGGGACATAACTGTAATCTTAAGGGGGGGAGGATGTAATACCCCGTAAGAATGCATAAGCATTTATTTTCGAAACTCGAATATTTTGTATCCCAAATAAATTCTTTTTGAACTACGTAATGACTTGATCCCTTCACAGGGTACGTAGGCAACTTGGAAATTTCAATTCTGGGTTCAGTCAAATAATGTCAAACAACAAAACACAATCGGTCAATAAGTCGCGCAACTTCGAGGACGAAGTTGATTCTTAAGGGGGGTAGACTGTAATACTCCAGATTTTTATCAACGCCCAAAGGAATAGAATTTATTCCGATCAATGTCGAAATATATCCGAGATTTCACTAAGTAGATTTTTAATCAAATCTATATATATTTATATGTTCAAATATGTGCTTAAAGATTAGTATATTATTTTCTACAAAACATACTTTGAAAAATTATATATATTTGTCTTTTCAAATAAATATATGGATTTCAATATCAAGTATAATAAGTATATGGTTCATAGAATATTTTAAATCCATATACAAGTTTATATACACATATATACCTTGGTCTTGAAATAATCTTTCCAAACATGTACACATGTATATACATGTATGAGAATTATCTATTTTCTATATATCCTTGATTAATCATTCTACCCATATTTTTTTTATTATGGAATTATTCTAGAATGCCATAATATAATTGGGAATAATTTGACTATGGTTTGAAATTGTAGGGTGGAATATTAATCATATCTTGTCATTTTCAAATAAAGAATATATTCCTTTTTGAAGCTATGTATGACTTACAAGATCACAAAAATTTCCACATTATGATTTTTTTTAAAGATAAGAATCTTAATATATATATATATATAAAAAAAAAAAATTTAAAAAAAAAAAAAAAAAAAAAAAGAGTTACTGTAGCATGCTACTGTAGCACGCTACTGTAGCATGCTACTGTAGCAGTCGGGCATTATGCGTTTTTGGCGACTTTTTGCCATTTTTTGGGTCCCAAAGGTGGGAATCTTGCTTGATCACGGGGGAGGCTTATTTTGGACGTTATTAGTTGTCCCTAACACCCCATTTCAGTCATCAACACCCCAAAGTTTCCTCCAAAACTCTCCCAAAGCCAAACACCCTTCCGGCGGACTTTCCGACGAGTTTCCGGCAACCAAATCCAACCAAGGAAGTGTGTAGATCAAGGATTGCAGGCTTTGGATTGTTGGTAAGATGTTAATCAAGTTTCCATATGGTTTTAAGATCATAACCATCATCCTAACTTATGAATCTTCGTATTCAAACACAAATCGGAGCCAAGGGAAGAATAAATCGGGTGGAAGAGATTCGTTCGTGACACCCCATGGATTCCGGACGACCCCGTGACTTCCTAAACATCATCCCCACTGTAAGTTAACCTTACTATGGTTTTGGGTGACTTAAAATGCAACCAAACATAGAGATTCAACTCAAGAAAATTAATAAAAATCTGTCAACAAGAGAAACCCTCAACGCAGCGTTTTCGTATGAATTTTTCAAACCTCTAAAGCTGCTCAAACAAGAAAACTCAAAACATGAAAAGTGTTGCTAAGACTTTGGTTTAGCTTCTGTAAAAATTTTAGAATTTTTCATGATGTTTTGAAACCTGAAACCAAACCAAAACCGAAGAGCATTAAATCTGGAACTTAGAATTTGGCAGATTTCACTCTCAATCTTGTTGGTTATTTTGACCATGGATCTAGGCCGATCTAGGATTGGTGTTGAACATAGGAATTGTAGATCTATGAGTTTATAGCATTACTGTAAGTTTTTAGAATTTTTCGTTGAGATTTGAGCCTCCGAATCTGAGCCGATCCGATCTGCGTTAGTACCAATGTCAAGAACCTTGACAGATTTCTTAACCGAACTTGATGAGCATATTTCTATTACTTCGAGTGTTCAAACCTGAAAACTCAAAACTAAGATTTTGATCCAAAGATCTTAAGCTATATTGTGTAAAAATTTCAGAAATTTTCATCAAGTTTTGATACCCCAAATCGTGTCGGACATATTCTGCGTTTTTAAGAATTTTCAAAGGATGACAGATTTCATAACCGATCTTGAGGAGCTTATTCCTATCATTTCTAGCCCGAACTAATCTTTGAGTTCTAAACAAAAGTTGCATATAATCATGTCTAGTATATGCATATGAAATTTCAGAATTTTTGGAGTCCATTTGGTATGATAAAAAGTCAAATCTTTTAACGTTGTCAAACCTGAATCCTGACAGCTTTTTGTTTCTGTAGAAGACTTGATTTTTGACATGCTTCCCATCGTTTTTCCGAAAAACTTAAAACACGAAAGTTGTTCATTGGGATGTTTTTGAGATACTGTACAAATTTCAGATCAATCGCCTAAGAAATGGATTTTTAAACCAAAAAGGCGCAAACTGTGACGCCAAATGATTTTTAAATCAAAGAGATTTTGAAATTTCGAAACAAACGGCCGAGACGTTGAAATACGATATATCTATACTTTTGAAAAATCCCGTTACACCAAATAAAAATATTTCCTTTAAAAGAATTCTTTTGAAACATTGGGGATTTGTGACCAAGTTTGATATTATCAATATGGACCAGAAGGCTTGTGGACATAAGAGCCCAAGCGAACGGCTAGTGGACATAAGAGCCCTGGCGAATGGTCGACCAAAAGGCTTGTGGACATAAGAGCCCAAGCGAACGGCTAGTGGACATAAGAGCCCTGGCGAATGGTTATTTCCCTAGGATGTATTGAGTTCTTGCGGGTTAGATTCCCCAAGGGCGATTGTATGTTTTCCTGCGGAAATATTGATTATGAGGATTGCGGTCACAAGAGCCCTGGTGAATGGTGAACTATAAAAGAAACGAAAGATATTGAGAAATGGTTACGTAACGGGAAAATAAGAGATTCAATATTTTTAAGTATCTATGCCTTGCAAATCATTTTACTATGCAAGTTGAATTATGATCACGTGGAAATCCTTATTTTAAATCATGCCATTTATTTATAGTGGATGATTAACTTAAATTGGGTATTACCTACAAATATTTTTTTTTTATTTAATTTAATTAGAGGCTTTGAAACCCCTAACCCATGCTATGTGTTAACTTACTCAGCGCGTTTTTGCTGACCCAAACCATTTATCCTCTTTTTCTTACAGAGTACGAAGAATACGCATCGTCATATGCATACATGGGAACATTTGGGAAATCTCTATTTTAAATCCCTGCATTTAATTACGACTTGCATGAACGGGACTGTTTAACCCGTGTTTTGGCCATGTCGGCCCTTATACTTTATTTCCGCTGCACAATTTATATTTCCGCTGCAACTCTGATGTATTATTTTTAAATTATATATGAATGGGCTGTTTGAATGTTTTAAATTCTGAAAAACCATAGCCTTGCATCTCTTTAGTGAGCTCGGAGAAACCGTGTCTTGCTAGGGAGGTGTGGCGGTGGAATCCCGGCCTGGGTTACCAAAACCGGGGTGTTACAAGTTGGTATCAGAGCCCAGACTATTTTAAAGCTAATTATTTTAAAGAAAATATCTGATACCAAAGTTGGTATCAGAGCCCAGACTATTTTAAAGCTATTTATTTTAAAGAAAATATCTGATACCAAAGTTGGTATCAGAGCCCGGAATATTTTAAAAACTACTATTTTAAAGAGCCCAAATTTTTAGCCCAAATTTTTTTTTTTTTGAAGCCCAAGAAATTATTTTGGCCCAATAGCCTTGTTTTTATTTAAAGCCCAAATAATTTATTTCTTTCGGCCCAATATAGTGGCCCAAAACCTTTTATCCTTATTTTAACCTATCCATGGAATAAATTTATTTTTAAAACCCATGGATAAATAAATGCATGCATAAAATTTTTTTTTCGGGGGAGATCACATATGCATATGCATACATAAATATTTACACTAACTCTTTTTATGCGGATTATCGGTGATTAAAAAAAAAACACTCCTACCTTAGAACTCGACATGACCTTGACTTAGGAGCGCTTGCTAAAGACTAACTTTGCCTTAGTCCTAGATCTTGATCACTTAGAAACTCATCTTCGCGTGCTTCTATAACAGAAAATGGCACCTAGAAGAAAACTGAGGAAGATAAGTCCAAACGGCACTGACACTAATCTCCCAAACGCACCTAACAACAATGAGATTCCTCCGAACGTCGGAGATCGAGCGCCTCCTATTCCCAACGATATGGATGAACGTTTAAAGACGGTAGAAGAAGTACTCGTAGCATTAGGAAATGCAGAGGTGCATAGGGCACAAGCGACAATACCTCCGCCAGTAGCCCGAGTCAACTACTTGGCATTGGTAAACCCCTACAATCCACCCCATTATAATGGCCAAGAGGATCCGGCCAAACTGGAAGATTGGATTCGCACCTTTGATAAGCTCCTTAGCGCTATCAAATGTCCCGAGGACGAGAGGGTCCAAGTGGCGACCTACTATCTTGGCGGAGAGGCCGACGAATGGTGGCATAACCTCCAAGGAAATTTGACTAAAGCCTGCCTATGGGAAGAATTTAAGGAGGTTTTGAGGGAAAGGTTTTACCCAATGAGCATTAAGGCCGCAAAGTATGAAGAATTCGTCCATTTGAAACAAGGTGGGCAAACAGTACAAGAGTACTATGCCAAGTTTAAGGAGCTGGTTAGATTTGCTGCTACAATGGTGCCAACTGACTTCGACAAGGCTCAGAAGTTCGAGATGGGTTTGAATCTTGATATTCGAGAGATATTGGTGGGAGGACAATGCACGACTTTGCAGGAGGTATATGACCGGGCAGTAGCAGTCGCGCGTATCCAACAATTAAAGCGAAAGGACAATGGCGAATCGAGCAAAAACTCGCAAGGATTTGAGAAGAAGAATCGTAATAAGAACAACAATAATAACTTTAGGAGGGGCAATGATCAAGCTAAATTCGATGGGTCTAGAGGAGATGGCAACCGTGGTGCGTTCATACCACGCTGCCCACGATGCAACCATGCACATTTGGTGCGCCAGTGCCCGAAGCCTGGAGCCTGCTATAAGTGCGGCAAGTTTGGTCACAAGACTAGGGAATGTCAAACCCATATTGAGAATATAACCAAAAGAGATGACCTGGTCGCTGGACCTAACTAGCCACAAGTAACCAAGGGGGACTCATGGGACGTTAAATGTGGTAAATAAAGATATACCTGTGCTAGGCAACGATACTTGAACCTTCGTGGATGTGTAGGCAGTTATGGGGACATAACTGTAATCTTAAGGGGGGGAGGATGTAATACCCCGTAAGAATGCATAAGCATTTATTTTCGAAACTCGAATATTTTGTATCCCAAATAAATTCTTTTTGAACTACGTAATGACTTGATCCCTTCACAGGGTACGTAGGCAACTTGGAAATTTCAATTCTGGGTTCAGTCAAATAATGTCAAACAACAAAACACAATCGGTCAATAAGTCGCGCAACTTCGAGGACGAAGTTGATTCTTAAGGGGGGTAGACTGTAATACTCCAGATTTTTATCAACGCCCAAAGGAATAGAATTTATTCCGATCAATGTCGAAATATATCCGAGATTTCACTAAGTAGATTTTTAATCAAATCTATATATATTTATATGTTCAAATATGTGCTTAAAGATTAGTATATTATTTTCTACAAAACATACTTTGAAAAATTATATATATTTGTCTTTTCAAATAAATATATGGATTTCAATATCAAGTATAATAAGTATATGGTTCATAGAATATTTTAAATCCATATACAAGTTTATATACACATATATACCTTGGTCTTGAAATAATCTTTCCAAACATGTACACATGTATATACATGTATGAGAATTATCTATTTTCTATATATCCTTGATTAATCATTCTACCCATATTTTTTTTATTATGGAATTATTCTAGAATGCCATAATATAATTGGGAATAATTTGACTATGGTTTGAAATTGTAGGGTGGAATATTAATCATATCTTGTCATTTTCAAATAAAGAATATATTCCTTTTTGAAGCTATGTATGACTTACAAGATCACAAAAATTTCCACATTATGATTTTTTTTAAAGATAAGAATCTTAATATATATATATATATAAAAAAAAAAATTTAAAAAAAAAAAAAAAAAAAAAAGAGTTACTGTAGCATGCTACTGTAGCACGCTACTGTAGCATGCTACTGTAGCAGTCGGGCATTATGCGTTTTTGGCGACTTTTTGCCATTTTTTGGGTCCCAAAGGTGGGAATCTTGCTTGATCACGGGGGAGGCTTATTTTGGACGTTATTAGTTGTCCCTAACACCCCATTTCAGTCATCAACACCCCAAAGTTTCCTCCAAAACTCTCCCAAAGCCAAACACCCTTCCGGCGGACTTTCCGACGAGTTTCCGGCAACCAAATCCAACCAAGGAAGTGTGTAGATCAAGGATTGCAGGCTTTGGATTGTTGGTAAGATGTTAATCAAGTTTCCATATGGTTTTAAGATCATAACCATCATCCTAACTTATGAATCTTCGTATTCAAACACAAATCGGAGCCAAGGGAAGAATAAATCGGGTGGAAGAGATTCGTTCGTGACACCCCATGGATTCCGGACGACCCCGTGACTTCCTAAACATCATCCCCACTGTAAGTTAACCTTACTATGGTTTTGGGTGACTTAAAATGCAACCAAACATAGAGATTCAACTCAAGAAAATTAATAAAAATCTGTCAACAAGAGAAACCCTCAACGCAGCGTTTTCGTATGAATTTTTCAAACCTCTAAAGCTGCTCAAACAAGAAAACTCAAAACATGAAAAGTGTTGCTAAGACTTTGGTTTAGCTTCTGTAAAAATTTTAGAATTTTTCATGATGTTTTGAAACCTGAAACCAAACCAAAACCGAAGAGCATTAAATCTGGAACTTAGAATTTGGCAGATTTCACTCTCAATCTTGTTGGTTATTTTGACCATGGATCTAGGCCGATCTAGGATTGGTGTTGAACATAGGAATTGTAGATCTATGAGTTTATAGCATTACTGTAAGTTTTTAGAATTTTTCGTTGAGATTTGAGCCTCCGAATCTGAGCCGATCCGATCTGCGTTAGTACCAATGTCAAGAACCTTGACAGATTTCTTAACCGAACTTGATGAGCATATTTCTATTACTTCGAGTGTTCAAACCTGAAAACTCAAAACTAAGATTTTGATCCAAAGATCTTAAGCTATATTGTGTAAAAATTTCAGAAATTTTCATCAAGTTTTGATACCCCAAATCGTGTCGGACATATTCTGCGTTTTTAAGAATTTTCAAAGGATGACAGATTTCATAACCGATCTTGAGGAGCTTATTCCTATCATTTCTAGCCCGAACTAATCTTTGAGTTCTAAACAAAAGTTGCATATAATCATGTCTAGTATATGCATATTCAGAATTTTTGGAGTCCATTTGGTATGATAAAAAGTCAAATCTTTTAACGTTGTCAAACCTGAATCCTGACAGCTTTTTGTTTCTGTAGAAGACTTGATTTTTGACATGCTTCCCATCGTTTTTCCGAAAAACTTAAAACACGAAAGTTGTTCATTGGGATGTTTTTGAGATACTGTACAAATTTCAGATCAATCGCCTAAGAAATGGATTTTTAAACCAAAAAGGCGCAAACTGTGACGCCAAATGATTTTTAAATCAAAGAGATTTTGAAATTTCGAAACAAACGGCCGAGACGTTGAAATACGATATATCTATACTTTTGAAAAATCCCGTTACACCAAATAAAAACATTTTCTTTAAAAGAATTCTTTTGAAACATTGGGGATTTGTGACCAAGTTTGATATTATCAATATGGACCAGAAGGCTTGTGGACATAAGAGCCCAAGCGAACGGCTAGTGGACATAAGAGCCCTGGCGAATGGTCGACCAAAAGGCTTGTGGACATAAGAGCCCAAGCGAACGGCTAGTGGACATAAGAGCCCTGGCGAATGGTTATTTCCCTAGGATGTATTGAGTTCTTGCGGGTTAGATTCCCCAAGGGCGATTGTATGTTTTCCTGCGGAAATATTGATTATGAGGATTGCGGTCACAAGAGCCCTGGTGAATGGTGAACTATAAAAGAAACGAAAGATATTGAGAAATGGTTACGTAACGGGAAAATAAGAGATTCAATATTTTTAAGTATCTATGCCTTGCAAATCATTTTACTATGCAAGTTGAATTATGATCACGTGGAAATCCTTATTTTAAATCATGCCATTTATTTATAGTGGATGATTAACTTAAATTGGGTATTACCTACAAACATTTTTTTTATTTAATTTAATT
Organism: Hygrophila difformis; assembly: GCA_030278955.1. NCBI lineage: Eukaryota > Viridiplantae > Streptophyta > Magnoliopsida > Lamiales > Acanthaceae > Hygrophila > Hygrophila difformis. The sequence continues at coordinate 38,487,667 of JAOANR010000004.1, forward strand.
AGAGGCTTTGAAACCCCTAACCCATGCTATGTGTTAACTTACTCAGCGCGTTTTTGCTGACCCAAACCATTTATCATCTTTTTCTTACAGAGTACGAAGAATACGCATCGTCATATGCATACATGGGAACATTTGGGAAATCTCTATTTTAAATCCCTGCATTTAATTACGACTTGCATGAACGGGACTGTTTAACCCGTGTTTTGGCCATGTCGGCCCTTATACTTTATTTCCGCTGCACAATTTATATTTCCGCTGCAACTCTGATGTATTATTTTTAAATTATATATGAATGGGCTGTTTGAATGTTTTAAATTCTGAAAAACCATAGC